>BNCP01000010.1:0-1200000 GCA_019650235.1 Volvox reticuliferus | reverse complement strand
CGATTGGGGGAAGCACGCGTGCGAGCGATATTGGCCGGGTCACGCTCTGCTGCTTTACTGGCAGCTGAGGCGCCGGAATGGGTCAAGGAGGTGAGGGACCAGCGACAAGGCGCTAGGGGAACAAGGGGACGTTAATAGAGTTCGGAGCCAGTTCAGAGGCCCTCCATCGCGCTTTACGGTGGGAAATGGAAGGGTGGGGAACATGGAACCAAACATGAACATGGAGCAAGTAGCGTAGGTGACGTGTATGCCTTCTACTCGTCTTGCGCACAGTTCGTGATGCGTGAGCGGACGAAGCAGTAAGCATATCCCCGCTTGGTCAAACGGTTCATCAACTGAATAGACTGGTAGGGCTGGGCTAATGGCAACGAGTAAATGTGTGCGCACGCGCGCGCGCGCACACACACACAGACACAGACACACAAAGACACACACACACACACACACGCTCGCGCGCACACTGGTGAAATCCGTCTTGCTGCATAGGGTTTTCTAAGTATTGAATACAGCATGGTTACGTATGTGCACCACAGCAGAAACGTGACCGAACTTGCGATCCTTCCCATGCATGCGCTGCTGCTCAGGACCGCTGGCGAGAGGACGCACGTACCGCCCTGGCCGCACAACAGGGGCTCAACGATTCGCAGCGGCGCGCCGTGGCGGCGGCCCTGACGCGCACTGTGACGCTGTGGCAGGGCCCGCCTGGCACCGGAAAGACTCGCACCCTGCTGGCGCTTATAGAGGCAAGTCACCGGGGACTTCCACAATTTCCGTACCCAGAAGAAGAGGTTCGGATCATCCTAGCTTGGAAACCCGGTTGTGCTGCAAAGATTGAGGATTCAGGCTGGGGTGCAGATCGCCTGGCCGCAGTGGGCAAAGGAGGAGGAACGCGGCCAGGTCGAATGCGCTGGCATAGGTGGCGATGGTTTCCATGTTTTGTCCGCAATCGCCCGGTTTCCCGGGTTCAGTCCGGCAGTACACCCATTCAGAAAACATAGCTTGAATATTTTAACTTGGGGGGAAAGCTCCTGATTTGAATTACTCTGTTGGATCAATCCACCTGCCCGCAGATCCTTGTCCGGGTGAGAAGCGCTGGTCTTGGACCGGTAACTCGTGTTCCTCGCGGTTCATCTCGCGCCTCTGCCTCTGTTGCTACATCTCCGCGGGCGGCTGCGATGGGTCCAGTGCTGGCGGTGGCAGATACCAACGCAGCGGTCGATAACCTTGTGGATGGACTGTCGGCGCGGGGTGTTAAGGCAGTACGGCTGGGGCCGGCGTCAAAGGTAAGAGGCATGCATGGCATTCACTCGGGTGATTCCGTCTTGCAACTGTTTTAGTCACAGTGCCCTCTTTTGCCGGTTTCAAAAGGAATGGGAGTAGTCAGGAACAGGCCAACCGGTGGGGAGTTAACTTGGGAGGCGCTGTTTTTTCACTGGGGATCGCTATCGTGTCCTGGAGTCCTTTCCGAAGTGCGGAATGAGCCCTTAGCGATTGGTCTGTCCTGTATAGAGGGGCGCTCCCAATGATTTCAGCTCTTCGCGATGCCTTGCTGCACCGAATGCCACCCGGCCCACCCAAAGGCACGAGATTCCCTGCGGCACCTGAGCTTGGAGGCCCAGGCGGAAGCCACGCCGCTAGGCCGCAAGGCTGTGGCACTGCGAACGCAGGCGCTGCGCAAGCAAGAATTGTGGCGTCAGGTATGCGGTGTGGTGGTTGCAAGGCACAGCGTGCATCTTATGGCCAGTGGTTCGCCCGTTGCGTACCGCCCAAGTGATTCAATACATAAGGGATTGGCTTTCACTGGCTCCTTGTCCGACTGTGAAAGGATGAAGAGTTCAAGACAAGACTTGTACTTGCTGAAGAGTGAAGCACGTAAAGCCCCACGGCATATACAGAATTCGTACGGCTTTTTAATTCGAATTCTTGTTACTGGAACTCGCGACCTCCATAGTTCCGACAAGCTGTATGCACTATGCGAAGCTTTTGTTGCTCTTATTAGCAGGTGCTTGTGAATGTGATCTATGCATGGCAGCTTATTTGTGCATGCTCAAGTCCTCAATTCCTGGAACTCGTGCACAACTTGCATTTGCATAAGAAGCTTAATCCCATTAGACCAAATGAAGCTATTGATGGAGAGCGATAGAAGTTTACGCAGGAGCTAACATATACTTTGCCCCTAAAATATGAATTCTCGGTTCGGTCAGTTGAGAGGGTTCTCAGGAACCAAGAACCATTATCGTATGCCTGTGTTATCCCGGCGGTCTGCCATCAGGGATTATTTGTCTGACCTCAAAACATGGAATTACTAAATGTACTAGGTTGCATTGGCCAGAGAGGCAAGGAGGGTCAGCGTTAAGAATGCAGCTAAAAGAACAGGTTTGTCCACTCCGTCGATGCTTACCCTCCGGTGGACGATGCGCATTCGCGAATGCCACATCGCTCGACTGATTGGGCTGAAATAGCATGACATTACCAAAATGGGCCCGAAGGCTGATGAAACGGGAGCACATTGGGGTTCGCGGGTTTCGGGCCTGCGCGACTGCGCGACTGCAGCTTGACAACGACGAGTAAAAAAGCTTTGGCATAAGATTTTCGAGATTTTCGCCCTATTAACAAACCTACAAACGGCAAGCTTGTTCCAAAGCATGCATAATAAACTTCGGTCCCATGATCTAGAGCTTATTGACAGCTGTAGCTCTTTCGAGCGCAGTCCTCAAGGAACTGGATTGTTACGAGTTTAACTGCCAACCGGGCGTTAATTTGTATGCTGAGCTGGGGCGGGAATAATTGGCGGGATCAGTTTACAGGAATGAAGTTTGAATTTGCCCGTATTGTTGTGCCTGACTTAATCCAACAATTAAGTATTATACTGAAAAGGCTTGAGCTGATAGTGTCGCTTTGAAATGTGCAGTAACAAGTCCGACAATTCCTCAATATAAAATGTGATGGAGCTTACCGGGTTCGAACCGGTGACCTCATGCATGCAAAGCACGCGCTCTACCACTGAGCTAAAGCCCCAACGATGATAATTTAATTAATTTTCAAGGTTACTTAGTGTTCGGCTGTGATGAGATGATGCACCTCCGCTTCGATTGCTTACCGTTGATAATTAATTCGTTTGGATACCGCGTCCACGGTGCTGTGTTGGGGGGTATGTATCAAATTCGATTCTGGAGATGTCCATGCCTTTCATTGAACGTCCAGTCTGCGAAATTGCTCAAGTTTTTTATAACACAATTACGCAAACAGGGTAGGACATAAGCTTCCAAATGCTCAATCGTAGTTTCTCAAACATGTATCCATTCGGATGAGAGGAAGAATGAGAGGAATATGAAGATTTTCATTTCACAAGCAGCACACAACTGGCATACACACCTGGCGCCATTTGGTCAGCTACAGCTGTCGCTGTGCCGGGTCTGTGAGTAATCCGTGCCTTGCCAGGAACTCCCGTGAAAGCCCAACGTCCCTACTTACGTTGACGATTCCGGCCTTCCAGGCGCAACTGGCCAGTCGTCCGGGTCTAGATGCGCCCATCACAGCGGCGGCAGCTGCCCAGGTGGCCGAGGTGCGCACGGACCTGGAGCGTGCGGAGGCAGTGCTACGAGAAGCATCGGCGGAAGTTGTGGCATCGGCAGAGGTCGTGGTGTCAACATGTACGGCAGCCGGGGACTTCATGCTCGATGGCAGGTAGCTACATATGAATACTCATCTTTCATTCCAGTCGACATGTAGCTCTTTGTCCGTCCTGGTTTGCTTGAGTTCAACCCGCCAGCGCAGGTCAGGTGGGAAAGGGTAAGGATGCCATGGGTCTGCGTGATGCGTAGGAAAGGCAGCGCCACTGTTCTGTAGCATACGGATGGAAGGAGCGTCCTATAGCTGTACTTCGAAGGGGCCAAGCTGCAATCCACCATGACCGCATTCGGAGCTTGCAGAGTCGTATGATATTCTGAGCCGCAGCTGCTCATCACACATATGTAGGCCTTGGCGATGCGTGGTGGTAGATGAGGCCAGCCAGGCGACTGAGCCGTCGGTGCTAGTGGCGCTGACTCGCGGGGCAGCGTTTGTGGTAATGGCGGGGGATCCTCGCCAGCTGCCACCCACCGTGATGTCGGAGGCGGCTCTACAGCATGGGCTGAACGTGACTCTATTTGAACGTGTAGCAGGGGCTGGAGGTAAGCTGATGCCCCTCCCGCGAGTTCAGCACTGTCCATACAGTGACATACATGTCCATGCACTGTCCATACATACAGTGACAGATCAACTGCGGCCACAAGCCTAGTCACAAGTTAACGGCGTCAGGAACCCCTGACACTCCTCTTCCTCTCCTGACTATCTATGCCCCTTCGTACTGTTCCCGACCCATTATATAACATGACTTAAGGCCTGGGTCTTACATCATCCCGCCGTCGACTCCGTTTCCAGGCATTGTGCCGCTTTTGCTGGACACTCAGTACCGCATGCACCCCGCGATCTCAGCTTTCCCTTCGGCGTTCTTCTATGGCGGCCGGTTGAAAGACGGCGTGGCGGCTGCGGACAAGCCTGTGCCTCGGGTAGGTGGCTGGAGGGCTGGGTGGTTGGGTTCGTGTAAGTAAGGAAATGGATGCCCGGCTGGAGGCTGGAAAACGGGGAGGGGAAGACGAAAGCGCGATTATATGTGCTGTCAGTGGGGAGGGGTGAGAGGTGCGCTCGTAGCAGACCAGAGCTACAATACCCTTGCACCCGGAACGACTGAGGGAAACAGTCAGTGGAAACATAGCTATCTGCGGCACCCTGTCTGGAATGTATTGCTCAGGCGTGGCAAAGCTGGTTGTTGTACAGCCCCATGTTGCAAGTTGCACAGCAGCTCGACCCACCGCAGCGTCTTAGGCCGATGCCACCATGCGCATGTCTGCCACCCCTGTCTGTCTGTCTGTCTTTCACCTCTGGGTTCCTTGGCGGCTTTCATAAATCCACATCACGCCTGTGACGCCCTGACTGGGGTTTGAAAACCTACAGGGCTTCCCCTGGCCAAATCCTTCCAAGCCATTGGCATTGGTGCAAGTTACGGGCGGGCGGGAAGAGACATCCGGTGGCCTTGCTGAGTTGGCAGCTTCTTTGGCCAACGCTAACAGCACCCACAATAGCGGCCGCGGCAAAGGGGGCGGGGGCGGAGCTTTGCTGGCGTCGAAAGGAGGTGTTGACGGCAAGCCGGAGGCGCCACCGTCGCAAAAGTCGAGTGAAAAGGCTTCATACCGCAATCCGGCTGAAGCTCGGCTGGCGCTGGCAATGACACAGCGACTGCTTGCAGCGGGTGAGGGCTGGCGGGGGAGGACTCGTACCTGCCTGAAGGTACCTGCAAATGTGGAGCGCTTTATAGGGAACTAAAATGGGCAACGAGCTGGCGATATAGGTCATTGCAATCGCTACGCCGATGCTGTGGAATGGGATGCCTTCCCCTGCTGCGCCCTGATGTCAGTTTCTATCCACTCTTTATATTCCCTTGCCATCCCTGCACTTCTGTGCCACAGGGGACGTCACCAGTGCGGCCATCCTGACGCCGTACAAGGGCCAGGTGTGTTCGCACCCAGGCGGGCGGAAGGGGGAATCGGTTGAATGTTGGATTGGCCAAGTGGGTAAATACGCACGTGGGTAAGTACTAGCCGCATATGCCTCGTGCCGAAAGGCTTTCCTCATGAACCAGGGACGCTTGGGTTGCACCCGATCACGGGGATGGCCGTGATGAAACCTTGTTTACCTTGCTGACGCCACCTGATTACACATGTGTCTCGACATTCTGATCGCAGTTACAGCTCATTGAGGCACTCTCACGGCAGCGGGGCCTGGAGGCAGCCTGGTCAGCTGCAGGTCTGGAGGTCGCAATATCCACGGTAGACGGCTACCAGGGCCGCGAGGCGGACGTGGTGGTGTTCTCCGCCGTTAGGTGAGTGCACATGTTTGCGCGAACGTTGGGTGAGCGTGTGGTGGTGGATGGATTCATGAGCGACGTCAGCAGGCTGCCCACAATATGGCCTTCGCTGTAACCAAACGGACATGTTGCTTCCTCGTATGTCTGAACTGGGGTCAGGTGCGCTGGTGGCCTGCCGTGCTGCATGGCTTGGCCGGCTGCGCTGCCATGGGTGGGCAATGCGGAACCTAGGGCGGTTTGGTTTAACGTGTGTGGTTAAGTGATGCCAAGGGGAGAAGCGTGCAGCGCGAAGCATGCTGCGCATTTCCTCGTCTGGAGACCGTTCTACTGTGGACTGTTGTCCGTTGTTCAACCGCCGTTGCAGGGCTAACGACCAAGGCATCGTAGGATTCCTATCAGATCCGCGCCGCATGAACGTGGCCATCACGAGGCCGCGGCGGGGACTTGTTGTGCTGGCGGACACGGAAACGTTGATCCGAGGATCGAAGGACTGGGGCATGTATTTCAAGTGGGCGCGTGCATATGGCGTCGTCGTATCTGATGCGGACGTCATGGATATCGAGGATGCGTCGAGTAACGTTGAAGGGGCCCTCGGTGACGGTGATTCAAGCGATATCGCTGCAAGGCCCACTGGCAATCACCGTGGATTCCCTGGCGCCAGCGCATCCAGCACCAACTTGAGAGCTGCTAAGGTGGTGAGCGCCAGCGGGGCTTCTCGCAAGAGAACAGCGAGTTGCAAAACGGCCGCGGTCAGTCCTGATGCGTCTCCAAGTGCCACTGAGAAGTTGGCAAAGGCCAAAAAAGGTGAGCGGAAAATGGGAAGCACTGCAACACCAGCTGCGGTGCTGGAGTTGTCGGAGCTTGTTGATGGGCAACAGGGCGCGGAGCTTCAGACGACGGCAGGGCGCCAGCGGCGGATAAAGGCGGGGGCGTGAACAGACTATTGCAGGAGCATTCTGCGGCGTTATCATTTCCATTTAGCGAGACGTTATGTGCGACAGCCTTGTATAATTTCATTTCGTGAAGGGGAACGGGCCGTGAGGACATCCTGACGTGCGAGCCGCCGCTGTGCTTGAAATGTGGGAGGAGGAGGACAGTGGTGGAGGGGATGCAGGGGTTCGTTGTTATGATATCCAGTATTGCGTGCGTTCGTGCACTGTCGTGAAATGTTAAAAGGTGTAGCTGCTTGGAAGATTAGCTTTTGCCGTCAGAGGTTTGTATCCGTCGTCCGTACATGCTCACCAGCTATTCGACGGCATGCAGGAGGATGCGAGTATTTGTAAAAACGCGCCGTATTTATGTTGACTGTTATCTGGGCGATTATATTGGTTGTGAACATCTGATGATCATATACGCCGATCCGCTGTACGTCGTAGGTCGATTTGGGCGCCAAGTAACTGCGAGGTGTGTGCTGATCCGCAGTAATAGGACACGAGCAGCATCTAGTTTCTTCCTATGCCCACAACCCATCATGCACGTGAAGGTAGAGAGATGATTCGAGCCGTCGGGAATAGATGTGCAAAATCCATAGGTACGCACGCCAGCGCACGCCTAGTGTAGACGCAAAATAAGCAGATGCATTACCCCTGGTAAACGTTTTTAGGGATTTATCGCCGTTACGCAGGTTCACCAAGCCGGACCGTTTTAGGACGGGGTATTATCAATAGTAAGTTAAGGAGTTCGTTAACAGTTCGTTAACAGTTCAAATCTGGCCTTAGCGATATGGTGGGCTTCATTCCATCACTTCAGCTCTTGGCACCGTCAGCATCGGGAGCTGTAGTGGACGTTGGTGCCCCCTGACGCCGCCCGTCCAACTGCTCGTCCAGAAGTCGTTCCTTACCCCGCGCCAGCCGATCCACCCATAACGTCAGACCCAACACCTGCCCCAGAAGAACGACCTGCCAGAGACCGTACAGCAGTGTGATGGAGTAGAAGAAGTTGCTATTGGCGCTTTCGTATGATAGCCACATGCGCTGCATCGCGGGGCCCAGCACCCCTAGCAGCGCCAGGCTGGCCGGTAGCAGTAGTCGCAGCCGTAACGCCGCTAACTGCTGCCGGCCCAGCAGCAGCAGCAGCGGCACCGTCAGACCGAGATCGGCAACGGACGGATAGGGCTTGAGGAAGCCCAGGCAGAGCAGCTGGATCAGGAAAAGCGCCAGGGGCCGGCGCACACCCAACCGCATGGCGAGCGGCGGGGCTAGGGCAAATAATAATGAGTGCGCCATGACCCGTATGTAAGTCTGCAACGTATAGGGATTCATGGGCCAAGGAGCCGGAGAAACAATGGTCGTAGGTCGCAAAAACACTCAGCCAGTGAAGAAGCTACACCCAGGAGGTTCCCCACACGGGGAACCCGCAGCGCGTCGCGGGTTTGCTCATGCACGAACGGTGAAGGGTACGTGCGCATGCGCTCTCATAATACATAAATGTTGGCAACAACTCTGCTGAAGAACGAGCAACGAGCCCTGGCCATCCTCTGCAGCGTCTGTGTTATAACGCCCTCGCAGTGGCAGCTCGGCACCGTCCCACCTCGCCTTTTTTTCAGACGACAGTCATCCCCGATCCCTTCACCGCAGGCCCCACCTTGGTGTCATCAAAGGCCTCCATGGCCAGGTACCACCACTGCCCCACGTTGGGCGTCGCGTCGTCTAAAAGCACCTGACTGCTGTACACCCGTACAGCCCAGCACGACGCCAGCCAGTCGCCGGCGGCAGCCAGCCGCCGCGCCACCTCACTCGCCGCCGTACCCGTCGACGCCGGCGGTCGTGTCAAAAGCTGTTTCGCAGCTCCTAAAATGCACATTGTGGTGCTGCCACCGTCGGCATCGGCGTGAACTTCAATGGCCGCTGGTGTCGGAACAGAGAGGAGGTACAGATCGGACGCACAGACAAGCAAAACTAGCATTGACGCTGCCAACAGGGTGCATTGTAACAGCTGCCTCCAGGGAAGGACCGGGAATGATGGCCGTGGCTGCGGCGGGGGCAGTGGCGCCGAAGGCTGCGGCAGTGAGCGGGTCTCCAATGCTGCACGACCCGATAGGTTGTCCCGTGCCTCCCCTGCCGCTTCTCTATTGATCTCCTTAATGAGTTCGTGCTGGGCCTTTACCTGCTGCTGCTCCTGCTGCTGCTCCTGCTGCTGCTCTTGCTGATGCTCATTCAGAAGCTCCCCGTCCTTTGGCAGCGTCGTCGCCGCTTTGCCCCGCGAGTCCTCAGTGCCGCCGTCACAGCTTCCCAGAGCCGCGTTGACGGCAGCCCCGGACGCACCACTAATACGGGCAGACCCATTGTGACATGGTCCGAGCAGCCGCAAGGGCGTGACCACGTCCTCTGGTCCGTACGCCAGGAGGCACGCCGCGGGAAGCTAAGGGGTGACAGAAGGGCAGGCGCAGAAGGGCGCAGGTGCCCTGAATTGACGTCCTTTATGCGCCCGTCCCTCGGGTTCGATTCGAAGGGGTACGGACGATGCGTTATATGACATATATAGTTAATGCTTTGAGAATAGGTGCCGCGAAACAAAAACGACAAAAAGCAAAGAGCGTCGAAATTTTGGATAAAATTTCAATTGATGGTTGATTAGCGCAACCACCTGTACCACCCGACCAGGCTTGCTGCAGCTCATGGCTTTGGTCCATGTACACGGCAACCATCATAGCAATCCTTCATTGTGGACCGTCACAAAAGTCCTGTACTGCAACTGACGCTGTTAAAGTCCTTTGCGTGCCTGGCGTTGTCTGGCGCTTTTTTTGCACGAAGGCAAAAGAGCAGCCAACTCAACCCGAAAACAGTCCGACTCGCAATCATCTCACCAGCATAACTGCCGCGTGCAAGCTCATGTAGGTGGCCGCTGCCAGACCCAACACCGCCAGCACCGGGTGTGCCGTACAGGCGCCGTACAGCGTTGTTACCAACGCCAGGTTTTCCAAGGAGGATGTTGTTCCACCAGCTGAGGCCGCCAGCATGAAGGGGTTCAGCAGGTAGGCCCAGGCCAGTGCGGATGGGAGGGCGGAGCGACGGCCATTAGCCGAACCTGTGACGGAGTGCCAGGGCGGCGAAGAAGGTATGCGCCGCCATGTACTCAGAACCGAACATTGCCGGCTTAAACACATATAGCGATATAAGTCAGGCTTGTACGGTTGCGGATATTACACGATCTAGGTCATAGCAGGTCAGTATGAGATCACTAGCAAGGTAGAGGAGAAGGGGGAGCCAAAGACGAGGAATGTGAATTGGATGGTTTTGCACATACACCATGGCCGTGTAATACGTCGTGTGGCGGTGCATGTTGTATGTGCATGTGGTTGAAATAGCTTTTTTAGGGTTTCGGGTTTTCTTAGGGTTTGTTAGGGTTGTAGGGTTACCGATTCGCAGGCTTGCATCAACTGGGGCATCTTCGAATGCGTCCGCGCTTTTTCCCCGGTAGCGTGGGCAGTTAAGCAGGCTTGAGGCGAGGCGGTAGAGTAGGGAGGCAGCTAGCAGGTCGAGAATTGTGTTGGGAAGGACGTACAGCAGGTCATGGTCCGCAAGCGCGCCGTACAGCCACAATGTTAGCGGCGGGGTGCGGCACGACGTGCCTATGTAAGGTGAGATACCCAGACGTAATAGCGCCAGCCCCTCGCGGAGCTCTAAATTGCTGTTGGCAGTTGTAGAGACTTCGATGCGCCAGGCTAAGGACGCCCCGATGCCGCTCCAGGCGAGCAGTAGCCGCGCTGATGTGCCCGCGAGGGCAGCGTAAAGCATTTATATAAAATGGCTGCAATGTCGCACGATAGGGGCCAATTTGACGCTGGCACTGAAACAGAAGGGCAGGATCAGCCAACCGTCCACACAGTCGAACTCTAAATAGTCGTCCGTGACAACGGAAAACATTCTTTCGTGTAGTCAAACATCAGTTCCATTGTCGAACAGGACTAAAGGGTGTACCTCGTTAAGAAGTGATGTCGTGGAGGTGCATCTGCGGCATTTCACAGCTTTCCTGGCCAACGACTGTAGCCTGACTGCAACTACGGCTTTTAAGTTTGCAAAACAGATAGCCAGGAACCATGTAATCCTTCGTAAGATGGTAGCGCGATGGCCGTTCTTCGTTACCACCGAGCAACGTTCTCGCAGTCATAATTACTAAGATTGTTGGTGTGTTGCTAGCTTACAGCGGATAGCAATTTACATGGCGCCCACAGGACTCAAGGCACACTACACAGTCAATGTCCCCCTTCTGCAAACACAGGTATTACAGTAAATGTCGGGCTTACTGCAACCGTTTTGGTATATCCCGTCCCCGCGTCACTCCGCGCCACCACCACCCACATCTGGCTTGCAGCACCACGCGTCGGGTCTCTGTTACTGTTCCCTATTTCGTTTGGCTTGTCTGGCAAGGAAATAATATTGCTGTTCCGAAATCCGCTTCCCAGGCGTCCACGGGACCTCATCCCCTCATCCCCACCCCATCCCCGACTTCACCCACCCACACCCAGATCCAGACCCAGACTCATTCTGTCCTAACTGACTATCTCTAATTGACCAACCTTTGGCTGTTCTCTTGGAGTTTTTGCAACAAACTGCTGTTTCGAGCTTCACCGGACTTCTAAAGTTTTCTCCTCGGCGTTCTGCCCCTTTAGACTGCCCCTTAGGCGACCACTCTACCGCACAGCTGAGCACCTTCCCTGGTCCCAGCGGACAATGCTTGAAGCCGCCACGTAGTCAAAATAATATATCATACTTTTAAATATCCATGGGGCTACCGCTTCTACTGCTGTTCTGGCCCTGAAAGTTACGGTGGTCGTGCAGGTTGTGGGGTCTGCTACCCCACTTCCCTGCACTGCCACCGTCCTGACTAACATTTCTCTGAGATCCCTCCCCTTTTCCTGTCCCTCATCATGGCCTTTGCCTTGTCCGTCCCCTTCCCCAACATATCCTCGTCTGGCATCAGCGTCAGAGTGACATAGCTAAAGTAAAATACAAAGGGAACATAAATAAAACATCATAGTTAAAAATTCATCTACAGTAAAAGAAGTGAAGGTATGACAGACAAAAATTTGCTTAACTGACTAAAAGAGGAAAAAAGATCACAGCTAAAAGATAGCATCTAGGAGTTCTAGATCAGCTAAATAAAAAAGAAATCACAAGCAAGTAATTACGTTTTGCCGGCGACGGCCAAAATTCCCGAGGGCCTTACACTACCAGGACTCGGTAATAGGGGTGATAGTACGACAGACAACAGGTTTGCTGAACTGACCCAAGGAGGAAAAGTAGCAATTTAAGCTAAAAGATAGCATCTAGGACTTCTAGACCAGCTAAGTAAAAGAAGATTTCGCGAACAAAAAATCACGTTTTGGCGGCGACGGCCAAAATTCCCGAGGGCCTTACACTACTAGGACTCGGTAATAGGGGTGACAGTACGACAGAGGAAATCTGCTTAAATAAAACAACTAATAATCTAAAACAACATCCTAAAAACAATAAAACATGGTGGTCTAGTGAAGCAGCTGACCGCGAAGTTGAGTAATGTATATGCGCAATGATAGAGGGTGAGGTTTAAATGATGAAATGATTATGTATGGCAGGCACTAGTTGCAACAGGGGCGGCTTACATTCAGGAGGCCCTAGTAATGATGAGGCGCAGTGGAAAGTACAGTTTGTTCAAATGAAGATATGAATACATGGACGCGAGCATGGCAGTGCGTGACTGCACAAAACGGCAGAGGCGCGCGTTTCTAAGCATATATAAGGAAGCATATATAAAAAAGAAAAAGAAATAAAAAACAATAGGCCCCAATGCGTATGCCGGTGGGACCTGTAAGCAGTCAGGTGATATATGGCTTTGAACCCCCAGTGTCTGCTGTGATAGTTGCGGGACAGCAAGCTGAGAGGAGAACCCGGCAATGGAAGGAATGGGACTGGAACCCGCTGCCCAAGTGGCTCTACAACAAGCAAAACCAGGATTCCAAGCTTCAGACGAGGAGCTGCGTGAGAATTGCAGTTGTGTTATACCCTCGCAGTGCCAGGGTTAACCCAAATAGCGACTTCCCCCATTATTACATTTATCCTCGACCGTCCCTGGCACCCCGTAGGGCGGCTTGCGCCTTGCACCCGATGGATGGGGATTTTATGTTTTCCGGCACTACCGCAGCTTTTCTTTTGCTAAATGCAGTGGGTCGTAATCCTGACACGGCACCAACCCGGGCATACACCTTAAGGCTGACATGTGCATCCTGTCGCGAATTGTTGAACCAGTGTGTGTGCGCTAGATTGGGTATGACCCGGGGATTTTAGATAGGTCAGATCCTAGCATGCCTAAACATGCCTGTCCGCCTTCTGATAGCGTAGCTTGGCCTAGTTTGGTTGGTTGTTTGGACCACCACAGCGCCGACAGTCTTATGCTTCATAGTTCCCCACATCCCTCTTGATATGCAGCCATTTCTGCTATTGCATCCTTCTTGTCTGGCGTTGACCCGCGTTTAGAGGTGCTCAGGCATGGCCCTTCACGTTTCGCGAACCCATTGTTATTCGCGCCCATTTTTATATAAACTTGAAGATGACTTCTGCCCCCCGACAGTGGGCAGATCTGATCGCCCCTGTTGAGGGGCAGCTGGTTGCGACGGGGCTACTGGGGGCTACTCTGGCCGACAGGGTGACGGCGGCAACTGGGGCTGGTTGGAGGCGGATGGGTGTGACTTGGGGCGACTGGGGGCGACTGGGGTTGGATGGGGGCGACTGGGGGCAGCTGGTTGCGACGGCGCAGCAGGGGTGAAAGCGGGCGACTGGGGCTGACTGGGGGTAGCAGGTTGTGACGGGGCGACTGGGCGACGGGGTGACGGGGACGACTGGGGGCGAGGGGAGATGGCTGGTTGTGAGGGGGTGACAGGGGCGAATGGGGGTACAGTTGGTTGCTCATTTCCGTCGCCCTCTGTCGCCCCCAGTTGCCCCCAGTCGTAGTCCGCCAGTGTCGCCCCCAGTTGCCCACTCCACTAAACCACCAGCCGCCCCCAGTCGCCCCCTGTGGCCGCCTGTTGCCCCCAGTCACTAATGTCACTAATGCAAATAAAGTAAAACCCAAATAAAAGAAGGAAAAACTAGCCAAAACTTGCAAAAGAAGACACCGGAGGCAGGGTTACTGATGGGTTACCCATCCATTACCCTCCCAACGAATGCTATAGGGAGAGAAAGCTTCCGGTTTTAATTATGCGCAGCAACAGTCCCCTGTGCATATGCTCTTGTGCATATGCCGGTGGGTGTCAGGTGATAGTTCTGGAGAAGCGGGGTGCAGACTGTGCAGAGCTCAACCATGAGAGGGGCACCGTCATGGCCGAACACATGGCAGGCCATGGGGTCGGGATCCTGCCCCTATCTCAAGAGGCGGCACATGTGGGAGCGGCCAACACGAGCTTTGGAGCGGGGGGTTTAACAGCGAAGCTGATGAGGGCACGTTTGCAAGGCCTGGCGCCAGCAGACCTGCTGGCACGGCCAGCATTGGGGCCAGCTTGTTGATGGATGCGGTTGCAAATGTCATGGATGTGCTGAGGCTGCTGTGGTATGGTGGTAGGCACAGTGTGCCAATTATTGGTTACAGCAGCATATTTATCGTTTGCCGCATAAATGCACGAATCTCTTATATTATCATGCTTAATCGATCTCACCTGCACCCTTGGCGACCGCGACAACAAGCTGCAGGTCATACAAGAACCGCACTGCTAGTGCGGGCCTCCACGCCTGCCTACCAAAACATACGCCCAGAGCCAAGCGAGCATGATGACTCTTAAAATCCTTAAAGCCTAAAAGCCTTAAAAAACTGCTGTTGTTGCTCGGGGCTAGGTTCGGGACATATTTAGGATAACAGCGCGATAGCGGGAATTGTGTTGTGTGCAGACAAGACGCGGTTGAGTTCGACATACCGTTTCATTCCGTTGAAAACTATATTGTACAGTGCACTTGCACGTTATTTTCTAACTATTGACTATTTGCGTTTTCTTATGTATTTTGAATCCTTTGCACTTCTGCCTAAAAATGCCTGTCCACCTTCCGATAGCGTCGTTTGGCCTAGTTGTTTGGCGCTGCTGGTCTGCCAGAGCGCCGACAGTCTTACGCTTCAAAGTTCGTCACATCCCTCTTGCTATGCAGCCATTTATGCTATTGCATCCATCTTGGCTGGCGTTGACCCGCGTTTAGAGGTGCCCAGGCATGGCTCTTCACGATTCGCGAATCTATTGTTATTCGCGCCCATTTTTATATACACTTGAAGATGCCAGCGCGGCCTATTGAACGGTGCCTCCTTGAGGCCATTTTGCCGCCCTGACTTTGCGAGTACTACTGTACGAAAACTATATTCCCAACACAATTGTGCGAGGGGCTGCTTAATAACTACCTAACTAATAACGATTACTAGACCAGCTATATACAGCGGTAGCAATAAATGCTAATCAATAAAAATATTATAAACTAAAGAGGTACATAACCGAGGCGTGACCCCCGACCACTTGGCGTTTACCCCTCGGCCCACCTCACAGTTGCTAATCACGAGCACAACATGCAAAGTCCCTCTCACGCCTCGCCCCGTGCCTTGCCCTTCCAGTTTACGCCCGCCCCTGGCCATGGCCCTGCTCCTGAGTTGGCGGTGACGACGCATGCTCCTGCAGCTGCTGTTGCAATCGACTTCAGCTCTGCAGACTGTCGTACTCCTGAACGTACTGAACGGCCTCCCGGAAAGATTCAGTAATGTCCCTGTACGGCACCTGCAGGCCCAGCTCCACCTCACTGGACGCGCTTTCGAAAAGGAGCGTGCCGTACGACACAGTACGTATGAGGTCAGGCGGTGCCTGCAATACACCAAAGAAACGCAGCTAAGGGCAGCGCTATTCGTCAAGGCCTTCCCCTCTCGCCCCTGTTGTGCTGTAGCACGCAAAAGAGCTATATGCACAACCACGAACAGGTGCAAAATCCGATATGTGGACTGCGTCAAAGGCGTACGTCCGCGTCTGCCGCAGGTAGCCAATAGTGCCAATTTAAGCTCTCAAACAGGGGTAGGACATAAGGAAAGCTGCTCGTCGTACATACCTGTGGTGGCACCCCCGTCAGTACTCCCCAGCTATCTGCGGCCTTCGCCCACATCGCCGCCATCCACACTGGTACCCTCCTCGAAGGCGCTGGTATGCCGCTGAGCCGAGAGATGACGTCATAGAACTCCCCAGTCGTCAGGCGCTGATTGCCCACCTGCACCAGTTTCCGGTTACATAGGGAACGCGTTACCGCCGTTTAGTGAGGCGGCGATAGGGATTGGTGGTGTGGGCTGCGCCGCAGTCACCGCCGGTGGATCTGCGTCTCTGTCACCAAGACGATGACGAGTAACGAAGCCTTCATCGCGCCGGTGGGCCTTCGCAAAGAGCCCAGGCACGTAGTGCGTAACACGCCCCGGCCCTGCGCGTTGCACGAGGTGCCCATCCCACGACTAACAAACCAACCCACTCCCCCACGGGAAAAGCGCTTTATTTTTACGGGAAATGAAAAACCCACACGAAACACGAGAGGGGAGCGTAGGGAAGCTGCCTCGCACCCACCAGGTACCTCCGGCCGGGGCGGCCGCGAAGCAGCGCCGCGATGATGGCGGCGGCGGCATCACGCACCCCGATGTACGTGAAGACGGTGTCGTGACCCAGCGTCGCCGGGACCTGAGGGTGCAGCCCATGCAGACGGATGCGGCCACAAAGCCTAGGTGCACATGGCTGCATATAGCCCCATGTGCATTGTGTGTGATATGTGGCGTTCGGTCCGGGTTGTCCAAATTAGGCCGTTTCTCATCGCAATGCAAACTAAAACCTATCATGTGTTTAGATCGGCTAATGATACCTGTACTTGTACTTGTACTCGGCTAATGATACCTGTACTTGCGCGCCCAGCTGTTCATGCGCCTGGAGCTTCTCGTGATCTGGACTCACCTTGCCCCGCACCAGATCTGCGATGCGCATCACGTCCTCCTCCCCGCCGGAAACCAGCCGCCGGTCCGCGCCCACCACGCACGCGAGGGCCACTACGCAACCCGGCAATGCCGCCTCCGCCGCCAGCCGTAGCACCACCTCGTCGCCCGCCGCCTTACTCCGTGCGTATCGGCTGGCAGCGGGGCCAGGGGGAGTGTCGGGTTGTAGGGGCCGTACGGCGGAGCCCCAATCGCCCGGGGGACAGCCCATGGCGAGGATGGTGCTAACCTGTACAATCTGCAGACGCGCCATACCGTACAAAGGACGACATGGCATGTTGAAACGGGAGCGGGTGGCGGTGGGTGACCGAGGTCGTTACCTGACCGCAGGCCTAGGGAGCTACGGGGCTTGGAAGCTGCTCCTTCTCCCAACCTAGCACATCATCCAGGTAATGGATGTCAATGCTAAATATTATATATTATATTGCAATCGGAAAAGCGCCACCGTTTGCCATCTGCGCTAGATCCTCGGCGTTCTCTCCTTCCCGCATCGTTTGAAATGCATGACAGACATTCACGATCTTTCCGGACCTCACATCAAAGCATACGGCGGCACTATCATGAAACGCATACGGCACCAACCCGCATAACGCGTGCTTCCAAGGCTAACTTCATGAGCTCCGAAACTGCTGCGTCGTTCAGCGCATTGTACAGATCCGGATTGCGGCTCCACCAGCGGTAGTGTGCGGCGCAGTTGATGAGGCCGTCGCAGCCGCCGTCGATGGTCAGGTGGGGCGCCACGGTTGTACGGCAGGCGGGGCCGAGCATATCTCTGGGTGCGAGGTGCATGGGCTGAGGATGGGTATAACTAACGGATCCTGAGAGGCGGCACAGCGAGGTGCTACAGACACAGGATCGAGCCTTCAGGAGCTACAGGGTTACCATCCCCTGCCCCTACTAGCTAGGACCCATGGACCCGCCAGCACACCGATCTATGATCCCATGGACTCACGCATGTTGATTGCGCCCCGCACCCACCCAATGCACAGCTTGACTCGGCTGCCGAACTTCCTCTCGAGTTCCAGCAGCTCAGGTGTTGGCTGACGAGTTAGACAGCGCACCTGTCCTGTCACAGCATCGAAAAGATCTGATTAGTTGAACTCATCATGCGTCACGGAAACGCTGCGCACGTTCCAGTTGAGGTATGTCTCTCGGGGGTTTTACAACGTGCCACTGTGCGACTCGCCTCCTGAGCCACGTTGTCCTCGAGCAACGCCCGCACGACGTGTATGCCCACGAAACCGCTGGCGCCGGTCACGAGCACGGCCCTGAAAGGCCTCCCCACCCTTTGGCCATCCATGCATATGGCGCGCGAGCTACTGGCCGAACATGCCGGCGTCAGGGCCCACATGAAAAGCCTTGGCGACGCGATGCCGCGCACTTTACGGCCATGCGAACCTGAAATGCTAAACGATCAAAGTGAGATTATATAACGTCGAATCAGTTCCTGGACACGTTGCCATGCCCAGATGGTCTGATACGTGGCCTAAAATTCCGTACTTAAGTACGATTGAGTTCGCATGGCTGTTACATCACTTGGTCCCCATAGGGCCCTAAACTGCAATAAACCAAGTCAATAGAGTTACAATCCAAAATTAGGTGGCATTGAAAGATGCTGTTTTAGGTTTAATATAGTATTTTCACTGCGTTAAGAAAAGTCCATAAGGCCTTGTGTGCGTCCGTTGAACGAGAGGACGAGCGACTCATACGGTCACCTACAAGGCCGCTGCCAACACCTCGATTGGACGTCTATGAGCACAATAATGCTTAAGTTGAGTGACATACTATATCATGAAATCTGCTAAACTTTGCTGACCTGTTGAGCTGCAGCTTTTTTTGCGGCTCGCGTAATCGAAAGCACACATTGGTTAAGGCCTATGAATTTATCTGGGTAAATGTTGCGGCTGTTATAGTATCACTAATCTCAATAGGCGTTTGGAAATCCGACGTCAAGCCAACTCGATGTGCGTGATTGCTGGAACCCGGATCGTTTAGTATGGAGGATTATCGCTTAGAGCAGCAGAAGAATGCAGCAGCTCAGCTTCTCCTATGCCCCTCGTTGCTAAATCTTTATGCGTACAAGCAGTCGTTGCCCCCTGCAATCGCTCGCTTTCGGCTGCAGCAGGTATGGATCTGCACATCTGAGGTCACCACTGAGCAGAAGCACACTGAAATGGTGTGATACGTATGCAGGTCATTTCTCAAAATCCAACCGAAGCGGATCCCGCCGCTATTTCGTCTACCGAGCAGCCCCTTTGGGAACAGCCCCTAGCGCAACCCCCGCCTGTCAACGAGCCGCGTCCCGAACCACGGCCAGCCCAGCAGCAACCTGCAGCCGAACCAGAGCAGGGCCCACAACCACCGCGACCCGTACCGGAGGACGTCGACGAAGACCCGAACTTCGGCCGCGCGTCCAGCTCAGACTCGGACCTAAACATCGATTCAGACTGGCCTTCGGACCTAGAGTCCGAAGAGGTCGAGCCCGGTTTCGCGATTTATCGGCGGCTGCGTGGGCAGCGCGACGCCGATCAACAGGACCAAGAGCGGCATCAGCAGCAACAGCAGCAACCGGAGCCACAGGTCCAACTACCAGGTGAGGCGGGACTCCCGCCCGGGGTGGGACACCAGGAGTGGGAGCAGGAGGAGCAGCCGGAGCGGATCGGAGCGGCGGCACGGGTGTTTTTCCAGGCGCGGGTCAGAGGCCAGCCGCAGCAGCAGCAGCAGAGACAGGGGCAGGGGGGGCCGGCGGCTGGGGGCGAACCCCGCCGGTACGTGGGCTGGGTGGCCCCGGATGACGAGGTGCTTCCGGAAGCGGAATAAGGGAGTCCTTGAGGTCTGAGGACGGCCTTGGTCAGTTGCAAGTCTGTCTGACTGTCTGTCTGTCCAGCGGCCAAGTGCATCAGCAGCAGTTGCAAAAGTAAGAGGAGAAGCAGCATAAACTTATTAGGAAGAGCCGCAGTTCAACACGGTTGGGACAAACCAGTGTGCGGCAAGATAGATGCGTTCAATCTTTGCGCGTGTGGTGCGCTATATGGCGCTCCTACGCGGTCATTCTGAGTTCGCACACTCAGGGTCGTATCCATTGTACCGCGGAGCATATGTTTATGGCTATCCATATGCGCCGTACGGCGGCAGCGTGTCCACACCATCGGCGCCGCTGCCACGTGGCGCCGCCGTAGTTGCGGCGGATGCTTCAGCGCTCGCGCGCCGAGTATATGCATTCGTTGCCGTCGTTGTACGACGGCTATATATTGCGGTTATGGCGTCAGCGTTCATGGCGGGTGCGACTTCTGTGGCCGCGGCTACCGATACGGCGACGTCACTGGCAGCGGCAGCACCACGGACACTGCGCGCTGTTGTGTGGGCTTTACGTGCAAGCTTGAGCTACAAGCGCTTTCAGGTCCGGATTTCAGGAGCTTGGGGGACCCTCTGTCTGGTGCCATAGGCCCCGTTGCGCACCTGCATGCTGGGAACGAGGTCTGGGTTGGTTGGTTGTGGTGGAGCACCCCAAGGGGCGACTGCCGGATTGGGAGTCATTCCGCCGGACTTGGCTCGGCTGCGGCCGCTTTGCCCGTTCCGTGTCGGCTTGAAAAGCATCACACAGCGCAGCGTAGCTCGCTCCTTTCACATCGTCATCGTTACAGTGAGGCGCCCCTCTTCGCGTTTCTCACATTCTTTCCTGTCCACGCTTTTTCATCTACAGGCCTCCTGCTACGGCGCAGACACAGAGCACGACGAGGCCTACCAGGCAGCCCTCAGCCAGCTGCACACGTACTGGGCTAAGCAGCTGCTAGCGGTGAGGAAGAAACGGGGAGTGGATGGGGGTTGGGTGAATGCACGAAAGTGAACAGGGAGGGAGTCATAGCGCCCTTCCTATTTCCTAAATTGGGAGGCCTCTGTGTCGGCAGCGAGCGCTGATGTGCTGATGTGCCTGGCCAGGGCCCGCACGTTTCCCCGCGCTCACTCCCTCCTGCGTTGCAACGGATTTTGGAATCGCCCATATCTCACTCCCTGCTGTACTCTCCTTTGCGCGGGCGTGGCTCTCAGGTGTGTCGACGCAACGGCGGGGTGTACGTGAAGGCGGGACAGTTCGCGGGGGCATTCGGCGGTGTGCCCCGCGAGTACCGCACCGTGCTGTCTCAACTGGAGGACCGAGCAGTACCTAAACCGTACAAAATGGTGCGGTTACGGCTGCCTGCTCTGGCGCCGATCCTTCGATTGTCAATATCGAATAACGTCGCGTGCTTTTCCTTCGCTTGATCTGTGGTGGCTGCATGGCCTGCCTGCTTCGCTATCCTAGAATTTGCCGCCCGTGCGTGCGTGATGCTCCGCCATCGAGCCCCGGCTTTGCCGCCGCGGGGTCCGGTTGCGCCCAGCCGGGTTGACCTTGCAGCGTACTTTGTTTTCCCCGTTGTTGTAGTTTCTGCGTTGCATCGTAAGATCGACAAAAGTACGCTTATCACTGAAGGGTAAACGCATGACACCATGGTCACATCCCTATTGGTTTTAGCGGTTTCCCTGTCGTCTTGCTGCCACCTCGCACTTGCATCATCGCCGTGCGTCAGACACCTCACCACCCTCATTTCGGCAGATCTGTTCATGGCTTGCCCACCCAATCGCAGGTTCGGCGTGCACTGGAGCGCGAGTTGGGTGGACCCGAGCGGGTAGATTCCATATTCTCGTCCTTCAACCGTCGCGCCACGGCAGCCGCCTCTCTAGCGCAAGTGCACAAAGCGAAGCTGGCGGACGGCAGGGAGGTCGCTGTCAAGGTGCGGCAGCAGGGAGATGGAGGTGGGGTGAGGCGCGCGGGCCACAAGCGTGTAGGGTTCGTATTGGGGAGGGCTGGAGCTGTGGCCGTGACGGGACTCTTTGGGTTTACTCTCTCCCATCTTATCCCGACTTGTCCGAACCGCCGGAAGAAAGCATGTCCGTTTCATTGGGAATATCTTTCGAAAGCAAACACATTTTATTTCATCTCGATTCTGTTTTCATTTTGCCCTGTTCTGTTTTTCCCCACCTCCAGGTGCAGTACCCTGGCCTGGCCAGCTCCGTATCTGCAGACCTGGCCACGATGCGGACATTGGCGGCAGCCGCTTCTGCACTGTTTCCCGACATCAAGCTCAAGTGGTTGTATGAGGACCTGGCCGACAAACTGAAGGTGGAGCTTGACTTTCGGTGAGGCCAGCGGCGAAGGGAATACAGGGCTGAAGGCGTAAGGCGGGTCGGTAGGGCAGCGGACAGGAGTGGGGAGGTCTGGGATGTGTCGAAGCAAAGGAACTTGGATTTTCCCCCCCCCCTCTCTCTCTGCCTCCCTGCGTACCACGGCGGTACGCAGGGAGGCCGAGAGAGAGGGGGGAAGAGAGACGGGGAGAAAATAAGAGGGGATGCAGCTTGGGACGCATGACGGATAGACCATGTAGCTCTCTTCGGCTGAGCGTGCACCACGCCCATCTGGACTCACATATGCTGTTGGGCTCGTAGGAGCGAGATCCACAACAGCCGGCGCTTCCAGATGGTTTTGGCGGAGGCCGGCGAGTGGGGTCGGGTGGTGGTTCCGGAGCTCCATGAGGGGCTGTGCAGCAGCAAGGTGCTGGTCATGGAGTGGATCGACGGGTCGAAGATCACGGACGTAGAGGCGCTGCAGCGTCAGGTCAGCGTGGAGTGCGTCACGGACTGGGGTTGTGTGCATGTGTGTGTCTGGTTGGCTGTGTGGTGTTACTTGTGCCACGTCAGATGGGGGTTGTACGGGGGGTTTAGCGCGTGCAAGGGTGTGGGCTGTGGGAGTCTCTCTGTTTTCTCTGTTGAGGGGGAAGGTACGGTACGGGAAAATGGCCTGGTGGACATGACCCGTGGGATCTGCAAGGAGGGTTCGATAACGGACATGCTTGGTGTCCATGCGGGTCTCATCGTCCATGTCATCCATCCTGCCCCCGCGTTTGCTTGCAAACCAAATACTCAACTTATAATGGCCCCCTCCGCCCCCGCCTTCCCTATCCGATGCTTCATTGGTTGATTTTATGTTTTTGACATCTTCGCCTTTTGTTCGCCGCCGCTGCGTTGCCTGACAGGGCATCAACCCCCGCCTGGTGGGGCGGCAGCTCGTCAAGCTGTTCGGAAAGCTCATGTTCGTATACGGATATGTTCATGGTACGACGCAGTGAAGCGCGATGCACGAAAATAGGCCCTGGGATGATGCACACCCTAATGTGCCCGTCACGGGCCGCCGCCGGTCCACCGCCATAGGGTACCTCCTGCGGCTAAGGAATTGGGCAGGCGGAACATAGGCGAGTCTATGAACATGATGCCATGGATGGCGAGGGGGAGAGCGCGTAGGGTATTCGCACTTTCAATCATCAGGAGGTTCGCACCGCAACGCTCTCGGGTTCATGAATCGCTGTGCCCCATGCAGGCGGCCCATGGGACACGGTGGGCCCATGGGATAGCAACCGGGAAGACGCCGCCCCCATTGATTTTTTCCTTCCCTTCTGTTTACAAAGCTTTGTGTTTGCACCATGTTGGAAAGCGTCGGAAACCCGTTATTACGATTTGATTATAACCTCGTTTTTACCCCCGTGGCGTGCTGCGAGCTGCGTGCCTAGGTGATCCCCACCCAGGCAACCTCATGGTCCGACCTAAAGGTAGGTAGGGTAAGGGCCGGGTGCCATGTACGGAGCGGAATCCATGTTATTACGGATGGCTGGTGCTGTAGACTCCATTGTTTTTAATGTCTATGTATCCAGTGGTCCAGGGGAAGGGCCGAGCTGCGAGATACCAATATCCGTATGGACAGACGGTGATAAAAGCCCCTGACCGACCACCGCCATCTCGCCCCCGAATGCTAGCTGCCTTCGACGAGATTTGATAGTGGATGAAACCCGGCCTTGGAATGGCAGCCAGCCGATCACGCCGTTCCATTTGCTTCTCCGCCCACGGCGCCTGGGGTCCCGCCTCAACCCATTTCCCCTTCTGTTACCCACCCACGCTCCTCCACCGCCTCTTCCCTGCGGGCCCCAGGCCGGCCTTCCTGGTTGCGGTGGCTGCTGCGGGGCACTCGCCGCGGCTTTGAGATTGTGGTGCTGGACCATGGGACTTACCTGGAGGTGAGGAATGGAGGTGATTGGCGCTCAGCAGGCGCCTAAGGTCTTCAGAGTCAGGTACACCTACCTGCCTGCCTGCATCCCTGCCTTATGATCTTTGCACTGCACCCGCCTGACTCCCAGCCCCAGCCTGGAATATGATGTTTGTTTCGATACTCTGTTTCCGACATAATATGCATGACGTTTGTCCCTTGATGAGTTTGGGGTGAACGGGAGATGCGATGTTTTTTTCCGCTCATTTCATTCCGTCGGCTTCCGTTTGATATTTTGTGTGTGTGTTGTTCTTTTGTCTACCGGTGCTGGCTACTGCTTCTCTTACCTCTGCACGGGTCGTCCTCTGTGCTGCGTAAAGTTCACCGCGGCCCCTCGGCACCGCTGACACCGCTGAATCCCGCTGTGGCTCGCTCGTGTCTGTGACCCCGCAGGTGGCCCCAGAGCTGCGGCAGCAATTCTGCCAACTTTGGTGCGCAGCGGTGATGCGCGATGAGGTCACCCAGGTGAGCATGTGAGCTGATTTGCTGGCTGCTCCGGACTTGTGGCGGATGGTGTGGGGGAGAGGAAGGCGGTGGTGCCACCACTGTCACCCCGCACGGGGCAGGGCCGCCATTATCGTCTAACATGAGATCGTCAACATCCGTGTTGCCAAAAAGGAAAGGGCCGCCCTCGCACCCGCATCCGCACACGGTCCTTCACGCACATCGCACAATTACGTGAGTGCCATCCTAGGCTTAAGGCCATATAGGTATGACCTTAACGCGACCCTCAATTCGCGCTAACAGGAGCGCAGCGCTCGCAGGCTCCTGTGCGCGGACCCGTTGCTTTCCTATCCCTAACTATCCTATCCCTACCACCACTGCAACCCCTTCCTCCCCCTTTATCAGACCGATATCTCAACGGAGATGGCTGGAGAGCGGGGCGGCCGCGTGCTTCCG
This sequence comes from Volvox reticuliferus, assembly GCA_019650235.1. Taxonomy (NCBI): domain Eukaryota; kingdom Viridiplantae; phylum Chlorophyta; class Chlorophyceae; order Chlamydomonadales; family Volvocaceae; genus Volvox; species Volvox reticuliferus. Next base: position 1,175,107 of record BNCP01000010.1, on the reverse strand, counting down.
CTGTTGCTCACTCAGCGTGCACGCAACGTGGCGGAGGAGCGGGCCCTCCGGGAGCGCATTGGCGTGCGCACCCTGGGTGACATGACCTCCCTCCTGTCAACTGTCAGCCGAAACCTCGTGGAGCTCCTGCGTGTGGTGACGGTAGTGCGAACGGCCTCGGCGGCACTGGGGGTCACTATGGCAGAGAGGCTGCAGATCTACTCAGTCGTGGCGGCGGGGGGGTTGCCGCCGGTGGCTCCGTGGTGGAGATGGCGCGGGCGGGAAGCCGGGACTGCCGACGGCATCTACCTGCACAGGTGCGACTGCTGTGTATTGCTTGTGCGCGAAAAGAGATGTCCTTCGGGTGTCCGTCCGCCTTATTTCTTTCGGAACTCAAGAGAATCCTCTCCCGCCTCCGAGTCTTTCTCTTTCCGCTGATTTTTGCGTGATGATATGTCCTCTGCAGGTCGTTCGCCTCGTTGGGCTATCGCACCAAGCTGAAGTGCAGGCTAGTGGGCCTAGGCATTTGGTCGGTGGGCTCGTCCGTGCTGGGGCGCCTGCTGGGCACCGTCGTGGCTCTGGTGGAGGAGGCGCTGTTCACATAGCAGGCAGATACAAGTACGGGTACAGCAGCAGGAGGTGACATAGTCATGAGATGTTTGGGGTGAAGGGAAGAGGAGGAGGAGGAGGAGGAGGATGGACGGGCTGTAGAACAGTGTGGCAAGGGCATAGGCAGCAGCAAATTCAAGAGGAATCATAGTTGAGGGAGGCGGGGCGCTTCCATTATTTGTGCTGCAGGGTTTGCGTCGCGTGTCGAAGGCCGAGATGCATTAGGCAGTGGAGAAAGCGGGGCGCTGCTCGTGTAACGCACAACACCTCGACATCGGTGGCGAAAGATTAATACACGGAAGATCATCCTGGCGGGCTTGCAGCCTGCAGACCCCGAGCCCGAACATTGCCATAGAGACATGTGCAGCAGCTGGCGGCTTGCAGGGAGGAGTTGGGAATGAAGCGCCCAGGCAGACCCCGGTAGCATTGAAGGTTGGGCTTGCAGACTGTGACGCCCAGGTCGTCCTTCGAGGAGACCGGCGGCCAGGGCATACGGGGATGGGAGGGACGTCGACGAGATACCCGGGTAGGAGACGCAGCACTGGTTACGGAGTCGTCCCTGTTGCGTGTTAGAGGTTGTGACGGATTGGCGCCGGCACGTTGGAGGCTATTGCTTCTGTTGTGGTGTAAACCTGGTCGTTCGTTTTCACATGCCCGTCGGTTCTTGTGTCCATCTGTCTGTCAAGATAATGGACCCCGAGGAGTTCTGTTTGCTGCGCATTTCATTGTGAGTGGGTTTTGTTCCCATGGAACAGCAGCCTGAGCTGAAGGCTTTCGGACTTCGAGCTGTTCTTGTGTCCTGTCGGGGAGGATCTCTGGTAGCGTTGGGTGCGTGTCCCGCTTGCATCACCCTTAGTTGGGATGAAGTGGAGAGGAGTTGCGGAGGAGCAAACGCAAGGACGCATATGCGCAAGATAGTGCATAAAATCTAGTGCAAGGACGCATGACGGACGGAGAGCCCCAATGGAGAGAAATAGATGGCTACGGGACGTATCCAAATGGGCAGCGGATGGGTACATGCAGGCAACAAGCATAAAAATGAAAGTTGTTGCCCGCGTGCGCTCTTTTGCTTTTTGAGTTACGATATCATGATTTCGTGTACATCATTTTTGCTTCTTCGTGCCTTAAATCGTTCTTGTTCTCTTCTCAATGCTGCGTTGTTCGGACTTAGGGTTGGCTTGGTTTGTGCGATGGTTTTCCATGATAGCTAGAGATGTTAAATCCATGGGGCTGTGACAACATACGTCGGACTCATGCCATAGCCCATTGATATTTCATGGCAACAAATGGGTGGATTTGTACATCGGAGAACGAACTGCGCTACGGAGCACATGGTCGCGCAACCGATTCCCGCCAAATAAACCGATGGCAGGCGGCAGCGCTGGGGATGATGGTTGTTGCATTACACATGCGTTTTTTTATAATCGGTCTATGTTTCTGGTCGCAAATATTCGGCCGCTGCTGTGCACTGCATCTCGATTCGGGCCTCGCTGGTACTGGTCAATTAAGTTGTGTGGACAGAGCCCATTTAACCGGGCCCTCTGTTGACATGGCTCGTCGATAGGGTCAAAGGCGGTCATTGAGTGCGGTTCTTCGTGTGATTTGCAAGAGCAGCACCAGAGCGGTGAGGCTTTGGTGTGTGGTGGGGTTGTTAACATGGGCTTCGCATTACCCCATCACTCCGGACCTTGAAGGCGTCATTGAGGCTTCCCTCGAGCGGAGCGGAGCGTTGAAACAAAAGGATTTAAACGAGGCAAATCGATATCGGATGCGGTGTCAGCGTGGAGGCGAGGCTTTTAAGATGATGTCTTCGTCCGGGGTGCCTGGCTGGCTTGGCTTGGGTCGTCATGAAAAGGAATCAAGTGGGTGAGCGGCGGTTGGTTAGGTGATTCTCAAAGAGAGGGGGAGAGAAAGCTGAGCCCTCTTCACGTCTTCAATACTTCGGATCCTTTTTTAAGTGATACATGTTCTGCTGCGAGCAGCCCGTAAACACGGGTGGGGGTTGTTATAATCCCATGTGTCCAGACGCCGTGTTCATTGGGTCAGGTGCTATGGGTCAGGAACCTCATCGAATTCACGTAATTCAGTTGTTGACGTATTTGGTATTCGGGTGAAGAGTCGTGCTTAGTACAGCAGTGACGCGCATCGCCTTGGACAGCCCGCTTCTGGCTCGCTCCGTAGGATACAGCCCAGGTACGAGAGGGGCATATACTGGGACGCATGTACAACGCATGCGACCACTCGCGCAGCATCAGTTTCCTCTGGTCCGTACCACTAGGCCAAATTGCCACATGCCAACTTCGCTACCGCCCAACAACCGCAGAATCCTAACCGCGCAAACTGATGATGTCAACGGCCGGTATAAACCTCGCCATATGCCATCGATGCGTCTAGTAAGCCTTGCCAGATCCATCCCAACTCGAAGTTCAAGGACATGCACAGTGTCCCGTGCAAGAAGCTCCGCATATGCCCCGCTAGCTACCAGTAGGCTGGTGAGGTTCAGCGTCACTGACGAGGCTCCTTCCTCCTTCACCGAGCCACAACACGTTCGAGAGCCACGAGAGTCTCCCTTACCGGATTCCCTGAAATGGCCCCGAAAGCCCCCAATCCCGCAGCAGCTATTCTTGTGTTTCTTTCCCTTTCACCCTTCACTCCACAATTTCGTCATCTACATGTAGGGCTCCGTCATCTACTCGGCCACCCCCTCCAGGAACCCCCAATACCTGGAATGCATTTCCTGTCTAGCGGGGAAAATTGGCGCTGCTTGCTTGCAATTAGATACCGAACAGCTTCCACCCGCTCCCAGACTTCGTGCAGCTAACCCAGCCACAGCGGACAGCTGCAATCCTGAGTCCCGTGCATGTTGGTGCTGCTGGGCTTAGAGCTCAGATAGGCCTTGCCGCAACTGTAGCAGAACTGGCAGCCACAGCGGCAGCGGATGTGGTTGCAGCCCTCCGAGCGCTCCACCAGACTTCGGCAGCTCGGGCAGCGCTGCCAGGACCGTGTAGCGCCCAGTCGCAATACGGCGGCAGTATCCGGGTTACGCTCCTCCGGGGGTAGCGCCTGGAACAGCGTGCAGGTGTAGCCCTGTGCGACCGGCAAGATGAGAAACGCTGATGAGCCCAATCGCCTTCTCTTCTCCTCAGTATCATTCAGTCATTATTGGTCGCGCATCCATACAACATCTACCTTGCAACGGTGAAACCTCACCTCACTCTTCACTGCTGCATGTTGCGGAAAAGCTCCCGATGAAGCCTGCCTCTGTACCAAGAAGACTAGAGGCTGCTGTGAACTGACATCCAATCCGCTGATGACCGGAGAAAAAAGTGTTCAATCAAGATGGGTGTGACAGGGCCCTGTGCGGTAGGCTTCCCTGTATGGTAGGCCTCCCCCCCATCCTCCCCCCCATCCTCCCCCCAAGGGCTCCTTTCCCACACATCAGGCTTTCAGAGTCCTTTGAGATCAAATGGACGGTACCTTGTGCCACCCAGGTACAGCGCAGCGCGGGCAGAAAGCTCTCCGGCAGGCAGGGCACGTGGTCGGCTTGTCGGACGGCAGCGGCCGCTCCTCAGGCCCCGGCAGCAGCAGCGGGCTGGAGCAGCCGGGGTGGGGACAGAAGACATGTGGCTGGTCTCGGAGCACGTTGTCCACCTCCAGCTGTTCGAATACCTGTTGTTCAAACAGGTACTTGGACTACTCAAACGGCAAAGAAGAGGTTAGAAAAGTGAAGATTACGAGAGGCAAGGATTGTGAAGGTTGCGTCATTCGACGCACCTGTATATCCTCTGGGTGTCCCGCCAGCGCCGCTAATACGGCGTCCCGTGAGAACTTGAGCTTGCAGCCTTGCTGACCCGCGGCCCCTCCCGCGGCCATGGGACAGTTGATGGGAAAATTGCGATCGCGCACCATCCCGCGCACGTACTCGGTAAGGCAGCCCGAGCAAAAGTAGTGTTTGCAGCCGGCGGAAGCAGCGAGTGCACACTTTGCGCTGCTGTAGCTGATGCTGTTGCTGCAACAAGTACTGCTAGCAGGAGTACTGCCGCTGTTGCTGCTAATGCTGCTACAACTACTGCTGCTACTGCTTGCAGTTGATCTCACGGCAGCAGTATCATAGCCGGGTGGCAAGAAGCGTTCGAAACATCTATTGCACAGAAAGCCGCCATCGGCCGCAGCTGCTGCCAACGCCAACGCCGTTGGATCTTCCACCGCGGCTCGGCCTGAGCTGCTGTCATCGTCATCCCGATAGACCGCTCTGCCATCACCTCCCTGAGCCCGCCCGATTACGGCGGCTTGCGTCGCCGACATCTTAAAAAATCGCCAGGGGCGCCAGGTCAATTTTCTACTGCTCCTGCTGCTACAGCTGTCGCTGCAGCCGCTGGCGAAGCCCCTTGCAAGGAACCGGCGCCAGAAACATCCTCGGATCTCCTGCCACCACAACGCGATGAGATCAGGAACAGATTGGAAAGGCAAATATGTGCAAATGTGCAAAACCACGATCGCTCATGTTTGGACTTCGTTCCAGTGGACTGCTCGCACATTCGACGCAGCACCGGCCCACGGGTCCGCGTAGGGGCCAAGGACACCATTCTTGGTGCGCCGCGAAGGCAGCTCACGAAAGTTTTACAGCAACACGCGCAAGTGAATCTAACTGGGTTGTTTTGTATGCCTGATCGAAACCTGCCTGATCGTCCTGAAGCCCAACCTGCAAGGGCATCCCCCTTAGACGCAGCCTGAGCACGTTATCCGCTGCTCTGCTAAACGTACGCAATAAAAATATGTATTATTGAAATTTTATTTTCAATTTTTAATGTTCAAGCTTACGTTTTAACATCGCTGAGCCCCGAACTGATACCCTTTGCAAAAGTTGCAACCTTTGTACGACGTGAGCCCTCTTGAAAGGGAGAAAGGACAGCAGGTCTTTCAGGATCATAACTTGTTTGTAACTTTGGATGGATGTGAAGGACATTTTGTGGCGTAAATGTTGTCGATGCTTTTCAGGCAACTTGCAATAGCGCCATTTAATCACACTGCTGTATGTGGCCCAGCACAGCTGCGAGGGCAAGTGGGTCAGGTGGGCAGGCTCCAGTTAGCCTGAGATCTGGCTAAATGCGGTTTCGGCGTAATCGTTCGGAACGGTATCGGCGCCGTGCTGGATGGGGGTAGCTAGCTTCGTGCACGGTCGGTGCATGCTCGTGTTCCTCTTATGCCTGTGAGCCGCGCTGCCTTTGGCTAGGATTTTCAAGTGGGAGGCCAATGAACGTGAACGTTATGGAACTCGTCACGATGTAATGTTTTGATCGTAAGGTTGCTGGACTTTTGAGTCGGTCAATTAGTTTGCATGTGAATGCACCTCTTACGCATCGGCTAAGGCTAGATAGGCTTCGTAGTAACTAAAAGTAATGGAGCATGCATAACATGTGGTCAATTTTTCATTGTCCCCAAGGAATGTCGCTTGAGTGACGCAACATAGAGCCAGAGGCGGAAACCCTAGCAGATACACGTCCTGGCCTGGTCCTGACCCAGCCCTCATGTCATGTAATTTACACCAGATAACCAATGCCACCTCTACCTTATTACGTATGTTTGATGACTGTCACTCTTGCGTATGAAGTGTGATCCTTTTCTTTTAATATGCAGGACCTTGCGCACCCTCTCCTACGTCATAATTCCAGCATCTGGAGTGATAATTAGCATACTAATGAATTGAATAATAATTTTTCAGGCCGTACCTTTGGATCTAAGGCTATTACCAGCTGCATCATTGACAACTGTCTCCGTTGCATGTTTTACCTACCTCACGTACTGAATCCGCAAGTCAGGTACGCTGCCTATGACATCGAAAACCATTCATTTATTGTCATGGCACAAAATGGATGCATAGCATAATTGGAGCGTATGTTTCGTGACAAGGGCGATTTACATTCTCGTCTGGCTACCGGATTGACTTGAACTATGAAGTTCATCGCATAAACTAAACGAAAGCAACCTAGATCATTAATAAGTAAACGATGTGATCAGAAGCAATCGGCATTTTCCAAAGCTCGATTACCCGTATGACTTCCATCCTTGATAATGCGTTGGCGCTGCCTGGTGCTGCCCTTTTTGGCGTATGCCTACTGGCAAAGATCTTCACGCCCAGAGTACGACGCTCTTTCGGGCGAAGGGTCTACAATATCGCTTATCGGCAACATGAGGGTGTGGCGCGATTGCAGAAGCGCCTGCGCCATCCGTTACTCGACTTACTGTCCAAATTTACGGTGCGGATGCGAACTCTGTTCCCCGGATTACTCGCTGTCTTACAAGGACGCAAGGTGGAAGCTTGCCACCGCCATGGTCCCCCAACGCCCAACCCTCTTTCTGTCCCGTCCAGCGCCTCCGCTGCACCCATCATATTGGGTCGGCCATTAGGCAATCCATCGACCCTTGCACCCGCCCACAAACGCACCCCAAGCCCGGCTCCCCTTTGTTTCCCACCCATTGTTCCCAAAGGCACTCACGGTCTCGGTGGAGTTTTACCTTCTCGCCCTGCCACCCCTGATGTGGCTGGCCGGTCAGCACGGCGTTGTTGCCGGGCTCGCAATCTGCCAATGCATGGCCCTCTCCACATATATGACCTGCGTAATGAAAGACATGCTCAGCAGCCCGCGACCGTACATGTTCTTTAGGACCTGTGCAACCAAACTGTCGGCTCCACCCGATACTGCGCCTGCAACAGCCGCTGCTGTACAAGCAACGGTAGCAACAGTAACGGCAAATGCACCGCCCAAGGACGCAGTCGCCACTGTGCGCGCAGCTGCTGCCGTCAACGCCATCCCTACACCGCTGAATGGCGCCGCTACCGTTGCCAATGCCGATCTCTCAGCCGGCCGGCATATCCCAGCGGAGACTGCGGAGCAGTGCCAGTCCGGCAAAGCATACTCCGCACCCCCGACCCAGTTCGTGGATCGGGGCCTCGGCGGTCCTACGCAGGTTGCCGTAATCGAGGACGCATACCGCAGCGAGATCGAGTACGGCGCGCCGTCCATGCACACCTGGTGTGCACTGGTGCTTCCTGCTTATGCGGGAATATTGGCGCACCAGCTCGGTGCCTTGAGCGCTCTACAATGCGCCGCAGTGGTCGCGGGCGCCGGCTGCTGGGCGACCTGGGTGGCTCTCACGCGGCTTTACCTCGGGGTGCATACGCCTGTCGATTTGCTACTGGGGGCGCTCGGCGGCTGTGCTTCGCTGGGTTTCTGGCGCCAGTTGGGCCTTGCACAGATCGCAGCACTTGGAGCGACAGTGCCGGCAACGGAGGAAGTGCCGTGGGCATCGTGGCTTGGGTTTTATAAGGGACAGCATTACTTGGCGCTGGCCGCCGTGGGTGGGCTGTATGTGACGGCGCTGGCGACATACCCGGTGCCCGAGTCGCACACGACGAGCTACGAATATGCGGTGCGTGTCCATGTGCGTGCGCGTGTGCGTACGTGGGGAAGATATCAAGATCACAAGTGACCTCGTCACTGAAGCCCATGGGCACCCAGGATGATCACAGTAGCGTGCACATCTGGCAAAGCACACTTCTTTGCCCCGCAGGTAATCTTCCTCGGAGCTGCTTACGGCGGGCTCATCGGCTGTACTGCCAACTGCAGTCTTGTATCGCATCTCCTACAGCGGCTCGTCACCTTCGGCAACGCTGCTGCCACAGCCGGCGGCGGCGGCAACAGAAACAATGGAGGCCCCGTAATCACGGCCGCAGAGGCACTGGCAGCTGTTGCGCCAGATGCACTGCGTCAGCCAGTTGCCGTGGTCCTGTTGGGCTTCGTGTTTGTGGCAGCGGTTAAGTTGCTCAGCAAGGCTATGCTATCGGAGCTGCTGCCAAAGCTGCTAGATCTTGTGCCCCTGCGACTGCGGCTGCTGTGGCAGCCGCCGGTGCATCCCAGCGGCTGCGTAGAGTCGAAACCGAAGTACGCACGGCACGGACACAAGAAGACGGAGACAGTGGTGACGCGTGCGGAATCTGGTGAGGGGTCCCCCACTGGGCCGCCGCCTAAGTTGCAACGTAGACAATCGAGTGTTGGCCGAGGCGTATTTATGAAGACGCCAACTCTTCCATACGATGTAGATTTCCTTCGCAAGTTTCTCAACTACGGGATCACCGTGTATGCGGTAATCGAGTACCGGCACGTAGCGGCGCTCTTGTTGGGAGAGCGAAGCCAATGGCATCCGTCGCAGTGATTGGCCAGGCTGCTGCTGGGCCCCAGACTGCTGCTGGCTGCAGCAATTGCTGCTGGTCTGTCTTGCACGTGATGACAGAAAAGTGGTCGCAGGCACGGTCAACTGCCGGGACACGCACAACGCTGTAACAGAGTTTTGCTGTGGACGGAAACTCCTCTTGTGACACCTCTGATAAAAACCTCGATAACGAACGTGGGAGCGGGCGCCATCATGCATCCGGATGAAGACATGGAAGCTTGGGGGCACTAGGACGGCGTTGTCCTGACTGCTGTGAGAATAAGAGCACACTCGCGCGCGCGCCTGTGATACGGCGATATGGCCAGGTATTGGCGTCGTCAAGGTGGCGTGTGTACGCATGAGAGGGGCTTGGCGCATAGTATGACCGTATGGCAAAGCGTCGAGTGGGACGGCTGGCTTCGGTTAGGTCCGGTTAGTGAGGTGAGGACTCTCGGTGCCGGCAGGGTCCTATCGCGCGCGCTGTCCGTTCGCCATCATGATGCAAAGGGCCGCTCCTGCGCGGATGGGCAGGCGGCGTAGGTACCAAGCAACTAGTATGGTTCATTCACGATGAAATGTTCGATGGTTTGGGCGCTGTGCAACACGCCGCGGTGCTTGCACAATCGCCTTAGGTACGTGTTTGGGAAGGTATGCATGACGGGCGCATCCACTGCGGCTGAACGATGGCCCGCGGCCCGTCGTTGGCACTTATTTCCGTATCATTTCCTCAGTTCACCGTAACACGCTGCCAAAACCAAGTTGCTGCTAAAAACCGGGTGCCGCTGTCATTTCAGGTTCTTCTTTAGGGTTTCTGCAGGCCTCGTACGTGTGTGCCGTTGTGCACATGAGCGTGGAGTTTCAGCTCGACAGTTCGATGGTTGTGTGTATTTGTGTGTGTATGTGTGTCTTTGAGCTAATCGCACGGGATCTCCTTGACATGCAGTGGCTTAAGGGGCGGGGGGAGAATGCATCAATCTTGCAAATCTTGTTTTGGGGCCCCGGCAACATGTACGCTCCAGTAACAACAGACATATGCATGGGCCACGTTGTTTGTGACCGGGTCCATCGGGATACCTCCCTCCCAGCAGGTCGCTTACTTCACTTCAGCGCGACTTGACATGTTGTAGACAAGTGCTTAACGGGTGCGAGGAGCATCCCCTCCATGGATGGATAGGAAGGGGCGGCACTCAAGCCTCCCTCACTCTTAATTGAATTAATACATATCGCTCGTTTTTATCGTAAAACATTTGTCGCACAGTTACCGCCACGCCTGGCCGCAAGAGAAAACAGACGTGCCTAGGAATGCCCCTCTTATCAAACTAGGGATTCGCGAGAGCACCGAGACCACGTCCAATGGTCTTCGAACTGCTTAGGGCCTTGGCCTCCCTGCTGCGCGAAAGCCTGAGCAAGATTGCTACACCTCATCGAAATATTCCTGCCCTCGCAGCTTCATTGGTTTTGAGTCTCTGTTCTAATCCTCTTTAACTAGTAGCAAGAAAGACAGGCCCATCCAGACCCCGGGATGGAAGGTGGTGGAAAACCTCACAGCATACCCATGGGTGAAACTGGTACTATGCCAGGGGAGAAATCATTGATGGGATGGAGGGCGCGTTCTTGATGAGCTTTCTTTAGCTACTCAAGATGCGTTTTCCGGTCATATATACATGTCAAGACGGGATTTAGGACGGAACTTCCACTGCTGCATTGTTCGGCGGCGCATGCAGGCGCACCCATGCAAGCCCATGCAGCGGAAATCTGGAACCCAAAGCCACGATCCATCACTGCCAACATGTAGAGACAGGAAGAAAGTAACACTTGCTCGGAAAGGCCTAAAACCCCAGTCCATATCCTCCCAGCCAGTCGCAAGTGCATGACCACGCAATGGGACACCGTCACCCGCACTGTCTTCCTTCCAGGAGGAACCCCCCCACACACACATACACATCTTTCGTACTAAGGGTCTGATCTGACCCTATCTTGCATAGAACGCCTCCGAAAAGAGACTTAGGTTGACCTTACTTCCCTAGCTGGTGGCAGCGCAATCACACACAGTGATTCCCACTTCAAGGATAGACCAAACGGACTTGTCCCAGTCCGTCTGGGCACTACGAAAGTCTGAACACAACGATGGTCCTCCTCCCCCAACGACCACCATCCCCACACCATCAGCACTACCTGCCCCATCACACACCACGTGCTCTGGACGAAATGCCCGTGTTCGGCAAGCATCACACCCGCAAGGGAGCCGTTGAAGGGCAGTCGCATCAGCTCCTTCAGAAACACAGGTTCATCAATCATCCTCGTCATGCCAGAACCAGCACCTCCCCGGGCCGATGGGACAATCATAAATTGACTCCGAATGGCGGCATCGCTTGTGGCTTACCAGACGGCCATTCCGCCTGGGCCGCGGCGGTAGAACTTCACGCACGGCACCCACGCGTGCTGCGACTCCTACCATACGGACGCCCTCGTCCTCGTCCTCGCTCTGCGCCTCGTTCCTATCTGGATTCTCATCCGCAGGGACATCAAACAATGGACAGATGCAGCCGGGCGTACCGTGCACATTAGCCTTCGTGGACTTCGTGTCCGCGTACGGTTCTCCACACGCGTAGCAGAAGTTGGCGCCACAGCGGCACATCAGATGGTTGCAGCCCTCACTCCGCTCTACCATCTGCTGGCACTGAGGACATTGCTTCCACTGCTTCTGCTTTGACAGCTGCAGCATGGCGGCATCCTCTGCCGACCGCAGGTGGGCAGGCAGCGCTTGGAAGGCCGCACATGTGTAACCCTGAGTACGGCGCAAGCGCAATTCAACATGTCAACGTAAACTGCATTCAGCTTGGCCAGCTAGTATGAAGCTATATGTTCTTCTGACTGCAAATTTTCGTTACGTCGAAAATTAAGTTTGAGGAGAGCAAAAACGGGTTAGATGCTTAGGGAAGCCCGGCCTTGCGTGCTGATAGTATCTTTGGTCATTCTGAGGCGTCCGATATGGCCCCAGGTAAGGCCAATTCCCGCATAAAGTGCACGTCCGTCAACCACGCCCACACCACAACACACACCGGACGCCCTGCACCCGATGCAGCTGGACTTATGTACACATCCAGAGCCCCACTTACCTTGTGCCAGCCCGGAATACGGCAGTGGGGACAGAACGAGTTCCCGCAGGCCGGACACCTGGCGGGCGTGTTAGGCGGCAGCTCCTCCTTGTTCACCAGCATCAGGCTGGAGCAGGTCTTATGCGGGCAATACAGCGTCTGGCCAGGGTCCAGCGATGACTCCGTCTCCAAGGTGCGATACACCTGTAATGCCGCGGCCGGTATTTACTACCAAAACCATGAACAAAACACTAACATCTGTGAGGCGCGAATACCTGCACCGGACGGACTGCGTCCATGGCAGTCCAACTTGCTACAGGATAATGACCGAGTTACTCCCCCTGGTAATCTGGCGGCATTTCGCAGCAGCCCCATTCCCTTGTCTGAGCACCTGTATATCCTTTGGGTGTCCCTCCAGCGCCGCCAATACGGCGTCTCGTGAGAACTTGAGCTTGCAGCCCTGCTGACTCGCGGCCCCTCCCGCGGCCATGGGACATTTGATGGGGAACTTGCGATCGCGCACCATCCCGCGCACGTACTCGGTAAGGCAGCCCGAGCAAAAGTAATGTTTGCAGCCGGCGCTTGCTGTGCTGGAGGAGGGGGCGTCTGCGCCAGCACATGTGACCGCGTGCACCGCAAAGTTGTCAAAACACGAGAGGCATTGAACCGACCCGAGGGTTGGTCCCGTGGCGTGCTGAGATGGGCGCCCTTCAGTACCGCGTAGAGCATGGGAAGGCCCTGGGGCAGCTGTAGAAGGGCCTGGAGCAGTTGTAGAAGGGCCTGGCGCAGCTGTGGAAGGGCCTCGGGCAGCTGTAGAAGCGCCTCGGGCAGCTGTGGAAGGGCCTGGGGCAGCTGTAGAAGCGCCTCGGGCAGCTGTGGAAGGGTCTGGGGCAGTTGTGGAAGGGCCAGGGCCACCTACGTTGCCCGGGCCACTGGATACCGAGCTACGAGGGGGTTGGGTAGTTGTCGGGCCGCATGCGGTTGTTGGTGTTGGTGCTGGTCTGGCGGTTTGACGAGGAGTTATTGTCTGCTGCTGTGAAGCACTGGGGCCAGGTGCGTCAGCGTCCGATATGCCAGCCGGCATCGGCAGGTCCAATGGCTCCTCAAAATAGTCACCTGACTCCCGCCACGTTTCATCATCGACACTTGCCAACTTCCGTGCGAAGGCCGCATCGTGCCGAGTTATTCGGGCCCGCCATCGCTCCTGCGCCTGCAGCGCCGCTACGGCTGCCTCCGAGAGTCGGAAGGCCTGTTCTTGCTCTAAAACAGATTCATGAACGGCTTGTGCGAGAAGTTTGCCGGCTGCGGCGCGCAGCTCCTGGAGTTGACTCTCCAGTTGGCGGATATCACTGAGGCCTGGAACATCCAGCCCCAATTGGACCATAATCTTCCCAAGTTCTTCCTCATCTTCTGCGTCGACACCCAAACTGAAGGCGATTGCCAGGCGTTCAGCAATTAACGCATCATGCCGCGATTGCAACTCTTGCTCTTGTAGTTGTATAGCTGCCAGCTCATTATCCCTGGCGATTCTTTTTACACAAGTGGTCATTGCGTGCCCTCAAAAGCAACTATACACGGCAATTGGAGCAGATGCGCCTGATGGCAACGATGTCAGTGGAAGTACTAGCACGGAAGCTTACCCCTATGACATATGGTACTTCCAACCAGACTCGCAATTCGTTGCGCCAAGCCTGCTATTACGGTATGATGCCAAAGGCACTAGAGGCTGTCGGCGTGTAAGGCCCCAAGACGGTCATGCGATAAAGTTAAAGGCCCATCAGCATAGTAACATGCATTAAGCTGTAAACGAAGCCCATTAACTAAAAGTGAGTACTGTACGTAAGAACATGAAAGTATTTGATCAATGGCACCAATGGCAGTGTCCCTGATGTCAAACGTGTTCGAACAAGGGTTACCAAATGACGTACCAGGATCTAGCCACATCTTCAGTAACATAAGTTTCCGGCGGTTTTACGATCTTTTTTGATCGGCATCTGGGTCGACAAAGTGCCTCCGGGAGGGAGCTGTTCGACGCTTTTTCAGGAACTATCACTTCTGCAATTAAAACAGCATCAATATCATTTGTTTTAATACAATCTTTGATTACCACATACAATTGTTGGGATCCTTTCCAACAGCACATAGCATCATATTATCAAGGTAGAAGATTGAAGATTACGGTCACACGCATACACAGACCGATCAAATGGTAATGAAGCACTTGTGTTAGCGATAGAATCACGTCCGACCTTGGCTATAATGCAGAAGATAATTGTGACCGCAAGCGGTTTTGGAAGTCGAGCAGCCGTCGTACCGCCTAAAAAGGAGTTAGATTTCTGGCAATGTCAAAATGTCACAACATTATTTATACATACATTTCAACATAAAATGTAAAATTCTTCTACACAGCTTAGTAGTTGCCATACGTTCGTTGTCGTTGGATTCCGGATATTCCTAAGCTAAGGCGATATGGCTTTAGTACCCACATCGTATCTACACTTGCCGAACTTTGCAGCAGCTAGCATGTTTTCCATGCAGGGCTTTTGAAGCGAATGCGCATACGCCGACTCATGCCGAAGCTGTCTGCAGAATGTTCAAACAAAGGAGGGTACTTCAGCTTATGTGATGTCGCAATACCGCTACTTTAGCTTGACGATGTAGGGCAGCACTGTAAGGGCCAAGGAAGACTACAATGACGCTCGCCCAGTTTGAGCATACGCACCTGGGGGCATACTTAGTCGGTGCATTTGCAGTTTCATGTCTTTTTACGGATAGCGCCCAGGTGAGCTGGGAGCGAATGCGAGGCTGGGGAGCCTCTCTTTGGACTGGGGCTTTAAGGTCTCACCGGTGTCGCTGTGAGGTTCCCAACAGCCCGAACATACATTTTGATAGCAGTCCCATCCCTAATAATGTTTTGACAGGGCCTTATTGAAAGAAATCGGCTGAACCGTAAATGGCTCCTGCTGTACGGTAAGCTCCTTCAAGGGTTGAGATCCGCTGCATCCTGCATGCGCGTGAACATCGTGGTAGCATTGCCTGCACAAGTCGGGACGCCGCTAGCGTCTGCGTGATCAGAAGCTTCAAATCCAATTCCTTACATGCCATAACCCACTGGATTGTCATATCACATGCCCAATTCGTATCGCATTTTAAGCTCCTGCTCGCTCAGCACCGGCTCCCTCTCGCCCAACCTCCTGCAGGCGTCCTCTGTATCTTCGCCTACCTGTATGCGCGTCCCTTTATCCGTGTCGGGCTGGGTTCGGCCAAACGGTACGGCAGCTGCCATGTCTGCGGAGCGCTCCCTTCTAAGTGTTGACAGAGTATGGCGATCTAGCAGGGACCTTTCATTGGTCGTTTCTGGTCGCTCATGGGGTTCTGGTCGTCACTATCGTGGCGTGGGTTCTGGTCCTTGAAGACCAGAAGTATCGTAGGGAGGCAGCCAAAGTGCATGATCGCCATGTACATGCGCTACTGGCTGCAGGGCCATCGATACGTACGGCCATATACACACATACACTCATGTCACACCACATCCGGGAAACATTTTCCTCAAATCTCCGACTTCTGGTTCTTCACGCCGTTGCTTGGCGCCACCTCCAGTCCATCCTCCCACATGCTCCTCCCATACATGCACCTTATCGCCCGCTCCCACTTCGCTCGCTGTCCATTTCCCCATCACACGCCACCAGCGGCTACATCAACTTTTCTGCGTTGTACATCGTGTGGCTGTGCTCCGCCGTATTCTACCACCTGCCCTCGCTGGAGCAGCTGGGACTGGACATTCGCGCCGATGTGTCTATGCTCATCGTGGCCTTCATGTCCAGTCTGGCGGTACGAACTTTACCACGGGCAGCTTGTGCAGCTAAGGTCTTACTGGCGCTTAATGGCTGCAGCATGTTGCGGTGCAATGGGGATGGGCTGGAGGAGAAGCGGAGGAAGAAGAGGGAGGGAGAGGAATGAGAGGAGAGGGGAAGGGAGAGGCGAAGGGCGCCAGAGGGTTATTTATTTGCGGCTGTGGTTGAACAGCACCGAGTGGTGGTGGCGCTTTGTCGATTGTCGAGGTGGTCTTGGAGATCCCCTGATCTCTTCCCACAAACACGAGGGAAGGAAACACCCGAGGGGTATTCGGAGCGTGACATGCTAGGCTGACTGGGCGTCGGTGACCTCCCTGCCTTCCCCTTTCATGGGCACGTGGCGTCAGTCAATATCCCCCACCTGTGCGCGTGTGCGGTCACGCAAACATCAGCAGTATCATGCATGCCTCACGTGGTCGTATTCACACCCCGTAATCGTGTGCGCGGCTTCTGCTCCACCCGTCCCCACCCGCCCCAGGCGTTGTCCCTTCTGGCGGGGCTGCACAAGGCCGCAGTGTCACTCAGGCTGCTGCCGAGGCGGGCCTACCTGCCGGCAATTGCCAGTGCCAGAAGCGGGGTCAGCCCGGGCTCGGGTGCGAGAGGTCCCGCGGGGTATGCCGACAGCGGGTTGCGGGAGCTGTGGATCCTTCTGCTGCTGAACAGCATGATTATTGCAGTGGCGTGCAGGTGTGGGATGTGTGGCTGACTGTATGTTGGTGCGGGAGCGGGTTGGTGAACCTGGGGGAACGATGGGTCCGGACCACACTGGCGGGCAATCCAATTCCACCCTCGCTACGGCTGGTCGTCCTCATCCCTCCTCCTGCACCCGCACCTATATCTACCGCCTGGTAGCCTGCCCGATTGCTATCTCGACTGTGATCACCGTTCCTCCGTTCGATCCAGTGCCCTGACCGATGACCTTGGTCCTGTAGCACTGTCAAAGGATTTGACAGACGAACCTGACAGCGATAGGTGGAGCCACCATCTTGGTAATCACAACCCCGGGGACGGGGATTGCGGCGGCACCGTTGTGCCCTTACTCCCCCGGGTCACTACCGTACTCGTCTGGCAGCTCTGGTTTGAACGAGGCATGTAGTTGCACCTGTCCGTCCACCTGTCCGTCCACCTGTCCGTCCACCTGTCCGGCCGCAGCACGTACTACTCTTTTTGTGGTAACGGCACGCTCGTGGTGGGTGAGGGCACCCCCGCGTTCAAGGTCGCTGTATGCGCCAAATGGCTACACCCCATCCTTACTGCGGACTACCCTCGGTTCGCAAGCTGGATGCTGTACGGTACGTCTGTCGTGCTATCGTATAGAGATCCCCCGATCACGGCCCGGTCACATGCGGTATCGCTGCTGCCCATGTCGCGCAGCAGAGGGGTATGGGCTTATGGGGAGAGCCCGATTGTATTGATTTTTCGCAATCAGGCAGCTCCCGCGCTCCCGATTGCGTTTCCTGGTCACGGGAAAGGGGATGCGGTTGGCCGCACGAATCAACGTATTTGCTCCGGGTCACTGCACGGCTCTCTCGGGTCTGCGCATCAATCGGCTTTCACGCAGCTACCACATCCGGGCTGCGTCACCGAGTCCCTTGGTCCTGATTATTTCGTACCATAGCGGTGTGACCCTCAATGCCTTCCCGGTCGGCCGCTTCGAGTCCCGTCCCTTCCGCCCGGCCACCTCCTGCGGCCATATTACGATGCCAGGGGAGGGCTCCGCGTATACTCTAGCTGGCGGCGGCGCGGCGGATGCTGGCGCAGCTGCCGACGGCGGCTCCAGCTCCACGTCCGTCCCACAGAATGGCGCTTCTGGCCCCGCGGGCTTCATCTTCGGTAGTGGTTACGGCAACGACACCCACGGCAGCGCCGGCGGAGATGGGGATGGCGACGGCAGTAGCAGCGGCTACATCAGCGTTGACTTTCCATTTGACGGCGATGGGATGCAGTCAGTTCCGGCGGGAGATGTGCTGTCGCCCGTGTTATGCATGTGGGTGACGCTGGTGGCGCTGTACATAGGTAAGACGGCTCAATGAGCCTTTAGCGTGGCGAGAAGACGGAGTCACGAGCGCGGGGAAGTCCGGGGTGGGTAGGGAGGGAGGGGAGCAGAGAGCGCACAGCGGGGTGCGGCACAGCGGGGTATGGCATGGCAACGCAGCTCGCATCAGGAAGGTGGTGAAGAGCGCACACGTGTCTTTCGGAGACATAACGCGGCTGCTACACTGCCGATTAATCCGTCGACGTGCTGCTCTACCAGGGGAGACCATCCGAGGTTACTTGGAGCGGGCACACCTCGACAGGCATCAGACGATTTAGCTGTTTAGCTGATCTGCAACTTTGATTCATGTGGCTGTCGAAGGGCCTTGCATGTGCGTCCTCCTTTGTTTTTCGCCGTGAGCTTTGTTCCTGGCGCGCGTTCCATCTGCAAAAGACCGAATTACGCTGCCCCGTTTTGCCTGGCTTGATGTTTCTCGTAGCGACTACACTGGCGGGTCATCCTCGACTCGTACAGACGGCCGCGATGGAGATGCTGCCCAGAACCAGTACCACCGGCATCAATATTAACCAGAAGAGGTCCAAGAGCAGCAGCGCCAAGATCGGAGGCACCGGCGCGGGCGGCGGAGGTGCCTCAGAGCGAGGCCGCCGTGGAGGATCGCGCTCCGAGACCAGAAGCCCGCCGTCAGCGTCGCCTTCATCTTCGTCGTTATCCGGTCGGCGAACGGCTTCGTTTCGTCGTGCTGCCCCTGGCGGCGAAGGTCAAGGTGTCGGCGGCACGGCAACCGGGCAGGCAGGGGCGGCCGGCACTGCAGGAGCAGCCGCAACCGCAGCAGCCGGACCTACGGTTGCGGCTGGCGGTAGTGATGGAATACGCAAGAGCCGGCACCCATCTCTGGACGTGAGGGACCGACCTGCGTCAGGGACGCACGTAGATGAACGCACCCACACATCTTCACTTTCTTTTACATTGCCCCGTGCCTTGCTCTTTCACACGGCGCGTCTGCGGCGATTTTTCCAAAGGAACACGTCCACATGTACACGTGCGTGTGCTTCACCTGCAATTCTGCAGGACGCGTGTTCGCTGTTCGATTGAAGTGTGCAAAGGAACACGTCCACATCTACACCCGCAGCGCGCCTGCCATGCGAGGGCTCCTTTGATACCTTATGCGCCAGCTTGTAACGGGCCCTACGGCGTTCTCTTTGCGCCCGTTTGCACAGATTAAGAAACCTATCACCAAGGGCCTGCGCAAGGCGGCAGCAGCAGCTGCCTCCGCCGCGCGTGGCGTAGCCGCATCGGCCGCGTTGCTGGCAGCTGGCTCCGCTGCTAGTGGTGCCGCTGCCGCGGCGGCCCGCCGGTCCCTGAGCTCCCTCCATGGGCTGGCGGCGTCCACGGGCCGCTTGAAGCGGGCAGCCTCGGACTACCTGAACACTTCCCATCCCTACCTGCCCGCGTTGCTGGGACAGGTGAGGCTGGTGGTTTGGGGCCGGTGGTTGCTGAAGCGGCTGTCGAAGGTGCTAGACCTTATCCGTGCGGAACTTGGGATCAAGTAAATGGGCGCGCTGGGGCTATATATATATATATATATATATATATATATATATATATATATATATATATGCGTATATGTGGTAAGCCGATGAAGTGCGGCTAAGTGAGCCTTTATAGTACGCATGATCAAAAGAGGCCTTGAGGTCGCCATGGAACAGGGATGCTTTAGAGACACTTTGGGCGGCCACAGACACACAATTGGTGTGAAACCCCACGGTGCCTGCAGCCCCTGTATTTGGGGCTCCGTGGACCCCGTGGAGCTTAAGGCGTTGATATCGTCGTGCACTGCATATGTGTGTGCTGGCGCTTAGGAAGGCTTAGGGGCTAGTGTGCCGCGCTGCCACTGCAGGTACGGAGGAGCATGGCCGCCCTCGAACCCCACCACCTCGCGGCGGAACTGGCGGAGGCGACCGGCCTGGCCCCGGACCTAGCGCGTGCACTGACCCGTGGGTCATCTTTCTCCGCACTGGCAGACGCCGCGGCAGCAACCCTATCGAGTCCCTTATCCCCAGCGGTCAGCTTCCTGAACTTAGGGCCTGCATCCATCACGGCTGGCGCCGGCCGCAACGCCGCCAGTGTTTCTGGCGCTCCCGGCGCTAGATTGTCGTCCTACTACACCAGTATTGATGCAGGTGCTGGCGGCGGCGGCGGCGGCGGCCGTGCTGCCGGGGGCGGCGGCTTCTTGGGCGTAGGCGCGGTGTCCGCAGCGCCCACCGCAGTGGGGCCGCCTCCACAGCCGGAATTCCGTGACATGGTGAGTGGCTGACAGACGGCATATGCCAGTTCATTTGTCGATTTAAGAGAGAGAGAGAGAGAGAGAGAGAGAGAGAGAGGGAGAGAGAGAGAGAGAGAGAGTTTCGCCGTAATGGTTGGCAGCTTCCGGCCCCTGGTACAGCAATTTAGCGCTGTTGACGGCCTCTCATGAGTAGGTAGGCATAGTAGGTTCTATGCGCTGCTAGGTGAGGTGAAACGCTGATGGTCCCACAGCCAAAGCACCTCGGCCAACAGCTACATCACCCGAAGCCATTATTGACACCGCCCGGCACCGCACACTCGCACCCACCCCTGTGGCGCAGGTGCCCTGGTACTCGGGAACCAGCGCAGGTACGTGATCGGATTAACTGAATCGGTTGGGTCTGTTGGCACTTGGTTGAGCTGCTGTACCGTCGGTACCTGGGCACATGTGCGCAGTCCCTACACTGCCCACGGCTGCTTTCCTGTCACCCGCGTGTCTCTCTCCTTCCTCCTCCTTGCTGCCCACTGCTGTGGGCAGACCTATTCAAGACGCTGTTCGACCTGATGGTCTCTGTGAAGCTGTTTCTGGGCCGATTCGACATGCGGACAATGCAGGCAAGCGTAAGGGGAGGGGGACATCGCGACTTTTAGTTCTTTAGCTGTCAACCCAAGTAACAGGTGTTTGCCGAAGGGGAATGAGCGGTCATCCGAGTGGACTTGCAAAGCGCATGAAAACCAACAGTGCCAACCATGAAACCGCGCCCTCCATTGCGGGAAACACTGGGGCGAGAAGAACGAGACGGTGATGCTCCTGCGTTGCTGTTGCACACGCAGTACCATAACCACGCTACAAAGCGAAGATCGCATCCTGTGTGTGTGTGTGCATGTGTGTGTGTGTGTTTTACGGGAACCATTCCACGCAATAAAGCTCTGGGGATCAGTGCCTAGCGCACGCGGGTGTAGTACCTACTACTTGCCATTGGCGCCACCTCCAACCCGCGTTATGTTGTAAGCATGCCGCCGGGATCCTTCGGGTCGCAAGAGTACACGGATATCTTGTCATGTGCAATGAGGCGCGCGCACACACATACACACGCAGACATGACGGATCACTTCCTGCTGAAAGCTGGAGCCCCTGTCCCTCGTCTGATAGACAAGCCATATGCGCTTCGGATCACCTCCTCCACCTAACCCTCAGGCCGCTACCGCTGCCTCCATGGCGGACTCTTTCAACGACACTCCCAATGAGGGCGACGGATTTACGTACGAGCACCTAGAGGAACGACAGCAGGTACGGCAGAGCGTTCCATATTAGGGGGATGGATATCGTGCGACGGGAGTCCAACACATTCGGTCTGTGGCAGCATCCCCTCCTGCGGATTGCTATTGCTGAGACCGGATGCTCGCCGACGCACTCCTATTACTTTGCCCCCCCCCCATATCCCTCAGGTGTAGCAGTCACTGCTGGACATTCCCACCGGCTCTCTGGCCCCTTTTTCAAACTTGCACTGTCTCCCCCCCCCCATTATGCCGTTTACTGGCTGGCTTGGCGGCTGGCATGAGCCCCCCCCTGGTGGCTGAGAGCACCACCACATGCTACAATGCTCCCATCTTCCCTCGGCCATTTCCGTACATACATACAGCCGTCCGACTCAGGGAACTGAAATCGGCCAATGTGCGTTGAACCCATCATCCCGTCCGCCGGTGCAGCTTTGGATCGACTTCATCGCCGATACAGGCGACGGCGGCAACCCTACCTACGCGGTGGCGGCGGCGCTCGCGGCGCCAGCGTTAACGGTGGCTGTTTCTGAGGACCTACCGCGCACACCGCCATCGGCGGCGGCGGGCGAAGACGGTGGTAATAAGAACGCTGGAGGCCGAGGGCGGACTGCTGCCGAGGGCGGAGTGCCATCGCCTCCCCGGGTAGGCGGGGCCTTGGGGTGACGCTGGTATGGTGTGGTGTGGGCTGTTTGCGGTCTGCGGTCTGCGGTCTGGTGCATCACAGATAAGTCCGAGCTCGGATATACAGCTCATCGTCTCATTGACCGGAGATACCCATACACATATGTGTATATGTGTGTATATATATATATGTATATGTGTGTGCGTATACGGATATATTCACACTATGTATGCGCCCACCCTGCCTCCCCCTGGTCCTGAATCTTGGTCTCATCAACTCCGCTTTCCGAACCCTCCACGTCATCCAAACCTCAAGTCTCCTGCCCATCGCCATATCTCAAAATAGCACGTACAACCAACTTGATCCTCTCCCCGTGGTTGTTAGTTTCCTTGCATTCAGGCAGCCGTCCTCCCCACCCCATTGCTGTCGCTCACCCCCATTCTCATCCCGCAACAGCCCGGCGGCTCCCTGGTGCTACCCCGGGGTGATGTGCTGCTGGTGGGAGGTGACCTGGCCTACCCCAATCCCTCCAGGGAGACCTACCAGCAGCGCCTCTTCACGTAAGCCACAGGCTAGGAAGGGGAGGAGGGCTGGGAGAGAAGAGGGGGCTGGAAGACCAAGGATTCAAACCACACAGCAAAAGGCAATCCGGGTCTGTGGCCGTTGACACAGGGTCACTGGTGGCTGCCACCACACCGGGTCTGGGTCGCCACTACCACACGGGCAGATAACTTCGCCTCAGGGATCCCACGTCGCAGTCCGCTCTGCAGGTGACAAACGTTCCCCAGGGAACATGTGTGGCCTTCGCCGACGCAGAGGCCAAGCGGCCGTGTGACTTCCCGCCCAGCGTTACGTCCATGCAATTGCATTGCAGTTGTGGCCCCTTCCATCGAACCTCCGCCTCCGGTGTCTCTCGCAGTCCCTTTCCCCGATCCTTCTCTCCCTCACATTGTGGCCGCTTCCACAGGCCCTTCTCATACGCCCTTCCTCCTCCTCCACATTTCCACCCGGGGCGGCTAGTGGTGCACAAACCCGACCTTCCCCCCGGTGAGCAGAGCCGCGGGATAAGGGGACCGATAGGGCTTGGTGAGGGAAAGTGCCCAGGGCACAGAAGGGCGCAAACTGAGGTTAGCAGTTCGCATTGCTACAGCCACTACTACTCACCATCTATCGGTGCCTCACACACACCCGGCACCCTGCCTGCCCCTGCCCCTACCGCTGCCCCTACCGCTGCCCTATATGCCTCCCTTAGCCTGGGGCGTCCAGGAGGCTCACCTGCCCTGCGACCTCCGTGGCCTCAGTCCACGTTCCTCCCGCCGGGCCTCTTCCGCCGCTCTCAGGCGTTACATGGGCCCCACTGCCTTCGCCATACCTGGCAATCATGACTGGATCGACGGGCTGGAGGTGGGGACCGATTGGGGGGATTTGGGGAAGGCAGGTGGAAATGGGGGGTTTTAGGTCAGTCGTCGGGGAAGGGGGGAAAGGGGGGAAGGGGCCGGGAAGGACTGGAAAAGTTGGGGGTATGACGACCCTTGTGGGCTTGAGGTTCGTGAATGGGAGGTCTATTCGTTCAACTTGGGATATTAATGTAAAGCCGTGAGTTGACCCTGACCCGTTGCTTCAGATGGGGTTCACGGCGTCGGCCGGTTCAGTCTGGCGAGCAGAGAAGCTCGTTTGCATTTTACGCGCTAATGTGCGCGGTTACCGCCGTGGCCTTGCTGCTGCAACCGCTGCAATTTCTGCCACTTCGTCCGCCTGCCTCTTTTAGCGTCCCGTTCTCCTCTATTAATGGCCGCAGACATTCACACGGGAGATCCAACACAAGGGTTGGCTGGGCGGCTGGTTGCTGCCGCAGGTAAGCCGGACTCCCCGTATTCATGTAGCGATCAGGACCCGTGGCCAGGCCTCAGGCCGCACATCGCAACTCACGCAGCTACCTTGACGCGCCTCAGCCCCCCGGCCTTTCCTCTTATCCTGTAAACGAGTGCGCCGTCAGTGCCGGCTGCGGAACGTGCAGCTCGCAGACACGCATGGAGGTCCGGCCACTCTGTTCCAGCCAACCGGGGGTTGCGGACATCACGCCGCCTCCGCCTCCGCCTCCGCCTCCGCCGCACGGAGGCTTGGGGATTCAAACTCACGGATCGCTTCCTTTCTCCTGTGTGGACGATTGCTCGGCCCGGCACTCGCAGGAGAAGAGCTACTTTGCATTGCGGTTGCCGGCTGGCTGGTGGCTGTTCGGCTTCGATCTGGCACTTGTGCAGGTGGGGAGGATGAGAGCGTGATAAGGAGGGGCTCGAGGGGGATGGAGAGGAGCGATGAGGGTAGGGGTTTTAGTATCGGCATGGAGGCGATGCATGGGGGCCTTGGGGGCCTGCTCCTGCTCTGAAGTGCGGCTGGATTAGGAAGCGGCCGGTGTGTGTGTGTGTGTGTGTGTGTGTGTGTGTGTGTGTGTGTGAAAGAGTGTGTGGGGGGGTTGGTCGGTAGTTGTGTTGGCTTGTCGTTTGCGGGTGGATTGGGCTACGAATGCAGTTATGTGGTGGTGGTGGGGTATATTCCGGGATGGATCCCCTTTTCACACGAGAGGTAAGTGGTCGTCTTCCTCCTCGTGCGCTCACCTGCCTTTTTAAAGTCCTCACGCCAAGTCTGTATGTATCCCCAACCCACCGACGCACTGACCCACGGGTCACAGGATATCGACATGCAACAGTACCGCTACTTCGCTAACGTGGTGGAGCAACGTATGGGCCCAGATGACCAGGTGAGGGTTTCGGAGCGGAGTCATGATTGAGCGATACGGAGATCCAAGGTTCTGACAGAATCCATACGAACCGATGACTGGTGGAGCCAACACGACTCCAGTTGCTGCTTCCCCCACAACAGTCTTGCCGCTGCGCGCCAGCCGTCAAATCACATGTGGGATCCTGGCGGCCTCCCGCATGCTTCTTGTTGTCTCCGTTCCTTTCTTTCTTTGCACCTGTTCTTGGTGAACAGTGACGTTGTATGCCCCACTCCACACTGCCGCCAGGCGTTTCTGCCTCTCGTCCTGTCCGTCTCCGATTTGTCTTCCCCTCCTCCCCCTCCCGCCCGCCCTCCCCGGCCCGACCCGCTGATGCGGGTTTTACAGGTAATTTTGATGACCCACGAACCTCTGTGGCTTCTGGAGTGGTTTTGGCAACGACGCCACGGCACCAACTTACGGCAGCTGGTCCGAGGACACCTGCGCGGCCGGGCCCGCCTGCATCTGGCAGGAGACCTACACTTTTACATGAGGCACACCTGGAACGCTGCAGCTCCGCTGGAGGCGGAGCCGCCGGCGCCAGCGCCGGTGCTGCACGGTCGCGGCTACAGCGCCCGCGGTGATGCTGATGCCAGCGTTCCCGAACAAGCAGGTGAGTCCACGTGACATTTGCTCACAAGGGAGGGGGGTCAGTGGTTGCCGCAGGCAAGCGTTACAGCAGCAGACATACATCATTGTTATAATCATCAGGCAGCCGCTTCCACAGCAGGCCCCTCGTCCCCGTATTTCCCTGCCTTATCCCTTGCCTGTTTAATCGACATCGCCGCCGCAGAGCAAAAGTGCACCTTTTTTAACCCCTCCGAGGACGCACCTGATCTAATAATAATCACCGCCTTTGTCTCCCGGGTACTTGGCGGCTGCGCAGGATCTGATGACGGGTCATTGTGTGGCCTTAGCAGCGCTACAGCATCCGAAGATCTGCAACAGCTGCGGGGCGCTGCTCCAATACAGCCACGTGCGCCCGCAGTAGCGCCACCTGCAGCAGACCCTGCATCCAACACTGGGGGCAGTAGTGATCGTCTCCTGGCCGGCGGCAGCAGCGACGAGGCGCTTTCCGGCTTCTCCGCCACAGCCTCAACCTCCTCTCTGGAGCGTTCGTTTAACTTACGCGGCAACGCTCCGAATCCCCACTCACGGCCGATGCAGCAGCAACAGGCAGCGGCCGCTCCGGCCGGTCCCGGGTCCCGCTCCAACAACGATCCAGCGCTCCAGGGAGGGAGCCCCGCGGCCCCAAGGTCGTCCCAAGCTCCACCGTTGGCGCACTCAAAAACGCAACGAAGGACAGAACAACAGACTGCCCAGTCTCTGCCTCAACCCCTCCGCCTGAACACGAGCGATCCAGGGATGGCGGAGACGGACGGAGGCGGATTCGCTGTGCGGCTCACCTGCCTACCCTCTCACGCGCGTTGCGCGGCATGTGAAGCCCGACAGCGTTGGATTCGTCACCCTCACGACCCGCAGCACCTGATCGTCAATGGCGGTGGTGGCGCGTTCCTGCACCCCACTCACGTCTTCGCGGGCGCACGTTTTCCGGCGGCACATGACCCCGCCGCGGATGCCACAGCGGGGCTGTACGCGGAAGTGGCGCTGCCCTGTACTTGCGGGTGTGTGGGCGTGTGGGTGTGCGGTGGCAGCCTGGTAGGGTATGTTGTTGGTGCGGGAGGCGTCAAGAGGGTGGGAGAATGGACGTGTGCCATGCGCACAGATCAATCACACCCGCACAATCCCGTCCACCATCCCCAACCATCCCCCACCAGCACCCCACCCGCCCCTCACATGGCCGCCTGCGCCCACCTTTCCTAGCTATACCTTTCCTAGCTATACCTTTCCTAGCTATACCTTTCCTAGCTATACCTTTCCTAGCTATACCTTTCCTAGCTATACCTTTCCTAGCTATACCTTTCCTAGCTATACCTTTCCTAGCTATACCTTTCCTAGCTATACCTTTCCTAGCTATACCTTTCCTAGCTATACCTTTCCTAGCTGTAACATATAAACTTTGTCAAATCCCGCAACCACCTTATCACGCCTCCTCCTCCGCCATCCCTTCCGCAGGATTTATTCTCCCGGCACAGCCCTCTACGGCGGCGCCCCCGGTGGCCGCATAGGGCCCTGGCTTGCGTCTGGAGGCTGGCCGTTGAGACCCCTGGGCCAACCCGGCGGCGGCGGCGGCACCTCCACCTCCTCCATGACATCCTTCAAAGATGCTTCCAGATCAGTGCCAGCTGCAATGAGAGCCAGCAGTTGCGGTGCCGGTGGTGATAGCGGCATCAGTGGGTTTGCTGCAAAGGGCCCTGAGGGGGAGTATCTATGCGCCGCATGCTACCCCTCCCCGCGCACCTCCATGCACCTGGGCCGCAGGAACCTGCACGTATTCCGGCTCCGGAACACCAGGTACGGCGGCCGGAGGGTCGTTGGTTTCGCAGCAATGTTTGCACATGAGTTGCAGGTCCTTCCCGAAGGAGATGTACATTTGTGCGGCGGGGAGAACGACAACAACAGCACCAGCAATATCACGTTTGGCGTTTATATAACTGTTTTTTTTTTATGTTATCACATTACACACTTCGACCTTGCCTGGCCGATGGAGGCGCGTACTTAACCGCCGCAACGCTCCTAACCTGCCCCCGGGTCCCCACACCCGCATACTCTGCCGCGTATCGCTTACACCGCAGGTTCGACGTCATCGGTGGTGTGTTTTATTTCCTGTTGGTCGTGTCGGTGCTGCCCCGCTGCAGCCACCTCGCGGAGGTGCTGGAGGCGGATACGCCGGGTAGGTGACGAGGTGCCTACTGGTGCCTACTTGTCCTTACGCTCATTGCCGTGCGTTTCCTCTGTACAGCGGCTTCTTCTTCTTCTTCTTCTTCTTCTTCTTCTTCTTCTTCTTCTGTACCTGTATTCGGCAGATTGAATTAAGCTTTCATCTTCCTCCTTTCTGCTCGCCTCGGCCCCTTCCCCCATCCGCACACCACTCCACCCCGTGTCGACCCGACCCGACCCGCTCGTACCCGATCCCCACCGTTCCCTCCCCGTGTGGGGTCCTTACAGCCAAGGCGCTGTCCCTCCTCTTCACCGCGTACGTGGACACCCTGGGGGCCATCCTTGGGCGCAGCTATTTGTCGGCGGGGGCCCTGGCATTGCTGTTCCTTTTCACCCTCGGCCTGGCCAAGGGAGGTGGGTGGGTGGGTGGATGCCACAAGAGGGATGCCGGGGTACGTAGCTCCAAAGAAAGGTTGGTGCATACGATCTGATGCATTAGGAAGTGACTTGTGACGCGCCGTATGTGTGCGTGGGGACAGGGGGTGCACAACCATGCATGGGTATGATGATGACAATGACGACGACAACGATGATAGTGGTGGCGGTGGTGGTGGTCGTGGTGGTGCTGATGCCCTAATGTGTCACCCTATGAGGCCGACATGGTAACATGATGCAGCATTCGACATGGACTCCGAAGGCTCCAATGCGAAGAGGCAAGGAGCTATGCCCCACCCGAACAACCGTAGGCGGTGTCGGGGTCACGCGGTCGCCGCTTCCGTCGTCGTCCGCCACTTCCAATGGCATCAGCATCGCTGATGGCGGTGCCGCAATGGCAACCACACCCTCGGCGTCGCCGGGGACAGACAGTGGCGTCTCCTCTGTCTGCGCCCCACGGCCTCTGCTGACAGCGCGTATGGGTGGCTTTGGCGGTCAGCTGGCTTTCGCGACGGCGCACTGCCTAACTCATGTGTCGCTTGCCATTGTACTGTTGCTCCTCCTGGAGCTCGGTGTGGAAACGTGCATCAAGTAAGTACGTTAACCGCCGTACCACCGTTCCCGCTGGGGATAGGTCCTCTGCCAAATGGCCATCTGCACCAACTTGCCTCGTGGAAGAAGCACTGGTCACGACGTGCAATAGCAGTGTACTGTGCTTAGCGGTGTACACTCCTTCGCACTGTATTTGCAGCTTCACTCCACACCCCTCCCCTCCCCCTCGCCAACATCACATCTGTGTTGACTCTCTGGTGGTGCGGCCCATAACGGCCACAGGTTCGAGCGTCTAGGTGCGGACGGCCCACACAGCCTCTACCGCTGGTACCGAGCGTACGAGGAGCAGCACTTCCCCGACCCGATGGTACGTCCTTCCTTCGCCCCGTGTGTGTTTACGTCAGAGGGCGGTGTAAGCCTAGCATGGTGTGGAAGCGATACGGGTTCATCGTTTCACCTGGGGTACTGATCGCGGCGGCACAGATCGCGGGACACAGCCCGCATGTTGGAGTGTGCTAGGGAAGAGCATCAGATGGGGGCCACCGGGGTTTTCCTCTTAGCTCTCTGAGTTTGCGACAAGCGGACACTCTCTTCGTAAGTGTCAACGTTGCACAGGGCTCGGATAGGTGGCTGAATTTTCCCGTAGTGTAACCAGCCCTTCCCGCACAGCTCCACGTTTTTGTCCCCTCCTCGGACCATCTTGATGCGGCTGGCGCGCAGGGCTTGCGGCAGTCTCTGCAGCGATGGACCATGGGGTTATATCCGGGCGTACTGCAGGTACGTGAAGGGATTCACCAAAGGATAAACCCCCGTTAGATTGGGCAGGGCAGGGCAGGGCAGGGCAGGGCAGGGCAGGGCAGGGCAGGGCAGGGCAGGGCAGGGCAGGGCAGGGCAGGGCAGGGCAGGGCAGGGCAGGGCAGGGCAGGGCAGGGTGAGATCTTACCCCGGGGAACGGGAAGGGAACTGTGGAGTGTGGAGAGGTTCGTGTGTGGGGAACATCTTGGGGTTTGACACAGGGCTAGCTCTGAAGGTAGGTAGGTATCGCACATGTGCATACTGACAGTCCTCAGTGCTTGCGCTCTCCCTAATGCACACTAATGGACCTCTTCCTGCTCCCCCACCCCCCCTCCTGTTATCCAGCTGGCCATGAGTGTGTACGACGTGCCTGAGGTGCGGCGGGGCTGAGTTGTGTCTTGTGTGTATGTCGTGCTGCGACGGAAAAGAAATAGGGTATATGCCCGTGCTCGACGTTTAGCTGAGGCCGCTAAGTAAGGACTTGCTGCTGCAGTCAGTGCGCGGTTCGCCTCGTGCGCCGTTGAAGGCAACCCTTCCCTCGCGAAGCCGCAATGTGGACGTTAGGGTCTCCTGAACCAAGCTTCTCCTGCATCTATCATGGTCGCCGTCATCATGGTCTCTCCGTGCCGTAGCTATCGCCATGTTATTGATCCCACCATTTTCCGTATCCCGTCCCGTCCCCTCGTTCACCTCTTTTCACACTGCCGCAGCTGATCGCGGTGGCCCGCACTGCCATGTGCGAGGCAGGGGGTTCCCTGGAGCCCATCACCCGCCTCCAGGTTAGGTACTTGGCAAGCGGGCTCTTAGTATGACATGTTGGCTGTCGGACAGAGTGACCACAGGATGATGGCGTGGCAACATCAGCCGTAGAGCAACCGAGAAATACGATTGTTCGAGCCGGGAAAGCAGGGCTCAGGTCTGTGGGTTGTACACCGCTTTGTTTACCCGCACGAATGGGGGAGGGCCACCCGCCTCGGCGGATGACCGTGGCTTCCTCCGCGTGCTGGTGTTGTGACCCCGCCTTCCTCATTTCCGCCCAGCGTCCAAGTGCCCAGTGCCCAGCTTGTTAAAGCCGGTGACCCACCATCCGGCCGCCCTAAAGTCCACGACCCATGATAGCCGACGATGCCCGCCACGGTGCCCCTCTTTCCGTACAGGCTGTGTCGTACTATGCCGGCATGTTGTCATATTACTGGCTGCTGGCGACTCCTGCGGTTGGCTTCGTATTCGGGCTGTATTTGTACCTCTCGGTGCGCATTCCTTCGGGGCCTAAGTGCAAGGCGGGGAACTGGCTGTTGGTTGGGTGGTTGGGTGGTTGGCGCCCCTTCCTTGACTGTCAGTCAAACGGCGTCATATGTCGGTTGAGGTCGTATTTATGACCCTCCGGAAGTCAACACCTCAGGTGCAGAAGGGCATGTGTAGATGGAGGGAGGTGGAGGAAGGCGCAGGATTGTCCCCCACTTACCAAGGCCATGGTCCCACGCCCTCTTGTGATATCCCCTCCCTGTGGTCCATTCCAGCGCTCCAGCAGCTCCTTCGTTGCCTCGCCCTTCCCCCCACGACATCAGTTGTGCAATGCCGCCGCTTAAGTCCAACCGATAAAGTTGTAACCGTGAAGTATCACATTGAAAGAATGAAGCCGTGCAGAACGCTAGGGGTGGATTACCTCGTTCGGCTGATGTCTGGGCCGGCCGCGCCGCTGTAACAGCAAGGCCAGCGGCCGCTGGCTGCGCATCGACATCATTCCCATCCGCCGGCCGTAAGTTAACTCGGGTGCATTTGATTCCATACGTTGTTGCCGTACAGGTGTGTTGGTGTCATGTGCACTACGACGAGGCCTTCTCCAGTCTCCGTGAGGCCAATTGCAAGTCCTTCTGCCGCCTGCACATAGGGCCCTCAGGGGACCTGCAGCTCTACACGCTAGCGCTGGACGAGGTACCGACCAGGTGCGTCACAGAGCGCACACTAGCACAGCATTATGCGTACGACATGGTCCTACGGCACGAATCGGTGTGTTTTTAGATGTGACGAGCACACGCACGTGTAGAGATATATTCGATTGGTTGGGCCGTGTGGACTGCGGACACGACTACCATCGGCCCTGGTGAGGGACCTCGTGTAGGTTAGCAGCGGTTAGCAATCTGCATCTTTGTTTAATTGTGATATGCGCTTGTCCAAGTCCGCCCCAGTTGCATGAAGTCAACAAGCCCTGGTTACCGAACAGTTCTGCTCTTCGACGTGCTGCTTCGTTGCCTTGTTCTTTTAGCTTCGCGCGCTTCGGCATCGGTCAAGCCGAGCTCATGTTGCGCTGTGTTTGTGTTGCGTACGGTGGTCGGTGGATGGACGGGGTCCGCAGGTGGCAGGAGGACCCGCGCTGGTGGGGTCCCAACGGCGGTGGCAGCCCCAGTGTTATGGCACATGAGGCGCACTACCCCAGCCGCTGGGTGCCAGTCGGATCCGAGGTAGGGCAGAAGCAAGATGGCGGTGCGGCAGCGCAACGCGCATCTGCCACTTCTGTTTCAGCTCGAGGCGGTGCTGCTGCTGCTGCTGCTGCTGCTGCCGTGGGCACAGCTCCATCTACCAAGTGGCGACTGGTGGACTACGTTTTCGTGCCGCGTAAGCAGCCATAGCAACAGCTTGGTGGAAGGCAATGTCGGCGGTGCCATGTTAGATCTGCCAACACAAGCGGCTGTGTCATTGAAAGGGTCGAAGGTGCCTTGCGACGAGGTACGAGCATTGATTAATAACCTGAACGAGGTGCGCCGATTGTCGTATCTGCGGTCGGTCTTGAGCGAGTCACCATATGAAGGACAGGACGTTGATGGTATCGTGCTTGATTATTGTCGTACATACGTTGTGATACATACACGTTGTTACACTGCGGCGAACGGCGAACAGCGTCACGTTGGCGGCAGACTGCAGACGGCCATACGTGCCCTCGCCATACACTCAAGGGTGTGTGATGGCCCAGACTGGGAAGATTACCGGAGCGTGCGTGTGCTTTCATTTCGTAGAAATTGTGTTGTGACGTCACCTGGAGGTTGTATTTGGTGGACGGCTTTGTTAGCCCTGTTGCGCCAGACTGGGATTCGTTATTATTGATGGCGGCCGAACTTGAAAGACGGAGTGTATTGTGAATGGTGTGACGTAGTGTTGCACAAAAAAGGTCTCGGCCAGGGGGCCAGGCCCACTATATTCCATAGCGTCGGTTCCTGGTGTGAAAGCGCCGCGCCGTCTCTTGCGGCGGCCGGTCCGGCGGCAGGAATGTGGAATTCTAAGCGTGTCTGGCATTTGGCTTGTAGCCCCAGCCGATGTATCGGTAGGGAAACCAAGCCTTACAGATTTCGCGAGCGCGGTTATTCACTTCAGCGATGAGGGACGATGTCTGTTTAATGAATGAACTTCAAAGCCATTCTGGTCCACCTCATGCGCTTCCCCCGAATGGGGTTGGGTGGGGGCATTCTAATGCCACCGCATTGTCACGACGTAGTGGTTAAATCTCCTCAACCAGGTCAGCACGCTTGTCCGCAACTATACCCTACGAGGTTAAGTATTCCATCAAAGGATTGCGCACACCGCATCAAAAATGGTAGCTGGACATAGGGTCGTAGCCAACCAAGGACCCGCCACGTGCACCCTCTCGCCTCATGGTACAGAACCAAAATGCGCGTCAGTACAGTTCACAGTCGTAACTCGTAAGCTGCAGTAGCTCCTCCCAGACAGTCTAACCCGGCGCACCCGCTGCGCTCACGTTACGCGAAGCCATACTGGTGTACACAGCAACGA
The DNA here is from genome assembly GCA_019650235.1 of Volvox reticuliferus. Lineage (NCBI taxonomy): Eukaryota > Viridiplantae > Chlorophyta > Chlorophyceae > Chlamydomonadales > Volvocaceae > Volvox > Volvox reticuliferus. The sequence continues at coordinate 1,142,049 of BNCP01000010.1, read as the reverse complement.
CGAGGACCTCGGGTGTAGTCTACTCACATCCTTTCCGTCTTCTGAAACCCCTCCCCCGCTCCCCCGCTCCCCCGCTTCCCCGCTCCCCCGCTCCCCCGCTTCCCCGCTCCCCCGCTCCCCCGCTCCCCCGCTCCCCCGCTCCCCCGCTCCCCCGCTCCCCCGCATATGTGCACACGTATGCCGTCCCACGATGCCCAACACAATGCCTAGGATTGGATGACCCTCACCGGTATTATTTATTTGCGAACCCTTTTACAGCTGCAGCACATACCAGCGCCGAAGCCAAGGCCCCACGCCAGGGTACCCAACTCACGTTCACCTGTTTCTCTGCCGTCGCAGGCCGGTTCAGGAAACAAAAATTCGGGCCGACCTCTGGGCATCTGTAATGAATGAGCCAGTGTCGTGCAGCGCTCTGATGCATATATGCCCCTCAATTAAACCGTCCAGGCCGCGCAATTCCTTGGCAGCTAAAAGTTCCATCGTAAACCATCATGGCAGCTGTTCCCTAGCATGCCCGCGCAGTATCATATTCCTGTACTCCAACGGCCGCTTCATTTCCCCCGGTTTGGTACGCGGAATAATGTGGCCCCTCAGTTCGACCCGCAGTAAATCAGTGCGGTCCCGCAGAATGGCCTATGGGGCCGCATAGCAAGGAACACCCAGAGCCAAATGCAGTCACAACTCGTGGACGCGCAAGCATGGGTCGCGCGCCCTTGCTGTGTCTGGGACAGAATGAAAAAGATCGGGACCACCAAGCCGTCCTAGCCCCATTATGTCACTCCCGGCATTCCCTGGCTTGAGAGGCCAGATAGAGATGCGCATTTCAGCGCAGTTACCGCCTCACATAGGTGCATCATCTCCTTGCGCACACGCAGCACCAGCAACTTCAGTAAGGTAACAAACAGCAACAGCGAATTCGGGAGATGCAGGGGTCCCCCAGATAGACACCGTCGCTTCCGCAACCGCGACTGCTGGCTCACCACAGCACCAGCACCAGCCTCGATGGCTACACAATGATCACAAATGAACATTTGGCACCAGTATCAGCAGTAACAGCAGTAGCAACAGGAGCGGCAGAAGCAGCATAGGGTGCACGCAGTTGTCGCCGATCGCGTCCAGCATCACCTGACCGCAAAAGATCAGGGGTTGTTCATTTCAGGCGAAAGAGAACACCCATTGCATGGCCGCGAGGCCCTCCCAAATCTTCGAGCCCTATATACACTTCCGAGCCCGTGCGTGCCAGGCAGCGCTCCATTCAGACATACCGAATCCCAAACCGAGATGCCCAAGAAAGGACAGCCTGGAGCAGGACGTGCGCCAGCCAATGCGCTATGGCCCCTTTTCCTCCGTCGTTCAGTTAACGAGTTCCTCAAAGAGGAGACAATTCCAAGCAATCAATTGCGGTCCGACCACCACTAGACCAGACAGCCAGACCCCAACAGGCCGCCTCCACGGAAGCATAGCGACGGGGTTCGTCTGGGAACAAGGAAAAGAGGGTATGGGAATCTAGGTGCGCCGCTTCCTATACGCGTCCCTTCCGGGGCGAAGGCCCCGCGCTGGTGCAGGGAGAAGGTCGAAGGCTGCATTTGCACCCGCACACATACGCCTACTGTTGCGATCCGTCCATGCCCATGGAAAGGGGAGAGGCCGAGGATGGGTGCCTCGTTCGGAGGGAAACGCGAACCGGATGCGGATGATAGGATGGGCTGGTGGTGTGTGAGAGGGGATGGCCGGGGAAGGAAACGAGATGCATATTGCGGCAACCGATGCACCCCGTTTCTACGTTCGTCCGACTGCGGTGCACTCCACTTGGGTCTGGGATCATAGGACTAAGGGCGAACCCCTTAAACCCTTTGCCGCATACACACATATGGGGTTAGCCAGGGTTCAGCCTACAAGAGTGGGAGTCGACGGCAAAGATGAATCTAGGATTTCGAACTACGTCCTGCTAAAGTGCAGCTCGAAAACGCCTGCGGGAGGTGGTAACGGATAAGTCCACTCGTGCGCGGCATTGACCGACAGGACGTTTATCGGCGGACAATGCTGGCCAATGTGGCGTCTGGCGACAGGCGGTGGTGGAATGTGCGGGGGAGGCTTGTAAGGTGGGTCAAGTGCATCGCACCACGAACGTCGCCGCCACGCTGCAAGTCATGCATTCACATGATCTAATCAAAATGCGTCTCCCCAGGAAACATCATTTGATTTCCATCACGAGACGCGCGCACATGCAAAAACTCACATGTTCCCTCAGCTCGATGGGGTGCCATCCAGCCAGTCCAAAACGGCATATTGACCCCTCGTTCACATCGAAGAAGACGCAATCGGCTCTATATTTAAGAAAAGACCTTCATCAGGCATCACTGTTCACCGGGACGTTAGCTCCATACCATCCCGTGCCCCTATCATCAGCTCGGATCAGGCACCTTCACCGCCCTTTCCCCCCAACACAGACACAGACACAGACAAAGCACTATCCCGCACCCCTCCTCGAAAACCACCTCAAATCATCGCTCCAAGTACGAAAACATTGGAAAACTTCGCTTCAGGGCTCTCTTCACCTCAGTCTCACTCACTCACTCACTCTCACCCCCCCCGACCAAATAACATGTATTCCTGCGCCGCCATACATTCCCCCTTCCCGGCCCCAAACGCCTGGCGGCGAATGCACTCGTCTGTATGTCCGATGTCGGGCCGACGAAACACGGTGTGGTAGTATCGGCACCCCTTTCAAATATACCAACATAACTGGCACCCAAATTATTGCGGACTGCAGCTCGCCTCCATCCAGTGCTGCATCAACCCCACAGATTGCTCACTCGCTCGCCTGCGGCACCCTAACCACTCAGCGGCCGACAGCCAATTTCATATACTTCATAACAATGTTGCCCGCACAAAACCATATCTGTCACAACCCCATGGATAGTTTGAACCAGAACGCTGGGCTATATCGGCCAGGCAACAGCCCGCCTGGTACACCAAGGCAAGGGATAATGCTGGATGGATCGCGCTAGGGCTGACCCCACGACCCATTCATCGTCGGTGCGGTGGGTGGATACGCTTGCAGGAAGCAGCTGCGGCAGATGGCCGCACAGCCGCGACATGTGCCATCACGGTTCGGTGGGAATCAGTGTTTGTGATGGGAAGGGCCCCAGGCCGAGGCCCATATGCGATGCACAAAGCATATCGACACTCGCACGTTGACTTCTTTTGTAAGTTCAGCAGTCCGGCGTTCCGTCTCATAACCTCTTCCTCTTTCCTAAAAATCGTTTCGAGCCCTCCTCCATCAAAATCCATGTGATGTACCCACCATGATCAGGAGGGTAACGTTATTTCCAAACAATTGGCATTGGTACATCAAGGAAAACCAACCAACAAACCAACAATCAACCGAATAACAGGCGACAATAATGTTCGTTATGGCAACGACTATGGCGTGGTGTAGAAGCAATTCCCTCCACATGGACAACCTGTTCCCAGTACATAACGACGTAGGACCCCTCCGTCTCCCCTCCCATGCGACATCGCTATCCCGTGCGAGTGCCAACACCCAAGCAACCCCGAAGCTCTCACCGTTCATTGTCGGAAGTCCTCTCGCCACCTGACATCCTCCCGCTTCAAAGCGGGAAAGTGTCCCAACCCGGGCAAGGACACGACTAGGTTCCCAGACTCCGTGCGGAGCCACCGCCGTGCCTTTGGCTGTGAAGCCGTGGCATGACCGATGCTTGGGCGCTGCAAACCTTGCTGGGAACTCCCCAAGGTCGTTTGCTGCCAGCCTCCCAATGACCCATGTCAGCCTAAATGACCCATGGGACCAAAACCCGCTGCCGTCAGCCACTGAACCCGCTGCGGTTTGGGAGTGATAAGTAAATTAGGAGCTTTGGCGCGAGTTGCCAACGGTTCGGTGATTCCTAACCGCCATCTATGGGAACGGGGGAGCTCCTTCCAGTCGTCATGTTGCTCCCAACAATGCCACTACCTCGGCTCGTACCCAGCATTATGGACAACGACTACGAAATAAAGCCACCATCTGGGCTGCCACTGCCACCCCCGCGCCGCAATTATTCACCCGCAGATGGACCTCTTCCTCTTTAACGCTTATTGCCCAATCTTGCACTCCTGCTGGCGTGCTGAGGCACCGCATTCCGCTATCCTCCCCCTACCTGTCAGCCTTTACCCGCCTGCTATCCTGCAGCCTTTGCATTCCCATCATCCTCCGTCCCACCCTGTTAAGTTTTTGGCGCGTTGGCAAAGAGGATGTGTAGTTCATGGTTCGCCGCAGCTACAAAATACATACAACATGCAAGGAGCCCGCGCACACGGTCCACATGCACCCACAACCCTAAACCTTTCCCTTCCTCATCCAGTTGCGGCCATGGCAGCTGCAGCGGACTGGACCGTACAAGATGCCTCTATGATACATGGCCTCAACCCCTCGGCGGCGCAAAACCACACGCAACCGGCACAGCGGCCAGAGGCAGGTATACACTCACGCGCGGAAGATAGCTACCGTCGCGCCACGGCCTGACGAGCCTCCTACCCTCATGTGGGCCTGAATATGCCCTTATATGCCAGTGCAGTGGTGCTGCAGCTGCGGTGCGGCTTGCGCCGCATGCTCGTAACGTTGGCGCCCCCATTGACGGTGAACCCTGTGGGCCGGCCCCGCCCAAAATGCATCTGTGGCCCTTGGCCCGCCCCACATGTATCCGGCCCAGGAGGGCCGTGGTGACCTTCCTGCCCTTGCGGCCCGAATCCCATTGCCGACATGAAGGTGATGTTGGCAGAAGCTGCCCGACCGCCCTTGACGGGTGTCCCGTTCTGCATGGCTAAGAAGCCCTGCGCGCTCGGATGGTGCGTGTTGTTCGCGCCGCTGTTAATACCGATGGAGCCAGTTGCACTGGAGAGACCGCCAGGGCCGGAGCCAGCTCCCTGCGTGATTTGTTGGGCCAGGGTTATGTTCCCAGACCCATCACGGCTCTGGGTTCCAAAACCTCCACCTCCACCTCCGCCGCCACCGCCACCTCCGCCGCAACCGGTGTGGATGTAAGCGATGGAGGAGGCGCGGCGGGGCCGGTTGTGGCGCTGGCCGCCGGTGACTCGAAGCTGCGGAGAAGACTCCGCGTCGAGTGGAACCCAGCGGAAGGTCTCCATTACGCCCTTGCCCTTGACCTGCACCGGAAACGAGGGTCTTTATGTGAGCGTGATGTTGGAATCGACATGGATGGCAGGAAGCGACCAACCCGGAGATCGTTCAGACAGAACCCTGTCACCCAACCCGAAAACGAACACAACAGACCGCAACCCGGAAACATACAATATACCCGAAATGTGTCTGCTCGACCACGGACAAGGCTGGTTCCAGGCTGGTTCATAACGTGCACCCCATTCCGGCTGGTGCTCTTAAGTTCGGGCTGTTGTGAAATCGTCCCAGCTTTTTCATTGCCAATTACACACTCACCATCACGCCACCCGTCGGCTCCCAGTCTTCGTCCAACAGGAATTCTCGGGTCGCTCCGCTGACGTGAATGCAGCCCGGCGGGCAGGTGCTTTCCATGCGACTGGCCGTATTCTGAGGGACCCAGAGGGAGCGGGCGTAATAGCAGCAGTCAGACAAGCAGCAGGGGAGCAGCTGTCGAGCAAGGGGTCCACACGACAGCTTGACCATTCCTCGTACGCCACCTCGTGTAGCGCATTCCATCTCAACACAAATCGTGATTAGGGATGCGACTCAAGGAGGAGGCTAAGCGTGATAACTCAAGCAAGTGATAAGCTGTAAGGGCGAGCTGGATCGGCAGGTAGCCAGGAGGCCGCCTCATCTGCCTATACGGCAAGGCAGCAGCTACCACCTGTATCGCACAATCCTGCAACACCATCGTACTCCCTTCGCCCCATGAGGGCCACTGAATAAAGCATGCCACCCTCATGACTTCCTCATGCTAATGCCCTCCTGCCGCTCCCGGGCACTCACCACCGTGTCCCCGAACAGGCAGAATCGCGGCATCTTTGATCCCACGATGCCGCTCATCACCGGCCCCGAATGGAGGCCTAAGGGGCAGAGGAACAGACGTCAGCTCAATGGGAGCAGGACGGAACGGAAGCAGGGTGGTGGAGCAGATCTAAGGCCATATGGTCCACGCTGCCGAAAATGGCGCTCACTGCCGTTCCTGCAGTACCACTCCTATCCTTACTTCCTCGCCGACTCCCATCCCCATCCCCATCCCCATCCCCATCCCCATCCCCATCCCCATCCCCATCCCCATCCCCATCCCCATCCCCATCCCCATCCCCATCCCCATCCCCATCCCCATCCCCATCCCCATCCCCATCCCCATCCCCATCCCCATCCCATCCCCATCCCCATCCCCATCCCCATCCCCATCCCCATCCCCATCCCCATCCCCATCCCCATCCCCATCCCCATCCCCATCCCCATCCCCATCCCATCCCCATCCCCATCCCATCCCATCCCCATCCCCATCCCCATCCCATCCCATCCCCATCCCCATCCCCATCCCCACTCACCTATCCGCATCTGCACCGGCTCGCCAGTAGTGGGCAGCAGCACCTCGGAGGTCTCCCGCAGCATCGCCTGAGCAGGGAACGCGGGCCGTAGCACCCATGTGGGTCAGGTCAAGAATGCGCGACGGACAACAAGTATTGGTTACCCTAAGCGAAGCTTTGGTTACTACGACGATTCCCGTCATCCTAAGGCAACAAAGCCTGCCGTACCTTCGCAAACGACATGACCTTGGCCGCGTGCAGCTCATCCGTGCTGTCGCTTCCCCGCACAGTCATAAAGCCGTCGGAGTCGCGGGTCATAAGGCCCCCAGCCACCATGTAGCAGTCTGAGGGGATGGTCAATTACAAATTGCCGAAAAAAAGGGAGAAATGCTTGTGGCGATGATGTAAGAAACCATCAGCTAGCCAGCGGTTCATGAAAGCCCCTCTACCGGTGCCCGGGCCCCTGGGTTCCTGTAATCACGTCCACTGCTAGTCCAGACGACGGCTACACGACATGGCCGTTACGCGCCATTCCCTACGAAAGATCTGGATCTTGGTCGCAAACGTCTGCGGGTTTATATAGACGGCGGCAGCGCTGCACTACGAAAACCTCAAGCATGGGCCTCTTGGAGCGGGTAAAGTGATAGGCATGCTATTGGCGTTCCGAGTGGGCCGCTGCTGCGCGATTGTCTATGGCGCGCTATTGAGAAGGAAATCGACATTCATTCCGCGTATCCGCACATTTGAAGCTGAGAGTGTGTCCCCTGGGACAGGTAGGGGAGGTTCCTCGGGTCGTCGGGGAAAATGGGAGACCCGTGGGTCAGACATTCCGCGTATTACCCTGCGCCCGCGTATTACTGTGTCACAATAGGAACTTTCCGTACGGTCTCTTACCTCCAATGGTCTCAACCTGAATGTTTGAACACCGACGCCACGAACAGACCCAGGGCAAACGGGGGAATAGGGTGCAGTTGCGGGAAAGAACCCGGGCAACGGTGGTCACGGTGCAGCGGCAGCAGCAGCGGCGGTGACATCGGTGGCGGCGGCAGCCGCGGCGGCGGAATGGAAAGATAAATGGAGTGGGGAGGAGCAGGAAAGGGTGATTCGGCGATCCCAAGACGGAAATTGCTTGTGTGCAGCGCGGTGGCAAGTCCAGGCGATACAGGGGTAACGAGGGAGAACCGCTCCAAATGAGAGGATGCAGGTACGCACGCGCTCCCTCTCGGCTAGCTATACGCGTCCCGTATCCACTCCCGCAAAAACACTTAATGCAGCAGTCGAGTCTTGTAGAGTCGTGACACGGTGTGTATGTCACGGGGTTGGTGCTAGGGGGAAACCTTACCGCAAGGTGGGCCCCCCCCCTCCACATACACACACAACGAGTTATCGCAAGCAATGTCAAATGATCCATGGCCACCGAGCGACACGCACAGTGGATGTACCAATGCCGCACATTCATCTTACCTTGTACACGCCGTACACGTCCAGGAGCGTGTCTGGGTAAAAGCGAGGTGGTGCGTGATGGTAAAGGAGGTAGGGCAGGATGTGGTGGTGCGGCGGTTAGCACACAAGCGATTGAAGGGCACGGGCCATAAGAGGGAACACAGCAGCCTCGCCATCACCACAAAACCAAGTGCCCAAATGGCTCTCCCTTGTTCTGTTTCAACTCCCCACGACCATAAAGACGCGAATGTGCGTGTGTGTGTGCGTGTGTGTGTGCGTGTGTGTGTGTGTGACAACGACAACACGTCCAGCATCAGCAACCCTGTACCAGCAGCACCCACCGAGGCGCGAGTAGAGATTGTTCAGGAACTCCATGACCTTGGTGGCGGGGATCTCGTGACACATACTCGTAAATCCTGGCAGCAGCAGCAGCAGCAACAGCAGCATACCCGCCAGATGGGAGAGGAAGACGTTGGTCACAAGCTTCGACGGCCGTGAGGCTGATTCTCGCGTTCGCACCTTGGCCTGATTCTCACATCAGCACCCGGTCGGCGTTCATAGGCGTCCGTTCCGCCCTCCCAGCAGCCAAGTGCTCCCAATCAGTCCTGGCCGATCCGCAACCCCGACCCCAACCTTAATTCCCTCGTCCCCGCTGGGGGGGCGCGCTGGTGCTGCAACACCGTCTGCCCATGTAGCAACGTGAGTTCTCGCAGGAGGACACTGACAGACCACGAGGACCCGCCCTGACCCACCTATAATGTCGCTGAACAAGATGGTGACCATAGGGTGATATGTGGCTACGGAGGCGCAATTTTGTGCTAAAGGCAGCTCCGCCAGGCTGAACTTGCTCATGGGACCTACACCCGGACTCCGAGACGCGACCTTCGGGCGGCGCGTCGCGGCCAGCTCCAACACGTGCCTGGTTTAAGGGACGAAAGAACGTCAGGCGAGGAGTAGGTGAAGAACTACAAGGTACGATCGTGTGGACGTGCACAGCGCTCGATTGGCTCTTTTCTGCTCTTTCGGGTTGTTTGTTCTCCCCATATATTCTGTATTCTTACCCCCCATAACGTTGTGAATTTTGCTCACCCCCAGTGCAGGCTGAGCGCGGCCCTAGCAGCCAACCTAAAGGGAATACCTCAAATGCGAAAATGCAAGCCTCGCTCCTGCATCGGTGAGAGAACCGACCCGAGCATCCTTCTTACCGAAGACTGCAGCGCTCTTCCCCACCACCGCCTGAAGCCCTTGGCCGGCACCTCCTAGTGGGCCCCACGTCCACAGCCCATCAGTGCCCCACCTGGGAAATACGCTCTCCAGCAGCTTGTGCTCAGCTTCCAACACCTCCGCTATTCGCCTCTCCGCCCGCACCCGAGCCGACACGTCCACCTGATCATGATCGTAAACGCGGGTAGCCCGGACCCCCGAGGGGGTTAGATAGCGGTGAACAAGGGGAGTTCGTTGCCGGGCTGAGACTATCTGCATGCGGCTATCGTGTTGCCGAAGTGGTGGTGCGAAATCAGGTGTCGCCGCGCAGAAGAGCACATGAAGCCAGGCTCCGGCCGTGTGCCATTTCGCCAGGCTGTGCGTTCTGGCCCTTCGGCATGTACACGGGCGCCGAGAGCTCCTGCCCTATCAACCTTTCTCTCTGCTTGCTTCATTCGTCTGCCCGGCTCTGGACTACCCGGATATGCTCACCTGCATCAGCAATATTGCCTGTTCGCCGTTTACCGGATCCCGCAGCGTTGAAGCCGTGATTTCTGCAAGGGACGGCGGCAAGTGCCGAGTGCGCAACTTCAGAGAAGCATCGTGCGAATCAATGCGCGCGCCAACACCCTCGGTGGTGGTGGTGGTAGTAGTAATGAAACCGAAGAAGTCGCGCGTGATTAATTTACCGGCAGGTCGCTTTTCTCAAGCAGGCCATTATGCAAGGCGATAAAATGTTTCAACTGTCGTCCAGAAGACCACAGAAAAGCGTAGATGAAAAGTACACAAGTCAACACGGTTAATCCCCCATCAGCCATAAGCGACGGTCATGCGCATGGTCCCAACTCCATGTGATTGTTTATCAGCATAAAGTTTTCAGCTTCCGAAAACTCTCCAACCGAACAAAAACCTTAGGTTGGTCCTGCTCGTGAGAGACCGAGTCCCTAGCGGGAGGGACCCTGGGCTCAGCTTCTCACCGTGCCAGCAATCGTCATCATCGTCGTCATCAGCGACGCCGGATTCGCGCTCCGATGTAGGGCCCACTTGCGAGGGACTTATAAGCTGGCCCGCCGTCGGCATCCGACTGGTGGCTTGCGATGACGCGGAAGCCCGCGCCGCCTGCATCACTGCCGACAGGTGCGGCAGAGCCCCCGCTGCCCCCACGGCGCTGCAGCTGCTCTCCCGTGCTGTTACTGCGTGTGGCGGCAGCCGGCCGCTGCACTCTGCACCGCTCTCCTCTGCCACGTCCTCGATAGCGGGTCGCATCACCCGCCGCGTTGGTGGCCGCCGCGGTGACGCTGCCGGCGTGATGGAGGCAGCGGTATTGGCGACTGCGCCGCCCCCGTTGACGACACCCGAGTTGCATGTTGACTCCCCTGGCGCCGTAGACGTCACAGCGGCTTCCATCGTCGTCGTCGTGTTGGAGAGGCGCTGCATTGCCAACACCGACAAGCCACTTCGCCCCAGTGATGAGCCCGGACGGCTGCCAAGCTCCAGCTCTGTTGTTGACGACACGCCCTTCATCAGGGCCACGGGCGCCCCGCCGCCGACACCGACGTCCGAAACCAGTGACGTCGACCACACCTGGTTACCGCCCCCTGCATTATTGGACCGTGCTGAGTGCCCTCCCCCTACAGACGCCCCTGCGATGTTCTTGTTCGCCAAGAAAGACATCAACCGGCTGGGCGGTCGCTTCTTAGCGTTGCCGTTGCCGGAATTGAGGCTGCTGGCGGTGGGAGCCGCTGATTGAAAATCGTTCTGTGACGGCATCGCCGTCGGGCGTTCGAGCTGGCGTTCGGTGCCCACGCGCTTGACGTTGGCAGTCGTTGGGCTGTTATTTCGGCGGAGTGTGAACGACTTGGATTCCCCCCTGCAAAAATAAAGAAGCGCAACCTTCCGTTTTGAGGACACATGTGCGTGCATGATGGAGTGAGACCGGCAATGTGCCACGCATGTTAGGACATCAGGCGATGAGAAACGCGAACCTTGACGTGCTTACGTCGTTATGTGCTGTCACTCCCGCACCAGGCCGGCTGTGGTCAATACGTAATATGTTTATACAACGGATATGCAGCATAAACGACGCGCCCGCGTGCTGATAAGGCAGCAACGCAATTTCCATCCAGCATTCGGCAGTCGGCTGACACGTAACATGTTACTTACGATGTTCGGATAAGTGGATAGCCGCCTTGGGTGCATGCGCGTGTGTCCGTTGACTTCCTAGCAAACCCACTTAAGCCCGGCAGTCCCCGCGTATGCCGTCTTACCTGCCGCGGTAGTTATCAAACAAGCCCCACGTGGACGTGGACAGGGGGTTATCGTCCGTAGATGATGACACCATCTTCAGTGCGCTGCGCCGCCGCACAATTGACCGCCGCACTGCGTCTGTCAATCCATGTTGTTGCTGCTGCAGCTGCTGCTGCTGCTGATACCGCCGCCGCATTTGCTCCTCCGTCAGGGTGGCCGCACCGGCTCTGCTTTCCACGAAGCCTATGCGATTGGAGGCATGATCGATCTCCCCAATAATGGACGCCCCGTTCTCCATCAAGGTGCGCAGCAGACCGGTGCCTGCGACACGTATCGCCGACTGAGGACGCGGGTTGGAGGGGACGACAGGGGCGGAGCCTGACAGCTTAGAGGCGACGTAGCATGCGCCGGGGTTGCCACCGCCGCCGCCGCCGCCGCCGCCGCTGGAAGTGCCTGTGGTCACCGACCCTTGGCCTCCGCTGCCCCTTCCGCCGCCGCCGCCGCCGCCCGGTGCGGACAGAGTAGCAGCCAGGGAGCTGCCCTCCGGTAGGTCGTTGGAGCTAAGACGGCTAACCATCGCGCGCTGCTGCGCGGCCATTCGGACGGAGGACGTCTGCGCGACGCAGCAGGAGCGGGGCGGGACGGGACGGCGAGCCCACACAACGGAGGGGCAATCATCAGAGGTTTGAGCTCGCGGGTCCCTAATAAGGGCTAGGGAAGTTCGCTAGCGCTCGCTGACCGCGGTGAGGGGATGGGCTGCGGGGAACCGGGTCGCAACTGCTTCTGCGTGGCGTCTTTACAGGCAGCCAACGTGGCCTTCCGGGACCGGCCCATATCTCGTGCAGGCAAGGCCGCGAGGGTACGGCGCTGGAGAGACGGCTCGCATCATGGGGCTCTGGGGAAGGCTGCTTGGTGGGACACGGTTAGGTGCTGTAGGTGGAAGGCGTCAGCGTGTGCCACGGTGATCCCCACAATTCTGCCGCCCGACACATGTCACCAACATCCGCTATTCCATAGATGAAACCCTCAACCCTACAACCCTGAATAACCCGAAGCCTTACGTCACCACGTACGCTTTCTCGAGGGGCTTCAGGACCATTACAGGTAATCAACTCACCCGAACCCAACTCACCCCATCCCACTCGACGCAAAAGCCCCCTCCCATCCCATCCCGCGTCCAGCGCCTCGCGATGGCTGCATCCTATCTGGCCCCACATTCACCCCTCATCAGACCTGCGTCGCTAAATGTGATCCGTTGTTCATCCTGCTAAATGTGGTGCCGCTGGTGCTCCCCATGGCCAAGAAGATGCAGCTATCCGGCGAGCTAATGTCACCAGTCCTGCCTGCGCCGCCAACCGTGCTGGCGTTGGTGCGTAGCGCCGCCACGGCTGCTGGCGGCGCGTTACTGTTCATCGTGGACTCAAGCCTGGCGCCGACCTGCTGTGCCCCATCAGTCGGTCCGCCATTGCTCTTATCCGCGTCCATCTGGGTCATCATGAGCGCTCCGACCATGTCGCTGTGCCCCTCAGCATCGCTCTGGTTTCCGTTTTGGGCCACTGAGGGACGCGCACCAGGCTGAGTGCTCATGAGCACGGGACCCAGGCGTTCCCAGGTTGACATTACCTGCGCGTGTCGAGCAACAGAAGACACCGGTCGAGATCTCAGGTAAAATAAAAAGCATTATTTGGGAAGGGCCAGGGCACCTGGAAGCAAGAACCCGGATGTTGCAGAAAGGGATAGAATGCTGACGGCTAACAGGAGACGCCAGCTGATGTAGGTCAACGAAGGACGGAGGCCTCCGGTACTGGTGCCGGTGCCCGTGCCTTGAGGTGGTGGGTGAATGATGATATGGAGAAGCACGGAAGGAAAAGGTAAGCGTTGTGCTGTATAGGCGTAGGGGCATAATCCACAGAAGACGATAGACTGGGACTTTGCAGGAAGGATCCTTTCCTCTTATCCTTGGCGGGGAATATAGCGTGAAGCGCTAGGACATAATCACGGGCATGCGCACAACGAAATCCGCCCGTCCCCCGGTGGCCTGAGCGTATCTCTGTCCATACCGTCCACGCTGCACACACCCCGCCATACCTGTGCGTTAGAACCGTTGGGTGTGGCCCCTGTTGTCATGCCGCTCATGCCACGGCCCACTAGCACCGCTGGGTGTGCCGGCCCTGGGTCCGTTGTGGGTGTCAGCAGAGATGGCACCCGGACGATGCCCTTCCACGTCTTGCCCTCCAGTACGTCCTCAAGCATGTCATCCAGCTCCTCCGAGCTCAGGGCAAAGATCTGCCGTAGCAAGCTGCCCAGCGCCAGACCGCTCGCGTCGGTCAGGTCAGTCGACTGTTGGATATCAGCACCGCCGCCGCCGCCGCCGTTGGTGGCGTTGGCGGCGGGCAAAGCCTCCGGGCCATAGCCGGTCCGCAAGCCCATATACCTGCATAACAAAAGATATCACAGCTTCAGAGTTCGAAAATTCAGAGCAATGAATTCGCTAAGTAGCGCGGTACCCCCCCACCTCTGGTAGTGTTCGGGGGCCTACCAAATCCTTGCGCGGGCATACGTGAACTGATATTGACGAATTCGTTTCGTTCGCTGATAGAGCAATAAACCATCAACTGCGCTACACCCAGCATCTTGGTTTCCTGTTCCGCTGCTTGTCTAAAGACATGTCTATACTCCTCTGCCCTCGCCCTATGTGTCCAGGTACTCTTGTTATCGCCCGTAAGCAAGCCGGTGCTTGGCGGAATACACATCCCCATCACGGAACAGCCCCATATAAAACCCCCACGCACACGCACATAAGGACGAAAACGAGACCAAGGCGGCATGATGACCGGGCAACGCACCTGACCGACGCCGTGTTCTGATGTAGCACACGGCCCCGTAACGTAAACAACGTCACGATACCGGATAAGCTGGATAGCATCGCATACACCCGGTGCAGATGCTGCAGGGCGTCGTGCAACCCTGCCGACAGCATGTATCGCACCACGACCGCCATGGTCGGCATCTCGGATACACTAACGGGCGCTCCCCGAGGGCGTCGCCACACCAACACCGGCTGTAGCATCACTGGCAGCACCATGCGTGAGGCGGTGTTGCGGATGGGGTGGTGGACTATGAGCTGTGCGTTGGAAGTCTGCGGGGGGCCAGGCATTCAAGTGGACAGGTCGGTGGAGCAGCTCACCTGTTCCCGTGCATCGGCGAGCAGTCATGCATGAGGCCCCAAGAGAAGCACTAACGTGCATTTGGGGAGGATCTTTCCCTGGAACAGGCTTCAAACATGCCACCAGCCTCATCACCAAGTCGAGGAGCCACATGACCCGAACGCCAGTAGCAGAGACCCATTCCCCAATGTGCCCCGACCCTTCCCACCCCGCCACACGCACCGTCAACCCCTCCAGCATGCACAAGCAGCTATCATGCAGCACCGCCTGCATCATGCTGTCCGTGGACAGAAGCTCTGCCAATAACGCCTCGTACTCCGCGAGTCCCGGGCAATCCAGCAGTGACTTCAGCGCCGGGTTGGTGTGATGTATTGACAACCTGGAGTCCACCACAACGGCGGGGCGGAGCGGCGGGAGAGGGGCGGTGGATATGTAAAGACGTATATGGTATGTACCTAAACATGATATATATATATATATATATTAAATGTCGTGTAGGATAAATATAATAATAGGTGGAATTGGGGCAAAGAGGAGTAAGTTCATGAGAAGCAAGGGGTCATCAAATTACCAAACTTGCTGCATTCCTGGATAACAGCAAGAGCAGGACGGGGAACTGATAACCGAACCCGGAACATGAAACTGGGGCAGGGCGGCCCAACTGTGCATGTGACACGCATAAGGCCCAAGGCATGAAATGGGCGTATGAGGGCTGAGGCGCCGCTGAAACCACTTCAGACCAGCTCCGCGCCTCTTCCATTGCCGTTGAAGCCCTGCGGCCATTCCTCGACTGAGTGCCACCACTCACAACCAAGCCGGGTCAGACTTGGCTTCGAAGACGAACACCGTGTGCAAGTGAACGGGCACACGGGCACGAGTTTCTTTACAAGGAACCGACACAGATGTGGAGCCAGCAGAAGGCCTTTCTGCCAAAGCTACAAACACCCTCCCTCCCGATGTCAGGCCGGCACCAGTGCGAATTCTCTTTCAAGCCTAGTGCAAAGCGCCTGACGACAAACCACCATCTCGTTACAAGCCCAGTCTACATCATGGCTGGCAGGGGCTGGCAGCACCCCTGGAGGGTAGCCCGTGACCACCTCGCTCGCACCGTATCGCCTCTGCATGGCAGTAGTGTCGTTGCAGCAAATGCAGCACAGTCTGTGCCGGCATGCGCCCCGACGGCTCCAGAGACTGCTGCTCTGAAGACGTGTCGGCCAGGCAAGGCGGCGACACCACGCCACCAGCGAACATGGCCTCCATGTTGATATCCATCAGCAGGTGAGGGCTGACGCGTTGCGAGCGCAGTGCGCGCTTGGCTATGCGGTCAAAGGTGACCAGGGCGACTGGGTCGGCCAGGCTGTCCATCCGCTGTAGGAGATCCGGCAGCACCATCACAGTGCCGGCTGCGGATGGACGGGAAGTGTTGTGGAAGGGTTCAGTTTGAGAGGGTGGGTTGGGGTTAGAGGCAAGAACCCAGATTGGAGTATTGGAGAAGCGACACAAGGTCTGAGGAGCGTGCGTATGCGGGAGATGGTTTACCCTCACAGTGCAAACACGCCAGATGAAACAATTCCAAACACCAGGTATTCCTTTGTAGAGATAAATCAGCGAGGAAGGCGTGGGTTATGTTAAAGGTCGCAGGATCGTAAACTGGCCCCGCCGTACGCCGGCTAAGAGCGTGCACGCGAAAGGGGCATCAACAGACAGGGCAGATAAAAATGAAGCCCCCCGCTATGATAAGGTAATAGAATCAACAAACAAGCAAACGTGAACATCCGAAGGGAGGTTGCGAGTTAAAACACCATTAAGAAACCGGGAAAGGTTCTGCTCCATGTTTTCCGTAACCCAGCAATCTATACCTCAATCACCACGTAATCGTTGACATTCAAAGTTTGGTTTGCTTAACGACCCAACCTGGGGAAAGGCGCAATGCCGCGTCGCCATCAGTCGGTGTACCAACGCTACCCACTGCAGAAGCCTGCTTTGCTGCATTTGAACGTAGGCCTTCCACCAAGCTAGCCCATATGGCATGGGTTTGCTGGCTTGGCTCTGTAGGGCCAGCCTCACGTTCAAGCGCAGCTCTGTTCACAGTTCCACTGCAATTAACTCTACCAAAGGGTGCCTTTGTAGCGCAATCGCTCGGAGTTGAGTTAACCAGCTCAAGCAGCGCCGCAGCCTTGCCCGGCTCTCCCGAACGTGTGCTGCTTGGAACCCCATTGTGCAGGGATGGGCTCACGTCGTTAAATACTACTATGCGCTCAGCTTGGACACCCAGTAACCCTCTGAAACAACAGAACATCCTCAGTTTGGTTTGCCAAACCGCATCCTGTTGAGGGCTCTAATACATAATTACTCAACCGAGCATTTCTATTTTAAGATGCAAGTATAACTTGGGAAACCAACAGAGACGGCTTCCGTTACAGGAGCGCATCGTTCCATATGTACGTCGTTGCCGCCCTTGTGTCTCCTATCTAACTCAGAAAGGAACGACATATTTGAGAAGAAATTCACGGGCCAAAGTCGTACTTTACATGGCACAGAGGTTCGTAGGGCTCCAGTTCGTTACTGCACCCGTTACAAGCTTTTCTTGTGACGCAGGTGCATCATGCACAGAGCGCGGGCTTGATGATGCACTTTAGGAAAAGCAATTGTATGAGAAGACGTATTCAAAGCTTAACTGCAACAGAGATGCCTAGTAAATAGAGTCTAACTTTGCACAGCGCCTCCTCCAGCCAACTAGTCCCTGTGCATCTTTCCACGCGCCCAGCATGGCCACATACCCGAGCTGATGTTTTGATACTTGAAACTTAACTTGCTCCATGTATACATGCGTCCCAGTCGACATGACTGCCAAGGAGCCTAGGGTCACGTACGGCAGTAAACCTATGCAGGCAACCTTGCCGAGAAGCCGCTCATCAAAGCGCTGATATCCTCTTGAAGAAGCTTCTTCATGATGGCATATTATCATGAGCGATATCCCATGCCATGGGAGCTCCGGAGTTTGAGCCGACAACCCCGGCAAGATGTTTCAAACACAATTGGTTATATGTATTATAATGCATCTGGAAAACAAACCTTCTAATATAAAATCAAGTGGCTCATTTTAAGTTGATTAAATGCATGATTTGTGATATATATTTGGCAGGGCATTCCATATCTAGCTGCTCAGGGATGGCTTTTGCCGGCTGGATGCTGAAATCCACGAAACTCATAACCATACCAAGATCTCGATTGTTTCAACCATGAAGACCACCGAAACACTTGGTTGTTACCCCTAACTGGACCGCGTGTCCATCCTTTGCCCAAACACATTTACACCTGGATCAGGAGGCCAGCCTTGTAGTTTACATTTGTTTGTAAAAATTGCTTACTAACATGATATTCACAGTTATCACCTGCGTTATGATTGATTGATTGATTACAAGTTACTCTGAACTCGTAAGGCCCGGGACGATTTGGCGGAGTTCACAGAGACGCCGTACTCATCAGCCGTACCCCGCTGCTCCCATTGATCGAACAGAATGTCTTGCTGTCAAACGACGTCAGGTAGATCATGGCCATGGCGTTTGGAAATCGGTTACAAGAATGCGTTTTTAACTGTTGTCGCAGTGCTTCTTCTTCTTATCTAAACCTGTATGGTTTTCCATATCGTTGATCTTATAGTAGACCTTTGAAGAAACGTGGTGCTTTTGAATTAAGAACGGATAAAACAGCCAACTAGGGACAAAGGGTTGATACTTGTTATACTTCTGGTCCAGGACTTACCTTGTAAATAAAATATCTGGCTTTGTTAGGAAACAAATTGCAAATGGGCTGTCTAATGAAAGCTGTTGCGTTCAAAATTTTCGTTGTCTTATCGTCACTCGTATTAATTCGCTGCACGCTTGGTCAGCATCACGGACATGGAGACGTCCAGCCTGTACCGTTTGCTTATTGCAAGCCCTATCTGGAGCGCCTCTCAAACACTGACCAGCATCAGCTTCGGGAGTCTTACCAGGAGTATCACTCCGCATATGCACGCTTCATGCGCGCTTCACGAAATAAAGAGGCGTTTGTTCAGGGGGCGCCTACTTGGATGGAAACTGATGAGCAGCGACGGGCCTGGAACCTAACTTACGTCTTGGTGAGTACCGAGTGCACCGACTACACCTTGGTGAGTACGCCAACACAATACACATAAAAGGGCGTATAGGTGCAGAAATAAATGTCCGTTGGAAGGATTGACTCGCGGGACACAAGCACAAGAAGTTCGCCCCACACACGTAAACCCCGTTGCTAGAACAACGCGCCTGGAGTCCCGCAGACCCACCATTCCTCCGGGTCGCCATGACTTCCAATAGCCAGTGGCTAATTTTACCCACCTCACCTTATTCCTCTGGGCTGTGGCATGCACCTCTTTCCCCCTCATCTTGGCACAGGGCAACGACCTCCAGAACCTTACTGCAACTTTTGATGCGGCAAAGGACGTCATGACAAACATGGAAAACCGGATTAAGGTGGATCCATGGGGATACGTAATGAACCGAGGAATAAGATGAGGTCAGGAAATGGGTTCCCCGGCTTCTTGCGTCCTAATATCTGGCACCGACCAATTTAAGGGGCCGCCTACGGCCTTGGTCGGCCTTGGTCTAGGACCAGACGCCATGCTTGCAACACTGCGGCTATAATCGCATAGGTTGATGTCTGTATTTAAGATATGGATCCACACCTATGGCGGTTTGATCAAGCCACCTCCCCAAAACTGAGCAATAACATGGCAGGGCGTAAGCACTCGCAGGTTGGCAACCCAAGCCCAGCACTTGGTGAGTCAGCTGTGGGAACAGAGAACATGGCCATGGCGGCATGGTGTGCATTTTAAGGTGTTGAAGCCCCGTTGGCCACACCTGCTTGCAAGGCAGTGCTCAGCCCGTGCATGCATTAGTTGCGTGGGCTGGTTGGTTGTTCCCCGCCCACACAGTCTGTTTAGGTTATCCCGCAACGGGCCTGCAACGGCGCCCGAGGGGGCTCCCTGCGAGCCTTCTAGATCTAAGGCAGTTTCTCACCCTGGGCGCACCCTGATGGGGGCTTACCGTCCACTTCTCTCCTCGACACCAACGCACTTCATATTTACCCTGCTGCGTCACACGCCGTTGCCGCTTCCGGATTCGGTGTCTCTTGGCCCTCAGGCCCAGCTGCAACAGCTGGAGGGAGCTGGCAGTCTCCCGAGCAACACGCTGGTTGATGATCTGTCACCCTGCATCATGAGAAAGGCGAGTTGGGTAACGATGAGGAAGGCCGCGCGGAAGCACATATCGTACATGATGCGCCCTGTGAGGGCGAGCCTCAGTGGGTGGCGAAGGTTGACTCTACGCCACCATGAAAGGGGGAATCTTTGCGCAGCGGGCCGCGGCCTCTTTCCTTTTTATGTCGCATGGAATACCAGCCAGCATGGCATACCGTACCATACCAGCAACTTAAGGTTAAGTGCGTCATCACACCCCTGGTCGGTCCCTGTCTCTCTGTAGCCACGCCGTTCTATTGTCCACCCGCTCCTAACCCATATTTCGCCTAGGCGACAGTAACCTCAATCAGTTGTTACCAGCCTGCGCATTCCGTCGAATACGCGGTGTACCTCCTTGCCTTGATGAGCTCCATGAAAACCTCCCGCCTGCCATCAATTCCTTCCCTACACATCGTTGCAGCAGGATTTCCTGATCCTGTGGCTGGCCTGTGTTCCATCTAGATACTATTTCTGTCATGCCATCTGATGTTCCCTCCTCTCAGCTCCGCCCCACCGCGTCCCTTCCATCCCCAGATCTACCCCTCTCAGTTCCCCGACCAGCCCGCCGTGTCGCTCCTCCTGCGGCTGCGTGGCGACGTGCCAAATCGGGCCGACTGGCCACCAAGTGATAAGAGCACCACGGAGCCGCCAGTGGGCAAGGGACCCGAGGTGGGGCAGCTGCGGACGTTACGTTTTCTCAACCATACACTCATTGACCCAAACCGTCACAACCAATGTCTGCTTGAAAAGTTGTCGCTGGCTGAAACCGGCTTCGAAGCGTGAGGAGTCGAAGCCGGGATGGTCCTGCAACCTGAGCGCAACGAGGGGGAAACGAATGGGATTAGGTCCGTACCCGCCGTTCCGGGCAGCGGAAGATAGGTGCCTAGGGGTGGTCCTCGAGAGAAAATGGAATTGTCCTGGCCGTGGACTGGGACTGGTTTGTGTACCAAGCTACGGCGTGTGTAGTGCTGAGGAATGACGTTTTTGTCAGAGGCTGGAATATTGCTTGTCATCCGTGTCATCCTTGTCATCGCCCCAGCTGCGCTGCTACCTCCTGGACATGTCAGGGTTGACCTCAACATTCCTTTCTCCTATATTCGTACCTGGCCGTGCCGCAAGGCTGTCGCTGCCTTCATCGCGCGCGCCAAGAAGTGTAGCTTAGTGGCTCCCACGGAGCTGATCGTGATGCTGAGTGGCCCCTCAGCCACACTGCAGGCGACTACATGGGCCTGGCAATCGTGGCAGTCCGAAGGTAGGCAGTTCCCGACTGGTGGGATGGTCGGACTTCATGTCTAGACGACTTCATGGATGCAGTGCACCTGTCCCTGCACCGCGCTTTATTCTGCTAGGGTATGACTTACCGCACTGGTCCGTCAATGACGGGTTCTGAATGGTGAAACCCGGTGTGGTGTCCTGGACGGAACAATCCATCTAGGCGACGCATTCTGCCTCCTGGGCATTGGCCTCTTCTCGACTCCTTTCACGCGGAAAATGCCAATACGACCTCCGATAGGCGTGATCGCCTAGATAGGTAGATCGGTGAATGAGGAGTTGGAGTTAGGGAAAGGATACTTCTCGCAGCCTTGAAGGTCAGCGGTGGTACTGTGATCCTTTCTTCCCTGGTGTGGGGCTACCTTGCGCTTGAGAAGGAAGGATAACACTAGCACCGCTGACTGTGATCCCTTTTCCTGAACCCTGCCTAATTTAAAGTAAAGCCATCTCACCTGGTTGCTTCGGCCCGCCGTGCTTTTGAAGGCTTTGCGGTGCCTATTTTGGACACACTGGATCGCGAGGCACATGCTTTTAATCGGCTGGCTTCAGTGGCCCGGGGTTCTCTGCTGGTGGCGCTGCGCGGCGATCAGGCACTTGTTGACGATCTGTTGACTGGGCCCGACTGCAGCTGGCTGCAGCGCATCATCTCACTCTATCATCGTATTCCGGCGGTGCGTGTTTCCTGAGCGCGTCCACATGGGTATATAGCATGTGCGGTGTGTGGTGGAATTGTTGGACGACGTAACGTTCTGGGATGTGTGGGCATCGCACGGGAATAATTGGGGTATGGATGGTTGCGAATTGTGGACGGGATGCAGTTTTTCCAATGCCGTCGCGTGTCATAAGGACGCTGATATCATGTAAACGAGGATGTGCAATCCTGCTGTTGTGGTTGTGAAGGGTGTAGGGGATTGGAGCAAGCGGTAATCTCAGAATCTGTTACAGTCACCTGAAACTGAGGTGGTTGCATCTGGTTTATCTGCATCAGCTCCCTTGCTTTTAGCCGTGCTTTCAAAAATATGGCACGGTTAATATTTATATTCTTAAATGTTCTTTTGACTGACTGTGCAAGATTGAGTGGTTACCAGTACAAATCTGGCAGTATCTAGATGCTGCTCGCAGCGTGCGGCGTACAGTATAAAAACGATAAAAATGATCAATATCTCCCCCCTTTACTCCCCAACCCCAAACTCCACAGCTGGGCGCCATGGCTCACGGCCGCTTCGCCTTCTCCTACCCTGATGGAACAGCGAGGCTGCTTGGACCCGCGCACGGAAACAACATGTTTTTCAAAGAGCAGATGACCTCCATACCTTTTCAATACGTACTTTACGGTGACTACATGGCCATGTCGTTCAGGTGCGTGCGCGCGTGCATGTGCGTGGAGAGACCGGGATGAGAAATACCCCCACTGTAAGGGCAACCTGCAGCTGGAGGATGGGACACGGAAGGCGCGGCATGCGATGACGCTAACACATGCATGGGGGCCGCTGGCATGGCAAAGCTATACCGGCCGCTTCCTAAGCATGCTTACATCACATAACGGAGCCCGCCATAAATTTGGCTAGGGAACAAAGATTCGTCGTACCATATGGGGCCCAGGTAGGTCAGCCGATGCTGGCCTGGCTTCTCACATGCACGACTTTGGGTTTCCTCGTTGGCTGTAGACGGAGTGCTCTGGAGGAGATTGGCGGCTTTGACGAAGACCTACCTCAGGTAGGGGGATGGTCTACGAACTGAATGTGGTGCGAGGTTGGTGCGAGGTCGAGGTATAAGTCGCGTCGGGATGCCATGTGATAATCTTTCATAGATTCAGACCAGGGTTATGCCATCCATGTTCTATCCTGTCTTGAACCATCGGGCGCCGTCTGACATGCAAAGCTTGAAGAGATAGGAGTGAAAACATCCAATTCACGTATGTTTTATGTACCATTACAGCAGTTCGTGTGTAGCACCAAATCGCTTTGGACTGCAAACCATCTAATCGTTGGTGATCGACTCGCCAGGGGTCCGAGCCTTGCGGCAGCTACCTCCGCGTAGACCTCTGCCTGCGGCTTTGGAAGTCCGGCTGGAGGGTGGGTGCACATGACGCAGGCCTGCTGCAGCAACCAGTGGCGGATATAGGCCCCGCCACCAACAATGATCTGACCAGGTGCGACCAGGCTTGGGTTTGTCCGACCCCATTACATAGGGGATCCCACAGCTCAGCCCCCTAGCTCTCTCAAAAAAGGACCGGCTCATTTGGGAAGCCGTTTTGCACCGCCATCTGGATACGTCCTTGGGCCAACTTAGGGCCGGTCTAGACTGGTAGATGAGAAGGTCGTTTGAACTGATAGCGGAGAGTAGTGGGTTTGGGGATCGTTGGCACACGGTGTAAAGATACATAGGACATTTTAAGTATTCTGCGGGATACCAGCAGTGGGAGCCGATTCCCTACTACGTAAGGCTGCACACGACGCAACGGTTACCTCTGGAGGGCAATAAAACCCACGCGGAATTCGCTAAAGGCTGCTAATGTTGCTAAGGCACTTCGGTTCCGTACAACACCAAAGAAGCTAGCTCGGGAACGTTTAAAGGCTGTGGCCACGTTGGGACCAGCAACTAGGGCAACCCTTGGATGCGCCACGAGAGGGTAACGGGGGGATCCGGATCACCTGGAACCACCCGTCATATGACAGGCTAGGTCAGGACTACTGGCCCACCTGAATGTGGGCTGCCATGAGGCTATACTTTTGCAACTCCTGGTCCAGCCGTAAACTATGAATCGAGCTGCATGAGCCCATAATGTCGTGGTCTATTCCTTTTTCTTTATGCACTTAAGCAACCATGGCATAGTCATAGCCACCTGCGTAGCTTGCGGAGAAGTCTGACGGCCTTTGTTTACGTAATCCGTTCCCACAGGTGCCCTCCAGATGTTGCAAAGTTGGCTGTCCAGCTGATAGATGCCCGCCATATGCAACCCGGGGCAAGTGTTGCTGAAGCCCCTACGCTAAAAGTGCTTGCGGACAGGGTACGTGAGCTTAACATGCAGAAGCTGCAGCCTTTGGGGCCAGACTCCTTGCAAAGCTGCCCCATGGAGCAGGTGCGTGCAAGGATGGTTGACGGGAAGGGCCGTACTTCTCTGCTCTGGGGTTGTAGGTTCCTTCGTGCCCCCATATGTTCCTTTGTTTGCTTCGTTGCCTGTCGTGTGCATACCTAGGCTTATGGATGGTTTGGGGCTCAGCAGGGTGAAACTGTGTGGGCTTGCATATCTCTTCCTCTTGGCATGCATTTCGTTCGTGGGTATCCCGGTTGGGCTGCCGCAGTGTGGGCTGCATACAGTGGTTGGGATGTAAGAAAAGCATCGGCGAACCCTCTTAATAATTGCACGGCGGATTAGCGCTGATTGAATCCTCCGCACTAGCACTGGACATTGATCCCATACCTGCTAGCCTCTTACATGTTGATGAATTCGTTCTGCTTATGCATGCCTTCAATTGCGCTGCTCGCTTCTGATGCCTGTTATGCATGGTGTTTTATCGTGCAAATTCCTGAAGATAGACCGTGCAAGCATGATGTGCAGCATTGCGGCAATGCAGACGGCCCATTGAATCCCCCCGGCATTTATTTTTTCGATCTCTTTGGCATTTATTTTGGGGCCAACAGAATTTATTTCCTTACATTTCGTGCACGCATGCATGGTCTTCATGGCTTATAACGTATCTGCCTCTTTTGCCTCTGCTGCCACTCCACGAGACAGGGCTGCTAAGTATGAAATGAGATGCATGATAACAGACCACCTGAACTCGCGCCAGCGTGGAGTGTGTGGAAGTGGACTGATGCCGCAAATAAGGTGATGTTACACTACGAAGCTGTCTGATATTGGCAAGCACGCTTGCTTTGGTCGCGTATGAGTGGTGGCTATCGAGTGGCTCCCCGAGGACCCCTGGGCCGATGCATGCGGGCACCCAACATAGATTTATCCAATTACTGGTGACAACGTACACTTGCATACAGAGATTCCGGACCTAAACACAGCGTTGGCTTATTATGTCCTTACTAGTCACACATACACATGTGTACTGGGCTCACGAGGGCAGAATTCGGCTGGATGGGTACGTGTGTTTGATCTGTACGTACTTACACATGATGGTCGAAATCATCGGCTGCAGCCGCGGGTGTGTCAATGACCTTATGGTAGGTTCCGCGAGGTAACACCTTTAGGTACAGAGGCAGGCTTCATCGGGAGCTTTTCCGCAACATGCAGCAGTGAAGAGGTGAGGTTTCACCGCCGACGACCCTTACCACGTAGATGTTGGATGGGTCGGCTGTTGGGTGGATCAAGGTGACGACGAATATAATAACTAGTAACGATGGTGGTTCCCGGATTATGCTTAAAAGTGGCAGGCCCGCTCCTGGGCGCCCTGGAGCATTAACATACACGCAAATGACCCTTATTACTCCCACTCACCAAACCCTGTAAGAACCGACTAAAAGATGAGCGCCCCGGCTTGGCTGAGGACAGGTAGCTATTTTTGAAGAGGTTGCTACGCTCCGGCCTGAGTGCCTGCTGTCACGATTACAAACATCTGTTTTGGTTGCACATGCCCTACCTAATATTTTAGTATGCACATTCACTACAGGAGTACAGGTACAGGATTCGTATGCAAGTACGGCTCCATCAGGATATAAATCTACAAAGGCACAACAGTTGCTTAGACCTACAGCTGTATTGTATGAAGATCATGTTAAACACATATACACGCACAGAGAAAGGGATGACACTGCTGCGCCTACCTTCCCCCCCAATGCTTTCCACAGGCCCTCTGCCTCCCGCCTAACGTGCACAGACAAATGCGCCCACATGTCATAGAGCAAGCTTTCCCCTCTCCCCTCCTCATTGGGTCTCTGGGTTGTATTCCTAATCGCATACCACCTTTCGCATGCATTTTCCTGCCGCCTCATGTAGCCATGTCACCTCTGCACTTGCTTGCAAATCTCAGCCATGGTCAAGCACGACGCGCCTGCATCATAAGCCTCACACACTGAAAGGAATGCCGGTGCTGCCGGTAATAACATGCACGTCAGCTCTGAATGAGCAGAACACACAGTGCAGCTGCCACATACGCGGCCTCATCACGAAAACGTACTGCTCGTCGGAAGACGTGGCTAACTTTCATGAGCGTCAGATGTTTCACACCGCCGAGGGAGAGAGCCAAATCATCATACACAGCGCCGCTATCGCAGCACCAATACCCGTATCAGCATGCATGTCTCAACCCCACCCCCTAGCAAGTGGGGCTCGTGAACCCCACCAACCGTGTTCTCTACCGTCTCGGGGTCGAGTCGCCTCCGCCGACAATGGGGCTTCTCTCCCTGCGAGCCCGCCCTCGCACGCTCTAAGGTGCGGGGGACTGCACCCAAACCACCTCCTCCAAGTAAGCGCATTCCGTCCCGGTGGGTGGCGAGCACGAGGCGGCGCACGTGTAGGCAACCAACGTGGACCAGTCAGGGCTGGCGGGGTCGTCCTCGTCCAGCTGGAGGTAATGGAGTAGCTGAGGCATAACCTGTGATGTTGAAGGATTCAAAAGGCCAAAACCCATAACCCTCAAAATTGAAGCAAAGATACATACAGGCTGAGGTGAAAATGCCGTCGGATGGAATATCGTGACCTGGTATTGCACACATATACACACATCTCTTGCGGGGCAAAGGTGTACTTCAATTAACATCTCCCCCTAACCCTTGACGCGATTTTAAGCAGACAGGCGATCTGGAGAAGGACGACGGCAACAAGGCCACACCTGGAACTCCATCTTTCTCGGAGCACCGCAGCAGGGACAAGGCGGGATGTCCCCCGGGCCAGGCCGCCCGTGCGGGGCGGGCCACAGCGGTTGTGCGCCGTCCTGGAAGCAGTAGCGGATCACCTGATCTGGGGCCCAGGAGACACGTGCTTGGAAGTCCTGCAGGACAGAGCAGGGCATGGGAGCGCAGCATATGAGCGGCAAAACAGAGCACTGATGACCCAACGAAAACCAGTGGGCACTCCGACGAGGTAGATAGGTGGGGCATCCTCCGAAGTGGATGGATGAATGGATCCTCACGCAACAGGCAATTAGGTCTTCCCTCAGCCGCAGGTTTACGATAGCTGGATGCCCGGCCGCTCTTGATACCGACTGACTGCCAGCACCCCTAGGGAAGCGATCAGCTTCCCTAGGATTTAGATAACGTCCCCTGCTCCTATTTCCCATTTTCCCCTGGCCCGCGATTCGCAGCAAGAAAAATGGCGTGAAGTAGAAGGGGACAATAATAAGAGATTACTCCCCCCCCACACACACGAAATGTTGCGAACGCAGAGTCGGCACCATCACGAGGACCACAGCTTATTCCTAGAGTCATCATGCAGCTCGCCCTTCTCCTCGCGTCTTCCAACGCTTCATGGCACGCGCATCCGCCCCTCCCCTACCCGTACCGCGAAGCAACGCTGCTCGGGTGCAGCTGCGTCCTCCACCGCTTCCATCACGTCCGGCGGCAGCTCCTCGTCGTCAAGCTCCCCCTCCTCAGCCACTCGAGCCCGGTACTGCTGCAGAGCCCTTCACCATGAAGAGGAGCCAGAAGGAGCGATGTGATGAGTGCGGATGGAGCGAGGTGTGAGATTTCATCAAAAGTGCCAAGAACGATAGGGAAGGTCGGAGCCTGGGCGTTTTGAACAACTGAGTCACGAAGGTTGAGAAGTCGCAGTGTAGCCCGAAGTGTGTATTTACGACGTGCGCGCGTGTGGAGTCGCGGCGCTACACCACCGGCAAGATTGGTATAAACACGTGCATTACGTATATTTAAACATACGGCTTCACAGGCATGGGACATGAATCCCTCCCTTAAAATGCAAAATGCACGTCTTCTACTAACCCCCGGCCCGCCAGTCCCTCAGCAACCCCCAGCACTCACCTTTGGACTTCTGCTTCGACTCCACCATCTCCACCCTCCACAGCACCGCCATCGCCGGGTCCCGATTCCCCTCCTCTCTGCTCTCCAGATCCTCCTTCGGCCGGTCCCGAGCGCTGCGGTTGTGTCCTCCGCTCCTCTTCCTCTTCCTCCTCCATGTAATGATCCTCTGGTTCCACAATCAGCTCCAATTCCGAATAAAGGCCACCGGGGCCCCGAACGCCCGTTCGCGGCAGCGGCGCCGCCGCCGCTACCGCCGGCGTGACTGATGCCGTACCGCTTTCATTTCCGTCGCCCGGCGCCGCCCCGGCCAACTCGGCAGCGGTGGTTGTGGCAGCTTCTGCAGGAGCTGAGGCAGCGGCGTCTTTTCGTTTCTTTGCCGATGAGGGGGAGCCCGATATCGACACGGCGGCCAGCGGCCGCTCAGCGTCCACCGAGCGCCATGGGTCTCTCTCCCGGCTAGCATCAGTGTCACAAGGCTGTAGCAGCGACAGTAGCACGAGTACCACCATCAACAGAGGTCAAGACAGTTGCTGTGCCGGCGGCAACAACAACAGCTGCTGCTGCTGCAGATGGAATTGGCCCTCCCGCGGTCGCTCCCCGTACATATACAAATACCCAAATACACACACACACGCGCGCGCGCACTATGGACTCACCCACCAGGGGCGCTGCACACGGTGCACACTGCAGGCGGTTGCGCCTCTACCCGTCTCCCAACCTGTAAAGTCCTCCCCAGCCCCCAAACCGGGCCCCTCTCCCCGACCCTCTTGCCAAGACCCTCTTCCGCTCTCCTCCGCCTCCTCCCCTCAAATCGAACATCCTGGATATTGGCGCACCTTCAGCGGCTGCGGGTACTTATCCTTGTTGCTCGGGGGTTCCGAAGAATAGTAGGGGTTGTAGCGCGGCAGCTGGCAACGGAACAGCCGCACTGCCCCCGGCTCCCGCAGCCGTGAGCCCTGGGAGGGAGATGCATACGTACGTGGCAGGCGGCTGGGACTGACTGAAGCGTGTATTCCGGCGGGTGAAGGACTGACGGTAATTCCATGAAAGGTATCCTTCTTCATATATAAAACTCTCTATGGGGTGGTCACCGGCGCCCGTCCATCACCTAGAATTACATGTGCAGGTGACGGTGGGGCATGGCGGGGCTCGCCCATGGGCACCCGTGCGGTTTCCGTAGACTGCAACGGAGAGCTGCGCATCGCACTACAGCTAACAACCCTGATCCATTTACAAATCGCTTGACCAGAATGGAAGGCTAGGATGCTATACGAAGGGACCCGATCAGGACTTGCCCATTACACAGCGGCATAAGGCCCATGAGAAGCCGGGGGAAGTCTCAGGTTAACCTACCTCCGGACTGATGAAGAGGAACAGACATCGGTGAAAGCCCTCCACGGGGTTGGCATCCACCGGCGCGTAAATCTGTTATCGCACAAACAAAAAGAAAACTTGTACGTAAAGAACGCGCTGTTTATCGACACAGTTTTAGAAACCGTAGCTTTGTCTTCGAGCCAAAGCTACGATTGCTGTGCGAGTCCGTCGCGTAGGAATGAATTCTGTCTTTCTCTACATATATATTTTAATATATATTCTTGTGGCATATTATATGTATATGTATTATATTATATACATTATATACATCACAAAACCACGGACAGGAGACCTACAGGGTAGGGGTAAGAAAACCGTCGCTTCATATGTCTCTATCAATTCACCACCCTGGCCACAAACCCTGCCCCCTCATCCTGCCATATCGACCCGCCCACACCTGCAACAGGCCCCCGGTGCAGGTTCCTGGAATCTATAACCCATTCCCCTCCTTGTCCCTGATCTTCACCCTTTCCATTCCGTACGACCTGCAACAGAAAATCCAGCGGTCGCCCACTCAGTCGGCAGGTGAGCATCTCCCGGCTGGGCAGTCGTAAGGGATCCAGCCATGCCTAGGAAGGTTTCAAGTTACGGTTCCAGATGTGCAATAGTAAATGAAAGTGACATGATATGTTGGGTGGGAGCGGGACATTAGACGTGAGGATGGAGGGTGCAATGGAAGCTTATTGTTCGCTGTTCAAGTTGTGTAGCAGTGGAGAACTATCGGAAAGATGGGAATGGGCAGCATATATGAGCAGAAGATAGGAATTGGGTTGTTGGGTCAGGGTGATGGCGGAGGGAGGCAAGGAGGGAGGAACTGCAGCGAAGGCTGGGGGGCTTCATGGGACAACAAGTGTACCTACCGGCCTGCCACCGACTTTACTGGGAAAGCGGTGCCGCAACAGCAGGTGCGGCTTCTCTGGTTTTTCAACAAAGCCCAAGTTCCACGAAATCTGCAACACGCGCGCCAAGGATACGACGGCGGCGCCATTTTCTTTAGAGAGCAACTCCAAGCAGCTCTTGAAAACTGTTTAACAGATGATGGGATATGCTCAATCCATATATTCACTTTACCTCTTCCGGTTCATCTTCATCCTCTGGGGCTACTTGCGCTAACCGCGCTGTTTCCACACTTGGCATCTTCAATCAAGATTCTAAGCCTTGCGATCTAAGGAAACAAAGTAAAGCCAGTCCGCTCAAAACCAGTAAGCCGCCTGTACCTAAGGTGGTAATCGACCACCTAAGATTCAACAAAGATAATCATGGATGGTTAAATGACTATTATCATGTACTTATGACTCATGATACAACTGGCTGCGTAGTAGTTCGTTTTCGTGACGCTACCTGAATTTTGTGACCTAACCGAAAATCGACAAGATGGATCCGAAACATACGTATGTGGGAAATCGATCCCAGGATAAAAAGTTGTAAAATCATCAGTGGATCTTACTCAGTAAAGGACGCAGATTCGATAAACGGAAGGGAACGACAGGAGGAAAACAGACGGCGATGCCGTGTGCCGCTTGTTCAGACTTCCAAGGAACATCCACAAAAAGTTTTTATGATACCTAAATGTATGTTCATATATAAAACCTTTGACGTCCTGGGTCGTGATGAGAGAACTCTGACCGTAACACTCGAGACGTCGTGAGCCCTGAGCCTCCAATATAAAATGGCTTCGTACTCATTCTAGAATCCAAGTTGTATGATCCTCAGCAACATTTTCAGATCTAGCATTTCAGTACTTGGCGAAACCTGCGCTTTGAACATGCACGAGCGAACCTCAACGGGCACGAGCCATTTAATGGCACAGCCTCGGGAGCCCCATAAAACCCATTGGCCCCGCCATGCATCCTCGAGATCAATAATGCGTTCCTCCTACATTCGTAGGCCTGGATCCCTTCTCCTTAACGGCGGCGGCGCGGGACCCGTCTTGCTCATCCATGACCGCCCAACTCTCCGCAGCCTCACCGCACCACGGCACCACACGCCGCCCCAAATACACCGGATTCCTTACAGGAAGGACAACCATATCAGGTGCAGCAGCAAGCCTCTCTCTCAGTCACCACGATCGCAACCACAACCACGTCCCCGTTCATCTACCCCTACCACGGCCGCAGCAGGAGGTGGTGATTTCACTTACCGTCCTGGAGGCACCCAGGCAGAGTTCCGAAGCGCTCGATCCCCGACCTCCCCTGCTGTGGTGAGGGCATCCACTAGCGGCGGCGACTCCTCCTCTGCTGCCTCCGGTTGGAATCCCGCTATCCACGGCATCGTTAGCGTCAGGCAGAGGAGCTCTCCATTCTCGTCCGGCTCGTCCTTCTCGCCTTCTTCCCCCCACTTTGCGGCCTGTTGGTCGTGCTGGCTGCTGTGGATAGCCCGGATCGGCCAGGTGGGCGGTTGCCGTTATCCAGACGCCGATTAGCAATGGATGCAGAACAGAGATCGCCACACATGAACCCGAGTGCGAGCTTGGGGGATATGAGGGAGACAGTACAAGTGGTGATCCAGGAAAGGCCTTTGCGACTGTCAGTTTCATCTCCCTGTCCGTCTGTCGGTCGGTCTGTCGGTCGGTCTGCTTTCCTGCCTGAAGGCGTCATATGGACCACACGGCTGCGTGTGTACATGCAAGCCTCCTTCGTGCACAACAGCTTCCCGCACTGAGGCTGCAGCCTGAAGTGCAAAGAAACTGGACCACGCGGCTAGGGATGGTCACCAGATGGAGTCTGGAGGGGTCTGCTCACACCAGCCCCTGCTGCCGCCTTGCCCGACTCCCTGCTACCTGTGTACCCCGTAGACGCTTCAGGGGTGGGTAAAGTACCAGTTGATGCGCCTGTTCCGGTTGCCCACCTGGGGCAAGCTGCTGATGCTGGTGCTGGTGGGGTTGCCCATCGTCATGGTGGGGGCGTCGCTGCTGACCTGGGTGACGAACATGGCCTGGGGCGAGGCGGCGCAAATGGTGTTCTACGTGCTACAGAGCGTGCCAGGTAGGTGAGGAGGAAGCGGATTGCAGTGTGGTGGGATTGGTGGGGGTTTGCTCTTGTTCTTGCTGTTGTTATTTGCAGGCATTTGCATACGCGTGCGAACATGTCCTAGGGGGTGGACCTGCTGTTCGGGAGGGGTTACTTCTCGGGGTCACACTTCACTTATTGTACACGATGAGGTTCACTCCAGTGACACATGGGGCTTTTATCAGCTGCTGGTCTTGGCAGGCGCGGACGTCACGAAATTCGCCGATGCCGGCGCTCAGTTGGTCCTTGTGGCGACTCACCTGGTGTCCCTCTACACCTTTGCCACTCTGGTTGGGCTGCTCACGGAGGACGTGAGGAGCAACGTAGAGGATATTAGATGGTGAGAGAGGGAAGGGAGGGGAGGAGGGAGAGGGAGTCGTAGGAGCGTATTGCTGCTGCTTCCACCCCCATCCTCTCACCAGATGGGTACGCGCCGTCCTGTCCCCCGCAGTGGCAATTTCCCCGTCTCCTCCAGGAATCACACGGTGCTTCTAGACGGAAGCAGTGATCCCAGCCGCGTGCTTGGGACCCTCCAGAAGGTGAGTGGGGCCGACCGCATAAAGGGCTTATTTTATTTATCATTGAATATTCCTGCCGGGGGCCTGCTGTATTGCAGTTGAAGGTCCCTGGAATCTTGAGTCTCCCAGCTCCACTCCTCTTTCTACCCTTCCCTTTTCCCCATGACAACAAGCCACCACCAGCACCCTTATCACCACCAGCACGTCTCAATTCCCCACCATAAAGCCCAGCACCCTGTCACCCTAGGTGCTGGAGGCTGAAGGGGGCGCGGCATACTCAGGGGATGTCGCTGTACTCAGTCCACACCCCAAGGTGGGGGAGAGGGGGGAATCGGGGTTGGGATGGCAGCGGACTCGGGTACTGAAACCCACACGGCACGCAAATGACCAGCAGCTAAGTCACTTGCTGGATTACGTGCTTCTGGTGTTACCGGTGCTGACCCCATTGAGGGACGCAGGGCCCACGGAGCAGCACGTGCAGCAGCGGGGATGACTTTGGTCGGCAGCGTTGCATCAAGGGGTGCAAAATATTAAATGGTTTGCAAAATAATAAATGGGGGGCCCCCAAAGTTTGAGTCCAGTTAGAAGCGAGCTGCTATTTAACCTTAGCTGATGAGCTGTGCGTGCTTTTTCGTGCCTTGTGTACGGGGCACACATCCGTGCATATGTCAGGACGAGCTGGACCAGATGATTGCGGACATGCTTCCGGAGCATTCCATCCGTGTGGTCACACGTCATGGCAACCCGGTCAGGGTGAGGATCGTTGGCAGTTGGCGGTTTATAGTTGCACTTTGGCCAGCAGGTTGGAATGCCCCATGAGCATGTTCAAAGGCCCTCATTATATGCCTGACTGTTCTCTTCAAATCTCGGGCTGAAGTCACCCAGGCTTACCACGCCCGGCTGATTTCGCAGGTGGCCGATCTTGAGCGAGTGGCTGCCGTGCGCGCACGAACGGTGTTGCTGCTTGCGCCCGACAGACCCATGGGTTGTATAGGTCCGGCGTTGCAGCAGCAGCTCTGCCTCACCTCGCTGCGCACACTGCACATCCAACAAGACTCCAGCCACCATTTCAACCACGATCCTCACCATCACGAGCCCCACACGCGCAACATGCCACGGCCTTCGTCCTCGTCTTCGGGTAGTGTTGCT
Organism: Volvox reticuliferus; assembly: GCA_019650235.1. Taxonomy (NCBI): domain Eukaryota; kingdom Viridiplantae; phylum Chlorophyta; class Chlorophyceae; order Chlamydomonadales; family Volvocaceae; genus Volvox; species Volvox reticuliferus. The sequence continues at coordinate 1,107,983 of BNCP01000010.1, read as the reverse complement.
GAAGGCGATGGTGGGTCCAGGAGTGTTGCACGGAAGTACCAGCAGAAGCGGCAGCGGGTGGTGGTGGAGAGCGGATCGGCGACTTTGTCCTCGCGGGTTGCGGAATCGGATTTCGATGACCCCCTTCAGGTGTGATATGTGTATGTGTGTATGTCAGAATATGTGCGGGAGAGTACAAGGGGGTGAGAAAGCATAGCTGGGATGACAAGCGTATTTTGGATGCTACTGCACCATTCAGGCGATGCGACATGCCGTACAATGATGCTCCCCCCGGGCGCAGGTGACCTACGTGTCCAGCACCAGCAGCATGTCACGTGTTGCCGTACAATGTGCTGTACAACCGGGACTGGCTGCGGTCTACGACGCAGTATTATGCCGAGCCGACGACGCCTCCTTGCACGTGGTGGACTTGCCGGCGGGAATGCAAGGTGGGTGTGGTGGCCCTTTTTCCCCTCACTTCCCCTTTCCCCTTCTCTTATCCGTTAGCTTTCTCCCCCTTTCCCTAAACCAGTCGTGAGGGAAAACTGGGGGCTTATGGCATGACTGCCGTGCAGCAACACCACATCCACGGAACATGCGCAGGTTGCACGTTTATGCAGGTTCGACGCCGCTTCCGTCGGGCGGTGGTGTGCGGCATACTGCCTGGTGTGGGCAGCAGCAGAGGCCGCAGCGACAAGGGCGAGGGGAATGGCGGCTGCATTATCTTCTCTCCCCCTGACGCCCGGGTGCTTCGGAGTTCGGATCGGCTAGTCCTGTTGGCGGCTACGAAGGAGGACTTCGTACCCGTACCTTGGGAGGTACAGGTGGGCGCATAAGTGGGTGGGCCGCCTTCTGGGCTCGTCCCGCGCGGAAGGAGGATGACAAGCAATTGCTGATATTCGCCGAAGCAACAGAACTGAAACCGGATCCGGACTGATTCTGGATGTTAGATCCCTCCAACAAGCACCCGGTCGCAACTCCGTACGTGTCAAGAGCTATGTGTGCATGAAGGTCAAGTAGTGCAGCTTTTTGGCCACGTGCACACGAAACACATTTATGTAAATACGCTCCTCCCCTCCCCTTCCCCTCTCCACCCCCAACCCCTATGGGTCTCAGGCCCCGGAGCTTCCCCAGCTGCTCATGCGGCAAGGCGACCGGAGCTCCCGACCTGACCGGCTGGTGCTACTGGCGCTGGACAGCTGTCTGGCCCCCTCTATGCTGGATGCCCTGGATGAGTTCGGGGCCGAGGGCTGCAGTGTGACAGTGGTGTCACCGTGAGTGGCCCGGTGTACTTGTTGTCTGTGTGTGTATATCTATACCTATCTATCCGGGCCTAGCGATGTGGTCGAGGGCACCTTACCCCTGGCCTAACGCAAAGACCGCCGAAGAAGCTCTCTCCCCACCCCGCAATGGGGGAGACGGCTGTCCCCCCTGGAGCTCGACCGAGGAAGAACACGCGCGTCTCTCGTTAGGAATGGAAGACGGCGAGGCGATTTACGACATAGACACACACACATACATGCTTGCTGTGCTCTCTCCCTCTCTGCCACGTCTGCATGCGCCTTGCAGGGAGCCGTGCAGCGGAATTCCTCCTGGGTCAACCCCGAACAACCAGCTGGTGCTCCGGAACCATGTTGGGGACCCCCTGTCCCCGGGGGCCCTGCTGGCGGCGGAGGTGATAGCCGCGGACGCGGTCATTTTGACAGGTGGGTAACTTAAGAGTACGACAGTGTTGCTCACGTTTTGCCGTACTTTGAGGATGCGGCTGGAGTACCAAATGGGACTCCTATGCTGTGACCCATGGGGCTCGGCTCGCACTCCGCAGGTACGGATGGTCTGCCATCGGACGAGGCGGACGCAGTGGCGGTTGGCACTGCACTGCTGCTGCAGCGGCTGGTGGCCGACCCATGGGTCATGTCTCACGTCAGCATGGAAGAAGTCGCTGCCGCCAGTTTTGACACTGAGGAGTACTGGGGCAGTGCAAGCTTTGCCAGCCGCAGTATGAATAGTCTTAACAGCATTGATTTTAATAACCTACCGATTCTGATAACGGCGGAGCCAACGGCGGCGGCAGTGGCGGCGGACCAGGCGGAGGCGGTGGCGGAGGAAGTTACGGCGGCATTAGCGGATGATGGAAAAAAGATATTTCCCCGCCGGCGCCCACAGCTGCCGTCGCGGCCCCTGACCTTTGTATGTTCACTGAGAGATCCTCAAAACCGATCTGTACTACAGCACATCGGCGTCGAGGCATGCCGTACAAACATGTGCTCAGCGGACTTAGCGGAGCTGCTGAATAGTGACGGCACCGTTACCGCCAGTCGAGGTCTGAGCATCGAAGTTGTGGAGCCCCAGGCACTGGTCAGCGGCATGCTGGCGAAGGTACGGCACAAGTTACGGCCAAGTTACGACTTTACGACACGTGTACGTTACGATACGGCTAGGGCTTCGCACTTTTGTTTATACCGACGGTGCCGATCATCTCCATACAAGCATTCCGAAAGCCGGATCTTGTTAGCGACCTTCTGTATACGACTGTCAGGTTGAGTGTACATCATGGCATATCTTGGACACCCCGTTGATGCACTATCGTACATATGTACATGAAGGTGGGCGCGGAGCCTCTACTGGTGAGCGCGCTGGGGGACATGCTAGACGACGAGGGCTACGAGATCTACCTTAAGCGCTGCGAGGGGTACGGCATTCCCCCCTGTAGCCACGTCAGCTGGGCGCAGGTGTGTGTGTGTGTACGCGTGTGTGTGAATGTGTGAGTGTCCGGGGGCCAGGGAAGGGGCGGGGGAGCCATGACCCGTGGGGCGAGTCACAGTCTGTAACCCCCTCCTACACCTCCCCAGGAAGCTAACCACCACCACCACCTTGATCCTATCACAGGCCATGCCGCTGGCTTCGCTTTAAGTGACTTGTTCTTTACGTACATTCATCATTTCCTGCTCCCTCCGCCTCTTCAATGACAAGGTTTCCGAGGTGGTCCGGGCGAGACAGGATGTGGCGCTGGGCTACATACACCGAGGGCAGCTGCACCTGGCTCCCCCCTCTGACATGACTCTCAGGCTGGAGGAAGGGGACAAACTGGTGGTGATGTCGGAGGACTGCTAGTGCCTGGAAAGTAGGAGCGCCTGAGTGTGAATGCAAAGGGGTCCTAGGGCACGCGGGACGGAGGGGGATGAGGACGAGTGATTTCCCAGACGATGTGCACAAAACCCGGGGGTGGGGGAAGGGAGGAGGAGGACGAAGGAGCTTGTGACTCCAGTTCGCCCTCCCGGGTCAGCAAAGGTTCCCGGGCTGAAAGAAGCCCCGGGCCATTGCATATGAAAGGAATGATGGCGCATCAGTGTTCTGGCTTACAGGTCGTAGAAAGTTCATGCATACATACGTAACAAGCAGACTGGTTGTCTAGTTCTTTGACAGGTTGCTTATCAGTCCCAGCTGGTATGCTATGCTCCACGATACCACAGGTATGTTTAAAGCGTTGGACAGGCACAGCGTACGATGCTTTAGCGCGAGCATCTCGGCTGCTGAAGTTTTGCCGGCATGCTGCCTCTGCAACTTTCTCATGACGCCATATGCTACTGGCTGCCTTGCAATGCACCATGGGGTCGACCGTGGAGTTGCAGGGCAAGTGTGCTGATCGCCCGTTTAAGGTCACCCCTGAGGTCAACCAAACGGCGAATCCGGTAATCCTTCAGGACCGATAGGTTAAAGATCGCGCCCTTAGCAACTCCTTCAACTTGGTATCACCTTCGTCTTCATCTCATCAGCGGTCAAAGCTGACGTCAGGAGGTGTCCTGAAGAGCCCAGGCGTCAGGACGAGCCAGCGGGCAGATTGGCCTTTGCAGCTCCATTTGCAGAATCTGTAATCGGCTGTTTTGCTGGGCTCTCATCTGTCCTGGCCGCGCCGGCCTGTTCCTGAGGACGTTTGCCACATTTCACACTCGTGCCCTTTTTTAACACCGTTGGCCAAGGCCTTGCGCATCTTAACTATACATAGCAATCTTGAAGTTGTATTATTTATTTTCAGGATGTTGGGTTTCATGGGCGCAAATATAAGAACATGGATACGTCCGGAAAACCGCGTTGCAAGAGCTCAGTTGCAGGGCCGACAATTCTTCAGGTCTACCAGCATCTTTTATTAGGTAACCTCCATTTTAAATTAATATCATAAATGACTCCTAAATAAACCTCGTGTTAAGGTTGGATCTCGCGCATGAGCGCCGTACACGGCCGTCCTGAACGGTGAGCCGACCCGCATAGCGTCAAGTAAATGATTTTTAACAAGCACGCCTACAAAAGTGCGTCAAAAAGATACCGAACATAGAAGTCTTACAGATATTTGAAATTCGCTATCGTACCGAGAGCACTGTGCAATGCCATACAGTCGCACAACGTCGTGGATGCGTCAGCATCACCATGTAGAAACTGCACGCGCAAACAACTGCTAATACAATCAGACGTCAGCTTAAAATTACCCAAAACTCCCTCTTCAAAAAACGTTTAAAAGCTTGGTAATAGCTGGGCCGTAATCACTTGCCACTATCGAGGGAGATAATCAGTTTCCATCATACGAGTATTACCGTACGCAGGAACGGGCAACGGGCACGCGCTGGGAACTCCTGCGGTTGCAAGAACGGTGCACGGCAGCGGAGCACGCAGGACTTCTCCCAATAACGGCTGTATTACGATGTGGCAAGCACCACTTCAATACCTCTATTACAACATGCGGCCGCCAATCCCTACTCCCGCGTCTGTCAGGATTCTGCAGGATAAGTGGTGAAGGCAAACAGAGGTAGTGTCCATTTCGCGTATGTCTCGGCAAAGTGCTTTTCCCTGCCTTTTGCAACAAGCCGAAGCTGGACGAGGCACATTCCTTCAGGAAGAATAATTCCGACGATATTGAGAGCATCCAGGAGCATCTATCTACGTACACGAAACTTACAATAAGCAGGCAACAATGTATGCGGCATACATGAAAAGAAAGGTTATACTCTATCATATGCTCGATTGGCACGCGATGATAGTCAAGCATAGCTACTGAGAAAGCAAGGACACCTTGACGTTTGGAAAGTCATTAGGTCCGACCTTCGTCTGCTTTCCCTCTTTCCCCATAGCATATGTCGCGACGTACCCATGCATGCACCCAGCTCAGGACGATCCGATCAGGCCACCCAGGGCGTGCGTGTGTTATCGTTTGCCCCCCAGCCGCCGGTACAATCAGTTTCCCGGTCTTGGGGCGGATGGCAGTCAACTTTGCGCTAGCTGTGCTTTGCAACAATGAAGCCGTCACGTTACCAAGCATCCACACGTCCGCATACATGTTTGTGTAGGGCATGTGTGATTAGCATCCAACTTGCGCCAATCACGCGGATCTCACATGGTGAGATCATGCGGTATAAGGGGACGGGACGGGACGGCAGGGCTCCTCGTCGTGACGCCTGGTAAGATCGACGGATGGAACAATAGCGAATGGCGAAGCTTCGCCACATACATGTCTATTCATTTCGACTAATTACGCAAGATATCGATACAATCTGACCGAGGCAATGCCGTTGGTCGCAGTTTCCGTTCTGCGCATTCCATATATTGGGTGTTTTTTGGTGGAGTTTGGTGTTTGCTCCTTCGCGTATTTCAGTGTGAAGCAACGTGAAGCCCCCTTCCAAGTAAAAACAGGAACGCAAAGTACTCGATCTGCTGCGCATATTTTATCAAACATCATGGATTAGGCGATAGCTGCTTCGGAGGTTGTCGGCGCTGCAGGCGTCAACGATGACTTCGACAGACATTGTATGGCATCAACTGCATCATTGCAGCCTTAAGTTTAAGCGAGATAGTAATATTCGCAGCACAAGATACGCTAAAGGTTGTGCGCTGCATTGCTGCCGAACGAATTAACGCCTAATTTGCGTCGCTTCATCTCCTCCGATAACGTCGGACGAACATATTTCCCCCTTATTACAACGCTGTTAAAGCTATGAGATTTTAAATATCCATCTATCCCTTCTACTTGAAATCGGCATGATTCCGGGACCTTTGCTTGGAGTTACACGCTATGCGCGGTTGGCGGTCCCATTGCGCTAATTCATATTTCAAACAAAATAACATAAAATTAAAAATAGATTAATTGTTAAAGTGCATGAAATTACGCATATCACTTGCTGTAAGGACAGACGTTACTTTCGTTGCCTAATTAGCGAAGCCTATGATGAGGGAAAAGGTCTGTTGAACTTTTGCCGAAACATACAGGAAATTTCATATTTGGTAACTTAAAATAAGCTTATACACATAAGCTTTTACGCAAGCACCACGAAACTTTGATGTGTACTGCTCCGTGTCGCGACGCCGTTGAGATAGTAAATTAAATTCAATTGAACATTTTGAGCCATCATATATTTTATTGATCAGTCAATGTCAGTATTTTTTGCTGACGTCGCATTGTGGCGTCCGTACAACTATAGAACAAAGGTAAAACAAGCCTTGGACAGAAAGTGACGGTGTTTCAATGGAAAATATAAGCATATGCATTCAGATTACTTCGATTTTTGCATTGTTCAACCCAGTTCAGACAATGGCGGAAGGAATATGAACCGGCCAGTTGAGGCTCAGGAGAGCTGGATTAATCTTGACACTTATAGCATCGGATTCTGCTTTACTGATAAATAATTACATTTTATAACTGTATAGATATCTTTTTAAATCAGAACTGAAGCGCAAGGCACCAGCGTCCTTGCTGGGGCCCATGGAGGACCTCGCCGACGTTCTTACAGAGTTTCATCCCGCAACTGGAAAAGTGCCCCAGCTTGATCCATGTAAGTGCGGTCATAAATCTCGTTTTGTTTGGGTTTGCTTGTGTAAGCTTGGCAGCATTTTACCGTCGCCGCAGCGTGCAAGCGAACAATTTTTCATGATAAGCAAACCGGCTTTCTCATGTTCATAGAATGATTAAACGGCATATTGGTTTGAGTCCGCCTTCGCTTCTCGTTTATAACCCTGGTTGCTTCGTATTCACTGTCGATGCATTTCCACACTTGCAGTATCTCAGGCACATCTACCAGTCGCAAGAGAGCTGTCTAATGCCGACAGTTTGAGACTTGATGATATCTTATCGGCAGGATCTTTTGCCGTGCTTGACGCTGCCCTCCATTCTATCTGCTCGGTCCCCGATGCACAAACCACGCTGGCTGGCAGTAATCCTGGGTCCAGCGTTGCGACAACGTATTATGACAACCATACAGAATTACTGACGGTAGGGTACGGCTTGGCGTTGCTTTCCTGTCCATGAAGGAATTGTCTAGTCAAAAGACCGGACAAAAGGCAGGCCGCATCGCGTCTTCATCATAGCAGCTCCTCCCTTCACGGTTAATGGTTAATAAACATTAATGCCCTGTTTTCTGTTTCAGAGGCAAGGAATGGGTTCGGCCCCTTCAGCGCAGCAGCCAGGTACGGTTCCTACATGCAGGCAGGTACCGTTGACGTCTTTCGTGCGTGCGGCGACTGTGGATTCGTTAACCTATTGTCACGACGTCCTTGCCACAACGCAACGCAACAGCTTTTGCTTGTTTGCTCATGCGCACGCTTAATCCTTCTCCGCCGCCAGCAGCCGCATTGTTAATTGTTGCTACGTACCGCAAGCGTCGTTCTTGCAATCACGCGGGCACAGCAGGCAGGTGTGCATCTATCGATCTAGCTCGCTGTGTATGCGCGCCACATAAAGCTGCTCACAAATGATCAGATGTGCACAACGCGGGCATGGCGAAGGCTTATTTCCGTCTTTTTTTCCACCAGCTCCCATCTTTCCGCCGCTCGGCCGTATATGCACGCACGCTCTTACGCATATCGCTCCCGTATTTCATAAATCGTTGGATCGAATCCTCAGCGTATGCCTTCGCCCAGCTGGCGGCTTCTGCTATCGGCCTTGCGCTGCCGCATCAGACCCCGACGCAGCGGCAGCGGGAGCCAGCAAACGGTCCGTTATCTGCCAGCGGCATTGGAAGTACTTGCCATGGAGCAGGGAACGTGCGACTGCCGCTGCTGCCCTCGACACCCCACCGACCGCAGCAACAACAGCAGCAACAAATCCTAAGCCCCTCTCACCCCCCGGCACCCTCACCCACGCAGCAGCAACAGCAACAACAGCAACTTCACCACCCACTGCAACAGCCACCGCAACAGCCGCCAACGGCGCAGCAGCAGCAGCAGCAGCAACAACAAAGGCAACAGTTGCAGCAGCAGCCGACCTTGGCCGCCACAGCCGCAGCTGCCGCCTCTGGCGGGGCAGCATGTTCCAGAGGATCCACAAGATCCGAATCAAATTCGAATGGTAGCAACCACAGCACGCGAGATCCGGCAGTCCCGGCGCCGCACGAAAGCAGCACTGGAGAGGTACGGCATGTATACGCAGAAAGTTTTCCTCGCGTTATTAGTTTAATACACTTTACTTTGTTGCTCCAATATATTGTCAAATCCTTTGCGCCTTGGTGAAATTTCTTTTCTTGGGGCTGTTAAAGCACTCGGGTCCTAATTAGGATTTGGCCCCCGCCCCTGCTAAGCGCAGCATGCGCTTGCGTTGCCATTGAAATGAAATAAAGTACGTCTCCTGGGGGCGCAGTGCTGTAGCAAATCCTCTGCACTGGCGAGCCCATTGGCCCATGGCCCCCTCCAAGCGGGTGACGCCGTCGGCATTTGCACGTACGATTATTGCCTGCGCGCAATCCCCACGATTGAAGCTATTGGGGAGGGGGTTATGGGGCACCACTATCATGACAGCCACGTAAGGAAAAATAAGGACGATCTCCCTAAGTATATCTATAAGAAGTGATGGCGCATCGTTGCTGGTGGTTATTGTTATTCTTGCGCAAGGAAGCCAAGCCTCTTTTCCCTCGCGGGTGGATGTAGAGCGGGCCCCGGGCAGATCCAGTGGCTATGGACATACAAATGGCTCCGAGACCACTTGTCGGGCACGACACCGCCACGGCTGCAGCGCCGGCTGCTGTCGGTGGTTCACTTGACGGCGGCAGTAGCGGCGGCCGTGGGGATGCCCCTGCAGCCAACGCCCCCGCAGCCGCTGGCGGCGTCTCGGAAACACACGCTCCACCTCCGCCACCCGAAGTCACCACGCCGCCAGCGGAGGGCCGCAAGCTTCGCGAAGAGGAGCAGCGGGATGTAGATGAGGTACGGAAATTACATGTGCCTGACTCCGGGCTTTTGGGACGATACGGCGTTGATGAGGACAGGGCATGAGGACGGTGTCCTATACGAAGCCTAGCCACTTCGCTGCTCAAACTTGCCCTTCATCATTATTCCAAAGCAGTGTGTGGGCCTTATGAATGTTTACGGCACCGTACGACTGTCTTGGAAACACGATAATGGATATCACGCAAACTTAATTAATGAAGCCTGCCGTCTGTGCATGTATACGTTAGGAACCTTAATGCATTGATTGAACTCGAGGCACGCCGCCCGGGTTGAACCTGGTTTGCTCATCATGACGACGTTTTGAACAATTACAGCGAACCAAATAACCGCCATGTGCTAACGAACAACAGTCCATTGACGCAACGGCGTGGCGCCCTAGATCTCTCGCCCATCTTGCTTGCTTCTTGATCTGTCCCGCAGTTCGTCAACTTGGCTTGGAACGCCAACTATAAGCAGGGCGACGCCGTCAGGCTGGAATTCACGGGTCCAAATGTAGGCGCGCGAACCACGGGTCGGTTGATGGCGGCGGCGACAGCGCAGCTGATGCGGCGTGGCGTGGCGGCGGCGCAAGCGGGTCAGATCACTGGTCTCAACAGCACCATCCGTTCCGCCATGGAGCGACATTTGCCTGTTAAACGAGACAAAGCAGTGCTGGGTAGGTCAGGTGCGCCTTCTCAGATCTCGATGCCGTACCGCATTCCCATGCCATCGCAGTCATTCCTTCAAAATTGTTTTATGTTCCTTTGTTGGTGCGGCTACGTCTTTGGAGTGCCCACCTGTTTGTACTCTGCAGTATGCAATTCGTACCTTGGGTGCTGCGGAGCCCCACCACAACCTCAAACATGACCTTGCCGCCAAGCCTAAGCCTCACTCCAACGTTGGCACTCGTCCGAACGCGGGAGCCCCACTCCACCGCACAACCCGCTTAATGCCCACAACGCGCTTTGGTGCAACCTCGTTTTGAGGCTGTACCGCTTACACATCCTGGTTCGTCACACACCTGCTTGAGCTTGACACTCAACCTGCTCCCTCTCCTCCCCGCTCCCTCCCAGAGGGCGACAAGGGCACGGAGCTACTGACGGAGGCCCTCCGTCACATCACCGAACAGCTCATGTCGAGGGGCGTTGACCCGAGAACCATAATTGACAACCAGAGCAACACGCCTGGCGGCACCGCCAGCGGCGGCGCCGGCGGCGCCGCCGCTGCCCCCGGCGGCTCCGCAGTCGGCGGCAGCAAAACCAGCCTCGGCAGTATCGGTGACAACAGCGGCGACGCCGGGCGAAAACTGCCCTCCCCGTCGCCCGCGCCGGTGATGATGACGTCGGCGCCGGTCGGCGCTGTTGACTTATCACACCTTCAGCCCCACCACCCGGCGCACCATCTAATGCACATTCACCAAGCGCCGCAGTTTCAGCAGATGATGTTGGAGGCCACGAGAGAGCATGCAGCGGGACCTGCTGGCGGCAGCGGAAGTACCCACTCGCTCGACATAGGAGGCTTCTACGGCGCCGTCGGGTGCGAGGCGGGGGCGCTTATGGGATCCGGCGTTTCTGACATTCTGCAGGAAGCTTTTCGGGCCTTCGCCGCGGAGCAGGAAGCCGCCGCCGCCGCCGCTGTCGAGGGCGGCAGCGACGGCGGCGGCCACGCCTCGATGATGGACTTCCAAGCCGCCGCCGCCGTGGCGGCGGCGGCGGCTGTACTGCCCACCGGAACAGCAACGGGGATTCCACCGTACCAGCGTACGACAGGAAGCGTGACGATGATTGACGTCGGGCCGTGGGCGGACGAGTCAGGGATCGGCAGTCCACAGGCCACCGCCGCCGCCGCCGCCGCCAGAGCCGCCGTTGGCGGGCCTGTTCTATCTGATGGGTCGCAGGGGCCAGGTGTGCAGGGTTTCGTAATGAACCCATGGGCCTTAGGAATCAGCGCCGGAGGTAAGATGGCGGCGCCTCCGGCACCGTCGCCGTCGTCCCTACAAACGGCAGCGGCGACGTCGCTGTCGCTGTCGCTATCGCCCCAGCAGCAACAACCCCAGATGCATCATGCTAATGCTGCCACAGCCGGCGGCGCTAACGGTGCCGCCAGCGGGATGATATTCACTGCACCACCTAGTTGCATTAGCCCGCCTCCAAGTCACGACAATGGTGACAAGCGGCCCTTGTCGCCGTCACGGCAGGATGGCAGCAGTCCCCACCGTCTGAGCAACGCTATGTCGATTCTGCGGAACCGAAGCGGAGATCTTGGGCACTTGGACATGATCATGGTAAGACCCGGTGGTTCAAAAGTACTAAACAGGTCCCCGTGCGTCCCTGCTATGGCGCTACGGCGTGCTGCTATCTGGTGTCCTTACTTAACAGCAGTTCCGAGGCTTCCAACAGGTGGCTTTATGAAGTAAAAAATTGTTAATTTAATCCGTTAACGTACGGAATACCGTACATATACAGACGTGTATGCTTCCACGGCCGGACTCAGACACAAGTTAGGCATGTGGGGGCATTTGAAGCAGGGAAGGGAAGAGTTGAAGGGTGTACCGGGAACAGATTTATGAGGTTGGCGCTCGGCTCGGCTTCCGTTTGGTTATTGTTTCGCAGTCAGTTCTGGTTTTTCGCTCTTCATTGGAGAGCTCTTAAAGCAGTCGGTCAGCTTCTCCGATACCACGGAGAGTAACACCGCGTTGCTTGCACACCGTCTCCTGTCACCCGTCGCAAGCTACATCTGAAACAATGTAAATTAACCTGAAATAAAAACATGAGAATGATGTTTCTGTTATGTAATGATTGCTTTTCTTTATATTATGGTATCTGTTGAATTGTTGAATAATGAAACTTACCGAACCACCGAATTGTTGAAATTACCAAGTTAGTAAATTAATCGGAAATTGTAATCGAAAAATAAAATTAATCAAAAAAATAAATATTAACAAATAAATATTGATTTGTTTGTTGGGGTTACTGTCCTCCTGCCCCCAGAGCAATGACTACTGGGATGGCGGAGACCCCCTTCTCAGCGAAGGACGGCTTCCATCAATCGCGGACAGGTTCCTGATGTCGATTGACGCCACCTCCACCCTCCAGCCCGGGACATCCACGGCGATGTCACAGGGGATACAGATGCATTCCATGACGCAGGGCGCCGCTGGGGACGCAGCAACAGCTGCCTCCGGCGGAGGGGGACCCCAACGCCCGGCAGTGGGGGTGGGTCAACACCACTGCGTCAACGCTGTCGACGGGATGCCAAACACACACATGTCGCAGGCTGCCGCCGAGGGCGACGGAATGCACGGCGGCGGGGGCGGCGAGAAGGGCCTTATTGGTCAGGACCCAAGAATGCTAATGTACGAAATGGACAGCATGATGCGCAGTCAGGTGTCGGCGCCGCCGGGGATCAGCGCCGCCACAGGTGCCACGCCGCCGGTGTTTTGTCGCCCTGGCAACAATGCTGGCAGCGGCCCATGTTCCCTGGAGTCACTCTCTGGCATTGGCGGCGGCGGCGGCGGCTCGCCGGTGGCCCCCTTCACCAGTAGTTTTGTGAGACCGGCGACGATGGCGCAATATGGCGGCGGCCCTCCCATCGAATCCCTCGCCCGGATTACCTCCGCGCCGCCGCCCGGGCTCCAAAATGAGCTGTCCTATGGCCGCATGTGTTCTGACCAAGCCCATACGAACCAGATGGCGCACGGCAAAGGCATGTCATACAGCTTGCCGTACAATGCCGGTCCTGAGCATCATTTGGCTATGAGCTCCTTGCCATTGGGGTGGGGCAGCATGGGGGATGGAAATTTGAACGGTATGGACAGCTTTACCCTGGAGCCCGTGGGAAGTGCACCAATCCATAGTGGCTTAAGTGCACCTGACCGAAGCCTGATGGTGGGACCAGATGCAGGCGGTGCCGCTGGGGCTGGAAGCTACTTCCGCTGTCGCAGCCTGCAGGGCCTCAGCAATGGCGGCGCCGGGCCTCCTGGAGATGACCAATTCCGTCACACGGCCTTCTTCACCCACCCTGGAGTGTCTCAGCAGAACCAGCAGCAACAACAGCAGCAGCAACAGCAACAACAGCAGCAACAACAGCAACAGCAGCAACAGCAGTCACAACAGCCTCAGCACCATGCGTATGGCGCGCAGCTTCCGAGCCGACAAATGAACCAACCCAGTCCTCCTCCTCCCCCGCATCATCATCACCATCAACATCATCATCAACATCATCATCAACAACAGCAACAAAATTCTCAGCGGTTCTCACATTCGTCATCGCAACAAATGCAACTTACTCATCAGGTGAGTTGGGGATTCGACACCCGATTCTCGCAAAGGTTGTTTCACATGATGATATTACCTTTAATTTTACCTTAACCTCAACTTTTGTCGGCCTGGGTTTGAGGTAGACTGTCCAGGTAGGTGGTTAGGGATGACATGGGAGCCCGTATATGTCTGGCTCCTCCTGCTCCTGCCATAGCCTGTTGTGTTGATGTTGTGCGGAAGAGACATAGAAGGGAAAAGATATAGAGGAAATAAGAAGATGTACTTCTTCTGCTACTGCTACTGCTACTGCTATTACTACTGCTATTGCCATTCAGGGGATGACGGCGGCGCAGGGACCCACCCTTGAGCAGCAGCACCAGCTACAACAGCAATTGCAACAACAGCAGCAGCTTTTTGCACAGCTCTTCCCTGGAGCGCAGCAAGTCGTTTGCGGCGGTGGCGGCGGCGGCGGCAGCGGTGGCGGAATCCTCCCCCCTACTGCCATGATGTCTCCCACTGCTCCCAGCAGCATGATGCAGTTTATGCCCACGGGATTCCAGCCACCCTCCTTGGAAGACGGCGTCTCTACTAAGAGCCTTTCGCTGCCCAGGGTGTCTACCTCCGTTCCCCACCCGACGTCGCAGCGGCCGCCAAGCCCGCCCTCTGCCGTACGCGCCATACGGGGCCCCGTCAGTGGTACAATGCGCGGTATCGGTATGGTCGGTGCCGGCTGCGGTAGCACCGCTTCCGGCCTAGCGGCAGTTCACGGCCAGGGTCGCAGCCCCAGGCCATCAGCGCCTGGAACTCCGCGTAGTCCCCGCGTGGCAATGGCGGGGACACCACGTGGTCGTACAAAATCAGCCGCCGCCACCCTCACAGGTCCGTCACCGGGCGCCGTCAAGGCGGCGTTCGATGACATGATTTGTAACGACCCAGGGGGCCCGGCAGCCGCTGCTGTCGCTGCCTGCAGTGGCGGCATGTCCGAGACGCTGGCGGCGGCCGCCGCCGCCGCCGCCGCTGCGGCAGCTGCAGTGGCGGCGGCAGCGCCAGATGCAGCGCTGGCAGCGGCAGCTGCCGCCGGGCTAATTGTTGCGGAAGACGCCGGCGTAGGGCTGGACAGCCCGGGTGCCAGTGGCGGCGGCAACTTGCGCCGCAGCCGACGAGAGACACGCGGGAATAAGACCTCTGGTATGGCACCGGGCCGCAGTAACCGCGGCATGCGTAGTCGCGGCACGGACGACGACGATGAGGACTATGCGACGGATGCGGAGGAAGACGCACTCAGCTCGGAAGATGGCGACGAGGAAGGCGGCGCGGGTGCCAATGGCCGCGGCGGCGGCGGCGGTGGCGGCGGTGGTGGCTGCGAGGGTTACGTTGACGAAGATTCAGTGCTTGTCGTACGAGCAGTACGGGATGGCGTACGACGCGAAATCACCAAGTCGGCGCTCCGCAAGGTTGTCGAGCTTAATGTCTGAATGACCCGTGGAAACCAGAGGTTTCGGAGACAGTTCGGCAAAAAAGAGATTTTAACGAATTTAACCAGATTCTAACTTCTAACCGTTTGTAACGAGCTTCCGCCCTCATAGGCCAGTTGGATAGCAGCTGCCTTTGTCAGGTCTTAGCCCTCAGCCCACCTTACCTCGTCCGTACATACACGACCATGCTGGCATTCCCCCACTGCGCATGACCGTGTGCGGTGTATTTCTCCCCCCCATCACCCCTCCCTCACGCCTGCTGCCGATACAACATCAGGTCTATCATCTGCCAATCAACGAAGCGGCCGCGGCGCTCAATATCGGCGTCACGGTGCTCAAAAAGTACTGCCGCAAGTTTCGTGTACCGCGCTGGCCGTACCGCAAGCTACAGAGTATGGCAAAACTGATCGAGTCGTTCGAGCGGTACAAGAAGAATGCATTCTCGAATGGCGACATTGAGGGCGCAGCGGATTGCCAGGTGGGAGAGTGACAAGGGGATTGCCATCTCGATAAGGGTTTCTCTGTGGGCTGGGCGAGGGGGCTGGGCGAGGGGGGTAGGTGAGAGTGCTGGGCAATCGTTTTGGTTACCTGGATGCCTGCGAAGTCCCCTTTGTGTACGACTTGCCTTGCGTTTGTGGACCAGCTCGTGCTATTCTTGTACCGTACAGGAAATCGTACAGAGAAATATACACACATAGTTTCCCTTCGGTCCATCCTCAAGTGTTGACGTACGTTGCGTACTCAAGTGTACTTTTGCTTGTGCGCACGAGACAGGACGTCATAGATCGGCTGCTAAAATTCCGAGAGGAAGTGTACGACAATCCCGACAAGGACATCGACGAAAGTGTCAAGAAACTTCGGCAGGTAGGATGATGCACTGCTCCAGGTATGCATTCAAGACGTCGTATGTTCTGAAGTGCATTGAAGACGTTTGTGCGTGTGTCCAGTACGACAGTTCTCCATTGGTGACGCATGCCGTACACCCTCGGCTTATCTCTCTGGCCCATACTTTGCGATTCGGCAATACCTAGGCCAACTTCAAGATTGAGTACCGCCAGCGTCAGGGCCAGACTCAAGGAGCTCCTCCCGCTGGTTTGACGCGAACGTCTTTGAACGGTACGGCAGGATACGGCGGTACGCCATATCAGGGTATGGCATGTACGACGCGAAGGGATGGGTTCTGTGTCTTACGGCCGAAATGGGGCTGTGGGCTCACGATGATGATAGCTATGGAGGAGGGTCAACATGACATGCTGGTATATAAGATCCAGCGTCCGAAACATATACTGTGGTCAGCACGCCTTGAGACTCCCTCCCTCCCTCCTCCCTCCCTCCCTCCCTCCTCCCTCCCTCTCCGCCGTCTCTCATCGCGACGCGCAAATGCAGGTGCGGCGAACGGGGTCGCAACCGCTCCCAGCAGCAACGACCTCCGACGGGACTTCGAAACACTTTCAGTCCACGGCGCCGCTGCGGAAGTCAGGGAGGGCCCCGCAGCGTGACCAGTGCACGGGGCGCGGGAGGGAGAGGTGGCAGGCGGTACCAGAACCGCAGGCACAGTGGTGGCGGCTGCAATCTCCCCAAGACCTCACGGCTTCGGAGCGCACACAATTCCACACGCTCGCCGTCCCATTAAGTGCGGCATCGATGTGCCCCTCGCTTCCTTCAGCGTCGTACACTGAAATTGCGTTTGCGAGATAATTACAGTTTCAGTGTACGCAAAGTATCCCGCCCGTCCATTTACGTGATCTAATTTTTTACTTGATATGGTACGACATAGTACAGCATAGTACGGATCAGTACTCAGAAAGGAAAACCCAAATCGGCCGAAATGTCGCTTTCCCGCCCCCCTTAGACACACCCATCGCTGTCATCGCCTTTCGTTCCGGAACCATTTAGGGTGTACGGTTGGGCAGTACTGCCTGAGAGCCCCTGCTAACTGCTAACCGCCAACCGTCTGGTCGTAACGTGCGAGGGGGCTGATGTTCGTGAGCTGATTAGAGACCATGGGAGCGCAGGTGCTCAGGTTGCACGGAGCTGCCCATGGCCGCAGCGGTGACGGCGGTGGCGATTGGGGCGACGGCGGTAGAGGCTTCGTGGCAACGTCGACCTCCGGTAATGGCATATCCTCAGGTGGATGGCCCCGAGGCAGATGTCAAGGGTGGGAACGGGCACGATGTTGAGATGGTGTGCGTGCTGGAGGGTGGCGTGAGGGACGGGCGCGAACAGAACTGGTGGCGCTGCGATGGAGCGGTGCAGCGCTTCGGTCATCCCTGCACCTATTCGGGACTGGGTGGAAAAGTGCGCTGCAGAACTGGCTGCCGTGCTGGGGCAGTACTGGTTGCCGTACTACTGGTCAAGAAGGTTCCAGTGGTGTAAGAAGAGCTGTGGCTTGGCTCCACTGAGAAGTTCAGTTAGGTGATCGACATCGCGGTTGACATCGTTGGTTGTTGATAGGTTGTTGATAATCGGTTACCGGGTTGACGTGCTAAGAGAGTCCGTGCCGATTTTTTGGCGAAATGGGTGCTGCTTTTGTTCGGCTACTTCATCGCCTTTCTGGGAGTTCCTTTCTGAGAGGCGAAGCAGGAACCAAAACGGCCAAGGCAGTTTTAAGTGCGCGAGCCGGTCGCGGCTAATCTCTGTGTGGCACGGCTCGTACGACTCGTACGGCACGTTGTTCTATTTGTGCTGTACGGAGTCTCTAGCTTTTCCCTTCGTGGCGGCGAGGGGCAGAGGGACGGGTGGGCACATGTTTATATCTAGGCCCTCCCAGCAATCCTCGGGGAGTGTCTGTTTTCTAGTCGAGTGGGAAGAATCTTCCTCACATAGCGTATATGTACGGTGTTCAGTTTGCCGTGCAAAGAAGTTTTGTACGAGTACGAGCAAAGCCGTGCGTGAAGCCCGCCGTCCGCTCACATTCTTAACGGCGGGTGTGGTTTGTTTGCATTTGTTTTCCTTCGTTGAGGTTCGTTGAGAAGGAAGCAGCTTCTGTTTGCAGTACAGAAGAAACCGTTTGTCAGGTACATGTCTGTATGTCAGTTAGTCTATGTTAGTCTATGTTAGTACGTCGGTATCTGTATGCAGATGATTAGATGCGTTTTCACGACAGTCGCATCCACATTGTATAACCTTCTGCTGAGAAGCTTGAGATGAAGTTGACGTTACGGGTGGTGAGGGAAAGAAAATTTTGATGCGATTGTGACCTATAACGGATAAGGAGAAGGGTGTTGGGTTCGAATGTGCCCATTCCTAACTTCGCGTACGACACTGCCGCAATTTCGCGAAGTGGAGGCCGGACCGCCTGGACCCTGGACCCCCTAATGAAGCAAAACATTGTGATCTCGCCCCACGGCTCGTGTGTTTGGCAACCCGGCACTGGCCGCCAAATCCCACGAACGTGGGATGTTAGGGAGCTGCTGTAGAAAGTCTCAGTCGGGGGGGAAGACAGAGGCCAGCCTATCCTGCTGGGGGAGGAATGTGTATGAGTGGGACGCGCCGAAATGAGGAGGGGCTTATGGGTCTGGAAGACCGCTTCGGCGGAAGGCTTAGATGGAATCCTGGGAGCAGTTCACGAGCTCGCGCTGGGGGATTGCTCGTCGGATGCGCGGGTCCACGGGTCTTGGCCTTGTGCATGCGTGCATATGTATGTACAGACGGCAGTTGTGCCGTGCGTCTGTGGGTCTGTGGGTCGGTGCAGTTGTGATCCATGGGTCACAGAGCGGTTGGTTTGGCCAGCGCGTGCCATGTGGGCGAATTTTCACTAGCGAAGGGCATAAGCCTATAGCTGGATAGCTCCTGGGGGCCCTCACGAGGTACGTTTAGAGGATTTCATTTATGAGGAGTTGATGGGGAGGAAGGCGCAGGCTGGCGTGTGTGGCCACATCATTCCACTTGGTCGTAATACGGCTCACATAGTCTTTAGTTCGCTTTTGCTTTTTTCATCTCCCTTTGGCGCTGGGTGCACACATACCTCGATCAAGCACCCAACAATGTTGGTGCAACTGTCTCTGTATTTTCTTCCCTAGGGGTTTGCTAAGCCCTATAGCCCTAGACCTCCTGGATAAGCACACTCGCAGGTGAAACAATGTCGGTTTTTCTTTTTTTCTTCACCTCCGCTCTCCGCTCTTTGTGTGTCCATGTACTTGTTGTCTGTGTGTGTATATGCTACCTATCTATCCGGGCCTAGCGATGTGGTCGAGGGCACCTAACTCCTGGCCTAACGCAAAGACCGCCGAAGAAGCTCTCTCCCCACCCCGCAATGGGGGAGACGGCTGTGAGGAGTGTGTGTGTGTGTGTGTGTGTGTGTGTTAAATGCATCAACGGGCACGTTGGAAAAGCTATCATTGTATAGCGCATCGATGTAGAGAAAAATAGGAGCGATCCCCGTTGGTTATTAGAATTGTTTGGTGGATTGCCGGCGGACTCTACACCGTGCCATGTGCATATGTGTATAGATCAGCGTGGAAACACGCATGCATCCACGGGGAAGGGGGCCTTGGTTCTCTCTCGTCGGCATACTTGAGCATCACCCGGCACGGCACGGCACAATTCGTCGCTTAGGATTGCGCTGTGTTTATCTGCGTCCTTCTTGGGTCCTTTCAGTTTTGCCGCAGCGCTCTTTGCGAGTATTGAAAGACACATCCTGTTGAGGATGCGGAGAATACGGAGGAGGTGGAGGTGGAAAACAACAAAAGATTAGAAAAGTGTTCTTATGACTGCCTACAGGATGCCTAGAGTATATTGGGGCATATAGCGGTCGGCGTGCGTTTTTGGGGACTTAGGAGGTGGGGGCCGCGTGCGCCATAGCCCAGGCCATAAACCACCCCAAACGTGAGTTACAGACGGCATTCGATGAATCTTCGGGGAATCAGATTTGTCGTACTGTCATACGTTTTATCACCTTGAGCACGCCCCCACGTTGTGACACGGTCAACTTTCATGCGGACGCTCCGCGCTCTTCTTCTTCTTCGATCTCTTCTTCGGCAATGTTTGGACTTGTCTTACGGTTGGGCTACAACGAAGAGGTTCCTTTCTAGGGCTTTCTCTATCGATTAAGGGAGAGCACCGTAAACGCCGCTCCCTGTATTTGCTAGCTGACTGGAAGGAGCTGAATCATGTATTGAACCTGGTGACGGGAATTCAGCGCGCTGTGGAGGCGGATAGTAGCTGTGCTCTTTTGGCACTGAGTTGGATCACTGATTCGGCTGGTAAGCGCCAGGTTCCTGCAGCGCTGGGTGGTCTTTTTACCGAGCACGTTTTGAGTCTTCTTTCTTTCCTTTTGGATCTGCGATCACACGATATATATCTTGTATTCCCGTTGCTTGTCAACCTCGGACTACGAAGTAATGTGTCGGGTCCCGGCGGTTGTGAATGTGTATGGAATAACGATGCAGGAGGCGCTGGCCGCAGGACGCCGCAGGCCATAATGCACTGGAACATCTCTTGTCTTATGTCGCCCTCTTTTTTTTACGACTGTAGCGATAAGGATACGAAGCGTGGAAAGAAAGGAAATTCAATATGATAATCCTTCGGATCTACTGTAACAAAATAGATTCTCCTGCTGCGCCGTACCTAATTCGTTTGCCGTACAGGGGCTTTTTAACAACGGGGTTCTGTCGCCATGCACCGTGATAGACTACCGCTGTATTCGTGGTGGACATTCATTCGTGCTGCCGTCCGCTGCAGGACATCACTTCGACCCCACTCACGAAGAAGGGGGCGTGTGAGAACCCGGAAGGGGCCTCGGCACCGGGTTCAGGGGACGAAGACCGGCCAGTGCCGGAGGGTGTCGGGTTACGGGGAATGGATTAGGGTCTTCGCTGCATGAGAGGTCCTGCGGTTCGTCTGAGATGCGGGGCAAAGCGCTTCGGCACCAGCAAGCGAAATTATGAACCCTAAAGCCCGAAGACCTTCACGACGGATGTGAGCTCGTGGATGGAGGGGGAAAGCCCACGAATCTCTCCAGCTACATAACCTACATTATTGAAGAACGGAAGGGAGCGGCCCTCAACCCTGTCTTAGCGGCCGTGGAAAGCGCGCACCGACTCCGGTGATGTGTCCTTCATCGTGTGACGAGAGAAGCAACACTTGGGGGGCCCAACACTGGTTTTTGATTCCATGGATTCCATGACAGCACTGGCCCGGGTTCATTGGTCCATGTGCATCCAGCAACGAACAAGATGAAGGCGAGACCTCGCACACACGGGTACACGTCGTAGGTCCCCACAGACAGCGAGCGGCCTTCATATATCCTCTTCATGCCGTCAACCATGTCGCGTCACGACGCGCGCAACTAAGCACACACCAGAGCGGGTCGCAGGGCTCGTTCTTGTGCACCAGGCCACTTCCCTTCGGGCCCATTTGGCCACTGCCAGGGGGCAAGAGCTGACAGCTGCCGGACGGCCGGTGTTGTGGTCGCAGCACAAGCTTTCCAAACGGCCCCCCACAGCAAACCTACTGCGGTGTGCCGTAAATTGCATTCCAAAGTGTCAAGATGCCCGTGCACAAGATGCCTAACAAACCCACTGCTACTGCTGCGTACAACAACCGGTCAATGAGTGGCAGAGGCGGCGGTGCAACCGCAGTTGCCGCACCCACCGCCGAGCGTGATGCCGTTACCGCCACTGCCGGTGTCCCGGACACCGCCGGCACAGCTTCTATCTCTTTTGCCGGTGCGTCTGATACCGCTGATACCTTGTGCAACGTCAGTCCGAAAACTGCTGTCGATAAGTCCGATGGCGCTGTCGCCACCACCGCTGCCGCCGTCGCTGCCGCCGGCACTGTTGCTGTCGGTGCCCCTGTCGCTGCCCCTGTCGCTGTCGCCGATAATACCTTCGAGACTGGGCTCGTAAGGGCAGCGACTGGCGCCGAAGCCCCTTCCATCTTTACTTTCGGATGGTCCGACCTGACGCCGTCACTGCTGGACACAGGTCCCTCGTCACATCTTGCCGCCGGGTGCGGCACCGCATGCTGCGGTGGCGCCGCTGCGTCCGCCGTCCGTTCCGCCGTTACTTGCTGTCGCTCATCACGGCTTAATCCTCCCCTCGGGCCATTGCTCCCCGCCCCGTTGGAAGATGCTGGTGCTGCGCCGAGGCCGCACGCACTTCCCACGCAGCCTCCCCAGCAACCTTTGCTGCTGCCGCTGCTGCCATAGCCACCGCTGCCATCAAGGCCAACTCTAGCGCCTTCACAGTCCCCGGATTTTCCATCGCAGCAGCTATCCCCATTCCCGCAGCCGCTGCTGCTGCTCTTCTTGACTAAGGCTGTGGATGCCACGGAGCCGGCATCTAACGCCGCCCCGTCTTGCTCGACCACGCGGGTATCGCGTACGATACCGGCACCTGCACAGGAGTTACTCCCACTTTCACACACGTTCCCGCAGCACGTCGCTGCCGCTGGTGCGATCCGACCGGAGTTGGCGCGCAGCTGCTCTCCACTTTTACTAAGTATCGCATCGGCATCGGCAGGGGAATAATTAGGTTTGCAGCCACCGTAGCCGCAACTGCTACTGTTAACAAGGTCATTGTCCTGGCCGCTGATCTGAGCAGCGCTTTCGTGTGCCACCTGCGCCGGGACGTCTTTAAAATCGCCATTTTGACGACTACCGTTAAGTGGGCGGTCATCGTGATGGGGGCGGGTCTCCGGGTCATTCGGGTCTGGGGCGCTGTGTCTGTGCGGGCTGGCCGAGGTTCCGTTCCTCTGGCTGCTGTCTTGCTCAGGCGGCCTGGCTAGGCCTTCCTGTGCGTCCATTACAACATTCTCGGGTCTGTGGTGGAATATTTACCGACACCGGAGGACGGGGGAAGTGGAGGGGAGTGGGGGGAGGTGAGGGGAGTGGGGAGGGAGAAGGAGGAGAGGGGGGAGAGGGGGAGACGAATAAACGAGACATGGTACTGTTGCGGAAAGGGGGGATGGCAGGGGAGGCGAAAAGAATCCGCATGTGATGGCGGGACGCACCGGGACACATAGCTACGTTCCTGAAGCTTCGGGACATACATGCGCATGTGAAAAAGGCTAAAGCGCCTAAATAGCTCCTGGCCATGCAAATTTACCCAACTGTGCGGACCGATGAGGGACACGTGGCGCCGACGAAAAGTGACAGCCCCCTCTGGGTCACGTCTACGGCCGAACTCTCCATCATATTGGCGCACGCACACTGCCCCCGTTGCTTTTCCGGTCCCGGGGCTCCCCTTTCCCGATCCGCTGCCGCCGCCGCCGCCCACTTCGGGCATCCCCTATCCTGAGCCCAAGCACAGCCCCTGCTTCTCTTCGGTACTAAACAAGCCATGACGCATCTAATCACGGGTATCTACTTTTGCTTTGCTTGCCTGCCACGTTACTAGGAAATAAACGTGACTGTGTTCAGCACCCTCCGCGTTACCGCCAGTTACAGGCAGTTAATGTACAATGCCCAGTCCAACGGGGCCCAGCCAACCGCCTGTCCCGCCATGCCCCCAGTTCACAGACAGCTCCCTAAGCCCCCCTCCAACATACCCAACATACCTGTACAGCCACGCAATGACTATACCCCGTACGGACCACCTGGACGATGACGTAATCTGTACTTCCACCACGGAGCCCATAAGGCCTGGCTGTGGCTCCAGCAGCACCTGAGGATGGGAAAACCCCGAGGTGCGGGACAGCACCATGACCAAGCCCATGATCGGGGTGTCAAGCGGTTTCCTACTGGGGCCTTTTCCCTCCTAAATGCTTTTGACCTTAGCGCACCTGTGCATAGCTCCCGGTGTGACCAACTAAGTGATGACCATCTGCCGCCGTGTCCACCACCACCACCCGCTGCTGAGTGCCCACCAGGTGCTCGTACACCGCCCCCCAGCCATCCACCTCCGCCGCCAGCTCCCTGGAGCGGCGCTTGGCCTCCGGTCCCGGCACTCGGGGGCGCATGCGGGCGGCCGGGGTACCCGGTCTGCGAGCAGGACGGCATGTCAGGAGGAAGAGAGCGGCCGGCTGAGTGAAGGCGGGTCGGGCGAGGAAAAAGACTCGTAGTTCCATAAGGGACTAGTAAACGACTGACAACATGCGTTAAAGACGCCCTCTCTCCGGTGACTTCCTTGAACGAATACAACATGAAAACATGCGAGTTCGGTTCGCGCATGAATTCGTACATCTCCTATACTTTCCAAAACCCCCCAACTCTGCAACCCCATCACATCCGCTTCTCCAGATGTACGCGAAACTTTTAGCCCAGTCTCGTCTAATATACACTGCATTGGAAAGAACAACATGCATCCTACATATGTGTGTGCAGCTTCATATATCCATATGAATGGTTAAGGCCGTCAACGTCTGAACCCCTCCCCCGCCCCCGCCCCCGCCCCATCATTATCGCCACCATGGCGACAAATCTCCCAGGGCCGCACGGGCCTTCTGCCCTCCGCCAGTCATCCCCTACCCAGCACCTGGGGTAGAACTGTGAGATGTGTGTGTGGGGAAAGCGGTACTCCCGCAGCAGCTCCAGGGTGGCCGCATGGTCGTCCAGAGTCTCTCCAGGGAAGGCCGTGATGATGTCGGTGGCAAGCTCCATGCCGGGGACATTTGCAAGCAGCGTGTCCACTACACGACGAAATTCTGCAGACAGGAGGAACACAGTACGAATGCGTTGGGAGCGATACTTCCGAAACCAGGTTTTCCGACACGAGGTAGA
The DNA here is from genome assembly GCA_019650235.1 of Volvox reticuliferus. NCBI lineage: Eukaryota > Viridiplantae > Chlorophyta > Chlorophyceae > Chlamydomonadales > Volvocaceae > Volvox > Volvox reticuliferus. Next base: position 1,083,426 of record BNCP01000010.1, on the reverse strand, counting down.
GGTAACGGTGTACGGAAGTGCGCGGATACGAGCGACATGGTTCAGGGATCTGGCCATGCGATACGGGCGCAGACTTCCCATATCACACCCTCTCACCCGCGACGGTGTACTCCCGCTTCATGGCCTCCAGCACTGCGTCGCTGCCGCTCTGCACCGGCACGTGCAGGTAGGAGAATACGCAGGGGTGCCGGAGCGCTGAGGACAAGGCCTGCGGGAGAACGGGCCGGGTGAAGGGTCAGTGTGGCAGTGCGGAGGGTTGGGTGGGTGGGTGGGCAGACGCTGAAGGGGGACGTGAAAGGGACCGCAACCTCACCGGCCAGTGTGGCTATGGTGGCGACGAACAGAGCCGTAGGGGCAGTGCACCCCGGGCGAAAGAACTCAGCTTCGTTTAAAGAGGGGGGCATACGGTGCTACGTGACATTCGTACGTCCTGAGGCGTTGCAAGGCGTTCTGATAAAGAGATGTGCTGATTTGCTGTTGTGCCAGTCGGCTGTGGCTGATTGCGCTTAATAAGGCGCGCAGATGAACAGTCTCCGCCGCGGAGAACAACCGGTCCAAACCTCCCTCCCTGTAGCGACTTCGAAATCCCAACCAATTAAACACAAACACACACACACAGGACCTGACAGCTGGAAGAAAGTTAGCAGGAGGACGCGACAGGTTGGACTAATTCATCGATGTGCATGTCCCCCTGGTTCCCGCCTCTGTGTGGCGGTGTCGCCACATGATGGTGTCAGCATGCAAACCCACCTCAAGATGCTCCAGTACGTACGGCGGATTTGTCATGCCAACGCGAAGCATTGTACGGCCGTCCGGTGGGAGCACGGCAATGAGGGCATCCAATAGCTCCGGAAGGGAGGAGCCGATGTCGCGACTGCGGTGAACACGTGGATGGCACGTGTGTATTGGGAGGGGGGGAGGGTTATGCAGGTTCGATTCTATTGAGCTGCCTGCCGGAACACTCAGAACGTATGTGATAGGTAAGGAAGGCATACGCACTGTCATGCGGCCATCAGCGCAGCGCGGTCATCAACTAAGCCTATCTTCTACCGTTACAAGCACCAGAACAGAAACGCACCCACTGCTCTGCAGAGCATAGCCGAAATGATAATGATAATGATAATGATAATGATAATGATAATGATAATGATAATGATAATGATAATGATCATGATAATGATGATGATGATGATGATGAGGAGGAGGAGGAGGAGGATAGGGAAATGACAACATCGCTCGGCCCCTTTCCCCCTTCCCTCCGTCTCCCCGCCTCACCCGTACGCCCCTGTGTCCTCGGAGCTGAGCCAGATCTCCCGGACCTGCGGAAATCGATTTCGGAGGGAAAAGATGGCTTTCGGATCTGTGAACATGACTGCACAGATCCGAACCCTGCTATTGTTTCGCGCTAAGGCCCATGGCCCACGGCACTGCGCCGATAGGAGGCGAATACACCCAATGCCATTATACACCCCATGTATGCCATTTTAGGGAAGCCTAGGTTTCTCTGCAAACCCCACGCAAGCATTCGGTCAAAGGGCCAACCCACGAAGTTGTCTTAATGCAGCCGGAGGCGTATGACGGACGAGTTCTTAGGGTTTACCTCACGCCCCTGCGGTCACACGGGCAATCTACTGGTCATTGTTCCCTACACCCAGTGACCTGAACCGATTGCCCCCTAGGCCAAACCCATCGCCGAACACATTTTACTACCGCATGTCAGCTGTACAGGCCATACCACGATATCCATATGCAGCTCCTGCTTTCCATCCCTGGACGGGTCCGGTTCGTTTGCTTCCCCCCCCCCAGTCCGGAATTCAATGCTTTCTCCAAATCGACCCCGAATCGAATATTCTGAAGGGCGCCGGAGAGATGTCACATCAAGCAATGTCATCCTTGGCCACCCGCAATGTCAATCCCGGCTGCAAGCACCTTCCCCCCCCATGACGCCTCGCTCCAGTGACTTAGGGTTTATCGAGAATAGGCCCCAGCACTGACCCACGGGTCCGCCACCGCCTGTCGCACTCGTTCCGCCAGCGCTGCTGGGTCGTAGCTGCCCAGGTGGCCGCGTGCGTGTTTTGTCTTGCAGTACGTGCAGGCGCCCAGGCAGCCGGTGGAGATGGGCACGATCTCGATGTGCCGGTTGCGTCGCACCTGTGAATCGTGGGGCACCGGCATCATCCAAGGACACGCAGCATGATGGGCAATATCTCGAGAGTTGCTTCGGCTCCAAGACGCAGAGCATGTGTAACGCAGAGCACTCCACGAGTTCGTTGCTTGCTAAGTTCCTTATAGATTATTTCCCGTTGAGATTAGCCTCCATTCCAAAGCGGATGTGAACACAAGCACGCCCTGGCCCTCACCTTCGGCAGATCTAATCGGGGGAGCTCTTTCTTGGCGAGCAGGCTGACCGTGTTGCCGCGGAGGGTCTCCTCCACCGCCTCCACGACTCTGTCAATCTGGGTGACGCCTGGAAGGACGAGCAGGGATTAAAAGCTGAGCTAAGAACGGCAAACGGAACGGAGTACGTCAGCGCCGCACATCAACTGTCCGCCTTTACGCAACTACAGCCACCTTACATGTACGTAATACGTCCTTACCCTGAGAGCCGCCCAAGAGCCCCGCCTCCCACACTCACCCAGCACGCTGACGCCCTGCAGCTCAGGTAAGCGTTTATCACCCTACTCGGGCAGGAAGGGCATCGTCAGGCAGGGGTGGACCGTGAGGCGGGTGAGGGGTCAGTGAGCACCCATAGAGGGGAAAATACGGCCCTGGGTTATGCGGGGCCTTGTCACCAAAGCTGCGCCTCCCTTTCCTTATTCTAAGTTCCCTTTGGGGGTCTTCGCCCTAGGTATTTCTTCCTGATAGTCCATGCATGAACTGTGTAGGGCAGACACGTTGTGCTGTTCTGCTGTTGTGCTGTTGCATTTCAGGTGCGTCAATGCAGATCTCTCGGATCTGCTGACAAGGCGTGGTACTCCCTTAGCGCCCCCTTTTGGCCTCATAACCATAAAAGTATGGGGAGGGGGTCTAATTGCACTGCCGAAATCCTCTGTACCACGGCTAATTCAAAAGGCTGACCGATGCCCCGCAAGTCATGGTTAGATATGCCGCATTCGCCTGTGCTATATGCCATTGGATGCCGAGAATGGCCCCCTTCGGTGTGAGGAGGATTTTGCAATACCGCCAAATATGATTTCATCCCACATCGTGTTCTTCATTCCGTCTTGTTTCGCCATCCGGCCACCGTTCCTTATGTCCCTCCGTCCCGCCCTCCTCGCCCACCCACCTGTGGTACGCATCCCGCTACCACCAGCCGTTTGCCATTGGCCCGGCCCACGGCTATCAGTGTGGACATTCCCGCCTGACTCGGGCCTTTAACCGTGCAGGAGTTAATCAGCCAGAGATCAGCCGTGTCACGGGCTGCATCGTCTACAAGCCTGCAAAGTTGCAGCAAGACCGCATTGTGGGTGCATTAGGGCGGGGCGCCGTGAACATGAGTTGACAAGGGGGCTACACCATACCACGTGGGTACGACAAGGATGGGCACACCGCCAACGCGCCAGCACTGATTTATTAGGCCCACCTGTACCCATAGTCCACGAGCTGCCCGACCATGTATTCGCTATCGCTGATGTTATGAGAGCAACCGAAAGTCTTGACCCATACGGACTGTGTACCAGGGACTTCCAGGGCGCTGTTGTCACAGGGTGAAGGTGGTGTACAAGCATCCTCCCCAGCCTGTAAAGCTTTGCGGGCATAGCGCCCCAGGAAAGGGGGCTTTATGGGACGCCCATCGTCAGCGCCGGCGCCGTCAAAATCCTCGATGTCGCCGACCTCATCGGCACAAGCTATCGTCATTTTCAGCTTACCTACATTAGCCTAATATATAGGTATGTTACGATTAACGCTTAGGCTACAATATCTCTTGGAAAGAGGCTTAATTATTAATTATTAAATATTATTCCTTACCGTAACAGTCTTAAGTTTTGCAAAAGGAAAAGGGTTTACGAGGTCGATTGCTAGATGCAATTACAACCAGTGACGCACAACGTTACCCTTTGTCAATGGGCGACGTGAAAAAAATTGGAGACACATCCTGTACTGTGTCGTCCACGCCGTGGAGGCAAGGTCCATCCTCGTAATCTCAGATGCTATAAACCTCGGATTTGATTGGCATTATCCTGGCAGTTTCTATGACTGATTTTTGGAGCCTTGACTCCAAATTTGCCCGTGTCGACAGGTTGTAACGTCTTTGGCACGTACCGCAGCCTCTTCCGGATTGAAGCGCTCGCCTTGGTTCAATTTCCGGGCTCCGTTGCCATTTCTCAAATTTACCTTTCGTATCCTTAACGTTTAAGGGTGACTCTACCTAGTTGTGGGTAGGGCCGATCAGTTTCTCAGCGGTCCTTGCTCAAACGTCATAGAGGCGTGTCGCAGCTACAAGTGTAATGTGGTCGACGCAGATGCGCTGCACACCATCTCTCCGCCGCCCCATCACAAGCACGGCGGCGTCCGCACGGCTGGCGCCGTGCTGGCGAGGGATAGCGGCAAGTCGCCGTGCTTGCATCACCGTGACCGCCGCCTTTAAGAACAGCCGGACTGAGAAGCTGCGCACGCTGCTGAATGGGGACGACATTCTGCTGGTATGTGCCATGGACAGCATGTGGGCTCCCACCACCACGTTCTTCGCTGCCTAGCAGTCCGAGAGAATTCCATTACATCAATGCCTTTCCCATGGCTTCCCTGTGGTATCATAGGGCCCGTGTTGCCATGATGCGCTCTCCGCGAAGCTCATCGAGCAGGCTGGTTTTCCGTACGCCTTTATGAGCGGATTTTGCACATCGGCAGCGCGGCTCGGGGCACCAGACACGGGACTCATCTCATACGGCGAAATGGTGGACACGGTGAGTGCGTGGTGGCCAAACTGAGACATCCTCTGTTGTGTGGAGAATGGCATTTCTTCTTCCTTTTCCGCCACTCATAACCAAATGGTAATTGTACCCTGGGCATGTGGGATATTTCGGCTGTACTGGGTCGTATCCCAGGATGAGCGTTCTGCCTGCCTGGATGAGGCAATTTCCTGCGAGTTCTTTTCATCTACTTGAGAAAGTGCATACATCGGTATTTAAAATAGCTGACATGCATTCGCGAAGGCGTATTCCTCTACGGTAGGTACCAAAATCCTAAGTCCGGCTACGATCCCTCCTTAACTACTGCTCCCCGGGCAGGGTCGTTACATCTACGAGGCCACCCGCAGCCTGCCGGTCATTGGTGACGGGGACACGGGATACGGAAATGCCATGAACGTCAAGCGCACAGTGCGAGGATACGCACAGGTAGGAGGCCGGCGGGAGGCCGGCCCCTTACGCCCACGTGCTCCTTCACCGCTGCATCAAAGATTGCGCCGTTGCTGAGTCGTTTGCCGTTTCCTGCTCCTGCTCCGACCTGTATAGGACCTTGTTGGACTTGCACTCGCTCTCGTGTTCCGCTACTACCCCACAGGCCGGCTTCGCGGGTATTCTGATAGAGGACCAGGTGGCCCCAAAGAGCTGCGGCCACGTGCGTGGCAAGAGGGTGGTGGGACGCGAGGAGGCGGTGTCCAGAATCCGAGCGGCGGTGGACGCCAGGTGCCGCTGTGTCCTTGGAAGTTGCGAAGAGGGGGCATGGGTGCTAGGCAAGGATGGGGAGGGCCCGTACAAGAGGGACTCACAGAAGGAAGGCTTGGCGTCGAAGGGCATGGAGTAACAGAATTATATATATATTTATTTATTTATTATAGGGCCTAAGGAGCTAATTTACGTGGCCCGGTGAGCGCTCACGTTGGGCCAGGACGGAAGATGACGGCTAAGCGTTTGCCAGGCACCTGTGACGCCGCGCTCGGGGGTTCGTGTGTGTACCGGGTCCGTGTATTCGATTACCTCTTGTCCTCTTATGATGATACCGGTCAGGGTGGTCGTCGCCACCGACAGCCATGTCTGGGACACTGGCTCCTTCACTGCTGCTGCATCTAAATCCATTCTTCCTATGACCTACTCCAGTCCAGATTTAAACTTCAATTTTGCTGTCATCATTCCCGACCTGTGTCGCAACCCGTCCGAGACCCGCACCGCCCTCCCCCGGCTGTTGATCGCTAAAAGGGATAATCGAACTCCGTTGCAATGGATAGCTCAGGCCCTAAAACTACCCGCCCGGGCCGCTCCTACTGGGTCTGCAGAGACGAGGGCGCAGACATCCTGATTGTGGCGCGAACGGATGCCCGGCAGGCGGTGTCGTTGGAGGAGGCGCTGTGGCGGGCGCAGGTGGGAGAGACGTCCACGAGCGGGGTTTCTTACGACCTAGTTGCAGGCCAAGGACCCACCCTAACTCGGTATATTGAGGCCCTCGTAGCTGAGCCTGGCACTTTTGGCTGATGAATCTACGCCGTCCAGCCCCACCGCCACCGGCTGCATCCCAACTGTCACTGATCTTTTTGCGCTCGTGGTCTGATGCCCGAAATGGTCTCCTGACCTGGGCAATTTGTTTTTCCATACTTCTGGAAAGGGGTTTGTCCATTTGCAACCTGATATTGGTCCTAGCCCTGCAGATATTCATGCGGCGAGGTTTTCGATGAGCTTGACCCTCCTGTACGCATGGCCATCCGCTGCACACGTAAGCTCTGCCTGCCTTCCCACCTTCCCACCTTCCCACCTGGGGGCTACCGTATCTCGGGCCTACTGTACATCCTGAATCACACCTCCCAGGCCTTTGCGGAAGCGGGCGCTGATGTTTTGTTCATCGATGCGCTGGAGAGTGAGGAGGAGATGCGGGCCTTCACCGAGCTGGGCGGCGCGGCTGCGGCAGTGCCCAAGGTACCTATTGCAGAGGCTATTAGGAAGGGCGAGTCTAAGCCTGGTAAATCTAGTCATGAATCGAGCACCTGCCTGCTATACCACCGCTCTATAGGAGGGTACGAACAATAAACAAACCAACACGAGCAGCCATACGGCAAAGTTGCTTGCTGGTCAAAGGACGGGCTTTTGAGGTACTGGGCTATCTGGTCTGGTCTGGTTGTGATGTTGCCCCTTTCTAACCACCCGTTCTAGCCGTCATCCTTGTTCGAACACTTATAAGAGAAAACCTGGGTTGGCGCCATATATTTGCCATTAGCTTTCGTGGCGCCTTCGACAACCCTTGCAGCGAACTGCTTCTCCCTTCATGGACGTCGGATTGGCCTTTCCATGCATCACCTGCCCTCATCTGCCTTCCGTCGTCGTCCCTTCAACTGTCGTCTCCGTCTCCCACAAGGTGCACACATCACTCCCTGCTGTACCTCTTTCCAAGTAATTTTTCCCCATCTGCTTGGCTACTCTTTTATCGATCACACCGTGCGGCGGCACATTTCCGGAATTCTGATTTCGCCATACTTTGGTTCTGTTCCGGTATTCATCTCTCCTTGCGTTTACCTTCCGTGCAGATGGCTAACATGTTGGAAGGTGGCGGGAAGACCCCCATCTTCCGCCCGTCAGAGCTTCAGACCATGGGCTTTAAGCTCGTGGCCTACCCGTTATCGCTGCTCGGGGTGTCCATTCGCGCCATGCAAGATGCGCTGATTGGCCTGCGGAGGGGCCGCGTGCCGCCAGTGGAGACGCTGGGCACTTTTGCGGACATTCAGGCGGCGGTGGGCTTCCCGGTGAGCCGGCTGATGGCTGGGGCGAGGCGGGAACTGTAGGGGAGGCGATCTATGCAAGGACAAGATAGGGGGTGTATTGAATCCGTTCAGGCCGCGAGGAGAGATCACCATGGTGGAAGGAGGGGGGCGCAGGGTAGGAAAACAAGACGACCCGGTTATGGAAGGGGCAAAAAGGGGAGGGGACGGAGCGACGGGACGGAAGGAAGTGTGTGCGAGGAACAAGCATTGGGTTGGAGATCGGCGTGTGGTGGGGGAGGAAACTCGGCGGTGAGGAAAGCCGGTCAGGAAAAGGGTGCACTTGGAAGACTGCATAACCATATCCTTCCTGCAAGTCATTACGTACATGGTCCTATCTGGTCGGGATGCAGGAATATTTTGAGGAGGAGCAGCGCTACGCTATCAGTACGCCTACGTCCGTGCCGGCGGGGGCGCCGGAGGAAGCTGCATCGGAGGCGCCAGCAGCAGAGGAAGCTGCACCGGAGGCGCCAGCAGCAGAGGAAGCTGCATCGGAGGCGCCAGCAGCAGAGGAAGCTGCATCGGAGGCGCCCGCAGCGGAGGAAGCTGCACCGGAGGCGCCCGCAGCGGAGGAAGCTGCACCGGAGGCGCCAGCAGCAGCGGAAGCTGCACCGGAGGAAGCAGTGCCGAATGCAGAAGCACCCGTTGTTGAGCCCGAGGTCGTGGTGGAAGGTGCGTCGGAAGCAGCTGGCGTCGCCGAGACGTTGGATCCTATGTTCACTACCGTACCACTCAAGTAACCTTCTTCCGTGCTGGAAGCTCTCGACCAATGATGACCCCTCCCTCATGAACGAATCATCCATTCAACCGCTCGAATGCCTTGCCAAGAAACGGGAGCTTTGTACCTTCAGCCCCTCGATTCCGTTTCTCTTGGCCGCACGGTATCTCTATAACCTTAAATGCAGCCTTTCGGGAAAATACGTTGCTTGTTCAGGACACTGAGCAGCAAAAGTAATCGCTTGTTCCTGGGCCAGCCGCTTAAAGGCCGCCTTTAAGGGAGTTATCCCTATCACTGAAAATCCGAATCCATTGGCCCTGTTCCTTCCCGCCCTGTTTTTCCATTCGACAACCAGACCCTACCTCCACCCCGTCCGACGACTCCGCTACCTGGCCCCTTCCCCCGGAGTCCACAGCCTCCACCACCTCTGCCCTCTACCCCAGCTCGAGTGGCAGCAGCCACAACAGCAGTGGCAGTGGCAGTGGCAGTGGCGCCGATGCAGCGGACGATCCGTACTACCGCCGCAATCGCAGCCTCCGCGTGCGTATCTCCGATGTGAGCACGGGGCTGGTCAAGCTGGAGACGCGCATCCCAGCAGGCTTTTTGAACGGTCTCACGGCGCTGGTACCGCAGGTCTCTGGGTTCAACATAGAGGTGCGTTCTGCATGCCCTACGCCATATCCCTCAGTTGTCAGGTTAGAATTCCAACCTTGTAAGGTTACCCAAGATACCAATCCCGCACCACACCTGACTGCGCCGCCCGCTCCATCTTCGCTTGCATAAACACACCTGCCGCCTAACGCCCCTGCCATGTCCAGCACTGCTGCCAATGTTGCCAATGCTGCGGCAGAGGTACAGTCCGCTCCCTGTTTAAGCTGCCGCATAGGGCACGGGCGCAGCGGATATGCCTATGGCTTTGCCTGTTGCATTCACGTGGCTTAGGTCTTAGGGTTTAGGATGACATCAACTTCGTCCAATCGTGACCCGCACAGGCGCTGCTGGAGCAGGCCATGGGGCCCGGGGCGGTACGGCCTCAACCTGGGCAGCCGCTGATCAGCATCCCCACAGGCAACGACGTTGTACAGATCTTTTTGGAGTGAGATACGAGAGGAGCAGTCCGGTTAGGGTTACCACACTCAATGGGATCCCGGATAGGTCAATCCCATTGCGCAGATCTCCTGATTTAACGGAACCAAAGGCGGAGAGCAGGCGGATGGGGCTTTTAGCATGTGGACGGCGGTGGCTTCTCCACAATCCGTTTGCTTTGTGCGGATTTCATGTTGGCTGACCTCCATCAGAAGGTCGAACTTTTTGACGAAGCATTGCGAACATACATGCAAGGAGATCTCGGACCTCTGTTTGTGGCATACAGGGGCATACACTTTGCCTTTGTAATGCGTGAAGTTTTTCGTCTTTGTAATGCGTGAAGAAACACATGAGCAGTTCGCAGCCAGGAAAGGCTTAGGAGCCCCTCGCAGGGCTGAAGACGATTCAGCTTCCGGGCTTGCTCCAGGATCGCATATGGTTCAATTTATGCTGCTTATGAGGTGTGAAAGTGACCTGGTATAGGAAATATCAGCAGATGCTCACTCGACGGATACCCTGACGAATGGCAACCTCGTCGACCAATGAGGCTTTAGGATACAACCTGCTCCAAAGGAATGTGGCTTTCCCATAAGAGACGTTTTGGGTCCTAAATGCCGCCGTGAACTTATTTCGCACGCCGGCTGGCATTTACGTCGCGATCCCGCGAAATAAATGCAAGGACGGCGGGGTTGCAAACGCCCGCCGTCTTTAACACCTGACGATAATTTGCGTTGTCGACGCACGATGATCCATCTGAAGCTGGCGTCTGCTGAATATTTGCATCTGGTGGCAGGAACAGCTGCAGGAACATATAGTTTTTTAAATGCACCTTGATTGATCTCGTGCATAATGGGCGTTGAACTTCCTTCTTGCAGTTTTACTGAGCCGTTCTAAGCTTCGTAAACAGCAGGTGACCGAATTGTCAGAGAAGCTTGTGATCGCGACACTTACAGAACCCGGTCGTCCAAGTACGTTGCGAGTGCGTTGTCCGACTCCGAAACGGTTTCAGACCAGGCATCTTAGTCCGGAACGCATGAATCTTAGGAAACGAGACAACAGAAGCAAGGCTGTGAGCATGTTGAGGTTACACCGTTTATCCTAATTGGGGCCATCTTAAGGCCCCTTAGCCTAAGAAGACCTATTGCTAGTGTACTATTAACAAGGTGGAACCCAAATCGTTTATTAAAACGCTTGTAGGTAATTTGATAACCCGAATTGGCAAGCTAGAAGCCAACGGGACGTTTAGGTAGAGACCTTCAGAGCCTTCAGGACCTTCAGAACACCTTAAAAGCCGCCAGCTCATCGTACTAGTACACATTAAACTCGTATATATTAATTTAAGGAGGGTTTTAAATATCGAAGGTCTATGCTGACGGAAGACTTTGTCATATGAAACTGACAAATGCAGCTGTACTGGATACTTGTTTGGGGCGCACCGGAACTTCGGAAGACAATGCACCTGACTACGTGAATACGTTGGATTTTCAATAAGCTTTGCTACCTTGTAAGATACCTCCCCATTTGGGAACATAACCGGTTTCGGCTGTGCTCTCGCCATCCTGCTCGACCCAGTACCAAATTTGTTATTTTTGCCATATGACCGTAGGAGAGATATGAACATGCTTTTTGGCCAGACGAGAGGTTTTCTGTGTTGTGACGTCTTTAGCATTGGAGGAGATGATTAGCGCTCGCAGCCCGATGGCCTATATATTATTTCAAAGAAATGAAGGAGTTTAATTAGTACTCCACAGCTCGCCTCTGCGCACTCAGCTGCGGCTTCCGCTGCGCTCTGCGTAGAGAGCTTCGTATGGAGCGGGCACGCTCTTTTGACCATTTTTCTTTCGATGGAGGTGGAATTATTCCACCACCAGAGCGTCTGCGCAGAGTCTTGGTTGTTGGTGCCGGTGTCGCTGGCCTTCAAGCAGCCCGACAAATGCTGAAACTGGGTGCCCAGGTGCTCATCTTGGAGGCAAACGACGAAATAGGCGGCGTGTGGATACGAAATTACATCGGCTTTGGCCTACAGGGCAAGTATCGGGTGCATGACCTTGAAGAGGGAGTCATGTTGGTTCCGGTTTTCCTGGCCATCAACCAGTTTCCTCGGCAGATATCCAACTAGGACACGTGAAATCACTCAACTATCCTGTGAAAATATATTAGTCGCCTACAACTCCGCCGTGCTCTAACTTGGGGGCGCCGTCTTATCGGTTATGACTGCTGTGCGCGTTGGGTCGGGGCCGGTTGATGGCATCTGATCCAGTGCGTCAGGCCAATCGTGCATCTCACGAATGCGCACCTGGAGTGCGGCCCTGACTGTTGTGCGCGCCACATCGCCCCAATATCAGATCCAGCCCTTTTAGCTCGTGACCCAATTTCAGTGGTGACCCAGTTGACCAACTGGAGAGCATGTGCTGAGCCTCTCCTCACTCTCCCCCTGTTCGTGACTGCTTGCTGGCGGCCCTTCTTCCGAGCATGTCCTGCATCTCGACGTATCCTCCCACGAAATTTTCTGGCGAGCCACGTGCACATGCATAATTCTTATGCCGTGCCTTTTCCATACCTGGCCACAGGCCACATTGCACATCATTTACTCAACCACATGCACATGCGCCCGGTCTCCATGCTGATTTACAGTAATGCTGAATGCCTATTTTTCTGCTGCCGCTGTGGCCATGTTTTCACTGCTCGCAGTGCCTTGGCGCATGTACCAATTCCCAGAGTTTCCTTGGCCCAAGGACTTGCAGCCCGCTAGCGAGTACCCCACGGGTCAGGAGGTGCAGGAGTACGTACGGGCGTACTGCAGGGAGTTCAACCTGCGTCGCTACATACACTTCAACTGCAAGCTGCTGCGGCTACGCTGGTGCAACTCTAATCGCCAGTGGGACGCACTGTACTGCGATACGTTTCAAGAGAAATTCTTCAAGGTATTACCCCTCGTGGTGCTGCCGTGCAATTCGTCAGCACCTGTTTAATGCGGTAGAATGCTATACCAAGCCCATGTTATAACTAGGTCGTCCGGGGAGCTCCTTTGTCGGAAAAGTGAAAGAGGAAAGCGTGTAGGCAGTTAATATTCGACGTTTTTATCCCCGCGGGCATCCAATGAGCACGTGATGGAAAGGAACAGTGGACCCGGCCACACATACGAGGCGCTTCTCATAGGGCGGCGGCCTCCAACTCATGCTATACCCGCCACCCTCCAGGAGGACTGCTGACGAGCCCCTTCAGTAATGAGCATCTTATTACCTCTTCATGCGTGACTGGCATTATGCCAGGGGTGGCGAAGTGCTGTCCCCCTTGCCGGATGCATGGGTGGCCTCCAGACACTGAAACCGGACAGAACTCGAGGGCAAGGAACATTGGCCCACGAGCAAGGACGTGCGGCCTGCAGCTTGGCCTCTACTGAGGCAGCCCCTAGCGAAGAAAACCAGATTGGGATTTAGACGGATGGGCGGCGAACGTGGCGGTTAACATGACGGTTTGGGTCCCGATTGCCTCTGGACTTCCAATCTCTCTTCGTAGGTGACTGTTGACTACACCATCGTCTGCACGGGCATATACAGTCAGCCGTACATACCGGATTACGAGGTACGGTGTACACGCATGGCTAGCTGATTATGAATAACGGGGAAAGGGTGCCGTTTGCCGACGCCCCTCCCCGGACCTACGCACATTCGCACGCACGCCGAATTACACAAACCAATACACCATGTTCACACAGGGCACCGACTCTTATGCGGGGATTCAACTTCACGCCAAAGACTTTGTGGACTTGTCTCTCGCTCGAGGCCGCCGAGTGGTGATTGTCGGGGCAGGGAAGACCGCCCTGGACTGCGTATCCTCCATCGTCTCCACAAACACCGCAACATCCGTCACGCTGCTGTACAGGTGAGGATCACGCGGGTAGGGTCCTTGCGCACACGGCCCATGTGTGCGTACCCTTGTACTGCTTAAGAGGGAGGCGGAGTTGGGTACAAGAAACCTCCGCATGGGAGGGGGAAGAAGAGGTAGCGGTGGTGCTGGTGGTGTTCGTGGTGCTTGGCAGGCGGTAAAGCTCAACCAGAATCCTAACCAGATTGAGGTACAAAGTTGAAACCTGCGCTGCGCAGCCTATGAGCGAGTAGACGGGCCGCAGTAAATACCAGAGGCCGAAATGGTGGGGGGGCTACATGCCCGGCAAGAAGGGAAAGTGGGGGCTCAGCGCATCGTGGCAGACCATAAGCTGTGTTACGGAAAGATCCCTAACCTCAGCATATCCGGGGGCTTGATGAATACAATCAGATTTTATGACATGGCCTGCATAAGGTAACCCCTTGGCTGCTCCTATATCCAGGCCCACCTAGCGCCAGCTGAAGTTACTGAGGGGCTTGGCCAGCTTGTAAGCGTTCGTCGTTTGTTGAGGTTTTCCTGAGATTGCCCGGCATGGATCCGCTTTGGCCCTAATACCTCTCAGGCAGGCACATTGGCCGTTGCCGCGTCGCATGCTTGGCGTCTCGGTGCGGCGGCTGCTATTTAATAGGGCCATGACCACCATGATGCCGCCGTACTATACAGCAAGCAATACAACACTTGCAGCGAGCAAGGCAATGGCGCCGCTTAAAAAGTTGTTTTGGAGGAGCATGGAGGTGAGGTGATGCGGGATGCTGTCTTGTAAGGTGGATCGCTGGTTGGGCCGTTGGATGGACATGGACGAGGAAGGAAGACATTTGGGGCGATTGGGTGGGTGGGTGGACAAGGTGTCTACGTGGGGAGGATTGGGTCAACAGTCTAGTGCGAGAGCTATTGCGGTTCATTCAGGCAGGCCCTGTCACATCGGGGCGCAAACAGGAACCATGAGCTACAACGTGCGTCCAGGAGGTTCAGGAGGTTTAAGAGCTCCCGATAGATCCAGGCATGCAACCAAAACTTCTTGTCCTCAAGACGATACAATCGGAAAACGTGGCGCGCCGTGGCATTGGTGCTGAACTCTGGCTCTCTACCTAACCCTGTGCCACCCCGCTGATCAGCTTAGCACCCGCATCTGAAATCCCCCCAGCTCTGCAACTCCTGCCTGCTAAACCTAATACTCTTGAGGGCCATATGTTAACAGCTGAATGCTTTAAGTTGGACCAGTGGGCGGCCCCTGACACATTATTACGCTTGAAGCCACAGCGGCGCTTTCCTAGGTGTAGAATGGGTACTCTGCAACCGGTTGGGTGGTGGATTCATCACACGTACGAGCAGATAAGCATGCAATAATGCATCAAATCACCGCGAATAGTTGTAAAGTGACGTTCCACTTTTTAAGTAGAGATTAAATACGAGGCCCAGCGAGTAATTCGTTTTGATGGTCATAGGTTCCCGCGACTAGACGTTACCGAAACCCAAACCCAGCCTAACTCGCCCTCTGTAAATGTCACACATCACAGTCCTTGATAAGCCGCAAGTTCCGCATCACGGAGCAGATGCGGCCCCGGGTGCACCTGCCTGCTGACCTCTTCTACGGGGGTCAGATATTGGACAACACCATGGACAAGCTGGTGCGCAACGAGGCAATGCTCACCATCAAAGGTCCGTCCGTGCGCACTCCCGGGCGTTTGCCCCAACAACGTTTTGGAGCCGTAAGATAATTTGAAAGGACTGCTACGTGCAAGCCTTAACGACCTGGTCACTGAGCCCCGCAACCCTATGAGCAACGTTTCAGTTGTCGCACACGTACCTTGATTGCCTCCGAAACCTACCTGGTCCATGCAGGTGAAATCAACCGGTTCGTTCGCAACGGTGTCATCCTCCAGGTGGGTCTTGATTCACCCATTCACCCCGCTACCCGGGGCTTTCGTTGGTCCTATTTTTTTATCGCATTCCGCTCCACATTGGTGCCCTCCCCCGGGGCGGGGCGCGGGTGTAGGTGTGCTAGGCGCTGTGGTGGCGCAGGCGCATTTAAGCCGTAATCTATTTTCCGAAACCCTTTTTTTGTCTGAATCCTCGCTCCCGTCTACTTGAGTAGTTGTTTTAATTGCGATACAAACAGAATAAGAACACCCCTGGGACGTGCGAGGACGCTTGCTCCTGAAACGCACATACGTGAGGTCACAGCTGGGAGGTGTAAACCCTCCCCTATCAACGCGTATTGGGATGTGATGAAAACTTTGGCCAAAAGAGCTCCGAAACGGTTTTACCGAATTATTAACCAACAAATCTGTTAATCGATAACAGGATGGCAACTTCGTGGCGGCGGATCTAGTCCTGTACTGCACCGGCTACTTGAAAACATACGACTACCTTGAAGGAGAGATGCGCTCGAGGCTTGAATTGCAGAAAGACGGCTTGTACTTGTACCGCAACTGTCTGCCGTGTGCCGTACCGCACCTCGCATTCATTGGCAGTGAGGTATGTATGCTTCAGGCGCTGCGTGTTATTCTCCCGCACGCTCCTGTGTGTGATGTTGCCTTGGGGGGAAAGGGGACGCAAAAGGGAATGTGTGAGGCGAGGGAATGTAGGCGTGCCTTGGCGAGGAGTGTGTGGGAAATCACGGACGCACACAACCACAGCTCGACGAATAAGTTGCTGTATCCTTTCCCTTTTTCCTCCTCCTCCTCCTCCCCCTCCTCCTCCTTCGTTACTCTCTTCGGGTCATTTTCATAGCATTGCATATTCGCGGGTGACATCCTCTCCCCAGTTCCGTTCACTTCAGGACGCAATTCATCACCCCGCTTCCCTGGCCCGGTAGGGTCCCATTCTTCCATCTCCTCAACCCCTAACCCAACCCTAGGTTTTAGTTTCCAGCTGCACCGTGTCCCGTTTCCCCCAATTCCCCGTAGCATTTTACCTGAACCCCTAAGCTTCTGTACCCCGTAGGTGAGCACCTATAACAACATCCTCACGCAAGGACTTCAGGCGCTGTGGCTGGCACACATCCTTGCGGGCCGTGTCCAGCTGCCTTCACCCGCGGCCATAACGGAAGACGTCCGCGCACAACAGCGTTGGCGGCGTGCTGTCATGCCAGCGCAGCGCAGCCGCGGCTCCGTGCTTATGCTCTACATGATGCAGTACCACGATCAGGTACGGTATGTACGTGTTGCTGTAAGGGCAGTGATACGAGCCCGAAAGGATGGGCGAGCCGCGCCGATCTTTTGAGCAGCCGTATTCGGGGTTATATGAGGTCAAACGTCCGGTTTTAGTCACGGTATTTCAGGAACGCATGCATGCCTCATTGATTTATCTGGGGCGCGTTGTTTGCATCCTGCCGTTTAAGGATTTCGCTCGGACCTAGATCCAAGTCAAGTTCCAGATCCGCAGATTTAGGTACAGATACACAACTTGAAATCATCAACAGCTGCTCAGGTAGCTATCGAGCTAACTCTCTGCGTTACAAGCTGGTGGTAATCCTCGTCAGCGGCTCATTAACCTGCGCGGAGCCCTGTTTCTGCCTCTGCGAGAGGAATGTCCTCATGTTAACTGTATTGTCAATTTGTCACAACAGTACGCGATGCTTTGCAACGCCGCAGCTTCTTGCAGATATGGGCCAGCCGCCCCACCGCAAGGGCGTCAACCTATTCGCTGAGTGTTTTGGAGCCTACACAGCCGCCGACTACGAAGACCTGATGACAGAGGACGACACCGTGCTGGCGGCGCGCCACGCTGAAGAGCAGCTGGCGGCGGCGGGTGTTCCGCCAGCCGTTCTAACGGCGACGACTTCCGGCCGCTCTGGCGCCATGGCGGGCACCGCCACGCCGCCGCAGCTACGCTCCCCACCAAGGGAAGCTGCGGCGCCAGCTGGCGGCGCCGCCGCCGCCGAGCACCGTGTTAGTGGCAGTACAAGCATTGCCACCAACGCAGCTCTGCACTGCAGCGGATCCACCACTGCCGCCGCCGCCGGCGCGGTTTGTATTCCGGCGGCTGCCAATCCTCTCCTCGACGAACGGTTCTTCTGCTACAGTAGCAGGGAGGGCACCACAGCATCTGCGCGCAGCTGCAACGGTCAGGGCTATCAGAACGAGCCGGGGCCCACTGCCGCCACCCCCTACAGGGCTGCTGCAAGCTCTACGGCCGGGTCTGTGATTCCCAGCTATGGTGTCGCGTCGGAGATGGCGGGGAAGGCTTCCACACAGGCCCTCTTATCTTCCAGTTCTATGGATGTGGCGTCGTCTACTGGAAGGTGCGGCATAACGGCATAGGATGCTTGCGGGGTTATCGGCTCTTGATCAATGCGGCTGTTGCGCTTCTCTTCTTTTTCCTTCTCTTTTACAAATGTATCATGGTCCTGTCGTTATTCCTGCTCTGATCTCCGTCGTATTAGGCCCGTATTGCGGGGATTCAGTGCACGTACCTGTTTCTCTTAGGGGAACGCGCTAGCCCAGGATTACAGTGTCGGAATCACCGGATTACGGTCATTTGGGCCCTCTGTTTTTCAAGCATAATCCCTTCAGGTTCTCTCCCCCTAGCAGAGGGATCGTGAACATTAAAACCGTTGACAAAGACAAATATCTGGATCATATATTCAATTTTGATTTGATGTGTTATGCACATCCTTGCAGGGTCTCCCAGGCGGATTGGGATCCGGGTTCAATGGACAGTCGCAGGGCGGCTTCGGCTAGGAGGCCCGCCGCCACGGTTCGCGTCAGCGACGGTGTCGCCGTCACTTCCACCAGTGCCGCCACTGCCACCGTTGGGGATGCTAATTCGCCGCGTGCCGCACCTGTCTGGGCGCGAAACGCGGAGCAGCGACGGTCAGTTCGAAGTATCAGCATGCGCGCCTCAGCTGATATGGCAATGGTCGGCAGGTGGGGAGACGTCGGAGACAGCGACAATCTCTGCCGTGACCGACGCCCGATCGTATCGCGTCGACCAATGACGATGACGGCATTGCTACCTGTCAAGGGCAATGCCCTCCCAGCCGCCGCAGCCGCCACCACTGCCGCCGACCCGTCCGACTCGGCCGGCCGGCCGGCTGCTCCACGGGTGGCCTCATCGGCGTCTGACCGTCGAATTGGCATGTCCCCGTCCCTTCATGGGAAAGGAGGAGGCGGCGACGGCGGCATTTATGACAGTGGTGGCAGCGGCGGGACCTGGAGCGGCTCGGCGCTGGGGCCGTCACCGCAGGCGGCCGGTACAGATCGCTTCACCACCGCCGCTGCGGCAGGACACTGCAGCTTTACTGCCCGCGGCCAACCGGATCTTGGCGGTTGGGTTCCTTCGGCGGTGACGTTTTCGGGGGGAATTCTGGCTGCAGGCAGTGCCGCGGCGGCCCCGGGAAATGCGCCGGGCTACCCTGCCCCAAATTCCCCTTCCCGCCTCTCCCGTTACACAGGCCCTACCTCCCCGATTCCATGCCACTCGACGCACACGAATGCAAGCCGGCCAGCACCCGGACACATATTCAAGAGGGACTCATGGGGCCCGGCTTTACAGCAGCCCTCCCCAACCCAATGTCATCCCCCACAGCATGTCAGGTGGAGTCCACAGAGCAGTGGCGAAGCCATAGAGTTAGCGAACAGCGCCGACAACTCTACAGCCAGCGGCCCGGGACTACGAGTGAATGGGGGCCCCACAAAGCAGGTTCAACCTTCGTATTGTGTGCGGTCTGCGCCTGCAAATACGCCATCCGCCGCTGCTGCCAATGGTGATGGCGGTGACGGCTACGGTCGCGGCTGTGAAAGCAGTAGCCTCCTGCGTGATGGCTCCAGCGGCGCCGCCGCCAGCAGGGGTAGTGGTGAGGAGGATTGTTATCGTTCGCCACCGAATGGATTGCAGCAGATCCAATGTCAGCATGTCGCCACCGCGGCATCGCTGTGCTATTTGGATCCGCCGCCGCTGCCGCTACCGCTGGCGGTGGTGGCGGCAGCAATGCAAGGTGGTCAGGTGGAAAGTCCTACGAGTAGGTCGCTCATTGGCAACCCATGCCTGTCGCCGGGCCATCCAATATCACGGGGGCAGCGGCTCAGCGCGAGTGAAGGGCCGCGGCACGGGGCGCCAATCAGCGTTGGTTACGACGGAGGATGTGGGCTACGTATCGATGGGCGGGAGAGACAATCCCCAGATCCTCAAGCTGAAGCAGTGGCAATAGATACCGGTATCTGTGGTGATGGTGATGGTGATGGTAATGGGGGAAACGACAGCGCTGTCAAAGTCGTCCACACGTCGGGATCAAATAGTGGCGCCTCTGCCATTGGGGGCGCCACCGGCGTCGGAGGTATCACTAGCAGCCGCTTGGAAATTACGGGTAATGTGAATGGCTTAACGGTCAAGCGCATGAATTGTAACCCGAACAAGAACAGAAATAGCAGCAGCAACAATAATAACAGTCATCTTGCCCTTGAAAGCAGCAGCGACCGGAGCCGCCGCCTGAGCAGCTGCAGTCGGAGCGGCAGCAGCGCTGATCATAACGCCAGCTGCGGCTGTAGCAGCGCAAGCGTGACAGAGACAGGCGTGGTGCTAGTCACTGGAGGAGCCGTTGCAGCTGCAGCCAACAGCGCGGCAGAAAAAGTGTACACCGCAAAGGAGAAACCAGATGCGCCGCTGGTTGTGGTGAGCAGTCTGGCTGCGATGGGGACAGCAGTGGCGCTGCCGCCCCCGTCCGGCACGCCGGTCTGGCACGGCTCTATCGTTGACTCTCGCCATCCCATGTCCAGCTCGCTTGGAAACGCATCGGAGGGCGTGTATGGCAGCCCGGGATCGAGCGCCGTGTCTCTGTCGCTGTGGCACGCCACCCCCTTAGCTCCCACCGGTGGCGGCTTTGTACGGCCAGGTCACGGCGCCGCTACGCGCGTTGCGGGCTTCATGGAGTCACGCTTCAGCGCCATGGGGCGGTTGGTGGAAATTGAACAGCCAGCTAGAAGCACTTACGATATGACGGAGGCGATAGAGGTGACAACCGCCGCGCCGACCAGTGCTGAGGGCGATTCGACGGAGGCCGCAGTAGTAGCGGCTGTTGGAGCGGCGGCAACGGCCAATGCAGTTGCGGGCACCACCGCGGGGCGCGGTGGCGGCGGCCGTGAGAGTGGCAGCCCAGCTGCCACCGTCGGGCTGGCTCTTTTCCGCGCCGACAGTAGCAGCGCTGGAAAGTCACCGCGGCATCAAAACGGCCCTTTTCAGTCAACAGCCAGCACCGCTAATGGAGTCATTGGCAGCTCTGGCGCCCGCAATTGGCGTCGTGCAAGCAGCCTGGCGAGGAGTGCCGACGGCTTGACGGCCACGCCAGAGGACGGCATCGCCATCACCGGCTGCAGTTGGCATGCGCTGCATGGAGCCTCCAGCACCGGCATGCAGAGTACGGGCAGCAGCGGCGGACATATCCACTCATCGATCAGCTTGGCGGGTGTCCTTATGGCTGCCGGTGGCACCGGCGGCCTCACCATTCCGCCGGCGGTGCCGGAGCTCTTCGTTCGGCAACCATCGCGGCTGTCCAGCTGCCCTACAGGTGACAGCCTGACCGGAGCTATGCTGGATCCTTGCAATTTCAATGACACGCAGGCGCCGACAACACTGGTTGGTGGTGGGACGCATTGAGGCAGGTAGTGGCAATGGCAACGGTGGCGATAGCGGGCCATCATTGCGGGTTGGTGATGACGCCGATGCGGGTCACCAAAGACGCGCTGATGACTTTCTCCAACCTTCAACGCCTTTCACTTAACAAGATAGGACTTTTGCGGATATCCCCGATCTGGGCTCGTGATTACGTTGCTTGGTTGCATGTGTACAACCATGCAGCAAATGAATAAACATTGTTGCGGGATGTTTATTCGTCTGTTTGTCTGTTTAGTGGTTATAGTGGTTGTCGTTGTGTGGATATCTGGTAGCAAATTAGAAATTCCCGTCGACGGTATGAAAGGCAGGCAGGTCAAACGGATAAAATGTCTTACACGGAATTTATATCTCCCGGGCGACGCCCGTGTGTGTGGTGTGTCATGCCTTGCTGTGCTGTACTGCGGTCCAGTTTCGGACCTTGATAGAAAACGAAGCCTTGGCCAGGCGTACCTCTGCGAGCGAGGCGCCCACATCGCCACACTGCAATGCTTAAGACTTAATTGCTGCAGCGCCTTCATCGCCTCACTACGGCAGTAATTGGTTGATTGTTCACTTCGTTTGACCGAGAGCTCTGACCGTGTTTAAGCATCGGTATGCCGGTTTCCTTGCCGTAAGCTTGCGCAAATGTTCCACGGCAAAAGTCATGATCATGATCCATTTGGGGTGGTGATGGCTGGGCCGGGTTTTAGGGCTCTTGTGCCTTCCAATGAGGTTGCACGAGCTCTGCTTGGCGTGGACTACTACCCCGGTATGGTGTGCACGAGTTGGCTGCGGACAGTGAGATGACCCATGGGTCGCACTAGGGCTTCGAGTTGACCCACGGGAGCATGTAAGGCCCTCCTATTGACCCAGGGCCCAACCGCACGGGCATTAGAACCACCTATGGGTCACCCACCATGATTTGGTGCGAGTCGTTGATCAGCTACCCCAAAACACCCACAATATGGCATACCATTCCATTGGACATAGTTTAACCAAAAAATATCGGCTGTTCCACATTCGGTATCTTGTTCCTTTCGCGTTATTGGCATAAGAGTAGAGCGACTATCGCGGAATTGAATATTTAGATCTCCCAACTGGGAGCGCATTTTGTGGTGTCGAGGCGGGTTCCCTCGCGCGTCGCCATCAGAGGCAAACATTCTGCCGCTGCTGGTGTTGCTGGTGGTTATCAATTGTGATCATCAGTCTAAACCAGTAGCATTCCCACCGGCCACACATCACCGAGTGTGCAATTTATACCGTTTTCTGCTACATGCTCAATGTTAAATAGCGTAGAATGGGAGGGCTGAATGATTTGTCCCTTCCATATAGGATCCCTTCCGAATGGGTGTTTTAGGGGCAGTTGAAGGTCCATTGACCATTTGTCGAGGAACTCAACTGCATGCAGGCGGCCGAGATTACGTCGCCCTGGCTTTCTAGTCGATTAGCAGCAATAGATAAAAGGTGGTGATGAGTACAATTCGTCGTGTAACGCCATTGTATCTTCACCGGCCACAGCTCTTTGCCCAATCCAGAGGGCTTATCTCGCACTCTTTCACAGAGCAGCATGGGGCCCTAGCAATCTTACGCCTACCCGTGCGAATCCACAGAATCCATACCATCTCCTCGTGCATCATGGGGAAACGAATCATCATATGCCCATGACGGATATCTACTTGGATCTTCACTACTGGGGGATGCCTGGTGAAGCTCGCCAGCCATATGCTTATGAAGCGCGTCAGCAGTGTTGCCATACAGTGACTTCTGGCGCCGAGTAAGCCCTGAAAAAACATTCAATCGAGCAGGTGCTCTTTACGAACGGGGACACTAGCTCCACGCACATATGAAGCAACCATAAAAATCTCGCGGCCTCCATGGTTGTAACAACCGATCGACACACTCACTGAAACGACCATACCGGCGTATCCCCAAGCCCATTCGACCCGCGCGAACTCCGCGCAAAACTGAACCAACGGAGTCACAGACCGTGCTCTGTCCGCATGCGGCAGCTCACGATACACAAGATTCGGACACAGGGGTATAGGGCAAATGTGCGGCAACACGAAAGCGGTTGCGGCCTCTACAGGCAATCGTGATGTTGGCCTCGCTTAGACAGTACCGCATCACCCGAGCAACCACCCGGGATTACCCCTTTGTGGTCGTCCGCGTGTACCGCATGCGGGGTTTGATGATTGTGACTCTGGTGGTGGACCATTGCTTCAGTTTTCGGGCGTTCACAGCACTCCCAATATGTGCCTCCTCAACAGCATTGTAGAGGCCCCCACTGGCGCCGCCATCGAGAACATCAATTAAGACATCAGCATCCGGATCGAACCCCTTCGTGGGGGCGGCGGTGGCAGGTTCTACGCCATCCCCAGAGGCTGCCTGATAATGCTGATGGTGCTGATGCGGGTGATGGTTGCTTCCGTCCTGAGGGCTGTGGCAGCCACCAGCGTTCATGCCGACTGCGGAGCTGAGGTGGACTTCCGTTGGTTCCAAGACATCGTGAGTGGCGGCCGTTGTGGTAGCTGTCCCCGCTTCGCGGTCCCCGTCCGCCTTCACCGTCACAGCAGCACTCTCCGCGCCATGTCGATCGATCAGACGAACGCCGTACGCAGTGCTCTCAACCTCGGCGCTGCTGCCGGCCTCCCCGGTCAGGTAATGACCGCCTAAAGCCGGCTGGGAAAGGAGGAGCCGTATCAGTACCAGATTCACCACCAAGAAAGCCGATGACATTGCCACTTCACGAACCCACTCTCTTGTGGAGTGGACCTCCTGCAGTATCAAACCGTACACGAAGGAGGAGACGGCGCCCTTCGGCGCGCTTCATTGGACCTCCGACGTCCCCTCACGCGCCATGACAGCACCTGATATGTGCACTACGCGACTGCAGCGCGCGACCAAAGCGTGCCGATACGACCGACAAAAACAAAGCCCCTTCCTAAATAGGTTTATCAAGGGCTCTGAACAGACCGCCCGGCAGCGGCCACATTGGCATCCTTTCTCTCCGCCCCTTCTCCTTCCTCTCATGCGCACCAAGAGGGAACCTGCTTCCCCCCGGGGGAAGGGAGTGGGTTTTGAAAAACACCTAGCCGAGCTCAGGAGGTGCCGAGCGACTGGGCTTCTTCCTCTTCTTCTTTTCCTTTGAGCCATCGCAGCACATCCACCTTTACCCGCATAGGGCCATCATTGCGGCCGCCATTATCGGCCAAGTCATCGTCGTCCTCCCCCCATCCTCGCAGGTGGCAGCTCGCAAGTGGCCCCAGTTATAGCGGCGGTATGGCCTCCAGCACGCCGTTTCCTCCGCCGCTCCCGAAGCTCACGTCCTCCGGCACTGTGGCGGTCTCCGGCGGCGGGCTGTACCGGTGGCTTCCGTCCAGCGACATGCGGGTGCACTCAGCGGCCGCGAACTCCATGCGAAGAGCTAGGCGCTCCGCACGGCGTGTGATCGCACCCTGGGAACGGCGGCGGCGGAGGTGGAGGGGTGAAGGGGGAGTTGAGTGTCACGTGATACATTTGTCGTACCTTCGCTGCGGAACAGGCCGCCGCGCGGGTGGGGAGAAGCGAAGCGTCACGCGAAGAAGCCGTACACCCACCTTGTATCGGAGCAGGTCGGGGGGTTCCCGAGGTTCTAGTTCAAACGGCACCTGCGATACGTACAGCACGTATGGAAGAGGGACAAGCGGATAATATATACTGTTAGTATTACTATTAGTTGTATCGCTGTGCAGATGCACCTGAGTTCATATCCCCCCTCCTCCCTTGAGGTTTACCCTCAATAAGGCCTCCCAGGCGTACCTGAAGGTTGCGCGTACGACTCACATAAGCCCACTCCGGTTCGTAGAGTTTCCCACCCAGGCCTATTTCATACACACACACACACAGTTTTGGTTCACGCCAGGACGACACGCGCAATCCCCCCACCTCACCTTGCATTTAAGAACCCTGAGCACACAAACACACACACGGTTTCGTGACTACTTTTGCTCCAGTGCTGCTGCACCCAATACGCGAAACCTGCGTCCCCCGCACTCACCTCCCGGACCAATCTCCGGCCCCTCCACACCACACAAATCTGATGATCTGTACAAGATTCTACCCGTACAAGAGCACAGCCGTATTCCGTACCGTCACAGGCGACCCGTGTCGCTCATCCACTGCAACCACCGTGACGAAGGCGTCCGCGCAATGGAAGATGCCGCAGTCATCCGCACCGGGGCGGCAGCTGCCATCCCCCAGCTCCTTCCCCGCCGCTGCCCCACTGCTGCCGGCGCCCGAGTAGGGGCTCTCCCCGAACACACTGACCATCACTTCAAGACTGCTGCCGAAGATGGCGGTCACCTGCGTGGTCACCGACATAGGGCCCCGTGTGCGTGATCCAAAGCAATTTAATTCACCACCAAAATACCCCCTTTCCCCGGATTCCTTCACCTGTCCTACCCTGTCGGCTGCCACTCAACCGTACATACCTAAACCACGATAACAAGCTCCCCCTCCCCTCCCCTCCCCAACGGAAACAATCCCCCCCCAGCCACCTGCGCCGTGATGTACAGAATGTCCCCAACTCGTGTGGGCCTTACGAACGACACGCTGTCCATGGCGGCGGTCAACATGGCAGGTGCGCGCAGTCGGGAGGCGCTGATGTAGGCGCACTGCTCCATCCAGCTCATTACCTGAGAGGGGGCCGGAAGCATCGGAAACAAGGCCGAGGTGTTGGGACCTTGTTAGGGCCCCCTTCCCCCTCCCCCTCCCCCTTCCCCCCAGCGGTCAGCTCAGCTTTCTTTTTCTTTTTTCCGCGGCTTTCTTTCGCCGCCAGCAGCGAGGCCGATAGTGTACATCATGACGGTTTCGATTCCGTTTTTTTCTGCTTATATTCACGGCCTTGGCGGCTACCTACTTTACATTTTTTTTGAGGGGGGGCCTCCGCGTCGGCAGCCAACCTTGACGGTTAGTCCTTGCTTCGTCAGCGACCACCACCAGCGTTTCTATGTTCATCTTCCCTCCCCCTCCCCGTCCAACCATCGCTGTCAATAATTGTTTTCTTCAGTAGCTTCTAAACAGCAGAAGCAGGTCTCGTGTATTCGCCCTCCCTCCCCCGTCCACCCCTTCCCCCCGCTCACACCTGGCCTCCGAAAGTGATATTCAGTGTGTTGGCGTGCTGAGGCAAGATTGACTGAGTCATGTAGGATGTGGTGCAGCCGGGGTTCACGCGCTGACGGACCGGTGGAGGTGACAGCACTGGGGCCGTCTTCCCCGGCCCCGCCGCCGCCGCCGCCGCAGCAGCAGCAGCAGCACCAGCGATGTCCCCGCCTTCAGAGCTTGCGGGGTCATTATCGCGGCCCCAAGACTGGGACCTCATCGCTTTGGTGGTGGCGGGGACCAGATGGAGGGTGATAGCGGGGGGCAGGGTGGGGCCGCCTTCCCGGTGAGTGATGGGCTGCAGCCTACAGGGCGGGGAAGTAGAGAAAGACAGGGGAAGGGGGAGGGAAAAACACACATTAGAACCACAGCTGAACGCCCATGAGCTGCAATGAACCAAATTTTACCCTAATGAAGAAATGCATCGTTCTTTTGCGAGGGGAGCGGGGGGAGGTGGGACGGGGACAGAGGGACAATGAGAGGTGCGTGTGTGAAGGCTGAGTGACACTCCCCTGTGGTGTGCGATCACATGTATATGAAACACAAACCTGCCCCCGCCGGCACCTGCAAACCCGCTCCGACTCGACTAGCTCCGGGTTTTGCCGTACACGTGTACGGCGCTCCAGCCGCTGTTGCCGCCTCAGCTCCGCTCCCTCCCACACCGCCCGGTGGTCCGGGGTAGTGGGAAACACACGGGGCAAACCCACTGCCGCCGTCGCTGACGCCATGCCTTCCGCCACCGCAGTACGGGGTCGTACGACAAACGTAAGATGTGCGGAGCAGCAGTGGTGCCGTACCCCTGTGCGCATGTCCTCACTCTCAAGCACCACTGCGACCTGGAGGGGCACAGGGACGCGAGGCAGGACCTTCACACCCGGAGGAAGGGAGGATTGGATCAGCCAGCCAACAGTTATAGCCGGCGGCCCTGCGGGATCCAGTACGACACGGCCATGGTCGCAAATGCTGGCATGATAACGGATACAGCGAACACTATGTACGGCACAGCCAGCCAGCCAGGAATTGTTGGTGCTTCAGGGTACTGGTTTCGCCCCCCCCACCACCACCACTAGCCAGTTGCCCCCACAGCTGGCGAGAGAGCACCGACTCTCCGCAAAGGACTCCCGGGCCTTCCCCCCAGTACACCCGGACTGCAGTGCAACGGCACTCCCTAAGCGCGCATCGCCATCGCCCCTCCACCCACCGATATCATCGCCCGTTTCCCGACTGCAGCTTTTCAGCAGTCGGCTACTTGCGGTCACCCAGACAAATATCCGCACAATATGCGCCCGGGGATGGGTTCCTGTGACCCGTGGGTCAGTCTATTATTCTTTTAAAAAAAGAATAGAATAGAATTTTGTGATTTCCTCCGTTGGCACCACCAGGTCACCTCAGATTCTCACCTCCATGCTGGTCTTAAACGTTCTTGATACCATGGCGGCGATGATGAGCACACAGCCCAGTCTGCAGGGCCGCAGGAAGTGCACCGCGTCCACAGAAGCAGTCACGCAGGGGCCATGAGCGAGCGTCTTGGCGGACAGACCGGCGCACAGATCGATCCAGCTGAGCACCTGAAGAGTGAACCGGGTTGACACTCGCGTGTGAGACCGGCACCGGCGGGTTGGGTGGGGGACAAAATGTGTATGTGGGCTAGAGGCTGAGGTGCTCCGGTGGCGATGGCAATCAACGGAGAAAAGGAAACATCAGCCATAGGGACATTAGTCAAGATGGTGGTGCAAATGATAGCCTAAGTCGTGTCCTGGGGAAGCATCCTCTCGTCCTCTCATCTCGCACGGTCTGCACGGCCCTGTAGCTAAATTAGGCAACACTTTGGACGGATCTCGAGGTTCCCACGAGGTGCCAGCTCTTCATGAAACGGGCCTTCTGTTAGGATGGCATGCGACCACTCCGTCCCCACCTGGCCCCCGGTGCATATCCCCAGCTGGTTCACATCCGCGGGCAGCACCAGCTGGTGCATCACCACACGAGTGGTGGCCATCGGAACAGAGAGGGCGCCCAACCCCAGGTCAACTGGAGGAACGATAGCAGGAGGCGCACAAGGGAGGCCAGCGTCTGATGGTGGGGGAGGGAATGGAGAGCCGTCCGCGTGCGGAGTCAATGACAGGGTGCTGCTGGCGGGACTAATGCGGCTCAAAGCGCCGCCGCGGCTGTCTGTCGGCGCTGCTGATTCCCCGCCCGCCATCGTCGGTGCCGTACTGGTGGTGGTGGTTGTGCTACGGTTACCGTTGGAGTCACTCCCGTTGGCCCTATTGGCACAGCAGCCAGCGGCGGGGCCCCAGCCAGTCGAATTGACGGTGCTCGTGATGGCGGTCGTGGATTCGCGAATGCCGTCGCGCTGCTGTTCGTTCCCTGGACTGAGAAACTCTTTTGTCATTTGGGTCGGCGGCTGTTGCTGCTCTGCAGTCGCTGCGGTGTCCAGGGCGGTGGCAGCTGCAGTAGGGATGAAGGAGGCAGGAAGCCCCATCGCGTAAGACACGCCACGGAGCCGTTAGGTAAGTGTCCAGGTTGTCGACGCATAAGATTTTGGCAATATGGGTGGGGCGCAAGTTAGGAGGGCTCTTGGGAGCGCCTTTGTGGGCGGGATTGCGATTTGCGCGGCCGAGCTGACTCCCTGCTGGCAGATGTGCATGTGGAAGTATGCAGGTCATAGGTCATCGTGCACTGCAGGCTTAATTGACGCAGGGGAAGGGACGAGAGTGATTGGGGCCGTTACGAACCCGCGTGGAGGGGGGCCGGCAAGCGGGAAATGGAGCTTGGCGTCATGAAACTAATGACGCGGAAATAAGTTCCATTTTGCTGGATGGAATTGGATCAATCCCGGGTTGGGATGGAGGGAAACGGCTGGCGATTACGGAATGCGAGGATGTGGCTGTTTTGGTGGTTAAGGAAGGATGTCGGAATTCCAAGGCGCCACAATAAGCAAGAGCGAAGTCAATATGCACAAGGCGCTGCGTTATACATGAACAGGAGAACACGCCTGCAAGCGTTTACCTCTGGCTGAAAGCCTCGCATCTTTCGGCATGACCGTTGGGAATGCGTTTACGAACGCTTGCAGAAGGGCCTCCAGCTTTGCCACTCTTTGTTGGAGCTCTTTCACATCTGTCCCCGGGCATTCTAGGTTCTTATCATGGTGCCATCTGTCCAAGTGCCCATCTGCCTCATTCTGCCCGCCCACCAAATTTTCAAGAAGCTGTTGTGGTATCATAATAGGTTCATTAATAAGACATGGAAGTACTTCAACAAGTTTCAGGCCATAAGGAGTGACCAAAGAAGCAAGCATTATGTCGTGCACCGGTATACGTGTTAGGGTCATCGACGTCGACGTCGTTAAGAGTTAGACTTTGTAAGCACTTGTGCCCATGAATCAATTGAATATGCTCTCAACGAGAAGCAAATAATCATGCCGGGCATTTTGACATCATGGCGGTCGATACCCGTTAAGGTGTCCGCCGTTATGGCACCGCACAGAAGGTCGCACACCACATCGTCATTGCTCCTCCGCAGGGTCTATCAACTAATACGTCCGAATACTGTTCGAGATGAAAGCGCCTCGTCTGGGAACGTTTTCCCGTACGATAGGGTCTGTTAGCCGGGCAAGGCCCGGGCATGACTGGGTTGACCTGGCTGACGTAAACTGAGCGGGTGCTCAGCACAACTGGCACAACTTTGTTGGTCATGGCAGTAACCAGGATCCGACCTCATCCTCACAACCAGCAAACAAAAGTACATTACGGCCGTTTGCAAGCAGACATACCTGATGCGGCCGAAGGTCAACCGCCCGAAATATACGCTCCCCATCCCAACTCCCCTAGGCAGCCTTCAAGGTAAATGTTCACCGCATCTGCACCGTTCCCTCCTTCGCTCGCGACGGGGCCACATCCCCCACGCGCGCTCCTGTCTCCCGAGCCGCAGGCGTCGCCATCAGTCACCGTTGCCGTTCCCCCGCAGGACAGATACTTCTTAGTCTTACCTTATCGCACGTGTTCTGCCCTCGCAAAGCTTTTCAGATATTCGTCCTACTCAGAGGGTCAGGCGGTAGCTTGGGTAAACATGGGGCCGCAGAGGGCGGCGTAGGGCGATGGTTAACGGTGTACTGATGCACCAGATGATGAGCCATATGATTCAAAGAACACCACCGATATATACAATAACATGCCACAAGACTTGCATGCTGATATGACGATGGGTATTTTGGGAGGGTATGAAGCTGGGTTTCTGGACTTGGCGGGAATCCCATCGCACGTTTCTTTTCGGCTTCCGCTGCGCAAAGGTAGCATCGCACCCATAGGCAGTTAGAAAACTTATGTAAATACCGGAATGTACCCAGAAACCTTGAACACTAAGCCGTTGCAACCTGCTACTAAATAGCTTTTACTGAAGCGTTATCTTAGTCCATGGGAAGGCTGCATTGACAGGCTACGCCAGCGACCCCATATTCTTAAACCACGAATATTTCCCTATCGGTTCGGGACATATAACAAGGTACAAGTTCTGCCTTAAAATTGTTCCAGTACGGCACCGTACAAGAAGATTTTTTCTATGAGATACGAGCGACCTCATAAAGCGCCCCAATTTCATAGCTGGTCGTGGGGCAGTAAAACATCATAGATACAATAAAATTTTCTCCTAGTAATAGTCAATTATAGGCTGGCCAGCTCTCATTGGAGAACAGACAATGACTCGTCTTCATGGCCCGCCAGGTTCCTTTGCCGCTGGCAGTCTTCTCTTTGCAGTCGAGGTGCGCTTTTAGGTGCCGAATTTAAATAGCGTGAATGGGTGCTTGTCAATAAGCTGCGGCGCGGAACGGCGGCTTGCGCAGATGGGCTAGGATACTACGCATGTTCTATTCAATTTTTAAGGCCGTTTTGCGCTCTTTGCACAAATAGAATACCTGGCTAGGCCCATGAAGTGAAAAGTGCGGCAGAGTGTCCGGCACGTGCCAAACACAAGCTCGCTTTTTTAACCCCGGACTTGTGGTTTGCAGATTCCTGGCCTGGATGACGGTCCGTGTGATTTATCTGGCGCAGCGTCGGCCAGTCGCCACCGGGGCGGCCGGACGAAAGCATGCAGGCCTGACGCTGCGGACGTTGAGGAGCTCGCCCAAACGTGGCAGGCATCGGCAGCAAGTGCGCGGGTAAGGTTAGCACACGTTAACATCCGTCCTTAAGTCTTTGGTAGGCCATGTATATCATATAGCACTTTGTCGATAAAACGTTTTTCGACAATTCCGGTACTGCCAAGTAAGCAATATACGCCTATGATATCAGCGTCGGCTCGATGCTACATATTTAAGTTATGCATCATGTTTGTGCAACTCTTTTGCGTGGAAACCGTTGCGTTCTTGGTTGCTTGCCATGTCGCTCAGTTGCGCAGGGGCCACAAAGTTTCACCTTACCATTTGGCTACAAATGAACTCTCATATGCGCCGCTCTTGCAATGCAGCTTCTCAATGACGTCCGCCTTCTCAAGCGCCAGGGTCAGGCATCCGATGCCGGTATCCTCGCACAGCGCCTGCGGGACCTGGGCTATGACGCTTCTCGCGTCGCACAAAATGCCTCCAACGCTACCCCGAGCTCTCTGCGTTTAGCACATGACTTTGTCATTGTGAATGGCTGCTTCGGCTCTGTCACGGCGCTCGTAGTGGAGCCGAACTTTCGGGAGCACTTTTGCATAGGCTCCGTGTATGCGACGGAGCGTTACCGGCAGCTGCTGGCCCTAGTTCCAGAGGAGCTTGTGGCACCGTACAGCAAGATTCAAGAAATGGTAAAGCTAATTTGCGCAGAGATGAAGTTCAGCTTCGAGGCGACTGGGAACTCCCTCCCGCCGTGGCGCAGCGCGGCCAGTGTCTTGTCACGCTGGGCGGCGGCACGGCCATAGCCACTTTGTCAGAGCGTGGAGATTCGGCAGTAGCAGTAGCAGTAGCGTGTGTTTCTTTATGGCAATCGTGACATTCATCAGAAAGGCACAATGAAGCGGTATCCTTGCCGCCATCTATTTTGCGCAGTCTACGGAAGGGTTTCGAGAGGATTAGAGGGCGGACGCGAGCCAGATCTTTTTAGGTTGGGTCTGGCGCCGCCAGGATCTGTTACTGGCTTGGTTGAAGTAAACTGCCTATTCCGGCTGGCCGTCATTACTGTGGGACATTTGGCGGGCTGGGCCACCCAGTATAAGTGCCATCTGTCTGCGTTTCTCCTCGACCCTGCTGCCATGTTTTCTCGTACTCCTAGCCCACACGTTTACGAAATGCAAGGTCGGCATGCAGACCTTGAATGCATCAAGCCGTAGGAAAGTGTAATAGTGCGTGTGTGCGTTTTGCATGGACATCGGGAAATTACTACAGCCTGGATGTTCAAGGATGGCACTGTCGGTCGGACTGTCGATCGGTCTAGCTTGCGTTTTTCAGGAAGAAATCCGCGCACATGCGCGCGCATGTTGTTAAGGTCAGCGTTGCAGAGCTGCTGACTCAGCAAGTGCGTGTTGGTTATGCGTCCTCTCATGGAAGCTGCGTTGCAAACGACCGCGCTTAGTATGAATGGCCGCACGGTGGAAATCTAGGGAGATCCAGTCGAAAGACCGGGCGGGTAGAAACCCAGGACTGGCATTTGAATGCCTGTCTGTGTGGGTATCTGCATCTGCGTTACTGTCCCTGTGGCTGATGGATTGAGGAGCATCGATAGCGACATTTTTCCTGAGCGGGAGCGGGGAGCGTATGCATGTGGATCCTACGGTGAATCCTCCTGCCCGTGTCTAGTCGCAGTTGTCTCTCGCTATTTTGTCATGATGCTGATACTGGATAATGTTTGTGTTGTGTCAGTTGCGATGTTGTTACAGTCTTGATGAGAAGGTTGGCGCGAATGCAAATGTGGCAACAGTGATGGAGGTGGCGGTGCACATTACAACAATACTCGGGAAGCATGTGGTGGCGATTGGGTCGGGCCGGATCGAGTCGGGATGGTACCGCTGTTCCGTCGCGCATCACTTATTCCTCCTACATGCAGCTCCCTCGGGCCACAGCTCAGGGCATAACAGGGCCAGTGCCTTGTCGTACTGCAGTTGGGCTCGCTTTGGGAGATGCTACGGCTAATCCACATCGCGCGTAATCTAGCAGTAGAGGCATGTTACTTGCATCAAGTCCCCGTTGGGGCCAGCGCCGCCGGATCTCATGAACACGGCTGCAGTGCGGCCCTGAGGGTGAGCCGGTGTGTATGCAGCTGCCCAGGTCCAGTTTGTTGGATGGTCCGCTTGTTGGGTGTGCTTTTTGTCATTGGATGGCTGAAGCCGGTGCACGGTGCATGGCATCGTGTTTAGCGATATCATAACATGCGCATTTTGCACGTCTTGGTGCTGGACACGCACTGGCTGCGCCGCGGGAGGCCCTTTAAACTCGATTACTTGTTGTCGTTGTCGCATGGGTTCTCTCAAAGAATCCTTTTTTATGATCGGACCCGCATGGTTGTGCACTTAGCTGGCGGAGAAGACGGACCTTCTCTGAAGAGGATAGGGCGGAAGGGCATATTTGCGTTGCCATGTGGTGATTGTCTTTTGTTGGACGCTTAATTTTGTTCTTTTGTCGGATGTGTTACGGAACGTGTGCTCACAAAGCGTAATGACTGGGCCCGAAAGGGAATATGCGTATTACCCCCTGCAACCGGGGCTGGTGCGCGCGCAGGGTTTTTCGCTTGGGCCGTATTGGCCGGAGGCCTGCTGCCTGCCGAACGCGACGCCAGCTGGTTCAGAGAGGAGGGGGTTTCCTCACGGGGCTGCGACGTGACGGGCTGACAACGGATGCTACAGTTGTGGGCCTTAAAAGCAGAGGTCTGGGTCGTCACAGGGGCTATTTACACTTCTCACATGTAAACAGTTTTGAGGTTGACATTGTGTAAGCTTCATGTGAAAGGACTATTACTATGCCTTGTCCACATGCTCATGTCACTGCGGGTAGGATTGGGGTGGTGTGGATATCTTCAAATCTTAACAGCCGCCTCTAAAATGGGCGGTATGGATTATGGCAGGTAGTGCCATTCGCTCAAAACGTCTCCTACTTGTGCAGCTACTGCACAAGACGTATAATTCTCTTTGCATCAGGCAATATCACTATATATAGGCCGCACCGTCCGTCCGTCATGAGCATCATCATCATCGCATTATGCCATTTGATCCGGAGAGCTGCCTGGATGGGTGGGGGGGATGCATCCAGGAACATCCACCCACTACGGCCTACCCGAAGCCGCTGGGTGGTGGAAGTGAGGGAGATCATCCGCAGCATCTTTGCAAGTATTGGTTTTACAGCACGAGGGACTGTTCCGATCAGGAACATGCCTTACACAGGCATAGAATGATGTAAAATGAACCCAACCACGTATCCGCTACAAGGCTACGCGCCATAGGTAGTACGGTGGTGCCGCACAGCCGCTCGGGAAGGCAACGAACTCACCGGGGTGTGATTATTGGATTAGGGATGCACATAACGGCACCTACGTTAACCCGCAGGGCAATTTCTCCCCTGGCTTTGCATGTGACGAATTAACGTAATATATTGAGGCTTAGGAAACCGCGAAAAGACGCACAACTGTTCAAATGGACGTGGTCCTCTAATGTGCAGACGTCCCGAGGAATCACATTGCAGCTATGGGCCAGCGCCCTAGAAGTCGCGCCAATATATAACCAGCTACCTGCTACTTTCTAAACGAGCAACAACGCTATACAACCCTCAACAATTACCGAATGCAGCATATCTCACAACCGTACAACCGTAAGACCGCATCTTCGTACGTACGGCTATAACTGCGGCGTCTTTTTAACGTCCTCTACCGGATATCCGAGATGTCACAGCTGCCTTTACATTTGTTGTGGCAAGTGTAGGCAAGCAGCGTGCATCGGCAGTCGGCATTCCTGGCTCAGAGCGGCTTCACAAGGTCTTCATGGTAGTGCTGGCCTTGACCGTGAAGTTGAGCGCGCGTGCGTTAGTCTGGACATTGACCCACTGCTGGAAAGCGGCCAGGCCCGTCTGCGACTGGGAGTTGGGGACGATGTGGAACCGAGGAACCGCACGCCGGCAAGGCAGGGAGGGAAAGAAAAAGGTTAAGGTGGGGGAAACGGAAGGGGTAACCATGTGGAGGGAAGTGTTTGTCAATCGAGTCAAGCCTTCCTTTTATCTGCTTATGTGTCGGACCTGGGATCGTATTCTATCTTTAGCCATGGTCAACGTGCTGATTTAAGATACCTTCGGTTTTCGACTTGCGCATGCACGCGTGCACATGCGCCGCCATGAACGGAGGCTCCTCCTCGCCGTACACACAGCCCCTGAGCCCCGTACCAATCCATCAGCTCCCACCCTCATGCCTTAGCCATGACCTTTCAACTACCATACCTGCTGCTTACGGAACGTGGATTGCAGCCAGGCCACAGCGAATAAGTTTGTGTCGTTGACTACCTCCTGCGGGAGTTTGAAGTTCGGTAGCACCAGCAGTACGAACGGGTAAGACCTGATAAACCTTACAGTTAAGCAGCAGGAAATTAAGATTATAAGCAGTGCACGACTTGACATAATTAACGATGAAAAACCAGTGCGCTGTATCCTATCAGGGAGTGGAATCCCGTACATGCATAAACAGTGAAGATACCATGAGCATAAATGTCATTCAAGCCGTAACAGTAGCCAGCCACATGCCGATGTTTGATTGCGATGTGGTGTAGCTTTAATGCAGCGTTGATGTCTCTTTTTCCGTCTTGCAACAGAACGATGTGCTGCATGTCAGTGCTCACGCTCGTAGTAATGCTCCCATGGGTGCACAGCTTATCGGCTCCCCAGTATGACAGGGAGCCATCACCGCTGGCGAACTGGATGTGACCCGCCTGGGGAAGGAGACGGGGAGGAGATGGGGGGCAGATCGGTTGGATTAGGGCCAGCACAGGTTTGGGAAAGAATCAGGCCACTTTTAAGCAGACCGTCGAAGGGCGGGTTGCTAGGATGAGAGAATTATCAAGGTTGAGATGGTTGCGGTACTGTAGGGTAACGTATGCCAGATCACCGAGCAGTCCAAAAAAACGCATGCATCACGTCTCAGAACCGAAAAAAATAATAATTGAAATTTGTCATTAAAAATTTGTCCATGTGATTTAGTCTCAAAACATTCAAGCCTTCCACTTTGTCGCTGACGCGCACATGCATATGACGAATTGAGATATCCATTGACTGATCTAAATGATTAACATGTCACGAAATTACGCAGGAAAACTGGTCTCGCATTTGGGTTGCAGGACGCATCAAGATATGCAGTACGGACAAAACAAGTACGGACAAGCTACAGGCGAGGCACGGGTACTGCTAATTTCCTGCAGCAAGCTGTGGAAAACCTCTTCAATACACAAAAACTCCCAGGGCGAAAAATATAACCCACCATGAGTTAAGAGTTTGAATTTAAGTTCTTTTACCGGTCTCATATAATCGACAGACATTATCGGCAATATCGGCAGTCGCGTCTGGCACGCAATTATCTCGTAATATTTTGGGAAGAGAAGGTTCAAAACATGACAACTCCTAAACGACGCCGTATTCCATACTCTCACAGTAATTCTGCACTATTTTAGTCCCTATCACGCAATCGGGTTCTGAAGCGGCGCGGTTGTTCGCCGCGCAGCAGTTCGATGCGCTATTCCTGCGTTTCCTACCTTCACGACCCGAACATTCCATAAACAAGAGAGAACAGGTTAAGCATGACCTGACACCCTCAAAGGCAACTCCCAATCCGCATCGCGTTATATCTGGTAGGAAGGGGGTCGCCGCGACCTGGGCTTAAGCAGCTTAAGCACTAAAACCCCTATATGCACTTCGTAGCGGATGCGTATCACAGCCGCTTTACCTGCACCACTACCATCTGCCAGCTTCCCGGCGCGAGTGCGCTGAAGAATTTCGGGTAGTTGGATCCAGCGGGGTTGCAGCTGCTGATGACGCCGCCGCCTGGGAACAGAGGGAGGAAGTGGGGGGACCCGGTAGGGGGAGTGGAGAGGGAGAGACAGGGCGGGAAATAGGCACCAGCGCCACGCGTGACGATGAAGAAAATAGCGCAGTGCCACGCGCACAGGCTCGGTGTAAGATATACAATTTATGGCGATAAGTAAGCGCAGCATCCGGGCAATCCAATCAGGCAAACATTGAGCTGCGCACTGACACCCAAGCACGGTGTGATTGCCAGATCGTCCTTACGTTACCCACAGCTTCTTTTGCCACCACGGGAATAAAAGCGGGTGCAACCAATTCCTGGATCCCGGCATCATTTCCATCCCAACCGCCATAAGACCCTGTTAAGACCGGAAGAAGCATGACCCTGCCCGGCACGAACATACACACACACACACATCCTATATGCATACACACATCGCACGCACGCACCAATAAGTCCGGCGGTGCGGTTGGCCGCCAACAGGGCCTTGGCGGCAGACGGGTAGTCGGGACTCTCGGACGTGTAAATGGTGTTGTCTATCGGGTCCACCAGCACCGCCGTCGCGATGTCGGTGCGACCTGGCGCAATGGCAAAGAAAATCATTTAGCGCCCAAAAGACTGAAAGATTCATTATTTTTGACATTGAAAGCAGTCGAAGATACGAACCAGCACGAGATTTCCTAAACGACGAGAACTCCGTAACTGCTACGTTGCGGAATAACCTCGGCACTCACATCGCTGTAAATCCATGAGAAGGAATAAATGGTGTTCCTCCTGCTAGGATCAGGTATGCCTGGCGGGGAACTAAATTCTACTAATTAAGGGTCCCCGAGCAGGCCGCATCAATCGGTCGTAGTACCTGCGTAGTGCAGTGCAGCCAGCTTGCCGCCGCGGCTGTGGCCCATGGTGGCCAGACGCGTGAAGTCTGGGAGGCCGTAGAGGCGGCTGGTTTTTGTATTGGCTTGTGTCCTCAGCCAGTCCAGCAGCGGTGTCAGGTAGCCCAGCTGAGAACACAGCGAACCGTGGGTCAGTTCGGGAGCATAAGGCACACGAATATCCGACTCAAATGCATGCGGTGTGCTGGGACAATTCAGAGGAAGTGGGGTAAAAGCGCTGTGGGTTGGTTCCGGCGGCCGGGGAGGCTATGTGCTGACACGGGTTTAGGAACAGCGATTCGGTGCGTGGTAAGGTCAGGAACTGTATGGCGGGGACTTTGGGCCAGAAGAGAAGAGATGAGAAGATTGGGTGTGGCTGCCGGTTGGGTGTGGCGAGGAGAAGGGCGACGGATGCAATAGGACAGGAAGCGTCAGGGATGTGAATGGTACGACATAGCCATCGTTCATACCTCGACACGATCGACCACGATGGGCAGAAGTCCCGGAATTGTGTATTGCAGTACGACATAGCCCCAGGAAGTCACGTGGTTGGCAGTTGGAGTATACCAGGTGGCCTTGGCCTGCGGCGCCAAGGAGGGTATAAACATCATGAAATGGTTGACATAGGGGCAGGCAAGCTTTGGATTCGTAAGATCATATGTCTTATTACGGTTGCGGATGTGGGAAGGCGCTTAGGATTGTGACATCACAAAATTGGACGGCGATTCGGGGGATGAGGGTGTGCGGAGTATGGCCGGCTTTGTGTCGTGGTGTCATTGCCAGTAAGCCATTAGCGAGTACTAATAGGCACGTCCTGCCGCAAAACACCACGTCCTTGGGCCGTGGTGGCTCGCGGCTGTACCGGTTAACCAGGACTCCGAAACCGACGTGCAAATGGCTTCTTAAGTAATGCGTGGCCACAGTAGGATGCTGGTCCGTATTTTTAAAACAAGTGTAACGTGCACATGAGAGCAATTACTGCAGATCATAAATAAATAAACATATATTATATATTCTAATTAATGATATTTATGTTAAAGAATAAGGAATAAGGAAAACCTTCGTAGGTTTCAAAAAAAGGGCCAGGGATCTATTGTGCGGTTATTGTAAAGCAGGTTGATAAAAGGACCCGGGAAAAAACGAGTATCTCAATTATTTAGCAAAATTTAGCAATAAGTCAATCCTTATCAATTGCATCTGATAGAAAAATAACAGTTATCAACAAATAAGTTGCCCAAAAGGATCTTAAGAAAGCTGAGCAAGACTCTTTAAAACAAAAAATTAAACAAACCCCAAAACAAATTGAAGGTCTCCTTTCCTGAGTAAGTAACTTATCTTGGTACGATGATATATATTTTTGTTCAAATTCTGATTATATTGTTCAGCTACATACTCAAGATACAATTCCTCGTTATTCTTTTCAAGCGGAAGTTTTTTACGAACGCCATAAATTCTTATCAACTGGCGGCAAATGTCTCCCCATACGCCTTGCTGCAGCCATTCTTTGAGCCCTTTTATTTCACCGTCAAAACTAAGTGTCACCGGCTGGATACAATTAATCCATTTTTCGTAGAACTTCATATCATAAGCAAATAGTGCAGTAACTGGTGCTGATTTATTTTAGCAAGTAGAATATTCAAGATCAACAGACAGACAATATACAACTGGGTTAGTATCAAGGAAGAAATTAAGGAATGAAGAAAACCTTCGTAGGTTTCTATTACCTGAAAGCCGTTGAACATAACGACAATGGGAAAAGGAGCCGCCGCAGAGGAGTTCGGGTAGGTCACGATGACGTCAAGATCGACAAGTGTCCCGGATTTACTGGTCGGTGATGGCGTCGTTATCTTGACCTTCTGTGAAAGGCTACCGCTGACGAAAGGCCCACGTGCGGAGAAATCCTGTGCCGCGATACATTGTTGAAACGCCAACAATACAATTGAGAGGGAAAGTCCAACGCTAACTGCTGATGCGCGAAACATGGTCATCTGTGTGAGAATTAGATCAGCAGCCTGGGAGCAGGGCAATCGAGGCAGCACAGCTTGGAGAAGTTTTTAATTGCCACTTATAAATGCCTTTAATACCCTTGCCTCAATCTCAGGTTAATCGCTTTCAGCATTAAACGCAATGAATAAAACACTTATCCGATGGCCATCCGAACCCACACACTGTCGTACCCTCATTCTTCTGCATGTGTTAGGTCGGTAGCATCCTAAAAATAAATAATTACAGATCTACAGAAGGTAACTGCTGGATCATATGAATTAATAATGAACCAATTTTTTCATGAAACAAATTTTCGCATTTTTGGCTCGCTTCATCTCCGAGGCCATTACAAACTCTCGACCTGTTATTCTTATTTTTTTTGTCTGTTCCCGGATCGAACGGCTTATGAGCTTCTTGGCTTGCCTGTTTCGTCCCAGCTGTTTAAGTTCCTAATAACGAGTAAAACAAGATGTGGGCGGGTTAGCCACGAATCCAAATAAAACCCCGCACCATCGATTGGCAAATAATCACTAGACGGCGTGAAATGGGGAAATGAATGCAGAGCCCAACCCGTGAGTGCAATTAACATACCTGCAGCGTTGTCGGGGGCGACACTGATGTTGTCAGCATCACTTGCCCAAGTTAAAACGCATAAGCACTTGCTTTTGTGATTGCCATGAGGTGAAGCAATTATTACAGGTTCCACAAGAACAGGGGAACTTGTTAAATTTTATGCGAAAGTATTCCCAGGGGAAATTATATTAGCATTGGTATCACATCACTTTACGCTGCAAGCTGTCTCATCGAAATATTTCGTCTTACAACGTGGATGAGATCGGACCTTCCAGTTCCTTTTACAATTAACGCATCCTGTACTGTCACTGTAAGAGAGTCATACTAATTGCATGCCACTTTGTTATTGACATGGCCATTTTCTCTATCATTTACAATACCAATATAATTGAAGTTAAGGAATTATGGGCTGCTTCAATTTGTACGTCGTCGTTGCTCGTTGGCAGAGGGTTGCTGCGCGATTTAATCAGACGTAGCGCTGATGGCGGTGCCCGGTTGCTTCTCACACACGGATTGTACCTTTGCTGATTATGGATGAACCTAAGCCCGACCCAGCCCCTGTCCTAAACTTGCTGAACGCCTTTCGATCATCGCAAGCGCTTTTTGTTGCCGTTGAGTTGGGCATTTTTGAAATCCTTCAGGCATCCAATTCACCCACGTCGTTGGAGGAGCTCCGTGACCGTGTGGCACATCGGCAAGGGCAACCAATTTCCCCGGATGGTCTGGATCGGCTTTGTCGAACATGCGTAGCCCTTGGCCTTATCCATTCACCCTCATCGGGACTATTTGCTCTTACGCCGGTGGCGGAAACCTACCTAGTGGCCAGCTCGTCCACCTCGCTAGTCGGATACTGCACGCACTCGGCGCAGGTACGCGGTGCAGAGGGGCGCAGACATCTGATCCGCGAGTGTATCTGATTGGTCAAGGTCACGGTTGCCTCGCAAGCGAGCATTTAACGCTTTGGCCAGGGATTTTACCGGTTAAGTATTACAGCATCAGTGCTGAGGTAGCGCATACCCACCCACCCAGTCACCGGCCCGCGACCTTGGCCAATCCCCAAATCGGATTGAAATATGGGCTTCAGCACTGGCAATACCTGTCACCACTCGCGGCTTGCGGACACATTAGCTGGTCGCCTGTCAAAAATGGTCTGCATCAATTGTAAACCGGCCAAACCCCCAAGCATACACCCTGGCGCCCACATCTGTGGGCGGCATGCCCCAACTCCCCTCTCATTTGCTCCATCGAGGTCTTCCCCTTCGCACCATTCTATTGCTGCCGTTCGCTTATTACACCCCTGCGTCCTTACAGGCGTCCATACAGTGCATGTGCGTAGCTCATAGCCATCCTAGCTTCCGTTGACACGGATGTTGAAACAGACGCATACATTAAGCCTGGCGATTTACCTCTCAGCATTGCAGGCGAACGCAATATTTTAGGGACTAGTTTCTGGATGAAACAACGCACTTCGTACCCCGGTCCAGCACTAGCCGCCAGAACACTCTGCCTGCTCCCTGAGCGAACGACCCTAAGCCCCACGCCGCATCGCAGGCTACTCGGATTAGCGGGCCTCCTTATTCGGATTAGCGGGCCTCCTTACTCGGATTAGCGGGCCTCCTTACTCGGATTAGCGGGCCTCCTTATTCGGATTAGCGGGCCTCCTTACTCGAATTAGCGGGCCTCCTTACTCGAATTAGCGGGCCTCCTTACTCGGATTAGCGGGCCTCCTTACTCGGATTAGCGGGCCTCCTTATTCGGATTAGCGGGCCTCCTTACTCGAATTAGCGGGCCTCCTTACTCGGATTAGCGGGCCTCCTTATTCGGATTAGCGGGCCTCCTTACTCGGATTAGCGGGCCTCCTTACTCGGATTAGCGGGCCTCCTTACTCGGATTAGCGGGCCTCCTTACTCGGATTAGCGGGCCTCCTTACTCGGATTAGCGGGCCTCCTTATTCGGATTAGCGGGCCTCCTTACTCGAATTAGCGGGCCTCCTTACTCGAATTAGCGGGCCTCATTAAGCTCTGGGCTTAAGCGCTGGACACTTAGAGCTCTATTCGGCTTTCCCTCTCCGTGTTACCCCTTCATGTCTTGTTTCTACCTCCTGCGCCAGGTCGTGTGGCCGCTGTTCGGCGACCTCTCAACTGCCGTTGCTTCTGGCTCGCATGTGTGGCAGCAAGCCTTCGGTCAGCCTGGTTCTGATGTCTTCGGGCGCATATACTCCACGCCCGCCGCCGTGCTTCGCTTCCTGCGCGGGATGCACTCCTTCGCGGCTCTCTCCGCCACGTCGGTGGTGACCGCGTTTGACCTCTCGTTCGCGACCTCGCTGGTGGACCTAGGCGGCGCAACGGGCGCACTCGCACGTGCCGCGTGTGAATCGTACCCGACTTTGCGCTCCGCAGTGGTGGTGGATCTGCCGCACGTGGTGGCGGACGCACGTGCACACTTTGCGCCGCCGCCGGGTGGCCCCTGTGACGGGCGGCTCAGCTGGCTGGCAGCGGATTTCTTCGCTGAGCCAGAGGCGCTGCCGCAGCAGGTCTGCCTATCTGTCTGCCTGTCTGTCTGTGCCCTGCTTGAGCGGTACTCTATTTGCACGGGCAGTCACGGGCTGCTGGGGGATGATGGAGAGTAATCAGGAAACATAGCAATGGAC
This sequence comes from Volvox reticuliferus, assembly GCA_019650235.1. NCBI lineage: Eukaryota > Viridiplantae > Chlorophyta > Chlorophyceae > Chlamydomonadales > Volvocaceae > Volvox > Volvox reticuliferus. The sequence goes on along the minus strand of BNCP01000010.1, from coordinate 1,040,273 downwards.
TTGTATATATTGCATGCGCGTGCATGCCCGCCTTTTCGTAGGTTAGACATAAGTATCCGATTGGCGATGTTGGGCTGCGTGACTGGGGTTGCGTGATTGCATGCTGCAGCACGTTCCTTGCTTCACCCGCGTGGAGGCGTTACCCAGCTGTGCCCCTGGTCCACGTACGCTCCTCTACACGTGCATCCACTGATCCTTTGGTATTCTGTGACCTCTGGCAATGGACCATCTCCTTTCCGATTCCGTGTTGTTTCCTCAACTGTCAACCTCTTCGTCGTGCCGGAAATGCGAATACACAGGTGGATGTGGTTGTGTTGTCCCGCATTCTGCACGATTGGGACTTGCCGCGTTGCCAGCAGCTGTTGGCCCTAGCCTACCGTCTGCTGAGGCCCGGCGGCTTGCTTCTGGTGGCGGAGATGCTGCTGGACGCAGACAGAGCGGGGCCGCTGCCAGTGCTGCTCCAGGTGGGGTGCGGAGGCCAAGACGCACAAGCGTGCAGCGCCTCGTGTGTGTCATGCGCGTGTGTGCGGCCTCGCCTGGTTGTGGTTCTTTGGATGCTTTTTCTTACCATCCTTACTGTGCTTTGCAGCGCTTCCTTGGCCCCATATGCTGCGCTGCGTCCAAGATGTGTGCACAACTGCGCGATTATCCTTGTAGACTGTTTTGTCCGCATTTGAAACATCGTCTGTGAACATATAAACTGTTGCACAGGATCTCAACATGCTATGTCAGACTCATGGTCGCGAGCGAAGTGCGGCGGAGTACAGCCGTCTGCTGGGAGACGCGGGCTTCGTGGGCTGTGAGGCCCGCAAGACCGGCAGCTATCTGGATGCGGTGATGGCACGTAAGCCCGCTGGGCCACATGGGGCAGGAGACAACACCTTGCATGGAAGCGTGTAGCACCGAGGGGCCGTACGGAGGCACGGATGAAGGCGCAAGACCTCCCGAATGGGTCAGCGAGCTGTGGTTACTGTTTTGAGGGCTCGAAGCACGTTTGAGTGCGAGTATCGTGGATGGTGAATGCGGAGAGGCTGCGGGAAATGGTCAAGTGTAACCGAGTGTATGCGTGTACCGGATGCACATGGCCCTGCAGTGCGTGTTCCGCTCCCGACTCATCTCCGCACCCCGCCTAGGATGAAATGACGGCCCCGATGATCATTCGGTTAGCACATCTTGTGTGGTCGGAACGTCGCCTCGGCTGATGAGGGCACGGAGCATCCCCACCAAACTGCACCTCAATTGAACGGTTGCGCCGGTACCGGCATATGCGTGTAGGCGAGTACGCAGCAATGCCCCGAACCCAGCGGCGAGTGATTGCAAGGCAGCTTTACCTCTCTGCGGCCCGTACAAAGTTTTTCCTTTCGCTCCAACGTCGACCTAAGTTCCCCAATCCTAACAGTCAGTCCTGACGATACTTATATTGTAAACTGACTCTCGGGTGACCCGCTCTAAGCCACGCCACTTGCAGCTTCTGTTGCATAGCAGCACCATGTCCACTTGTGTATCACCTTGTTTCGTGAAGTACATTATGAAACAGTAATGGCCATCCATTCCCTCGTGCACAATCATCGTGCGTTCCTAAACCGTGCGGACCTAAGCTCCGGTCAGATGTCTCTGCACATCGCAGGGATCAGCCGCCGCAGAGCAGGCGCGGCTCCCGAGAGAGCTCCCTACTTGTCTCGTAGCTCTAGGTTTAGGTACGCTGCTGCCTCCATGTTATGACATTTTCCTTTGCTTCCTGCAGCTCTCAGCACCCAACTACCACCAGCGGCTTGTAGGCTACGACCTACAGCTGGGTTGCATCTGGCCAGCTGGTACAGTTTCAACCCATACCCGCTCAGCTTAAGTCGACCAATGCCGAGTTCCCGCCGCGAGCTCAAGCTCCTCGTTCCGCGCCGCCACGCACACTGCTCCGTAATATATCTGCCAGTTGAACACATGAGGATGAGCATATATGTTTCTCCACCCACCACCCGCCGGCTCCCCCGAGCCCGTGCCTTGGCTACTACGGCGGTTTATGAGTGCTACGGTGGCGGCGGCGGCGGTGGTGGTTACGGTAGTTATGGTGCCTATGCGGTGGAAACGACCATGGCAGGGGCATTGACGATTACAGTGGCGGTGGCGGTGGCTACAGCCGTTGCGTCGTTAAGGTGGCGTTGCTTTCCGTCTGGATTACATATTTCTCCACCCGCACGCAGACTCCAGTCCAAATGGATTCGAGTCCGGGGTCCATTGTCTGTCTCCTCCCAACACACAACGCACAACACCTCATTGCTATCCGCAAGTCATCCACTGCACGACAAAGCCCCAAAATATGACCACATGCTTGTATGCATTCCCTCCTCGTGCTCCCGTAATGTAAGCATGCAACGCTTCCTTCGTCCGTGCGGCACATGTAAATGGACGCGGTCAGAAATGGACGCGGACATCTCTTTCCGGTTCGCTGTGTCCCTGGATTTGGGAGACTTAGACTTAAGAATGGATCGCTAAGATAGCCTGCGCATTGAGCTCCTGCCTTGAAAAAGCATTTACCATTATACTGATGTAGAAGTTGCCAACTACGAAGGCCCGTACCAGGGGAACTCAGTGCTGGTGTTAAAAGGCCGCACTGACTGGCGTGTCAGCTGTCTTCCGTTCCCTGAGCCCCAGCCGCGGGTGCGGGCGTTGGAGCGCCCTCTCGCAGCATCTGTGCGAAGCCGTGCATCACCTCCAGCCGGTGCGCCTGGAGCTCCACGGGCGTAGGGCCGCGACGGCTGCTTTGCTTTTGCAGCATCCCCGCGGCGTCTTCAGATTGTGGGTCCAGCAGCGGCAGGAGCGCCACCTTCAGGTTTTCTGCCGTCATGTTTCGACCAACCACGAGGAAAGGAATGCCGAGGTTGGCGGCTGTCCTCTCGCCCTGTGTGTTTCGTAAGGGAGTTGAAGAACAGGATCAGAACGCGGGCAACGCGTGTGGTGCACACCATTCAGTGGGAAAACGAAAAGGCGATTGAGTCCAAGGGGACGAGTTGCGATATGGGGACGGTCACTTGCCACAGGTAGCAGCTGCGGAGGGTGCCGTGGGTTGCATACAGACATGGAGGTTATCGCCCGTGTACGCGCCGGTTTGTAAGGCTTAGCTGTCTATATCTTCATAATGGATAGGAGAGGACGGGACAAATGGATGGCTAGATGGTAAGATTCGGCGCCCGTTGGACCGTGGACCCGCAGACACGTTGAAAGCGACATCATTAAGGGAGCGGGAAAGGCAAAGAAAGTAGCAAGCTCCGATAGTTGTATGTTGGGCATCATACATCAGCCCTGCACATATTTTGGCATGCAACACCCAGGCTGATGTCCCTTTAGTCACCGCCGAACAGTTGAGACCGCAAGCTGCGTGTCGTCCGAGGAAAGGAAAGCTGGAAGCGATGTACATCATTCTGCCGGCAACCGTCATTACACCCTTTCCTCGAAACGCACCAACATCCTAATGACACCCAAATAGCCATTTGACACGTGGACGGGAAGAGGGTCACTCCCACCTGCGTGAGATTGACGTGCTTGCCGGATCGTGGCAGCTTGGCCGCAACCACTGCGTTCGCGCATCGCAGGTCGTCCACGACCTGCACACGCGCCGCCAGGCCTAACTGTTGCAACAGCACCCGCGTTCGAGCGGCCTCCGCATTAAACAAAAATAAACGTAGGGGAGATCCCTGGTCGCCAGCCTGGCCACCTTGGAGGATCCCAGCTTCCTTTGGCTGTGGTGAGGACTGTGGCATTACGACCGCAGCGGTGGGCGCCGTAGGCGTGTGTCTCAATGAGGACCGGGAGGCGACGGGCGCGGGGGCTCTGGGGCCAGGCTCGCCTTGGCGAGGCGGTGTCCCGAAGCCTTTAAAGCTGCTGCTGCTGCTTGAGACGTGCTCCGCGGTGGTCAACGCATGGCGAGAAGACGTGGAAGGGCCATTATCATGAGCGCTGGGGACCGCTCTACGCCGTTGCTGTGGGAGGACATAGTCCCCTGGGCCCTTGAGGAACTCCTCGTCGACTGCAAGTTTTATATTTTCCCACACGCCATCCCGTTTACTCTCTGTAATATTTGCAAACAAAGCGTCATCATCCAGTGGTTGCGTCTGGAGCCGCTTCCGAGGCATCGTTCGGGACGCGACTGGGCTTGCAGCAGGCTGCTTAACTGGAACTTTTTGTCTTTCATCGTGAGGTGTTTGGGAAGCTGGATGAACGAGCTTAACTTTCCTGGATGCCCTCTTTAAGACAAGGTCCAATTGTGTTTCGACTGGCGGCTCTGAGCGTGTCCCAGAGGCGTTTATATGCGTCACGACCTTCATGTTCGTTCGTGCAAGTCTCTTGCAAACGGGCCAAGACCGCATATTTGCCGAATATTAGGGTCTTTGCGTTCAACTAGGGCTAGCAAATAGGTAAGATAAATCAGCACACAAAGAAAGAACTGTCGGACGAGCACCCAAAGCGTTCGCAATGGGTAATCGTGCGTCAATGTCAGCCCAAAACTGTCGCCACTGTACGGCGGCACCCGTCAGCACAACTGCTCTTGAACTTCTGGCGTTAAAGTATTGTAACGTGCAAGCTTAATTGCATGATTGTATTATACTTTCAGCGCAAGGTCAATTGACTCTCGTAGCGAAGTACCTAAATATAAACTGTCACGTTTCCTCTTGAAGTCGGAGCTCTCCGGAAATGTCCTCAGCCAATCAAGCTGCTGGTCGTCTTGCTGTTCTGTCTCGGCAGTTGCTTGGTCCTCCAGCGGACGAGACCGTGTCCCGGAACGACACAAGCGCGGAGGAGGAGCAGCGCCCAGCGCCGGGTGGCGGTCGCGGGACCCTGACTGTTGTCGACAATCGCACAGGAAAAAAATATACGGTGCGTAGGTGGCGTAGCCGGTATGCGAGTGATTCAGTATCGACCCCTTGGTAAGACAACTGCCAGATGACAACTGCTGTGGTGTTTTTGCAGCTCGAAATCTCGGAGGGCGGCACTCTGAACGCTCAGGCACTTAAGCAAATTAAAGCAGGTGGTGACGGAGTTGGCCTGCGCACGTATGATCCCGGGTAAGGCGATTAATTTCGGGCGTTTTGCTACACGACATCGACAGTGTTTCGTAATAACAGTCTGCTAACCGGTGATTTACGTGCTATGGTCTTGTATCCTTCTCCTCACATTCGATATCGCAGTTACACGAACACTGCCGCTGTCATCTCGCGAATTTCCTTCATTGATGGCGATAAGGGCATCCTGCGCTACCGCGGCTATCCCATTGAAGAGCTCGCAGCTAAATCAAACATGATGGAGGTCGCCTACCTGGTTTTGTATGGTAACTTGCCAACTCAGTCTCAGCTTGCCACATTTCGGGAGGTGCGCAGCCAACGGGCTCCTGTATGTACGATTATCGGCCCTATGTGTTGACGAGAATGTAGCCTTACCTGTTACTGAATAGGGTTGTGGGGATGACCCAGTTGTGTGGGCATGGGAAAGTGCTCTGGCGCGCCGAAGTGTAGGGTTTATTCCGCCGCTTAAGCATTAATCCTGTTGCCCAGATCCCGGTGACTAAAACCCGGGTACCACCTAACGGCGATCTTTTAAAGCAGTCACATTCCTCGCTCATGTTTCTTTGCCTTTTCGTACCCCCAATCCTTTGCCATTTCCACATCTCGATTTTATCATATTTGTATTATAACATATTATAACATGTCCTGCTCCGCTTTCTGTCCCGCTCGTCCTCCGAAGGCCGTCAATCGCCATTCAGCTCTTCCCACTGAGGTGGAGGCCGTTATTGCTGCTATGCCCCACGATGCTCACCCCATGGGCGTCCTCATGACGGGCATCTGCGCACTCTCGACGTTGCATCCTGAGCAGAACCCCGCGCTTGTTGGGGGCAACATCTACAAATCTCGCGAGGTGCAGGATAAGCAGATTGTGCGGCTGCTGGGAAAGGTGCGTCTTTGGGGAGAAGCAGTGGATTTCGGCGTCTGGGAGTAAAAGTTAGGGCTACAGGGATTAGAGGTTGCGCGGAAATTGTACGGGACAGAAGAACTTTGACATGAAGCGAACCTGCCTGACATCTGTATAACCGAATGGCGGAGTGCCTTATGCTGGTCCCCAAGCTGGCCAAGTAGTCGGAGGATAGCACATGTCCGGGAGCAATCTGTGGCGGTCGCTTCCCCGCTTCTAATCCCTCTTCTTCCCGATCTCCTTGCCAAATACCCAGGTCCCTACACTGGCCGCGCTCGCTTATCACAAGAGCACGGGCCGCAAGGCGGCTCCGCCTAACCAGCGACTAGATTACGCCGAGAACTTCCTGTATATGCTGGACGGCGGCTACACACCCTCGTACAGGCCAAACCCCAAGCTGGCGCGCGCACTGGTGAGGGGGACAGGGTAGCAGGGGCCCCTGGTGCAGAGGTCGAGGCCGGAACGGGATTGAGTATCTTCGGGTGATAGACAAGTACGTGTGGGGCAGTGTCAGAAAGGGCAAGCTGATAGAAGTGCCTTATCCGGGCATCTTCATGCTTGGAAATGCACTGCTGAGGCGCCTTTGCCATCACAATGCACGTCCGAGGCGCATGTTGCCGACCACGTGGTCTTGTTCCGCATGTTTCATTCCACGTTGCTAACCTCTTTGTGGATCGCCGCAGGACATCATGTTCATTCTGCACGCTGAACACGAGATGAACTGTTCCACTGCCGCCGTGCGTCACTTGGCTTCATCCGGCGTTGATGTGTACACGGCGGTGGCAGGCGCGGTAGGAGCGCTGTATGGCCCGCTGCACGGTGGTGCCAACGAGGCGGTGCTGCGCATGCTTGCGCGCATCGGATCGGTGAGTTTGGTAGGGAGTTGCCTGGTTTCCGTTTTGCCGAGTGCGGTGGGATGGGGTGCGGGGGCATATGCGTCGACTTGCTAACCTTCCTAATCGTCCGTCCACTCGGTGCACGCGAACAGGCAGCCTATCATTGCTTCCCTTGAATGCGCCCCAATCTTTGCAAATATGTGACCTGCCTCACTTCTCATGTCTCTTTCCTCCTCTAATCAACAGGTTGAGGCTATTCCGGCCTTCATTGCGGGTGTTAAGAGTAAGAAAGAGAAGCTGTTTGGTTTCGGCCACCGAGTGTACCGAAATTTCGACCCGCGCGCTGTCATCATTAAGGAGGTGGCGGAGAAGGAGGTCTTCCCGTTGGTCGGAGTGGACCCGCTGATTGAGGTCGCCAAGGCGCTGCAGGACGCGGCCCTTTCAGACGAGTACTTCGTCAGCCGCAAGCTGTACCCGAACGTGGACTTTTACTCGGGGCTGGTGTACAGGGCGCTGGGCTTCCCGCCCCAATTCTTCACCGTGCTCTTCGCCATCCCGCGGTGAGAGTTTGAAGCTAATATGCGTGTTGGTCTGCACTTTGCAGGTTGCCCTGTTAGGTCCTCACGTCCGTTCTCACATGTTTGTGCCTTCGATAGTTCATCTTCCAGACGATAGCCTCTTCAACTAATCTACGGCTTTCCCTCCCTGTCCCCCCGGATTGCAGTATCGTTGGCTATTGTGCCCATTGGCGTGAGTCCCTGGTGGATCCCGATACGAAGATTATCCGCCCTCAGCAGGACTACAAGGGTGTGTGGCTGCGGCACTATAAAGAGATGGGAGGACGCACTGCGGAAGGTAGGTGACCTTGGGGGCCTGAGGTTGAGGAATTATGATATTTGGATGCAATACTTAGGAGCCTGGGCGCGCACGGTATGGCTGGCGCGCTTGCAGCAACAGTCTGAAAGGCCGTAGCGGTATTGGATTGCGAGCCTCGCTTAACGTGCTTGGGCTTTGTGTCCTCCACCAGCCTTGAGACATGGTGATCAGTGTATCGCGAAGTCGAAGAGCCCATGTCCCCCACCCGCCATCCTGTTCCTTTTGGCAGGCTCTGACACGCTCGCAAAGTTGCCACCCTCAAACGCCTACAACCGCCGCGTCGCTGGTGAGAGCTGGCAATGAAGCCAAGGACTTCGCTACAGTTGGGAGGAGGAAAACTGCGTACATGGGTACCACTCGGATGTTCGGTTTTATGATCTGCTGTGCGGGGTCTCGAGACAAATTCCAAATCAAGTAATGGTGAGAGCGCTCTGGAGGCGCAAGCGCAGGGCTGAGGGCCTTGTTGAGTGGAAGCCAGCCTAGGGATGGGAACCTGGATCTGTGACAAGCCAAAGTTCTGGGAACCCCACCGGCTGTGAAGTAACGATAATATGGGTCGGCTGAGTGTGTGGGTCGGGGAACTTTATGGCAAGGAGACACTCTTTGTTTGGTAAGTTTTTATGTCGTGTGCGCCATGTTGTGGTGATGCTGGTGAGCGTTAGGTTACACTGTGGGCGTGGGAAGTGGCCAGGTGGGAGTGGACTGGTGTGCGGATTTAACAGCCCTCTCAGGATGCTGTCCGGCAATGCGGGGACTTAGGGTTCTGGGTAGCTATTTGGCCATATCTGGGCCACCTGCACACTGTGAGATTAACACGGTCGGCTTTAAAGGCTTTCTTGAGGGCTTGGGGGCCACTACGTCAATCAAAATAAGTGTTGAGCTGGAGGAGTACAAGGAAACGCTTTCCACATCTCCTGCAGAATATGTGAAGAAATTAGTCCGCACCCACAATATATATTTCCAAGGTTGGTGACTTATTTCCTGTCGCTTATTTTGCAGGAGAACAATGTTGTGTGCATAGATGGAATGGTGCTGAGGTTGCACTTAATCACGGCAAGACACGGTTGTCTATCTTGCATGTTATTTAGCGGTAATGTTTCGCGATATGAGACGTGAGCGACATTGTATGTTGTCTTCCACCTCTATGGGCCAAACTGGCTGCAACAGTGTAGCTTCCGGACACCGTATGACTTCCAAATATACACTGCTTCTCATCCCTGTAACAGCAGTCTCCTCCTGCGTAACCCCTGCGTTTCATACCACTTACCACACGTCCATCTCTTCCCTTCTTAACGTTACTCCATCCCGCCTAATCCCGCCTAATCGCCTAATAACTCACGTCTCCCGGATCAACTCGTACCCACTCGTTTGTGCTGCTGCATTCCGCAACCCTAGTGGTCCCAGCAGCAGCCCCTCCGGCACCGCATAACCATGCAGTCGGTTCATAGACCGGGCCGACTGGTAGGCCACCTTGTCATGCAATAGAGACGCCGCGTGCCGCAGCATCGCCATCAAGGTTCCGGGCCTGAATGTGCCGCAGCACGCACAGCAGACGCATATGTGGCCAAGCGTAGGTTCCGAGTCGGGATATCCTTTTATAAGCAGGGCTTTCATGGAATTGCATGCTGAATGCTGCGAGCAGCAGCGCGGGATGCAAGTGCGGACGTAAACATCAGCGTGCGTGGTAAATGCAGTGTTCCCATCTCCGGGCTGGTTCGCATAACTCACCTCAAAGTGACGTGCTGGTCCCGCACGAGCAGCTCTTCGGGGGTGTACCGTGGCGAAGATTTTAGCTGCGAGTTATGTGCGGTAGCTTGCGGCTTCATCTGTCCAGTAGCCAGCGCCGCTGCCAGCTGCCGTTCGTAATCAGGTGGAGAGCACTGAGATGCGTCCTCCACGTTATAAGCGAAGAAGCGGATGGTATCATCTGCGAGTCCGTTCGGACTTGGTGTCAGTCAGTAAACACAAACACGCACGCAAACAGATGGCGGCCTGTATCCACACGCTAAGATAGCACGGGCACGTGGTTGCTCGGATGCGCACACGCCCTCAACGCTCGCTCGCATGGGGTCGGAGATGAGAGTACCTCAAAACGCACACCATCCCATCCACCCACCGCGCTGCAGCTGTGCAGCCATAGCTTCAGCAGCTCCATCCGCCCGGCTGGCATGCTCTGAGCCCCATCGGCATGGCCGCACCTCCACCAGCCCCGCGCCGCCATTTGCAGGGTCGTGGTCCATGAAGAACGCGTGTGCGCCATTTGAACCCACCATTGACACAAACAGGTGCGCCGAACGTACTGCACCCACCTTGGCGAGAAACGCGGCTGCGGCAGGGCTAGCTGTGCTGATGGGGCCGACAGCGGGCGGGCTGGTGTCGTACGAAACCGGCAGGCTCTTGCAGATGATGCGCGTAAAGCCACCAGCAGAAAAGCCTTCGGGGGCAAGGAGTGGGTGCCTAAGTTTCCGAATTTGCGTCGGAGGGATTGGGAGGTCCATGACGAGGCCCAGTGTGGCGGGGAGGGGATGAGATGGGAAGGACGAATGAACAACAGCCCCCTCCCCTGCCGTTCCCTATCCTTCCTCTACTCCAGGCCATGTCGCTCCTTCCATGCCCCGGCTCCACCACAGATTCTGCTGTACATGAAACGCTTCCCCTATGCCGCAGCCCCTTGTCGCCCCTGCCCATGATTACCCTTGGCGTCTGCCTCCTTGCAGGCCCCCAATATCTGTTGTACGTTGCGGATGGTACGCCAGGAGCCGATGCGGTCCTCCACCACCACACGCAGCACGCCCGGCGGAAGCACCCCGAAGTCCAGGGGGTCCGTGGGTACGATGTCGCCCAAGTGCGTCAGTACGGCTGCCGCTGCGACATGGGGGGCCGTGCCTTCCTGCTGGTCCAGCTTGCAGGCCAGCAGCTGTTTTGTTTTGAAGTACGCAGTGGTCCCGGAGCCGGTAGGAAGGGAAAAGGGTTGGGGAAAAATGGGGCCCGGGGAGCGGACAGGGCCCAGTCAAAACATAGGAAATGCAGCCACCTGCATCGTGGGACTATCACGCCTCGCCTCTCCCCAGCGTACGGTACCATTCCCACGTTTTCTAAGCTGCTCCTACTGAACTGCATGTGCGTTATCCCCAGCCGGAATTGATTTCCAACGCTCTGTTGACCAATTCAGTTATCAACTCCGGAACTTATGCAGCCGGTAGGGAAGGAGGGAAAGAGGGAGGGGGGAAAGAGGGAGGGGGGAAAGAGGGAGGGGGGAAAGAGGGAGGGGGGAAAGAGGGAGGGGCGATCCCCTTGTCCCCCGACTGGACAGCTGTGCCGGCTTAACTGACAGTCTAGCGGCCATTTTGACAGAGGACACCCGCTTGGAGGCAAATCAAGATACGCAAATTCGACTCCGTGTGTTGTCTGTGCCAGGAATCGTTCCTGGGCCGCTAAGTTGTCCGCTCTGTTACCCGCGCGCGCCATCCAGCTCTCCAGGCCAAGATTTTTCAAGAGTCGGTCGCTTAAGCGAGTTCCTGCAGCCTGAGGCACCCCCACAGATCCCGCAGACCCAACCAAACTAACCTGCGAAAAGCAGTGCACCCTAACTCCCTCACGGGACCACTCCGCCAGGGTGCCGTCCATGGCACGGCGTCCAAGCTCCGCAAGCGTGGCCACAGGCAAGCGGCTGTAAGGCGATAGTAATACGGCGTGGTACGGTTCGAGCGCTAGTCCGGCAGGCGTGGCAAGCACCAGTGTGGGATCTTCCTCTGGTGATACAAACGCAGCAACATTTGTGTTCATGAGGACTTAAGATAAATAAAATCTGGTCAGCAGCCATCTCGAAGTGAGTTATGGCCCAGCATTTGAAGGAAGGCAACCGAGGCACATACTTGCAAATATACGATATCCCCTGCAGCGATGATGGTCTTTCTATATGGCGGCAAAAGGCGTGCCTTTATTGCACCCCGTACCTGGAGCAAGGGCCCGGACGCGAAAAATCTTGTCGATATCCGTAAGTGCCTTCACGACAAAGGTTTTGTAGTCGTACGGATAGTCTACTAACAGTACGACGGGCAATGTGCAGTTATTCCAGCTGGGGTGTCGGAGGGGTAATGTTGGTTCGACTTTACTGGCCGGGCGAACGTGTATGCTAAAGTCAGGTTGCCAGCCACCCAGCGCGTCAGGGAATGCCCCAAATCGCAACGGCAGGTTCCATCGAATGATTGGCAAGCCAGGCGTGTTTTCGCGTGCGATATTGTCGATTTGAAATCGCTCCTCGTGAAGCACAATTCTCGAGCCATGGTCAACACATACTGAGTTGAAGACGGTGCAGTAGCCCGGCAGCGCTCCTTGGCTCCAACGCACTGGCGAGCAGTCTTGTGAATATACTAACCATGAAAATTTTGTTCCGATACCTAGGAAAAGGCATGAGATAATTATTTGCAAGGAGAGCTTTATCTTGCAACTGAACGAGCAAGACATGATCATTTTTGCGTATTGCAGCGTTACTATATCTTTGTGGCTATCAATGAAAGATAGCACAACGAAGGTGGTTATCGGCACATTGTAACTGTCATAAGTTGTTCTCCAAAAACTCTATGTTATAACCGTTTATCATTGATGCAACGGTGCCGGAGTATTCAAACACGTAAGCGATTCTTGTTCACCTGTGCAAACGCAAAGGTTGATTGATTACAAGTTATTGTGAACTCATAAGGCCCGGGTACGAGCCAGGAGGCTTACCGACCGCAATTCGCAAAGCACAAAAGACCAAAATCAATGTAAGATAAGATCAGACGAAATAACGTCAAGTCGAAAATTTGGAAAAACTAAACCAGAGGCCAGTGTGATTACGAGACACTATACCCGCCGTCCCGCCTGTCCAAGACCCTCTCACACGCCAAATCTCATGAAGTGCCTTGGTCAGATTGCGCTGAGTACCCAATCTCATGATCGTCGCCATGTTCCCCTTTGAAAAGTCCCCAGCATGCCAAAGTTGCTCACGAGCAGAACGGGTGAAGGAACCCGGCCTAAAGAGTGGATAGTAAGGGTGTCGGTATGGGGTCGATACCATTACGTCAATCCAGTTCCCGCCGGCCCCATTACAGCCCCGGCACATGCAGACACACAGACATACAGACACACACTTTACATGGACACCTTCTCTTGGGACATGGTAATAACCACATACATGCCTGCTTCGAAGGCCAAGCCCCCATGCCGCCCACCTTGTAAGATGTTCGGAAGAAACTGCGCCAATACCGCCATGAATTATGGTGAAGAAGGGCACAAGCTGCAAGGAGGACCTTGATACATACACCAGGTCCTCATATACGTCACGGAACATAATCCCCGCCCTGCATCCTCACCATCCGCCCCACACCCTACATCCTCAACCCCCCAGGCCCCACATCCGCCCGTTGCCGTTGATGAAGTTGAAAGTCAATCAGGTGATCTCTGCTGGGCGAGTCGCAATGCTGTGGGGCAGCGGGCGATGTATGCAGCTATGCACTAATCAATAAGCTGAGATGCCAGGGCCCTTTGCAACCCAGGATCAGATTTAAGTGTTTTGACATGCAAATCAGATCCATTTTCTCTTATGGAATCCTGGTCTGGGGCCCAGATAGGGGCCTGCAAGTTATAAGAGCTGGGAATATTGAGGGCTGTGGTTGCTTTAAGAAGGCACTCAAGAATCCTATGGTGATGTTAAGACAATAGATCCTTTTGTGTGCGAGCTGGTGCCAAGGTTGCACCTAACAGCTTACTCTTCAGAGAATTTAACCAGTACTTGCTTCAATTTTATGGGGGCGAAAATAGTTGTTCGTTTCTGGAATAAGCTGGTTGAATGTATTTATTTCTGGGCTTTCAGGGAAGCGTTGAGATTTGTTGTGTAACTCTCATCCCAGTTCTTGTCCCCGTCCCCTTCACGCCCAGGGCCCATTATTGCGGACCCACACGTCCTGAAGACGAAGGAATAGATGTGGAGGACACAGGCACTGCTCACTATTGGCCTGCTGATACTCTGACGATCACTTGATGGGCCCAGTGACCTTCGGTACTCACACAACGCACAATGTTCTTCACCCGCTGTGGGATCGCCTAGTACAGACTCAGGGTCAGACAACACACTTTGCTATCAGAGCTTGAAATATTCTAATCGTCTTACCTTGTTAGTTCAAATATACTACATTCTGGTTTACTGCACATGCGATACGTGGTACTTCCGTGGAGATCATGATCAATGAAACCCACAACACGTGACGGCCCCGTTAATACGCGATGCCTCCGAACACTCCCCGATTACTACAGCAGGTAACCTCCCGTCCCGCACTTGCGCTGCCAGGAGGCCCTTTCAAAGTCAGCCATGCGTTGACAATTCATTTCACGTTGCAACTGGCTTCAGTGCTTGTGGGCGATCGCTTCCCGCCTTTATTCCCATCGCCTGGATATCTGCCACCAGTGCTTGCCCTGCCCGTTCCCCCATAACCTTCTCCTGGGCATAGCCCTAAAGCACCTCCCAGCCGTCTGTCTCGCCGTACCTGAAAATCATAGACAAATTGGGGTAATAGAACTCTTGATTGTGAGCTGGTGCTGACAAGGTAAGCCGGTGCTTGACTGGCCGAGGACACAAACACACATATATACGCACTCTCATACGCCCCCTAAATCCCCGACCTGCCAGGGTACCAGGTCGAAGTACGCCTCCGGGCGCGTGTCCAGTCCCAGCTGAGCCATCATAGAGTGGTAGAAGGTCGAGTGCTTGCGAGATAGCTTCCCATTGCCGTACTCCTGTGAACGGCACGTTACATATGTCGCCTCTGTGTATAAATGTACATATATACAAATACATGTCGTATTACGTAAGGGTGTTCTCAGGGGTCCATTACCAAGAATGAAGAATATGCTTAGTTCTGAGTCGTCTGAATGAATTAATCAATTACATACATGTAGGAATAACGTCCACGCTGCTGTGCTCTCGGCATCTCATCGAAACAAATGGATTTGCAGTTCAAGGTCATGCGGCATCGGCGTCGGAATGGTAGGGCCCGCTCCTCCATTCATCAGGGAACAAAACTACATACATGTACTCATCATCCGCAAACTTCCACCGAACATCTCGTCCACGCACCCGCTACAGAAGCAAGGTACAGCTGCCTAGAACGAACCTGGCACCCAGCCAAAGCGCTCAGCTCAATACTTCATCCTCACCTCCATGAGCACCCGGAACACGGTTGCCGACACCTCGTTAGCCGCCCCCGAGCACACCCGGGCTTGGCGACTCGCCTCGACCAGCCCATCCAAAGAGCCTGTAGCGAGTGGCGGAGCGGAGGCAAAGGGCAGGTCAGGGGAAAGCAGCACTGGAAGTAGTAGCTGGACATATTTGATGTATGTATGCTGCTGTACGGTAAAGGGGAACCTGGTTCCGGAGCCCAGCTTTACATGCGATACGCACATGCATGTATATATATCCGCACGTTTGCATTACACCGCCGCACAAAAGCGGCTGTTTTAACCACGGCGGCACATGTGCTACAAACAGATTTATGAACTATTGATGTTCGATGTTATATTATATATACATATGCGCTATCAACTCCAACCAGTGCCGCTAATAACAGCACTGTAACCGATCTATCAGAAACCGCTCTTCTGCCAAAAATGGCAGGCAGGGACCGCATGTCAATAGTCCAGCAGTCGTGTGCTTACCCACAGCCAGCAGATGCCGGTATCCTTCCAAGCCCATTGCCTCACGGATGTACACAGCCGCTGGACTCATCAGCGGTGGGTCCACATCCCGCGCAGCCCACTGCTCTATCGTCTCCACCATCTGCATGTATGTGTACATACGGCAGCTGCGTCGTTATGGTGTCATGTATGGTGCACACACCATGAACAGGTGGTGAAAGAAACACACCACACCTGCTCGACGGTAAAGCCCCGGAAGATCTTCTCGCCGCCAACAGCTCTCATCATGCAGTAGTGGTTTCTTTCCCAAGCCTGCCAGTTGCGCTCGACGCGAATGCGGATCGCGTCCATCAAGGGGGAGCGCACGTTCTCGTAGTTGCGGAGGTCGTCGTACCTGTCGTGCGTATTTGATGTTCATGAAGGGATGGTGAGGGCCGCCGCGTTTCAGACAAAGTGGCTCTATGTCTTCGAACGCGTGCATTGCAGAGCCCCAACAACTGCCAGTACATGAATTTTTTCTACAGACTTCAAACCCTAAACCCTACAGAAAACACGTCAGCCGATATTAATAATGGCTGGGGTATACAGAATGATTCATCCCGGCGCATGGCCCCTTCCTTGCCGGCTCGGCCGCTTTCGAGCGACCACGTTTCGCAACACTATGGAATCCCCCTGGAGTGCAAGGATGACAACTGAACCGCATGGATCTGCAAGGCTGTAGCATCCGTGCTGCTGGCAGCGGCGGCGGTAACGGCGGCAGTAATGGCGGCGGCGGCGGCGGCAGGGGGGGGTTGTTCGCAGCATTTACAATGCGGCAGCGCGTGGTCGCAGCCGCATCGGTGCTGCATTCTCGCACGCCAAGCAACAGCGACAGATTTGACGTTGGACGACTACAGGGGCTGGAGCTGTTTGGAACGGACGGCAACAGAGCACAGCAGGAAGACGTCAGATAGTTAGGCGTCCAGATAAAGCATAATTCCTCCGTGACCTACAAAACTATGATCTACTTTGCGGGCGTATGACACAACGATGTGAGCATGTGCAAATGTTGTTTTCATAGTAATTCCTTCGGGCTTACCTGGCTGGAGTAAGCGACCAGTGGGACCTGCGAAAACCGATTGCACATCCACGCAGTGCCGCCTACCGTGCATAAAATTGGAGAAACATTCAAAATAAGTTTGAAGGCTTAAGTCAATGATGACATTGGCTGCTGTTCCATCGGCCGTCATCAATCAGGCACGATCAGGAACGCAGTGCCTGCGCCCTACTTTTATGGGAGTACATTGATCATGTGTCCGAATCGCGTGTGTAGCCGCAGACCACACTGTCGCACCTTCAGCGCCGCCCAGATATTCCAGTGCCAGGAGGAGTCGCTGTTCTACAGCAAGGTTTTGGGAAAGATGTTACCAGCTGTGGCATATCGCGAGGAGCTGCGCGGTCCTGCCGCTGGTACTAATGGTGGCGATGGACAGGGCGGGGCTGGGATGGCACCGGGGAAGACGGCTGGAGTTGATGCATGGAGTCCGCAGGCGCAAGGTCCGCCCGGTGGACGACGTCCGCTGAAGGTGGTGGAGTTCGGGGCGGGTGACGGCAAGGTGGTGGTCAACTCGCTGTTAAGGATCCGGTAAGGTTTGCCATATTGATGCGGTGTGGGGCTTTGCGTCCGCACTTAAGATCGTCCCACGGCACGCTTCAGGCATTGGGTCCCGCACTGATATTGTCCGTGATCTCGATGTATATAACCGGAGGCTGCAAGAGGTAGTTGAGAGGTCGTCGTGCGCTGCATTGCTTTGCCAAGTTTTCATGTGCTCCCTGCGATACCGGCATGGGATCTTAATTTCCAGGGAATTTATACTCATTCATTATTATCCTTATCCAAGTTATTCCATGCATCCCTCCGCAAGCAGGTTCAACGGCGATGTGTACGGCTCTGAGCTCAAGCCAACCTCCGCAAGCCTGCCGCGTGACAACGCAGCTGCCTTTGGGCTGTCCGAGAAATACCAGGTTGGTTGTGGACAACGGACACTTGCTACATCGGCGCCTGGGCATGGATGTGGCAAATTCGTGCGTGGTAGTGCGATAGTACGAGCGGTTGACGTTTAAATGCTGCATCTAGAACGTATGTACCAGAGAGATGAAATCCTGTCGCGGTTTCACGCGGCTAGGATGCCCCATGCCAGGCTTGTCCACATTTTACACCCCAAACCTCCTTAAAACCCTCTTAGAACGCCCACGCCTGTTAGAACGGCCTTCTCTAACTTCCGTACGGTTCCGCATCACAGTGTCCTCTATCAACTGACGTTGCAGAAATAGCGAATGCATTTAAATAACTGTCTGAAAAGACACTGGGGCGCATTTAGCATCTGTAATCTAAATGGGTAAGCTAGAACGTACGGACTCACTTTCCCCGCCACCCAACTAAGAATACATCCGCCTGTGCGGTTGCTGGAACATAGCCGTTGGATTTCCTCTCACGCCCACGCCTTCTTGCCTTGTCACAACTACTTGTTTGTGGAGTAGATCTCTACGGGCTGCTTCCACAAGGGCATTACCGCTGCCGGATCCCCGGCAGCTAGGGCAGTGTGCCTCACTGCCAACCCGCCATACCTGCCCGCACCCGACTCGGAGATCCTGATGCCCGAGCTCCGCGGGGGCAGGGATGGCGCGGAGCTTACACGGGCAAGTCGCTGGGCTGGGTAGGGCTTGTTTGGGCCGCGCCAGAACGCACAACAATGACAGCAAGTAATTTTTTTAAGCTTCCTGTTCTGCTCCGCCAAGGTCCTCCAAAGGTTATCGTTGTTGTTGAAGCATGATTTTATCTCAGGGATGCATTTACCTCGGCTGCTCCATTTATATACTACCTTCAGGGGCTGCTGTCGCTGGGCTTTCCCAATGCTGTGCAACTGATGTCGTCATGCGCAACCCCTGTCTCCATGCTGCGCCACGCGGCGGCGGAGGGCTACCGCGTGGTGGATTTTCAGGTCGCCCTGATGCCCTTTGGCACCTACTCCTCGGAGCCCCAAGTTCAGAATGTCGCATTGGTGGCAGGGTGCGAAACTAGCTGCATCGTGGGCAGGCCTGCTGCCGCGGTTAAACCGGGAGCATTGTTCCTGGATGATGATTGGGCGAGACTAGGGGATTCACCAGGGGATTCATGTTGCGGACGTTCAAGCCTGTGTGCAGTTGCCTTGATGCATGCGTTATCAGGATTCCCCTGCTCGTTAATGATCCTGTATGGTCAGGTATGGTTCTTGCCCGCGAAAAAACCATGTAACGCAAGCTGTCTTAAGAGCATGAAAATGGATTGTGGCCATGCGGATGCGAGGGGAGGCGTTCTACAGAGGCAACGTTTATATACTGGCCGGCGTTCTTCTCGAGAAGACGAACCTAGGCAAAGCCGAGCTGACGAATGCATCGTTCACGCAACCAACGGAAACGGCCATATTGGCGCTGTAACGACTGTTTACGACAGCACATCGATTGGCGACGAGATCGATAGCGACACCAGAGATCTTGCTGCGCACCTCTGCGTCTTCTGACGGCATTGTAATTTATCATTGCGCCAGTTGAAAATGAGGAATCTGGTGGACGTGCTCCCGATGTAAACTTTCATAGCTACTGCAAGTGTGCAACTGCAGTGGCTTTGCTGGGTGTATGCCAGACACGATTTGTGGCGACGCCTGACGTGCCAATTTCGGTCTGTGGCGATACGTGAGAAGAAGATGTTGCTTGCAGCCCCCTGTTGAAGGCGGCCATTGCGTGGTTTTAAGGACAGCGACCGGCGTTACCATGTTCTTGAGAGCGTTGATGGTCAACAAAGGCGAATTGTGGACAATCAACACGATGAATCTTCACAGGACGCAGTCCGATTGAACATTATGCGACAGAAACAATTACCAGCTTTTCACACTGCAAGATTGTAATGTTGGCTATTAAGTAGCAAGGTTACACACACGTGCGGAACGACTAAGCCGATCATTACGATGTTCAATTCTAATGCAAAAATACTATGTCGGCAGGCCGCGAAGGATGGCCACAACTTAGATGCCCGGTCCTGCTGCCGCCGAAATGCTCTGGATCTTCTTCATGCGCTCCTGCAAATCGAGTAGGTCTTGTGCCACGCCTCCGGGGACTGTAATGCTCGCCGAGTTCCGCACGGGTAGATCATGCAAGTTGGTCTGCACCCAGGAAAAACACGAAGGATTTAGGGTTTAGTAGGCGTCAGCAAGTTACCCAAGACAGCCCGCATTACGACAGTGGAAGCTTCGATGTCATGTTTAATAAGCCTATAATCGATAGGATATGGCGAAACACGCCCATACAATTGAAGCCCGCATTCCTAAGCATCCTTAGCATTGCTTAACTGCGTCCCTCGCATGGACGCGGAAGGGAGCACCTGCCATTAAGGCGATAAGCACTTACGCTCAAGTTGTTCATGCGGTTCCTGAGTTCATCCAGGTTGCCGACGCCCCGCAAGCGGCCAGGCGACGCTGGACTATGTGGGCGACCCTCCGCTGCGGCCAGCTTGTCGGCGACTGCAGGTACAGTAGTAGAAAGGGACCGGTCACGCATGAACTAGTTGTTGAGACGCAAAACAGATACCTTAGACGACGTCAGTTAAAGGACAACGGTAAGCATATGCTTACTTGTCATCCGGTTCGGCAAAGACGCGGACGAGTCTCCATCCGGAGTTCCCCAACTGCTCCCGCTGGTGCCGCCACCGCCGTCGGATGTCTTACCAGCGGCATTTCCTGGCGATCCGGAAGACTGCTCCTGCGTGGTTGCGGACGCCGCCGCTGCGTGCTGCAACTGCAGGCGCACCTTGTTAAGGCCGCGCTGCAGGAACTGCCTAAAGTACGGGCTCACCTGTACAGTACGGTACGAACAAGCACGACATGTTTGCAAGATATTCCAGCACGGGAAAGGATATTACACAACCTTACCTGGTTCAGCATCTGGTTAACAACATCATTGCTAGGATTCGCCTCAATGAAGTGATGTAAATCCACCAGCGCCTGGAGCAGAGAGGAGAGGAACAGTAAGGCAAAGCATGGCAAATACTCAAGGTAGATCCGGAGTCTGACAGGATATGTACATTACTACAATTACAGCTTCAGTACAGTAAATGTCCCAAGAAATCCCCAGACGTGGCGATGCACCTGCTGCGATTGAGCTTTGTCGCCGATGCGTTTGAAGATGGTCGCCAAGATGCTGCGCGCCTCGCCTTCGTCCATAGCCGGGCGCTTGAACTCACGACTAGACGGCTCCAGGCTGAGCGGGGACACATGAGTTCCCGGCGCAGTGGCTGCGGACGACGAAGGTGCCGGCGCGGCAATTTGAGCGACAACCGGCAAACCCGGAACCGGAGCTGCAGTTGACGGTGCAACAGCCACGGGCGCCGAGCTTGACAATTTTTGAGCCACTGCGCTTGCATTCAAGGGCGGCATCGCGTTGGTGTTCAGCGGGGCGAGCACTTGCGGCTGCTGTGGCTGCTTGGATACAGGCTCCACCGTCGCTGGCGCTCCGGAAGGTTTCGAGATTACACCCGGCGCACCTGCAGTGGCCGCCGGGATGGCAGGCGGAATGGACCTTGTGCGGGGCACCGTAGCCACTGCTGACCCCGAGGTAGAGGCCACGTCGGCGTTAGGCGCCACTGCCGGCCTAGGTGCGGCTGCGGCGGCCATAAGGCTAGCTGCAGCCGCCGCGCCCGGAAGGTTCGCGCCTGCCCGCTGCAGTGTTTCGAGGTTGAGGCGGATGTACGGCAGCATGACCATTTCCTCCATGCTTTCCGCCACTCCTGCGTAGCGCAACACGAAGGCAGCCAGCTCATCGTCCTAATTGAAGAGGGAACGTCGGGCGAAGTAGAACATGTGGCGTCGGGCATAACAGTATGCAAAGGTCTTAATACCGCATCTTACCCGGCATGGCTTCAACGTCTTTGTAGATCTCGTACCCCCGGTGCTTGCATAGTTCGTGCAGCATAGTCTTCACCATACGCAGTGGCTTGTCCTCCTGCATTTGAACAAGCAGCATTATATCCGAACTTGCAACTCATGTAACTGGACGCCACCAGTATCCATGGACAGCCGTTCAATTATCAAAGGACTAGGTAACACCCCAGGGCCCCTCAGGTCCTTACGATTGAGCTGCGGCGACGAACTTCCTCTGTGCCCAAGTCCTGCATGTACCGGTGTATGTGCACCAGCACATCGCCCACATTGAGGTTCTGCATGGACAAATAACCAGGGTTAGTCCAGGGTTAAAAGGCATATGTTAGCATAGGAGCGCCACGAACTGGCCATCAAAACAACCAACTCTAACAAGCCCAAAGTAGCCTCACCGGCATCAGGGTTCCGAGTTGCTTTGTCATCTTAATCAGACACTTAACAACCATGTCGTTCCAGCGCAGCAGCATTTCTGCCGTGCCACCGTCGGGCCCGGCTGTTGCTGGGTGGACCATCTCGTAGATGCGTTGGTTGGGGGCGCGAAGGCAATGAATGAAGCCGCCAAACAAGCCAGCCCTGAAAGCAACACCGATTATGGATGTAAAGCGATGGCTTGTATCACACGGCCGGCAAGGGCATATCCGGCTTTCATTTGAGAGTATACGCAGGGCAAAACTTGTGCGCGGTAGGGATGCTGACCGGCTTTGTTAGTACCAGACACACCTGTTAGCATGCTCCAGCAGCTTCATGATGAGCATATTGACGGCCTTCAGCAAGCCATCGCCATCCGGGACCTAAGCGCGGGGAAATAAAATCCAAACTCTGTGTGTTGATTCAGCGCTGGAGAACCAGGCCGATCACGTAAATCAACGGAAGGTCCAGCAAAGTTGAGCCATATCCCGGAACGAACCTGGCGTAGCCGTCCGTCGATGAGGCACGCGATCAGCACGCTACAAAGCCGCCGCAGTGCGCTATCGGTCAGGCTGGCCGTTAGGGACGTCACGTTGCATAGGTTCATCAGGGAGTTGACGCTGTACTTGCATGCGCGGGCATTGTACGTGGGACCGCCCGGCAGGCACATCGTAGAAGCGGCGGCGTCGGACAAAGACTGTTTTAACAGGGCACACGGCAAGCGATGACATGTGTAAGCTCTTCCAGAAGGACTGGACTAATTATTTCGTCGTGTAACGCTGTTCGTCAGGACATGTGCCCCACGTTACGTAGGCGGATGCTAGCATTACCTGCTCAATTCGCTGCGACAAGAGGTGGACCAGCTCGTCTGCGTTGCGCGGGTCCATAAGTAGGGCCACGACATGCGGATTGTGCTTGTCCAGCTCCATGTAGCTGTAGCACAGCAGCTTCATGGCTTGAGTTGCGCCCTCCCAGTCCTCGCCTGAACAGATTATTAAGAGAACCATTCATTTCCAGAGAGCAGGATTTCCGAAATGAGTTTTGCCACATGAAAATCATATAACCCGTCTACGCATCCTCACCTTGCAGGCGATCATGCATGATGACCCAGTTCCGCATCGTACCCTCTTCATCAGGCCCCTGCAAACAGGGGTTAAGTTACGCATGCTGCGGCGGGCGAAGCACAAACTGGGCAGGCTAATGGGACATCGAACTGCTAGGCGATCAAGAGGATATTTGCCCAGTAGTGCGCGCATTTATACGTGCCTACCTCCAGGGAGGTCAACACTGTAGAATCGCCACCATTCGCTGGGGCATATGCGAGGTTGAAAGAGCCAAAGCGGCCGATGAGGGGTGAATGAACCCGGCGGACATCATATGGTGCCACATCTGGCCCCTTGGGTGCTGGCGGTGGGCTATCTGAGCTTGCTGGCACAGCAGCGACAGGCGCTGCAGTTGAAGCGGCAGCCATGCGTGCAGGCAAGTTGTCCATAAGCCCTCCCCGGGCAACGGGGGACCCCACTGCCCCACTGTTCGAAGGTGCCAATCCCAATCCAATTCCGGAGCGACGCATTGGAGAGGGAGGCCGCCGCGGTGTGTTGTTCGCGGGAGACGGCGAGACCACCATCGGGTCGTCCTGTTGCTGCATATCAAGAGAAGCACACACACCAGCAACATATACCTAAAGCTGACCAGTAACCGCATGGCCGCAGCTCGGGGATACACTTTGCCTCCAATACCATGAGTTCCAGCCGGTATCGGAAACCAATCAGGCAGTCGTAACTACCAATCCAGTCCCTGATGGGATACCTCATAGCAAGACAAAACTACACACGTATCTGCTTACAACCTAATACGCGTACCTGCATTTGCAGCCCGTACTCAGCAGCCTTAAAACCGGGCTGGGTGCCAGCCCGAGCCAGGCGGTTGCCCACTGCCTTAATGCGCTCCTCAATCAGGGACTTTTGCTGATCCGTCAGCCGACCAACGTAGTCCCAAATAGCTGCAGATCAGTGCAAGGGGTTGCGGCAGCTTAACTACGCGGCGCAACATAGGAAGACACAAATCTTAGACAGGCACAGTAATTCCTTATAAAAAGAACGTGACCTTATCTGGTGTTAGCTCACCGGGCCCCTCGATGCAGTAAACGACCTCCATGACACCCAAACAGGCCGCGCGGACGGCCGTATCACGCTCTGCGACTAGGCGCGCCACAGCCGCCATTAGGCTGTCATTCGGCGCAGAGCCGCTGGCCGGTCGGGCGCTGGCACCGGGCGAGTTGCGATAAACAACTGGGCCTGTGCGCTCCACAATAGCTGCGATCTCATCCAGGCAAACCACGCGGGTCTTGCTATTTTTGGACTCCAAGCCGTCCTGAACATCCATGTCACGAGCAACACGCCATGACCAATAGTAAATAAGTCACAGTGCATGTAGCAGAGACAGGCTGCGCGCAATTCACGATTCACATACCTTGACGTACGCCACGACCTTTATTGGTGGGTGTACCTGTGCAAACCGCTTCAAAAGCTCCCGATGCTCCGCCTGCGTAAAGCCAGCAAACAAGCGTTATGGGGTTGCGTCACAGGGTAAACGCATGGGAGAAGACTTGGCGTACCTTAAGCTTATCCTGGTTATGTCCAGACTTCTCCACCAAGGCCGGCAGGATTAGCTTCGCTTCGTACTCCGAAAGCCTGCACGTAAACCACATTTGACGTACAATGGCGACGCTAGCGAGCAGAGCGATACACCTGGGTAAGGCCCCTTGAACGGGCTGTACGGTACGCACCGGTAACCGCGCTCAATCATCAGGTCCAGCAGCAGCTTAAGCATCTCCAGGACCTTGACGAGCGAAGCAGTGTTCGACTCCAGAATCCTCAGCGTCGACCACCTTTGGCAGGGTGAGGCGGGGTAAGCGCGACAGATAGAATAAAGACGGTTTTAACTAGAGACTATACCAAGCAGATGAGCGCCGGGATATACGTGATAGGCGCTGAATAGCCGATTCACCTGAACAAGAGGTCTGTAACAGCAATGACATCGTCGTATACGGCAGGCAGCACCTTCGTCACCATGTCAGCGGCCTCGCAGTGCTTCTTGAAGTCCTATGGGGTAAGAAGAATGGCATTCTTTGGTTTTGCAATCCTTCAGGTACATGTCATGCATGAAAATTCTCTGAAGCTCCCCGCATACCTTACTGAATGCGGCCGCCCGCAACGCAGGGCTCATCATCGGGCTGAACTCTGCCTCTAGCGTCTGTGCTTCGTCCGGCATGATCTGCAGCTTGGCTGGCCGGAACCGGCCCTGCAACCCAAAATAGCTGAGCGTAATCAATCGCTGAAAATGATCCGCAACGCCATTACGCAGAAATGAACGCTGGGTACGTACACAACACTGTCAAACAGGCCGTACCTTTCGGGCCCGGTCTTCCTTCCGGTTGTCCGGCATCAGCAATGGCCCGGCGTCGGCGGCTGCCAAAGCGGCCATACTTGACCCGAGCGCAGACCTGCGACACCCCAAAAATGCAACCAAAATGATCAGAACAATTGGACCCTCAGGCACACTACGCAAGGAGAGAGAACAACTTACTTGCCAACCCCGCTGGACTTAGCCGTCCCAGGCCTAGATGCGGTACTACTTGCCGTTCCCGGCCGCGAAATGCTGCTTGTAGAGGACCGAAGCAAGTCCTTGGAACTCCGGGTCTGAGGATGCAGGTAACAAGTGAGGAAAACAAAGGACCGCACGGTATTAGTTAACGCATGGTACAAGCCTGAGCAATTGTAGCTTAAGCAAGGCCACTCACTGCTGACGCCGCGGATGGTTTAGCCGAGGAGATCGGAGCTACTGCACTGAAAGTCGCCGCAGCCAGCGGAATAGGAGCGCCAATGACCTTGCTGATGGCCTCCATAGCGGGCTTCCTTGATGCAGCATCCAAACTTTGCACGATGGCACCGAGTTCGGCAGCTCCAGATGTCTACATATCATGGAGGACAACGTGTTACGTCGCATGCCGGGCGATGATCTACTGCTGGAGCAGTGTGCACTGTGCCCAAGGACGTTGGTGGCAACAACACGGACTCCAAGGACTCCCAAGCCCACGGTAACCATGCTACAGCTACAGATTTCAGTCTACGGTTATGACACGCCTCACCTCGACAAGGATTGTCATGAGCTTTGACGCTGCATCGCGAACTTCCGCGGCCTTATCCGCAGATCCCATAGCTGCAGCGCGTAGCGTGTCAGGTACGCAATCATTGACTTTACCAGCGGAAACCAGCGACGCCATCCACTTGAGCGTCTCCGCTTTGCCGTCAGCTGTAATCTTACTGCTTACGTAGAACTGCGATTAGCCATGCACAGACAATGTGGCTTAGCATGCACATTCATCAAGTTCGGTAGCGTTACGTTTGCTTACTTCCATGACGTCCGGCATGACGCAGCTTGCAGACGTCACGCCCACCCAGGCGTCCAGCATCTCAGTGACTGCCGATCGCACCTGCGGGAGGGTGGAACAATAGGAAAATTGGTGTGTAGCAACATGGCCCAACACGCAATCTTCTAACACGTGCCAAGGAAGAACATATCAACGGCAAAACTGATACATGCTCAGCCGCTTACTGTTTGCTTCTGGTCGGTGATGTTTTTTATAGCCGGGGTCAGCAACGGTCGTCCTTGCCGATCAATTGCGCGACCCATGGCCTTGGCAATGCGCCCGAGAACCGTGAGCGCCTGGGTCGTAAGGTTCTTATTCGAATCAGCCATGCGCTTCTTCAGCTCCGGAAGCAGATCGCCCGTCTGCAAAGGTAACATGAATTGCTGTCGCCACAGCAAGCCTGGGACGCTAGATTTGGCGAACAAATATTAACCTTTCTAGTTGACGCCAATGCGCCAACAAAGCAGGGCATGGATGGAGTTCATACCTGCGGCTGAATGCGATTTCCAGCCTGCGTGAGAATCGCCTCAATAGCGTCCAAGCCCGCCTTGCGCTCCTTCCAGTTGGAACTGCAGAGCTGAGTGATCAGCTCAGCTGTGATTTGCCCGCTGATGTCCGTGCGCGGCAGCAAGTCGTCGGGGTCGAACCCACCACCAGCGGCGGAGCCACCCGTCGCAGCTCCCGTGGCACTGCCGGCACCGCCCTTAGCGACACCCTTTGCACCGCCAGCACCGCCACGGGCAGACGCAGCAACACGCGAAACGCGCGTTGGTTCGGGCTTCGGGAGATCCGAGTTCTTGGCGAATTCGCCATCGATGGCCGTCATGAGTGCCGGCTTCACGTCCGCCCGGATCATGTCGCCGAGAGCTGGACCCAGGAAGCTGCAAACGACAGGGAGAAAGAACATCCGCGTCACGATAAAGCTAAAGGTGGCTGGCCCTCATAACTTCAACTTAAGCCATGGTTTACGGTATTATCCGATGGGGAAGACACGTGCTCTCAACAGTCGAACCCTCAGGAATGTGGGGCAAACCCACCGGTACATCACGCCCAACAACTGAATGGCTGAGTTGCGGACGCCAGCGTTGGCTGACCCGAGGTCCTCCTTGGCCCAGTCTAGCAAGGCGCGGACATCCATGCCAGCTAGCCCGAATTCAACAATAGCTCGTGCAATCCAATTGATGGCTTCACTCTGTACTTTTGGGTTCTTATGTGCTGCTGCTTTTTTGTGGAGCTGCGTCATAACAAACTGTGGACCCAACGCCTCAGCGAAGCTAGTCAGCGTGTCGAAGCTGGGCTGCTTAAGCTTCAAGTCAGCGACCTGCGTGCAGACCAGCCACGCACCAAAGTTTACCATGTTGTGACACGAGTGCAGCCGTGCATTTCCAAGTGATTATCTTGCTCACCTTGTCGATGATGCCAACGATGCAAGAAAAAGCATCGCGCTTGCTGAAGGTAGGGCATCCTGCCACCGTCACGCGCAATGCCTCAAGCACTTTCGCCATGACCTGCAGCATTTCTCACGAATTCGGCCTTATGCACACCACATATGCATGTTAATTATTCTGCACGAACCTGGAAGTTCTTTTCTCCCCATCCTGGAACGTGTGAGACTGCTTGAATGAGGGTGCTTCCGTTACTGGCCGCCACGCCGGACTCCCCAACGAATGCCACCAAGCGTTCCATTGCATCCAGCCGTACCTAATACCACGAAGCCAAGGGAATGAAGTTCCACGAGGCTTATAGAGCAGTGACATTGCCTTGCCAGTAACGTTGCTTACCTTCCACTGATCGTCCTGTAGCTCCTTGACAGTGGTCTCGCCAACCAAATCAGTCAACGCTGCGACGGCCTGGTCGCGCGATAAAGTCCCCGCAGCCAGGCTAGCGTCGTCGTCCCCGTCCCCGCCACCTGGGAATATAGCAGATCGTCAGCAGATCTCCATCGACACTGCAGCAACGCACCTCCCGGTTGTAGTTAACTCACCCGCTACTTTCCTGCCACCGACCGCGCCGGCTGGGACAGAAGAACCACCAGCACCACCGCCATTGCCGCCCCCTGCTGCGGCCGCTGGCTTCGTTGCACCTACCGGCCGTGCTGACGATCCAAGGCGAGAGGACTTCAGGTTGAGCGCAGGACCGGGCGTCTTCGCCGCCTGAGAGCACACCAGGAGCACGGATGGACACTTTATTACGATCCACTTTCTGTTATCATACACGCTGGGACCACCTTTTAAGCAGGGAACGTGGAGCCGGCCACCAGCTTACCGGAAATGCGGCTGCGGCAGGGGCTGATATTACGGCGGTTGGTTGCGCAGCTTTTGATGCGGTGTTACTGCTTCCCATAGCTTCGGCAACCATATCCTGCGCAGCAGAGCCACAACGGGTGTAATACTGCATGTGTCAGATATGAACGGATATCAAGCGTCCAAGTATAGCAGTTTATTCACAACGATTATCTACCTGCAGCTTCTTCTTGCGTGCGTCGTCTAGCTTCCCACCGAACTTCTCCAGTATGGCAGTGTTGCCAAACTGCAACCAGATGGGTATCGCTGTCAGCACGTTCAACTCGATATGCATAAAGCTGCAGGATGTAGCATCATCAATAAATTTTGCGATAATAGCTGGACATGATAACTCAGGGCGTGCTTCTGTCATGCGCGGCCCCAGGCCGACTTGAAATACGAATGGATCCGACAACCTAAACGTATACGTCTTCCCATAGCTTTACAACGACCCCAACTTCGGCACATCGCACCCGCACTGTGAAGGCCGCCATAAACCCCATTGCAGCTTCACGGAGCGCGGGCAGAGCCTCCTCAGCACCCTTGGCAGCTGCCCCCATCAGAGGGGCAACGAGCTGCTTCAAGTTAGCCTTGGGCTCCTGCGAAATACAGTGGAAACTTTACCAATTGCAGTCAACCTAGCAGTGATGAACAAAACGCACACACACAGTAAGGTATTGAATTGCGGAAACAATATCACTGCAAAAATGTTTGAGCTGCATTACCTCATGCCATCTGGCTTTGCAGACAACCGAAGGCGCACGAAGCCGTTCGGCACATTACCTGGTTTATGGCCCCAGCAAGCCACTTATATGTGTCTTCTTTGACCTTTGGGTTGGCGTGCCCCATCGCCTCTGCATACATGCACGAAAAAGCGGGCCAGGCTCCACATCATTTCATTATATTGCACGAACTGGGGCAGAAGAAAACCTAATATGTTGCCCAGTCCAGCTTAACACAGCAAAGGATGCAGAATCTACAGTTGCCTTACCAGTGAAGTCCTCAACAACCTCGGTGAGGCTCCAGCAGTACCTGTGCATGAACGTCAACGCCCCCGTCACGGCGTTTCCCACGTTGCTGTTTTTCTCCTGCGCAACATGCCAGCGACATAGTAAGCCTGCATTGGGGCAACTCCGCGACCACAAAGAAAACCCGAAAGTCCATTGTTCTACTAACCCCGAAGAACTCCATCGCTACAACATCCTCAACCAGACACCTGCCACCGTCCACACAAGCCACCGTCCCTCCCTAGTAACGATGTCGGTCGAAGTAAGCACGAACACCCTGTGCGCACCTTAAATTTTTCCAGCAGTGGGGCTGCAAGGTTGCGCGCCCAGGGCGCATATTCCTTGCGCAAACCCTTGGCTAGGAGACCACAGCAGTTAATAGACTCTGCCACGACCACCACATTGCTGTCCTTGCTGATTAACTGTGAAATGGCAACGCAATAAAAATTACAGCGGTACAAATCTGTAATGGCTGTCGGAAAGCTGTCGTCTCTGCCAACAGGGCAGCTTTGTGTCACTCTGGCGCAGGTTCCAGTTCATGCGCCATAAAGCCATGCATAATTCCATGCGCCATAAATCCATGCGCCCGAACATGGATCCCTACCTTCCGCAGCTCGCGCATCAAATCGCCGTAGTCTCCCGACGCAATCCGAGGTGTGTCTGCCAGACCCTTCAGGAGCACCACTGCGTCACGGCGCTCCGTCCATTTCTTTTCCTCCAGTTTGTCCCAAAAATTGTCCGACTTGAGTTCTGGGAGAACCTTCTTTGGATCCACAAAGTCGTAAGGGTCGGCCTACAGACACACATGCATTACCGAGCTATGTCGCTATCCCACGCACCGCAGGGGCTACCCAAACAGGACACCTGAATTAGGCAGGGCAGCTACATACCTCTGGGGGCGGCTCGTCCTCTGCAGCAGCAGCTGCCGCTCCGCCACCGGACGTGGGCCCATTGCCAACAGCTGCGTACTCCCGGGGGTCCGCTGCCTTGGCCTGCTGCTTGCGCGTTAGGCGCGGCGGCTTCCGTGAAAGCTCCAACCCCTCCATATGCCGGTTGATGTCATCACGCATTACGTCGCGCATCTTGTCAAACAGCATCGCGCGCACTGCGTCTGGACCAAGCCAGCGGGCGAGCTCCACCTGCCAGAGAACAATGGTTCCAATATGTCATAAGTTCTCGTCTAGCTTCTGCGACCCCGGATGAAACCAATTATTAGCTACAAATGATTGTAAAGTCCCAAGAAGCTTTCGTCCAATCCTAGCTGAGGCTGCTTGGGCATCCACACCTGATTCAGCAGGATGGCCGATGGTGGCTATCAGGTAGATAAGAATAACGCGCGCAGACTGTAACAAGTAGGTTACGACCTTCCCATGCGTGCCCTCATCCGCATCGTACCACAATGTCTTTGACCTTCTCGCGCGCCTTTCCGTCCTTGGAGTCGAAGAGGGATGGCAAGGCCTTCATGATCGGCTGAGGCGGCACAACCCGGTGCCCGAACAGACTGCATCAAAGACGAGCACAGTTAGTGGGAAGCTGCAGAATTGTGCCCCAGTATTGAAAGCATAACTAAAGTCATTCCCATGCAGACGGTCTCGAGCAAGACCGTTTCCCCGACAAGGTGGGATGTGTTGTCGCCGCAGATATGAAAGACGCCGGTCACATCCACTAGACTCCTTACTTGAGGCCATGGTACATGAGCTCTAGCGCAGCCACGACCACCTTCGGGTTCTTGTTGCTTAGTCCAGATACCAAGGCCTCCTGGAAGTTTAAGCGACGCCATTATCATGGGGCGTCAGCGACATAGATTAATAGCTCCCTAAACTTACGTTAAGCTAATCAGTCCTCTTCAAGCAAGCCTGCTAGAGGAAGGCTGATATCATGGATCTACTCACCATGACCTTGTCCGCTTGCTCCAGCTCAATGAAGTGCAGCATGGTATCCAGAACACGTGTCAACGTGCTAGTCCTGGCACTTAGGCACTTGGCCACAATGTTCGCACAAGTCTTCTCACATATCCTGTAAATAGGGGAGTCGGGCGCGACGTGTTACCCACAATTGCGCCCGGTCTAGTGGTCCCCTCAGCATTTGCCTTGGCTCCAACCCCCCCGCCAAACCCTCGACAGGAAGTACCTGCTGGCATGCTGCTCGGTAGCCTTGGTGAGAAAAGCATTAAGCGCATCAAGAGCTTTGTCAATAGCTGCTGCATTCGATTCCGTCACAGCTTTTGGAAACAGCGGAGCTGGAAACATTTGAGCATGGAAGCAGGGGGCGGTAAGGGTGGCGCGACTTTTTGTCTGACACGATTGATATTTTAACCCACCAAATTCAGAAAGCCGTGGATCAGCATCGTCATAAATTTCCCTGCAAGACGCGCTGATGTCCTCATAAGCTGCAACCCTCGCCTTCCAGTTCGAATGCGCAATACGTTCTGATAGCGGAAGTTTCTTTGCTTCCGCTAGTTCTCGGACATCCTTATCGTCAGACATGGTGATCTAAAAGACGCAGGGTGCTTTATCGCCCTGCCGCAAAGGGATACCTAACTCATAAACATATGTACCTCTAATCCTAGGCAAAATCTATGAGACACATTATTATACAAAATATGTGTTCTCCTGGGGTGAAATGTTCGACTCAAGCAAGTGGTGGTTCCATGCGGCGATTCAAATGAGTCTGTCCATCGTTACGGTAACTGTTTTGCTCGTACTATGGTATTGTTGAGGGCGGAAAATTTAATATAACATATATAAAAACTTTTCAAGACAGTCCGTTTGATGGCCTTGTTGTGTTCGTCTTGGACCAACAAGCACTTATTTGGTTGAAAACTCTGCTTTCGACTAGTTTTACCTTCATGAAATCACGCAACATTTGCGTACGTCTGACTTCCAGCAAATAGGCTTGGGGGTCGCAAAGCAGTCCTGTAGTTATCCGCATGCGAAAGTGTTAGCTGTCCCAAATGCGTCAAGAGTGCACTTTGTTTTTTAGGGTATGCTGCATATTATGACAGAATCACCCGTCTTCAGGGTGTGACCCCGGTGTATCTTAGGCAGCGTGCTGCGCAATGCGCCTGCCGCAGAGCCCGCGGGCAACTCGAATTGCCCAGGAGATTCAGGAGTCCATGCAATGAGTGGTCGAAAGCGAGAGCGTGTTTCATTACTACTCGGGGAAGTATTTCCAATGCACGTCATACGGCACCGTGTGTTGTTCACCGCTCCCTGGTGCTTGGTACGATGGCTACGGGGCTGCGGCTCTGTCACTTGAAAATTTTGAAAGGTGCTTTTTTCGTTCTGGAGTCGGTTGGGTTCCCAGCTTATTCGTCAATGCAGTGGGACATGCCCGACCCTACAGCCCTACTCGACAGCTGCTCTCTGGATCTGACCTATTTCCTTCGGGGCTACCCGCCCTCCCTTCAGGGGCACCCTCTCTCCTTCCTCAATCCGACAGGAGGCGCTGCTGTAGCGGGTAGAGGGTAGCTGCAGGAGCTGAATCGCTATCATATACGAAGCGTCCTCAACAGGCCCCAACTGGCATAAATAGCGTTCCTGGTGGAGAGGTTACCTGGTGGATCTGAAGTCCCAACGGATGATGGTGGCGGCGACATCGGTATGCAGTGAGAACTTGTAGGGTGTCGACCCTACCCCCGGGCCGCGAATGATAATGCTTACGTGCGCTTCTCACTCTAAGAGATGTGGAATTCTCGTCCCCAGTGGAACGACTCATGCAAGAAAATAACGTTCTGGGGATGGGTTGCGTCATTGGAAGTGTTGGCAATACAAGAGGTTACCACATGCCAGCGCCGTGAAGTCTAACGATTACTGCGATGTTCAGGTTGAAGTTGCACGGCAGCACTTCCGGTGGACCAAGTGAACAGGAGTCGCATCCGGCCGTCCTGCCTGGGCCTCAGATTTGGTCTCGGACTTGCCCATAGATCATTTAACATCCATGACTAGGCCGAAAGAAGTCTCATGTTCTCGCATGCAGACCTTTGCTGTAAATGGCCGCTGATACTTTCGTGACCAGCGGGGTGGCCTTCTGCCTGGTGCCTTTCGGCTCCGTTTCCGTCCGCGTACCTGGTCCTGTCCTAATGACTTTTATGCTCGACTCTGTAACAAGGATGTTGGCGGACGCATAGTGCCAAGGATTTCGCATGTTCTACTGCCGAGATCCGTTGGGATAAGGGTTCAGCCTTAAGAACCCCATTGACTTTTTGCGGATATGACCATCCCGTGTGTGGTCACACCTACCAGACCTAACTGGAGCCGTGCGTTCTTGAAGCAGCTGCCGTTGTCTAGGTGCAATGGTTCTCGTAAAAAAAACACTTGATCCAGGTTCTTCGTGAGGGGTTCTTTATCAGCATTCTGGTTGTGGTGCAGCACTCGTCCTCAACGCAGCGTTTAAAAGTTGCAGATGACACGTAACTATGGACTCAGTTGACACGTAACTATGATCTGATACGTGCTTCAAACTTCATTAGGCAGTGTGGTGTAGTGGATTATGCGCTTCACGCTGCCTGGAAAGTTTTTTGAGATTCACAACTCGCAGCCGTTCGCAGCCACCTCAGCCACCTGGTCGATGAAGTGAACAGCGGAAGTTTCCAGGTTAAACGATGGGAACGCAAGATATCGTCAACGTCATACACATCACAGATAGCACACGGAAAAAGTGCCCACAGCGCCCAGTGTTGGCTTAGAGCCAGATGTGCAAGACACCATTCCATGCAGAGAAAGATCGAGTGCATTTTTACCTGCTCAACGACCATGAACCATCACTACCCAGCTTTAATCACGAAATGCGGTGACTAGAACGGCAACAGCACGAAGAGACTATCGGCAGCAGGATCAAGCCTTAAACCGCCTGACAGTCAGGCCGAAAGCAGGAGCAACTTGACTTCGGCTAAGCCTGTCCTTTCCACCAGGCACTTGCGCTTCACCCTTCAGCTTGCTTCGCTGCCACGCTGCGCGAACGTTCATGGATGACATGGATCCAATTCGGTGACACGTCAAAACGAGGGGGTGCCGGAGTACAAAGTCATGCGCCGCCAGTGAACACCTACTTTGCACATGACGCTGTTCGGGGCTGACAGTGCACAACTCGAGGCTACTTCTGTTGACGCCAACGGACATTGCGCGGGCTGTATCCTGCCCATTGAGCTGTCAGGGGCAACACCCAGAGCGGGGTTGATGACCTGCGGCATGCAAGCATGGGCATTTTGAGCTTGACCCAAATGAACCCTTCCCTCGCTGAAATATCTAATGTAAGGATGCGCTGCTGACATCGCCGCGATGCCAGGGGACATCGAAGCCAGGCACAAAACAAAGCAGGGTCAACAATGAGCCCCCTGAAAGATCGAATCGAGCGCCAACGGGAGCCGGGGATACGAAGGAATCGTACACTCTCAGGGGCCACAGCCTTATGCGTTGATACCTGTTCCATGCGCCATGTGTGCTGCATCCCGCTGACTGCCTCTTGGGCGGGGCCTGTGGCAAGAAGACGAACCAAAAAGGAATGTGACGCAACAAGGTGCTAAGCAGGGTACAGCCGGCACAGACAACATGCTGGCTGGCTTGGTTAATAAAGGGTAAGATCTTAAGACTTGCAAGCTGAATATGCAATAGTTGATGGTGTCCTAATCAGTAGCCTCGCCTGTTTTATTTCTTGCTATTGCGTTTTTCGGCACCACCTGGATCGATGGACTACCTCTGGTGACGGCGTTTCCTGGTATATGGAACCCGTATCCATCATCCGCCCACTTTCAGTTACACCGGCTAAAACCCCGACCCCGGCCGGGACACCCACGGGAGTTACCATTTCTCCAAAGCCTGCCTACACAAACGAACCGTGTGCAAGGTACGCCTCCATGTGCATCAGGGCCCGCGCAGGTGAGACACCAGCCGACAAGGACAGTGCCGCGGTTGCGTTGCTGTACGGTTTTGCTAATTGTTGGGGCCCCCGAATGGGTCCATCTGTAGTCGTTGCACGGGCGGCTTGCATGGACACGCCCAGGATGAGGAGCATCACCCACACCAGCAGGACAAAGTTCGGAAGTGGCGCGCGGATGCTGGCACACGGAGGGTGTGCGGCAACTGTCACTGGCCTGTGCAGCCTGGAAGGGTCTGAGCTCACGCGCGCTGTAACATAGGGGCCTGAACGCCATGTGCCGCCCATGCGACCCTGTTGAAGCCGTTCATGCAGCTGGGCTGACATGAGAGAATGCACTCCTGGTATTGGATAACCGCACGGCGCGATGGGTTCTGGCGGGTTGGTGATCGCGTTCGGGTTTGTACAGGCCCAAGGTCCGATGTTTGTATAACGGTGTTGGAATTTAAGTTGCGGTGCTTTGGGTGGCGAGCATCCGGTTCATATAGTGTGCCCCCTTGAGACGTCGGGCGCAAGATGTTCAACGAACCATCCGAGACGTCCTGTCAAAACAAGGTGTTGAAAGCCGATAAATACTGCAAAGCACAACGAGCTACTTACGAGATTCCTGTGCTCATTTCCTGTTAAAAGGAAATTACGTGGTTGAATGCAATCCCCTGATTGAATGTTTTAACACCGTGACCACCAGTACCAACTTTCCCGCTGTAAGCATGATATATATAAGCACTTGCACGAGCTGAGCACGCAGGTCATCCCTACAAATGTTTTGAAAAGGAAGCTGATAAAAATATGAAGGAAACATGGCAGAAATCGTTAGGTAGAACAACAAGATACCACGTGATACTATATCAGCGGTATGCCTGATACCGAGAACAGGGTTTTACAGTCCATCCATCCGCCCATCCAGGTACCCCGCGACTCGGTCTATGGATTTTCATCCAGCATCTGAAATGGTAAGTCCAGCTGACAGGGAGCCTTGATGTTGCATCCCAGATGAATTTGCAATTCGTAGGATTGCCGTGATACTGTCACCAAACGGGCACTGTATGTAAACCCTTACAGTCTGCTGTAGCGGTAATGTGACTGGCCACAGCGGCCAATGTGAGCAACAAGGTGCAACTTGTGTCCGTCAAAAGGATATCCATTACGTCCTCAGCGAAGTCAAGCCGCCGAGCCAGACGACACAGCGGTAACCTACAAGCATCTGGCGGCATAACCTGCCCTGACACACGATCGTACAGGGAACACGGTATGGGTCAAAAAAAGGTGCATTGGAAATCTGCGCTCAACATTCCACAACAGCAGCAGTCACAACAACGAACGAAAGCGAGAACCTACACCAAAGGGCACCCCTCAATACTTGACCATCTGCCAGTTGGGCTCATGCCTACCCCGACACACAGCGTGTCATGTCCTGGGCCTCCCTCCTTAAGGTAAAGCACCTCTTGACCCTGGCTCCATGTTTTCTTTCAGGCACCGCAACAACTACATGATGAGACTGCTGGGCGGGTCGACGCAAATCGTTGACCAGATCGCCAGGCCAGAGCTGGTGGACGGGATGTCGAGGTCGTGGCTGGCTGAAGTAACGGACCCACCACTGGGCCTCACGTTCAGGGACGAGGCGGCTGAACCCGTACCGCCAGATCCAGTGGAGGCGGTGTTGTTACCTGAGGGCGAATGAAGCCGGCCAACCAGCCCACCCACGCGTTCACTTCATATAGTTTTATGCGCTTGACTCTATTTCTAAGATGTTTTAAGCCAGACATTAAACATTATTATTATATTTGTTTATTTTAAATATTTTAATTTATTTAATATTTGTATTTATTAAATTTGTTCTTCAAAAGTTATCGAGATAAACTTTAGGTTTCTCATCAGGTTTTCTTGCCTAACTGCTCGTTATATCCCCTCTTTTTCAAGTGACAGCTTTTGGCATGCATGCAGCTGCCACGGCTTCTCACAGCGCTGGCATTTCCACCATAAATCTGTAAGCAATTTTAAGCACCTGTCGATGGTGTCCCTAGGTTTGCTGTTAAGAGGAGCAATGGCCCGTACATTCTTAACTTGCTCAAGTATTTTTAGTTTCATGAGCTTATATGGCTATTCAAAAGTTGCAAACTCCTGCTGGCACCGCGGGATCACACACCGTCATGCATCACAGAATTGTGTATTCGTGTGCATCTCAAGGGTGGCCCCTAATCGACGTAAATAGAGCAACGCTGTCAATTGCCCCTCCATACCACCACAAATGCAACGACGAAATCGGGGTCCCGTTGT
This sequence comes from Volvox reticuliferus, assembly GCA_019650235.1. Lineage (NCBI taxonomy): Eukaryota > Viridiplantae > Chlorophyta > Chlorophyceae > Chlamydomonadales > Volvocaceae > Volvox > Volvox reticuliferus. The sequence continues at coordinate 1,002,704 of BNCP01000010.1, read as the reverse complement.
TAGTTAACAACCCTACCGCTGATCGGACCGGTTGCTGAGAATGATGGCGGGCTGCCACCCACTGAAGTCTGCTGGCCGCCCAGGGAGCCACTGGGTCCGGACACCGTCCCTAGGGGTTGGGTAAGTTGCACAGCATCAGGTTGCGGCCAGTAGAGAGCACCCTAGGAAATGTGCAGTAATGGAGAGGGTATGCCTCGTACCCCGGTGAGTTGAAGTATGGATACAGCAACTACGCATGCCCGTTCTATGTATCCGGATTATGCTACCTCCTGCCTCTGGAACTGTGGCCGTGACATCTCCAGCTACGGTAATCAACTGCACTGTTGCCAAGTGCATGAATTGGGGTTTACATGCCAGCGCTGTGCACTATTTCAACAACGAAGCAAGGGAGGTTGCATGTCCGCAGCTGCCCAGCCGTCCTGCCAAGCTGGATTGCCCCCCCAGCCCGGCCCGACAAATCCTACGATGCCACAAAAAACGTTCACGCGGGCGGCAGTGTGGATACATATGCCTGGCGCGTACAGCAGCTGTTGGGCCTCACAATGTATAGACTCAGAATGCACACGGGCTGCTAAAGAAGACCTACCCGAAGCTGAGGCGGTTCCACCAGGCGTTGTGAAAGTGCCGGTGGTAACGGTGCCCTACGTAGGACGGGGAAACGCAAGGTAAGGCTGACTGGATGCGCGGGTCTCCCCATGCTCCGAAACCTAGCCATGCAGTGCTTGGAATCCGCTGCATGAGCCATCATAGTGGTGTACCGTATTACCTGATCAGGGTACGTGGACCTGCTTTGCTGCACATACACACTTGCGCGCGCACTTAGGTATTTAGTGACCAATTGCACATACACCATTGGAAAGTCACAATTAATACACGTAAGGAAGTGGCGTCTGGAGTGCCTCGGGAGTTGCATGCCAGGCTCTACGTACACATGCCTTCAAAATGTTCTAAGAGGTGCGTCGAGTGGCGCAGCTCTGCTATGCCTTCTCTAACGCTGTCCAATTTGTTGCTGCTACTCATCCTTCCACAGGGATTCTAAAGTTCCGCACCGGTGTGCCGCTGACGGTGTTGACATTGCCGCCCCCAGTGACGGCCGGTTCGCTTACGCCAGTAGCTGCGGGTTCGCCGGCGGCAGTGCCGCTGCCTTGCCTGAGACCACCGAACCCGCTCACTTTGATCTCTGCAGACAAACCAGGGACGGTGTTTGGCGGGCGGTAGGACAAACGCGCAAGTTTAGATGTTACAAATAGATAGATGGATAAGTAGATGGATAGATAGATAGATAGATAGATAGATAGATAGATAGATAGTGGATGGTAGGTAGGTAGGTAGATAGGTAGATAGGTAGGTAGGTAGGTAGGTAGGTAGGTAGGTAGATAGGTAGATAGGTAGATAGGTAGATAGGTAGATAGATATTGGTACACGATGGATATAACTTGTCATGGATGACATATCTTTACTATCCAGAGCGACCTTGTGTATGTCAACGGCCTGTCCTAATAATCAAGCGGTGCCCTGCCTACCAATGATAGATTATAATGCGGTGACGAAAAGGTGGTGCATGTCTCCGTGTTGGCCGCAAGCCCACTTTCAGCTCTTGACCCTATGAGTATCTTGCAAAATATTTACGCTGTCAGGAGGGCAACCGGAACTATACCTTGATGCAATCTGTCCCGACTCGTCTTTCCACCCTCAGTACCAAACGCCCATCCAATACACATCTCACATCTGTATCAGTGTGCTCTTCTCCTCCCTCCAGGGCATCACAGCGCCCCGGCCGCCACCACCCCGCATCCCCGCATCCCGGCGTACCCGGGCAAACGGATTGACCCCGGACCTCCTGGCCGCAAGACCAGAGCGGAGTGTAGTTTGCGCCGGTGCTGGGAGCGGCCCGCTTGCAAGGATCACCGAAGATGTTGAGGTCAAGATTCATGTCGAGACTAATAAGAGGGGACTGGCGGAGGGGGGACGGGAAACGACGGCAGGAGTCGTATGACCGACGGAGCCGGTGAAGGGCGGCGGACATGGCAACAGAAGGGTTTGGTAGGGGCAACGCTGACGAATAAAAAAGACGTGGTCGTTCGTGTAAGCTCAGACTAGCGAAATAATGTTGGACTGAGGGAGATGTTGGGGCGATGGAACTCATGTGAGCACGCTACAGCTCAACAGGGAAGCCTCACCTCCGGCTTCACCGTGCATGTGCCCTCGGTGTAGTAAACACTGGCCATCGTATTTGCCGTGCCTGTAATCTGGGTGCCTGTCGGCGGAAGAAAGGTACATTCCAGGCGCGGCAGCAGTGCGGATGTTAGCAGGTGGTGTGGTAGATGGGGCAGGGCAATGGGCAGCAGGGGAACGCTGTGTGGCGATATGGACGGAGGCTTACAAGGGCTTATTACTGATGGATCTTTCCGGGCTACAACAAACGCTCTTGAATCTAACCCGATCCCCACTCCGCCTCCACTCACCCGGCGAGCCCTGGATCCAAAGGGTGCTGGGGAAATCCACCGACACGTTCACTACACCGCTAACGTTGCCCCCCAGGTACACTGTCGCCAGTCCGCCAACCACCAAGTCGGCACCGCTGAAGGTCCCATTGAGTGCCACAGTGCCCGCGCTGCGGAGGCGGGTGGGTACCCGGGGAATCGTGGTGACACCAAAGGCGCGAAGGGACGAACGACACAGCGGGGAACGCGTGTTGGTGGGTTGGCTTGGCAGGGGAGGTGGAGACTTGAGGTGCCCACGGGGTTGTGCACGCATGTGGTGCCTGTAGGAATGCGCCTCCAATGGTACGCACCGTAATACACTGGTGACAAGCTGGGTGATCTGCCCTGAACTAACGCTCAACTGTTCCGTTAGAAGGCAGCGGCAGATGATATTTTCGTCTAGCCAATTTATTATACTCGAACATATTGGGGTGACAAGCAAGCGTGGTATGTATCAAGGTATATCAAGTTGCTAGATATCGTTACCGTTACTTCGTTATTTGAGAGCCTCGTTGGAAATGCCTCGTACCCTGTGCTGGTGACGTAGACATGGCCAGCGGTAATACTTTTCACCAGGATGTCCCCCATGCTGGTGGTCGCAGCTGAGAACGTTTCCACGTCAAAGCCGCTGCCCACGACCAGATTGCCGGGACTGTGGAGGAACACGGTGTGTGTGTGTGTGGATCCCGTCACCCAAGAGCGGCGGCAATAAAAAAGCATGGTCGGAAGCTGCACATGACGATAGAAACAACGCCAATATGAACTAAGCACGCCCTCCGGTATCAATCAGTGTTGCAGGAAAGGATTACGTCGAAACTCCGAAACCGCAGGAAGCGAACAGCGCGTCAGAGCAACAGGGAAACGGAGAATTATCAAAGAGTTCGACTCACCCGAAGTTCCGGACGAAGCGCAGGGAGCTGCTGTTGGCCGTGTAGATGGTGAGATTGATGGCGTGCGATGTGCTGTAGCCCTGTGTGTGCGAAGCGTGCGTAGCAGGTGTGATGCGTCACGCGTCTGTCATTTTGAGTTTGCTTCTGCTTCGTGGCGACCGACAATGCCATCAGTATCGCCCAACCTAAAAACTGAGGATTGGTTCTCGTTTGTGGAGATGGCTTGGACGGAGAGGAGGACGCAAAGTCGGTCCACACGTTTATTTGCAAACCGAGATGATGATTGCGAATCCGTGGAAGCCAACCCTAATGCCCTGGTGCCCGGATCTCCGGATCTTGCTCCCTCTCGCGCGCACACGTACCACAACCGGTGTCGTCCTACCCGCATCGGGATTCCTTCAAAGCGCGTTAGCAGCAGCGCAATAACGTAACATTCGTACCTGCGTTAACGCCAGCGTCAGGATGCCGTCCGCCTCCGAATACGTAATTTCCGTCGCATTAATGACGCTCATGTCGGCCTGCATGATAAGCGTGGCATTATTGCCGCCGCCAGTGCTACCAGGGGCGGTGGCGCCGGCTGGTGTTGTGCCAGTGACGTTGCCTGCGCCTGCACCAGTTGTCTCCGACGTGGTGCCGGTTGTGTTGGTAGTCCCGCCGGCACCGGTTGTTCCGGTAGTCATGTTGCCAGCGCCGGCGCCGGCGCCGGGGCCACTTGCTTCGGTGGACATGTTGCCAGCGCTGGTACCCGTTACCCCGCTCGTAATGTTGCCAGCGCCGGCGCCGGTGGCGTTAGCGGTGGCGGGCACCCCAGCACTCGCTCCGCCGCCAGGAGGACCCGGACGAACGAGTATATTAAAGGGCAGGCAGGACCGCACCGCAGCGATGTCCCCGGGAAGGGTTGCGCTGGCGGTAACCACACCAGTCGCCGCGCCGCCACTGCTGGTCGCATTGACATCGTTAACCGTGCCATCACCGGCTTGCAGCAGTGAACGAGTAACCGAAAGAGTGCCGGATTCAGGATCACCCGTCCTCAGGGCTGGGCACGGCTGGGCCAGCAGCACGAAGAAGAAGCCAACCGCCAGAGACGCGCCACGCCTGAACGCCAGGCGTGAGCTCGCATTATGCCGCGAGTGCAGCATCTGCGATGAGCTTAACTTCTACCTTAGAACACCAAAAACACGCAGAGTCCGCACTGCGGTCAGCAGGTGATCCCTCCCAGGAACCGTCAATGGCTGCCGCCTAGGTTTGGTAGGCTGAAACCTGTGGGGTGGACACCGCAAACAGGTCGTACAAGCAACCTGTTTAATCGCAAAGGGCGCAGAGGTCCTTATTGCAAGGCACCTGATATGGACCGTATCATGATCGAGTAAGTGATGCGCACCAGCACATATTGGTTCCGGACCGTAAACCAGCTGACCAAGTCCGATCAGTCCGTTTAGATCGCTCGCGACTAATATTAAATCGTTTTCTTTTCGCACGTGCGCCGCTTCCCAACGTAGCCAGCGCAGGCGCGCAGCTGACAAGAACAAGATAGCGGCCAAGGTGGTAATGATAGAACGCGTGCGTGCTCGCGCAGCGGACAGCATCTCACCTTTACAGATATCTCAGAGATCTTGGAGCCTTATGCAGTCGGTATAATGTTCAAAAAACCTTTCTCGGTAAGCGTTTGTGCACCTTACTTTGAACTCTGCAGCGCATCCGGGCTATATCTGTATGTCTCAACGATCTTGGCCTTTGGATCCGTACCGATTTTCGTATTTCCCGGCTGCCACATCGTAAGGAAAACATCTTTAACATTGCGTGCCTTTGCTGGATCATCTGGTACCGGAACGGCGCGTTTGTTTGATCTGCAGAGCGCAGCTTCGTATGAAGCTATTTCTCGGTGACCCATGGGTCCAACCACGTAGCTTCCTGCTAGTGCTGCAACCTCAAGAAGTTTCTTATCATATAATCCAGGTCGTTGACAGCCCGCAAAAAAGCTTCATAGGTTTAGCTGGGACGAAAACCAGTTGTTGGTGTCATATCTGCAAAATTCGGTTGAATGCCTTAAAGAGGCAATCCAGGTATCCGCGTGTGTAAACCTCTATGCTTGCAAACATGCATATGCGCATTGATCTGAATTTGGGCATCTAACACATCGAACATTGGACCAAGTATTTTCTGTACTGCCCCCAAACGGTCGAAATGCGGCCAAATCGCTTGCGCTCTTCATTATCATCCGAGCGAACGAAAGACAATATCACCCGGACATGCTTTGAGCGTCCCAGTAGTGCAAAAACTCAGCACCTATAATGTAATGTATTGCACGATGTACAATACATTTACACTATTACCCTAGATCAAGGCATCCCACATACAAGGCGGCCGACGCCACAAGTGCCAAAACCAGAGCCAAGCCCTGCTGCCTGCAATTACGGTATGTACTCACAGTGTACCTGGGGCCCCTGATGCCCATACGGCTCACTTGTGTGCTTGGCAGACGGGGTTGCCTACCCACGCACACCACCTGTGTACGTGTCCCTGTACGGGGGAATTCGCCCGCCCCCAGCGTCCCGTGCTATTTGCACCTGTACCTGTTACAGTCCCAGTCTAGCCTCCATGGTAGACCACTTGATTATATATACCTCATCTGGAGAGGCTTAAGTTTCATGGTGGTAGTGACGCCCTGCCTGCTTAAGGCTTCGGTTCCAGGATAGGGTCCTGCGTGCCGTGCGTACGTACGCAGAATGCGTTCGCTGCTGTGCCGCCAACAGTTAGCTTGTAATTGAACCATACCTCGCTCCGTCCACAGGGATGCTCGCCACTGCCATATATAAGCAGAGGGTGGTAGAGCCGCTTGGGGTACTGTTTCCGGTGCTAGGGGCATCGCAACGCCGTACGCAACTAATTTTCTGAACGTTGTTTCCCATGTACAAAGCGGCCCCATAATGCGGCAACTGGCAATAAACATATTTACAAGGCTGGGGTACATCCTGATCCTCATCTCCCCTCATTCCGAGCTGCACAAGCAATCCAACATAAACTAAAATAAACCCTCTGCCCAAAGCATTTTTGCGACACAGAAGGACAACGAAGAGCTCCTACTTAACCATACTCAGATAACAAAGTGACTGTAGATGCTACAGCAGATAGTCTAACGGATATGAATGAAGTGACAACATACTTCTGGATAGATGAAAACTTAATAAGGCTGCTGTGACAATCAAACACATTGCGAACAATTCAAGGCTATCGAATGAATCATGCATATTAACTGATAATTATATAACAACTGTTTAAACTGGAAACCGAAACCGTTTCAAAGCAACCCTGCGCATCAAGCGCATGGTTGATGTCTGCAAAGCATGGATGTCGTGGCAACGTTGCTTGGGTCAGACAATGTCGGGTCCAACTGGGCCGCGGCTAAAGCAGAATATGCAGTGGCCACCAGAACGCATCATCACACGCGATCGAGGCTTTCTTTCGCAGGGCTGCGCCAGCGAGATATCCATCCCACGGGTCGGGTCAGGCAGCAACTTGTAATTCCAGGCGCCAATGTGCTGAACCCACGGACGTCCCGGCATTTCGGCTTAACCGCCCTTGCTCCAGGTGACAGTCTTGGTCCACTTATTACGCGGCGTGGTCATCGTCCAGCTCCAAGAACCGCCGCCCTTCCCGCAGCACCACCACCACCATCCCCCTTTCAAAGCCCGCCGCGGGGTCCCCTGCCTGACCTTTTGGGCGTCTGGGCCTGCCTTCTCGTCCACGTCCACAGAGAAGACGTTAGCGCCCGGGGCCGCGGCGGGGGCCATGTCACGGGCACCCAGTGTCGGCTGCGGCAGGTATGCCAGGGCCAGCAAAAGGACCAGCAGCACCGCGCTGGCCAGTAGCCAAGGAGAGAGCGCACGGCGGGAAGGGCGCATGGCGGCCATGGATCTGCTTGTCGCTGGTGGGTTGGTGATTTGTGGTGGCCGTCTAAAATGACCGAGGGGCCTTAGTAGTGGTAATCTCCACAGCGCGACGATACTGTAAAACAAAAAGCAAACTGCTGGTGCGGCTCCTTCCTTCATGCACATACACATGGGATTGAAACCAAGGGACAGGAAGGAATGAGTTCTTACGACGATGAGCAGTAGCAGCAGCAGGTGTATTGTTAATGTTGGCTGATATTTACTGTTGCACGGCATTTGAAAGATCGCACCAAGACTGGCTGCTGAAGGTAGTGCTGCGGGCAACGCGACATCAGGTTATGGATACATGGATACGGATTGGACTTTCAATCGACAAGTCGTTCGAAGTCGTGCGTTAGTACCTTGTTTCCGCCGGTGGTAGCATTGTAGCGCGAAATGGCCCGCACCATCCAGAACCCATGGGATCACCCCCTCCTACCTCTTGTTGTTTTTCAGTGGCGATTGCAAGTCCCGTAGCGTGCTCTGCTGCACGGTGCACTTGCCAGAAGGCTTTAAAATCCTATATCTCCACTATCTGCAACTATTTTCAGGACGGAGCAAGCAAACAAATAGGCTGATCTGCTTTTTTGTTGGATACCCAGGGCGTTTATATAACAGCTGGTCTTGTTTCTTGGATTCGGGTATCGATTACGAAAGGGTCCTTGGCCGTCCGGCAAGCAAAGTGCGAACCGAATAGCACGGACCGACTCGCAATCTTCATCAGTCCTTAGCGCTCAGGATCCATTTTTTTAGAGATCCATTTTTTAGCTTTTTCATTTTTTCCAAATTAAGTTTCGATTAGCTTGCCAGGCACAGGATGGCGAAAGCGATTCTCCGCGCGGCTAACGGTTCTAACGGCGCAAACGACGGCTTTCCGGGGACTTGCGGGGATTGTAATCCTGTGAGCGGCTGGAGTCCACGGATAGGTTATCGTGCGTCGCGCAAGATAGATGAAGGTGATATTTCTACATCACAATTCACTTGCGGCAGGAACTCCATAGGAAACTAAGAACAGGAACGTGGAACATCGCAAGGCTACAGTTGGTGCATGAGATGGCGTTACCCCAAATTTTGATAAGTTTGATCACATGACAAAATGAATTACAATCATGAAATAACATATTTCATGTGATGGCGTGGATGGAACGAAGGCTCGGACCAACAGCAAGAACGATGATTCAAAGCAACGCATAATGCTTTGATGATTTAATGTCATGCTTCTTTTCTTCCTTTGCGTGTGTATTGCACTTGATCGGGAAGCATGCATGGGACAATGTGCGTCGCTGCATGCGCATGTGGAGTTCCGTCTGCTCGTCCCGAATGTCAGCAAGCAAGGCTACGGACAGCTAGGTGGGTATCATTTGTTTGATGAAGTTTCTTCTTGCAGCAACAGGATGGCTATAAGTGCGACCACACATGCTCGGGTTTTAAATAAGTAGACAGATTCGGCGTGATTCTGGCCTCCACCAGCATATGCGCCATCGTAAAAGGTACAAGTCGAACATAAATTACATTTGGCCCCATGGTAACATGACCGGATACATAGGCAAAAACGCATCCGGCGGCAGAGAAGCAGAAGGCCATCCCTGCCTCTGTTGGTCATATACCCACCACCGGGCAATTACACAATAAGATCCACATGGATGGCATTGATGATGGACGATCTGTCTAGGTTATATGTATTCAGCCTGCATACGAGGAAGTAAGCCAGCAGCAAGAACCGCAAGGATGGGATTGATGGGAGGCGTAGGAACCTGAGGTCACCCTGGGGGCAGGATTCACAATCCGTTAATAAGCGATCTAGGGGCAATCAGGGACAGTCCGTGCGCAGGAAGCAGACCTCTTCGCAAACCTTTTCCAGAATGTTTGTGCGACCTTTTGGCTCGTGAACATAAAGATAGGACAAGCACGCACACCGCAAGAAGGCAACGCAATTCACGGAAGAAGTAGGAGGACGACGACTCGATTACACAAATAGAATATGTGCATTACGTAAAGTGTGCTAACGACAGGGTCTTCACTTAGGTCGTGGTCCTTCAGCCAGCCCCGCCAAATCGCAGAGCCTAACCATAGCCGATGGTGGCTGCCTGGATCAGCTTCGCAGTATAGCTAAACATAACGGTTAGCGTTAGTGCAGCGCTCCGGTTCGTCGTGCGAGCAGTTCTGCGTGTTTGCATTTCAGACGCTTTGATTACGTTTATTAATCTATTCTACATGCATCGATCCCCACAAGCTTGTTTCACAGTAAGGCACAGAAATCCCTAAGCGATCAGATCTTGCATCTTGTCAGCTTGCTCCGCTACGTACATGTCATTTTTATTAATATTATAGTATTGAAATTTTCTCTAATGGCCTCCTGACGCTGGCTACCAAGTTTGCCCTGACCCATGGGTCGCACGGCCGTTCGCACAGTGAATTCCTGCTAGTGGCCCGTGATAACTGCATTTGTAGAACTACATTTGTGAACTGCCATATGTTCTTGGCTGGTGGACGCAAGGTTGAGAGATAGCGGCGGGCGCATGGTCTCCGGCTTGCTCGTAATACGATTAGGCGAAAGCATGTGTCCCGCTGAAACACGTGCCGCGTGCCGCTACCCTGATTTCCTCTGTAGCAATGCACATGCTCATAACTTCCAAACGGGCAGGTCTTAGATGACTTGTTCATGGCCTCACAACTTTGCCAGCCAAAGATGAGTCCTAGGCATGCAATCAGTCGGCATCCGTTACCTTTCAACTGCTGGTTCGCGCGTCGGGCCTACAAAACAGACCTCCTCTTTCTTGTCGTGGAGCTTATCGCTTCAAACACTCCCTATTTGGTTAGACTCATCTCCGACGCGGTCTGCCTTCCCGTGGGCGGTTACGCTCACGCAACAGCACTGCTGGATCTGCAGCCGGTGCTGGACCCCGCGGCTCGCCGAGTGGATGCGGTCATTGTCGGCTTCCCCTGCGGAGCTACCTACATAAGCCAACTCCTTTACGTGCTGCGATCAGGTGCCGTCCTTGACCCGTGGCTTCGACTTCGGCTCTACGACTTTGCCAACCTTGGGCACCTCTTAACACAGCTACTGACATTGATCATCGCTGTCTTAGCTCCTTCAGTCTACTTAAGGTGGCGCAATTGTCTGTTCATTGCAATCAGCTTAATAAGCTTGCTCGGTGTTAATCTTTCGGCGGTCTTCTCGCCGAGCAGCCTGCTCCCGCTTGGCGCAGCGGCAAATTTGAGCATACGGCGCGAACGGATGGCTGCTGCTTACTTTACTTGGAAGACGGCTACGGTGCTGCAGGTGGGCCGGTGTGCAAACGTCTTGCTGTATCAAAGGAAAGACTGCAGCATGGGAGACTGGACTGGGGGGACTGGCAAAAGATGGTCCTGTACACGTCGCATTATTGACATCAAGATGCGGATGACCAAGTGACTTTTAGATTGAGCGCTATTTATCCGGTACAACAGGCGGTATAGGTGGTTTGATGGCCTTTTTTGACACACATGGTTTCGAGCTTGTATTAACTGAGTGCCGAGCTTGATTGTCTGCGCGGGATTATCTCCTTCGCTTATACCCGGACCCGGACCCTACGCAGCTACCTTCATCGCTGCAGTTGATATCCGGCCCGATGATGTGGCTGCTCTTCCTTGGCGCGATGTTCGCGGTCGACCGCCGGATGGCAGCCATGGGTTATGCCGTACAGCAACCGCAGCTGGGAGCCGGACAGGCAGTGCTGCTGTTCTTTGTCATTGCCGTGTTGCCATATTTAGTGGTGGAATGCTGCGAGCGCGCCTGGCTGCTGCCACAATACGATGCTTACCTACGGAGCTGGTTGCCCGTTGGCAGCGGCTGTGGCGGCGGTGGCAACCGCGGTGGCAACGGCGGTGGCAACGGCAGTGGCAGCAGCGATGTTAAAAAAGCCGACACAAGCCAGCCAGCAGCGGCGTCGGCAGCGGCTCCCGTTACAAGAGCAGCGCCTGCGAATAAGCAGCATGATCGACACGTCACATTAACCCTGCCACAGCCCACCCCTCGCACCGTTTTGTATCGCTCCGCACACGGCGTCGGCCGCACCTACATATTCAGCATCAAGACGTCGCTTCCCGCGGGCAGTGACTTCAGCAGCGTCGCCACGCGGGTGAAAGCGGCTGCGATTGAGGCCCTAAGGCGTACTGATGTCGATCGCCGCCGTATCGGTTATGAACACAAGCAGCAGAGCAATGGCCAGCCGTCACGAAAGATTGACGGCACGACCTCCGGCAATAGGGCTTCGAACGCGGTGGAGGGTCTGCGGCCGCTGTCGCTGGTGTGCGTGGAGGGCTGTTTGCAGCTACTGATCATGCTGCATTCCATAGGCGGCGGCGGTACACGGGCTGCTTGGCAGGGCAGCCCGGCTGCTGGTCCGCGGGAATGCACCGGAGATGGCGATGGTAGAAGTAACCATTTTAACGTACGCCATGTGAGGCGAGATGCTAGTGAGCCGGCGCCGGAGGAAGTGGCGGCAACTCCAGTGGTCCCACCGCCGACGGACATTGCGGTTACCGCCTGCATGTCCGCTTTAGGCATTTTGCTGGCGGAGATGGATGAAGGCGGTGGGTACGGCGCAGGCGTCAGAGCACCTGGGAGCGGTGACGCTGGTGGCGACGGACTGTCAGCGGTGACAGCCATCGGCGGAGGAGATGACCTGGATGCAGCTGCGGGGGCCCTGCTCTGGCCGCCCGTAGTGAGTCGGCAAGGGACATCCGAAATCGTTGAACCCAGCGCTTCTGCCACTTCAACCGGAGGAGATGGGCGTTTGGTCAGCTCTTTGGCATCAATCCCTACGGCGGGCCGCGTAACCCAGCAACGCCACGAGCAGGTAGGGGTTGAGTCGTCACACGGTGGAGGTAATGGTGACGACGACTCGGCTCTGGTGTTGCTGCCCGCACGGGCGCTGCACGGGCGGACATCCGTACGCTGCGTTGTAGCCGGACCCGTGGGTCAATGCAGCCGCCAGGAGGTGCATCTGGATCGAGACCTGACGGTGGAGGCGACCTTGGCAGGGGCGGGAAACCTGGCTATCGGCCGCTGCGATAATAATGATGTTGATGGTGTTGTGGCGGAGGAGGACGATGGCGATGGTGGCGGCCACGGTGATTACGCCATTCTGAGGTGGGTAACGAGCACGCGGCTTGGGTCCGTGTGTCTCCTTTGCAGCCCTGCTGGGCAGACGGGCTGATAAATAGACCATCTTAACTTTTTGCCGAGGCGCAGTGCAAGGACCTAGAGGCCTCTGGTGGCTGGCCCAGCCACAGGGTAGGGTTCGATTTTACCTGCCTCATCATTACGGACCCTCGCACTCGCAGGATTCGGATGCCGCCTACGGCTTTGGCTACCTCCGGGGTCTTCATCGTTTACCTCCTGGCCCCGGGACCCGTAATCGCCCCCGGGCCTCCTGATCGTCAGACGGAAGTGCATGAGCCGGAGTCGGAAGCGCCCTTCTGTGGTGGGTCTCGGTCTTATCTCGCAACTGCGGGTGACGCTTCCACTTCCGCTTCCGCTTCCGCTGCGTCTATGGCGGGCGCGCCACTAGCAACTTTGCCCCTACTGGTGCTACCAAACGACGCTGCTGAGGAAATGAGGCAGTTGCACAGCAGAGCCTTTGGGGATGACAATGCAACCGCTAATGCCCTAAACCGGCTGCTCACGCTTGGCGCGGATGCCGGTGCGGGTGATGTGACCGCGGCAACTTCCCTAGGCGGAACCGGAACATCACTGGCGCTGCAAGCCGCCGTCGCCGCCACGACGCAACACCAAAGTGGCCTCCTCAGCCTGGCCTGTGACATGGGCTTTATGATCGCCGCCGCGGAGGGTAGCGCCCACACGACGCAGCGTCAGGATGCTGCGTGGACACAACGTCCGCCGCAGCTCCCCGACCCGCGGGTAGTTGACAGCGTGATCGGCTTTCTAGAGCTCCAGGGAATGGCTGCGTGTCTGCGGGAAATCAGAGATGTGATGGCGCCGGCGGACATGGTTGAGGCCATTTCCATAACGAAGCTGGGAGGAGTGGTGCCCGTGAACGCCGCCGCCAGGATGGCGGCACCTCAGCATTTCGGTTGCCAAGTCATTGAAGCACCGTCAGATTCGACATTTTCCATGATCAGCTCAACTAAATCAGGATGCCCTGAGAATCAAAGAACCGCAATGGATTCCCCGTCCTTACACGAGCACACGTCAGGCGGTGCTCTTTTATGTAGCGGCGGCGGCGTTGGCGGCGGCAGCTCGGCTAGCATTTGCACAAGTGGCGGCTGCCAAGGGGTTGGCAGGTATCTAGCTCCATCACTACCAGAGCCGTTGCCTCCATCTCGGTCACCTTTGGACACGCCGGATGCGTACTCCTCGGGACTAACTGAAGGGTCAGGGCGGGCAGCCGGTGGGTGGTGGTGGATGCTTCGTAACCTGGTGCTGGGTTTCCCTAACCCGAACGAAGAGCGGGCGTATCAGAGCTTCAAGGCAATGAAGTGCGGTCACCTTGACCAGATGGCGCTTGTGGTGCTGTTGCCGCTTCGTATCTCCACTGCATTAAGGACCTACTGTGCTTTAGCTGACGCCCTTCGCGGTAACGATGTCGGGAGTGCTGCTGTAGTCTGCGAGAGCTGCGTCTGCGGCAGTTACAGCGGCACGGGTGATGTTTGTGTCCCGGGGCCCGACACCTTACTTTCCGACTTCTGGTGCGATAAACCCCTTGTGACCCAGCTGCAGCTGCAGATGCTGTTGCAGGCTATCCACCTTACATCAAGTGTGGTGCCGCTTACACTCGCATTGTTCACCACCTTCCACGCCAGGTAGACTGATAACCACAACACAACTTGTTGACTTGTCCGAAATCGTCCCAAATCATTTGCCCTGAGCGATATTCCGAGCTGCTCCATCGGGCGATGGTGCCATCACCGGAACAAAGATCATGTTGAAATATCTTCCTCGTGGATTAGGCGCGGATTACCTGGCCTAGTTAGGAGATGCCTTGGCGCTATGGGACCTACGTGACCGGGTCGAGTCGGCGGCCTCTACTGCTTCTGTCTGTCCTTGCAGACACCGCAACGCTCTGCTGCTGCTGAGGGCCTTTCTGGACTATGGCACTCTGGCCTTCATTCTTCTGCCTCTTCCCTGGAGAGACTCACTGCTGCCGGTACCCGCGGTGTGGCTGGAAGCGTGTAAGCGGCACAGCGTCATTGTGTTGTACCGCAGCATCTGGGAGCCCTTGACGTTGCAGGTGATGATGAGGTTCGTATTGGCGGGACACACCCTGTCGTGTCGCGGGTGGGTTTGTCCCTGAACGTGTTATTCAGACCGTGGATCGGTCCGGCCGATCGGTCCTATTTCCCAACACGCTTCCGTCCGTGTTATGCGCCGACTTGACCCTTGGCTTTACTTCATTTTTACCTTGCTTCCAGCTGCACTGGCCAGTATAATTACCCAGACGTCGATCCCATGCTTTCTCCCGATTCTCGCCTTGCCCTCCCCTTCCTGCCGTCCGCACTGGATTGTCCCTCCCTGCAGCTCTCCCCTCACCTGGCGATTTGGCCAATCCTCGTCTCCGTGGCCCCTTTGACCCTTCTGATGAGGCGCTGCTACTTCGGCCGCTGGCATCCCGCGTTGTCTTTCGTTGCCTGGACCGCGTTGTCCCAACTGGCTATGTACTCAGCCACTGACCTGCGTACGCGACGGGGGTTCTTGACGACACGACTGCAGCTGGGGCCAGGTGCTGCGGAAGGGGGCGATGGCGGCGGCATCGGACGGGGAACAACAGGCCTTGGCAGGAGGGAAGGGGAAATGGGCTGGAAGAAAGGCAGGGAGGAGGGGGAAGAGGCGGAGGAGGGACACGGGAATGGACAATGGGGGAGGTGAGAGCTGACGGCGGTGGCGGCGATGGGCGAGTTTCGGGAGGTAAAGCTGCACGATGGCATTCGGCAAAGAAGCCACAGCGTCCGTTCGCACTAGTCAGGGTGGAGCGGCTACATTTGCAGCAGAACTTCGTTTAAATAGAATTACGATGGGATTCGGTTATGACCCGGGTACGACGCGGGTGGCGTATTTTGAATGTTATTTCTGCATCCTGGTTGGCATCGCTTGGTTTCCTTTAACCGCAGTAGGTTGAGCAGGTGTTAAATAATGTGTCTTGTGATGGACGTATGTCCTGACACCGCAGCGAGCATAATTATGCCGTATACCATGGCACCCGATTCACGGGTAATGCGTCATCATGGTTTAAATGATAAACGTTGGCTCTAGTGTCGGCCGAAGTGGACACTTGTGGCCCGCAAAAAGATGGACTTGCTGAGCAAATAATCATCAAGGGCGATTGTCCGACAACTATATAGGGGTTCCTTTGTTGAATTGCGCCAAGCTCGCTGGCTCGAGTTCCTCACGTGTTTCGATAACACGTGGGGCAGCGTGAGAACATTCAACGTGCGCAATAAGTAATGGGGCGTTTGCTTCTCCCATCTCTCTCGTCGCCATCTCTTTTGTAGTCGACGGACCTGCAGTCAGGCCATATTGAGAGGGTCGCATCATGATTCCCTTTGAAAGCCCTGGGCGAAGAGGGTGTTGTACAGCAGGCTAGGAGGTTTGGCGCCAACCGCACGAGATGTGCACCGTTCATCTTACCGTAGCACCGTATCCATTGAGGACCCTTGATTAATGTTTTTGTCCTGTGGTGACATCGCTATGATTCAAGTGTACAAGTCATGGTCCTAGTAGATGATGACTAGTCCACCACAGCACATAAGAACGTCTTCCTGGGTCCAGCCACCGCACCACCACACGGCCGTGGACAGCGTCCGTATTACAGTGTGGGTACCGATACCGTACATTAACCATTAAAGAGATGGCTGGCCACTGCTGTAGACCCTGCTGCCACCCTGTCACCGATACGGTAATGCGACCCCGATTATAGTGACCTGCGAGCTAACCAGAAATGGAGTTGATGCCGCCGTTGATCCGGCAGATTCCGTTGGATGCTGGTGGTAGGTGCTGAACCCGGGAAAATCACTGATTTCGGAGAAGTCAGCGTGGGTGACAGGATGAGGATGCCCCGAAATATAGACTGGGGAAGGTGTAGGGACGACTGCCAGGTAGTGGCCACGGGTGAAGCAACCCCCCCTATCCTATACACATATAGTAACGGTCATGCGTATATCGCCAGATGCTTCAACCCCTGGCAGCTGGGCCCGGTGCAGGACCCAACAACGCGATGGAGCCATGTACAAGTGCACATCGGGATAATCGGACAGTAACAAGATTGTCAGGCCGTACGGAGGCAAGCCGTACGGAGGCCATTGCGTGGGCAGCTCGGTGGCAGAATCCTCTTATGATGCGGGACCACTGAATGACCAGGTTGACACATAGGCGCCGTCGCAAACCCTCACTGCCGACACGCATGTCACGGGAAAAGACATAAACCCACTCGCGGGCCGACGTCAAGTCAACAGGAGGAGGATGGCCAACGATAGAATCAAAGGCTGCACCGTAGTCAGTTATCAGTCTTCGGACACCGCTGGCCCTGTGGATTGAGGTTCTCGCCGGGAAGCCACCCTCACACCTCACGGATTTCCTCAGCCCTGAAAAAGGGGCTGATTGTGTAATCCTGTTAAAAGCGCCGACTCTGAAGGGGCTTAAGGCGGTGGCTATTTTCCTGCAGCTGCGCGCTTTCAAAAACCATAAGGTTGCCGATGGCATCATCGTTGATGTTGCCCCTGCCGCCGCCAAAGAAGAATCCGCCTTGAGTATTTCGCGCTCCTGTGTATTGACAGAGCTTAGCTGCATATTGACACTTCCTTTTGTCCGGCGCTGTTCACATGACACGTGCGCCTGCTGCTGCTGTCACTGCTGATCCTGCTGCCGAGCCGTTGTTCCGCTGGGTGCTGCTATTACGAGCAGGATCGTGGCCTCTTTCTCGTCCAAAGCTCGCTGGAGGAACTCGCACACCGCCTCCTCCCCTTCGAATGGCTGTGGATGCGGCAGGTGGCTGTCCAGGTTGTACCTGTGTGTCAGGAACAGTCGCAATGAACGGGGATGCACTGCTCGAGATGCTCCCTTTCACAAACGATGTCAAAAGACGTTATGGCATTGACATTATGCTGTAGCAGAGCATCAGGAAGGGTGCGGCCCACGGAATTTGAGGTCGATCGTTTGCCAGGGAAGGGAATGGGGTCCCATCATTGGCTGAATTGTCTGCCCTGCCTTAAAGCTACCCGAGACGCCTTCGACCGTTCCGTTGCCTTAGATAACAGTAGCATCTGGAAGCTCGGATATGGGTTTTCATCATGCTGTCAACCTTCGTCCCCTCCCTTCGCCAACCGCCCCACCCGTTGACAAGGTTAACCGCCAGACGTCCAGGCTCGCATTTTCCCGCGAGGGAGACACACGCGCTGATGTTCCATTTTGATCCACTACACGGAGAGTAATACTTTTTTCAGACGCATGATTTCATTCCCCCCCTCACTGTTCATACCAGATGCCGCCTAAACGCCGCAGGCCCAGCCAGTGTCGACCCCCCGCGCCAAGACCCGAAAGCAGCCATCTCAAGGGAGGGAATGCGGGCGGGTGCGCGACGTTAATGATCAGCGCCCAAAGGTCCGGTCGCGATAGCACATCATGTAGCCACAGGCCGGGGGAGGATGGTCCGCCTTTGCCGGACCCTTGACTGGTCTCCACTGGCTCCCTGTCGGTCCACGGTGTGCTCGAGGCTTGCTGCGGCGAAGCCCCTTGTTGCGGCGGCTGCCACTGCTGCACCTCGTCTCGCAGCGGTTGATGCTTTCCTTCTTCTCCTTCCTCCTGCTGCCCCTCCTCCTTATACATATGCAGGTTCTGGCAGTCTTCTTCCTTCCCGGACCTATTTTCGACAAGGAGAGAGACGTTGCAGAGGGTCGTGAGGCACGGCGATCCCTGGCTTTCCTCGGCCAAAAAACTCTTGTCTCCGCTTTCGCAAATGTGGTGCCAATTTGAAGTTAACATATTGCAGGTGATTGGGCAGCCTGTTGTGCAGGAGTCTGCCAAGGGACAAACTGTATTCAATGATGAGCGCCCGCACGGATTCATACCTCACCGAAGCGCCCGCTGCGCAGGCGCATGTCCGTGGCAGCTGCGGATCTGAGCACGGAGGCGGCTTCGGCACTTGTGGTCGCTGTGGTAGCCATGTTAGAACCTGCGATATACGATGTGGTGTGGGGACAAGGGGGCGAAAATAGTAATCGCGCTAGCAAGCCGCCGTGGACCTGCCGTGGGGCGTCAAAGGTAACGAGGACGCCAAAGCAAGATACGTTTCGTTTCCATGCGATTTCCATGTGGTTTCATGACACCCATAAAATCCTTTGGAAAGCTCGATGTGTGTTGTAATGCAGCCAGCCTGCGGCGTGAGTCAATGTCGCACCTTGTCGTACCGCTGCAAAGCCACCTCAAGGACGTTAATGTCGTAATTCCCCAAGATGGGCGTCCTTCCAAGGGGCAAAAATGGGGCCCATGCAACCTAATCAAGTATTGCTTGGAAATAATTTTTCGCAAGTCCTTACAGCAGGCATGTCGTGGGAGGACGGGCTGGCATACGAGTCCTACTTTTAATCCTTGTAACACCGAGCGCCTATACTCCGTGTCTTGACAAACTAGCTGTTTCAGGGGCAGTACCTATGCCGACTCAGCCCAATCATGCTTGGTTGCGTCAAGGTGTTGGCGATGGTGTCTAGGTCCGCGGCTACGAACGCCTCGTGCTGGAGCAGGTTGTTCAATGTGTGTTTGAGGCACATTTGCAGTTTCTGCCTTTCCTGCGTGAACAGCCCAAGGTGCGAATGCGCGCCCTGCTGACCTTTGTGGGAATCGGAGGAATGCGCTTTTTTGCTTACATGGTAAGCTGGGTAATCCATCCAGCCAGGTAGCAGTAACCGAAGTAAGGCTTTTGCATATATTTGTATTGAAGATTTTCAAAATTTTGCATCCCATAGCCGAAGCAACGATTTACGAATAGGGATTTGTGGTATTCTTAAACGCATAGCAACGACAAATTGACAGTTGGTGTACGAACGTACGGTGGCACGAAGAATCCTTGAAGATGAGTAGATGACAGAAGCCTAAATAATGACTTCTCTTTAACTAGTGACTGGGCTTCGCTCCTTAAGCTTAGAGGTCACCCATTTGACCTTTTCATGTTCTCTCGCTGTTTTCCGTCACGCATCGAAAAGGCAAACGACGGAAGCAAGCGCCAAGGGGCCACTACTGGTGCAATGGTGTTGCCAAACTCAGCAGATGCCCCGCAGGACCCTAACATTGCAACCCGCGACCACTGCATTTTCGCGTTTGCGGTACTATATTCGCACCTGACGGGCAACACCAGCCCAGTTCCGAACTTCCCTGATAGTCGCTGCGCACTTTTTGTCACGTGGAATGCGTTCTCGAGCGGAGGACACTGGCGGCTTCGTGGCTGCATTGGTACCCTTGAACCCAAGCAATTGCAACGAGCACTGCATGACTATGCACTGAACAGTAGCCTCAGAGACCATCGCTTTTCGCCCATTAGGCTTAAGGAGCTCCCGTCCTTGCAGTGCAAGGTAGGATTCCTCTTAGTAAGGCGTGACTGTATCCCCTCCCAACGATGCGTGATTGCCCTCAAGAGGATGAACGGAATTCGTGCACCTAGAAATCCTCCTCTCAACTCAAGACTTCACCTCTGCACGCAGCCGCATGTCTTAACATCACACAGATTTCCACTTTTACAGCTTTACGCGCCTACCCTCCCCGCCCATTTTCTGGCGTCAGGTCTCCCTCCTGGCGCGCTTTGAGAAGGCTGAGAGCTGGCAGGACTGGACGGTGGGCGTCCATGGCATCATCATTCACTTCACCGACCCAGAGCCAGAAGCCCGCGGTGCGCGCCGCACTGCAACATTCCTGCCGGACGTAGCCCCAGAACAGGGATGGAACCAGCAGCAAGCCGTAGACGCTCTCATTCGCAAGGCCGGCTACAACGGCCCAATTGGGCCTAGCCTGCGTGAGGCGTTGTCACTGGAGCGATATCAGTCGACCATTGCCTCTATTACTTACGAGGAGTTCATGGCGGCCTTACAGCAGGCGGAGGGGCAGGCGGGTACAGTTATGGGATCATCATCGCCTCGTGACGCACGATTGCAAGTGGTTGCATGACCTAGCCAATGAAGGGGCCGTGTTGCAGCTCTACCTGCATGACCATATGCTAGTTCTGCACCCGGTGCGTCTTGTACGGATCAGCAACAGATGGCGGCCCTGGTGGCAGCCGTTAGCACGGAAGCTGGGTAGGTCAGTGTAGAGAAGCTTTGGACGCAGACAGCAGAGACGTTTTTCCGGGGCATGGAGCAGTGCGGCAGGTAAAAAAGGCAATTCCAAAATACAGTTGAATGATTAGGAAAAGCAGATGAGGTGGCGTGGGGAAGCGAGGCCATTCATTATTTTCCTGTTGATCGCTGGGCTCAAGGATTGGCACCGGCATGAAGGCTCTTGTATTCGTTAAGCTTTGTTTCCATGGCAGCTAGGCAGTTGTTCACGCATGGCGTGGGTTTACATTCAAGAAACGCCGTGGGTTTGGTAGATGGTGCTCCCACTTGTCACGGATATGGACTGAATTTTGGCCTTGGTTGTATGCCCTGCATACAAAAGACATGCAACGTGGGGCCCTGCTTTAAGTTTATAATGTACATGTTACGCCCAACGTGAGCTGCGCTGAATAGGTTTCAGTGGGCTTTAGAAGATATGGACAGGCTGTGGATTCCACTTCTCCAGGCTTTTTCCATTTTTGGACTGGGGGCCTCCGATAACTCCAATGAAAGAGGAGGAAACTCCGCTTTCTGTTAGGTCCATAAGACGATGACACCGTCGGAGCCGTTAACGGTTGACCGTTAGGATGATGCAGAGCCATTTTTGTACGTTCTCAACATTTTAAACTTCGTACCTTGCGGGTGCCCATGAAAGTTGTCCTCCTTTCCTAATTGTTATCCAAACATATTGCGAGCGAACTGTATTTACACGTCGGCTGACGGTCTTTGTGGTAACTTGCAGAATGATTGCCCCTAAGAAGGGAAACTACGAAGGCAATCCTAGCCATCTCTTGCCATCTGAACTTATAGACCGCTGCATAGGCTCCCGAATGTGGGTAATTATGAAGGGCGACAAGGAAATTGTCGGCACTCTTAGAGGCTTTGATGTCTACGTCAATATGGTGCTTGAGGACGTCACAGAAATTGAGGACTCGCCCGAAGGCAAGAAACTTACCAGGTTGGACCAGATCCTCCTGAACGGGAACAACATCGCCATCTTGGTACCCGGAGGCAAGCCCGACTATTTGTGAGGGATGCAAGGAAGCCTTATTAAATCATGTAGCATTATCATTTAATGACGGCGTTTGAATCATCAGCTCGCGGCTGTCGGGATGGGAATTGCAGAAACACATCCAGTAAGAGTCTGCGAATTGTGCCAACGAGTCCTTGGCACGTTTTGAGACAATGCTTCCCGTGGTAGGTTATGGTCCATGCACGACGCAGTGTAGGTACGGGCTACGACATGTGCTTCAGTGTAGGGAGGCCGCTTGTGACGACGCCTTTTGGCGTCGGGGAAGGTCGGCTGGAGTACCTAAGGCACCTGAACAAAGGGACTTTGGCGTCGATGTGACAGTTATGCTAACTTTGCTGTAAGGTTTTAGCTTTACCACCAAGGCCCCTGGTGTACATACAGCCGCTTAGTACATGACGAAGGCCCCACGGCATCTCTTCTTCCCAGCGGTCTTCACCATTAGGAGTTAAGGTTAAAGTCTGTGTTCGCGAAGGAGGCACAGTAAATGCCAATTCAACCTTAATCGGCAATGTGGGTTACACGGCCCCTGCACCCCAGCCGAACAAACCTCTCGGTTCCGGGACCGCAAGCGCTGGCCTCGCCGACTCCCGTGCCTGCGACCGTATCGTGGAAGCGCGCCTTGCAACATGGCGTGCCAGACATGAGAACCCCGATAAAAATGGCAGCGCCTCGTACACATACTGCGAGTTCGCCCTGCCGTCCAAATGACATCGTCATCTATATTATTACGCCATCGAGTAGCAGCAATACTACAAATACTCGGGCGGTCACATGTTTGAATGTGCTGCACGCCAAGGTTGTCGACGTTCAAACGCCGCAGCCCTTGATATGGCACACACTGCGTAGCGCCATCACATGCTATAATGCAGGATTCCAAAGCGGCGAGTATGAGGCAATGAGTCATGATCAAGCAGGTTACCTCCGCAGACAAATCCTTCGAATCTTCGTTCAACGCCTCTAGGGAAAGCCTGCGTGCAACCTTACCTTGATCACATGGTCAGTTCCGCGAAACAAACGGGTCCTATCCTTAGCCCTCCAGGGCGGCCTAGCCGTGGCTGCGGCGGCAGCTCGCCGAGCATGTAGATTCTGTCCATGAATACGTTCGTACAGTATCAAACGGACTGCCACCACTGCAATCATGACGCATCAAGCTCACAACGAAGCTCCCTCACGCCAAGTACACACTGAATAAACGAAGGCGGACCCTTCATTCATCATGGCAAGAAACACGAGTGCTCGCAGTTACTACACCATGGAAATCCCTCGACACACTCCCCAAACATCTCCCGCAATCCGTGCTATACTCAAGACTCTGCTCAGCTACGCCCCACACCAAACCCCCCGCCGGCCATAGGTCAGACACTTCAAAGTGCCGTCGTCGGCTCAACTAAAACCGCCTACGTATGCCTTGTTCTAGGGAAACCTACAGTAGCCTCAAAAACATTGGTTTCAGGCCCTAGACCTGAAATGCTCAACACTTCCTATAAAGATGACCTGCCAGTATAAAGCCAGTTCCGAGCAATGGCGCGCCTTCCGGCACGTCCCCCGCCAATCGCGGCAGCCTGCGGAACACGTATCCTCGCTGTCCCCTTGGACCTTCGTCCATCTTACCTAATGTTACAGAACCGCCCTGCCAACTATGCTTCTACTCCACCCGCAGACGCCGTATTGTGCACGGATCACATCTGCTTAGTCTTTAACTGTTACTTGTCCTTCCACTACGGTAAGGCGAGAAGCAAATTTTCGTTCATCTGTAGCCCGTCGAGGCGCCACCGGTGCGGGTACCCCTGCCAGCGCGGCGCCCGCCTCGGGAGGGAGCTTGGGCAGTACCCGCTTGCCTTTATACTCCAGCCACATGTCACCCACCTTCAGGCGGCAAACATTCGATTCGGCTCCCGTTAGTGAGTATGAGGAGGGCATTCATATCAAATGCATTGGCACCATCCGCACAATCAGGTACGTCAAGATGAGCTTTACTACGGCTACATGTCGCGCAGACATGTCAAGGTCTTGCGAGGGACCGTGTGAGGAAAACCAGTAGCAACAATAATAAACCACAAACCATATCCTCTACAGAACTTGCCCACGAAACCATCAACCCATATCCCGCTTACATGTTTACCCCATTCCCAGCTCAGTCTAACAATGCTTTATAGCCAGACCGACCCCAATCTCCCCTCTTTAAGCCCCCCGGCATATTGCCTACATCTGTATTTCCGCCTCAGCATCCCCCTCCCCCCGTGCGCACGTCATCCTGTGAACGTACCTTGCTCCCGCCCTCGTAGGGGTTACTTGACTGCTGCAGCGTTTCATATAGTCCTTTCCGGCCGCGCCGCACCTCCGGTCCCTCCACGCGCGCCTTACCCTTGGCGTCAAGCCACATATCTCCTGCCAGGGCGCCGGGCGCGGGTGGCGGCCGGCCCTCCCCGGGAGCCCGCAGTACCTCTGTGAGATCGCGGCGGCCGCGGCGCTGCTCGGGGCCCATGGGCTTGGCCTTGCCTCGGGCTTCCAACCACTGGTCTCCCCCTGCCGGCAGTGACATGCACAGCAATCAAACGGGATCATGAAAGCAAGAATCGCAATGGATTTACAGGAGAGCTAATAGATCCGGGGCGAAGGACGACGACGGCAGCACCAAACGTCAAATGGCGGACGTAAAGTTACCAATCTAATGTCATACAACGTTGGCCATTCACGCAAATACGCTTACAACCTTTATATCATAAACTGTACGGTCAGACTCGATCGCTACACAGTTTGCGGCACCAAATTAACGCACCCGTGTAGCCCTCTGGCTTGAGATGGCACGTGTGTTGCACCACGTCAAACAAGTCCGCGCGGCCCCTGAGTTGCTCGGGACCCGGCAAAATGCGCTTGCCCGGGGGCACCTCCGCTGCCGCGGCGTCGTTGGTCCGAGGAAAGTCGTAATGGTCCATCACCACGCGGCTGACGCACATCTGCGAATGCGGATGCGTGGATGCAATTAGGAGAAGCGCATGAAGGGGAGAATAAGCACTGAAACGGGTATGTAGCTGCTCGAACATGGTGCAATGCAGCATGCCGCGTAAGCACAGAATAATGAACTTAACCATGCAGTCTTACTGAGGAACTGCATCCTTGGGGCGCCGGGCGGGAGGTAGCTGGTGCGAAGCGAGCTACACGAAGGCGACACGAGAGGTAGGCGAATACGAATACCCTAACGGTCCCCTACGCCGCAACTCGGGTAAGATGTAACATTAGCCGTCCGAACCGCGCTATCAACAGCGCGCTTTGGCTCACAGCAGCCCCAGCGCACCGGGTTGCTCGTATTGGGCCGTACAACATAGGCTCCCATGCCATCGTTGCAGTGGCCGAATGGTGTCGCCGTGACCGCCAGCTCCCCCCACTGCCGCATGTCCAATGTCTCCTTGCCGGGCCAGGCGCCGCTAACTGAACCTCCCTGCGAACCCGCTGAGGCGCTGCGCGGCTGACTATTACTACGGCGGCTTGCACCGAAGGAGCCACCGCTCATCATCCGCTGCTCGTATTCTCCCTTAAGCACATCTCGCTTGAGGGGGTCCCGAATATCGCCTGGGAAGCCGAGGCGAGCAGACGCCAGAGAAAAGGGAAGTTGGTGGCCCATGCATCCGGTCGCGCATGAAGTTGAATGGAAGCCATAATGTCAGTGACAACACCGTGCTAGGCCTGGACGTGAAGCTATGGTGATGCAGTGACGTATAACAAGAAATGCCTAAGTATGTCTACACTACCAAGGTACACCTGCATATTTGTATGAAGACCTTGTATCTCACCCCCACAGCATGCCAAAGGCCCCATCATATACTCCGCTCCGCCATCGTCCCACTCATTTCCTGTCAAACCCCAACGTACCTATGGGTATCCGGATGGCTGCCTGCCCCGCCGTCAGAGGGTTGTAATCCTGCTCGATTATGACGTCGCGGAAGACGCCGACCTTGGTGTTGGTGGTGTGCAGGTACTGGTCATACTGTGTCTTCAGTCGTGCCTCAATGGCCGATGGGTCGCGCTCGTCCAGCGCCGATTGCAAACGTCCTTGGATAGTGTCGAACACCTTGGAATGCCATTCCTGGTGGAGGGATTCCTTCTTCTTGTCCCGAATCTAAGGGCCGCGGCGTAAAAAATGGAATAGCCGCGAGGGCGACGCATTGGAGAACGGTCAGTTAGTCGCTGGTCGTTGATGCAGGTTCGGCGACTATCACCCAAGTGAAGGCGTTGGCTAGGGTATACGGCAATTTCGACCATAGGGTGTTGATGGGCTACATTGTTGTGCAGGTTTTTGTGGCTTTGCCACAAAAACTGGCAGCCGAGCCATAAGGACCTGATACCCCACTCTTGCAGTTCTTACCCGCCCTCCAGTGCTTCCGCTGACCCATGTTTTCAGGCATTGACCTTGTCCTTTGTAATTCTACTTGTGTTTGTAAAGGTATGCATACGCACGTTGCCTATCCTGCATAACCACCGTATGGTGTGAACACGCGGTAAACGCGGCAAACGCTGTCATTGCAGCAAACAGCAAGTCCTCACAGCACAACGTACTCGGCCATAAACTGCTGGAGATCCCTAGCATAGCCAGCTATTTCCCCTGCCAGCGTCATCGACCCTCGTCTGCCGGTGCCTCTGCCCTAAGGACATAAGTCTTCTTCTGCGTCCTGGATCCCACGTCTACTTCCCATGTCGCTCGAAATATGGTCCTAACCGCCTCACATCGCGAGCGTCCGCCCATGTATCAGGTTCCAGCTCCCTATACGTCGCCGTAACCCAGTCAATGGAATAACGAGCCAACAGAAGCAACTGCCCTTTACCCATCGCCTCCAAGCTCCCACCTTGGTAGCGTGGGCCAGCGCCGCCTCCGCTTCCGCCACTGGACCATCTGGAGCTTCCATGCCCGACAGTACATCAGTCAACAGGGTCCCAAGCTTGGCATCACTCTGCAGCATGTCTGCCTCGCGACGCCGCTGTGGGAAGGCACGGGAGATCGTCTGGCAGCCATTATTCTCGGTGTTTGCGCTAGCCACGTAACTAAGGTGACAGAGAGAAGCACGACGTTCTATCACGTGATGTACGCAGAGAAGACAATTTGGCCGCATCTTATGGCAGCGGCACCTGGCGTCCAACGGGACACGTCGTTCCACAGTGGCCATGGTGGCGATACCATATTGCAATCAAGCCCCTCATATCCTGTGCACTCTGCACAGACGGGCATGCCAAATCTGTTATGCGGATCAGGGTGCTTGCGTGTACACCTGCTCCCAGGTTCCACCATACAGAGCCTGTTCACGCAAGGCGTCCTGCCGCACGGGTGCGCTACCGTACCTGGACGGCCGCGTGAAAGGCAGCCTCTTGCCGCGCCATCTCCGCCTCCCTTATGGCCCGTTGCTGCTGCACCCGCGCGCGCAGAGAGTCCGCTTCCGCCTCCTCATGCCAGGGGCTGCACAGAAAGCAGCAGTACGCAAGGTGTTTCTCGATCCCTCGATATTTGCACGAGGACGGCACGTGCTTCAACGGATACTAGAAATAATAGAGTGCAAGAGGACCACAACGACAGCAAGTGTAGATCATTGCAGAGAAAAACATGACGTCTGAGCGAGATCCACCTTCTGTTTTGCAGCCTGGAAGTGTCGGACGACGGGAAGACAGACTCATGTGCTATGTGCCACTCGAAAAGCTGATAGACCCAGACCCCGCCCCTCCCCACCTCCTAGGTGCCCCAGGTGCGGACGAGGCGCGGTTCTGAGGAAAACAGGTACAATATGATATCGGGGTCAGTATTACTCAGCCGCAATACGGGCAAGGTGGCCCATGTTTGGAAGTTACCATAAAGGTTGGTGTTCAGTTGTCGCGGCTTGCTGTTTGCCACCTATTGAACAGTTAGCCCGCAGTTATAACATATGTTACACGGTAACCACAGTCACTCAGTTGAAAAATGAATCATTGCAAGCCAATTTTGCCTCGAGCGAGGCCGGCCGGACTCCGCGCACTACCTCAGAGAGGGCCGCGGTAAAAGAAAGGTATTGGATATATGCGAACAATATCCTCCATCTAATACTCACCATTTCTTCTCGCAACGTCTTGGATAGGTTGTTCCCCTCTTGCAAAAGTTCGTGAACGACGAGCGATGGCGCATACACCCGAACCCTCTCCGGCACTTGCCTTTGACCAACTAACACTTGAGAGGCCATGCTCAAGCTTGCAAGTTAAAGAGCGAGTCTGAAAGTCGAAACTCAGTGGCTTAGAAGCAACGTGAAATCAATAACTCGTCCCCAAATTTATATAAGACATGTTCTGTTTATATAAGACAGCAGCTGACCATGATGTGCTTAGGCTGACCGGAGGGGACAGTCCAACATTTTTACTGCACCCGTACGCAGCCGTACACCATCAGCTTGCACCTTGGGACTCCAGCTTTAGGAGTATCTTACAAAACGTAAAGAGTTTTATAGATAGGATATCAAGTGTTTGTGAAGGGATATCAGCCTAGGTTTTTGAATTACATTTGCACTGTGATTCGTACTTGCATCGCAGCGCTCTCTCATTCATTAATAACCAAGGAAAGGGGATATGATAAGACTGCGAAGACAAATACCTTCGTCCAGGGATGTTGCCAGGTGTGCGCACAACAGGTCAGTTGGCCAGAGCCTAGGCCTGCTCTAGCTTTCCTGTAACAATTTACGCTTCTGCACGGTGTATTGCAAGACGAGTTTTTGCGTTACCAAATTCCATTGATGTAAGGTTCTGGTAAATTTCACGATGGCTCTTTCTTGACTTCCACAATGGGCGTTGCCTTGGTGCGAAGCCAACATAACCTTAAGGGTTGATAAATTCTTGATGGCGCGATCTATTGTGTTTTCTCTATGCCTAGAACAATGGTCACGTTCGCTTGGCGCATTTGGCACAATTACCCGCATCGCACGCACTTTTTGTGCAGGCCTTCCTTCTAAATGTTAAGGGTTCACTTGGCCACAAGGCCGTGATGGGCCTTTCGATATCAGCGATGGAGCAGCCTCAGGCTGCTTCGCAAGACGGAATGTATGGGTAAGCCCTTTTTGTGTACAGAGGTTATAGGGCAGGTGGATATCCCTGGACATTGCTGAGGGAGGGTAGCGTTTAGCGAATGCGCCGCACCAAGCAAGGAGGGCCCTGCGCAAACCTTGCGTAAATCTGTCACATTGCAATGGCCTTGTTGCATACATTCCAATTCAGGAGTCGGAGGTCCAGGCTGCAAAAAATGGAGAGCAGACTGACAGCCCATATGGACTCGGAGGACCGACGCGTCAAGGAGCTGACGGAAGGAATATTATATGACTTCCTTCCAGCAGCACTTAACGTAATGCTCCCACGCTGCGAGGACCACCTGCAAGAGCTCGACGCAGATCGTTGCCGGGTGGGTTGTCGGGGGGTCCCCGAGCAAGTTACAACTTGCTCTAAATACCACTTCGGTGTTGTCAGGGGTTCCGGGAATAGCCTTACGCTGCGCATTGTAAGGCAGCAGCTTAGGCCCTGGCCCTTGGGAAACCCAACGATGCAGGCGGTGGCGAGTGCAGCGCTGGCAGTGTCGGCGTTAATGAACGCCCCGGCCGGATTTCTGGAGTTTCTGCTCTGTGTGCCATGGCGCAAGCTGTCGCAGCTGTACCCAAAGTAAGTGCTGCTATCAGTCGCACACGTTCGGTCAAACCAGGCCGCCTGGGCAGCTACATAACCCGGTATTGCGAATGCATGCACGCTCCCTTGAGAATGCCATACCTACCCTTCCAGGACACCAAACCTTGCTGCTCGGTCAGATTCTATCGACAAGCTGGTCTCCAACCTGCAAGTGACGGACGAGGAGCGGCGCAAGTTAGTGAACACCCGTATTGATCCTGCCCTCATGGGGACAGTGCTGGACTTCCTGTACAAAGACAAACACGCGGACAGTGTGCCACCCATGTTACAGCTAACCCCAGTCAATCCGCTGCAGCCGGTGGGTATAGTGCTGGCGCAATCTGCAATGGCTGCAGGGACCTGGATCTTAATGAGCGCGCACACTGGAGATGGGTGGACAGTGGACAGTTAGGCGTTACGCTTGCACGGCAGCTAAGCCAGCAGCCGCGGCTTTGGGCAATGGGTCCCACCTGGTGGGAAAATATTGTGTAGTTTTTCTGCGGGCGGCAACGTGGCGGTGGTTGGTGTCGGTAAATGTTGAAGATGCTTTGGAAAATTGCGTGCGTGTCTATGAATTGAAACCCAAAATCGGGCTTGCAGCACGGTGTGCCGAAGCAGCTTCTATCCCGCATGTATACTTGGAGACAGATCCAGCACTCTGCGTGTGCGACATGCTGTCATTGTGCTACCGCCCTTCAGATTCAGTATGGTCTTGGCATCCGTCGGAATAAAATCTTTGGGCAACAGCACGTTAAGAAACATTGACGCACTGACGCTTCCCTGTTCGACCTGTCCGCCGAGCCGCAGGATGACAAATCGGCGCCCCTGGTGGTGCGGGAGACGGTCGCGGCCGTGCTGGACGGCACAACGCCACTGCACTGCGCCGCGTTGCGGGGCAACCCAGCCCAGGTGGATCACTTGCTCTACTGTGGTGCGGACCCCACCCTGAAAACATCCGCTGGGGAGCTGCCTATTGAATTAGTTCCTGTGTGCGGTGATAGCGCCACGACAGCCTCTTCGACGGACATTACTGCCGCTTCCAGTTCCGCTGTGGCGCCGCCGGTGCAGCGGAACTGCCGCTGCATGGGTCCGCATGATCAGGAGGTGTGGGAATGCCGCAGCCACCTTGCGCGCAGCCTAATTGCGCGGCGGTGCTTCTTCAGCTTTGGCGTCGGACTTCTTGCCTGGTTGCGACTAATGATTTTCTGCTTGCTGTGCCTGTTAGGACAGGTGGGATGCTACACCAGCATCATAAGGTATGTGTCTGCCCGTGCGATAATACAAAGGGTCGCGTGAGTCCTTCCAATCTTCGTTAGCGAGGGTCTGTCGCTACCTGCGACTTAATGCATCTGTTTATAAGGCAGATAACTAGGCCAAATGACTATTGCAAATGGGACAGAGGGTTGCGTGTGGTTAGGCGATGTTTCTTGCTGCCATGGTGGCGTGGCACATGCGACCCGGGAGACACGGACTCGCATCATAACATAGTGTCTGCGAGTGAACATAACGGGATTCACCTGTTAGAAGACCATCAGCATGAAAGGCAACAACCAACTCGGCGTAATTGAGGAAGCTGTAAGTGAGCTGGGGCAGTGCAGAATGGATCAACCTGGCGCCAGTGTGTGTGCAGTACGTCGAAATGGACATGCAAGATTGGAGTGGTTCTTGGAGGGGCCCAAACAGGGAAGTGCATGTTGGCTGGGGAACCTATACCTAAAACGCCTGGCCTCTTCACATTACGAGCTCTCGCAGGCCAGTGGTGGATCGCCATATCGACACTCGGCGTCAGCAGAAGGTCGCGGCAGCCCGCGCGCGTGCGCACGCTCTGGTGACCCGCATGCGTTCCGAGGCGGAGGCGGGGCTTCGCCACCTTGAGCAAGCTAAGCGCGAATGCATGGAGTCGGCGGCCTTCCAGCGAGGCCCGCCGGACATATCGCAGATGTGCTTCACAGACCCTAATAAATCGCCGCCACCGCCACCGCCGCCACCGCCTATCAGCCAGGTGCACGACATCAATTTTCACCTGCAGGAAAGCGGCACTAGCAGCACCGGCGAGGAGCTGGCGAGCGAAAAGGCGTTCAAGTGCTTCGTCCGATCAGTGCATGCACTGCAATCCTTAGATCTGCATGGTGACGTCGTGCCGCAAGTGTTTGCGGAGCTAGTGGCAGCTGGGGCAGCGGAGTCACGGGAAACGCATGTGTTGGAGGATGAGCAGGTATGACATGATGTCTGAACTTTTGGGGGAGGGGCAAGCGTGCGGACACGTGTTGAGCTGGTAATGACGATGATTATCGACATGGCAGCCAATGCAAGTACCACCACCTTCCGGTTGCGTTTGCACATGACCTGAATTTCGCCAACGCTGCATGTCCCTGCATCCGCTAGGACGACCATTCTCATTGGCCAATTCTCTTTCCCTTTTCTTACGTGACCGCGCCCCTTCTCATCTTGCCTGGGGCTGTAACATGGTCAGGCTGAACTTTATTCTTGTTGGGCAGAAAGCGTGCTGCTCAAGTTCCGCGGTTGCACATGCCCGGGGTGCGCTGCGTTGGCCATCCAAGCGGTCCGCATGGCGCATATCCAGGCGACGCGTTTGTTCGGCAAGGTGGACCGGGTAAAGCAGTCACACGCGGAGCGTTGGCGTGCGGTAGGGCAGGTGAGGATCATTGCACGCTACTCGGAGGATGCAGGGGAAGCATTTATTTAGCGGAGGCTGGAGCCGGCAAGGGCGATAATAGGGGGGATAATTAACAATAATGATGCGCGGGAAGCGGGGATGCTCAGACGAAGGAATGGAGAGGACTGCCATAATGCTGGGGCGGTAAGCCTCAAAACTTTGCATTTAGATTGGTAGTTATCTTCATTCCCACAAGTGTCGCCTACACAGACATAACACAGGTGTGATAACAACCTTCATCTCGGGTCCCTGGCCACACATCAGGCACTGGCACGAGTGGTGTATGTGCATATTTGCCTGCTATTGGAGACGGAGGCCCAGGCCTCGCCCACGCGGTCGCTAGTTTGGCGCGCGGAGCAATGCCTGCGCGAGTGGGACCGGCTGGAGAAAGCAGGCCTTACGCAGGGCGCCGGCGTGTTAGATCCGCGCCACGTAGCGGCGCTGCAACTGTGGGCCAAGACGGCGGACTCGGATTTATATCTAGCGGAGGCCTTGCACGGGCAATCGATGCCGCCCACAAAGACGCTGCAGGTACAAGTTTGGCGACGTACGCATAGCGATGTGTGCACGGTGTACTTAATTTGCACAGGTGGCTTGCGCAATGGCCGTGTATCAGGGCGTCGCATCATCATGCGCCATTCTCGCGCGGGTGATTGGCCGTTCAACGAACAGTAGCCTTCGCTACAGTTGCGTATAAGGTGCTTTTTACTTTTCCGCATCTTGAATGCGCATGGGGCTGCAGGAAGTGGTCCAGGCGTCTGTAACTTACGGGGCTGACGACACGCCCATCCTGGCGCGTCCTGTGAGCACCGAAGTGGTAGGGAACCTTGAGCAGGCCATCACGCTGTCCTCGCTGCCGAGCCCCATGTTGGCACACATCGTGCGCGGCGTGGTGGTGAACGCCGTGGCGGAATTGGCGGCGGCCGCGCGCCTGCGGGAATTCGTCGGCGCCCGCGGTGCGGCAGCGCTGGGAGGTGCCGGAAGTGGCACCAGCGAGGCGGTGGCGGCGTTGACGGAGGCGCTGCGCGCAGCAGAACCATTTCGAAATCGGCTTGGGCCCGAGCTTGATGCCGCGCAGGATCTCCATGGACGTTGGACACAGCGTGCGCAGGCGCTGGAGAAGCTGGAGGGCGCGGTGGAAGAGGTGCGCGCGTTTGCCGCCCTGCAGCCGTTGAGCTTTTCGCTAGCAGGCGCTGCGGCGGTGTTTGCCGCATCAGCACCTCTCACGGCGGCAACATCAGCTTCTGGGGCAGACTCCGGGACAAGAAGGTTGGCGCCGCAGCCTGGCCCAGAGCAAGTCTCGCTGACTACAACGGCAACACCGTGTTCCGCATTGCCGTCAAGTATGCCGAAAACGAATGGGCATGCCTCGCCATCTTCGACCACGGGAAGCAGCGGCGGAGGCGAGGACAATAATGCAAGCACCAGTAGCAGTGTGGGTAATGCGGTTGCAGCTGCAGGCACGGCCGCCGGCGAGGGGACGCCTGCACCGGACCTGGTCGAATGGGAACGTAGAATGAAACAACTTGAAGCAGCAATGAATGATGCAAAAGATGCTAACGTCAGTGTTACTAAGGTACGCTGCTGCGGTTAAATGCTGCATTCGCGCGATTTCTGTGTTGAAGCGCTTATAATAGATCATGGGAAGGCATGTCCCATGCCGCGGTGCGGTTGAATTCAGCGCATCCTAGCTGCCTCATTGCAATTGCAGCGGGGATTTCCTAATGAGTCCTGGTCACAAAGCGCATCTAGCATCTTTGCCTAAGTTGCAACGAGGACTATGAGCATGACCACTTGCAGCAAATCATCCGCGGGAGAATGGCTTGGCTTTGCGTGTTGGTCATGCTGTTTGGGGTTACTTGCTTAGTGCCTTCGCCATGCCGATTCGTTTGTGCGCCGCCATCTTGACATGCCCAAGACCTGCGCTGCCCTGCGGCTTTGTGCCACACCTGGCATGGAAAGCTTGTTTGTTTTTCATTCCGAAACTTGTTGACAGGCTAAACGACTTTTGAAAGAAATGGCAGCTGTGGCAGCAGCTGCCGAAGCCTCCCGCCAGCTAGAGGCCGTCATGGCCCGGCGGCCATCGGGCCCTATGCAACTCAAGGTTGCCCTTAATAAGGCCGAGGCGGCGGCCAGCACGTTGAGTAGCCTTTGCGGCGCCCCCGTGCCGGGACTGACAGACGTGCTGGGGCCGCTAATGACAGCAGCCCGACGGCGGCTGGACACTGAGCGCGCAGCAGAGGCTTTGTCGAAAGCTGCGGCTTCTTTCCGCACGCTGGCGGACCTTGCACGACTGGAGGCTGCTATTTATAATGCCAAAAAGGTGACAGTGGTTTGCGGAAGGCGCAGGATGGCCGGTCCCCTTATGCGGTCTTGTGCAGGGACAAGACCCCGAGTTTGCATCAGGATTTAGTCAGGGACATAGGAAAGATTGTCGTGAGGAAATACTACAAACCGGGGTGGGTAGCGCAGGCAATGATTGAATTGGGGCCGACAGTTTGAGGGGACAGTCCTGTAATAAAGCTTGGGCGCTGTCCTGCGTTGCCTGCGCCGATCGGTCGTGTAGATCGGCGCCGAGGAACTTGATCCCGAATCGTACCGCACCTCGCTGGAGCTGCGAGCACACTTACAAGAGGCTGCACGGATGCGTACGGCGCTGGAAACAGCACTTCGCAACCTTCAGAACCAACTGCGGCTGGAGGATGCTGAAGCACTCGAGCGGGCGCTGCAGGTGCGGATGTGTAAGCTACAATACAGATGCAAATCGATACAGCAGTAACATAATAGTGGCTCGTCGGGTTTGCAGGATGCCGCCAAATGGGAGGACCTCCTGGCACCTGACATTGCTAAGGCGCGCAAGGCGCTGGAGCATTGGCGGGCAATGACCGTCAGCGATGCCAAACTGGCTCGGCTCCTACATGAGGGAGCCAGCACCGGCGTCCTAGCGCGAGCCATTCAGGTCAGTTACTACGGTACGGGTGGGTTCGGACTTCCTGGGGTATCAAAAACGGGCTCCGTGCGATTGCGTTGCTCATTGGTTTCAACTGGGGACTGCCTATCGAGCATTATGGTGTCCGGGGCACCGTATTAGTCATATCTGCATTTGTTAACACGTACCACTATATAATGGTGCATCTCAAACAGGAAGCAGCGGCCTCGGGCGTCAAGGTTCAGCAGGCTAAGCGCGTGCTCAAGCTGATGCAGGCGCTGGAGTCCGTGCTGGGGGGGGTTGATGGGGGCCCGGCGGAACGCTACGCTGCTATAAAGTCGAAACTTGAAGCGGCGGAGCAAGGCGGCGTGACGGCGGGGCCGGTGCCGGAGACGGCACGGCGAATGTTGGCGCGCCTAGCAGCACAGGTCGCGCGCGAGGAATTGGAGGCGGCGCTTAAGCCGCATTCAGACTGGTCGACAGCGCAGCGGATCAGTGTATTGCGGGAGGCACTTGAAAAGGCGGAGGGCGTGCTCTCAGCGACGGCGAAGGAGCAACAGGAGCAGCCTGGTAATGTAGTTGAGGCTTCCCCAGCCAGGGGAGAGGCAGCAGGGCCGGCTGCCTCCGCTGCCTCCCCTGACAGCAGTGAGACCTCAATAAATGAGGACGGTCCCAAGCCGTCGCAGCAAGCTCCAAAGCTAGTTAATGGGCCGGTTCTGGGGAGGATGTCCCGCGGGAAACGCGGCAACTCGGGCAGCATTGCGAGCAGTGGCGAAAATTCGGCGCAGGTGGTAAGCGCCGACAACCCAGGTGTGTCAGAGTCGCCGATGCTTTCAACGCTGGTGTGCAGCAACAACGGCGGCAGCAGTAACAGTGCTGCAACTAACACGGGCAGCAGCAATTATGGCGGTTCGGCTGGGGCTACAGGCTTGGATGATGAAGTCCTGACGGCGGTGAGACATGGGGGGCTTTTTACGCCGGACTTCGTGCACAATCCGTGTCAAAAAGCATCTTCACATAATAATGGGGAGTTCACGTTCAAGGTTTTGTTTGCGCAATCATTTCCGGAGTCCGGGTCGCTGCCGCACGGTTTTGGTATGCGGAGCTTATTGCCTCACTTTCGTATGTTGTTCATTTTTGCTTTTTATGTGGTGCTGCGTTTTCCGACAACTTGACCCTTAAAGGTTCGGGATCTGGCCTCTAAGGCCCGGCGTGTCCTGGAGGAGGATCAGGCGGAGTTGGCTCGTATCGAACGGGAGCGCCAGGAGGCCGAACGTGCACGGAAGGAGGCACAGGAGCGGGAACGCCAGGAACGGCAGCGCCAGGACCAGGTACGATAGCATTCAGCCGATGGCGGGGACATGAGGCTATCAGGAAAAGGGTCAAATGGGGTTAGGTACCGTAGATTTGGAATACGAATTTTCGCCTTTTGGAATTTGAAAACTTAAGGGAACCGGGAGCATAACGTGCGCAACTGTGGCGGTGCGTAACATTCAAGATAGTAATTGAGGAACGGGAGCAGGTTTGGGGAATGCACGATGGCGTGCGTCGTGGAGAAGATCTGCCCGCGCCTTTTTTGGGGTTCCCCAAGGTGAACGTGGCCATGCTCATGCTTGCCACGCGCAGGAGCGTCAGAAGCGTGAGAAAGCCGAGGCTGCAGAGCGCGAGCGGTTACTCGCGGAAAAGCGCGAGAGGGCCAAAGCTGAGAAGACGCGGCAGCTGCACCAGCACCACCTGCAGCATCAGCATAAATTTAAACTCGCAGCGGCAGCGGTAGAGCCTGCCAGTGCCATGGCGCAATCAGGAAGCGACAAGGCCAGCGGAGGGGCCAAGGCTCTTGCAACTACTAAGGCTGGCGGAAAGGGAGGGCCCAACCCTGGTGCCAGTAATGGAGCAACAAACGCGCGTATGTTAACGACAACTGTTGCGGTTTGTGCAGTATCGGTGCCAAATGGGAAGCCCAGCTTATCCCGGGACCTCCAGGGCCCCCTTACGATGAACAGCCATCAGGTGGCTCCGGGTCCAGCTTCTGCAGGGCCTAAGGCCTTGGGGCGGGCCGCGGCTGTAGCGGCTATCTCGCCAATGTCGCCTGCGGTCTTGTCGCCTGCGGCGCCTGGTGGGCTCCACCAGCCGCGAGCTCCTGTGCCTCCTGAAGCCTCGCAGGAGGTTTTACCAGCGCAGCTGCTAAGCATTCCTGGGCCAGCTGTGAGCGATGGCAGCGTTACAGTGGTGCCGGCGGGGCCCGCCATAGCTGTAGTACATGCACGTGGGGATTCCTTGGAGAGCTTGGGTGAGGTGGTGCACACGCTGAACAAGGAGGTGATCGAGGCGCTGGATATGGACCATGATGTTAACTTGCCTAACGTATACTCTCCGCTTGGCGCGGGAGTCGCCACGGCGTCTGGAGGAGCGGGTGCTGGCGGCGGCAGCACGCCCACCGCCATCACCGCAGGCAGCGGTGGGGGATCCGTTACACGTTCAATTTCTGGCGTCACTGCAGCGGCCGAGAGCACTTTGGATCGCACACCTAGCCAGCGCACGTCGTCAGTCATGAGCTCCATTGCGTCTGCCGATGACGTCATCCTGCAGGGCGCTGGCACTGCGTGTGCATGCCTGGTTGCGGGAGTGAGCGGCACCATTATTAATGGTGCTGGATCGTTGTCGACGAGGTCATCGGGTCAGCCAGTGGCCATTAGCGCTAACTTGGACGTGCTGACACCGCTGTCCTCGGCCGACAACCCTGCCGTTGTGCCCGAAAGTGCCGGCGCCTATGGGGCAGCGGCGACTGGGACCGTCACAACTACAGCCCTTGGCGGTGGGGGAGGTGGCACGGGCAGCAACGGCGGCGGTGGCGGGGTGGCCGCCAAGCCGCGATTTGGCTTCGTGGATTTGGGTGGGGCGAGCTGGGGTCTCGATAGCCCGATGCTCACCGGCAGTTCTGTAGGTTCGGCGTCACTTTTCACATCCGCTATCGGAGAGTTTGGCAGCATGTTATGCGCCTCGAAACCTGAAGGCGCTGGCGCCGGGTGGCATCCTAATCCACTGGGTGGGGGCGCCGCTTTGGCCGCTGCCGTCCCCGGGGCTCTGGTATTCAGTGGTCAGCCGGCCCCCCAAGGGGGGGCCAGTGGACCCGCCGATGATGTCGCAGCCCTCCTGGGATCAAGCGTCACAGCGCGGCACACGTTCGCCGGCGGTGGTGGCGGTAATGGGCTGCATGTTCAACTCCCAGATGTGTCTCTTTCGGGTCTGGTTCCCGTGCACGCCTCGCCCCGCACCACGGTGGCTACGGCCAGTGCAAATGCGCATGGCATTGTACAGGTGAGGCCCTTGGGCGCCGGGGGCATGCCGGGAACCGGTCCACCATTAGTTCAGCTGCCACCAGCCATGGCGGTTACAACCACCACAACTGGAACTGGCGGTGGTAGCAGCGGCCGATCCAGCCTGCATTTGCAGCTGCCACAGCAACATTCGGGACAGCAGCCGCAACCCGGCAACGGCCCCGGCCTTGTGGCACGGAGCGGCTTTTGGACCCCGCCTTCTTTCCAAGCAGCGGTGGACATTACTGGCGATACTGCCGTAGCTGCCGGCAATGGTGGTGCATTGGCGGCAGGACCTACGTCGTCGCTGCAGCCTGGAAACAGCGTAGCTCAACACCATATGAGCTTGACCTCAGCGGCATGCCCAGGGGTCCAGGTAATGGATTGGCAGCAGCAATCGCAGCAGCAGACTGAGACCGGACTGCAGTTGGTGCATTTGGGCGGCGTCGCAAGCACGGGGCCATCTGGGGGCCCAGGAAGTACCGTGCAGTTGTTGCGCAGCAGCGCAACCGCTGCAGCCATTCCAGGCGCAAACCGTATGTGTCGTTTTTTCCTTCAAGGCTACTGCCGCGACGGCGAACGTTGCCGCTTCACGCATCATGCTGCCGCGGGCGGGGTTCCAATCCACATTGCGCACGGAGCCGTCGGTGGCGGTTCACAGCTGCTCCAGCTGGGCCAGGGATCGGCATCACCGCTGTCACAGCACCATCTCCTAGGACATGTTGGAGGTTTCTCTGCCGCACGGGATCCTTCGACTGCTGCAGCCGCCAGTGGCGTCGGCCACAGCAGTGCTATTGGGAGCTTTGCGTTCGGTGCACCGGGGGCGGAGGCCTTCGCACCGGTTGGGCACGGCGGCAGTATGGCGCCCCGCACCAGCACTGGGATTGGTCCAGCGCCAAGTGGAGAGCCGTCGGTCGTTGGAGAGCAGCAGCAGCTGTTGGCCTCCAAAGGCCCCGTTCCACAGCCAAGGCACGGTGCGGTGGCGAATGCCACCACTGGCAATGCCGCGGTGCCTGGCCTTCCACAGAGCCTGGTCTTATTAGATCGTAGCCAACTCGGATCTCAGTCCTTGCCCATAGGAAGCTTGGCGGGCGGCGGATCTGGTGGCGGTGGTGGTATGGTTCTAGGCGCGCATCAGCAACACGTGCAACTGCGGGACAATGCAACCGGCGCGACCTTTGCCGCCGTGCTCACCATTCCCGGGGCGCCAACGGGCGGCAGCTTCCATTCCAAGCAGCTGCAATATCAGCAGCACCAACAGGCAGCTGCGCAGCAGCATACAGCACAGCAGCAGCAACAACAACAGCAGCAGCAGCAGGCTCTCCTTCTGGCGCTCCCCGATGATCTATCATACTCCCCGTCGTAAAGCCCCGCACCATCAAGTCCTGGCGTCACCTGCACGCTTGGAAACTGCGACGGTTAGATTTGTGGTCCTGAGCTGGTTGCACGCCTGCGTCGGTGATGGGTAGCTGCATAAATTTGTGATAGTTGCGGTAGGCATCCGTGGGCAAGTCTTGTAAAGCAGATACGGGTAGATGGATCACGAGGTGGTTGGGGGCTTTGCATTCTGGGATTGCGGAGTCTACTTGCGACTTTCAGAGCGCAGGGTTTTCATGTCGCGGTCCCCGGTAGCCCCGTCCTCCTGGTTCATGTATGTTGGCCAGTGCGCCGTCGGTGTCAACAGGTGGGTAGGGTGATATCTAAAAGGGAGGCTGCCGGCAGTGATGGATAAAGGTTGGCGGTAGCTATGATGATGGTGATGGCAGTAGGTGCTCTCGCAGCGCTTGAACTGGCAAAGGTGGGGGAGTTTTCTCTTGGCTTCGGGATGTGCTCTGGGCTCGCCCATAGCATGGGAAACGAAACATAACCAAACACGCACTAATGTGAATTACCGAGGACATTTCAACACATATGTGTTTAGTAGGTACGATGAACAAGATTGGTCGTAGTAGATCTTCCTCGCTTTTCCGGGATTTGTGACCGCATGTCGGTACATTTGGCGCAGGCTGCGCCGGCGTACGGACGTGAGGCCATTAGGACTTATTAGGAGCAGCGGAGATTGCGAAAGTGTACACACCACTAGCATGTCTGCTTGGCGTACAGGACGATACGGTCCGTGGCGCTTCTGGACAACCCTCCCATGCTCTGGAGGGGCTCTCGGCTACGGAGCCAGGCATGCTGCGCCCCGTTTGCAAGGGCGTTATGTTGCACTCTGAACGGAAGGAACTCTTCAATTTGCTGTATGCGGACCGAGACCATACGTGGAAGCCTCGTTCATTGATTTTCTGAAAACGAACGAGTATTCGTCTCGGTTGCTTGCCAATAATGCAGATGCTCGATTATCGCAAGGACCAGCCCCGGACTGGCAAGTCATGGAGGGTGGGTCTCCGCGCGAAACGGGGAAGCCTGCTATCGTGTTTCCCAGGTCTGTGCTCCTCCATGTGTCAGTGGCGTGGGATGGCCTCGCTGCATTTGGGTGTGACAAAGTCGTGTTTTGTGCCTCGCTTGTTTCGGGTCAAATCGAGAGTATAGGAAGCAGTTGCAGGTTAGTGATGATAGTTATGGGTTTCGGACCGGGATTGTCGGCATGACCAATTACACACTGTGGAGAAATGCGTGGGGCTCAGCAGCGGGCTGCGGTGCAATAGTCGACGTGCTGATTCCCTAACATGGTGACGGCAGCAGCTCATGCATTGCCATATGTGGTGCATATGTGCTGCAACGCTGCACATGGCGCGTTGCGTTAGCACCATCCTCTGCTAGATGGGGATGAATTGTTCGTGTGCGGGTTCTGTCGCCCAAACATATGTCGAGTGTCCCGCCGACTCCTGTTCTGTCTGTACAATGAAACGTGTGCTTGCTAGCAGGGAGTCTTATCTGTGTTTTGGAGCTTCAACGTTGACCCGAGCCGATTGGATTTTTTATGCACGGGGATTCGGTGCAGGGGGGCCGGTGAACGGCTGAGCAGAGTCGACGTGGGCGATTCGGTGCGTGCAGTTTTTGTTTATGGAGATGGGCAACACGGGAAATATGTGCGCGGGTGTCACTGCGACAAATGTGCTTGTCCATCTTGGGTCGGGATGGCGAGTTGGGCGCTAGTCAGGAGCAGTCAGATTTTGTGATATGCCATGGCGACAAGGTTTGGGCTTAGCAACGTGATCCCATGGGCGCAGTATGCAGTCATGAATACGAGGAAGAGTTGAGCAGCAGGAGTTCGCTCGCTTTGGGATCGACAAGGCATTGTAAAAGGGTAGGTCACAAAATATGGGGTCCCAATGTGGTTATCCCGCGTTGACCCAAAATAACGTACTGCTGGATTCCTTGTATCATAGCAGCTCCACCGACGTGAGCTCTATTTATCCCCTGCCCACTGCGCGCCTTCCCAATAACAGGTCCAAATTACTCCCGAGCTCCGCGCTGGGTCCAGTTGTTGAACCGAAATGTTTTTCCACAAAGGCAGGCGCATTACCTGCTGTGGGAATAGGGATCAACCGAAGACAACTGGACGAAGCTGTTAACAGATTGTATGGCAACAGCCGGCACTAGGGCCATTACATCAGAAACGCGTTAGAACCGTAACATGCCCCTGCCCTATCCACACGCCGAGCCTCAGCAGCACTGCACAGCACCAAACGCCCATGTATGGCCGCTACACGCAAGCTAATGCTACAGTCCGCTTACAATCATTACTCCATCTCGTCGCTCATCTCAGTCATGTGGCAGCTGGAACTACTCCAAGGACAGTCACCACATCTTCCGATTCATTCAGCGAGCAAAAATGCTTTGCTGGTCATGGGTGTTGTAGTACACCAGCCACCTTAAGCCTCCGGTCACGCAGGCATGCAGTGGCAACTAAAACCATGCAGACTTGTCAGTGCCTCTAAAATTTGCCACACAGGGACCAAAAGCCTCGTGGGCTCCTCGCGTTCACGCAAAAGAATGTGAAATGGACAGCGCAAACCTGACATTGAACATCAGATGGATCAAAGAAGAACGTTCTTCAAGTGGAACATCAAATCTCAGTGCATGGGGGGCTGCAACGTGCATGGGTCAAAGAGTTAGGTCTGCCTTGCATTTGAGCTTGACACCGTGTTGATGCGTTTCCGGCTGTAACGCGATCGGCATCCTGTGTACACGAACGCATCTCTCCCTAAGTGCGTTCAGTCTCTAGGGCTGCCTCTCTACCCCCTGCGATCTCGAACACAGCACAAGTATGCGTCCAAGGGTGCGTACCATGCCGCCAGGCCCGCCATTTTTATGACGCCATACAAGCAACAATCCCACAGCGGTCTGCCATGTGCGCCGTCATGTGTACACGGCCCAAACCGGAGAATGCCGCCTTAGAATTTCCATCGGCTCCTATGCACCTAAGCCCAGCAAAACCCAAAGAAGAAAAAAATAAACCGTCACTCGTCTCCAAAATACAGTGCCGGCATCAAGCACTGGATCAATTTCTCCAGTAGCCCACACGCTAAATTGCATACAGCCGGCAGCACCATGGCGTCCATCCTAGAGCGCAAGCCGCATGTATCAAAGCCATTGAGAGAAACTTGATAGCTGTGGAAATGGGTTGCCCTTGGGCTCCGTGCTCAGTAGAGGAACGGGAAGAACTGTGGGCGCAAGGAAACAGGGTTCAAAAGCTGTAACTGCAAATGTGAAGAGGGAAGATGCCGATCTTACGCGTGAGTCCCCACTGTGTATGGGGTATTAAAGGGAGGCAAGGTACGCACATGGGAGTACGGTTACAAAGTGCCGTTCTTAAGTGGTCAACTATGCAACACGCAATATAAGTAAAGAACCCGGCAAGTGTCCACGGACAAGGGAATCATCTGGATATGCACGGCCATAGTCGCGTCTGAACAAGTACGTATTTTATTCGTAAAATGTGAACTAAAAGTACCAATATCTTGCCCTTTTAGCGACCCTCCAATTATTTGCAACAGAGTAGGGCAACAGCAGCTATGCGTGGAGGCAATGCGCAATGCGTCTTTAATTCACCCCAGTACCGGTGCGACTAACCACCTGCTTACGCGCCTCACTGCGCCTGGCACCTCGCTCAGGTGCGGCATCAAGCTGCAATAAGGTATATCCCACCTTCTTGACTTTGGTCTTATACTCTTCGTACTCAGGGTAACGTGCTGCCAGCGCCTTCTCCTCCACGGCAACCTGAAGACAGGAGGGCTCCCATTGACGAGTTAAAGGAGAGCCCAAAATAACGTCGTTTTCGGGCATACAGAAGGTCATGTACATGGGAAAATCAGGCGAAGAGGTGGCAGTGGCAAGCGGTGACCACTGTGAGGCATGCGAGCAAAAGCTCTGGCGCTTCTGCTGGCATGCTCAAGCAAGCTTATGACGGCATCACATCTCCACATGAGAAACAAAACAGGAACATGGAAACTCAGAATCCACCCGCCCCTCAGGAATGTAGACCATGCGCACAACAAATCAAACTTACATTCCATATCAAAAAATTACGAAGTCAAGGGGCTACGGGGTCTTAGTGAAAAACGTCCCCGTACTTCGTTGCCCGCTGCGCCCCTTGACAACGCTCCACGTACCTTATTCTCAAGGACCCACCACAACAGCGCGAGAATTGCAAGCCGAGTTTCATTGCGCGTCAGCACGGCCAGACCAAAGCCAGCCAGAAGCAGCCCGCCATACATCGGGTGACGAACATAGCCTGCGCGCAGCGGGGCCACAGAAGCACTCTGCGATTTACTGGTGTTTGGGCGGCGCTTAAGAGAAAGAGATGGACCATCAACCTTCAACAGGACAAAAACGGCGCAGGCAGGGGCCTTGCCTGCGCCCTGTAATGGTGGATGAGTGTTCCAGAGAGCCCCTTGCAAAGCCATGCTAAATAACGTGTATCATGACCAGAACGTGAATCCCGCCTCGAATCGCTTACCGTAAATGCCCGACACCACCAGCTGGTGCTTCTTGCGCGGCTCTGGGAGCGGGCTGATGCTGCGCCCAAGGTTGACGAAGGCAGTGGCGATGAAGACCAGACCCGTCGTGAGGGCCAACGTGGCGACGAAATCAACCAGGCCCTGCAAGGCACATCCGTGCGGCACTTCACGGGAACGGCCCGACCACGCCCGAGGACGCCGAGCAGTAAACGCGGCAGAGGCTTAGGATGTATAATAGAGGCACGAACCTGATTAGCAAGCATTGTTCGCATCTCCAAATAACAGAGGGAACACTCCATACCTTGAGGGTTAACGGCGGGAACACCAGCATGCCTATGGCCACCACTTGTGCAAAGAGCCATTGCTCCCCTCGTTTGCCGAACGCATTACCGTCCAATACTTCGGCAACGAGCTCCTGTGCCCAACACAATCAACGAGCATATACTTGCTAGGATTACATAGCCAAGATCTATCAATGCTATAGGTGCCAAAGAATGAGGAAACGCATGGAAGTGCACCCCCCGGGCATCGACGAGGACCGCTACAGGCATCGCATATGTAGAAGAGAAAATCCATTTGGGTCGCCGCGCTAATGAAATGTGACAATCAAGGGAAGTGCGTACAGAGAGTCAGGTGCCACTTTGCGCGGTGCCACATCCTTTTAACATTCCGTGCTATATAAAACCCAGACATGCAGTCAATAAGGTCATGGCGCACCTTAGAGGCAATAAGGTCCTCCTCGTCTTCCTCCGGCACGTCCTCCAGTGGGTGAGACCGAGCAGCAATTGCCTCCC
This sequence comes from Volvox reticuliferus, assembly GCA_019650235.1. NCBI lineage: Eukaryota > Viridiplantae > Chlorophyta > Chlorophyceae > Chlamydomonadales > Volvocaceae > Volvox > Volvox reticuliferus. The sequence continues at coordinate 957,794 of BNCP01000010.1, read as the reverse complement.
CGCCCTCCTCCTGTTGGTTAACTCCGTTCGTGCTGGGCTGCAGCTCCTCATCCGCAGCGCTGGACGCCGGCATGATTTCCGCTTTGGGCGCAAGAGTGCTCTCAATATCAACAACCGATGGAGCGTCCACCTGCGCCTGCTGCTGTTCCTCAACCTTCGTTGGCTCCTTCGCGGCAGGGCTAGCCCCTGGGTTCGTCCCGCTGCGATACATGCGCCAAGTATCATCACATAATTACAATTACACTTTGTACATTAGCATGCATACCCCTAGGGCCACATTCGCACACCTTGCGGGGACAATTATGGGCCTTGGTAACGAGGGCTGCCGCCGAGCAACGATACGGTACAGCTGCGATGTCCTGAAGCTACGATACATAAGGCAGCTTTGCATTTTTCCAGCTCAGAAACAGGGTACACAATTCTAGTTTTAAGGGGATATGATGGTACCAAAACTGCGACAGTCAGCGTCAATGCACGTGGGCCTGTGAAATTGCCCGAAGAAAAATGTGAACTTATAATATCCGCTCTCCTAGTGAATGCTGGTCCACTGAACGACACATCCATAATGTGTTTGAATGATGCGCCGTACGTACACAAGAATAAAGTTCCTCCTCATAAGAATGATCTTGTTCTGTAGTCAAACAGGTTTATAAAAGCATCGCATGCCCACGATTTAAGGGGCGCAGCTTCAACGAGCACATTGATGCCATGCCCGCCAACCAGGGTGAGCTGCCAAAATTTTCCTTGCCATATACATACATTCCAACAAATACATACGAAACACAGTTACTAATCCAGGTCCCCGTGCTAATGATGCTTCAACGTTAGTTTCACCTATGCAACGGTCAAGGGTACTGCTTACGTCAAGGGCTTAATTACCCATACCAAGTATGAGAGCTATTAAATTCGTTTGATGTGTGAATACTTACAATCGCGAGGGTAAACACGACGAGGGCTGTCACCTGGCATGGGGTGATGACATGCACAGTTTTGTGCAGCCCAACGAGCCTGGCGACCGAAATCCTATAGACACAAGCATGACCCCGTGGATAGTCCTGAAGGTCCTGATCTATTAGAGTTATGCCATCTCCATACCGTCCCATACCGCGGAAGTACGCAAACGTGTATATCCTCACACCCGCAATCACAATTTCATGGGTTAACCATTTTTATGGCGCGCGGATAGGCGCAACAACCGCATCGCCTATACCACTGAACATATATAGAAATGTCCTTTAACGCTTCCTTCCACTCCCAGGAACCATCCCACTTGCCGCGTCTTCCTTAACCTACATGAGGTCTACATATAGAACCTGTCCTAAATCCACCTCACATCCAACAAACACGTTCCATCTGCTCCCTCAGCCTCAACCTTTTCTCGAAAATGGACATCCGTACTGGCCTACAACTCAGAACTGAAACTGCGCTTCCTCTGCAAAGCCCAGGGCGTCCAGGTGCTGCTTCATTGCCGTCATCATGGGGGTAGGTCCGCAACGGAGGACCATATGGCCCATGCCTGCGTTGGGTCGCAATACAAATGTCAAGTAACCACATGCGGATGACATCAAGAAGACCATTTTACTCGTCGCAAATCCTCGGAAGATATAGATACATTAAGGCAACTTGACATGGGCGTTGTGCGGCAACATGGCGAAGGCCTGCAGTAAGATTGATGCGGTGTAGCTGGTGCAACCTTATTGGATTATTTTCGTCAACAAGTCCCGCGTAGCTACCCACCTGGAGATGGCAAATGCTCAGCAATTGTTTCCTTCGTAATGAAGCCGCTGCCGCCCTGCCAGCCACTTGCCGGTGGATTATTCAATACGTGGTATACTGACACGCGGGCGCCGTGCATGGCCACCAGCTGATCCAGTTCCTGCAAGCAAACAAAGCGGTTCCGAGCACAAGCTAACCATAGGAACGTGGGGGCTTGAAGTTCAGTACTACCATCGAGTCAGAGTGGCCACAGGATTACACGGCATCGCAAAATAGGTAGGTACTTGCCGAAACCATAATCTCAGGTACTCACTCCAAGAAAGCATAGGAACCGATAGCCTTACTTAAATTTGTCATGAAACCCTCTGCGCAAGTTCCCAAGACACATCCCTCCCGCAGCAAAATGACCAACCCACCTTACGAAGCAGAATATCATCTTCAGTCAAATTACCATATAAAAGCGTAACGCGGGTGCGGTCTTTGGGGTCCTTCAATATTGCATTTAGAACCTGAAACATCGGCGTAATCCCTGTACCGCCCGCCAGCATGCCTGTTGCAGCATGTCGAAAGCCCATGCAAAAATTCCCTGGTAAATGTTATGTGAGCTTTAGGTGATACGCATGCTCGTAAAAGGACAAGTTTCCGGTACGCATACTGCCTACATAGGTTTGCCCGACAATAACCCAAGGTTTCCACGCTGTATAACCCCCCCTACACACTCGAACCCGTTTCCAAATGTTGGGCCCCTGACGTGCATTAGGCAAAATCTGCACAAAGGCCTCACCAAAATGCTTCACCATATTCGGACTATAGGTGAAACGGCCTTTTGGGCCCTTCATGAGCATGGTGTCGCCGAGTTGCATTTTAGCGATCACTTGCGACATCTTCCCCTGAGGGTAGATTTTAATGATGAATTCGACCACGCCCAACTGGTCATCATCTGAAATAGGCGTATAAGGCCGATAAATATCCTTCCCGTCTTCGCCTTTAGCGAGGAACGTTATATGCTGGCCGATAGGTAGGCCAAGACGTTGATTAGGATCCGGTAATTTAAAGCGAAGGCGCACAGTGTTGTGTGTTACGTAAGTCTTTTCTGAAAGCGGCAATGGCTTGAACTCGCTCGGGTTAAGAAACGGCTTCTTGGCTTTCGGGCGGCTCAGGATCAGTACCTGCGACCGAAAATATCCACTAGAGTGATACTTCCACTTTGCCGGCAACAAAATCTATGAAGTAACCCTCATTATAGCATCCAGCCGCCGCGCACCGTTGCTAGTGCCAGGACCAGGACTACCACCGGCAGCAGCGAGAACCAGTTCTCCATTACAAACGTTAGCAGGTCATTCGTGGACATGGCTAAAGGTTAATTCGGAGCAATGGTTACGCGGCCTAGGAAGGCGTTCCGTTTTGATATATGTCCAGGCGGTTCAGTCCGAGGTACCGCGGCGGTACAGATAAAAGATAAGCATGGACCTTATTGCCCAATCATGGGTCGGTCCCGACTGTACGCACATTCGCATATCGGTATGGGAATCGTTGAACGTCCATTGACGTGAATCCGTTTGGGCGCGAAACATTGCCGTACATGTACATCATGTATAACGTACTAGAACGAGGCAAAACAAGAAGCTAGCTTATTTCTAACGTGCGGCAGTGTAAATTTCGTAGCATGTACAGTGATTTTTTGGTAATTTTCAGTGCCTTTTTTCTGTCGTTCCTTCATGGGTGCGTTTTGTGAGACAAATTGCGACGGACAGTACAATATCCTTTATATATAACTAAGGATGTCCGCCCCGACCATAGCTCTGATGCCCTATCCGGCCGTGCCGGCCAATGGAGTGTTCACAGGCTCAACCACCGAATATTGGTAAATTTCACAAATGGGAGTATAAGGCTACAGAAGTGACACGGTTCCTGGAGTCCCTAGCTGGAGCGGACATGTCCTAGCCTGATAGACCAGCTGCCTTCCACTTCTACCCATGTACGACCCTGCTTGCGCAGGGCTCAAGCCCAGGCAGTCCAGTCTGCACAGGATGCGCAGGCACGTCAGGAACATTACCAACTACAAAGAGAGGAAGCGTAAGTGTTTGAATCATAATGTTGCCGCAGCTCTTGCCGAAGAGCTGCAGGGTTTCTCGCTCCCCTCCGTAGACGGTCGCGAATAGGGATAGGGTTAGATGTTTAAACGTCAGGTGTACTTGCGCTCGTGCGCCTTCCTGTTCTTTTCCTGTTCTTCTGCCTTAGGAGCGTCTATGTATCGAAGGTTTTTTACACTGTACTGAAGTAATTCATTCCTGCTTCAAAGCACCGCAGATAGATATTCCCCTCGGTGTGTCCTTACCCCCTTACCAAAACTCAATTCCCTTTACTACGACCAGAGCACGCATTCAGATGCGGAAGCGCCAGCGCGTCTTTACCTGGATGTACAACGCCCTGGCCATCGGGGAGCTTGTGTACTTCATCGTTGGACTGTATATGATTGAGTGGCAGGCGAGGCCCGATGACTTTATGTTATGATCCGAAGGTTGCACTTGCAGCCGCCGTACGGGCGAGCAGCAAAGCAGCTAGGGTGGCATGGTATCCCCTATCCGGATTCTTGTGGCAGCACTTGCCGCCAGGCGGAATGCCACACTTAAAACAACGGGGCTGTGGACTGGTGAAATTGGAACGGGGCTGGAGGCAACCGACTCGGTCAGGATCAAGGACGGCCTCAAATTGGTGACATTTGCCGCGAGCAGGGGGTGCCAATGTAGCTTTTGAACTTTTGTCAAGAGTCCTCGGGATCCCGTGGCTCAGCCTCTGCGTTGCCTGCGGCTTGCGGGCGGTCCATGGGTTACCTGAAACTGCGGTGTATCCGGGAACCTCGTGTGTGCAGGTGGCCGACCTCCAAGACAACCCGTTGCTAGGGCCTGGACAGGAAGGGATCATCAAAATGGGGTGAGTATGGGAGTGCATGAGATCTTATTTCTTTTATGCTCTACGGCCCGTGGGAAGCTGTCAGCTCTTGTCACCCACGCGCAATTTGAACGGAAATTGGAAGATTGCCGCAAGGAGGCCAGGGGATGATACATTGCACTTCTTCCCCATTTGGATGATTTGTTGTGCCTGTACACTACATCGGCTCTATCTCCTAGCACTTTCATATCCTGCAGGGGCACCTACACGCCACGCATCATCCAACGCCGCCAGTATTGGCGCCTGATCAGCTCCCTCTTTCATAATGCTGGTAAGGATCACGGTTAATGGCACAGTGCGCGTGCTGACGCCAGACTGGCCCCGACCCCGGCTCGGCCAATCCTGCTCCCACAACGGTGCGTTCATCTGTCTGTTTAGGTGCCATTCACCTTACTTCCAATATGGGCATGGTGTGGACGTTTGGACACTTCCTGGTGCGGGAGATTAGCCCCTGGTTGGTCGGTGAGTTTTCTTGTGGTTGGGGTCTTGAATGGCGCTCGTTGAAGAGCGTACTGGACAGGTATCAGGCAGGATGGGCATCGAGCGGTTGCGGCCGCGAGGTGCTCAGAGTTGTAGGCGTAGCTGCTGCTCAGAGCATATGACGCCTAGGAGACATGAAAAATAAGGCTTACCGTTTTGCTGACCGCAGCTCTGCGCACGAAGCCCGCGATGTTGCTGGCCTAATACGGCGAAGAACACTTGCAATGTTATGTTGGTAGGCATGTAAGGTCCACGACTACTTCCCTGACATTTCCTAACGGCGACCACTGCGGTCACGCACGCTGTAAAACTCGTCCAAGTGTTGCGGGGCTGCATTGTTCGTCATCAGCATTGACTTGCCTTATACTGAAGTCCGACCCGGCCCCTGTATCTCTTTGCAGCGCTTATGTTCTTCGCTGCAGGTTTGGCTGGCTTACTGGTGTCGGTTAACATCGGGGCGGATTTCTCGACAGCGGGCGCGTCCATCCCTGCATTTGCATTGGCAGGTAATGACCTGTGGCGGCCGAATCTTATTCAGTGGCATTGGCGTATGCGGTCGCCGGTTGCCATCCTTAATCGTAACCCTCGACAACATCACTTCGAACCCCGTCCTGCGCCTTCCCCTTGTCTGGGCAGGGGCCGCAACGGCGATGCTGCTGTTCCGGTGGCGGCGCTTCACCTGTCATTTCGCGTCGGCCGCCGTGGTTGGTTTCATCGTGGGCGCAAATGCCTTTATCGGCGCGACACCCTTCGTGGACAACAGCGGCAACACTGCCGGCTTTGTGTTCGGAGCAGTGATATGCCTCGGTATCATGATGGTGCGGAGAGAGGTAGGCACACGCTGGCAAATTGCGGTATCTTTCCATATGCTTGCCTAATCAGTCAGTCGGTGTCTCCAGGGGCTGAAACCCCGGAAATTGACGCAATATACCCTATGAAGCGTGTTGTTCGGTGCCGTGTGTGCTCGCTCTTCCTTACTACCGTGACGTACTGGGCCTATGCTGAACGATCGATCCTCGTCCCGCTAAACTGGTTGCGGGGCCTTGCCCGCCCCGAAATGTCCACGGCTGCCTCCTTTCCAAAGTTCGCCCAATCCTTACCACGTTTTGGATATATTGCCGCTCTCTTATCGCATACGGTTTGAGCTGTCTGCTCTTTGGCCCCCAGCCACACACGTGCACTCATATTTTATATAACTCGTGTTTTCCGTTGCCCGACCCTTCCTGGAATACCCGTATGCATGCTGCTATCGTGCACCTTCTCCACACAGAAAACCGACACCAAAGTCGGCGGAGTGCTTGTGTATGTTATTGCGGTGGGGGCGGTGGCAGCGCTGCTGGCAGCCATCGTTGGCGGCCTGGCAGGGCTGCAGCTGGACACGCCCATAGCGGGCTGCTGCGATGTGGTAGGTAGAGAAGGAACAGGTCAGGAGGCTGAAGTGTTTTCTAACTGCTGTGGATTTGTATGCCAGATTCGGGGTTCGGCCATAATCGGCCATAATCGCCACGGGCTGCACAGGCGCACCACACCCTTTCTTTTTTAAAGGAGCTCCCAGTGGCGTAGGGGGTTAGGCCGCCGGATCTTGGCTTCATCTGGACCTCGTATTCTCACGTTTTGGCCCAGCTTGTTTCCATTTTACCGGTTCCTCTGTACGAAAATCTTGGGTCGTCCGACTAGAGTCGTTTTCCTGATTCGCTTCGGCCCAGTTTCCCCATGTCTCGTGCTTGGGTTTTGCCCGCGCTTTCGATTGCCCCTGCAGTGGGTATGCACTCCGAGTTCCTTGTGGCGTTGCAACGCCAGCCGCATTAATATCTGCACCCTTACTACCTACGTTAACGACACGCCTATCCTTACCTGCCCGCAAGTGAGTGTGCTTGGAATACTGGCATGAGTGGGTTTGCGTATTGCCGCGGCTTTAAGCACCAACCTCCACAGCGCCTACCCAGTACTCACTCGACTCGAACGCAACACACGATTGGGTTTCATCCTTGCTTGCAACGTATATCTTACTAGGTTTCGAGCAAAGGCTTAAGTAAGGGCCGCTGTGGCTTATGGGCCAGGCCGGAGTATGCGCCCACGGTGGCAAGCCCAATGCTGTATGAAATCAGCTTCACGTAAACGCGGAAATTTGAAGCTGTGAAACGGGCGTGTGTGTGTGTGTGTATTTGGGTAATTGTTGATGCTGTCCATTCGTGGCGTTCAGAAGGTGTTCGGTCGCCATGTTGCAAGTCAATCATTACAGGGCGCAAACATGCAACGCGATAAGGATTAGAACCGGAGACCCGATGATAGAATCATGGGGGGGAAGGGAATAGCTCGTCTGTGGCGCGTCATTTTACGGCTGTGGTGACGGCAGCGTCATTTGTAAATGGCCTGCAGGGAAACAAGTTCGCCGTCAGTCTCGGATCAGGCTCCACGGCGGGCGATGTCCAGGCTCTGTGTGAGTCATTGTGCAGCACCGGTGCCAACATGGTGTCATCAGGGGGGGGGTCTTCCGGTTATCCCGATACAAGCCAGAGATGAATGTGGGTCAGACAGGCGTTAATGTTGTAGGGTAGCGGCTGGGTAGCATAGATCTGGGGAGCATTCAGTCAGCACATTCTATGCGCAATATTAGCAAGGCGGCGGCTTGGCTGGGGATACCGTTGTTGCTGTTCCTATGTGGGCATAAGCGCAGCTGGTGCTATTAACGTGCGATAGTATACCACTGTTGTATGCTAGGTTGGACTAGGACGGCGCTGCTACAGGGGACGAGGATTTCAAGAGGGTATTGTTCCGCAACCAGAAAGCCGGATGCAAACCAATCATGATTGCGATCGCAGTAAGTTACTATAGATCATCGTGGCCAGTGAAAGGGAAACTCTCCGGTTGTCATCGCACGAGGTCATAGCCTCAACAAGATCTTCCTCACTTTATTTTGTTCACCGGCCGGCGCGTGATACAACTTGAATGCTAGAGCATACATGCCGTGACGCCGTTTATGTCACCCTGCTCTATGTACAAGCATGGCCAAGGGTTCAGGTAGCTTTGTCGATAAAGGTGGACAAGGACAACGAACGAAGGGGAAATATGGTACGTGCTTAGCATTGACTTCGCAGCTTAAGGGAGGGGCTACTCCTTTTCTGGGTACGCCGTTGTAATGGATCACGGAGTTGTGCTCGCGGCTGGATGACATGCTGAATGAGTAGGCGCGTGCTGTACCCGCTTAAAGTCTACGACCAAGCGTGTTGTGTGCAGCTGTGTGCTTACGTACGCGGGCAGTGTCCTATGCCTTACTTTAGGCTTATGCTGTAGCCATATTGTGAGTTTTGCTTGGCAAACGTGTACGCAGTTGACAGTGGATAACTCAGGCTGATAGGCGCAAGTGCGATTGCCTGCTTGAGATGCAACCCCGCGGGGCAGACCCCTCAGGCCTTGGGACCCATCCGTGTCAAACTGGCAGGTGGTGGACTAGTGCCTTAGGGTTTAACCTATACCCGAAACCCTAAAACCCAGTTGATACCATGCCATGATTGAAAGGTTCGAATATCACCGCATTGATATTTTAGCCTTGACGGGATTGGTACTAGGAACACGCTTCCACATGCGCATCCTTGCCAGCTAAGTTGCAGACGGGAAGGTTCGAGAGCGGAGCTTTCACCTGGTCAGGCCCAGATGACCTCATGTACAAATACTTTCCATTACGCTTCGCCTGGCCAAACCAATGGGGTTCATCTGTTCAAACGAAATCTGCCAATTTCGGGCTAGGGATGTACGGCAGGCCAACACAGCGCGATTTACTGCCAGCACAGTTCACCATGAAAGCTCCAAAAAGCAGCCTCTTTGCCAGAAATAAAATAAACTGCCACTACTTTATGGATAAGATGGACATAAAGGAAATTAGCTAATATCGCTCAAAACACCTAGACCAAAGGCCAGGACGGGCAGGGTGCTTCGCAGCTTTGCTCAGCCTGTTTAGGTTTTTCAATACCACAGCATCTCAAAAGAAGCTAAACGGTCATCATCACGACAAAACAATTAGACAGCGTACAACACGCGATCGCCCAACTAATATGCGAAGGAAAGACCACGGCCCAGCAAACGATATCCCGCCACAGCCATAGATTGTATTCCTCGCACACGTGCGTCCCACACCAGCACAGTGTATTCGCACGGCCCCAGCGCTCCATGCGGCCGCATGTCCAGGGGGTGACGTCGTTACGTCAACACTAACTGTTGGTGATAGCCTACCAAAGCTTGAACAGCACAGAGAGGGCACTGGCACGAGCACGGCCGGTCTCGCTACTGCATTTACAGATCGAAGGGGCCGAAGAGAAAGACTGAAGTACAGAGACTGCTAATCCTTCAGGACGCGAAGAAGGAACTGTCGACCTCCTCCAGCAAGATCCGAGCCTCGCGTGTCGCAGCGGTGATAGACGGATCCGACTCCGTAGAAGCCGACACCTCTGCCACACGCCGCGCCAGCTGATCGCGAGCCTCACGAAGGTTCAGGCGCAAGATGTTGGTGTTGGTTACGTCAGTGTTCTGGCGAACAGCGTCAAGCGCGCTCTTTAGACCGGACACAGCGTTCTTGATCTCCGTCATCTCAGAGGCTGCACGCGGAATTCGCATTGAGCACGGTTGCAGTAAAACACAGGTAGGGTGGTGCTGAATCCAAAGAGAACGTCGGGCCCCAGACGATATGCAAGCAAACGCTTCCATCCGTTCGCAGTTCCAGTCATATCGTGGTGCATTGAGTTTACAGGAAGTGAATACCGTTGCAATGATTTGCCCCCAATGTGTTGTTTTGTCTACAATACAGCGAGACTGGCACGAGCCGCGGGGCAGTCCTACCTACTTGGTTGGCCATCACGTCGGCCTGGTAATATGTTACCGGGGGCTGTGGCACGGCCTCCACCGGCTCCACATGTACCACGTTGGGCTGCTTGTTGGGCGGCTCCGGGATAAACTCGTTCAACAGATTAGCCGCCTCAGGGGGTAGTAGCGTCTTCACGTTAGCCAACACGTCTGACTCCACAGTGGCGCCTTTCTCAAGGAAGCCCACCAGGGTATCCTCCACCTCCTGCAACGATATGCAGTGTGAATGAACTTATAATATAAGTATCCAAATGAGCTACTTCAATAGTGCGTCGATTGAAACTAGTACGTCTACATGCGCGCCCAACCAGTGCAAGGATGGAAGTGAGAGGATGGGACTAAGATGAGATGAGGTCAGGCAACGGAAACATGTGCCGCTAGCGAAGAGCGACAAAGCGACGCACCTTAAGCACGGCTGTCTGTTTCTCCTCCAGTGGCCGTGGATCCTGCAGAAGTTCTATCGCCTTCTCGACGTCCGATTGCCTGCGGTCGGTAGGGTTTGGAGGACATCGAAATCAGGATTACTGTAGACGAAAACCTCAGAAGATAAAATCATCAAGAGGCAAATTTGGTGCAGCAGCTGCACCAAGCTTCCCCGTTCGCTTACAGCGTCTGAAGGCGTTCAGGAACGGATAGTAAAGCGCCAGCCCCAGCACGAGGCCCAAATGCGAGAATATCGAATGGAGTCTTCAGCCATCGTTCCACCTTGCTGCCAACTGCGAGGAATACAAGAAGGGCGCAGCCCCCAGTGTGATGGTCACTGGCGTAAGCAATCGAGGCACGAGGACACCCATAGGAAAATCCACTTTGCTATGGAATACCACTGCATGCACATGTCATTTTTGCACGCAGCCATGCAAGACCTCCTGGAACAAATCAGCTCTCCGTCTCCGACTCACCAGCAGCGCTGTCCACCTGAGCCCTAACAACAACTAGCTTACGGCTCAACTTCCGAGCGCCAACCTTAGCGGCAGAAGGACAACGCGTAAGCTGCATGGTCCTGGCAAAGTGATGGTCGGAAGACGAACCTAAAATGCGCGATTAAAAACGCCCCACGAAATAATGTATAAATGCCTTTTAACCTGGATTTTCATAAAACGTAATATCGCGGACACTGTAAGGCCACGATGCACTCTTTCGTACGACAGCGGGGCTGTAACTTAGTGTCGCATGACTCCGTTATCAAGTTTCGTGGCGGAGCGTTTTTTGGTTATCATTTTTGAATCTCCAAACTCGTATGCAGCTGGTTTATCAGGGGCGACAAGCCGTGCCATCACGTCGGGCAGCAAGGGCCAAGACACATAGGCAGACCCCAAATGATGTCTGTGGAGGCTTGTTGCTTAAAGATGTATGCCTGGCACAAAAGTCATATGGGGAAACGATAATTCAGGGCATAGAGTGCAGAGGCTGCCATCAAGGTTCTACAGTTTTTACCCAAGAGCAGCACCTGACATGCATCATCGTTATTTGGATGTATGGTGATCTAGCTCGTGTAGACCTCGTTACATAATTAGCTGAGAGCCCGCGCATTGCGCCCACCATCGCCTGTAACTCGGTTACAATCCGTTCCCTAAGCGTGGATTGGTTAATCATGCAATGGGGGAGACATCTGTGTCGAACAAGTTCGCATTGCGAAAATCCTTTCGACCTCCGCCAATATAAGCGGGTGAAGGTCCCTCGGCAATGGTCCGACGACATGGGCTCGAAATGTTCGAGTTGCTGCTTGCCAAGTACCCAATAACCATGTCCCAACGGCCCTAAGATTTGCAGTGTAGCAGGTCATTGATCGCCTGCGTACTTGCAGCAGGCGATCAATTTTTTCCACGCCAACTAGGCGAGCGCTATGCATCCTTGCTCTCATATTGTTATACAAGTTGCATATGGCGCAGTCCAGGCCTGCAAACTCCGGCATCCCAGCACGGCAATACGTAAACAGGGAGCTTTTAGGAAAACCGCATGGACAGGAGCCGTCCAACTCATTAGGGCAGCAGCCCCGACACGCTCTGACACTGCGAAGCAAAGGGGATTACACTGTCTTTTCATCGGCTTGAACCAGACATCCGTAACAGGGGGGCAGGGGCGGACCGACTCTGCACAAAACTTAACTGACCTTGTCCTGAACTGCAACTCACAGCCACCCACATCTCACGAAAGGGTCCGTTCAGCAGGCTGCAACATATATTATGTTGATGCATAAACGATGCTTGCACGCACGATGCGCCACGTTGCCACATGCGCTGTGCACCACCGCGTCTTTCCGGACAATCTGCCCCCTCACCAAGCAGTCTCTCGCCAGCAGTAACAATCTTATCGCACCTAAACCCCCACGGCTTGTCAATAGATTGTTTTGTCTTGCACCAGCAGCACGTGCACATCTCCCTTGAAGCCCTGCTTTGCACTCCGAACTACATCCTATCTTCACAAAACGCTTGGTGATGTAAGCCCATGCTCTGCCATCCGTACCTTAACACTTTCCTTCCCCTTCTTCCACTGCTTACCCACACATCCAGTCGTTGCCATGCGGCTTCATCCCTCCGTCCCAATTCAGCGGGCCCCACCCCGTCCCGCGTTGATTAGGCAATAAATGCGCGCCGCAGCTCGTCGCGCCGGAAGACTAGCCCCGTCGCGGGACACACGCCGATGCTGCCCGGCGGGCCCCCGCCTCCGGCCTGCCCGTGCACGGCTGCTGCTGCCGTGGCTGCTGCCGCCGCCGCAGCTGCCGCGTCGCCCCCGCTGCCCTGCTGCGTCACCTGATATTGCGCCATAAGTAGCTCCACACCGCGCTGGCTGTAGACCATGCCGTTGGGCAACACCACTGGAGGATTTGCATCACTCATAAGCTCCTTGGTCACCGCACACAGCAGCTTCGAGTGCGTGTGCTTTGCATACGGCAACTGCGCTGCTAGCCGCTGGAACGCCGGCAGCCGCAGCGGGTCCTCGCGGCTGCCGCCGGGCTCACCGCTGGCGGGTGTCTTGAGCGCAGACAGGCCAGCCTGGAGGTGCACGTTGAGCAACGACTCGGGCGTGAGTGAGTGCAGTCGGTACAGATCCCGTAGGAAGAGGTCCGAAAGCACGTGCCACTGTGACTCATCAAAGAGCGTACGGTAGGCATCACAGCGTGTTTGAGCTGTGAACACCAGGGTCGCCACCGCCCGCTGCAAATCGGCCATGTACTGGCCCGCCCACGGCGCCAGATGGGCCCGTGCGTAGGCAATGGCAGCGGTGCGATTGCCGGCGCGCACCAGCTCAATGAATCGCTGTACGTGAAGCTTGAACTCCAGAGGAGACTTGGCCTTGGCAAGCCGCGCACGATTCTCACGACACCACTCCAGCGCAGGACCGCAGTCATGCGTATCGAGCAGTGCAGACACAATCCGGCGTGCGCCCTCGAAGATATGGGCGTCAGTGAGCAGGGAGATGCCAGAGGAGGTAGCCAGGCGATTTGCAGTATCGTAGTGGCCGCTGCGGAGCAGGTGGTCAACCAGAAGGATGTCCAGACGCTGGCGGGTCCACGGGATGAGGCCCAGGCCGACACCAGGCTCCTGACCGGGGCGAACCGCTGAAAGGTGCTCAAGGCGTGCCTTGCAGCGCGTGCAGTCGTCAGCCTCTGTACGGGAAACGTCAGCGAGCTTGCGCTTTACACCCTGGAGCTGGAAGAGCAGCAGGCGGAGGCGCTCGATGGAAGCTTCACGCGCTGTGCTGGTGGCGGTTGATGTGTCGGCGGAGGGTTGCTCCGCGGGACACGGTGCGGGTTCAGCGTCAGGGAGAGAGGCGCCGGCACCGGCAGAAGGGGAAAAGAAATTGCGAGAACTTCTGGGACGGGCTGTGGGACCATTGGGCTCAGCGCACGCTTCTGCGTCCGGCATTTCTGTGTCTTCAGAAGCCGGCGTCACCGCGGGGCCAGTAGGCAGCGGATGGCCAAGGGCTCCTGCTGCCAGGATCAGCGGGGCTTTCAGCGCTGCCACATACTCGCATGAATCATCAACAAGCGCCTTACGGTCCTTGGCCGCACGCTTGAGGCTCTCGAAGGGCACCCGCAGGAGCGGGGCCTCAAGGGTTTCTATGATGGAAGCCATATTTCCCTCACTGATTCACCTTCCGTCACGTTTCTAGTGCTTGAATCGCCAAGGAATAGCGAGGACGTCTCAGCTAAATCAGGATGTGTGCGATTTCCAACAGAGGCCTCCCCACTGGCTCCGTTACGAACCTATCAATTTTTATACAAGGCTGTAACTTTAATCTCTCTGGAGATTGACAGACAGTGCCTGTGTGATATGGTAGCGACGTTGCCGCAGAACCGTGTCTAAAGATTAGGTCTTTTCCTCGGTGCCCATACCATGTACCGTGCACTGGTATAATATAACCTGAAAACTATAAGGAAAGTGTACCGAATATATTGTTGGGCCTTGGGAGTGCGTCGGTGTTCGGTTCTTCGGTAAAAGCATTTATCGTTATTGCACCGTTAGACAACGACCACTGGACCTCTTCCTTTGGCTGTCTGCATCTTCTTGCGATCGAGCTTTTATATCACCTCTCCAATGCGGTTAAATTTCGCATCACAACTTTCATGTTTTGGACGAAAGATGACTTGACCAATCTTGCGGCTTAAGCACCGCTATTAGACGCAGGCCTTAGTGAAACTCGAAGGTTACACCATGGCTGACGTCAAAGATATTCTCGGCGTGCCTCGTGCGGGGCCGTCTCAACCTGACGAGAAAGCGCCAGCGCCCAAAGAGAAGAAGGAAAAGATTAAGCGGCCAGAAGGCATGTCTAGAGAAGCCTTTGCGTTGCTTGGAGGATCGCATCCAATCATATCCAGCCAGCTTGCGAGCAGCTTGAAGAAGAATGATATGCTAAAAAAGCCAAAACCGTCCACCAAGGGGATTATCACGTATCAGTATCGTCCCTTTAGGAATGCAGCTCGGACAGACGGGCTTGAGCTCTTCCACTGGTTGAAGTGTTCCAAGGGTGCCAACGGCGTCATACGGGAACCGGACGATTCGGAGTATCCGTATGCGAAGTACAATAAAAAGGTGAGTTGTGGTGGTGCGGAAAAAGGGAAGCAAGGGTATTGACGATGCACCTCGTCGGGGCTGGAGGGGGCCCCCGGTACAGAACCTTGTCAAAGAACCCGGTTGTGTGTTTGTGCCCCTAATGATCATGATGTGTTCCATTCATTGCGACGTGTAACAAGTTATAGCTAGACAGAAGCTAACCCTAGGCCCCTCCCTCTCACCGCAAATTTTGATGGCACGGTTAACCATCATCACCAAGGCCAACCCATAAGGTGCTTCCCCATTCGGTGTTCGCAAATACTATGAAGAAAAAACGCAGGCACGCGCGTTGGATGGTGCTCCCCTCCCTTATTTTCCCAGGTGCAATTGTACAAGTACAATGACGAGGAATATGACAGCCTAATACGGCCGGAGAGCGGGAACTGGACGCGAGAGGAAACAGATTACCTATACGACCTATGCGAGCAGTTTGACCTGCGGTGGCACGTCGTCTTTGATCGATATGAGGTGGGAAGCTGATCGGAAGCTGATGGAGGCTGGCGGTGAGCCTTGTATGCTGCGAACATTGGGTTGGTATCAGCAGCTTTGGGAATAGGCAATGTGCTGAAAGAGGGCAGTAGCGGTAGCGGTGTCCCGAAGTGCCCGCTCATGTCTTACAGAACAATGAGTGAGCACAGAGCAGAGTGGGGCACAGCGGTTATGCGGACGTTTCAAGGTTGCCTTTCAGCCAAACATTCTTGTGTACCTGCCTAGCTACCAGGCTACTCCAACGGTGTCTGCCTCTGGTCACAACCAGCCCAGCTTCGTACTATGGCGCAACTTGCTATGTACCGTTGTTCCTTGCCTACTGTCTCCCTGCCCACGTGCGTGCCTACCTTACCCGGCTGCCAGTGGCGCTGGCGGCCGTCCACCGGGGGTATCCCCGGCCAGCCGCCGCCGCCGCGCAGCGTGGAGGACCTGAAGGAGCGCTATTACAACGTGGCGCGCAAGCTGCTGGTGTCGCGGCAAGGCCGAGAGGCGGCGGTGGCCAACAACACTATCGTTAAACACCCATTCAACAAGCAGGTGGAGCAGGATCGAAAACGGGCGCTGGCAGCGCTCCTTGCGCGTACACCGCAGCAGATTTCGGAGGAGCACGCGGTGGGTGTGACGCCGTTGGCCCTCAAGGAAACGGACTGGGATGGGGCCTTGGATGGATGGATGGGGAGCGGATGGATGGGGCTGGTGGCTTAAGCAGAGATCTGAAAAGGCACAGCATTGCAGCAATTGAAGCTGCAATGCTGTTTCCGGGGACGCGACCGGAATTCAGGTGTAGAAGTGGTACGCGAGGTGGGGCGGGGCGGGGCTGAGGGGGCGGGGCGGGCGTCCCGTCGTCACGATGGTGTGCTGTGTCATTGCGGCGGGAGCAAACCTGCAGCCTGGCGCACTTTCGGCGATGCTGAATTGATGAGGTCGAAGCGTCTGCGGTTCGGGCTTCTTTTCGTGGGACCCTGAGCGCTGCCCGACGCTCATGTTCTTCGAAACAGCTGCGTTCGTGGCGATGGTATTCAAGTTTTTGGTTAAATATCGGTTGGTTAATTGGCTGACTGGTTTGCTGTGCATTTGAAATGGTTTGTGCATTCCACGAGCCATTTCCCTTCATTCCGTTACAGTTCCGCAGGCACCATTACGATGAGGATTAAATTCATGATATGAACCTGCAACTTTGCACCTTCCCTCAGATTCTCGCAGAAGCACGCGCTATTGAGGAGAAGCGAAAAGCGGAGGCTATGGCAGCCCGTCGCGCGGCGGCGGCGGCGGCCGCTGCCACCACAACCACAACCACCACCGCAACCGCCGCCGCCGCCGCCGCTGCGCCACGCACCACATCGCCCTCCCAACCAGGCCGTCCGGTTGCCCCGGCTGCTGCGGTCAGCAGCGGTGCCGCAACCGCAGCCCCCATAGGGGGCGCACCGATGGGCCTCGGTGCCGTGGCCGGTGGCGCGCCACGGGCTTTGAGCCCCATGCCCGGGCAAATGTCTGGGGACATGCGGCATCCCGCCGATTTCGAGCCGGCCCCGCCGCCCGGCATCCCATCACTCTTCGACGTGGAGGTGAAGCCCTTCAAACCGGTGAGCGCTAAGGTCCGGGAAAAGGGAGGGGACCATGTGGTTCGCCCAAAGAGGGACCGTGCTTAGGTGTTACCTTCATCGTCGCCTGCGTATGGTGGTGGCGCACGCCTTCCCAACATGGCGAAGGATCTGCTCTTTCCTGGGGTGCAGCCCTCAAACTAGCCTGGGATGGGATGGGATGGGCAACTACAAAACCCTGTTGCACTACTTGCGCTTCCCGTGAATTTGGACCCCTGTGGGGCGTTCTGTGGGGCCACATGCCAACGAAGGCGCACTGGCCAAAAGTTGTCGGCATGCGCTCATTGTGGCCAGGGGTGCAAGGGATTCAGCAAGGGCAGCAGTGATCAGCGCTTGAAAGGAGCATGCGGCATGGCGGAACAAACGGGAAGATGTCATACCTGGCTAGAAGTGGCCAGGACGTGCCTTGCCGGCCTGTTGACGCCAGTAGTCGCTGCTGTTGTTTCCATTACGCTCTACCTTGCAGGATATTATACTTGTTATACTATTGATATAATATGCTATTGTTGCCTAACCTTCGTGTGTGCGCGCGGCTGAACGGTTTACATTGTCTTCGTACATACCTACAGAAGCCCGGCGTATATCTCCGAGGCGCGCACACGCAGGCCATGGCGGCGCAGCAGGCGGCAGCAATGACAGGCGGATCCAGGTACGATGTGCGGTGTGGTAGGCTAGGTCCAGCGGTGAAAGGGGACTGCTGCCGTCCGTTTATAGAAGTGCCCGCTGTTATGAATACTACCGATGCCGATGTAAGCGTATGCTGTTGGGTCTAATCATCATGCCAAGCGCGTCTTTAACCCTGGCAAATGGGGTGCGATGCTTACGTGGGAGGTGTTTAAAGCCCGCTGGTACTATTGATGCTATCACCTCTGCTTGGCATTTCAAATAACCGGCGATGTTGTACCTTAACAGGGCTTTCAAGGCCGTGGAGGCGACCCTCACGGAGCTCCAGTGCCCAGCGGCGCTGTACGGCCCGCGGGTCATGACGCGCAGCACGTCCGGAGCGTGGCTTGCACTGCGATCAGAAGTCATCGCACTGCACGAGACGCGACGCAACTTGGCGAACCGACTTAACGCAGACACGGACCGGGCGGTGCGAAGGCCAGAAAAGCGGCGTCGGCCGTAAGGGAGGGCCCAGTGTGGCGCGCTGCTGCGTGGCGGTGCATTGGGGGTTCTTCCGCGGACTCGTGACCTGGATGAAAAGCAGCGCGTGTGAAGCTGTCTTCGTGGCATACGGCGGCGATGACATTGAGCTGTTACGACGGAACTATACTTATTCTGTTTTGCGCAGTATGCAACTGTGCGATTTGACAGACACGCTACGCGGATCAAGTCATCCCCGTATGTGGTTGCTTGAAAGAGGGATTCGCGCCGGCCTCCCGTTGGCGTGACGCAGATTACGCGTCAGGACAGTGCGAACAACCGTTATGGCCCTGGATGCTGAGGATCCCTCCGGGCTGACCTGCTGGATGCGGTTTCCTTTTATTTTGCTCATGGAGTGTACGCCGAGATGCGGTGGCGTGCTGATCATGACTGTATATATAGCTGGACCAGGGTGAGAGCATATTGAGTGGGGGTATCGATGGGAGGCGCCAATGCACATATGGATTTATGGCGTTCATGATTGGGCCATGCGGATTTATGTCGGCGAGGAAAGTTAGATGTTAAGGTTGCGTCCTCAACTAGACGTGGTACTGCAAGGTAGTGGGAAACGACGCAATGGGCAGTTGGTAGAGCAAGTTGTTGGGCTGTCGTTGGTACACGCAGACGCTCGTGTCAACATAATTCAAAGGAACAGTTTCAAGCGCCCTCAGGGACATATAAGCCGGTTTATTTTATGAATTTGGCAAGAATGTAGTATAATTATTCAAGTTCTGACGCTCATGTAACCCAGGGAGCTACGAACTTCTCATCATGCTCTACGTGTTCGTCACATGCTTTGAAACCACAAATGGGAAGTACAATAATGAATTAGAATAAAAGTTAGTAATATTAATGAAATTGAGACCGCTTAAGTAGCCTAACTGCTCGCTACTCGTAACGGTTGCACTCTTCACGTCTTACGCGAAGTTCGCAGCTTTAGTACTTTGAAAGCCTTGACGAACACAATATTAGTATATATTTTTGTTTATCCCGTCATCGCCCCTGACGCAATCTGAGGTATTCCAATTAACTGCAGTTCAGCTTCCCTCTTGCTCGGTTTTCTTCAGCCGTACTAACCAGAAAGAACCCACACACTCTATAAAAATTAAAAACCCATACATGTTTAAAGCATAAAAGGAAGCAACTAAAACGCGTCCCGTATATACGTAAGCTAAGCTGAACAGCTTCCGACGAGATAGAGCCGTGTACTTCAACGCATCAGCGGTGAAGTAACCTACATGACTTCATACATTAATCGTTTATCGTGAATTGTCAGGCGTTTTATCTTCCAGTCGCGCCACCCGGCTCGACAACGCAGCTGCGCGCTAAGCTTCGCAGCCGGCCAACGGCTCGGTGCGCAAGACCCGCACATACATTGTGTTCTGGCAGTGATTACAACTTTTTGGTGGAATCATGAACAACAACGATATAGAGCTGTTTGAGCGGCAGCTGGAGTCCGACCAGGCTGGCCAGGCAGATATGCTACAAGCTCTGCGAAGTGCATCTCTTCCAGACGAATTCTGGATGTACAACTACAAGTGAGTACTCGATTGGAAGTGTGCGGCTCTGAGCCTCGTCGGCGTCCGGTAGGGTGTGAGTGTGCCGCGCAGGCCTGAGGAAGAGAACGCTGCAGCTCTTGATAAGTCTTTTAATATTTTGACCTGCTCCAATTTGCAATCCAGTAGGATTGGCATGTTAAGGTGACACTGTCTATCCTTCACGATGACTGTCGCGTTCGTGCTCGTAGATACGTCATGGTTGGCAAGCTAAGAGACCACAACATGTATGCCAGATTAATGGCTTCAAGCTGGAGCTTTGAATGTACAATTTTTCTTGCCGTGTCGACGCAAAAATGGCTTCATAGTTGCCACCCCTCCGCCTCTAGCATTTAATGTATATCCCTAAAGCACAAATTGATTTTCAATGTCACGCAGGATTTTGCCATGCCCACATGGCTATCGCCACAGCTGGACTCACTGCCCTTTCAGTCACATCGGTGAGACAGCTCGGCGGCGCTGCCCCAGGGCACACTCATATCTCCCCGATCCCTGCATTAACGCGAGAGCCAAGCGGCAGTGCCCGAATGGTGATGCCTGTCCATATGCGCACAACACCTTCGAGCAGTGGCTGCATCCATCTCGGTGAGTTAAAATGCGCCCAACAACGCAATTAATACATGATGGCATCTGAAACTTTTCCGATACTTACCATTTGCGATTCTCAATTGCGCGTGCTGTTGTACGATTCCGTTAGGCAAGAATCCGGGCTTCTGCTGCGCCTGATGCAGCTCGCCAACAGTTGCAGCAGTTGTAAAATCGACCTATGTTATAGCACTCTTCCCATCTAGCATGAGCATTGCATGGATTGTAAGACTGGCACTGCGGTACCGACGCATGCCAATCCAGTCCGAAAAAATGACACTGCGCTATCGGCTTGTTCGCAAAGCCATGCACAAGCCCGCATCGGAGCGTCCGCGTACGTCCGTTCTGTTTACGTCCGCGTACGTCCGTTCCGTTTGGGTATCGACCTCTAAAGATAAAGCCCTCTCTCGCCCCGCTCTCCCCCACCTGGCTTCAAACCACCCGGCAGCTACCGCACCCGGCTGTGCTACTTGGGCGCCAACTGCCGTCGCCCGACTTGCTTCTTCGCGCACAGCGTTGATGAACTTCGTAGTGTCGAGGAGACCGACAGTGCCGGTATGCTGCCGCAGTCACCTGCCGTGATGCCTACACTGCTGCCGCCGCTGCCCATCCCGCCGCCGCTGCCATCGCCGTCTCCGTCTTCGTCCAGCACCATGACCGCTTCCGGACCCAGCGGCGATTTTACGCCGTTGGCGGGAACCGCCAACAATGGTGCCGTCGGCCCGGCGGCTCCTGCCGTGGGGGCACCTACCCTCGCAAGTGTACCCCACGGGGCGCCGCTGAGCCTCCTGCAGCCTGTTGTCCTGATGGGCCTTCCGCAGCCGCATCAGGCCCTACACCCGGACATGTTGGCCCCATCAGGTGCTGTACCGTGCTTTGTGCAGTACCAACCAGGACCAGCCATGCTACATGCGGCAATGCCGATGCCAATGCCGCAGCCAACATCACTCCAGGGGGAACCTGGTGTGCCTCAACCGGCACAAATGCATACAGTCCAGCTGCCGCCGCCAGGCCCTACTGGCCAGATGGTCGCCGTTCGGCCCCCGCCACGACCACATATCGCCACTCAGGCGGCGACCAGGGTGGTCACCGCCGTACACCACCCGGGCTCGATGCACCTGGCGCCGACCGGTGCGATGCTCCTTCACGGCAGCATGACGCCGCCAATGCATACCGGAGCGCCGCCGCCACCACCACCACCGCCGCCGCCGCCGCCACCAAGCTACGCAAGTCCTTTCGTCTCCCCGGATGTTTACTACCGTGGAGGAGACGGCGTCCCGCCGACGACTAGTCGGGCACGGTCTTACTCAAATCCCGGAGAGATACCTTATACGGGCAGCGCCGGTCCTGTCCTCAGCGGAGGCAGCTCCCGCACGTACGGCGGTGATGAGCAGCCGCTGTGGACCAGCGCTGACGCCAGTCGGCGCACCTCTGCGGGATATCCATCCTCTGTAGCTGCGGCGCCGTCACCACGCCTGGTGCACGGCGGTGGGCGCGGCGGTGGTGGCGCCACCGCCCCTGTACCTCGACACATGCCAGCTCCGACGAACCGCGGCGGTGTGCTACGTCGCATGTCGACGCCAGCAGGCATGGCACAGTCAAGCTCGGCGGCGGCTGTCACAACCATGCACGCACGTTCGGCAGGCCCGTCTCCAATGCTGCGTACGACGGCGCCCGCACAGGAACAGCAGCTGCAGCAGCAGGGGGATGGTGTTGACGGCATGGAGGCAGCACTTCACAGCCTATCGCTGGCGAAGTCCGTCGCGGCGCCGCCGTTGACACCTGTGGTTCCGCACCTTGCTGGTGGAGGCAACACAAGCCCATATTCGCCACCCTTATCAGCGTCGTCATCATCGCATCACTCTAGCAGTACCATTGGCAGTCCTCCTATGGCTATGGCCCTGAGTGGTGGCGCTGCCGTTGCGGCAGCCGCCGCCGCCGCCCAGCAGGACATGGCCCTTCTGGTCGTCCGGACATCTATCGGAGGTGCGACTGCTGTCGGTGGTGCCGTCTCCCGGCCCTCCTCCTCGGGCTCCGCGACCTCCGCGACCTCCGGCAGTACCATGTTAAGCGTATACGACTCCAGTGCCGCAGCCGCCGCAGCCGCGCTGGCGGCAGCCACCGTCGGCACCGACGGTGCTCACACAGACACTGCGACATCCACGGGGCAGTACCACACACTTTTGCAGCACGTGCTGAGATCCGTGTCGGCCTCTGCAGTCGAGCCTCCATCGGGGCTTCTACCGACCCTCCTTACTGGCTCCGCCACCGACATGGATGCTCTACACGCCGACATCTACTATGATAACGTGGACGTGGATCCACTCGCGCGGTCGTCCGACCCAGGACCCGCCGGCCTCCGCGCCGCCATTCGTCGGATCTCCACTGAGTTCGGGTCCGCTGCTGTGTGCCGCAATTCGGACCCGGGCCAGAGCGTGTCTCCAGCCAGCTCCGAAGTCAAACTTCTGCTGCCTCTCTTGCAAACCGTGCTGGCGACGGGCTTGGCGAACGGCCAGTTGGAGCTCGTAAACGGCCAGCTGCATGTCAAGGGCACTGGCGCTCCAAGCGCTGGCAGCGGGCCCCCCATGGGGAGCTCGGTTCCGTTTGTTGTTTCTAGCGGTTCAGCGTCTCCTGCCCATTGAGCCGTCAACGTGCGCCAGGGTGACTGTGAACGCTGTTGTTGCGTTTTGAGGGCCTGCCTTTGAGCTCAGCAGGAGGCCCTATGCCTCGGGTGGACATGCATCCTTGCGGATGGTGGTGCTGAAGGGCAGCTATTGCCGGTGTCTATGGTGGGTGGTAATTTATACGAATGTCCGGGCACCGTCAAACCAGGACCTAATGTTGTGCCGCGCTGCAGCAGTAGGGCGCAGCTTGGCACGCGCTGGGCAACAACCAGGGTGAGGGCAACGGGCCGGCAAACGCCTGCGTCTGCGTGGAACTGGCATTCGTCCACACTATTTACTTCGTACATATAAAGACAAAATATTCAATCCACAATGGTTAAGGAAAGAAGGGTACGGGGGAAGGGCCAGCAGCGGCAGCTTGAAGTTCGGGGAGGGCGCGATTCAGGATGCAGTGTGAGCTCTATAATGCTACTACCTGGTCTGAAGCCCTGCTGAAGGAAAGTCAATAAGATAATTCTTGCGGGAGGTATCGGGTGGGCTGGCTGTGCTCGAAAGGCATCTAGGCATGCACAGGCAGGTGTCGGGAAACCGAGCTTGCAATCGTTGAGGGTTAATTGAGCACATACAATACAGATATCGCCGTCGAGCCGAGGGGGAGTCGGAGATGCTCTTGGACAACGTGCGCGTACCCACATACTGAAGCGCGCTTACGATAAGCTGCTGATTTCCAATTTCGTTACTTGTCGGTAGTACGATTCGTAAGGACAGTTGGCATTTGAATAGGTCATTATGGTACCTTTGTGTGGTACATTCGGTGATGTGATGGCTATCTTGATCTGAGGTTTGACAGGCTTGCCCTGTATAGTGGTCAGGGATGCTGGTCTCTGGTACAGTTTCCTTGGCCTGGACAGTTTTGGAGAGAAGAGGCCTCAGCGCTCGGCACAATGAGAGAATGCTCGAGTGCATCATTCGGTTCATTCGTTTGCCCTCGTTCCGTCTGTCAGCCCTGTCTGTCGCTTGCCGCTTGTTGCGGCATTGTCGCTCTGACACAATACGTTTGGCAAACTGCACGCAAGTGCGAAATGCACATAGACATATATATTCCAAATATATGTGCCAAATCCCTTAACGTAATTATCTCCGCCTTTGTTTGTGTCCTGTATGCGAGCTGCCACATCTGCCTCGTTGTACATGCAGCGCAGCTGGAAGGGTGGCCATGTGTGGCCAGTGCGCTTATGTGAGACCATATGTAGGATCTATCAGTGACCAGTGCGTAGCTTGGTAAGCTCGGTTCCGGGACAGCTGTCAGCGCCAACGCTGCCGGCTTCCCGCTGGTGCCGGTGCCCACTGCGGGTGCGGAGCCTGCGTTGGCCCCACAATTACCCCATACCGTCCTTTTATAATGCGAACATTATTTGCATGTTCCCTTTTGTTGGATGTGAGAGAGACGCATGCGCTTCCACGCATGGTTGGTCTTCACACAGCCATCTTGGTGTGCGTTAATGGCTACGGCGTCACTTATGATTACGAAGCTAGAGAGGAATAAGCGCCCTGTTGCGTTCCCGCCTGCGACCTCTGAACGCTGCCGCCGCTATGGCACGCCCTACGAGGGGGGCTTGCCTGGTCTTCCACTTGAGCTGGCTGGCTGGTGTACTTTGCGGTCGTTCTGGTTAGGTCCGACAGCGTTTTTATCCATCATGGGCTCTGGTGTTAAAATTCCTGGCCCGCTGCATTGCAATATGTGCATGTGTTATACATTGACATGCCCGATAAGCACGGTTATAATGCCGTAGGAAGCAAGGCTGCCGTACACACTTGGATTGCGTCTGCTTGTTGGTACCACTGCGCGCAACGCCATTAGGGTGATATACACGTATTTTTTCGTGTATGTCGACGGCTGGTCGGTTTCCGTCTGTAGTACGGCGAACTCAAGTGCCTTTCGGGGCGCCGACGCAACCGATGGATGTTCAGATAGAGGAGCAAGGTGCGGACGCGTTTCTTAGCTGCTCACTAGGTTTGAAAGCCAATTTCTTTTTCCACGTCACATTGTAGTATAAAAAGATCTGATTTGAAGGACCTCGTGTCTGATGGTGCGCTGCACAGGTTTTCTAGCCCCGGCATGGTCCAGTCCGGCTCCTTTCTTTGTCACACGCGCCGGCTGACTTGTCGATCTGTCTGTCCGTCCATAGCAGAGAGTTTTTCTATGCGTAGATTTGTTTGACGTCTCCTTGATGCCAATCAATTCATCTTGTGCCCGAGGCAATGACTGGGAAGCCGTGCACAGTGCATGCTTGCACACGAGGCACATCAACCTCGCTCCGTATAAAGCGAGCAGCTCCGCAGGTTGCTGCTAGCTCGTGTCCCGGTGCCCATGAAACCCGAACTGCCCCGCTAAGTGTTTTGATGCCGTGGTCCTCGAGTGCTAATGGCCGGTAGCCGGAAAGATGTGGAGCTTGGATGGGAGGGAAGAAGGGCCATGCGAGTGCATGACGGGTTGTGAGGCTGGGCACGCGCTGTTCCTCCCGCGGGTCGATTGCCTACAGGGGTGGCACGGCGTCCCGACGACGTGCAATTCAGTTGCACGCCACAAAGCTTGTTTTGATTATTTTGCACGCCTTAGGCATGTAACATCTAGATTTCCGTACGCTCTGCACACTTTTCCACGATATGGCCGCGTGTCTGTGCGTGTCTGTGTTGCTGGTAGTGGTGGTGCCCCTGCGCAGCCGCCTGATCTTCGTGTGGTCCTCCTCGTCGCGACAACACGCGGAGATATCATTTGCTATACATGTAAACATGCACCTCAATGAAAGCTCATGGACTTAGACTTATAGACGCTTCGAAAAGGAAAGTAACTCTTGTGAATACAAGGGTTACTTGGCATTGTTCAGAGCCCAGAACCGGGCCCCAAGCCCTCACAAAGCATGCAAGGGGCCAAATCATGATCTTCTCGTCACTTCAAATCTCTTCAAGCGTTGTACGCAGCTTCTGCTGAAACTTTTTGTTAAAACATCACCTACTAGTACCACTACTCCTCGGGGCACCTGGACCGCTAGAGGACGTTAAGAGATGCTGGAAGAAACACAGCACGGTACGGCAGCGACCTTATTGTGACGTCCGCGCCCGTGCGCAGCACCAATTCACCATCGTTTTCCCGCTACCACAGCGCCGTGCTCATCCGGTAGGGAAGAAACATTAGCAGAAATCAAAATTCATGTCTGGATGTGCCGCCCTCTCAACGCAACACAACGATAAAAGATGTGTAATTGGTTGGATCTCAATATCAGCATCATTCACTGCTGGCGGCGCAATCACCGCTCCGGATCAACCGACATGGGAAATGCGTGGAACCCACACAACCCACAGGCACACGAGTACATTGCCCCATAAGCGTGAGACATTTGCCAACAACCTCGCTGACCATCACTATGCCAGCCCACAGCCGCCTCGCTTGCACGCAAATACACAACCGTACTGTACAGCGTCGTCCAAGTGTCAATTACAAGATTGCCCCCTCGACAGTTCCAATCTTGCCCCGCCCAGCAGGGTGCCCATGACTTCATTCCGTTCGCCCTGAACAAATCCAACTACGATTCTCCCATGTGATGTGGTTGGGGCTTGGAGGACGGGGGCGCAAGCTAAAGTCCAAGGCAATCTTCTACTAAGCACCTAGCGGTACCACCTCCCCCTTTCCCCTCGTCGGAGTCCTGCGTCTTGTCCCAGGACCAGGACCTGAACCAGGACTACATACTCCTATCGCACTTCATACGCTTTTGGGAGACATAGTTGCGGACTTTAAACCCCAATCTGCGCTCAAAACTTAACACCCCTGGCCCTCGCGCTTATGAGCAGCCGCTGGCCGCGTATCCGCAGTGTCTTGGCACCAAAAAGGAGTTCCAGGATGCAGCCGACGCTCGAAGTGAGTGTTTGGTTCCTTTTTGCCGGCAAGACCGGGCCGATAATCATACCCTCCGCACATCTGCGAGCCTGAGCACTTAAGCCCCGCCCCTTTCAGTAGCTCTCCCCCCTTAAAAGCCACGTGCTGCTGCGCCCCACTGAAAGTTCAATTTCCATAACAGGAGCCCAGCGCGGGATCTTCCGAGTACAGCGCTACTTCAGGGCTGACCCAAAACACATGAGTAGAAGATGCCGTCAGAGATTCCCATTCCATGCGTATTTCTGAACACAAGAAAGGAAACCCGACTTCCAAGCGACCACGGGAAGCAAACGACGACGCATATGTGCGTCAACAGCAGCGCCTATTAAAGTTGGAAGGATAAGCTAGGAACAAAGAAAGAAACACGCAGCCAGGACCTCGGCAGAATTGACCTGTGAGAAGCAGACAGCGTCGCGCCACCAGCGCCCAGGCTGATCACGGGGCCTGCTCTACATAGCATGCCATGCAGCCCCTGCCACGACTTAAACCACCTTTTCTCCCACCTCCAGACGCAATCAACCGGCTTTCAAAACGTAACCCTTCGGCACTCACGCGCCACCGCGTGAACGCCAAGTCGCTGGGCATCAGCCGCGTCGAGGACAGCAAACGCTTCCCATACCGGGAAGCGTATTGGGGATGCTGGGGCGCCTCGACCTTCCTGATACCCCGATAAAGGTATCTCACCCCTACCAGCGAGCCCTCCGGCGTTGGGCCTCCACCACCACCTTGGCCACAGTCCAACCATTCGCCTGCCAATGGAGTCAGCAGGGGGGACAGGTGTAAGATTACAAGGTCGGGACAGGACGGCAGGCACCAAAGCGGCATTCCTCCCGGTGCAGGTGGGACGCTCCTGGGTTTTAGCCTTGAGTCAAACACCGTACAGCACCAATCCCTGGCGCCGGCCGTACCTCAATTGTGGACATGAAGATGGTGGTCAGCCGCTCCGCAGCCGCCAGGCTCTCCTGCGTGTAGGCAGGCCGAGAGTTATGATTAGCGGTTACCCCGACAACTGGAATCAGTTAGATTGTTGGCCGTCCCATGGGATCCTCGGATGCTGAGTCCCGGAGTCCGTTAAAGTCGCTTCTGGTTTATCCCCCTCGGGAGGATGGCCCACTCAGCAGAGACAGGCTGCCTGTCCTTCGGTTGACCTTTCGTTGCCCCCAACAACATCTTGCAAGAGCGCAGGACGGACGGCTGGTCAGATATTGCCCGAATGCCACAAGGCCCGTGCTCCCATACACACCTGCAGCTCCAGCCGCAGCTCCGGAATCTGCTCGTCGGGGTCCGGTAGCGGTTGGTCGCTCCGGAGCCGCCGCCGCAGGATACAGGCCTGAAGGTACGCCTGGTGATGGTGATGTGGGTTCCGGGCGCAATTCGTGAATATTCAGGTGGGCTAAACGCATGATGTAACGGAGAGGCGGACACAGGAAGGGAGAACAGGGTATGGTAACCTTGCCGCGTCACGACCACTCACATCACATCACAAGGGAATGCTCCATAGCTTGCTTCCCTGTTTTTTGAGCGGCTTACTTCGGCTCGCTTCAGCGGTTCTCAAGAGCTTCTTCATCACCAGCAATTCAATTCCTCATATGCCGCAGAGTCCGAAGCAATGCGGTAAGAGCAATACACTTCTCGGTATTACATCTTGCCGTTCGATAGGGAGGATCACAAATGAGAACCTCCGCCGCCTCCCCCCCCTTGACGAAGCTCCGTCCCATTGGGCCACACGCCACCTACGGCTGCGTGATAGACATGCCGATGATGGCATACCCTACCCGCGGCCCTACCCACCTGGACCATGTCCCGCGGGTCGGCTCGCTCGTGCAGCACGACGTGCAGCGCCTCCCTCCGCGGCACCACCATGAAGTGCGCGTATTTGTAAGTGGTGAGTAGCATCACCAGGAGGTTAGCGTTGCCTAACGGGTGGCCGCACCGGGGAGGGAAAGGGGGAGAGGGGAGAGCGAGTTCACGAGACCTGGTGTTACTGTAGAGAAGCTGCCAGACAGAACAATTACTAGGCACCCCTTGATAGTCAGATGATGGCGGCTGGCCTCGTACACCACTCAGCAGGTAAACAAAGTGGAAAAACAGTTGCACATAAACTAGGTAACCATCGCCGCAAAGGCCGTGAATAGAACCAGAGAGAAAAGCAATGGAAGCAAGAATGATGTAAAATATTGTCGGCCTTGCTGCTGGCGGCATACCGCAGAATAGAGGTGGATTCAAGGAAGGGGAGGAGGGGGAAGCCGGAAGACGGTAAAGGGATTCACGGGGGAAATCCAGGAAGCCACCTCAGCTAGGGCCTTACTTCTTAGCTATCCATATGCATTACAAGCGCTCGCACTCGTACCCTGTGGTGCATTCCTTTCACACATCACGCCCGCCTCACAAGCATGAGACATTTCACAATGGATCCAATGTTGGATTCAAAGAATACCCTGTGGTGATTCTGCCCGCCACTGCCGTGCCCGACTGGTCGCTGCACAGCCACCCCTCCCGGTCGAGGCCTTTCATCCTTCCAACAGGACGACAGCCTCAAATGTGTGTGTGTGTACAATGTGTGTGCGTGTGTGTTGGAAGGGTGGGTTTCACGACCTTCTGAACAACTAAGAGCGCCGCGCCCTCACCGTCCACGATGTGCTCCAGGCGGCTGCCCACCACTATGTCTGGGGAGAGCCGGTCCGCAGCGCGGGAGAAATACGGCAGGGGTGGATCCAGAGGCGACAGCTCCAACGGGGTCGGGACCTGTAAGGGCGGAGGGTTGGAGGGGCGGGTGAAGGGGAGAAGTGGAAATGGGTTTTGCGTGAGGCGGGAGTGGCGGGAGTGGCGGGTATGCGCAGGAGGTAGGTAGCCGCCTACCCAACGATGATATAGTGCAATGTAGTAAGGTCGCCCTAACACATGTGGACCTGGGGAATCCCAACGGAAACCGTCAACGGCCTCAACAACTTGTAATCACACATACATACCTGCGGATCCAGGCTATCGTCATACATCATTTCGTACTCGTGAGTGGAGGGCCCGATGTAACAACGGTCAACAGTACGGTACGCTCGCGGCCGTGGCCACCTCCGCATCGCGCTGCCGTGATCTCGATCTCGCCCGCCAAAGCCGCCCGCCGCCCGCGTCGTCACGCCGCCGCCGCCACCTCTCGCGCCGTCATTGATATCATCGGCCTCAGCTGCGGCGCTGGCGCCGCCACGGTAGCTGGCGCCGTCAATGTCAACGTCGTCGTCGTCGATATCGTTGGCGATGTATGTCCGCCGGCCGTGATGATGTCTCCGCCGCCGCTCGTGTACATCCGTGGGGCTTATGCTGGTAAGGAAGGCGTCCACCAGGAGCTGCAGCCGCGTGGCGTTCAGGGTGGACAACGGAATAGCCTGCCGTACAGCGCAGAGAACGGAAGAAGTGGAAGGAGTGGGGGAGGGGAGGGGAGGGGGCGGAGCCCTGTGTTTTATGTTTCTGCCATGCGGTGCCAACTAGGACGGCACCGAGGGAAGGTGTTAGGGAGGTTACACAAGTTTTCCGATCCGTTGCTTCGCCCCACGCCCCACCTCCCCACGCCCCACCTGCACTGCCATGTATGCTGAGCCGATGGTGGCAGCCGATAGCAGTCCGAAGCACATGGCCGCAGCGGCCCCACTCTGCCCTACAGCCGCGCACATGATGGCACCGCCCGCAGTGCCCACCAACGAGGAGAATATGTACTGGGAGGTGCCTGCATGGCAGTACGGTATGGCAGTGGCTTCTTGGAATGGGCAGACGGGCGGCAGAACCGGGACAGCTGCCGCCCGGGATAAAGAGATAATGTCGGAGAGATCATGTCAAGACCCAAGTCGGCGCGAGGGAGCCTACCGCCGTGCGTTACGGCATCACCCACCTTAACGTAAATAACGTAGATGTTGGCATATGAGCATACATGACGTCATGTACGCATGCCGATGTCGATGTTAAGCAATCTTAAGTACTCTTAATCTCCGCGGCCTTCCCCCCTTATTCGATCGCCACATCATCAAGGTATGGATTACACATCTTACAAAGACCGGTTCCCTGGAGCCGCCCGCCCACACATCCACCCCACCCACCCTTGGCCGTCACATCCGCGATGTTGTTGTCCCGGGCGAAGCTAAGGTGAAATACTGACCGTGTGGAGCCCGCCGCCATCCATGCCAGGCCTGAGGGTCACACGGATCGATACAGTCAGGGGTGCAGGGGGGGTCACATCAGGGCCTGGGCTCAACAATTCACGACACCACAATGCGTCCGTGTGGTGCCATTTTATAACCGTAGACGATTACGACACCTCGACCGGACACGCTTCACGCAACTACGATGAAGGCACCGATTGGAGTACTGCAGCCGCTGGTTGACAAAGTCTTCCGCTCTCCGCGCAGCACCCGCACCCTTCAGCGTGTTCGCCAAGGAGCCCATCAGGAGGAAGTGCTCCGGAACCAGCACCGTGAGCAGCTCCAGGGCAGCCGCAGCCTGCAGCATCACCGCTGACAGAAAGAACCTGTTTGTGGAGTTGGCGGAAGGGAGATGAGGATCGTGCGGTTAGATGAGCCCGTGGTGCCCAGCGCTCAGTGCCCACGTGAAAACGAACTTCGGACTGACGAATACACACAGATCGTACGAGCCGCAAACATTATCCCTCAAATCCGAACAATAGAAGCCGTGGCATGAAGGTAGGGAAGTACGGCGCATACACAGACACACGTTCATCAGGAGCTGTGCACCCCACGTCTGGAGCGATGAGGCGCACCAAGTCTTTGAGTGCACGTCGAAATTGTGAGCGATGGTCTTCCCGAATATGAGGGTGCCCAGCTGGCCCATGCCGTCCTGCAGGGTAAGACAGGGTGAGGCAGCGTGAGGTGCGGTCAAGCGTGCGGCGAGAGACTCTGGGAGCCACAGCCGAAGCGATTGGTGCCATGGTGATGATGCAATGAAATCCCCCGGCCCACGCCCCCGGGGGAATCAAACCCTAAGAACCACACACCGGAATGAATGATGGAGTTTAACCTTCATCATTTCCGTGCGCTTCCAAACCCTCCCCCCTCTACCCCGAAGAGGGGAACTGGGAGTCGCAAAGACGTAGCCGCAGCAGGATCTCAGAGGCGCACGAAAATGATAAGGCCCAGAAAAGATCCCTAAGTCCTCCTCCACCCATTCACTCACCCCATCCCACCTTCAGCACCCAGTTCAAGGCTCCGGCGGTGGGGATGGAGCCAGCCCCCAATCCGACGGCGTACAGCATGAAGGTGGAGGCCAGCACGGTGTTGGCCGTCATGGCCACATTATTCGCGCCCTGAATGTGGTACGGACATAGGACGCATAATGGGAACTCGAACGTTACGGACTTCCGAAGCCAGCTCTTAAGTACAACATGTGCATCATCTCACGTTGCGTGGGGTTAGGTAACCCAGTTGGAGCGCACAACAAAACACACCTGCCACGTCATGAACCGCACGTAGTTCTGTCCGGTGGTGTCCGGGTAGCCCGCCGGGAGGAACGTGGCCGTGATCGTGTCACGAACTTGCCTGTGTGTACGGGTGGTACGACGGTGAAGGTTATAGGTAAAGTTCTCGGCATTGTACCCTAATCCGCGTCATATTCTTTCTTTGACATTGGGACACCCGGGCGAGGCGAGGCGAGGCGAGGGCCGTGCTGGCACGCAAAAGCGCACCGTCAGGGGACTAAGATGGGGTTCCAGCTTGGATGTGTGTATTGCGCGTAGAGATGGGCGGGATGGAGGATGGCGACGGTGGAAAACAGTGGACGGGGACAGGGAGTCAAGCTTTCATGCATCTGGAACCCCCACAGACGGCGGCCAAGGGGACTGTTGTCGCCAGCCCTCCTCGCCTGCGTGGCTGGCTCCTACATGTCCCTAGCCGCAGAGCTCCTTCGGCAACCTTCCCGCCCCTGACCGACAGACGTGCAGACGTTACAAGACTACAGGCTGATTATCTATATGACCATATGGTTACGCGCCTCTTCCCCAAACCGGCTACAATCCGAGTAGGTTGGCACTCGGGTAGTTGCCCTCCTTGGCACAACAACTGCTATGTTCCCGCAATCGCGCCCTGGCAGCTAAACGAGCGTTAACCAACTCCCATACCTTTTCTTCTTCCAGATCTGCTGGCTCGGTACAAGTCCGCGTTTTGTTTGTATTCTGGATCCGGATCACGTATCTGCTCACGTATCCTAACTCCTGAAACCATCTTCGGCCCCAAGCCGCCGAATCCCCCATTGGACTCCAGCCCGAGCTCACCGATAAAGAAAGGTGGAGAACGATACCTCCTCCGTCCGCGCCGTAGTGCACACTGACCCGCTACCCGCCACCGACCCAGGGGTACTTGAGAAACGCAGCTCGTCACGTGCGTGGCAGCGGACCATTCGCAAGTTGTAGTCCCGGGCATTGGTGCCTTCGGTACCGGGGAGTCGGGAAAGAGGAGGGACGGACAGACGGATGGACGGACAGGGTGACGAACCTCGAAATAGGAGAGTTTGGTTGGGGCGGGGGGTCCCTGTGTGTAAGGGCATCCGCGACCGCCTGGCGCCTCGGGCACCGGGGCCCTTCTTCCATGTATGGCCGGTCATAAGACTAGACCGTGTAGACAGACAGGCGCACCGACCGAAGGACAGGGAAACCGATACAGATTGATAAGCAGCCAATTTCGAGCGCATCGACTGTAGCGCGTGCTTTCCCGAGGAGGGAAATCAGACCGGCTGCCCAGATTCCGAACTTGGGGCAGCGTAAGGCCGGACAAGGGGACTTGTACAGCCGCTGAATTCCATTCCGAGAGGGGGCTGCCATCCCTAACGTCCGTCAACTGTTGCTGCCGACAACACATTCGGCCACGCAGGATGGGCGACCCTTAGCGTACCTGAGACGAGCAGGTGCACCGCGTGACTGCCGTCGTGCTGTACGACACGGCCGCTAAAAGAGGCGTCCTTCGGCTCATTGTAGGCGGTGTGGCTAACGCCGGTGGCTGCAGCGACTGGTGCCGCTGCAGGCGCTTCGGCAACCGTTGTTGCAGCTGTTGCCGCAGTCGTTGCTCTAATCGCCTCAGCTGCTGGAGGACCCCGGGAGGCGGAGTCAGCGGTGTGGTACTTGGAGTCGCCGGGGCTCCCTGGAGGAAGAGAATGTGGGCCAATGGTCGCAGAGGCAGGGCTAGACGGATGACGGCCTGGGCCGCGGTCCGACAAACTTGCGGCGTTTGGCGGCATGGAGCCGAATGCAGGCGCGGGCACGACTGGGAAGGGATGTGATGATGGGAGCTGAACGCTTGAATGAGCGCCTGGTCCCGTGCTGTTTGCTGCCGCGACGACGCCCGCCTGAGCCGCGAAGCTTCGCCAGGGTGCCTCGGGGAAAGCGTCGTTTTGTGTTGCATTAGCTGAACTGATGTATTTGGAATGTGGAACTGACAACTGTGCATTTGATATTGACTCCTGAGCTGCAATTGGGGCATCGATATCACCCCGGGCCTTCCCAAGATGGCGCGCGCTGGGGCACGATAATACCGCAGAAGCATCATCGGGTTGTTTGCGTCCATTCCTAACGAGATTAGCCAAGAAAAAACGATTGCTTGCCAGTTGACGCATACTATTCGGAAAGCGCCATAGGCGAAGGGCACGTGATTAGCTGGGTCCTCTTTACTGATACAATAACAAATGAGATGGGAAGGTCCAGCACCTTGAATAACTAGGTCTTACAGAGAATCCGACATCCGAGGCGGTTGTAAACTTTGCACGTCAGCAAGAGCAGCCTTTGTCAGAATGTAAGGAGTGTGCGTTAGTTTTGATCAAGAACCTTCTAAGTATACATTGTTTCGTATTAGCTAAGCAAAACCAATTTATGGCCCCGCAATGTTATTGCCGAAGCGATATTAACCTTCTTATGAATACAATCCAGGTTATGATTTAGAAATGATGCTAAAGAAAGGGCACTAAGCAATGTTTCAGTAATGCAACAAACATTTCTTGCAGCATTCCCGGAAGCGACACTTTCCCGCCCATTCCTGCTAAGAACCATGCATCTGGGCTGCCGATGTTTGGTGATCAATGTATCACTTTCACCATTAACATACCTACGGGTAATTAGTGCTGACGTTAAGTGATTTTACATGTTCACACGACCTTGTAAGGCCCCGACGACTCGCATGGCTTTTGTACCACGAAACCAAGCGGAGGTCAAAAGACGGACATAACTGGAATGAATTGAGTTGATCAGTGCAAAGTTCGTTTACGGCGGGGTCGTAATAACCGTTCGATTGCCGTAAGCCTAAAAATGTATTACTTACGTAAAATGTCCAGTGACCCTGCTTGAATTCTGATAATATCATAATTTGGGGCTTGTGAAATGAATAACAGGCTGATCGCAGGCATCATGTGACATCGCATGTATGGTCCATGGCCGACATAGCCATAAATTTGCGATGCCGTTCAGAAATGCCGTCATCAATAATTTCTCTGGGTTTGTCGTGATTACTTCCATGTTATCGGCGCTGTGTGGCGTCACGGCGATGCCGACCGAAGCAACTTGCATTGGCTGTCGTTGTCGCTGTAACGTCCCTGTGCGGTCCTGCGCGGGGCAGACCGAGGTGCGGCCGCCGTGGCTTGGCACCATCCTGAGTACCCTGCCGATTAACCCTGACACATCGCTTTTTTGAATAGGACGCGATGGAGGATTATGAGGTACTGCATCTGGTATTGAGGACTGCAGGCAGGAAGATGGGCGGTTGGGCCCTGACCAGGCGGACGTGGTGAATCCAGTGGCGGGCTGGCGGCGCCAGCGGCTGTTACCTGTAGTGCTGGGTTAGGCCGGGTACCGGTCAACCGTACCATTACGAACATGCATACGTATCGACTTGTTGTCCCCTGCCATCTTTTGCATGCCCACGCCTCCAGCGAGGTGCAAGAAAATATTCGGCAGTTTCAAACGTGTCTGGGCAGCGTTGGCAGGCAGGTACGTATTCACGCAAGTGGCAGACATCTCCTAGCGCAATGCGCTATCCTTTTCCCTGTGATTCACAATCCGTCCGACCGACCAGGAAATTACGGATTCACAGTGAACTGCGCCCCAGAGCACGCGCGCGTGTGTGTATGTGTGTTTCTGTCTATTTACATGCACTGGCTGATGTGTATGAACTAATGAGTGTCATGTTACGGTAGCAAGGGTTTAAATGCGATGCCTGTGTGGGTGAGCAGATGCACGGGTGGTGCTGGAGAATCTGCAACCCCTTTCATGGTATGGAAGAAGCCCTCCTCTGTGATATGCAGGAGAGAGACCAATAATGACTGCGGTCATCCAGGTCTGTAACAAGCCAACCATAACAGACCAACGCACAGCAGCGTGGAAGGGTTCATGGCTGACCCGATAGTCGGATGGTTTCGGAATCGCCGGGAAGGGGTTGTAGAGGAAGACTTCTGTCTGCATGTCCCAAACCCACTGGATCGTGGGAGGAAACTGACATGCAACGTGTCGAACGGTGTCTACAATCGGCAGAGGTTGCGTGACCTTTTGTTCTCCACCCTAACGAGTAATGACCCAGTTTGCGTCGTCCACGTGTATATACGACACGCCCCAGTAACACACGGTACATGCTGGATTTGAGGGTTCGACTGCGGGAGTGAGTTGGATTTGCAATTGTACATCTCTTTCACGCACGTATCCGATGAGGTATTGGACTAGACATCGCGTTCATACACATGTATGTTCCACCTCTCGTTTATAGCTATGCCAGCCGACGCGTAATCTGAAGCTTATTCGGTGCACGTGCATGACCTACGCTCTCACCCGGACCCGTCCTCGCCTCACAAGGTAACCTCAAGCCCGACAGCGGCCCGCGCATTTCCAGCAAGTCGATGTAAGCTTTTGTAAGCCGATTAGCCGAGTGTTTCTTCTTCGGACTCACTCGCAGCCCTGATGTATATTCTCCCCTTCTAACTGATAGACAATTTAGCTTTGACTTGAGGGAAGAAAGAGACACATTTATCAATAATGACAAGTTCGAAAGCCCCCAACCAAATCACACAGTTCATAGTTTGGCTCATAGATAAAAGTCTCCTCCTGGACCGCCGCCATCCTGGGCGTGGTAGATATCATACTGCAACCCGCCCTCGCACGGCGATCTGACCCCTGCACCTTCTACCTGCATCTAATACATGGTGCTAGCCGTACAGCTGTCGTGACGCACCCTGGCCCAACCCGACGCCCTGAACCCTTAGCCCAACCTCCCTGCCCGCACCGCAATTGCTGAAGGACCGCATCGGCACCTACGAGCATTAACCCGGGAATCTCTACTCGGACCAAGCGCTCGTGTGCGGCACCAGAAGTGTATGTACCGCATCGCAGTCGGCTTATTATGTTTATGTGACCGGCTCTGCCTGCAGTCGCAGACCCCCCTTGATCGTCCTCGGTCAAGATTCAATCAGGGTGATTTGCATGTTACATGTCGCGTATGCCATATTAGGCTTCAAACTGGCACGGGTGGCGTCGGTGAACCAAAGGGGCTCCCGTGCGTCGTGCTACTCTTTCCCTTTCTGGTCCTTTGTGCTCCTTTTCATGATGTGAAGAGTCCTGCTTTGTTTCTGGTGCTCCAGGGAGGCTTTCCTCCGTTCCGACGGATCTCTGGAGCCGGGATGGGATCCCTCGGGGGCAGGCACATTGGACATCTACTCGCCGCACGGTTACCCCGACTAGGGCCGGGAGGAAGTAACTCGCTGCGTATCCCCTTTCCACATGAGCGCCTGTGACTTGGAGCTGGATAAACCCGCCCTGGTTGGGGAGTTCTGGAGCAAGGTGGCGTGTGGGGCATGCCCGGGATTGGACAAGCGCAGACGTGGAGAGTAGAGACGAGTAATCGTTGCTTGCTGCTCTTTTCCCTTCTTTTCTTACTTGAGATCTGTGAACAATTCTTTTAGACAAGTTACTTTTCCGAGTAGGTAAAGTGCAACTGAATGCAACGGCAACATGGGGACGACGTTTTTTCTTTTATGAGCTGCTCTTTGCTTGCATTTCTCGGCCGGTGTTGGGAGAAAGCCAAAATGAATGCACGTTGCACCGTTGCGGATCTTTTACGGATAGATCGAAACGACTTAGTCTCTCTACATTTTATTCACGATGACCCTGCTTTTCGGGAATTCTGTATGGTCAACCGTGTGCGGGGATACACATCTCGCAATCTCACCACTCCCTCTCACTGCGGACTACTGGCAACAGCTTTACGATAGGGGCGGCCACATGGGTGAGTACCAACTCTGTACGGTAGTCCTGACCCGACAATGGCCCTGTGACAGCCTACTTTTCGGGCCATCACACCTGTTGCATAGTCCCCTCCCTCGGCTTCCTCCGCTAAGGCCCTTACCGGCTCTTGGCCCTTTAGTTTCTCTAGCATTCCAGCTCTCCATCCCCTTTCCCCTACAGGCAGGCTGGGATGGGCAATGCTGCAGGTGATGGAGGCCCCGGTGCGCAGCCCTGACCCTCCAGCTGCTGCTGGGTAGGTGGCTGCACCCCAGAGGATCATGGATCACGAGAATCGGGGGTTGTTTCTGACCATGCTGCGGGAGGTCACCAGCAGGCCCCAGCAGGGGTGCAACACGGGTGGATGACGGAGAGACGGAGAGGCGGAGAGCTTGCATCACCCGCTGAAATTGTGCGGGTTTAGGGTTTAGGGTTTTAGGGTTTAGGTTCCTTAAACTCGTGCGGGTTTCTTGACGTTTTCTAGCCTTCTGGTGCTTGTACATAGGGTGTCGGTGGTCAGGTATAGGTGTGTGTCTATGTGTGTTAGTGAACGGAGTCGTGCACTCGCCAGGATTTTTCATGCGAGTCGGCAGATGAGGCCAATGAGGCAGTTGCCATATGAGACAATGTGGATGCCTCTGAGGACGCCGTGCATGTGCGCTTCCATAATGACGCACCGCACAATTGTACGCTCCCACTGCATATGGCCGTTCATGGCCGTCATCCATATTTGGCGCCATGGCGTTTTGTCCCAGTCAGCTCAACAGGACTAACGCCTTTCCTCCGCATTCTCGAGTTGTTTTGATCGCGGTTTAACTCTCACACTTCTCATCCTAATGCATGGGGGTGTGCTTTAGCAGCTTTATCCATAACTCTGCACATGCTACAGCTCTGCTCTCCATGGCTCTGCCAGCTTATCAGGGAGGCGAAAAGAGGCCAGCGTAGCAATCTGTTACTCAGCCCATCACCCATCGCCCATAATCCGAAGCTGCCTCGCGCTCCTCTGTGGCTGGGAAGCTTACTCGGCAACCCCGCACTGTTCATCCAATTCTATTGACGTCAGCGCTAGAAAGGCGTAGTCCCCTTCCCGCCGGGGCTCAGATGACAGATGCAGCGGCCTGGCAAACAGCCTGCTGTTCATGACCATCGTGTGGTACTCGCCCCACTCCCCACAGTCATCCACGCCGTACGTACGCTTGGCGGGAAGCAGCAGTTCCTCATAGAGCTGCCGGTCGAGCTTACGTCCAAGGAGCGCTAGACCCACCTGAGGTCTGGTGGTTTCGGAGAATCGTATTGATACGGAAGCGTCACCAGTGGCCTCTGGCACGGTAGCATCCTTGCTGACCGTCGTGCCGTCCTCGGTGTCCGCAACGGGGGCTGTGATACCAAATGCTCCTGCGGGTTGAATGGTGGTGTTAGTGGGCAACTACCGGACGCCACCTGCGCTGGCGCTGCTACGACAATACACGCAACAGACAACCGCTCCCAAGACAGGCGCTCCGAGGGCGCCTCCGCCTCCTGCGCGTCAGTCGCACTCTGGGGCACTACAGTCCCCGGCCTACCAGAGCCACGGGCTTCTGTCCCCAGGTGCTACCCGCTGCTGCTGCTTCCTGCTGCTCCCCTGTAGCCTTACCCGCCCCTGCTGCTGCCTCTGTTTCTGCGTCCACCACCTCCGCCTCTGCCACTACACCGGCCTCCGCCACCCGCACCGCTGATGCTGTTGGCGGCTTAACCGCTGCCGCCTCCGTGAACTTTGTGATGTTAACACACGTGATCAGTGGGTTCATACCGTACACCCAAACCAGCTCCAGCAGCAGCCGGCGCTCGATGCCCCAAAGCGGGGCGATCAATTCAACCCCGGTGCCTGCAGCCGCCCTGGGCATGAAGGAGCTGCACACGTCCAGGATGTCTCCAGTGGCGAGGGCAGTGATGCCGTACTCCTCCCGGAGGCGGTGAATATTGGATATATAGCTGTCCAGAAAGGTGGGCGCTGATTCGACTTCCATTACCAGGTGTGGAAGGCCCAGGGCGCGGGCCTGTGGTGCAGGGGAGAATAGTATGCGTGTGAGTGCAAAGAAACCCTAGCAAGTAAACTCAGTCTGGGGGTTGTTACACGAGTTGCGGGAGGTGGGAGAGGTGAAGGAGGTGAAGGAGGTGGAGGTGAGGAAGGTGCGGGAGGTGGGAGAGGTGAAGGAGGTAAGGAAGGTGGGGGAGGTGGGAGAGGTGAGGGTAAAACACAGTAACTATCATGGAATTGAGAAAACCGGTTGGAGGTGTACTTCATCGATATCTAGAACCTAACAACGGACCCGTGTAAACCCACCAACCTGCAGCTGCACAACCGCCAGCGGGTGAGCCTTGAAGGACTGTTTTCCGCCTGCGGGCACGAAGGTCACGAGCAAGGCCACCTCACAATGCGCCACTTTGGCGAGCCGTTCTCGCAGGTCCTCGCGCCAAGAAGCATCGTCGATAGCCTCCAGCGCGATTCCAGGCGCCCGCATCAGGTGCAGAACGGTCATGGAGTCTTTGCCGCCTGTGAAGGAAACGGCCGTCTTTCGGCCGCTGCTACCTCGGGGTAGCGCGGCGGCCATGGCGGTGAAAGGACAAGTACACTAAGTTAAAATCTTTGGATCACGACAGGTCCTAGCAGTTGTAGTGTTTAGAAAATTCGATACGCGTCTTGATGATCATAGATTCGTTAAACTGCCTTGTGGATTGCGCCGGGAGGCGCCGCAGCGGAAAAATGTAATCACCAGACACCTACAATTAATGTATAGAACATATGACCGTAACAACGCAGAAGGAATATTTGGTAATCGTATGATTTATCAACCTAATTCCCAGTGACAATCGTTTTATCTTTAGTAATAATGCTACCGGAATCCGTTGAACGTTGATAATCCAGTTAGTCCAGTTATCTAAAAGAAACAAGACTTCAAAGTATCAAGAAACCCGTTGACTAATATTCAGCTTAGATGTTAACTTTCACCATCTCATTCTTCGATAAATTAATACTTTCCACTACCTTCCACCCTTCTCCATTCAGCACCAGCGATTCAAGCCCTCGTGGGGAACATGCCCCTTGATGCTGGCCCAGGACAGGCTTGGCGCACAGGATTGTCTTAATGCTCACGCTTCTCAGCATCGATGTTGGCCATGCTGGTATAGCTGTTGGGGGCTTAGTGCCGCTTGCCGAAGGTTGCTGACGACTCTGCTACAACCGCTGTTTGTTTGCGCGAATGTGGCAATCCCCTTGGAATGTAGTCATTCAGCTTAGAAGCTCTGAGCCGTCATCTCCTTACACCCTGGAAAGTGGCTTGGAATATTGCATCACCCTGGCACGTTGGGCTCACGCTGGTCCGGCGGTTTGCTCGAATACCCTGCACGTCTGTAATACA
This sequence comes from Volvox reticuliferus, assembly GCA_019650235.1. Lineage (NCBI taxonomy): Eukaryota > Viridiplantae > Chlorophyta > Chlorophyceae > Chlamydomonadales > Volvocaceae > Volvox > Volvox reticuliferus. The sequence goes on along the minus strand of BNCP01000010.1, from coordinate 916,163 downwards.
CTTAAATTGGTACAATTGAAAATCCATGTCATCTTCGAGGTAGTCAGCGTATATGTGGTGGCTGTGCTTGGTCCTGGGGTCTCAGCGTGTATTACGCCGTACGGCAAGCCCAAATACACCTGCTTTGCCAGGAGGTGCTGGCAGAGACGACAGATTGCATGAAATCTTAACATATAGAAATCTTTAAATTTCATTGGCATTTCGGTAACCTTAAGTCGCTCGTCTACTGCGTAGGAAAAATTAAAGTCGAGCCGACTCTGAGTTAAACGTGGAACAACATATTTCCATCACGTTCGGCTTCTCTGTTTGATTAAAAGTTGAAGAGGAGCAATGCTGAGGGGCGGCCCTGCTGGGGCTCGCAACGCACCAAGTCTAGAGCAAATCGTGAGGAACGGCCCATTTGTTAGCGCGATGTAAACTGAATTGAAAATCAGCTATAATTTCAAAATGGTCACTTATGCTTCAGAATGCCGAGGTTTTTACGCTGACCTATGGTTCGATCGTGCGCCAACTCATCTCGGACTTTGAGGACATCGAGGAGGTCAACAAACAATTAGAACAGATGTATGTATATTATCTGTTAACTATCTGAACTCTGCCGCTTTATATTAATCGATGGCTTACAGGGATCCTGCCTAACATCGTCTACCGATAGGCCGTCTTTGCCCGGTTCAGTCCCCATCAACCCTAATCAACACGGTTGATGACAGCGATCTGCTGCTCTCTGCACTTCTGTAACTTCGATTCGGCTGGCCTGTCCTACTAACCCCCCACCGCCCACGATTTCACCCCTAACTTTCCCACGCGCCTGACACCGATTGTCCCTTTATTTCTTTCAAGATTTTATATCTCTGTTACCTAAACAGGGGCTACAACATGGGCATCCGCCTCGTGGATGAGTTCCTGGCGAAGGCCAAGATCACCCGGTGCTCTTCTTTCCGTGACACTGCCGACGTGGTGGCAAAACAGGTGGGCGATTGGGAATGGGGAGTAGCTGGCTGCCTGGAGTAGCAGGCTGCCAGCTGCCTTTAAGACTACTTTTGAAGCATATTGTCAGGGAATGGGCTGTGTTGCTTTGGACGCTACGGTGCTGGTCCATGTGGACCTGCGCCTGCATGGCTTCAACATGGCTATGGCGCTGCAGTAAACCTGTATGATGGATTATGCGGATGGGGACGTCTAAAGGTTTTTCCGCTGGAAACTTAGCCGGGGTTCGGGAGGGCAAGCATGTGGGATAAAGTTTTGGTCTTTATGAGAATAAAAGGTTCCCAGTTACAGGAGCCCACCGGACAGACTTAGATCCTAAAGATGCTGCGGTAAGAGGGCAAGACGGCGATGTTGTACGAGAGGTCGGCATTTCGTTTCTCTGTGTGATGCTAACGGCGGTGGCAATACATTGCCAGGCTAGCCTCCTGCTCCTCCATTTAGTTAATCAGCCTTTTACGGAAGATAGGCTCTCAAAACTCGAGACCTCCTCCCTCCCTGCTTCCTTCCCTTGCTTGGCCTGCAGGCGCTGCCCATGTTCCTCAACGTTAGTGCAAACGTGGCCAATTGGAGTCCAGATCAGACGGAATGCAGCTTGGTAAGGCCGAACCGGAGGAAAGTAAAGTGGGAGGTTGTAATAAAAGGAACATCCCCACAATCGGACCGTACTTTTAGACTGGCCGCACGCGCTGCTTCAGATACGCTCGATACGGTTTCCACTCGGCGACGTGAGTCCTGTCCACTCCTGGAGCAAACCACCGATGTCCCTGTTGTCTGCGTGTCACCATGTCCCTCTCAATCTTTCCCCTCTTTTCCCTCCTTCCGATCAGGTCCTGACGGATAACCCACTGGCGGACTTCGTAGAGCTGCCTGAGGAGTACCGTGAGCTCAAGTACTGTAATGTGTTGGCGGGAGTGGTGCGAGGCGCTTTGGAGATGGTAGGCGGTGCTAAAGGGGAAAACCTTCGGAGGTGCAGGGATGTAGGCAAGTGGGACGGGGCCCATCCCTTGATGATCCCTCTGCTGCCTTTCGTCCATCCGCAAAAGAACCTTCAAATCACACCTGAGAGGCTCCAGGGGTTCCTTCCACCTGTCAATGTTGTTGCACTTGGCAACCCTGGAGTTTCCATGCCAGCAGGGCAGACTGATTTTCTTAACGGTCCTTTGAGTATCAGGGGCGACACTGTTGCGTTTATGTATGAACGTTTCTGTATGGGCCCCTTACATTGTGACGATAATTGAGCCGCCGGAATAGCGGTCTCTTCTAAGTGAAGAGGATGCTAACCAGATGCTTACATGCATGTTTCGGCTGCATGCGACGCCAGGTAAATATGGAGGTGGAGTGCCGTTGGGTGTCCGACATGCTCAAGGGCGACGACTGTTACGAACTGCGCATCAAACTCAAGGAGCACCGGGATGAGAAGTTTCCCTTTAAGGACGATGACTGATGCCCATCCAGCTGCATACCCGCTGCTTCAACGTTGCCCCTCCAATATGTGGCCGGGCCCCTCCAATATGATTGGAGGTTGCCTCCATGTATGCCTGTGTTGATGGTCTTTATAAAATAGTGGAACGATATGCTCAGCAACGCTACCAGTGCCCCGGCAGCGGCCCATCCTTCCTCCTGGCTTAATGGCATGGCTTGGGACCTCCAGTCCTTGTTTCTTGGATAACCTGGGACGTAAAACTTCATCTCCGTTCTGGGGTTGGCACACCACGTGGTGGCATAGCCGCAGTGCGCGTGGTGGGGCATTGGCTGCCTGGCCCTGGCTGTCTAGGTGGGTAGCTGTCTGGATGGGTGGATGTTCAATATATTGATGCGGCGCTGTATGACCGAGGTGTGATTGAAAGCCATGCGAAGAAAATTTTCGCCAACCCAGGGTGAAGAGCGATGTGCTAAAAACAGAGGGCGCCTTATGACGCGGGAAAGGATGTTGGGATATCCAGGAGGATGCCGTGGCGCTTGAAGCCGGCTGTGGTGGAGAGTGATGAGACATGAACGCGATTAGTGCTGTAATTAAGGAAGGGGCAATGGGGGCTTGGGGGTGTAAATATAGCTCATGAGGTGGTCGGCTCTATAGAGAGGCAGCCTTAACGTGCGGTGCTTCATCAGCAGGAGCTCTTCCTGAAACACAGAGGCCACATTATTCCTGACGTCTACAAGGGCTTGTGTCAGCTTTTAGGGGCCCGCTTCAATGTGCCTAGCTGCGCTCTACCCCTCCGCCCCTCAACCCGGTGGGGACGCCCAGGGTTAAGGCACCCGCCTGTCCCCCTACCCCGGGCATGTACCTAAGCCTATACCTCCAGCTTCAATCCCTAGGAAAAGCACTTGAGTATCGTCCCCGCGCACCCCGCTTCTCCGGCGTCCAGACTGCCCCCTCTGCGATGGGATATTCCCGCCTATGGGATATCTCCGCCGACCGCCCACCCTGCGAAGCCCCCACCATCCTCAACACCTTCTCACCCCATCTCACTCCCCCTGCGGCGGCGGTGGCTCAACTCAGCCCCTCACTGTCCTGTGCCCTCCTCCAAAGCCTCCCACCAGCTATGTTTCAGCAAGTGCGGCCCGCCCCGGCTCTCCGACCGTCCCCTGCTGCTGCTGTTGATTCTCCCTCCCCCGCTTCATCGCCCGGCTGCCCATGGAGCTCCGAACCACGGTTCCTGTACCGAGAGTAGACAGAGTACGTCCCGAAGTCGCGAAAGGCTGCGTGGTCTACCTCCCAGGCGGGTGGTAGGTACTGGGGCCGCACAGCCGCCACAAATGCAGCTCGGAACCTGCGGAAGGGTGTAGCCAAATATAATTTATACCGATAGAAAACACATAAGCTATTTAATAGGAACGGCAAGGAGCAAAAAGAGCAGCAAGGAGTGAGCGCCAACAGAGAGACAACTGCTGTATAAAAACTGCAACGGGGAGGGGGAAATCCATCGCGGCATCGGCACAGCCAGAACAAAAGCCCTAGCAAGCACGAGCCGCCCGCACTTACTCCAAGATCCCAGAATCGTATCTGATATCAAAGCGCGGGGCCTTGCTCGCTCATTATCGCAAACACCACACCTTTTAACGAGCTGCAGCAGCTCCTCTTCCCCGCCTCGCTGCATGGCCAGCTTGACCACACGCTCTCCATGCCAAAGATGACCGCTATCCAACCAACGGTCAAACGCCCGACTATTGCCTTCCACGCCGGCCGTTGCGGTTGTTGCACTTTGGTTGGCGGTTGTTATACAGTCCGCGAGTGTGCAGCTGGGGTCCTGGCTGCGGTCCTCAACGTGCGAATCGGCCCCATCGCTGCCGTTGTCACACGGCCTGGCCACCATCGCTGCGGCTACGGCTGCGGCCTGCCCACCTTCTAGTTGACCATCTTGTTGCTGCTGCTTCGCTCGAAAGTACTTATTGCGACCTCGGCGGCCCAGACCTGCCGCGATGCATCAAGTACGGAACGGCTTAGGTACGGCTCCGTAAAGAGCAAAGGAAAATGGACAACGAAGAAAACTAAATGCTATACAGGGGGGTACCTGAGAACAGTGCATCTCCCGGACCCATCATGTGTGTGAAACGCAAGTACTTGACTTGATTTTGCGCTCATCACAAATTTCATCAACCGAACGGTGGCAGCGAATGTGGGCGTGGTGATTGTGGTGACGATGGTGGGGGTATCCACGCGGAACTAGACCCACTAGATGACACTGGCAGAGGTGCGCGGGCCACGAATTGGCTTCTTCACTGCTTGCGAGTGCGTGTTTTGACCACCGAGGGCACTCCAATGCAGAGCGCCCCAGGTAACAGCCCTAGTTAGGTAACGGCATTATAAGGATAGCCACCCGTAGCATCACGGTCTCCCTCCGGATTCATTATTCACCTCCCTTCCCCATCCCGAGCATTCATATTCCTCTCCTCCATTCCCCCACATTATCCACCTCTCAAGGAAGTGTGGTAGCATCCACCGGTAGACTTACCCGCGAGCAGCGCCGCCTCCAGATCTCCGGCTCGCAGCCCCGGATCCTCTGCAGCGGGGTCGCGGCCCAGTGCCGCTTTGATGATGGCCTCTAGCTGCCTAAGGTGCGGCGAGAGTGGGGGCCAGGAAAGTAGGGATGTGTAGCATTAATGAGAAAAAGCAATGTTGCGCTGCGCATAGTATAGCGGGAGAGTGGAAGAGCCTGAAGCACGTGAAAAGGGGAGGCGCGAAGAAGAGGGTGTGTGTGTGAAAAGAGAAGCGCACACATTCGCACATATCTACCGAGCAGTGCAGCCCAGCGAAGATAAATTATTCGCTGATCGGCAGATACGAAACCACCAGCAGCGGATTAGGCTTCTATCTTAAGTCAGGGATGCCGGGAGGCAAGTCAGGCCAAGGTGAAGCCGTCAATCCGCGAGTGGGCATCCAACGAAGTCCGCAGGGCCAAACGTGTGGAAGCAAAAACGGTGGGTACCTTAACAAATAGGAGCAGTGGTGAAATAAGGCAAACTAATTCCAGCTGCCTACGTTTAGGAAGCGAACGGGGACGCCCCGAGCCCCTTCAGTTGGTAAGGTCAGACGTCCCCTCTTCCCCTCTTCTCCTTCGGATGTCCCCACTACTCGCCTTCCTCTCCCGTACCCTTCTCCCTCTTCATCTCCCATCCCTCGATGAGAATCTTAAGCCTTCACACTGGATTAGGGCTCGAGTTCCTAACTCGCCTGGTGCGCTCCAGGGGCATTTTGGCCCCGCTCTTCTGAAGCGCCAATGCCGCCCGACGCGCTGCCGAAGGGTGAATGCCGCCAGGGAGCCCGTCAACCGCCGTTCCAGCCCCGCTGCCGCTGCCATCACCATATCCATCGCCTTCGGCGTCAACGTCGTCACTGCACACGACGTCGACGCCGCCATTATCTCCACCGCTTCCGCCACCGCCAGCGGGGGCACCGACAACAACAGCAGCAGCGGTCCCTCGATCCACCCAACCAGCCGCCCCATGCTGCAGCTGCAGCGGAGTCCTGGGGGGCAGAAGAGGGATTCCGTAGTCCAGTGCGACTTGGCGCTTCAGCTGCTCGGCAGCCTGGTCGGGGGGGGTAGATATCACATCAGCACGGCGTTACAACGTCATAGGACGCATCGCCTCATTCAGTGTCAGTCATACCCGTTCAACAGCCGAGGCCTGCGAGGAAGAGAGACTTCGAAAAGCCAAAAGATTTCCGCCCAAACCGTCGCCCAACATTCCTCAGCTGCCAGGGGCACCCATCCGCTCCATCCACGTAACCATCAATCTACCAACGAACCAGCTGATCCGTACCACAGTTCAATTCTCTCGCCGAAACCGGCACGGCAGGCAATCATCAAAGCCATATCCCCAAACTCCTAGAAACGTACCTTCTGCGCGCGTTCGTGGCAGTCAATGCACAGCAGCACGACGTCGTGCGAGCGATGGCTCTTGAGGGCCGCCGGCATTGGGCGGCGGTAGCAGGCGGGGAGGACACGATAGCGCAGGTAGTGACTGCTACAGCCGCATCCGACGCAGCGATTAGCCTTTGACTGTGTGTAAAAATCGTCCGCGCCTGTAGGTGTAGGAGAGGGAGAATGTTTGGAGGTCATGTGTTCGGTTCACGGAGTTGCAGATAGACAGACAGACACCGGCACAATCCATACATAATCCATTACTTGTTTGGACGCGGCTTCGGCCGTCCAGAGGAGGCAGGCAGTCGCACGAGCTTCCTTAACAAGCACCGTGGTAACCATTTCCCCCACGTGCCAACCCCCGGTCCGTCCGATCGCCCGATCCACCCTGTCCATACCCTATATTCGTCCTACCTCACAACCCCCAGATACACACTCCTTAATCCTTGCACATACCCACGCACCGGTTTGTTGGTCTGTGTTCTGGTGCTCGAACAGAAGCTGAATCGTGGGAGGGTCCTCGCACACCTGGCCGTTGAAAGCACCATTTTGCCGTGGAGCGGGGGAGAGGAAGGAGGGGCTAAGGAGGGGTCGAGTACAATGCCCTCGACGGAATTCGACACCCGGGCCCCAGGGCTGCCCCACCGAATACGGCAACTTAACGACAACTTCCGCTCCATCAACGCCATGCCGCGGGGACGCTCGTGGCTGCCCTTGACACGGGGGCGTATGCTAAGCTGCATCCCCCTCCCATCATCCCCCTCCCATCATCCCTTCAGCATCAAAGGGAAGGTTCAACTCCGACATCAGCCGGGACGAGTGATGTCAATGATGTGCGCCCAGGTGCGTCCTGTGCCAATGCCCCCCTCCCTCCGTTCGAGGAGAGACACGCACACATACCTGCACCGCCAGCCCCTTTCCCAGGTACCAGTTCAGTTTCCGGGTGTCACAGAAGCACAGCAGCTGTCCCTCGCGACTCAGCATGCGGCAGTTCTGGTAGACCTACAGGCCAGGGACGGCGACGGGGACGGGGACGGGGTGCTGTCATCCTTAAAGATATTTGGCACGGCATCAATAGCAGGTTCACTCAATTCTCTCCCGGTTCCTTCAAGCCATCCAACGCAAAGCTGTTGCTGATCGGCACATGCGCCCATTTAATCACCCATCCGCCTGCCTTCCCGCAGCTTGCACGACTTGTTTGGTGGCGTGCGGCCCCTTCCTTACACCATCCACCCACCTGCGTCTTGGCGCTGAACTTTTCAATCAACCAGCTGCGCTGCTCCTGAGCGGTCCCTGGGTCGCGGCGACTGGGGCGGCCCACAACTGCCCCGTCGGCTCCCGCCGCCGCCGTCGCCGCTGCTGCTGCCGCCGGCAGCCTGCCCGCCACTGCCGCCGCCAACAGCTTGCTCAGCGCGTCCGCCTGGGACCTAAGCGCCGTACAAATCTCGTAGCGTGCTGCGTACGGCTCGGCTTGAAGTGCCTGTGGTGGAGGGATGGTACATAACAAACGATAAGTGCATCTTCCAATTTTCAAAAACAACCCCAACGAGTGTTACAGGAACGCCTAACAATTGACACCCGCTTGTGAGCCGATTTGTGACATTTCAGGCCACCAATCAATCAACCAATCAATAAATATAAAAATAGATATATGTATATATCGTTTAAAGGGGCGCGTAGCTTAGGGACGCACGGCTTCTTGCTAACAACATCAGGTAGCAGCCAGGCAGCACCGATAACGCTTTAACTCCTGCGACCTTTGTTTGCCCGACGACTGCGCAATAATAAGGTCCATCGATGGGACCCTGGCCGTCCCCTCCCATGAGCTGTTCCTAGGCTGATTCGTACCTGGTTCGCAATTGCAATTTGCTCCGAAACCAACCTCAGCAGCGCTCGCCCGTCAGCAGGCGGCGGCCGTGCTGCCACCAGCGCTGCCACCGCCATGTCCGGAAGCAGCAGCTGCGGACCAATGTCTAACCGCCGAGCCGTCGCGTCACGCCAACGGCAAACTGCCAATACGCTATCCGTCGCCTCTGCCATCGTCACTGCCCTTCCGGCAGCGCCACTGGCTGCTGCCGCCACTCCCGATGCCACCGGCGGCGAAGTGGAGAAGAATTTGCGCATTACAGCAGCGGCAGCCGCCGTGGCGGTGCCGGCGGGCACCGCTGCGACATTCCCGGCTCCCGCCGCCTGTGCATCTGAGAGCGGCTTCCGATACAGCGTGAGACTCAGTTGGTGGCTCCGAATCACCGCATGACCCAGCGCGGTTAAGGTCGGTTTGACGGTTGCGGAGGCTCGGGAGCCTCCCCCTGCAGCTTCCCCCCCACCCTCCGCAAGATCCTGCTGCCGCTGCTGGCATTGGGTCTCCTGCTGCTGATCCGGCTGCTGTGCAGTGTGCGGCTCCATTTGCATGAAGACCGGAAGCAGCGGGGCGGCTGGCGTAGGCGGCGGCGGCCCATGCAGTGGTGTCTGCAGAGGTTGGCACTGAGTCATCACCAAGGGGGCTGACACGTACCGGGACTCCTTCCTCGAGGCGAGGTTGCTGGGGGAGGGAGTGGGATCCCTCTCTGAAGGTGGTCGCATGGGAAAGCAGGGGCCGGGGAAGAAAACGGACCCAGTCACATGAGGCCCGCCACATGGGAAATATGGGCTAGGGAAGAAATTGAGGAATCGGAGCTGCGTGAGTTTTGTCCCTGAAACGCACAAGAGTTCCCACTGCCTGCACGTGGGAGCAGATGGAGAAGCTCAAGTGGGAGCAGCAGCCGGGATGGGATGATGTGCACGGCGGAACCTTGGCGCCCGAAGCCGAGGCAGGAATTATCCTTTGCCCCTTCTGCTTCAAGGAACATACCCATCCTGCCGGCTTCAAAAGGCGGAACAGCTGAGCCCATTTGATCGTTTGTATAATGTAAGCGGAGCCTATCTCAAGAAGCGGCTAAAGTATGACCCATGGCGGCAAGGAAAGAAAAGGAAAGGAGTAAAACACGCCAGTGAGGTGATGCCGCGCCAGTAACCGCGAGCAGTACCGCACCAGGTTCCAAAGCAGCCAGTTCCCGACGGAGTACATCAGCCAGATACGGCAGGTACGCCACGTCTGCGGCGGCGTACCGCAGCAGTCCAGGCGGCAGTGGCCGGCGCCGCCAGTCTGCCCGCTGGCCCGCTGCCTTCTCCGCCACCATGTCTAGTCCGACGTGGCGGCGTAGCAATGATGACAGAGCGCGGCTCTCGTAGCCAAGGACCTGTGCATGACCCCATGGCACACCAGGGGCCAGCAGATAAAGCATCAAGTACTCTTGGGGAAATGCGGTATACGATACGGCATCAGACACTGGACAGCGGGCTGCCGCCGGCGTAAGAGACAGCGGATCCCTCCACGGCTTCGAATCCCGATTTCTCGATATGAAAAGAAAATGCGATGCCTTTGGGCATCCGTTTTGTGTAGCATTATATTGCCAAAAGGAAGGTACTATCCCACCTGGTGAGCGGGAGCCCGAACCGAGGCTGTGAGGCTATGAAGGTGATGTTGCCGTCGCAACAAAAATGTACACAAAAAAATATGCGTCGCTGCTTTGTAGTCCGCTTGGGAGTACCGAATACTCATACATAAAGTCACACACAGACACACCTTCCAGCACCCTCTTTCTCCCCTTGACTTCCTCCCTTGCATACCCACGTACACACACACCGACGCTCATACAGCACAACACCCACCTGGCTGGCCTTCTCTGTGTCAAATACGTTCACCGGGTACATCCGGAAGTCCCGCTGAAGCCACACCACATCGTTGCCGCCGCCGTGGATTACCTGATCAATGAATTCAGAATCCAATATTTAGACTTGGACGTGCGCGCGGTTCGGCCAAACTGGTACGGCACAGTATTAGAGCAGTCTAAAGGTCTAACACTAGCGCGCTAGTTACACATCCAGTCACACCATGCATATGACCTCCTGCATCCCACTCACCCCAAAATATATGCACACACGTGCACGTCCCCCTTCCTCCACGGACTCAGGATGCACCAACCCGGAACTCGGGATATCTCTCCCCAACCCTCAGAAAACCACAACCCTCCTAGAGCTACCGTACTCGCTTTAATGACCCGTGGGTCGGACATCAGAGCTCCGAGGGCAGGGCCCACGTGGTCATGCAGCGCAAGTGCGTCCACCAGCCACACCGTGCCGTCTTCGCTTCCGCTGCCACTGCTACTGCCATTGGAATTGTTACTGCTGGCCCCATTGCGGCCTCCGTCGCCTCCGCCGTCCCACACGGACAGCTGTATCAGGCATACCAGGCCATGGTAACTGAGTAGCGGACTGCTCTCCGTGTCAAGACCGACTTGACGTTCCTGCCGGCCAGTCACCGTCACACGTGCGATACGTGATAAGCGGGTTACGATATGAGAGCTGCTGGGAACCCGGACAACTTCTTTGCGTGTTAACTGAACAGGTGCACTGTTCCGATGCATTTTGTCGGGATGCAAGTTACACCCATAGTCCAGCTGCCCAGGGCGCCAGCTACTCCCCGACAAAGTGCCAAACCCTGTTGCGGTGTATGTGTGGAAGGCCGGAGCACTCGCCGTCGCTTCCCTTCCAATCTTGAGTCTCGCCTCGGGGGCAACACGTTTAGCTGGTAGGCACTTCCTGTTGTACTGCGCAGCGCGGTTTCTTTGGCTTCACATTTCCATATGCATCTATGGGGCGTCTCATCTCCCCTCAGATCTCAGCTTTTTTAGGCTTTTGTTTCCTGCCAATCCAAGGTATACCTACGTAGTCCTTACCAGCCTCAGCCGCTGCCCCAGAGAGTACAGCTGCTTGGGATTGGAGATCCAATGAATCTGGAATCCGGGGAGTGACCAATGGGTCTTATCCGCAACCGCAGCTCCCCCAGCCGGTGGTGGCAGTGGCAGAGGTGGAGGCGATCGGCGCAGTACCAGACACTCCATTGCCCCCATGAGCCGTTGGATTCTCGCCAGGTAGGGGTGCACCAAGGGACCCTGAGGGGCGGTTGAGAGACCTGCAGCCCGCACCTGCCGAGACGCTCCCCTCTTTGAAAACCCGAATCCTTCGGTCGTGGGTGCTGCTGCTGTTGGGTCCGTTGCTGCTGCTATTCCTGAGGCAACACATGTTGCATCCGCTACCGCTGCCGTTCTTACTGCCATTGCCGCTGCTTGCAACGTGGGGCAACGCGCTGAAGAGTCGCCACTGGCGCTACCGCCGCCTTCGGTGATGTTGTCATCATCGTAATCATCGGGTTGGGGTGGCTGGTGCGGAAAAGGCTGGTCAGTCGTGTCGGCAAACACAGAACGGAAACGCATTTGGGGCCCAACATGTCTCCGGCGCCGGCGCATCTCCAAGAGCAGAGCGACGGCAGTAGCTGCAGTTGCGGCCACAGCAGCAGATATTCCCGCCAGCACCGCGGTGCGGCTCTTTGAGCTGCCATGCTGGGGTTCAGTGTGACATGTGAAAAGGGGAAAGCGGTAAGTTGCACAGCTACTCATCATTTCCCGGGTGACATGCAATGGCTGCCCGGTGCCACGCCCCGGTCTCGGCTACTGCCAAGTCCGGGAACGTGGCTCAAACGTCTCGACGCGCATGGTCGAGTTAAAAAGACGCTGGAGAAAAAAAGAGATAAAAAGATTTATCGGCTGCTTCAAGCTGCACTATGTGGCTCTCTAAGGCCAGCTGTGACGGCATGGCCGCGCCGCTTTGGCACGCCCACCTGATGCCCTACCTTCGCACCTAACGGCATTCGGTATACTATTTTACATGTGTTCGGCTTCATACGTGCAGTTGCTTCTTTCCGTCGATCGATTGCCTCGCGTCATAGAGGTAGTCGGAAATATCGGAAATATTCCTTCCGTGGCACATCTTTATTTGGGTAACATGGCACTGAGCTGTTTAGGATCTCGCATCCAGCCAATGATTTAGTCCTAAGAATTTATATAAGTTGGAGGTGTCTCGTGTGAACTGAACAAGCCGTTAGTTGTGGTTCCATTAACGGTCCTAGCGCCAAGCATGCTAGATCACGCTCAGCCATTCCGTGAGAACTCGTATATTAGTTAATGAACACAATGGAGTCCACCGGTCATCTTCGGGGGCGCCAGGCGCACGCTGGCTGCGCTCGCCAAGTTTCTCGTAACCTTCGACTTATTGTGCGCGCAGCTGGCAGCACTTATGGAAACAATTTTCGTGTAACAACATTTGGAGAATCCCATGGAAAGGGCGTAGGCTGTGTTATCGATGGCGTGCCGCCGCGCCTTCCAATTACCGAGGATGAAATCCAGCTGGAGCTCGATCGCCGGAAGCCTGGTCAAAGTATTATTACAACGCCGCGCAAGGAGGATGACATTGCGGAGATCCTTTCAGGCGTTGTGGACGGCGTCACCCTTGGCACTCCAATTGCCATTGTGGTCCGCAACAAGGACCAGAAGTCTCAGGACTACTCAGAGATGGCAGTTGCCTATAGGCCAAGCCACGCTGATGCCACCTACGACTTCAAGTATGGCATTCGCGCGGTAGCTGGTGGCGGCCGCAGCTCAGCGCGCGAAACAATTGGTCGGGTGGCCGCGGGTGCAGTCGCTAAGAAACTACTTAAAGTGATCGGCGATACCGAGGTGCGCGGGGTGCAATCTGGCACATAGGTCCTGCGTGACCTGCACCCCTTCCGCGGCATCGGCGATACGTGCCCTTCCAGGGAGGGGCACCTGCTGTTACATCCTCCACTTCCCCTTACTTGAACCAACCCCTCTTCCACTATCTTATACCCTACATGAGGGTGTTGTTCCTATGACGCCTAAAAACATTAACTCGGTTGTGGGAGCCGGCGATACCCGCACAGTTGCTTCGCTACCTGTACAAGATTTTAAGACAGTTGCTATCGAAAATTTTAAATGGCTTTCAGCGAGTGGTTTCCCGTCCTGAGTTTGGTGATTTTGACCCCAGGCCCTCCTGCCCTCTCCGTCACTGCCCTCCTCCGCCACCCTGTTCCCCGGCCCCGCCAATGGGTCCTAGATCCTAGCCTTCGTAAATAAAGTACGCGACATTGAGTCGAATGTGGATCTTGCGAACTTTACGATGGCGGATGTGGAGTCCAACATCGTTCGCTGCCCAGACCACGAAGCGGCGCAAAAGATGATTGATGGTGCGTGGCGTGTAGCGGACATGAATGTTCATCAATGCGATTAGAAGTTTAATAAGGGACCCGGTGATAGGAGTCATAAACCCGATCCGAAGGGGAGACTACAAGAAAGCAATTGCTGGATAGGGGTTAATTACTGGGCACTGGAGCTCCGGCTGGAAAGGATGGAGGAACGGGCGGAGCGTGGTGGTGGTCGTGGTGGTGGTGGTCAAAGGGGACGAGGATGGGCGATAACGAACTGCGTTCGGTGGTGATTGGATGCAAGGGACGAGGTGCCGGGGTGTGGACTGGACCGGATACGAATGCAACGGACTTGGGTCGCAAGACCGGAGAGGTTTGAGGGAGGTGAGTACAAGCTGTGATCACTGGGCAGGGATAAGTTGATTTGCCGTTTTCGTATACATGTCGAGTTCATGGCAGCGGTGGGTTGGACAGGCGAGTGACTGCAGGGGCGGCAACGATGGTGGGCAACGATGAGGTTTGCGGCAGGCAGGGGGTTTGGGGGGGAGGAGGCAGATTTTAAGTGCGACTTACCCGGATGAGCGACAACGTGTGGATGATCTCTCCCGCGTTTGTACAGCTCAGTCTGTTTTTCCTGCTTACTCTCGCTGGCGGAAGCATCTTTGCAACAACCCTTCCGATCCCCTCCGGTTTAACTCTTTTGCCTCATGCCTTCCATCTGTTTCGTCCTATCCTCCTCTCCTCTCCCGCTCCTTGAATCCATGCTCCCAACACCTCTCCCCTGATCCCAGCCATTAACGAGGTCCGCACCAGGGGGGAGAGTTGCGGAGGCGAGGTGACCTGTGTGGTGCGCCGATGCCCCAAGGGCCTCGGCTCTCCCGTGTTTGACAAGTTGGAGGCGGAGCTGGCTAAGGCAATGCTCAGTCTGCCTGCCACAAAGGTAATGACAGGACTCGCAACACCCGAGGGGGCGATGTCTGCTGTGGAGGTGGAATGTAGGGTTGGTAGATGTATGGCCGCGGCAGGAGACGTGAAGGGGAGGGGTTTCGGGTAGACGGAGGAGCATGGGCCTTGGACAGATGGGAGGGGGACGGGCGGCGGGATGACCCGAATGAGCTGCATAAGTGGGCGGTGAGAGGGACGGCCGGAGCGCACTCAGACTCACACATGCCCTTCTCATTGGCGACATCAGTAGAAACGCCAGGTGGTAAGGCACAGGAAAACGGCGGCTTAGTGCGGCAGCGCGGTGGTTCATCCTTAGCTGCTGGTCATGTTGTTTCGTCGTAGTTGGTATGTTGTTGTTTCTGCGTACACGTCGAGCGCTATCATGCGACTGTCATTCGTTAACCTCCAAACCCTACAGGGTTTTGAGATTGGCAGCGGTTTCGGCGGGGCAGCTATGCTGGGCTCAGAGCACAACGATGAGTTCTACATTGATGAGCAAGGCCGGGTGGGTTTCGGAACAACCACTGTCCAGGGGCTGGGCGATGCGGAAACGCTGGGAGGCTTCCTTTAGGGTTTTCCTCTTCAGGAGGAAAGGGGGGATTGACACACTTCATTATACAGGTTGGTTTTGCGGTTCTCTTCTTCGCTGACTACTAGTGCTCCTCTGTGCACTCACGTCCTTCTATTGGGTGGGAGCATGGTCGGGGTGGGTGATGCGCCAAGCATTTCCGGCCAGCTCGGCATGATATTGTAATTAGTACGGTTTTTCATTATCAGTCCTTCCCCCCTTTTCACAATATCCCTCTATCAAGCATCCTGTGTAACGTTGTCCTCCATGCTGCTGCTCAGGTACGCACTCGCACCAATCGCAGCGGCGGCGTGCAGGGTGGACTGAGTAACGGTGAGGACATCGTCATCCGGGTGGCCTTCAAGCCCACCTCCACTATTGGCATCAAGCAGCGAACAGTCACGAGAGAAGGGCAGGAGACGGAGCTGCGGGCCCGGGGACGGCACGACCCCTGCGTCGTACCCCGGTGAGGGAGGGCGAAAGAGCGGCTGGGACCGGGTACCTGGATGGATTTTGAGGGACCAGGGACCACAGTTGCTCTGGCGGGAAGAAGACATGATGGCGAGCGCATTCCCGGGGGCGGCAGCTTGGAGAAATTGAAGCCTAATTCATCCCGAATATGAGGAAGGCGGAATTATTAGAGATTATCAAGTGATGTGCCTATCCTCGCCTCATTCACTCAGCTTGCCCACCTGCACCCCCCGACGCATAACCTGCACCTTCCTCAAGGCTATAACGCACAACATCCGCTCCCTGATCCCACCGCCTCGCTGCCTCCGCTGCCCCAGCGCGGTTCCCATGGTGGAGAGCATGGTTGCGCTCGTCCTCGCGGACCAGCTGCTGCAGCACTACGCGCAGTGCGAGCTGTTGCCGCGGGAGGATGCGGTTGGGGCGGACCCCACCGTTGTGAAGCAGTTCGCACGTGTGTGAGCATTCGCATTCTCGAGAGGAGCTTTCGGGAGACACCGGGGGACGTGAGGGACGCGCGCGCTGACTATGCCAGTGACAACGTATACGTGCGCGTAACGAGGAACTGACTTATAAAGATGGAGGACAGCAGCACAATTATGGATGCAGCAGCGGGTTCGCTTAGCTTATAATGAACGATCTGCCGTGCTACAGCTGTAGGCAGCGGAGTGCGTCCAGTTTTGCCCCTTGCGCATTAGCAGCTGATTCCAGTAAGCATCTGGGAAAGTGGATGGGCTTTCGGAGTCCCATCCGCCGAAAGCTCAAGGCTGCTGCTGACCCCTAAAAGTCGTCTTGACACCTAGGTCCTCATGATGTGGGTGAGGGAAGCGCATGCGAATTGGCACGGGTCGGGGAGTGGGGGAAGGCCGCGGGTTCCTCCGGGGAGGGAAGCAAGATCCATGCTCTTCTGATTCACAATTTTGTACTGTCTGCGCTGTGCTATCTTGGAGCACCTAGCGGTGAACGGGGTGCTGATGCTGTGAATGCGGAGCAGAGGAGGAAACTTCATGCGGAATAATAGCCATGTATAGCGCTTGTGTGACGTGCTGGCCATATACGCATGTATGAGCTGCATTTGGGCATTGGCAGCTATAATGGGCGGCGCCGGCTAAGGCCATTCATTGCGTAGGGATCACGATGGTAGGCCGGGATTCCGGTACCCGAATGCATAGTGTATGGTACGAAGGGGTTACGATCGAAAGAGAGGCAACTCGTGCAGCTGACAAGCCGTGAGAAGAACTGCGTGGTGGGACTTGGGACTGACGGGTCGGAAGCGGATATGGAGACAGGAGGAGGAGGCGAAAGTAGGAGAGGTAGGTGGAAGTGAAGGCCGAGATGGGGTTCGGATGCGGTCAAGTGCTATCGTGGACATTGTCTTGAAAGCCATGCAAGGTTATGGCTAATGGCTTTAAACTATTTACGGACATGTTGGATTCTGCGGCGAAAAAGTTGTCACAAGCAGCGACGATGCAATTTTTGCTAAGCCTAGTAGCATGCAGCAAAGAAAATATGGGTATGGCCAACTAGTACGTACCCAATCCGGTGTTCGTGGACACGGTACCCTCATCGCTAATCTTGAAAATGCAATCACATTGCGAAAACAGAAATGTCCCATTCTCAGGTTTTCATCCACCTTGGGCATATCCAACTGTCGCAGCTATACCCCACAGCGGGTTGCTGCGCACATCACTTGCAATTGTGCCGTCCCTTCAGGACAAGACTACGACCGTGTCCATACAATGAAGTTTGCAGGGTTAGGCTGCGGAGGCCCTCTTTGCGAAGCCCCAGCCTTGCAATGTCGAAGGAAAGAGAGGTCGAAAATGCATCGAGGATGAAGACATGTAGCTGACACCCGGCAAACGACACATCTAACCTCGGCCTTGCAATCTTCCCTGCTGCCGCAGCTGTTACTATCATAAGCGCGCACGGTAACATATTACCAGCAAAAGGTGGTACTTAAGGGTGGGGTACTAAGGTACTAAGGTGGGTAGGTGGGTAGTGAGTACTAAGGGTACTAAGGTACTAAGGTGGCCGCCACGTCCCCCATCATAAGCCTCACTGCATTCATGTCCGGATTGAACCCAACTTCCACGACGAACAATTAACGGGCTGCGGCACAAAGTAATACTCTATTGCAAATGCAACTTCGAAACTTCCATCAACGTCTTGGTGCACCCATGAGGCTGTCCGCCGAAAGGTGTGCCGTCGCTGCACGGTGCACTAAAACCAGCGGGTCCAGCGGATCCAGCGGGAAGATGACGAACGAACTCCTTGAAATAAATATTCCTGGTAAGCCGCGCATGCCATCTCCGGCTCCCATCAGGGTCCCATGTCATGTCGTTAACACGGGCAATATGATACCTTGACAGTTCTAATGTTGCACCTCAAGTATGGAGGTTGCAAGATGGCAAGCTGTACGTAAAAGAGGCAGGCCACCGGACCCGCATTGAACCGAATGCACCATCCCCACCCGGTGTCGCCCACCAGTTTGCGGCGCACACTGTCCGCATACGCTCACAGCCAGGCTCCAACGTGGAGTTGCTGCTGCGCAAGCCCGAGATACAGTTCAATTCGGTGGCGTTGAGAGTTGAGGAACAAAGGGAACGTATTCAGGTATCTGAACGAAGGATGCAAAGGTACGAGGGAATGGGGAAAGAAGTATTGAACGACGTGCTGCGGCGGCATTATCTGCCGTGGCTATGGTGGGTCCCGGGAGGCGGTGGCGGGCTGGTGAGAAGCCTGAGGGCTTCCGACAAGTGCTTCACTGCGGTGTGGATATCCTCGAACGACAGCGCCGACACCGCGTACTTGGCCTGCTTCTGCGCATCCGTGATAACCTACGAAAGTGGCGCATAGTGGAGGCAGCCAGGATGGCACTGGTAAAACTAGTGATCTCTGGTGCACAAGAGGTGTAAACGGCAAGTGGATCCTGGACAACGGTCCCAACCAAGTTCCCAACCAAAACCAGATGCAGAGGGGACTACAATACGAGGAAGCAACCGCAATTAAGCGTTGTCAGGCATTCCCGTAACGCCGTGGTGAAACTTGATTTACACACTCCTTGCGCCTCACCTGAAGCGGTGGTTTATAACCCGGTGGCAGCGGTGGAGTGAAAGGTGCCCCTGCGTACGGTGCAGAAGCGACGGCGTGTGCCGGAGCCGCGCTCGGGTACGAGTGTTGATAGCCTTGCGGTGCGGCCGGCGCAGGTGGCGCGTGGGAACTAGCGACTGAGGGATATGGCCCGGGTGCGGATGGGGTCCCGGCGCCGAAGGCAGGGTGTGGTGGGACGGGAGGAGCCGACGGCATCGCCGAGGGAGGAAGGTGCTGCTGCTGCTGCTGCTGGGTATGCAATGGCTGCGGCGGAGGTACAAACGCCGGTGCTGACGCCACCGGTTGGGAAGGCAGTTGCGGAGCAGGAAGCGCTGTGGCCGTAGCCGCAGTGTTATTTTCTCGGGGCGGTGGCATCAGCTGATGCGCTGCCACCGCGTGCTCTTTGCCGTCAGGAGTCTGGATCAGGTAGGTCGGTGGCCTGCGGCGGGAGGAGCGCGGAAGCGCAACAGGGGGTGGAAGTGCGAGAGGAGGGTTCAGGAGATCCTTCGGCGCACTCGGAGACGGTGTGAAGGAAAGATCGGACCTGAACGCATTCGTAAGCGAGAGGGCAGGACCAATGCATGCGGCGTTTAGGAGGGGATGTCCGGGCCCTGCTGCACTGTGACCCCATTCTTCGACGTGAATGGGGTCTGACGCCAGTTTCGGTCACAAACGGGAGTCAGGAACACGTATCGCCGTTGCTGCCAGTGACTTTTTTAGGAGGGCTTGGAAACAGTGGACAAGAGGATTGGAAGGTGTTTCTTCCACAAGAAGCTTACACCGTGATAAGAGCTTGGACGGGCAAGAGACGCACCATGACGCGTAGTTGATAAGGAGGACCTTGACCGTTACCGGTGCCGGCTGCTGCTGCCCTGCTGGCTGTTGCTGCGGCAGCAGACACGCCACTCCGCTCTCCTGCAGCACCGGCACTGCCGCCTCGTCGGGCACCTCGATCAAGCGGTCGGTTAGGGCCACCTTATAGCTGCGGGCAGATGACGAGACGGTGCTCAGGGCTTCGCAGTCCCTCTAGGAAGTGACCTCGTGAAATTGTGGAGGTGCCAATAAAGGGGTGCACAGAATATCGCCAGTGCCATGGAAGGGTCCAGGGCTTGACGACACCTTGTCCATTATTAGCTGGGGTAAGCTAGTGATGGGGTTGTGTGAATTCGGCCACCGTACTGCTCTAGAGTTCCTACTTTATACCAAGACACCGAATCGTTCTGTCCCACATTAACCAGGTGTGAGCAAAGCCAATTTTGCGTTGTGGGTCAGTTTCCAAGCAAAGTGAATTTTGCGGGGTATGGCAGCTAACACCTTTCGATATCGCATCCTGCATCCCACCGTACCTATAGCCCCCATCCTGTCGTCGAATGACTTGGCCGACTGTCCCAACCTTCGTCTGTGGAGCGTGTTGAGGGATGAACACCCGGGATCTAACCAGACAAGCGGAGGCATTATCACAATGTGCAAGTTTCAAGTGGAGTTTTCGCACGACCAGGGCTGTAACTCATGGCACTCTCCTAGGGACGTCAAGGAACCAGTGTTAGGAAAAACATCTCCGTAGGACTTACTCCCGGGGGGTGCACTGTGTCGCCGCTGGCGCCACTCCCATCCATCGCCCCCTCCTCCTCCAGGCCTTCTTCTGTTTGTACGAGCAGTCTAGTCCCCGGCCAGAACCGTGCTGTGCTGCTGTATACCGACGTGCCCACCGCTGCAGCCGCTGCGTCCTCCTGTCCAAAGGAGGAACAAACCGATGGTGGCGGAGCCCGTTCGTGCAAAGGTGGCAGTGACGTCGACGAAAGTCCCCTACGACCGTCAAGAACGTTCAAGTTGGTGCTGCTGAGACCCATGTTGGACCCGAAACTGAGCTCGCTGGTGCCACTGAAGCTGCCACCACCCCCTTCGGGTGGTGGCAGCAGCGGTGTATTTGCCTGGTTTTGACTGCCATACGCCCAGTCGCTAGATCCAGAAGCAGGCGGCAGATCCGTAACGGCTGTGGGACCGGGCCCAGCGCCCGCTGGCGGCGCCGCCGAGGGTGGTGGTGTGGGCTGTCGCCCCTCTCTTATTGCCTTGAGAATTTCCGCTGCCCGCCATGCGCAGTACCGCTGTTTCTCTAGCAACTCGTTGTCGACGCAGCTATCGAACTGATTCAGGATCTGCAGACCCATGGAGTTTGGGAACAACCATTGGAATTCTTCAGGGTCCATGATAAAGGACAACGGTGACGGTAAGCTGCACCCGGACAACGGGGAGGAAAGCCGCGAAATCCAATGGCCGAAGTCGGCAACGTCCCCTGGCGCACCTCAATGAACACAGAGGCTGCGTAGAACGCGCGCGATGTGCGCTCTGTCGCGCGACCTGCGCGGTCGACACGATCTGCATTGTCAAATATGCGCAGAGCGAAGCCTAAACAGTGGATGCGGTCTGAGACAGGGTCCAGCTTCAATTGGGCCTTATCCCTCTCTAGTTGGTTGAGGGTAGCGGACAGCAGCGCCGTAATCTCCTTGGCCCTGTGGGGCAGCTTAAGAGCCTGGGCGATGCGGCGGGTGTATGTTAATAGGCATCGTAACCTTGCATTGGAAGGCAATTTGCAATCCCGATGCATCGGAATGCTTAGAACCCGCTGCATTACAGATACGCAAGTTGTGCGAGGCGAATAGGGATTGTGGTACTGGAGTTTGTGGGCTCACACGAGCTTGGACATTACTGGCGGGTCAGCGGTTGCGCGCGGGATGGGCCATACGCTTATACCTGCCTAAGTCTTATAAGATCATCGCATGGTTGGCTCAATAGGATACCAGCCGAGGCGGGAACAGTTGTTGTCAAAAGAGGTATCTAAGTTGGCATCCTGGTAGTAAAGCATGCATCAACCCATGAGGCCAGTACAATTTTGCTTCCGTGAAGCCTCTGGAATAGACCGTTTGTACCACCGCCAGGGCAATTCCACCCGAGGCGCTGCCGCCATGAAACCCAGGAGGAGATAAGCAACTGCCACTCACGCCAGGTCCCGGCAGAGTTCCATTTGCTTACTTGGTCAACGGCATACATTCGGCAGTAGTATGCCACCTTTGGGTCCGCTTGCTGGATTTCTTGGGCCCTCTGTGTTGAAGAAAACGCAGGGGGAGCTGACCCGTGGAGGTATAGGCAGCTGCAACAGGAGTTTCAGAGGATCTTGCGCACCTGCATAAAAGGTAGAATCAACTTCTTCTGCTCTTCAAGATCCGATGCCATTTTGGTATTATGACTAGCGACGAAATTTGTAACGCAGGGTTTCCACGGCAGATGCTCTCAAGAGCGTAGATGTACCTTAATTTCTATGTATATAATAACGGTCTAACAAGTTTATGTTTAGCCCAGGAAGTTGCTTGCCTAGCGAACCTTCATGTGCTGGTAGGGGCCTATGAACTGTGTGCTCAGCATGCTCCGAAGGCCAGACTTTTGTCGTCCAAGGACGCATTGGGGAATTTTCTAAATGCGTTTGTACGTCATCTTTATTTTACTAATTATCTTACACTTGGACCCCCCACAGTTTGCTTGATTCCACCGGCAGGTCTACATACCTGCTAAAATGCAGATAATGCAGCAAAGATTTTCCCAGCCAATTGTAACATCTGCCAGGCAGCTGGTGTGCACAAGAGGAAGCGCTTTGGCACGGAGCCTGTTGGTGCGCAGCGGGAACAATAGTGCACCACAAACAGGTAGGCACTGGAATCATTAGCATTTCCTCCGGATCTAAGGCAGGCTTATGGGATGCATGAAATTTTGCCCAAATAATATAATGACTTCTAGCCGATGGCTCTGCCTTTCTGGTTTCCATCAGCTGAGCAACCATCAACGTCAACAACCACCGAAGTCGATGTTGAGAAGGAGGTGACGAAGTTCACCAGGCAGGCGGCAGGGACGTTCGCACCTCGCTCATCGACGAAGCAGAAGAACCCTGCCGTGAAGGGCAGCCTTTTGTACGACATTTTTGAGTACCAGTCATGGATCTGCCTCGTCGCCGGTGGTTTACTTTCCTTTAACATCATCTGGCCCACCGATGAGCCAAGCATTCCGCGTCTTCTGGGGTGAGTGGCCCGCCATGTACACAAATGCGGACAGGGTTCGTGTCCTGCTCGCTCACTGGACTGAGCAGTGTGTAGTAAAAACAAGATATTACACTTCTTCACATAAACCTGGTATACGAATGTTCATTAGCCAACCCTTTCTCTGCAGCCCTGAGACTCTTCACGGTTTGTTTGCCAACCCACAGCATGTGGTCAATCTGGATGTTCACCATCCCATCGCTTCGGGCCAAGGAGTGCACGGCAAAAGAGAAGGACGCCCTCAACATCCTCTTCCTTCTGGTGGGCATTTTAGGTCATTTATGTGGGCCAAGGAGCGGACTCTATGTGCGATCTTAGGCATGCAAGGACTAGGTGCCATACACGGAGCAGCACATAAACGAGGTCATGACTATCTTGGTTATCCTACATGCCTTCTTGCGTGGCTACCCAAGGCTGGGGCCCGGCTACTGGCATTGTATTTTATGCTGTCTAAGTCTTGAGCGCTTATTTGCCATGTGTGTGCAATGCGGGATCAATTCTTTGAGTTCTTGATTTGCCACTTACACGGCAAAATGGGCACAAGAATCTGGACAACATGGCAAATCTAGATCCTGTTGAGATTGCGGGGTTACTCCATAAGTCTTGTGGACGCCATGCTGCCCTCCCGGGTAAACAGGTGCCTCTCATGAACGTGATGTTGCCGTTCGTGTGGAAGAGCTTTGCCTTCATCTTTACGTCTAACGTTATCGCGCTGGGCGCGGTGTACTGGTGGAAAGGCGTGTGGAAGGAGGTCTACGGGCTGCCCTTCGCTTACGTTGGTGTGGAGGCTCCTGGCGCGGCAGGAGCAGACAGCGGCAGCAACGAGAGCACGACGAATGGCAGCGACAGCAGCGCATGAAGGGACGCGTTAGGGAAAGATAAGCCGACCAAGTGAGAAATGGCCTTCGGGAGCTCGGTGCCCTGATGTTTTTGTGGACTATGTATGTTGCTGGGCATGTGGTTGACCTCAGGAATTTTGCTTTGTTGGGACATTCCCGGAGTGTCGTGAAAGTCGGCGAGGGAGTGCGAATGATGAGAGATTGTCATGGAACATTATTTGTGCTTTCGAGCAGTGCGGAACTGCTGATGTTACGCTGAGAGGATGAACCGGGCGGTAGAGTTAGATTTTATGGAATTCTTAGCGAGCTGCCACGGAAGGTTTTTATTTGGGAGAAGGGTGTGATTACTGCCCGTCTTCCAACCAAACAGGCGTAAGAACATGCGTCGTTTAATACGGCATGGTCTCCGACAAGAGCTAGGACACCGACTTCTCAGTTACTATTACGGCGAAGCAAAGGATTGAAGCGCTATGTGACGGGGTCTCCGTCGTACATTACCGTGATAACAGCCGGTTCTGATATAGGTTTCCCAGCCGACCCCTACCACAAAGATGTAACACATGGTGCAATGCTGCGGCATCATGTGCCCCAGTGAAATGGTCACGCGAGTCTTACAAAGCTAAATGAAGGTCTGAAGCATGCAACGCGTGCTAACACAAACATATGAGCTAAAAATGACAATATGTATTTTAGTCACTGCCGTAGAGAAGGGGCCCAGCTGTCACCACGATGCGGCCCCTGTGTACCGAGTACAGAGCAATCTTCTGTTCGCTTTGTCCCAGCGTCAAAAAAATGTCAGCGCACAGTCATACGCTATGCCGACGGATCGCTTTCGCGGACGACGTCATCAGGGGTATATCGATCACACGCAACGCCCAGTGACATACTTGAGACCTCCGGTTAGGGGAATCAAAATAGGCAGGCGGCTAAGCCATGTACCTGTCACACAAAAATCTATAGGCAATCTCGTATCGTCATCACTCATTGTACATCATTTAGCTATGCGCGCCACACGGCGCAGATTAAATCACGTCTGCCTGCCAGAGGCACACTGCACCCAGCGCGGCCCAATTTTAGGGGGACGGGGTGAGACGGCCCGTTATAAAGTCCACACAACGCCGTTGGTGGAGGACGGTGACGCACCAGGCAGCCACCCAGCGTGCGTAACGACCAATGAGCACCTTCCTGCTCTGAAGTTTGCGAAGAGCCCTCGCATGCCACGGATGGCGACACTAAGTGAGGCTTTCTATCACCCCAACAGCAGACCAACAACCACGCTAACATCGCAAGCCAGGATCACCACTTAGGTCCATAGTACGTGCGGTCTGTTAACATCGATACGCCCTTGCAGCCCTTTCTGCCTTTAACACGTCAGAAGTCTGGCCATCGCAGTCATTCAAAGCGGTCACAGCGCAACCAGACGCGGCCCACCAGCAGTTCTCAAACCAAGGCGTCATGTCGCCTGACAGGCTGCATCGCCACCGCCTTGGTGAACACACTTCTCCGCGCAACCCGCTGCCTCACATCGCCACAAGCAATACTACTACGCGGCGCCCTTCACAGAAAGCTATACATTTAATCGCAAAACCAAAACACGCAGTTGGCACTGCACCCACAGCCGGCATCGCAGCGCCCGATTTTTCATGGGCTCGGCCTTGCGATCGCACGTATGACGCACTAAACGTGCCGTTAAGCTGCCGTACCGGTCGAGGTACAGTTATGCAACGTGCAAGGTTTTGAAGAACCCAGGTCAACCCGTCAATGCCCTGCAGTCAAGTTCGTCAGCACCGCGGCCCTCGGCCTCACGGGCAGCATGGCCCTAAGTCCAGAAGCGACATCCACAATACACGATTCGATTAATACTTTATCTCTTGACAAGCCACCGTTCCCCGGAATCGCCCCGCAACTTTGCACGGCAAAACTCCGGGACGACTGCAAGTGGACCAACACCCAACTAACGCCCGCTTTTATCCGACCGCAAGTCGCTGCATCAGCAACGGTTGACTCATCGGCCAAGTCCACTTGGCCCCGAGGACCGGCGCATTTGTGAGTTCATCGCTTCGCGTGAGCCCACCCTACTGATGGAAGACTCGCCCGCGGGCGTTGTCCTCCCACTTATGGGTCGGCTGGGAGCCGGGCTGGGTGTGACACTGCAGCTCCCGTTGGCGGTGGCGTTGCCCATGGTGGGACCAAAGTCCCCTGACGTCACGTTGGCACGGGCACGGCCTAGCTCTACCTTCCGCGCGCGAGACGCGAACTCCAGCGAGCATTTGGTCTCGGAGACGTTTTCCACAGCCGGAGACACGTTGACAATCATGACGCACTTACTGTTGCCCCCCAGTGAGTCCTCAAGTAGACGAGTGAGCTGTGTCAGGTAACGGACGTGTGTGCGTGATGTCAGCAGAATAGAACGGACGGGTCAACTTATAGAGCAGGAGATCCTCCACGTGTACGTATGCAGAGATCGAGGCACATGAGCTGATGTACCACATCGTACAACGCACGGACATATCGCACCGTTCCGCAACATAGATAGCGACCCGCATGGAGGTTGACTCCCGACATGAACTACGAAAGATCATTTGCTCAGTCGTGAACCCTGCGTGACACATTAGACTGGCCTCTCACCTTTGAGTTGCGGTAGGGGATATGCGCGTTACGTTGCTGCAGTGCCTGGATGACATCGCCCAAGGAACTAAGTGACTTGTTAATGGCCTGCGCCTCCTTAAGACGGTCGCCTTGTGCGCCTGTCCGGCTGAGGCGCTCGCTGCCCGCCAAGTCAATTAAATGCAATTTGCCGCGCAGGACCGTGCCTGCCGCACACTCGCCAGGAATAGGGAACAAAGCATGACGGTAACCAAAATCGTGAAGAGACTGCAGGTACCAGGAGGGGCATCCCCCAACATCAGCACTTCAGCAAGGAAGCATATAGCGTCCAATGAAATAGAACTCGGGAGAAGGGAGAAGGACACGAAATACACATGGCAACCGCTAATTCTCACCGTTAAGCTTAGAAACACACGATACATATACCGATAGCACCAGGTGGGACCGGGAGCTGTGCTCGTTCATGTTTGTCGCGAAGGTAGAACGGTTCGACTTGCCACGGCCAATCATGGACGTGACTTCGCCCATGTTATGCACCTCTTCGAGCTTCAGACCAGGCACGTACATGCCGTCGGGGCCCTGTTTTACGTCCAATTTGTCGCCGTCCTGAGCGCCAGACACAAGCAAGTCGTAAATCTGCTCGTTGTAGATCTCAAGCACTGACGCAGTAAACGTAGTGGTGAACTGTGCCCCACGCTCCTCAGCCAGCTTGAACAGGTCTGCCAATGCGCGAAGGTTCACGCCAGGGTTACCCTGTACAAATAAATTGGGCCCGGACCAGAACGGGTCAGGTGCTAGTGACGCGCAACATGTCAGCTAACGGTTAAAGAAACATTTGGTGCAGGACATCTATGACAAGATGGCACGGCATCGGGATTGAAGAAAAATGCAAGCCGGTAAGTGTGTTTCCGCACCAAAACGGCCACAAAAAGGTAACCTGCATAGCCTAAGGGAATAAAACAACGTAAAATCTGCTAAACAACCCTGCTTTGTCAAATCCTCCTCGCGTACCCACGGTGCTTGCATTCCAAATTAAGTCCACGGTGCGATTGTATCTCCTTACAGGCCTACCCCCAAGCTCATCTCACATCACGACCATTTCATTCCTGCACTCGTACCTCGGGTCCCTCCATGGTAAACGTCTTTCCGGAACCTGTCTGGCCGTATGCCATAATTGTTACATTGAAGCCATCCAGGACAGATGTAATAAGTGCTGAAACCTCCTCATACAGCTGCAGCAAAATGGGCGCAGTGAACATGTCGGGTTTAAGAACTGCGCCCAATCCGTGCACAAACAAGTGTGACATGCGGAAAAGAACATTTGTGATAGAAACCAAGGATACCAACAGCAAAACTTAGGCAGAAGTGTCAAAGCGCCGGTCCCCTACTCACTTTGTCTTGTCCCTCATCGGGCGCCAGGACCCGATCAAATTCGAAGTCTTTTTCAGCTTTGTTCTCCATCGCCGCCACGCGCAGCATCTCCTCGCTGACGACCTTGACCGGCATGGAGCCTTCACTGCCGGCCGCGCGCTCTTTATCAAGCAGTGGACGAACGCGGCAGAGCACGCGAATGTTGCCCTTAAGCTCCAGCACCTAAGACGACCATCCACCACACAGATCCACGGGGACGGAATCAACGGCCCAGAAGTCACGATTGTGATAGCGTCCTTCTGGCGGCTATCCGCTTTTTCGAATCGTCTCAGAGACAAAGAACGGTTGGGGAACTACTGAGTAGATGAATGACAGGTGGTGCAACTGACAGGTTGTAGTGGAGCATCACGGAACGAGAAGAGTCACAAAATTGCTTCGGATGTGCAGCGGAGCGAGCACCGTGTTGCGAAGCCTTCCACACCTGGTTGTGGAGCTTCCGCCGCTTCTCAAACTCCGTCCGCCATTTCTCGCGATAGTGCGCGATCTGGCCCTGTGTCTCCAACTGCAGAATGCGGGCTGCTTGCTCAGCCTGGCGAGGAGGAATGGGAAGTGCCAAGCGAGGGGGGGAGGGACAGCGAGTCATCTTCACGAAAAGTGAAAGTACAGGCTCCACGCTGGCAATACGGTGACGGCATGCAGATGGAAATGCATGCAAGCATAGGGTCAAAAGACTTTCATGCACCTGAAATTGAGGTAGCTGTCGAGACCTACTGGCCCGCCATTAATGCTGAGCCGAAATTGTCAAAGACTCCATGTGCCAGACCGAGAAATGAACGCGGCCTTGCACGGGGTGCAACGAACCCCGTGCAGGTTAGCACAGAAGTGCACGCACACGCACCTCCTTGCGCACGGTTTCCGCCTCCTCGCGCGCATCCCGCGCCTTAGATTCCATGTCTGCCAGCTTGGTTCGCAGGTCTGACTGTGCCGCGCGCACGCGTGATATTTCACGGTCGCGGACCATGCGCGTCATTTGCGTTAGCACTTTGTCCGAGAAGATTTCCGACTGGAACGCCACCAGCTCTTCCAGCACTGCCTCGCGCAGAGCGTGGAGTTCGTCAAGTTGCGCCTGGAAAGAAGGGACACGGAAATACGTTGGCGTCTTGCATAATGTGTGGATTACAGGACCTGTCTGGAAAGCCAAGCTCAGCTGCCATGCAGGCGGGGCACGGAGCTACTGAAAACGAATCATTGGGGTTGACACGAACATAGAGGAAATCGGGTACCCCAAACTCACTCCAAGGAAGCCCGCTTGGCTGGATTCTGTCCCACCTGTATATTCTGCAATTGCGATCGCATGTGCGCATCTGTATCTGACTTCAATGCCGCCATTTTGCCTTTCATCTCCTGTTCAGACGATACGAATCATGTGGGCGGTGCACAAATTGGCCATGCCGTTAGGGCCGGTCGTACATGGTTTGTCGGTTTGCCAATGCGAAGAGCCTTGGAAACAAGATTCCCCCAAGTGAAAAGATAATGCGCGCCTGTATATTCCGTCCTATGTCATGCGCAGCATCGGCAAATGTAGGTGTGCATCAAGTGCTAGCGCCAGCCTCACCTTCATGGCCGCCAGCGCGTCGCTTTTCGTGCTGTGCAACTGTTGTATTTGCACCTGCCAGAATCAGGCGCGCAGAACCAATTGCTCACTTTGAGGGGGCAGTATGCACGGGGCATATGCATAGCCGGCATCATATGCTACGATGATGGCGCGTACCTGCTCTCTGCCCCCAGACTCACCGTTCACACTAACACATCTGGCAGCCCTCTGGGCTCCAACGCCGTTACCACCCTGCCCGCATTCATCTCTCCATAGCCCGCTCACCCACCTGCTTTTGATGCAGCTCTGCCTCCAAATCCGCCACCTGCTTGTTGCGTTCCACCGTGAGCGTCAAAAGCTGGTGTTGCAAGGCTGCAACCTTGTCCCCATTTGACTCGGCTGCCGAGACCGCCTTCTGGGACCTGGCATTGGCCTCCGCCACGGCAACGTCCGACCGGGCCTTTACAAGTTGGTGCTGGAGTTGTGTTTCGCGAGCCTAGAAGAATCATGAGTAAATTTGATATTTCAGTAGCGAGTAAGAAGTATCCGTAAAACCTAAAGGTAGACGCAAGTCGACCTACGAAAGAGGAAGTCCAGACACCCTGAGGGGCGTGATCACACGGTCAACCAACCTGACGAAATACGAGAAGCAAACTACCGCACCCCAAGCAGCCTAAGCTATCCTTTGGAAATAGACCTAAGACACACACACACACACACACACAACCCACCGGCCCAATGCCTCTACCTTCGCTTCAGCTAGCTGATGCTTCAGCTCCTCCACAGTGCCGTCAGTGTCGCTGCGGCGAGTCCCAACGTCCGAGAGCGCCTTGCTGTCCACCAGAAGAGCCTGCAAATGCATTCCCGGCACAGCATTGCAACCAAGTGCCTGGCCTCCCCCTCGACTCTAACAAACCTTCAACTATTGAGAAGCCAGACAACTATAAACGGTGACACGGCGCACCATACCTTGAGCCGTGTGGTCTCTGCATCCATGTCCCGCAATTTGGCATCTCGAGACATCAGCTGCCGCTGTAGCATTGTAACTTGCTGGATCAAATCGCTGAACGCAGCAACACAACAAAAATCGCAAAAGAATAGGATTAAGAGCATGGCCACGAAGCATATTGATATGCAGAAAATGTGCATGGTCTCACACGTGTCCACACATTTAGACCTATACAGGCATTGCGGCATGGAAGCTATCCCGTGGGGCCCTTAGTATAGGTCGGGAAGCCCAAGCTGCAACCCTTCTACCTTTCAAACTAACATTTCTTTGCTATTGGTCTTAGGCAACGCAGCGTGCCGCAGGGCATGCAAAATGAAGCAGGACGTCAGTGAGAAAGCCTTACTTTCCAGCACACTTGAAGATTCACGAACTACAAGCCCCGATTCTCCGGGCAAGCTTACGTACCTGTTCGTTCCCCGGCTGACGTCAATAGTGTCCGGAGAGGATGGCTGCTGGCTTCGGAGTTGTTTGATCTCCTCATGCAGAGCTTTCAGTTCATGTTGCAATGCAGGTATAACCTACGCGTGTAATGGGTGGACCCACCGCATGAATGAACGAGGAACTAGTCGAAATGAAATGTAATGCCGCATAACAAATAGACAACCATTTGACATGCTGTGCCGCTTATGATTGGCCCACAAAGGACAGGGGCTCCGCAGCCATTTCTCAGCAGGACTTAGCCAAACCCCGTCTCACCTCCACATTTCCAGGACACTGCAGGCCCTGCTCTGCGCGAAGTGCCTGCATCGCAAGCCCAGGTACCAGACAGGAAGGCCGGATTTATCTTAGATAACGCACGTCCCACGCCTTTCTTAGTTTGCTTACGAGACAGCGGCAAAGATCGAACACACCGCAATAATCGAACTCCGCTAGCTCTTCACACCATGTCCTTGCCCGATCCTTCCTCACCTGCAGCTGCTCATTACTGCGCTCCAGTAGGTCGGCCAGGTATTGGTCATAACCCTATTATATTGGGGAGGATAACAATATGAGACGCAAAGGAATCTGCCTTGGATATAATAAGTACGCAAAGCGATACCTGCAATGGTTATGGCTCCAAAATGGATGAGGCCCAGGTGCAATACCCCGACAACCAAGATAGGCATTACAGGCATGCCCCAACATTCATTCAGCCCACCTTCACGTCGATTATTTGACGCCTTCGGGCCTCCATTTCCTTTCCAAACAGGTCACGGTAACCATAGGAAGGGCGAGAGGCCTGACCGTTTGTATGGTTAAGTGCTCGGTTAACCAACAGCGGCTCCTCGTCCTCATCCAACGCCTCGTCCTCATCTTCATCTTCGAGCTCGTATTCCTCGTCCGCAAGACCCTGGCGGAATACGCAAGGAGTTCCAGATTCACCGAAAATCCACGTGCTACCACCCCCCAACCTAGCGATAGGCCATGCACAACCCATACGTAACATATTCTTAAAAAGCCTTATTGTGCGTAATGAAACGTCTAGTTTATTGCAACCGTACCAGTTCTGCTAGAAGCGACCGCTTCTTAGCTACTATAGCAGCGTCCGAGTTTGCATAGTTCTTCTGTAGTGTTTGCTGGGCCAATGATGGATCATACTCCTGCAGCGAAGAAGGTTCGACGGCCGATAAGTCCACAAGTCCTTGACTTAAGGTAACATCATAAGTCGGCCCCCCGCGTAGCCAGAGGTCCGTTACTCGCCAGAGGTTTCTTGAATTGTGGCGGCATGCCTTTTGAACCAGCGCGCAGTGTATATGATAGATGAAGTCTACTGGGTGGCCGTCGGGTTTCACCGATGCCTTTTCAGCGTCAGATGCAGCAAGCCGTCGGATAAGGTAACTTTGAAGCACAGTGCACAAAACTGATGCTTTGTACTGCCACCAGCAGAAGCTTACACGAAAGGTGAGTAGAGAGTCGGGCTGGTGTCTTGTGCTCAACCTTCGTATCCTACCAGTTAATCAAGTTGCCATTCATGATAAGTTAAACGGCGCTGGAAGCGTGCCAAACCAAGGCATCAGTAGTGAACTTGCTCCGTACGCGTACGACTTAGAGGCCTCTTCTCCCGTGTGTAACTTGCAACCTTGCGGAAAATGCATGCTTCACAACTTAACTAACATAGGACTCAACGCTACAAACTTTTTGTATATGAAGGTGGGACTCGCCAACCTGAGCTTTATAGGGCATGTTTTCCTAAGGCATAACAAAATTTCTACATATGGTTATCATATGAATTTCTGAGAGCTTGAACGGACAAAATGGTACGCGAAGTTGCCTGTCGATGTTAATGTGGACCAGCCCCGCGGTCGTAATAGTCCGTGACGGAGTTTCGGCCCTCCCATGTTCGCAGTCCATATTTTGGGAAGTTCCCAACATTCAAGGGGAAGCTCCGTGCCCCCGTTCGGGTCACTCATTCACAGCGCTCGGTGAACGATTTTTGCTCTT
The DNA here is from genome assembly GCA_019650235.1 of Volvox reticuliferus. Classification (NCBI taxonomy): domain Eukaryota; kingdom Viridiplantae; phylum Chlorophyta; class Chlorophyceae; order Chlamydomonadales; family Volvocaceae; genus Volvox; species Volvox reticuliferus. The sequence goes on along the minus strand of BNCP01000010.1, from coordinate 883,717 downwards.
CGGAGGATGCGGGCGCAAGGACGGTACGCAGCCGCGGTTGGATTAAACGTGCCCCGGTAAGGCCATCGACATTACTTATCTGCGCTTGGATTCTGTAGGCAAAGCTGCGGCCTTCAATGACTTATACGAGCTGGACACAAGCGATCCTGATGAGTATAAATGGAAGGAGCTGACGGCCACTAACTCTCCACCCCCTCGTGCACGGCACGCTGCTATTGCGGTGAGTCACTTAACAAGAAAGTTGCCGGAAATATGGGTTTGGCGAGTCAGGCGGGGGCTAGGGATATGACTGCAGGTTTTAACGTCCTTACCCAACCCAACCTACACGAAGCTTAGTTTCTTTGATTTACATCGACTGTGGCCTATGCTCATCTCCCCCTTGTCTTGTGTGTTTTAGCCGCTTTGTGAAATCCACCCGTGGCGCGTAGGTCCACGTCAGTTTTGTTGTAATTTCCGACACGGGCAAGTTTGGGCCGCTTGCTCTCACGATTCCGTTCTATAAAATCATGGCCCCGCAGTATCACCAGTACTCATTTATTGGTCCCCTCCCTATACCTATATGAATGGCCTATAACCTCTCAGCTTGATGACAAGCGACTGCTAGTATTCGGCGGCCTAAACAAACGGACCCGCTACAATGATGTCTGGGTCTTCAATTATGAAGAAAAGACCTGGGCCGCCACTGAGGTGGCGGGCAACGCACCCGAGCCGCGTGCGCACTTCACCGCCACACGCTTCGGTAACCGTGTTTTCATCTTTGGGGGATATGGTGGCAGCGGCCAGGTCTATAATGAGATGTGGGTATTGTACGTCGAGGACGAGGGGTTTCGTTGGGAGAACATCACCGAGTCTCTGCTGGGCACAGGCCCCTGCGCGCGCTTTGACCATTCAGCCTTCATCTATCCCGTGACCCCCAACTCGGATACCTACGATAAGCTGCTCATTATGGGCGGCCGCGATCTTAGTCAGATGTACCAAGACAGCCACATGCTGGACCTGAACCGCATGGCATGGGAGAATGACACGCAGCCGCCGTCGCTGCCGTACGAGATCTGCAACAATGTCTGTGATGGCATCGAAAGCGTGCCGTACCACAAAGTCTTCAGCTTCGGCGGACGTAAGGGAATGATGCAATACCTAAACACCGTGGAGGTCATGGACTGCGGTAGTCAGATGTGGTCCACGCCGCCAGTGGACCACGGCACGCCACCCGTGGGCCGCGAGGACACAGCCTGGGTATTTGATGTCAAGACATGTTCGCTGCTTATTTTCGGCGGCTGGGCCAACCGCTGGCTCGGCGACCTGCATAAGCTTAACGTGTCGCCCATTATTGGTCCGCCGTATGCTTGCACGGGTATTCAACCGGAAATGGGCCCCGTGTTCGGTTCGACGGACATTACGATCCGCGGCCTGCGCTTCCGCGACGGCAAGGTGCAGGTCAAGTTTGGACTCAGCGAGAAGAACGAGGTCATTGTAGACGGCATTTACGTGGACCCAGAGACCATCCGCGTGCAGACACCCAACTACGAACAGTATGGAGCGCTTACGGTGGATGTGCGCGTGTCCATCAATGGCGAGGGCTGGACAGTCAACAAAATCAAATTCGCGTACTTTGCCAACACTGCAGCGCGCAATTGCATCGCCTATGGGCCAGGCCTGCTGGCGGAGACACTGTCCACTGTCGAAGTGCCGTTCATTATCCAGGCCAAGGACACGCTGAACGACAAACGCACGAGCGGCGGGGACATCTTCAAGGTCACCGTCGTGTCCGTTGATGGCAAATATGAAGGCGTGTCCCGCGTCCGAGACCTTAACAATGGCCAGTATGAGGTGCACTATTTTGCACCCACGGCCGGAATGTATCACATCCATGTATCCTTCAATGAGCTTGGCACTGCAGATTTCGTACCTATCCGTGGTTCGCCCTTCACCGTGCGCTGCCTGGACCCATGGGTCAAGCCGCGCATTATGGGCACCGCACCCTCGAAACGCAAGGGGGTCACGCTTTCGACCCTGGGGAACGAGCTGGTTTTGTACGGCGGCGACAGGTCGGGCGTGACGGTGCTTCAAACGGAGCACACTGAATGGCGGTGGAGCCCAGTTGCGGCCTCGGGTGCAGTGCCGCCGGACCGCACCATGCACTCGACTGTGGTGCTGAGCGAGAACGAACTGCTTGTGTTCGGTGGCATCGATCTGGCCGACCAGAACGATCTCAATGATGTATGTTATCTTCGCAAGCAGGCCGACGGCTGGGTATGGAGCAAACCCGCAGAGAACCGCCCCTACATGCGGTACGTTGGAAGGGAGCAGCGCAGTACAACGAAGTTCGGCACAGCAGCAGTTTAGCAGGGAGTAGTGTCGTATTCCGTTAGCATGCCGCTGGGAAGTTCGGTGCGGCCAACTTTACATAACGAACAAGAATTGGGCAGATTTGTACAATTGCAGCTTGTGAGATTGCATTATTTGAACTTCTTGCGTGAACATGCCTTGCAGGCACCCGAAGGGCGCGACGGCGATGGATGAAGAAGCGGAGGCGGCTGACGCTGCGGCCGCAGCTGCCCTTGCTGAGGGTGGCGAGAGTGAGGCTGCTGCTGCGAACGGTGGTGAGGGCGCAGCTGAGGGCGCCCCAGCCGGGGAGGGCACCGCTGCGGAAGGCAGTGCGGAAGTTTCCAGCGGAGAGGCAGCTGAGAGGCCAGCCAGCGCCACAGTGGCGCCAGCGGAACCCAATGGTGAGGGTGCTCCGCATGCATCGGAGCTGCCGGTGGCAGCCCGTAACAACGCCGTGGCCGTGGTGATCGACAAAGACCTCTACGTCATGATGGGCGACCACGACGGCGATGTCATGACGTACGTTCTTGCGCATTCTGCTTAGCTGCCGCATGTCGGTAAAATACCGTTCTGTACAGTCCGGTCATATCAGGAGGGAGTGGAAAAAAGCCGTACAATTGAGATGCCGTCCCAAAAGTGTTAGCACGCTCTTATTTATTGCGCCGCTCTGGCCGCGGCTCATCTTGTTGTAATTTGCTATTGGCATTGGCCGGCCATGCGTTTGACGCGCAATTACCCAATAAAACACGGTTGTGTACCTTACGGGTTGCCGCACGCCAGCCTAAGGAGCAGAAACCGCTTAGCTGTGGCCGCCGTACTGACTCTAGCTGGTTAACCAGTTTTTTGCATGAATAACCCTGCAGTGAGCTGGCGATGATGGACACATCGGACCGCCAGGCCGCCAACTGGATGGAGCCCATCCTGAAGGGTGACATCCCTGAATCGCGCAAAACTGCCGCCGCTGCAGCCACCGGCAACCGTATAGTCATGTTCGGCGGACAACTGCTAAACGACGAGGCTGAGAGTGTCGTTACGGGCGAGCTAATTATCATGGAGATCACCGGCCCAAACAGTATTTATTGCACTGTTAACCCTCCCACCACGGGCGCGCACGGGGTGCCAGTACCCCGCTACGGTGCTATCATGCGAGAGTTCTCGCATGGGAAAATCTTCCTTCACGGCGGCCTCGACGCGGATGGCAAACCACTCAACGACGGCTGGCTGTTTGACGTTGCGACCAACGGATGGGAGCGCATTTATCTGGGCGCATCCGATGTGGTGCTTGCCACCGGCAGCCTCGCCTCGCTGCTGCGCAACAAAATTGTACTTCTGTCCACTGCGTCGGGCTCGCCCAAGTTCGACATGGTGCAATACCTGGATTTCCTAGAGCAGCGCGAAACAATGACGTTCACACCAAAGATGCGCGTTTCCACGGAGATTCTGCTCAAGAACCTCGAGGAGTGGGTGGAGGTGCAGGCGCACGGCATGGAGCTGGCGCGTAGCCCAGAGAAGCTGGTCAAGGACTTTGAGAATGGCCTGCGCAAGGTCATGGACGCCCTGTACCAGGTCAAAAGCCAGCGCGCTAGCACGGATCTACTGATCGACCAGCTGCATGAGGCGTTTGCGCAGCTTGCGCGAGACAAGGTGCCAGGCGTGAACAAAATGGAGAAGCGGCTCGAGGACGCGGCACATAAGTGGGACGAGATCAAGAAAGCGCAGCCGCAGGTCAAGACGGATGTGGAGCCCATTCAGGTACGCGCGCGCGCGTGTGTGTTAATGTACATGGCATACGTGAGAAGTCCGGGGGGATGGATATAGAACGTTGTAATAAACGGCGTCCAGGGAAGTGAACAGCTTGTAAAAATGCGAGCGAACTGGTGTAATGTTCCCAAGCATTTTCCGAACATACATGTCATTCGGAAAGGAATCAAACTTAGTTGGTGGTATAAAGTATTCCAATGGTAATTTGGATCTGCTTGTTATGGGTTGTACGTTAAATTCCGGCCGAAATGCCCCTCTGGGTGCGATGGGGCGAAGCTATATCTACCTGGGCGCAAGGGACCCTAGCGACATGTAATCTACAGTGTCGTCTAAAAGCGCAAATGCATATGCATGCAAGGGGGGCCAGCCTTTCAAGGACGACGACAGTGATGAAGCAATCTAAGCAGGATAAAAGGGGGTTGTTGCCGGGATGGAGGTTGGGTAGAAGGATGCCGGCAAAGGGTGGTGTTTAAAAGCAGCATTACACGAGCCCACTGGTACAGCGGAGCTCTGAACTTGGTGATTAGCTCATGACACGCCAAACAATAAAAGATGCAGTCTCGCTCTCCAGTTTTTTTGGGTTAGGCTGTCGTTTATCCTGACATAGACATGGTTAAGGCACTCGAACGCTTAAATTTCAAGCCTCAGTGAGTTGCATTTGGGGCTGTGTCTGTTCATACTCTTGGTTGCAAACTTCTCCAGCAGCATTGTTACGAGATGTGTGATTTCCCGTGGGGTGCGGAGGGCAGGCTCAGAAGGGTGAGGATATCAAGAAGGAGATCGAGGTTTTTGCTGCCAAGGTGCGCAACTACCGCTCTGGCTTCCGGACGCGCGTTTTTTTCAAGTACAACACCGGATTCGACGCGGCCTACCCGGAGCTTGACGCGGCGGCGCGTGAGCTGGCGGATATTAGGAAGGAGTGCGACCGACTGGTGGAGCTTGCAAGCGTGTTTGAGTTTCCGCAGTTGACGGAGCCGGTAATTGCGTCTATCAAGGAGACGGTTGACGACCTGGTCATGGTGAAGGACGTTTGGGACACCGCCGTGCTTTGCGAGCTGCAGTTCCAGGTACGAGCTTGTCGTGCGTGTTGAGCAGAAAGGAAATAATGATGGAGGGTGGATAGACATCGTGCAACATGAGCCGGGGTATTTCAATTATCCGTCTTAAGGGATGCGCCCCTGCCAGGAAATAGCTCAGTGTGACGAGCTGCAGTGCGGAGTTTTTGCACATAATCGTTCTTGCATTATCCTCGACATAAACCACAACTCCTCAGGACTGGCGCCAAACCCTATGGAGCGATATTCGTACCGACATCATGGAGGAGGGCGCTAAGCAGTTTGTTAAAGAGGTGAAGAGCCTGCACAAGAAGGTCCGCGACGAGGACGTGTTCCGAGGAGTGGACCAGGCGGTCAAGAACTTCCTTGTGTCCGTGCCGCTGGTGGCCGACTTGCGCAGTCCCGCTATGCGTGACCGTCATTGGGAGCAACTCATGTCAACCACAAAGGTGCGCCCCGGGGCCTTTGGTGCGCCTCATGTATAACCCGTTTTCCCTTGCAGTCCGTTCCATATTTTGATCCTTTACGGATTCTGTACAAACCTTTCTCCTATCCTCCGGATAAAATGGATAATTGTACGGAGTGCTCGACCACGTCGAACGAGCAAATGACACGGGATATGTATTGTTGTTGTTGGTCCGGAATGTGATTCCTATAGTGCCAAGAGTTCATGTATTCTTACCAATGGCGGTGAATGGCTTCAGGTGACATTCGACGTCAAGGATCCCAATTTCAAGCTCAATGACTTGCTGGCTCTGGAGCTGCACAAGTTCGAGGAGGAGGTTGGCGAGATCGTGGACCGTGCACAAAAAGAGGAGAAGATGGAGATTTCACTCAAGCGCCTGACGGACACCTGGGCACGTGTTGAGTTCCAGTTTGCACAGCACAAAGATTACCCGGTGTACACCATCAAGATGGCAGAGGAAGACTTTGAGGTGTGTCCGGGCGATGACGCCACCTCCCCAACCGCACTCCAGTTAGGCTCCTGTTAATGCCAGGATTTGTGTTTTTGCATGCATGATCAAACGCAGGGTTAAAGAAAAAGGCATTAGGAATGGCAGCAGTTTTGGGATTATTCGTGCACAACAATTTCTTCCACATCCCCAACAGGCGCTGGAGGACAATCAGGTGCAGGTGCAAGGCATGATTGCCAACCGTTACATGGCCACCTTTAAAGATGAGATCTTGGGTTGGCAAAAGAAGCTCAACGATGTGGCGGATGTTAACCAGATCATGGCGGAGATCCAGCGCACATGGGCGTACCTGGAGTCGCTATTCATTCACAGCGAGGAGGTGAAGAAGGAGCTGCCCGAGGCGACGGTACGCTTTGCCAACATTGACACGGAGGTTAAGAAGGTATGCGCGGGGCCCGTCTTGGGGCCAACAGGGTTCTCAGGGTTGGGCTGATGCCCACCCCTTGCCTTGGTGCAGGTGCCTTGAAATCCTAAAACCAAACCCTAAGTACATTTGATGGTGTTTGGCTTGGAATTCGTGCCGCAATTTTGGCTCCACATTAAGGCTGCGGGGGTGGATTCACAGAACCTTAAAACCTCAAAACCTGCTCAGATAATAGTTTTGTATGCACGCAAAACGTCATCTACGTGCGGTATGTTGTTGATGAGCGAGTTGCCGTTTTCAGATCAGTGGGGCCATAACCTTGTATCGCAGGTATTGGCGGAGTTTAAAGAAATCAAGAACTGTGTGGCTTGCTGCCACCGCGACGGCCTGTACGCCAACCTGGAGACTCAGGAGCGCGAACTGGAAATTTGCAAGAAGGCGCTCAACGACTACATGGAATCCAAGCGCCGCGCGTTCCCGCGCTTCTATTTCGTGTCTGCTGCCGATTTGCTGGACATCTTGTCCAACGGCAACAACCCCGTGCGCGTCCAGATGCACATGAACAAGTGCTTCCAGGTAGCTATGATCCATACCGCAGCCAGCTCGCCGTCCGCCGTGGGGTCTTTGCTGGATACATGGCACTACTAGTCCTACCATGCATTTGCACTTGAATGTTCCAGTCTTGTGCGTGTTTGAACAGCCTAGTAGGTCCGCACGCCCAGGTATGCGGAGATCCTTCATTATGTTGGTGCTGCAGTCAGCAAACCGCCCGGCCTGCTCCCTGCCATCCTTGACGCAGGCAATCGACAAGCTCCGTCTGGACACAGAAGAAGTTGTGCCGGGTCGCCGACCAAAGGGCATGGGCATGGAATCGTGCGTCGGCATCGAGTATGTGGCTTTCTCTTCGCCGCTGCCACTGGAGAACAAGGTCTGTAGCACGAACTCCTAAATGTTTTATCGACTCCATCCGCATTTTTGCCTTGGGTTTGCATGGTCCAACCTATCGTGGGATTGCCGTCCCTTCCGTGTCAAGCGGTTTCATTTAAACGCACGGTTGATTGCATCGCCTATTTGGTAACAACTGCAGGTGGAGGAATACATGAACGACATTATTGTCAAGATGCGCCACGAACTGCGCATGGTACTGAAGGCATCAGTGGAGGATTACCCTAGGAAGCCGCGCGAGCAGTGGCTTTTCGACTGGCCCTCGCAAGTTATCCTGGTGGTCAACCAGATCTTCTGGTGCATGGAGGTGGAGCAAGCATTCGTGGAGATGGCCAAGGGTGACAAGGACGCGATGGCGAAGTACAACGACTTCCAGGTTTGTGCCTGAATGGAGGTTGACGTGTTGTGCGTGCACGCTACGGATGGCGGGGGACGCAGCATGGCATCCGTGGACCTAGACAGACGCATTGTAATGCGCCTCAATGGACTGTGTGTCAAACTTGTGTCGTCGGTCGTCAGGAATCTAGAAATACAACGGACTCTGCCACAGGAACTGGAGAACAGAGATCAGGGGCCCATCTGCAATCGTATTGTAGGTTGAATCATGAGTGCAAGCTGTCATAACGCTTTGGGTGCTGCACTTTGCAAATCGTTGCCCTTCTCTGTGTCGTGACCTGCTGTCCTACAGGTCAAGCAGCTCACCAAGTTGATTGAGGTGACACGCACAGACCTGTCCAAACCAAGCCGCCAGAAGATCATGAACATGATTACCATCGACGCCCACTCGCGTGATATGGTTCTGGTAAGTGATTGGATCGGTGCGCATGGAAAAGCGCTTATCGGTTGGGAGCCATCAAACAGGAACGTACCCATGCAACAGTTCACAAGCCGATCCAGCGCCTTGCATAAGGTTGCGAGATCTTTCTGCTCCGGCTGTATAACTTTACAACCCGTCTTACCAGGAGTTGCTGCTTAAGGCAATCATTAGTGCAGGCTTTCCCTCACCAATCTGCCACAGGCTTGCTATGTACAGTGAGGAAAACCACGTCCATGGTTGATCTTGTGCAGGCGGTGGTGGACGCCAAGGCAGACCAGCCAGACTGCTTCCAGTGGGTTAGCCAGCTGCGGTCGTACTGGGACAACGACATCGTGGACTGCCGTATCCGCATCTGCGATGCATCGTTCCCATACGGCTACGAATACCTTGGCAATGGGCCCCGCCTCGTCATCACACCCCTCACGGATCGCATTTACATTACTGCAACGCAGGTACGAAGGGTGTATGCCGTAAATGCAAAGAAGCTACACGCCGCTGGTAATCTTACGTCCCTTGGGTGCTGCTTTTTTAAGACTGCTGCATACAGACTTTTGTTGCTGGCACTGGCTGCCAGCCTATGTTCTGCATGCCTGTCCTTATGGAACATGCTGCGCTTTGCTCCACACAGCGCGGCCTGTACCGGCCATCACCTGTGGATCTCTGGATTCCCTGCATGCTTATCGTTGCTGCATTTACACATTGCGCGCAGGCGTGCTGGCTGTCATTGGGCACCGCCCCCGCTGGCCCCGCTGGCACGGGCAAGACAGAGACCACGAAGGATTTGTCCGCACAGCTTGGCAAGTCGGTGTACGTCTTCAATTGCTCCCCGGAGATGGACTATCGCACTATGGGTGATATCTTCAAGGGTCTGGCTGCATCAGGCTCCTGGGGCTGCTTTGACGAGTTCAACCGGCTGGTGCCAGAGGTGCTCTCAGTGTGCTCGGTGCAGTACAAGTGTGTCACCGACAGCCAGAAGCGCAAGACGATGCTGCCAGGCCGTGGCTTGGAGTACATCAAGGACGGCGTTAAGCACCCAGCCATTGAGAGCTGGTCATTTATTGCAGCGGACGGTGTGGAGATGCCGCTGGAAGAGGGCACCTCGGCGTTCATCACCATGAATCCCGGATATATTGGCCGAGCAGAGTTGCCTGAGTCATTAAAGGTGAGTTACTGCAACATTGAGCGTGCTGCTGGACGTCCCACCAAGGGCGTTTGGCGTAAGCGTTTAGCTCTTCAGTGTTGTTTGGGTCGTGCTCCTGGTTTCAAGTATACGTGTCAGGTGGACATGGGTTCAGGTGCACGTGGGGTTCACGGCCCATCCTTTATGCCATGGCCGATCACATGGATAATGAGCCCCATATGACGCCTCTGCTCCGTGTGCTGGCTTGTGCCTTCTTCGCGTACAGGCCCTCTTCCGCCCCATCACTGTGATGGTGCCTGATCGCCAGCTGATCATGGAGAACATGCTCATGGCGGAAGGCTTCGTGGAGGCTAAGATGTTGGCCAAGAAGTTTGCGTCGCTGTACTACCTGCTGGAGGACCTCCTCAGCCCGCAAAAGCACTATGACTGGGGCCTGCGTGCCATTAAATCAGTGCTGGTGGTGGCTGGCTCGCTGCTGCGTGCCGAGGCCGGTCAGGTGGAGGCGGATGTGCTGTTCCGCGCGCTACGTGACTTCAACATTCCCAAGATCCTGGCGCAGGACATGGTCATCTTCATGGGCTTGCTCAACGACCTGTTCCCAGGTACGGCACGGCGCCCTCCGACCCACCATTTTGATGCTTTTTAATTATGGTTCAATCGCTAAGATTCATTGCCTACTTGTTGGTGAGGTTGGGAGTTCGTAATATTGTCATGTCAGTACGTGCAATATGCAATACATAAGAACACGCCGTTAACTGCCTGCGCAGGTATTGACCCGCCGCGGAAGCGCGATCTAGAGTTCGAAGAGGTCATTGTGTCCACCATTAAGGAGATGGGTCTTACGCCAGAAGACGACTTCGTATTGCGTGTAGTGCAGTTTTCGGAGCTGTTGGCCATCAGGCACTGCGTCTTCCTGATGGGCCCCACTGGCACTGGGCGCACTGAGTGCTACCGGGTGCTGGCCAAGGCCATCACTAAAGGCTGCAACAACCCAATCAATGACTACCTCAAGATGACCAACAAGAAAAAGGTCGTCATCCGGGACATTAACCCCAAATCCATCTCCACATACGAGCTGTACGGCCAAGTCAACCAGGTGCGTGCGGCTTGCCAGTGTCTGCCATATTGCTCATGTCAGGGATAGAAGTTCCAAGCGTTCTGTGCGTCTTGGCTTATGGCGACCATAGTGAACATGTTTTTACGCTACGTGCACACCATTTTTTACATGCCATGGCCCTGGCGTAACCACCAGGCGACTCGCGAATGGAAGGACGGCCTCCTGTCGTACTACATGCGCGAGCTGGCAAATATGCCTGGTGACGACCCCAAGTGGCTCATGCTGGATGGCGATCTGGACGCTAACTGGATTGAGTCCATGAACTCGGTGATGGATGACAACCGTCTGCTGACGCTGCCTTCCAACGAGCGCATCCGCGTGCTGCCGCACATGAAGCTGATCTTTGAGATCCGCGATCTCAAGTTTGCCACTCCTGCTACCGCCACTCGCGCTGGTATTCTGTACATTTCAGAGGGTCAGCAGTGGCACAACATGGCTATGTCCTGGATTAACCGGTATGTAGCAGCTGTGGCTGAATTGTCCTGGCACGTCTTGGCTGTAGCATGCCGGCTTTGTATTTGGACAATAAAGGCACTTAGCATGGTATGGTGCTCGTTTAGTAGGGTGTGTACAAGCGGGGCTGGCTATCCCACGCCAATAATGCGGAGCGCGCAGAGCGCGTGCAACGTTTCATTTGAGGCAATTGGAACCTGACTCTGGGCCCCCTGGTGAACACTCATCGAAAACGTATTTGGCCACAGGGTCGTGAAGCCATACGCGGAGCGCGCCAAGTGGAAGGACCCCACGCTGCCGATGCAGTGGCTGCGAGACATGTTTGAGAAATACATCCCCACTACACTCCTGGAGATGAAGAAGAGCTATAGCCATATCACGCCCCTGGCACAGATGAACTTCGTCACAACGCTGGTCAACATTATGGAAGGTGTCTTAAGGCCCGAAAACTTGTCGAACAAGGCTGACCAGAGTCTTTTCGAGATGTATTTTGTCTTCGCGATGATCTGGGCGTTTGGTGGAGCTCTCGTCGAGAAGGACGGTATACCGTACAGGTGCGCCTGACGCTAGCACCGCATGGTACATTCAATACATCAACATGATTGATAGCGATGCAACAAATCCGACGTACGGATCCCCATATACACCATCAAGATGCGCCTGCGTGTGTAATACCGGCTCCTTGAAGTGCCATACACCCTAAATTTTAAAACGCTATCCGTGAGGAAGACTTGTATACTGAAGGGAAAGGGGAGTCTAGCTGTGTTCCAGCTCTTGGTAAGATCTCCCTTAACCCTCTCCTCTCCTTCCCAGGCGCAACTTCGACAAGTGGTTCAAGCAGACTTGGACGACTGTTAAGATTCCGGGCAAGGGCACGGTGTATGACTATTTCGTCAACCCCAAGACGCAGAAGTTCCAACCTTGGGCTGAGCTTGTGACAGACATAGATTACGACGGCTCGCAGCCCATGTCGACCGTGTTTGTTCCTACTGCGGAAACTAGCAGTCTGCGCTTCTTCCTGGACATGATGGTTGATTTGCGGAAGCCCATCATGTTCGTGGGTGGCGCTGGTGTGGGCAAGACGCAGCTAGTGAAGGGCAAGCTCAGCAGCCTGTCGGAGGACTTTATCTCACTTTCTATCAGCTTCAACTACTTCACAGACGTGGTCTCATTCCAGAAGGTGTGCTGTGTGGCATCTTTATGTCGAACGTTGGCAAAATGAAGCTGTGGCCTGCCGAGGTTGGATTTGGACATGCATGTCGCATCGTTTTGATGCAGACTTCGCCTTTTTGCACACATGCCATTTCGCACAATATTCCATTGAAATGTAGTGCATCTTGCACATCTCAACAGCCCGACTCTTCTCCGTTGTGAGCATGCACTTTTTCTGTATCTTTCTCTGTCTGTGTAGGTGCTTGAGAGCCCGCTGGAGAAGAAGGCAGGCATCAATTACGGGCCGCCTGGCACCAAGCAGCTCATCTATTTTGTGGACGACCTGAACATGCCGAAGCTCGACCTGTACGAGACAGCGATGCCCATCTCGCTCATCCGCCAGCACCTGGGCTGGGGCCACTGGTTCGATCGCACCAAGCTGACACCCAAGAACATTAACAACACGCAGTATGTGGCGTGCATGAACCCCACCGCCGGTTCCTTCATTATCAACCCGCGCCTGCAGCGTCTGTTCATGACCCTGGCGGTAGACTTCCCAGGCCAGGACTCCCTGATGAAGATCTACGGCACCTTCCTGCAGGTCTGTAGCCTTGGCCTGTACCCTTCTCTGTTGCTTTGGCTTGCTGGTTTGCCTCAGAATCTTAAGTTTCATATTAAGTTCCCTATTTATCCTAAACTGTGCGCCGCCTTGCAAGGATGACGATCTAACTTAGCGCAGAACAAGACGACGCAGGAGTCCACCTGGACAGCTGTCCTCCGGCACCCTATGCGTACTTCCATGCGCATACTCAGCTGTCTGCGGTTTAAATACGCATTTTGACTCTCTTTCATGCTCCTCGTCCGCGTGAATCCGCAGGGCCACCTGAAGAAGTTCAGAGAGGAGATCCAGGACATGGGCACCAAGATTCTGCAGGCCGCTCTGGCGCTGCATGACAAGGTGTCACAGACTTTTCGCAAGACCGCCATCAATTTCCACTACGAGTTCACGGTGCGCCACCTGGCCAACGTGTTCCAGGGTCTGCTCATGTCCACGCCCGATGCCTTCAACTCACCCGTCAAGTGGGGCAAGCTGTGGCTACATGAGTCCGAGCGTGTGTACGCCGACCGCCTTGTGTCACTGTACGACTTGGACGCCTACAATAAGGCCGCAGTTGCCATTGCCAAGAAGTACTTCGCGGTTACGGACATTGACGACTACTATAAGAAGAAGGACCCCAAGCCGCTCATTTTCTGCCATTTTGCCCGTGGCCTGGCGGACAAGGCCTACGATGAGGTGCCGGACTACGCATCACTGTACAAGACTCTGACGGAGGCGCTCAACGAGTATAACGATACCAACGCCGCTATGGATCTTGTGCTGTTCGAGGACGCCATGAAGCACGTGTGTCGCATCAGCCGGATTGTGTCCAACCCCTCGGGACACGCCCTGCTCGTCGGCGTGGGCGGCTCCGGCAAGCAGTCACTGGCACGTTTGTCAGCACACATTTGCGGTTATGTCACCACCACCATTGTGATCTCCGGCTCCTACTCGATGAACAACTTCAAGGAGGACATCCAGAAGATGTACCGCCGCGCGGGCGTCAAGGGCGAGGGCGTCATGTTCCTGTTCACTGACTCACAGATCATTGATGAGCGAATGCTGGTGTACATTAACGACCTGCTGTCGTCGGGCGAGATCCCCGACCTGTTCCCTCAGGAGGACAAGGACGACATCATCAATGCACTGCGCTCCGAGACTAAAAGCCTGGGCCTATTAGACACGCCGGAGAACTGCTGGGGCGTGTTCATTCAGAAGGTCAAGACCAACCTCCATATGGTTTTCACGGCCTCACCTGTCGGCGAGAACTTCCGTGTGCGCTCGCAGGTGTGGCATTAATTTTGAGCATTTGCTCAAGGATAGCGTGCGAGGTGCTGTGAATTGGAAGCTGTATCAGGACTAGGCTTCGGGCATAATGTTGAGTGCATTTTGCCATCTCGTAACCTTTCCCCGATTACCACATCGCATTCCGCAGCGCTTCCTGGCGACGGTTACATCCACCGTCATCGACTGGTTCCAGCCGTGGCCTGAGAGCTCCCTGTTCAGTGTGGCAAAGCGCTTCCTGGACGAGGTCGACCTGGGCGAGGACAATGTACGGAATGCGGTTGTGGAGTTTATGCCATATAGTTTCCAGCTCGTGAACAAGGTAAGCCCTGACCCTGAACTGCATGTGGGGTTCTGATGGGCGTATCCCAAATATAATGAAACCTTTCTTGTCCTCATTTCCAGGGATCGTGTGCTCGTATACAACCTGAAGGATGTGAGAAGTGCGATTTAACCCACCGTTCCAACTTATCGTGCAATTTCTGGCGGCTTCGATCGTTTTGGTGTATGGGTTTTGTGACTTCCTTAGATAGACGGCGGTGCGTACGTGACCTCTGCACGGAAACCGAACACGGTGCAGGTATCAATCAAGTTCCGCGAGATGGAACGCCGCTATAATTACACGACACCGAAGACGTTCTTGGAGTTAATTAAGCTTTACAAGAACGTCCTGGCCGCCAAGCGCAAGGGCAACCTGGACAACACCGAGCGCCTGGAAAATGGTCTGCAAAAGCTGCACAAGGTGCAGGCGGATGTGGACGTGCTGGTGGAGGAAGCTAAGGTTAAGGCCGTGGAGGTGGAGAACAAAGTGGCGTCCGCCAACATCTTCGCCGAGCAAGTCGGTGTGGAGAAGGAAAAGGTCAATGCGGAGAACGCTGCAGCACAGGTGTGTAAGCGCCTAAGACGAAGGCCTTGCTTTTGTCCTGGTTGCTCGCGTATCCTTAGGGTTTTAGGGCTAGGGTTAACACCCGTGCAGCAGTATCTTGATTATGATGCGCAGCTATGTGTGCACATATGCTTGCGCCTGTTTCTGTGGACATACTATACTCGTGCCATTTATACCGTCATGAATGCAGATTGAGGCCGAAAAGTGTGCGGTCATTGCCAAGGAGGTCTCCGAGAAACAGGCCAGTTGTGAGGCCGATCTGGCAGCCGCAGAGCCGCTGGTGGCTGAGGCCATGGCTGCTCTCGAGACGGTGACAAAGAAGGATTTGGGCGAGGCCAAGTCGCTTAAGAAGCCACCTCCAGGCGTTGACGATATTACGGCTGTGGTCATTTGCTTGCTGGACAATAATCCTAAGGACAAGTCATGGGCGGCAGCACAGAAGATGATGAACAACGTGGACAAGTTCCTGGAGCGTGTGAAGTCGTTCAAGACTGTCATCGATGCGGGACAGGTGCGGCTGCCTGGTGCTCTCCTACTACGTGCCCGAGTTGCATTAACGAGCGGGCTCAGATGTACTCATTCACTGCCGGTATTCTAGGTCCGCATCATATTGCTGCCAGTGAACTGTGATTTATGATAAGCGGATTCGTTCACAGAAGCCCACCTAAATTGGGGCGCACGTTTTGTTACCTGCCGCCGGCCTCTGCTCCAAACTTGCATACCCTAACATTCACTTTGTTCACCTGACCTTGTCTGATACACAGGTTGCACGCAAGACGGTGGATGCATGCAGGCCCTACCTGCAGCTGGATTATTTCAACCGTGAGGCCATCGGCAAGAAGTCCGCGGCCGCCGCCGGTCTCTGCGAGTGGGCCATCAATATCATTAAGTACTACGACGTGGTGCAAGAAGTGGAGCCGAAGCGCCAGGAACTGGCAGCAGCCAATGCCAAGCTTGAGGAGGCAAATGTCACGTAAGTTATTGGCAAGGCAGACCTGGGCAACGTCGGCTCATCTGTGCTTTAGGGTGCATAATTGGGCTACAAGAAAGGCAAATCTGTCGGTTTTTGACATCTGTTGGTGCATGGCTGCCTTATCGCCATCTGCGTCTGCCACTGAAAGTCACCAAACATGGCTCTGCATTGTCCAAGTCTTGTCGAATCTCTGCCTGTCCCCTCTATGTCTCCCATAGGCTGGCGGCTGTGCAAGAAAAGGTGGCTCTGTTGAACGCGAAGGTGCAGGATCTGGAGCAGCAGTTCAAGGAGGCCAACGATGACAAGGAGGCCGCCATCCGTGAGGCTGAGCGCTGCCAACGCAAACTAGAGCTGGCCAACCGCCTCATCAATGCGCTTGCATCGGAGGGCGAGCGGTGGGCTTTGACCGTGGAGCAGCTCCGCAAGAACTATGAGGTCCTGACTGGTAAGTATGCATCCACCAGCCGGGCCCATGGCAACGTGAGCGGGCTCCTGCGGGTTATTATTCAGTGTTAAAGTGCTTTGCCTAATACTTGCATATCGTTATTGACTCGATAATGGTCACGTTCTCGTTTTACGTCTGACACTCTCCTTGCCGGCCCATTTCTTGCAGGTGATATGCTTCTTGCAGCAGCCTTCGTATCGTACGCCGGGCCCTTCACGGCCAAGTTCCGCGCGCAGCTGATTGACGACTGGATCCTTTTCCTGCGCGAACGCCACATGCCCATGACTGAGGGCATCAGCGACCCTCTCAAGGTAGGGCTTCCTCAAGGCCGCTTATGCGGATGCTTATGGGGACACATACTCTGCTCCGTGCCCTCGATGCCCTTGGGTCATCTTGGCCTGCGGGCTACTGCCGTGCCTTTTTACTGGTGACGCATCCTGCTGGGACCCGCATAATAGTTGATGTCCATGCCTTCCCACTGAGCTTGGCAACGCTACACCTTTGTGCGAGTGCAGGTGTTGGTGGACGACGCGCTAGTTGCGGGCTGGATCCGCGAAGGCCTGCCATCTGACCCCACCTCCGTCCAGAACGGCACCATCCTCACAAACTCGGAGCGCTGGAGCCTGATGATGGATCCGCAGCTGCAGGGCATCTTGTGGATCAAAGAGCGTGAGAGCAAGAACAACCTACAGGTGTGAAGCTAGGCGGGGGCTGTGCAGTATGTCAGGTCCCAATTCGGCATACGAACAGTTATTCGCAGGCCTGGTTGGCTATCCACGTATTGTTAAAGTTCGTAAACCCCTTGAGTCCACGATTGATGTCGAGTGGCCACAAGCTTTTGGCACAGGCAAACATGTCCTCCGTTGTACTTGCTCCACGATTCATGTCTTGGTCCTTACAGGTCACGCGCATGGGCGCGCCCAATATGCTGTCGGTTATGGAGCGCGCCATCGAGAGTGGTCATAGTGTGTTAATAGAGAACATGGGTGAGGCCATCGATGCAGTGCTCAACCCCGTCATTACACGTTCCACCTTCAAGAAGGGTCGCTCACTGTACGTCAAGCTGGGCGACAAGGAATGCGAGTACAACAAGAACTTCAAGCTCTTTATGCACACTAAGCTCTCTAACCCGCACTACCCACCTGAGATCCAGGTACGAATTCTGATTCTGATCTTCGCAGACCTGCCAATTTGCACAGGGCGGCACCCACAGCCCTCAGTAATTCACCACTGGATGTCCGCAATTATGTGTTGCCGGCCCAGGATGTAAACGCTACCTACAATGCTCTAGCCGGCGCTATGCCAATCCCCGTCCTGGCTCCGCGACTGTGCCAGGACACGGTCCGTTGTTGCTGCTAAAGGGCTTTCCCTTGCTCCCGTGTCACTGGCCCTCCAGGCTGAGACGACGCTGATCAACTTCACGGTGACAGAACAAGGCCTGGAGGACCAGCTGCTGGCACTTGTGGTGAACAAGGAGCGCCCCGATCTGGAGGAGACCAAGACGCAGCTCATTATCCAGAACACTGAGTTCACCATTAAGCTGAAGGAGCTTGAGGACGGACTGCTGCTAAAGCTGTCCACTGCGGAGGGCGACATTACGGAGGATGTGGCGCTCATCGAGTCGCTGGAGGACGCAAAACGGGTGTCCACGGAGATTAGCGAGAAGGTGGGCAGGGCTTGAGTGAATGGCCTGGGGGACGACGGGGTACCCTGGGCTGCTTGTCGACATTTTAAGGGCTGTGATGGCTTGGGATAGAGTTTAGGCAAAAGCATGTTGTGCTTGCGGGGATGGCAGCGGCTGCGTGTTCCTTTGGGATTTCCCATCGGGCGTATCGTCGTCGTGGCTGTTGGATCCAATGTCGGCGGTTGAGGACTTTTGCGACGCGTCCCCGTGCAGGTCAAGGAGTCCCGCGAGACGGAGCAGGCCATCAACGAGAACCGCAACAAGTATCGTACTGTGGCGGCGCGTGGCGCCATGCTGTTCTTCCTGCTCAATTCACTGAACAAGATCCACGCCTTCTACCAGTTCTCACTCAACGCGTTCGTGACAGTCTTCAGCCGTGGCTTGGACCTGGCGCCAGGCGGCCGCAAGAAGAAGCCACAGCTGAAGAAGGTGCCATCCTTGCGCGACCAGGTATGGGGGAGCTAAGGACTTGCATGTAATTATCTATGCCATCTGAACTGCAATGGCGCTTCACACTTTGCAGCAATTCACACAACAGCCGGTGAAGCCAGGCAGTTTCTCCTAGGTTGTCTTCGCGAAATACCCTTAAAAACAACTTCCTGTGGCTGCTGTGTTTGACTCTGTTCATGCCCTCCCCTTACAGCCCATGGACCATCAAATGCTAATGGAGAAGGCCCGGCGCAGCAGTGGTGTCAGCGAGCGCCGCTCGAGCCAAGAGGGCATCCCCGCAGTCGAGGCCTCGCAGACCTCGCTGCCCGACTCACAAAACGGCCGCGCCAGCCAGGGCGGCGATGACGATGAAGAGGAGGAGTCTTATAGCATGAGCCCCGAGGCGCTGGAGGAGCGGCTGATCAGCCTACTGGAGACATGCACGTACACGGTGTACAATTACACACGGCGCGGTCTCTTTGACCGTGATAAGCTCATCGTCCTCAGCCTGCTCACGTTTACCATCCTGTTGCGCAGCCAGGCAGTAGACGCGTCCGAATATGAGGCGCTGTGCCGTGGCATGCGCAACCCCACGCCACCGCCTATCACCGACGATCTGAGCCGGTACGTTCAGGTTGCTTGTGGATGGGGCGGCCATAAGGACGGTGGCCGAGTACACCAGCTTCTGCCGTATTGCATAAGTTGTGGGGTATTTTTAAGCGGGGTGCATGTTGACCGCCAGCTTCATGAAAACCAGGGTGCAAGGAGCTCCACGCAC
The DNA here is from genome assembly GCA_019650235.1 of Volvox reticuliferus. Lineage (NCBI taxonomy): Eukaryota > Viridiplantae > Chlorophyta > Chlorophyceae > Chlamydomonadales > Volvocaceae > Volvox > Volvox reticuliferus. The sequence continues at coordinate 864,533 of BNCP01000010.1, read as the reverse complement.
AGAGTTTGCAACGTGCATTACGCAAATAATGGTTGAAATGGCAAGCATTTTGATACCACGTTCATATGCCGTGTTCGGCAGTTGGATGACGGAGTCTCAGTGGTCGGCGTTGGACGTCCTGACGGCACTGCCGTGCTTCGCACACTTGGCCAAGGACATGGAGAAGAATAGCGATGATTGGTACGCCTGGTGTAACAACGAGGCGGCCGAGCGTGCCAACATGCCCGGGGACTGGGCGCGATTGTCGGAATTCCGCCATTTGCTCATCATCCGTGCTCTCCGCCCAGACCGCATTACCAACGCGCTACAGAACTTTTGCGAGCACATGATGGGCGCTGCATATGTAAACCAGGTGCGTGGCCCGTTTAGCAAGGGTTTGAGGATTGGTTCTGCCTAATTGGCGGCAAGACATAATCGCCCTCTTGGCTTGCTTTGCCGCTGCTTGTGACTAAGAAATTGCTTCACAAAGCAGGTCCAATGTCACCTTGTAAATGGCAGCAGAGGATGCCTAACATCTTGCCTACCTTCCGTTTCCGCATCCCGTTGCTTCCGCACAACAGGACGCCTTCTCCCCGGCCGCCATGATGGAAGAGTCGTCTTCAGCGACACCTATCTTCTTTATCCTGTTCCCCGGATACAGCCCTAGTAAGGAGATTGAGGTGTACGCCAACAAGTGTGGTTACAGTGTGGCCAACGGCAGGCTGTGCCTCATCTCCATGGGCCAGGGCCAGGAGGCGCCCGCGGAGGCTGTGCTGGATAAATACACGCGAGAGGGTGGCTGGGTGTTCTTGGACAACGTGCACCTGATGCAGGGCTGGATTCCAAAGCTAGAGCGCAAGCTGGAGATTGCGGCGGAGACGGCACACCCCGACTTCCGATGCTTCTTCTCAGCAGAACCCATCAACGGCGCACCACACGCCAAGATTATCCCTGAGTCCATCTTGCAGACGTGCATTAAGATTTCCAATGAGCCACCCTCGGACATGAAATCCAACATGCGCCGCGCCTTCGCAGCATACACGCCAGAGCAGTGCGACCGCCCCTCCACGCCTGCTAAGCGTGTCGCTTTCCGCTCGATTCTCTTCGGCCTATGCTTCTATCATTCGCTCCTTTTGGGGCGTAAGAAATTTGGTGTGGGTATCGGAACCGGCTCTGGCTCGGGCCTGGGCTTCTGCCGTGGCTACTCCTTTAATATGGGCGACCTCACGACCTGTGGTGATGTACTGTACAACTACCTGGAGGCTTACGAGCAGATTCCCTGGCGCGACCTGCAGTACATGTTTGGGGAGGTGTTCTATGGAGGCCATATTACGGATGGCATGGATCGCCGCTGCTGCAATACCTACTTGGAGGTACTTATCCGGCCGGAAATCCTGCCGATTGGCAACCCTGAGGAGCCGGCAAGCTGGGAGGCGCCTACTCTGGAGCTGGCACCAGGCTTCCGCGCGCCGGTGCCCACTGACTATGCGTCGCTCAAGGAGTACATTGAGACGAGCCTTCCGGCGGAGAGCCCAGTGGTGTACGGTATGCATACCAACGCGGAGCTGTCATTGCTTACGAGTCTGGGTGAGACATTGTTCAAGACGGTGGTGGAGGTGACAGGCGGCGGCGGCGGTGGTGGCGGCGGCAGTGGTGGTGGTGAGAACTCGGTGCGCACAGCGCTCGAAGCGTATAAGGAACGCCTTCCGGAGTTGTTCAACATGGTGGAGGTTGAGATGCGGGTCAAGGACAAGACGCCGTTCGTGGTCGTGGCGCTGCAGGAGGCAACACGCATGAATGCGTTGCTGCTGGAGATGAAGCGCAGCATGGAAGAGCTGCAACTGGGCCTGGACGGTGCCCTCAATATGTCGGATAACATGGAGAAGCTAGCCAAAGGCATTGCTTCCAACTCGGTTCCGGAGCTGTGGATGAGCTGCATGTCGACGCGCGTGCAGGAGGTGTACACGCTGTCGGCATGGTATGCGGATGTAATCAAGCGCTACGAACAACTTGCAGCATGGACAACCGGCGACATCATCACGCCGGCCACGGTATGGCTTCCGGGATTGTTCAACCCCAAGGCCTTCCTCACCGCCGTCATGCAGACGTACGCACGGGCCAACAAGCTACCGCTCGACGTGATGAAGTTTGTGACGGAGGTGACCCGCATGACGAGCCCGGAGCAGGTGGTGGAACCGGCGCCGCTCGGCGTGTATGTGCACGGGCTGGTGATCGAGGGCGCACGGTGGGATCGCGAGGACGCCTGCCTGCGCGACTCGAAGCCCAACGAACTGCATCCGGCCATGCCGGTGCTGCAGGTCAAACCCGTCACAGCAGACCAATTTAACCTGGATGGCTACTACGAGTGTCCAGTTTACACCAATATGCAACGCGCCAACGTGTACTCGCCGATCGTGTCAACATTCACACTGCGCACACAGGAGCCGCCCGCGAAGTGGGTGCTGGCGTCGGTTGCACTGCTGCTCCAGGATGACCTGGCGGCTTAAGGAGACTTCGTCTTGTTGGTAGCGGGAGAAACGTGGAGGCGGATGGTGCAGTTTGTGTGGAATGGCTGGTCTCGTACGCTAACTTCAGATAGCAAGGGAGTCCTGCGTACCGCACCTGCAAAGGTCCGGAGTTGACAACTGAAAGTATGCGGTTTAAATGCCTGTCAATTCGTGATTAGTGTTGTGTATTTCGTGGGTGGATGAATCGAGTCGTCAGTTGGTCGTTTCTTGGCTTCCAGTCCGAAGGTCATTGAGTTTTGGCGGAGAAAGCAATTGCTGGTAACTAGCTGCATGGGGGTTAGCGTAGGAACCTAACATTAATTCGCATCTTGATCCAATCGGTTGATTGGTCGCCTCTCATGCTGTGGCGCTAATGCGTGTACGTACGTGTCCAGCAAATGCAGAAGACAATTGTGTCAGTATCTCGTCAAACTGCTAGCAGAGACCATTTTGTGACAGATTAACATGCAAAGAGTTGTCATTTGGTGACACGCGCACTCTTTTCAGGATTGTAAAGGAGCGATGGCTTGGATGGTTGACGCCCGGAAACTTGTGCACAAGTGTCCCTGCACGACAAGCCACCCTGAGCCACAAACAGCCGGATGAACTGTTTCAAAAGGATACCAGTACATGATCATTAGCAGGTTAGGGAGATCCGGAAGCCACGGCAGCCAGTAATCGTCAAAATCGCCCCATGGTGTCCCTTCACCTGGTGTTACCTGCCGTCCATCAATACCACCAAATGACATTGAAGTATGGAAATCCTTGCATACGAACACAAGGACGAGCCATGCTTCACATCATGGCTTAAGGCGAAGAAGTCTATTATTCATCCTCTCAGGCCATAGTGTCCATACACACGCACAGGACGGCATAGGGTCCACGCGAGGCTACAGGATTCATCAGTGCCCACCAGAGCCCTCTTAGGCGACAGCTGCCACAAGCTCCGCGACAGGTCCTTTAATAATACATAAGGTCCGGGTTGTGAAATGACACTACGCACACGCGTCAGGAACACAGCAGACAACAGTTCAGCAGACATCAGGCATGCGTGCCATTCACATCGACAGCAGCCAGTCTCTCCAGGCGGCTCCCCGTTATCTCTCAGGTCATGATCCGATCGCCATGCTCATACTATATTTGTCACAGTGTGCGCCTATAAGCAGCAAATGGGGCATTTAAGTTGAGGCTGCATATGCTAACAACAAGTGACAGTTACCTTCACCACTCCTACATTGAACGCCTCACACCTCGCTCATATGCCCAGCACAATCGGACAGCGAACAGACCAGACCAGAAGCACGACACGCTACATGCTCCACGACACCAGACAGTGTCATCCTTTGAGCGCAACCTCAAAAGTGCGGCCCCCATGTTCACGACGCTTCAGCCAACTGCATACAAAGCGCAGATACCTTTTTGTAGTACAAAATAGGATACAACGGTGCTGCGCCGAACTTCAGTGTACACACGAGCATAAATCAGCGAATCTGCGCCCAAAGGCGTTGCGCCCGTAGTGATCTGGTTAAGGGAAGAATAACAATAATACATAAAGCCAAGGCGGAACAGCTCATGCTAGCATGGGCCACGCCACCCCAACTAGCTCGTGAAGCCATGCATCCATGGGCACCCCCATCCGCCAGCTACTTGAGTGAATCACACATATACCCACTGCCAATTGTACCAGCCACTGCACCATATTTCCCTTTCGCTGCATCTCCCAAGCGGTACGACGCGGCCAGATCTGAATGTATGTGACAGTAGTTGATACGCATTCTTCGTGAAGCGTTATGGCCAAGTGATTTTCGCCAAGCCAACTAAAACCCAAGCCAGGCTGCGCCATATTCAATGTCGTATGCCTCGTTCAATAGCGCAAACGCTTTGTGGGCGGCTCAGATTCTGACTCAGGTGCAGGTGCCCCGTCCTCGGCTGCGGCTCCCACATCCAGAGAGGCGGCCTCATCGCTGCTGTCAGCACGGTGTGCCAGGTCAACGTAGGCGGTCTCCGGCTCGGCGGGCGTGGGAGCTGACATGACGCGGTCGGAGTCCTCCTCCGCGGACTTGGTCACATTGCTGCCGTCCAGTAGGAACTCATCGCCGCGCTTGACGCAGACACCCTAATTGGATGATGAGAAGCAGGGCAGTAAGGAAAAATATGGACATGCCCAACAGATAATCACAAATGATGCACAAGTCTGGCAACCCAAAAGTAAGTACACCACTTGCCTTCGGCAATACATCTTGTTAACATCGGTCCATGACCGCGACAACTTACTGTCTACGGCACTAGAATCACAAAATCATCAACTGCCCCAGACAAAATACAATTTCTGGCTTGCGTGCAGCGCCCTTAAAGCATTAGGGTAAGCAGAATCCGGTGCTACCCTAGCAAGGAAGATGTTTGCAACACCTGCAGAACCGGAGACAGAAAGACGCACCTGTACGTACACCTCGATGAGGTTCCGGTCGTCACCCAAGTTGATGAACTTTTCGAAGCGCTGGTCGTCGTCCTCGCCCTCAAATACGTCGAACGGACCGGAGGTCCCAGACAGGTTCGTGTCCACCAGCAACGCATCAAACTCCTTGCCCACCTCGAAGGTTCCCACGATGTCCGCCATGTCGAGAGCCTACAGAACAACGGATTTAGGTGAGAAAGGGCATGACGCGCGGGCCTTATATTTGTGTGCAGAATTCGATTTGATGGGAACCATGCAGTTGCCACAAGAAGTGACATGGGTGCATCTAGCCGGCATAAGCTCGCACAGACTTGCTGTTAAGTGAAAAACCTGCTGCTCAACAACGCCTCCAATCGCACCTGCGCGCCCCCCACGGTGGCCAGCCACAGCGCCTCTTTAAACGTGATCACGTCCTTCTCCATCTCAGGCGTGACTGTGGTGCCACCAGACACCGCCAGCTTGTGCGCGCGAATGCAGCGGCTGTTAACCACTGCCATACGCTGCGCGGACAGCATGGATGGCGAAATGCCGCCCGCCACGTCAGTGCCCAGACCCACCTTGAGGCCCAGGGAAAGAGCGTGGTTGACCCTGTCCAAAGAACCGATGTGGGGTTTCGGCCGGTCAGGGTGGCGGGATCTCTGATGAGCAGTGAGCGGGTACCGAATAGGTAGGAAGCAACAACGTCGAGTGTATGACGAGTATCTTAGGCATACAAAGACGGGAACGGGTGAGGAACCTCTTTGTAAGCCTCGGCATGTAGTACGGCGGCAACCACAATAGAGGCGCACACCCAAGACAACTAGAAAGGTCAACATAAGCAAACCTTACTTAAAAAAGGCATCGCCGAGGAAAAAATTTGACAGCGGGCAGTGGCTGACGGCGGTGCCGCGACGCGCAAGGTGGCGGATGTCGTCGTCCGTTAACAGCGTGCCGTGTGCCATGACGGTGCGGCTGGTGAGCAGTCCCATCTCTTCAAACACTGCCGCGTCGGAGGCGTACTCGGGGTGCATCTCACGCACGCAATTGACCTCGCCGCAGCACTCAGAGATGTGCGATTGGATATGACATCCGTACTTCTGCGCGATCTCGGCCAGGCCTGTGCATGAGGTCAGGCATTGGATTGGCGACAGAATGACAAACCTAGTACGAACTAAGGCTACCCAACTTCGGCTACCCAGCTAAGGCTACCCCAGGGCCTACCTTTCATGAGCTCCGGCGTGCAGGTGGGAATGAAGCGCGGGGTGATGCAGGGCTGGATGCGGGAGCACTTCTTGCCCATGGTGTACGTCACGAATTTCTCGGCGTCTCTGAGCCCGTCGGCGGTGTTCTCAATGTAGTTGTCAGGTGAATGGCGGTCCATATTGACCTGGGCGGTAGTTGGGTCAGTTGGTTGGAAAAACCTTAAGCAACGCTAACCTTTTAATGCAAGCTTACAACCCTTACAGGTGCCCACAACAATTTACTCTTGTGATAGAAACCGGCGATTTGGGTCGTATTGGAAACAGGCCCCGGACCCTGTCTGTGAAGGTTTTTATGGTTTTTAAACGTCTGCAGTCCGTACGGTACTCGCACAAAAGAGTATAGGTGGATGTGTACAATCACGCCCTGCTGGAAAATACTTGCTGGGGATGTTTCATTTTCGCCGGCGCAAAGTGTGGCCTTCTACCCGTAAGGCCCAGTCCACTTCCTCACCTTTCCCACCACGGCCCTCTGCCCTAGGCGCTCAATGGAGTCCACAAGCACCAGGTTAGGTTGCAGGTGCAGGGAGCCGTAATACATGGCGGTGGTGGTACCGTTGGCCAGAAAGCGTTTCACCAGAAGCAAGTAGCGGTGGCGAGCGGCCTCCAGGTCTTGGAAGGAACACTCCGCGGGAAAGGTGTATTTCCGCAGCCACTCCATGAGGGGGACGTCCGTGCCCGTACCGGTAAATTTGTACTGTGAACATCCGAGCAACGGGCCCACAACGCACGTTACCAAATTACAGGTAATTGTAAGGAAAGAGAATGCGTTAATGTTTATTCAGTAACGGAGAGAATTCCATATGAGCGTAGAAAGCCCTTGCATAATCTCCCAGTTACCTGCGGTGCGTGGACATGAGTATCGATAAAGCCTGGAACGAAGTATTGACCATCCTGTAGATTGCATTAATATGATTAAAATTACTGCCAAATGATTTGAAAGTCCAAGGAGACCATCGGGTCGAGCTTTTACTCGCCTTCAGATGGCGCACTTCACTCAGCCCATACTCGCGCTGCACGGCCTCTTCCTCGTCACCATTTGTAATACGGGCAATTTTGCCATCTTGTATGACGACCAGCACGTCGCGAAGCGCTTCCAGCTGACCATAGGTCGGAGTATGGTAGAAGGTTCCCCTGAAAGCGTGCGTCCCTGCTGCGGCCATTACTTCGATGTACAATGCCAAAATGAGCGCTGAGTATGGCACGTTGCTCACGGGAATCGGTGGCACATGGAGACATTTGATGAGAAAAGTACTTTCGCCGTACGCAACTTACACTTTATGCCCATGACATGTTAAAACGCTATCATCGATTAGTAGTTGCATTACCTGGGCTGGAAAATATGTTGATCTATGTGGTAAGTCCAATATGCATAAAAATTTTGGTCTCTTTTTTCCACACACCGCGCACACCTTCCGTCGTGTCGAGGTAGGCCTAGAATGCAGCATGCTCAGGGCTCTTTGTAGCAGCTTCATGCATGGCAATTTTATATAATAAGAAAATTTGTCAATATATTAAACACCGTCTATACCGGCAAGTGCCTATCCGACTTCCTTATAGAGAATGAAACTTTGACAATGACGATTTATCCCCAATACATAGGTAGAGGGACTATTTCTCAGTGGCTTCTTTGAACCATCTTAGCACACATTGGCATGCGTTACCCGGTTCTTGAAGCTTGCAATCTTCGTATTTCTACTGAATTCTGCCAGGTGATGTGTGAACCCTCTGTTTCTACATTCAGAGCCTCACGTGTGCGCGGGCACCTGATACCATATCAATAAAGAATCATATTTTAAATTGAAGTTACGTGTCCACGTCACCCCAACGTTTCGCATACTCCTCGACTACCAAGTCATTACCCATGCCATGTACGGCTTCCTAAGCTTGCGTAGCGCATCTCTAGTACTCAATAAACATACCCGCGCTTGTGCCCATAAAGTTGCAATACCTGTTTTCCAAGAATTGGCTATTGTCCCTTGGGGCCGCCCACGGCCTGCAAAGCCGTTGTTGCAAATTACAGATGCATAGGGGCCCAAGGTGTGTTGTAGCGTCTACATGCACCGTCAGGCACAGCGTTGCCAAATCGTGCCAACGGCTCGCCCGCATGGTCCTGGATTTACGCTAGTTTGTGCCAACAACGCTTTCTTCCCGCTCAATGCTGACGTAGTATGTCATCACAATGTGTCATTGCATAAGGAGGCCGCACCAGATGCCGCGACACACTGAACAGCAGCACGACCTCCCCTCGGCGCCTCTATCCAGCTCAATATCTTTTCACGAGCGGAAAAAAAGTACAAAAGCGGCATGACTTCATTACTCGCGATTAAACAAGGTCCTCGCCATGTAACTCATCCCAAACCCCCAGCCCTACCCGCGCTACTTTATTCCGCGCTAACTTAAGCTAGTAATATGTGTATAAGCGGGAAACGTCAAGGAACCAACACAAACATAAAACTTGTTACCTATTCTATCCATCAATACATACACCAGATGCGGCTGCGTATGTACTTTATGAAAATTATGGCCGTATCTTACCACTCTCGTTATGTTATACTGGCTGACTGCGGAACGTCCCTTATGCATCTGCCCACCGACCAGCGGGCGTTGTCCACACTTCAAGACGCACCGCGCCAGGAAACAAGACCAGCTGAGACCTAATCCGATCAAAATCCGCAACAGCCCGCATCCCTTCAGCGCTCGTAACGGGACTTCCACACCACGTACGCTGTACTTATTACCGGTAGCGTTGAGTGTGACCACTAGAAACGTGAATGAGCCCGAACACTCACCGGTGACCCCGAACCACCGGCCCGTCCCTGCCACCAACAATACGTGAGGACTTGATTAGAACTGCATTCACCCCAGAACAATACATGAGGACTTGATTAGAACTGCATTCACCCCAGCAGTGATGCATGGGCAATAAGGCAGGTCCATGCGCCACAGTGGACTCATAGCTCAGTGCGCATTGTATTGCGGCCAATCGGCAGTGAGGGCCTCGGAATGCCCCTGCCGACAGACGGCAGGTAGGACCAACATCCAAATCGCGAAGCCCTCCGGCCGCCCATACAAATAGTATCAAGCCTAACTTACTTCGTTTCATTTTGCGTTTCCCACTGGGTCAAGTAATAAGCCGTTAGTATGACCCAGCCCGCAATGCCGCTCCATTCAGCATCATTTCAACCTCAGTACAGCGATACACAGCCCCCTGGCCGTATTGCTAATGACGAGCACGTTTGGCGGAGGGCGCAGCTTCACCACCAGCTGTAGCGTACGCATCGTCCCTTTTTCGGTCATCTGGACCGCAGATACGCATCTCGTTGGCCTGAAGAGACCCATCAACGCCACAAACCCCCCCGCTTATGTCCCCGCCGTCATTGTCACCTCCGACAGATCCCTCAGCACCATCACCGTTGCCATTGCAGACGCTGCTGTCCGCGGGTTCCTCCTCATTGGCTAGGTCCACGAGCGTATCCGCGCCTGCAGGCTCGGGCGGTGTCGAGGCCAACATGAGCCGGTCGTCATCCTCCGGAACACCACCACCAGCGCCTCCACCTCCGCTGCGCTCCAGTGGGAACTCCGACCCGCGCTTAACGCACACTCCCTGGCGCAACGTGAAATGCGTAATTGACAACGACACAAGTCGGCTGCATAAAGCGGAGCAGTGGACGATGTTTCCACGTCTTGACACAAATAGAAACACGGGCAGCACCCAGTGTGGGTGGTGGGGCTTGCGATATGGCGTACACAATGGAATAAGGACATGATGCAGAAACTGCCAAACGAGCTGGTGTCCGCCCCTAAGGCGCACCTGTACGTACACCTCGATGAGGTTCCGGTCGTCACCCAAGTTGATGAACTTTTCGAAGCGCTGGTCGTCGTCCTCGCCCTCAAATACGTCGAACGGACCGGAGGTCCCAGACAGGTTCGTGTCCACCAGCAACGCATCAAACTCCTTGCCCACCTCGAAGGTTCCCACGATGTCCGCCATGTCGAGAGCCTACAGAACAACGGATTTAGGTGAGAAAGGGCATGACGCGCGGGCCTTATATTTGTGTGCAGAATTCGATTTGATGGGAACCATGCAGTTGCCACAAGAAGTGACATGGGTGCATCTAGCCGGCATAAGCTCGCACAGACTTGCTGTTAAGTGAAAAACCTGCTGCTCAACAACGCCTCCAATCGCACCTGCGCGCCCCCCACGGTGGCCAGCCACAACGCCTCTTTAAACGTGATCACGTCCTTCTCCATCTCAGGCGTGACTGTGGTGCCACCAGACACCGCCAGCTTGTGCGCGCGAATGCAGCGGCTGTTAACCACTGCCATACGCTGCGCGAACAGCATGGATGGCGAAATGCCGCCCGCCACGTCAGTGCCCAGACCCACCTTGAGGCCCAGGGAAAGAGCGTGGTTGACCCTGTCCAAAGAACCGATGTGGAGTTTCGGCTGGTCAGGGTGGCGGGATCTCTGATGAGCACCTTTTTTAGGGTTTTAGGGTTTGCATAAGGGTTCAAACCCTAAAACCCTAAAGCCACGCGTGAAATATGTGTGCGGCGAACACGCATGCAAAAAGGGAGGAGGATAGTATGGGAAACAACCAAGGCTTTGTTAACCAAAGGTACAGTCAAGCGGTCGAGCTCATTCACATACAAACACACATACTATCATACCCTTTGGCAAACAGCTCGCGAGTTAACGACAGATCAGGAGTCTTAGTAATTACCATGATACAACAATTACCCTCTCATCAAGTAGCGCCCACCCGGCCAAAGGCAAGGGAGACCATTGCTCCAGCCAAAGGGAATTAGGGTAGCGGGCAAGGGCCCTCCACAACATAAGGCGGGGGGCAAGGAGGATCCACCCTGAATCCAATTGTCCATGTGACCATACCTGAAGAATGCGTCACCGAACATGAAGTTTGACAGCGGGCAGTGGCTGACGGCGGTGCCGCGACGCGCAAGGTGGCGGATGTCGTCGTCCGTTAACAGCGTGCCGTGTGCCATGACGGTGCGGCTGGTGAGCAGTCCCATCTCTTCGAACACTGCCGCGTCCGAGGCGTACTCGGGGTGCATCTCACGCACGCAATTGACCTGGCCACAGCACTCAGAGATGTGCGATTGGATATGACATCCGTACTTCTGCGCGATCTCGGCCAGGCCTGTGCATGAGGTCAGGCATTGGATTGGTGACAGAATGACAAACCTAGTACGAACTAAGGCTACCCAACTTCGGCAACAGTAAGCGCTAGCAGGTACTCCCCATTACTCCAGGGCCTACCTTTCATGAGCTCCGGCGTGCAGGTGGGAATGAAGCGCGGGGTGATGCAGGGCTGGATGCGGGAGCACTTCTTGCCCATGGTGTACGTCACGAATTTCTCGGCGTCTCTGAGCCCGTCGGCGGTGTTCTCAATGTAGTCATCTGAGGACAGCCGATCCATGTTGACCTGCGTTTGCCAGTTGGGTGGGATGGTGAAGGAAGGAGTTTCGTCAAGGTTGGTAAATGTGGGGGCATTGTGTTACGTGGATTGTTGTTCGGTCCTGTTTCTCTGCTTTCGGAGTTCGAATTCCAGCATTCCAGCACATGAGAGCACCCGTCTACAATTCCACCGCTTCCGCCTTCCCAAGTAGCCACGGACATAAATATCTATGTACCAAATGGTTGTGAGAACCATACCAAAATGTCGTATTCATCCGCACCCGTAAGGCCCAGTCCACTTCCTCACCTTTCCCACCACGCCCCTCTGCCCTAGGCGCTCAATGGAGTCCACAAGCACCAGGTTAGGTTGCAGGTGCAGGGAGCCGTAGTACATGGCGGTGGTGGTACCGTTGGCCAGAAAGCGTTTCACCAGAAGCAAGTAGCGGTGGCGAGCGGCCTCCAGGTCTTGGAAGGAACACTCCGCGGGAAAGGTGTATTTCCGCAGCCACTCCATGAGGGGGACGTCCGTGCCCGTACCGGTGAACAGATACTGTCCGAACATTTGTTACGGTATGAGAACGTGGGTTCGATAGAGAGAGCCTTTGGCGGTGAGTGCATGTGTATGATTGAGGAAGGGAAAAAGAGTGTGCACAAGTAATGTGCATCTGGTCACATGGATATGAATACAGATGCGGAACGGCATGCTAGGGAAAGTTTATGTGGGCGCCAGTTGGCGGAATACAACTTGTTGGTTGTAAATCCGCCCCTGAATGAGGTTTTTGCTGTTGCCATCCAGATGCCTGCCCTCACACGCTAAACTCCCGACAAACTCCATACGCATTCATGCTGAGCAAGCTGCGCGCGGCAAGGCGTGGTCGGCAGGTCCGGGATCATGTCACATCGTTATCGGCAGCGGTCCAAAGAAACCCGGGATGGCGAGGGAGTTGTGCGGCCACGTTGACATGATGAGCCCCTTTCCAGGAGCCCCAATGTGAAGATACCGAAATCCGAAAAACGTCGGGTTTTAGTCAAATGCGATCATACCTGTGGTGCGTGTACGTGGGTGTCAATGAACCCAGGCACGAAGTATTGGCCCGCCTGGGATTGGGGGCCGGGGAGCAGAGGGAATAATGCGGGGCAGGCTAAATGCATCCAACGGCTTTCCGTAGGTTCAGGAATACGCGGATCTACTTCGTCAGATGCACGAGTACAACGGCCGGAATGACTGAACGACCTACCTTCAGCCGGCGGACCTCAGCGAGGCCGAATTCTGCTTGCACCGCAGTCTCTTCGTGGCCGTTTGCGATGCGAACAATCTTTCCCTCTTGAACGATAAGCACCACGTCTCGAAGTGCATCTAAGCTGCCGTATGTTGGCGTATGATAATATGTGCCTCTGAAGGCAAAGGTATTTTCGGCGGCCATGGTTAAGTATGAGCTTCAACCCTAACCTATAACATACCAATCCTTCTGGACGTGTGCTCAATTGACATCGGGGTTCATTCGAATGCACAACGGGCATTATATGTTAAGCCTCGGCCATTTGGAGGCCGAGCTGTGAAGTGCATGCACTCATGGGACTATCGGATGCCTCGATAATTGGCCGCGCTGCTCCTGAACTGCTGCTGGCATGCTTTATGTAAAGTGTGAAAAGCCGTCATGCTTCTTCGCTTTCATGTATATAGATTTAAATATTAACATTACAATCACATGTATTACATACGATCGTGGAGTCTTCTGTAGTTGACTTATATGATGCTTAATTCGCGTTGATTGAAACAGACTGAGCGACAACACACATGATCGACCGCCTGCCGTTGACGTATAAACATACATAGCTACAAGCATTTACTGCCTTATGACTATGCCTTTATTTAAATGTTTGCCCATTGTTATCGGGATGTTGCCCGTCCCCTGCTGGGGGCGACATGATCGGGCATGATTGCCACTTTCTTTCGTAGCTGCCCGTCGTACATGTCTGACCGTGTGCCACAACGAACATTTCAGTTATTGATTGCTGCCGGTGTTGAAGTAGCCAGCCCACTAGGATTACAAGATCATCTTGCGAGTGCAAGCTAACTTGAACCAACCAAGCCAACGGATGTGATGAATGCAGGTCTGTATGGCTTCCTGCGTCATTCACTAACAATGCAACCAAAAATCCGTGTGATGTATGCGCAGCACGAAATCTCGTATGAATCTTGGATGGGTTAGCGTTAGCGAAGCTGCCCAAGGTGAAATATTGTACACCATTAGTGACAATTCTAGTATCCTGGGGTATCTATGGGTAGTATCCGTGATGGCCAGTTATTTGGCATCGTTCGATCGAGCCTTTGCTGGAGGCGGATATAACAGAGATACAACAACAATACATCCCAGCCCTTTGTGATCTGCACACACTTCCAGTCCACTGCAACGCCTGCGTCATTTTTAAACGCGTATTATCACGCCAATCCAATCAACCACCTGCTTCACCTGCTTATCAGATCCATCCATCCCCCTCCATGTATCATCGCTCGTGAACCACCAGCAAGCATTACCGATCTACCTGGTTTACCAATACGGAGGTGTCCCGTTCGCACTGTCCTAGACACGTCCTAAGCAGCCCAAGCTCATTGAAAAGAGGGGCTCCAGAGACCCTGTCCTCGTGCAGAGTCTTGAGAGTAGATGACGCGGATTCTGGTTCATGTACAAGGTGTCCGAGAAAGGGTCAGATGGTTTATGGCACACACACGCAAGGTTTATGTGATCTGCAGGCACAGGCCGGTACTTTTTTCCTTTCAAAGAGGTCGTCTTTTGTTCACAGAGGACACATGACGGTAAAGTGTCATTACTCGCCCTACATCAATACCATGCAAAGTGCAGTACATGTCACCACGGTGTATGATGTTTGCGACATCTCCTTTCCTATTTCACAACGGCTAGGCGACTTCTTCTCCAGGTGGCCCCAGTGCTGAAGCTACTGCAACTCATGAAGGGGTTAGCTGAAGGGGTGTCGTAGAGGACGACAGGGGCCAAGGGCCAAACGTTTTTTTCTGGGGGAATGATATCAAGAGGCATCGGAGGGGCAGTGGTGGCAGATGCTGGGTGTACCATCAGGGAAGCGCCGGATGATGGTCGTGGGGATGAGGTTTTCCAGCATTGCGATGGTCTGGGAGAGTGAGCCAGCCCACTTCAGAACCACAATGTGTGGTGGGCTTGGAAGATCATCTTACGAGTGCAATTTAACTTCAACCCACCCAACGAATGAGATGAATGCGGGCCTAAACAGCTTCCTGAATCATTCACTAATAATTCGACCACAATTCCGTGTGATGTATGCGCAGCACGAGCTTGCTTAGGAATCTTGGATGGGTTAGCGGTATGAAGCTGCCCAAGACGAAGTATGGCACACCGGTAGTGACAACCCATCCCTGCCCCATGTGGCCTAATTACGCGCATCTTATCGCGCCACCTGCTTCACCTGATCATCAGATCCATCCATCCCCCTCCATGTATCATCGCGCTTCGACCACCAGCAAGCATTCCCGATATACCTCGTTTACTAATACGGAGGTGTCCCGTTCGCACTGTCCTAGATATGCCCGCAGTAACCCGAGCTCATTGGAAAGAAAACCTGCACCGTTACTCTTTCACACTGCTAGGACCACAAAACAAACAAACTGTAAACCACCAACTTCAATAAAAAGCATAATCCAAAACGCAATACATCCAAGTGTACAGTCATTTGAACATGGGGGCGCTGCATTTCAGCCCCCCATATGGCTGTTTTCCGGTGTCATGTCTTCACCGCGAGCTAGGCGCTCCACATGATGTAGCCAACCGAGGCCCAAATAATAAGTGTTGTCCACCAGTCCCAGAAGCACGAATCGCATAGTCGGATGGAGGTCCAGGAGATCCAAAACGAAAACATCCTACATGCCTACAAGCTCTGGAGCGGAAGGCAACGCTCCTTCTCCACCATGTCAAACGCCATTTTGACGGGCAACCATCCAACTCTCTCACCAGGTGCAACCGAGCGGCGTTCCCAAACCCAAGGCATTCCTCGACCCCGAAAACTAAGGAATGAGGCTGTAGTTAGTTCGGGGAGTAGTTTGAAACTGGCCCTCATCAGTCAAACGTCCGTTCGTCGGTTCATTCCATCTGTCCGTTCATCCATCCGTCTGAAACGCCAAAGGGCATGCAAAGAGCAGCCTATTCCGCTTCGTACCCCCCATCACAACACACGACGTCACACAATTTACACGTGCTCACCGGCAAGCTGCAGGGCCCCCTGCCACGCACCGCCCCAACCGCAGCAACGTCACTTGCCCCTGGAGCCCCGCTCTGCCGGATGAATATCGGATGGCAGACACACCATACTGCTGCCCCCACGTGTGGTCCGATGCACAACTGAAACATGCGAATTGGCAAACACACGCACGGCTGGTCTTGGCATAGATGCGTTGTGCAGTATGATCTCCACAATTTTAAAGATGCCTGGGCCGCCGTGCAGGACAACAATAACCCACATGGGATGACTGTAACCGTATTCCAAAGCCCCGTACCCCATGCATTAACACGATCACAGGGACTGTACTGCTGACGTGAATCCGCAAGTGCTGGTCCCCAGTGGCGGCTGGCGAGTCTACAAACACCCTCTTTCATCCCCCGGCCCCCTTCCTTCCTCCTGCCAAGCAAGGGGCGCCCCTTAGATTAGCCTATCTTCTCATGCCGTGTTCCATGCACGGCCAGCAATACCCTGACACGCGCAGCGCTCCTGCGTCCCTGCATCTCAACATTGCCCTTGGCTATCTCACTTCTCCCCCCCATCACTCTGCCTGCCTAACTCAATGACCCCTTTACTTCCCTTTAACCGCCCCCGCCTCAGAAGGCATCGCAGAGTCTCCCGTGCCGTGATGTCCCAACCGGAAGGCTCTCCGTTCGGCGTGCTCGTGCAGCTTGCGCTCCAACACGGCGCGCCAGATCTCTGGGGTCAGCACGGGCTGCGGCGCACCGTACACAGCTGCCTGTACTGCAGCAAGGAGCTTGGCAAGCTCACGACCTGTCAAACCCGCATGCGGGGAGAGGGATGTTGTCAGACCGCTACTCCGGTTCGTGTTGCTGCGAGGTGAAGTCAGCAAATTGGATTTTTTAAAACATGTAGCAGCATTGTTCCCGGTTTTTGCGGCACAGCGGTAACTCTCCACTGTCGCGCTGTCCGTTGTCCTGTTTTTAACCCCTGAGGGCTCCTTCATCCCCCCTTCCTATCCCCCCCAATTAATCCCGCCTCCACGGGGCTGAGCTCCTCCACCGCCTACCTGAGAAGCCCTCGGTGGCCTTCGCCGTCTCCGTGAGTAGCTCCTCGGTAATGCCCTCACTGATGGTAATTCGATCGGCGGAGGCCTGCACGAGGGAGGGGTGAGGTAAGGCCACAATGAGATGGAGGGGCGGAGCCCAGGGCGGGAACGGGAAAGACGCCAGCGCTGAACGACGCGCGGGGTGCGGCACAGTGTGCGTGATCGCCATTAGGTTAAATGTTGTGTGCAGGTCGTACACAACGACGGCGGGGCACCGGCCGGGTCTCTTCCAAAACTGACCTAAGGGACCTTAAAAATGCGTGGATGGCGACGAAGTCCCCTGATGGCGCATAGGGCGGAATTTGCAGATGCGACGGTGTGAGCCACCGGAAACAGCCCGGGAGTGCGTGAGTGCGGGTCCCGTGGGCCAGCTGAAAGGAAATGACCTGGAAAGCGGAGTCAAAATTAGACCAGCAGACGCCGCCCCGCAAAACGTAACTGGCCCTTCAGGGGTCATCTCTTCCACTCAACCCGCCAGCAAACAACCCCACAAGCGCCGGAGTGAACCACCCAAAAGGAATTGCGAAGGGTGTCCAACCGCCCTCGTTCAACCCCGTGATGCTAATACCCGCGCCCCATCGCCCCGTTGCCTTCCAATCCCCGACTCCGCGCTACCCACCTTGCGACCCTTGACTAGGGCCGTCAATCTCGCCAGAGGGCCTCCAGCTGCCCCCGCCCCCGCACCGCCCTCAGCAGTGCCCGCCTTGGCGATGTACTTGTCCAGGTATAGCCCCAGCAGCCGCTGCCGCTCCGCGAGCCCCGGCAAGCCAAACTCCAGCGCCTCGTCCATGCGGTCTAACACAGCATCATCCAGGTCACCTGTGCAGGCACACACCCATACATATCTGAGCGCATACATATGTGCGTGTGAGTTATGTGTTAGGAGTGTTAATAGTGGCCATCGAAGTGCAATTCCAGTGAGCCAAACCGAACTAAAGATACTGAGTCATGACGAGTCACACTGCGAATTACTGCGACCCTGTTTCGGTAGGGTAATCTCCATAAGGGGTCCCAGTGAGCTTTCAGTAGCGGGAGAGCAGCGAGCAGGGTTCCACGTCAGCACCCATGTGCAATCATGTAGCAACGCCCACAGCAGCCCATTCAAACCGAAACTGACACTGCTTATTTGGATTTCTGTTGGTTCGGTTGGGCCGACACCCCGAGCGGCCCCAAAGCACTAGAGCAGTTCCTCACCAGGTCGGTTGGTGGCCAGCACGACCATGAAGTCCCGGCTCTGATCTCCCGTTCGAAACAGCAGCGCATTGAGAGAACCCCGCAGCCCTTCGCTCATGGCGTCAGAGCGGCGGCCCAGGAAGGCGTCCGCCTCGTCGATAAACAACAGCAGACCACTGCAGGGAATAATGCGAGGGGCCACGCAGAGGTTCAGAGAGGTCAGTGGTGGCATGGACTCGGGTGGCGCAGCCGCATGGAACCTGGCCTCCGGACCGGGACCGGGACGCAGAGGGACACAGGGACAAAGACAAAACAGAGACGACATATTCAACTGATCCTGAGAAGGAATCCTTCCCCTCTCAGTATCTACCCATTACGAATAAGTTTACGACCTGATCAGCGTCCGTCTGCGTGTGTTCTGCACTGCCGCTGTTCCCTCTCCCCTCCCATACACAAATACATACCGTTTTTGGATCAGGTCGGGTCCGGCCACTCCTTGTTACTGCTCCCGTGTGGCCCCACCCCCACTCTCATCTCACCTCCCACGCGTCCCCGTCTTCCAAATCTTTCGAACGGAACTTGAACCCAGAAGATGAACCTCCTTGACACGAACCCCCCTTACCGGCGGCTCTTCTCCGCCCAGTCGAAGGTCTGGTGCAGCTGTGTGACCGCCTTGCCCTCCAGCGGTGCCACATCACCCCCACTCATGATGGCGTAGTCCATACCGCTGGTGCGAGCCATGCGCTTGGCCACCATGGTCTTACCTGTCACCGATCGTAGCGGGATTTAGTTAGGAGCGTAATAAGCAGGGCATACAAACGGGGGGAGAGCCCCGCGCAGGCGGAGGACAATACGCAACACAACGCCACTCACCAAGGCTTACACTCACAAGCCCGCCAGCCTATTGCCGCGCCAGTTCGATCCAATGCACTCGTACCTCGCGCACTATTGAAACCAAAACCTCGCATTCATTCCTACGGGTTAAAATGTGCTAATTGTACCTTCATGTTGGATTCTTCTTTCATCCCAGGAGGTCCCCCGAGCGCAACGAACTTCTCGAGGTTCCCGGGGTCACCGGTGCAGTTGTTCATGACACTTCCCGTCCACTCCCTTCAACAAAATCCAGAGCCGCAAGAGACCCCGCACCCACCCGTTCCGGGAGGTCCGTAGAACAGCATGTGGCGGAAGGGGGCGCCGTGGGCCTTGGTGTTAGCGGAGGCAGCGGCGACCTGCCTAACAGTGTCGTGCAGCTCCTGCGGTACAATAAACAGGGAGCAAGTTTAGGAGGATAGGGGCGATTGGCTGGCCCGTCGTAGGCGCCTTCTTTAGCTCATGCGTCCTAAGCATGGACTGCCATACAGGTTGGCTGTACATCCTCGTGTTCCATCCATCACCGTAACACTAACCTGGTGCAAGATTATGTCGGAGAAGTCCCGTTTGATGTCCTCCTTGGTCTTAGTGGGACCCAGCGACCAGGACTTGGGGTTCCAAAGATTGAACCGCGACGTCTCCCGGATCTGAGTGTGGACGCGAACGCAAGGAACGGAGGGGTTAGTGTAAGCGTGATTCGTAGTTTAGGGCCCCGCAAGCCAGCGAAGCCGACACCTCCTTATTACTACCGCACTACCCGACCCCCCAATGCCCCGTGACCCGCTCTCCCATAGCATCTCCCTCTTTTGAATCAGCCGTAGGTTAGACGGGCCAGACCATGCCCTGACCGGCCCGGCCTAAACTCTGCTGCAGCCCAACTCCTACCTGCGCGTGTTATCCCGCCAGGCCACGAACCTGACCTATCGTCCAGTGGGCCAAACGCAATTCCCATAGCGGCCCCCCACCCTCCCCCCTTCCCCGTAACCTTTCTGCCTGCCTACCAGCCGCGGAGTGCCCAGCCAGGACTCCACAGTCCGTCCCACCACCCGGGTAGTCTCTCGAGTGGCGTAAATGCCCAGGAAGAGCAACGTGGTGCCGCCCACAGCAGTAAGCAGCTTGTTGGTGTCGGTCACCAGCTCCAGGGCGGCAGCTCCCAAGTGGCTCATCACCGCATTGATGCTTTCAATTGCTGCATGAAAGCGGAAAGAATGATGGAAACGGAAGCAGAGGGTCTCACGTGGTGTACGGCGCACAGCATGACGACTTAACTCACGGAGTGTCACCCACAAAGCATCAGCCATACACCCATAAGTCCTGTGCTGTGTACGCCCGAACTCATACACTTTCCCTCTCCCCTTTTTCAATTGCACACCCAGAAGCGCCTACCCTTCCTCGTTTCCTCTTGGTACTTGAGCAGGGCCGCCCGCCGGTTAACGTCCTCATTCTCCCGAGCCTCCTTAATGCGCCCTTCCGCCTCTGCCAGCGCCCGTTCTCGCTGAATCTGTTTCTGCATATCAGCCTAACAACGGGAGAAGAAGAGGCAGGAGGGCAGATGGACGTTGGTGGGGCCAGATCGTGAAAGCTGTTGTAGAGAGAGTCTAGCACTCATTTCGAATCAAATTGGGGTAGAAAGCGAGGCGAAAAGCTGCACTATACGGCACAACGGAAGCCATAACAGTTAACATCAGAGTAGGTATCAGAACACGAGACCGCAGTTTGAACTAAACGTACCGGTGGCTCGAACCACACGAACCCGACGTACACCACGAAATTCAGAAAGAACTCCGTCCCGCAACCGTGTGCCTACCGCGTACTGCTCCGCCGCCCGCCGCTCCGCCTGGATCTGCTGCTCGATTCGCAAACGCTCCTGCTCCGCCCGCACTGACGCCTCCTCCTAATGACATGGGCATTCGCCGGGGGATGGAAGGAATGCGTGAGCAAGGGAGGAATATTGGAAAGAAATCCAGGTAGCATGGGACAACACGGGCACAGGAACGTGCGAATTACCAAGTACTTAACAAGTAGCTCCGGAGCTGCAGCGCAATCTTTCCTTTTGCCGACCATTCAACTTGCTCTCAACTTACATTATCAGGAGGCCTCTACGGAAAGATCGGCCTCCAATGCGTGGAATGCTCACTGGCCTCTTCTTTTCAAGCTGGGTCTCTATTGTCCAGCTGCTGTCAGCCAGTGGCCCTGGCAACCCAGCCCTGGCCTCCCAACACCCTAATAGAGCGCACTTTGCTCCGCATCGTTCGCTCTCGCCCTCAGCCCCACCCCCATTCTCCTTTCCGGTTCAGGCCAAACCCCCTGCCCTCGCTCCTTTGCCAATTACCCACCAACCTGCAACTTAGCCAGCTCCGCATTTCGCTGCCGCTGCAGCTCATGCTCCGCCATCATGCGCTTGCGAGCAAGCTCGTCCTCGTACTGCTTCATACGAGCTGCCACCTGTCGTACAGTCCGGGCATGACCAACAGAGTAGCAGTGAAGAAGAGCAGCCCAGCGACACTGGCAACCAGCAAATCTTTAACTCAAATGTTTGTGTCATGCTGGTTTGCATGTTCGTGGGATACCGCGTCCCGCGCTCACCATTGCTTCATTCCTGTGAGCAGAACTACACCCTTTGCCTTTTACCCCACTATTGTCTGTTCTTCCCGTTCACACCACTGCACCCTAAGACAGAAGCAACCCGTACACTGATGCCCCCCAACTCGGAATTTGTGGCGCCTCAGCAAAAACAAACAAAATACCCTACGGGCCACTAAAGGACGGCTTTGCGGCACGTTGCACAACCGAACTGCACAATTTCCACGTAAGCAAACATGGAATTAGCGCACATGCAACTAACGTGTAACGGCCATTCCCACTGCGTACGTGAAGGTGGCCTTTCTTTGCATGCCTGTCGGAAAGGCTCCGCGGAGTGCTCAGAAGGAAAGGCAGGGAGACCCCTAAAACAAAAGCCACATACCTACCTCCCAATCTAAGGCTTAAACAGACCTCGATGTCACCCTGTTCAACAACTCCGTACTTGTCCGCCCACCTGCCCGCCCGCCCACTTCCTCTCCTCGGGTGTACGCCCTGCCATCCCCAGTCCTAAGCATCACGACCATGACTTTTCGTACCTGCGCGCGCTGCTCCTCCATCTTCCGCTCCTCCTCATAGCGGACAATCTCGCGTTCCTGTGGACGTGGACAGCAAACGCGAAGGAGTGTGGGACGTACATCGCAGGTGAAAATCATATACCATAAAAGGATCCACCAAGCGAAGAAAGAAAACCTTTAAAATCAGGTACTTTGGCGGCAAGGTCATCGGCGTGTTACGGGGTGGGGTGGCCAAGTCGGGAGTTACCTTAACCGTAGTAGTTAACCTTAAAAACACGCGCTCATCGAATCATCCAAAATCATATAGAGATATAACTCCACCAATGTCAGGACATGGGGCCAGACTATGCACCGAAGGGCGGAGAGTGGAAAACGGAACACCCCTTGCGCAAAACAGACGGCTATACTAGAGGGACCTGCGTGTACAACGATGATGGTCACCTTTTCCAACGCTGCTGCCTGACGGCGGTAGTCTGCTTCCTTCTCCTTATGCTCGGTCTGCTTTGTAATCTCTTGCTGCCTACTGAGCTCAAGTGCCTGTGGCAAACACACATACACGTACATCCCAGAAGAAGGACTCGTTGGCACCTTTACCTCACTGTACGCGAAGATAATACGGTGTCCATGAACGGGTCCCCAGACTATGGAGGCTCAGGCCAACTGCAGGGTGCCACCCGGCTGCCAGGTTAGTGAAGCCTTCCGAATAGCAAACTCCCCACGTACGCGTACTCTGGAGTTGTAAATTTACGGGTTGTAGTAACTGTTGACAAGCGTTAAACCCCCCTCTGATTGCCAACTCTGGTGCCAGCGAAGTACTGCGAGATGCAAGTGGTCCTCCAAGGAGTGCGGAATGCTGCTATATTTGCACGCGCAATATATCATTATCATTCCCGATGATGGATTCATGGGGCGATGCAAGTGTAGCTGACGGCGACAAAGTGTCGGAGGTGAGCCGTCATCACAAAAATTGCAAGCGCTCCCCGCGCAAACTATTCTGGTATGCTAATTCTTTCGGTATCAATTTATGTATGGGCCGCTCAGCATCATCGCATCTAGGTAGTACACATATCGTCAGCGATCGGCAGCCGCCGTCCAAGAATGCCGCTTTGTGAACAGCGTGAACGCACCTGCTTGGCATAAGGAGACTTATTGATATCACGCAGTGCTTTAGCACCGCGCTCCAGCGCTTCGGGGTCAAATAGCCTGTCATTGTGGATGCTCGCGGCTTTGTCTTTGTCATCCTTCTCAGCCAAAACATGCGGGGCCCCGTAAGCCGCCATAGCTACTCCACTGCCGAGCCATATGCCAGCGGCCAGACGTCGCGCGTGCTGCGCCATCGCCGGTGAAATATTCGGAATATGACAACTTCAGCTCCTTGGCATGACCTAGAAGGCTAACTATCCCGCAACACTTCATACAACGAAATTATTCCTGAGGTTTGCCCACAGGCTTGGGACAACATTACAGTTACCGTACTGCAAAACGACTTAGCAACCGACAGAAGACCTTACAGAAGTACAGAACTAAAATACTGGAAATCCACGAAATTGTTTGGCTACATGTACGACGTGCAGGGTTGAGAGATGTTATGTACAAATTAGAACTAAGGACATGTATTGCATCTGCGTAGGGCCGTGAGGCGCTATGCAGTGCCAACACGCGCATCCCCGTGCTTTTCCTACTACATGAAGCCCCACTTCTACGGCACCCTACGAAGCTCGTTACCATAACACCCAGTCTTTATCCCATAAGCGAATCCCCCATCCCTTCCATTGTCAGGACGAGCAGGGAAAACTCGGCGGTGCAGACTTTATCAGCCTGCAGCCCCTGCAATGTCATTGCCGCTTAGAAACCCGTGAGGATGCAGGCAAATTAGCTATTCTACCCAAGAAACCCTACCGGTCTGGAGTTCACTGCATGTTTTTTACTATTTTACAGAGGGAAAGCTGTTTGCCGTGCTCCCCGACCAGATTGTCCTCCAGCCTGTTGAGCCCCGGGCTGCGGCGTTTCCATGGAGGACTGCAACCCCCTGTAACCTAACCATTCAAATGCCATTCTCACCAAAAGCTCAATGTCCCTCCACGCTCGTGTATTGTCTGTGTTCACTTATTTACTGATATCCTGTGTTTGCGTGTGGTCATGATTGTGGCAACCGTAACCTTCAGCAATGAATGGCTCTTGATGAAGACTGGCTGTCTCTGCTGTTTAGCACGGCGGACATAACACGGATGCCTTCTGGCATCTAACCCTACCAAATACGGTACGATCCTAGTCAAATTTTAAAATGTGAACAATTGGGCTTGCGGCCTCCCTGAAAGAACTAAACAGCGGAATGGCACACACGCTCACTAACCTATACACGAATTCAAATTGATGGGGAAGGAGAGATCGGCCTCGGTGGCCTCGCCGGCAAAGAGCATACCTGTGCCAAAACACCCAGCCTACACGCCACCACGTCCATGGACCTCTGGTGGTCACCTGTGCGAATGTGCTAGAAGGAATCCGAAGTCCAGGTTCTGGAAAACTGCCCATGCCGCTCACAAACCTCTTGAAAACATTGTCCACTGGTCTCCCCCCCCCGTGCCTGAAGGGTCCCGGCATGAAGGCGTTAAAGTGTCCGTAGCTAGCATCAACTATCTTCCACCGAATCGAATTCCAGATAGCTAGCAGCTGCTGGCCTATGTATAGTGGCAGCACTCACGTTGAAACATACATCAGCAATTATTAGTAACAGATCCGCGCCTTGGGTCGTGCCATGTTGTTTTCCTCCAAGCAATGGAAAACAAGGCGTAGCAAGGCATTCGGCAAGTAAGCAGCATCCGCAAGAATACCTATCGTAGTAGCCTCCACCTCCTGTCGGATCACATGATCAGCATTTATGTGTGTAGGATAAGCGGGTTTTGCTTCACCCGCGACCACTACCTGGCAGTCCCTACCTTCCCCAGTATTTCGGGGCACCCTCATCCTTTCACCCACGCAGACTTTTCCGAAATCAGTGATTTTCCCGGGTTCGGCATCCACCACCAGCATCCAATGGAATCTGCCAGATCAACGGCGGCATCAACTCCAAGTATGAGGCGTCGGTTCTTCTGCTACTGCTAACTCAATATCCGAACTGGCCCAGAGCAAGAGCCGCTGGGGCGCCGATGGGCAGGGGGCGCCTTCACCGTTCCAGTACACCGTCCCGAAATTGCGCATGTAACCTGCCGTTGGGGCTAGACAGCCGCGAACCTGCTCACAGGCAATCAGAGGTGGCCTTCTCATATTAGATCCCCATTCCTCTCCAAACCCACACAGATTCGGACTCCGTCATTCAGCACCATGACGCATACCTTGGCATGGCTATCATCGCTGCAACCCAACCGATTTTACCCGCATCCCACAGTGGCCCCTCCTGCTGTTGAATTAAAATGCCATCGCACCTAGGAAATACCTTTTAAGTTAGCGGAGAAGTGACAGAGGTATTGAGCGAGTGCAGGCATTGCATGACCGAGGGCGGAAAGCAACTGATATCACGACTGGCGCGTAGCCAAAGCACGCGGCAGCCCCATCATCCCTGAAGGTGACCCCTGATACACCCCTCTCTATCACCGTCTGAATGCACAGGCTTGTGACAAGAGCCGTCAATTCAAATATGTTTCGCACAGGCTACTTCTATTCCAACATCGCAGGAAAAGTGCAGAGGGCAAATAACGGGGTTCTGGTATCAATGTGCGCCATCAATACGCCTGAGCCCGACCCGAATGTAGCGACCGTGAGGTTTGGAATAGCACCGCTGAAGAAGATTGAAAGCTCCGTGGGTTCTCCAGCCCATCATGTGATACGCATCCCTTTCTTAGTAATGACCCAGACCACCTGTAATGATACACGAGGTAAAAAGCAACTCCTCAACCCAGAGATGGAGAGAGAAAAAAAGAGTTCATGCCCGATAGCCCAAATCACCCATGATACCTCCCACGCCCGATGCTGCATCACCGAGGTCGCAGCAATGGCAGTAGTCAAACGCAACCACCACGATCACCCCAACCTACGCTTTGGAGCGGCTTTCGCAGGACTCGCTACCTCACCCCATCTCTCCGCAAAGCCCCGACGACATAAATTACAAGTGAAGACCACAAAGCTTCGCTTGCGACGCCGTGGGGCCCCCATGGGAAAGATCCCCAATCTTGGTCGGCTCTTGCACGCTGGGACCCCAGTTTTGCGCCTCTGACGCCTGCTCTGCTGCACCGGACCGGTTATGGTATCAGATTGCGGATCCCGCTCCATGAAGGTGACACGGACAGGGTGCAGGCCCTTGTGCATTTCAATACCACCCTACCGCTGCGACAACCGAGGAGGACATTACGTCCTCTTGCGCCACACAGTCAAATACATGAAGAAACGAAAATGATAAAAAAAGGTTGGCCCCTTTTACCCATGGCATGTGCGCGAATGAAGGCCTATCAAGGAGGACGTGCAATTTCTTCAACTGGCGCGCCTTGCCGCAGGCGAGCTCGCCAGAACCGGATAAGTGTTGCGCGGGAAAACGCACGTGGGTGCTGACGCTACCGCCATTTCCCCTCGGTCCGATAGTCATGGCAGCGCGCCCTGCAGCAGGGCACATCCTACCCATACAGATGGTGAAACTGGAGCCTTGATCGGCACCTGCTCAAATGCTCAAGACACTCTCCAGAAACCGAAATACCATTACTATAAGGCTTTCTGTTGTATCACCTAAATTCTGGCCTGCTGGGCTAGCCTTCAGAATAAGCAAGACACAGGATCAACGAAGTCAACATAATTATTGCACAGCAGCCAAAGAACCAGGCAAGCCAGGCGACATCCGGTATAGGTACAGGCGCTCGACACCAGCGCCAAGACAGGAGCACTGCAGGCCACCCTTAACAACGACAACGCAATCACTTAGCAAAAACCATGCTGCTACGTGCATGCTTTTACAATTCGCACGCGCCATACATGTAGGCCAGTACGCTCTGCACGACATGCTGGGCATGCACGAGTAGCACGCTCTAACATGCTGGTGTGCCAAGCCGCTAGCTGGGCTCCAACCCCTGAGATTGCCCATGAGATCATGCATACTTGCCTCAAGGCTGCCCCGACCCATGCCACCAAGCCCGCGCCAGGTAGCGTCCGACCATCTGAGCTTTGACGGCTTACCATACGCCTTCATATGTATGCACCTTGCGTGTTCTCTTGATGATGTGAGATTTCTCATGAATCAGGACCATTACCGAAAACTCCATACACTCCATCACCAGCATTCCCATGTCAAGACCTGCGCCCGAAGCAGCGTCAGGACCTCGTAAAATCACCATCAACAGCAAGCCCCGCGTATCGACTAGTATTCAGCAGCGCTTTATTGTAAAACTCCACACGCAACTGAACGCAACATTATACTTGAATATACACACAGGCACAAACAATGCCTCAAGCAAAAGAACATGCCTTACATCCGCCTGAGTATACGTTTCCCAAACACGGATGATATATCGCTTTGACCAAAATTCACACAAGCTTGAACATCCCCCGATGGACATTATTTTTCATTCTGACCACTCTATACGCTAATAGACACACACTATACTGACGCAATATCCCTGTGACTTAACTTCGGTAATCACCCGTCCACCATATCGCTCTGGCTTCTCTTTCCCCCCCTTCCCAGGAGAGACAGCAAGAATGCCCAGGTTTGCGCGGGGCGGGAGGAGGTGCGCCATGCTTTATCACGTAGTCTAATGTGAACATATAAATATAGTTTTGAGGCCTCACATCACAAGAACACGCATCGCATCAAAGCCACCATGGGAAAGGTAAGTAGAGGCAATAAGTGCAGTAGAGGTGATTGCCTATCCTCCTCCATAAGGGCTAGGCCTGCATTCACCCCACGCAACGGGGCGAGCTAGTTGAGGTGCTTGACGTCATTCGAGGTCGACTAATACTCCAAAACTAGCAGGACGACGTCAAGGCAAGTACGAAGCTCCTCTATCCCCTGCCCTTCCTCGCACTGCTCGCAAACGATGAACACGAAAGTTAAGCCATACACACATGCACGACATATACAAGAAAAGCAAGTGCTTGTATACGAACCGTGCTTGTATACGAACAGTAACAAAAGGGCGGATGCAGGCAATATGCAAGGCCAGGCCTCGCCATCTGCCCCACGAGCATGGTGATGCAATGCTACCCCGCCGGTTTGGAAACGTCCGTTGAAACCAACAGTTTGATGTCCATAGTCAGGGCAATCGCAGCAGCAACTGGAACGACATCAATTCCACTGTTCTGTCCTAGCGCAAAGACTACGGCTGTGCCCCGTGCGCCGTGGTGCATGTCACCGTCCATCACAAATACGTTTGGAAGAGGATAATCACGGCCGCGGCGATACACGGGCACGCACATACAAACTCAGCCTTATACCAAAGATGGTGAGAATCCTCCGCAATACAGCTAGGTCAGCAAGTGTGCCCTACGCACCGGCAAACAGTTGGCAATATCGTGCAGTACCTTCAGGGGTTTCTGGGTTCATCTTTGAAGTTTGCAGCCGCCACCGCCAGTAGAGTACGCTGTACAACAGACCGCGTCACGGCATGTATCCCATCATGGCTCATCAATCCGCGCCGCTCTACCTCAGCAGCGTGGCTGCTCTACCTCACGCACTCTGCGTGTCGCTCTGTCTGTCAGTCGTCCCTGCGTTTTCTCTTAAGTTGCGATGCGTGCGCACGGCAGGGTGCACTGTGTCGCTGCAGCATTGCAATGGGATATCCCAAGGGGCTTTCGAAGCTAAGTACTGCTGGCCCCGCCATTTGCCGCCTCCGCCCCCTGTCCACAGGATTGCTCACGCACAGGCGTGCTGCCAGGGGTATTATATAATAGGTACGCGTCAATCGTGGCATACAAGGCAGCATCGGCGACGTCAGCTGCAGTGGCACCGACACAAGTCGGCATCTGCTGCGCGCCTCCTGGGTCAACGCAGGTCCCACTAAAATTTTGCTCTGCCGGGCTGTCGTACTCCGAACGCATGGGGGAGGATGTTTGACCGTTGGCGCTTTCAGCGACGGCAATGGGCGACCCTGGCAGCACAATAGGTGGTACGACGGATGTTACGGCAGCTCCAATGGCAGCAGCCGTACCAGCTGCGTCACGATAAGTTGGGACTTGTTGGGTTGCAGGTGTTGGGTTGGGTTGAGCAGGTAGTTGCCGAGCGCTGCTACTGAGGGATGAAGCTGTGGGGGAGACGGCACCAGCGGCGGAGAAGGCGGACGCCGCGGAGGTGAAAGAGCTGGGCTTTGGGGTACCGACAGCAACACCGGGGCCCATAGCGCCGCTGTAATTGCTAGCCACGAATCCCGCGGATGGTAGGCCCGTCGCAGCGGTGGGTGAACTGGCCATGAAAGCACTAGGCTTTGAAACCTGCTTTTGTTCCTGCTGGTGCCCCTGCTGCGGCTGTGGGGGTTGCTGCGCTAATACGGGTGGGGACGCGCAAGAGGGCGGCGACAGCAAGTCCCGCTGTTGCTGCTGCTCCTGCATATGTTGCTGCTGCAGCTCTTGCTCTTGAAGCAATGGCATTTGCAGCGGCTCTGATAGTTGTTCCGGCTGCTGCTGTTGCTGCTGCTGTGCCTGCAGCTGGGCCATCTGCTGAAGGGCCTGTCGCATCATTTGGTGGTGTTGCTGTGCCTTATGCTGCTGCTGGTGCATCTGCATCTGCTGTTGCACTTGTTGAAGCATTACATGATGCTGCAGAGATGCTGATAACGCCGATGCCAACACTCGTTCCACGCCGTCGCCACCGCCTCCAGCTGCAGCAGCCACGCCCACTGGTGCCGGCTGCGGCTGCGGCGGTGTCGGGGCCTGAAGCGGCGAGAAATCGATGTTATTGCTGGCGAGCGCAGCTGCAGTCGCAGCCGTAGGATTATTGCCAGCAACGACAACGTTACCGCCGCCGGCGTTAACTTGCTGTATGGCCGCTGCCATGGCGGCGGCCGCTGCCAACGTCCTGCCACCATTGGGTCCTAACGCCGGGCTGGCGGCTGCAGCTGCACGGGGCCCAGCTGCACCTGCCCCGGGGTTCCGGCCGCAGCCCGCTGTCAATTGCTGTTGAAAGATATGGGGCAACGCTTGACCGAAGCCACCCGAGCTTTGAGAATTTCCCTGTACCTGCATGACACATGAACCCAATAATAATCTTTGAATTGGGGGACAGGAAAGCGCGCATGCATGCATTTTTGGAACTACTGGCAGGGATGGGGCAAGACCCATCACAAGCACGGACGAGATGAACGGCGGCCCGGGATTGTGAAGCCCGCCCTCCTTACGTGCGATGCGTATGGTTTGCCTAAATCCACAGGTCTCACAACGAGAGCCGATCGCGTGATTATCTTCGCACGGAGGGACCACGACTAAAGACAGAGCCTCATAGACCTTATTGGAAGCACAGGGAGATTCGAATCCTCCAACACATCCAAGCCAATATGGTGAGTCGGACTGCATGCCCCCCTGCGAAACCCTCCTCTCCAGGCACCTCTGCCTATCATCCGGCCTTCAGATCGGCCTCTCATACTCCACCAGTCCCACCTGGTTAAGTAGTAGCTGCAATACGTTGACTAGCTCCGCAGCAGTGGGTCGAAAGTGAGGGTCGTGCGACCAACAAGCAGTAGCTACATCCCTGCAGGGCAGCAAGCGGGGGGATGAGGACGGCGAAATTTTGCTGACACCTAGCGCGGGTTGTTTTCATGCCACCTTCGGCCACCAGCCGCATGGGAAAGAGAGCTTAAGGCTCTGGCAGTGAGACGGCTGCAGCTGGAAATGTGAAAACGAGCACGCAATACCGCACCGGAGACCCAAACCAGCACACACAACTCACGCCGCCCTGCACGCGCGAGCGCCTGTTGCTCTTAACCTCAGCAGCGTGCAACGTCAACCTAACATAAACATTACCCAGAGGCAGTACAATAGTACAGCGGAATAAACGGGAGCAGCATCATGCAAAAGATCGGATATAGGATATTTAAGGCGTGACCTTCATATGAATAAGTGTGCTAGGACGGATGCGACCCGACTCTGGGTGCGTCGTTGTATCTAGAGCGCGCACCTGTACTCCTTGGGGCAGTACGGCGGCAGCGTGGGCCGCACCCCCTTCCTGGCAAGCTGTATGGCCTCCTTGCCCGGCATACACTGATCCTGAGGAACTCCGGTCATCAGCTCCGCCATCATGATGCCAAATGAATACACGTCCACGGAGCTTGTCAACAGCGCGCCCTTACTGATCACCTTGGGAAGAATGCAGCGCAGCACGTGCATGTTGGGCAGGGAGTCCGGGTGAATAGATCAGGACAAACATACAGAGTCCCGCGCGTTAACGGGGCGGGAGAACAGGCTCAGGGTGGTTGAGGTGAGAGGGCATGCAAGAAGCGGTGAATGGAACATGAAGCAAAGGGGATCTCAAATCAGCCGGTTGTGACAGGCCATGAGTAAGATTTGGGTCACTTCTGTCGCAAGGGGCAAAAAGGACCAGATGTGCTGGCCTGAGGAAGAGCCCCATACTAGTACAATTCCGATGGGCTCCCTGCCCTCTGCGTTCCCTCTTTCCACCCCCCTTACCTCGGGTGCCATATGCGTGAGGGTACCCAGCGCTCGAGTGACAGTGAAATGCGGAAATGTGGGGCCGCTGCCGTCCTCCGCGGGTGGCTTCAGCATACGCACGCAGCCGAAATCCGAGAGCTGGACAATATTTAGAGGGCAAAGCAATCGTGCGCCGCAGGCGGGACGCGTGCGATGAAATAAAGAAGGTCAATGAAAGCCAATACCGTTACGATGCTGCAACGGGGAAGAAATGCACACACTTGGGCAGCATAAGGGTGACGTGGCCGGAGCGGTTGCGCTACTGAAAGTTAACAAATGGCCCCCGCGGGCGCTGCCAAGCCCAATCAGCCGTCTGTCCCAAGCCTCCCCGTACCTTGCACGTCCATCCCCGCGGGTCTCTCGGGTGGCTCCTCAGCAGCACGTTGGAAGGCTTGAGATCGCAGTGTACCAGCGCCAATGAATGCATGTGTCGCAGCGCCAGGGCCACTTCCAGCAAGCAGATGTACATAGACTGCGGGGTTATCGCGGGGTGATTGGAAGGGTTTTAGGGAACAGGGTGCAAGGTGCGGCTGGGGGAGAAAGGAAGGATTAACAGACGATAAAGAAACCCCCTATTCAACTATCCACTATCGGAATGTGGAAAGAACCCAGCAGATATATCTCCAGTTCGGTCCTTACCGTGAGGTCCAGCCGTGGCCAGCCGTTTGCGTCCACACCCCGCTTGAAGTAGCCCCTTCGCAGGACGTCCTTGAGGGTGCCCGCGTCGCAGTACTCCATCACAATCACCAGGTTGGTGGGGCCTAAGGACGTGAGGGGCAAGGGCCGATCTGCTGGTCAGCGACCAGCTCAAACCAGCTCGCACTTGGGTCTACCGGGCCTTGGAAGTACCGTTATTACGTCTAGGAAGGGTTGCGTTCGATAAGATTCAACGAGTCTCAATCCTGCTGAATTCGTTATAGAAGGGACCAGGGTGTAAAGCGCAGGCACAATCTATAACCCCCTTCCCAGGTACGTGAACGCCTGCTCTGCAGCCCTCAGCCGCGCCATCCAAGCACCGCACCGCACCTTCCGATACCATCTCCTCTGTGGCGTCCACCCGCCGTACCAACCGCAAGTAGTTGTTCGCGCTGACGTTGAGGATTGGGGGCTGCGTGCCATTGGCACCGCCGCCGCTGTCGGGTAGTCTTGCTGGCGCACTGCTGCCGTCATCCTGGGCGTACCCCACCACGAGCACGTCAAAGAAATAGTTATGGACCTGTGGGCAATAGCAAAGACGGCGCAAGTTACATGTGACGTGACGGCCGCTTACTTTAATTCGAAATCGTAATACGATACTCCCCAACTCAAAAAGCTGGGGCAACTCGGCGCTGCTTGGGAAGATTCAAAGCGCCAAACGAACTGGGACTGGAAAAATCAGGGGGGACTGGAAAGGGCCGACCAGTACTGACCTGTACGATATGCGGGTGGTTGACCGCTGAGGTCACCGCCAGCTCCAAAGCGTCACGAATCAGCTCCCGCTTCGCCGTACGTAGCACCTGCTCGGGATCTATGGGCCGCACGGCAGCGGCTGCCGGCCCCCCACCTCCGCCGCCACCACGTCGGCTAGCCGCCGTGGCCTGTTGCTGTTGTTGCTGCTGCACCTTCGCGATCAGCGCCCCAGGCATGTCCTTTGCAACCACCTATTGCGGCAGTTGCATAACAGAGGCGATGATACGGGAAGAAAAAGAGTGAAGATGGGGTCGGACGGAAAAGAGGCATACGTGTGCCATCCCGACCAGTGTACGCGCCTGGCCAATCGAAGTGGCGGCAATGAGTAGCATGGAGAGAGCAACGGGACACGGACTTGAAATGCAGACGACTGCGAGTCGAGAACCCCTAGAAACATCAGGGCGGAATCGCCTACTGGCTGCGCAGGAAATTGCTAGTTCTTTGCGGTCTGTCCTTCCTCCTCCTGTTCTTCCTCCATCCTGTTAATCCTCACCTTAACTGCCACCTCCAGCCCATGCATTAAGCCTCGAAACACCACACCCTGGCCGCCCTGCCCCACGGTCTCCCGCAGTCGAATCGAGTACAGGTCGTCAATGGACTCCCGCGTGCTCGAATCCCCGGCGGCCTGCCAGGCCTGGCTCATCTGGGGTTGGGGTGTGAGGTATAACCGATGGGAATTGTTATGGTTAGGATTGTTACGGTGTCCCGCTGTGTTAGCTGCTGAGCAGTGCAGGAGGAAGAGAGGAGAATGAGAGGTCCAGAAAGGAAAACAAGAGGGGTTGGATGGCTAGGGTGGAGGCGAGCAGGCGCCTCGCGCTCGCGAGGAGAACGCAATTGTGCAATCAGGTTTACGATTCTTCTTCTTCTTGCGGTCATGAAAAGGACAACGCACAATCACACTTTCGATGCAGACCATAAAAGTGTGTATATCTAGTGCCTTCTGGTTCTCGTTGCAGCCTCCAAATCCTCACCCGCCATGTGCAGCACCCAACTAAGCAACGGTGGATGGTAGATGGCATTACCACGAGGCGATAAATCGTTTACCTGGGCTGCAGTAATGGTGGACTGTATCCCTGCCACGACCACTTTCAGATGCGCTGGCGAGTGGCTGACCAGGTCGTCTACCGAGAAGCTGACGGAGCGGCAGAGCCCACCCAGGCTGATGGCGCCGCTGAGACCCCCGAGAACTGAATTGACGGAGACGCTGGCGCCCTCACCGCCGGCACTGCTGGCGCCGCACCCGGACTGTGCCCCGCCCGTGGGTGCCGCGCCTCCCCCCCCTTGGAGCCTCATTCCTCCCCACTCGGCCGCCAGCGGACCCAGCAGCTGGCGGTGGATGTGCGGCATGAGCAGCTGCGGCCGGCATTAGGAAAACCAACCCGGGCAGGACCGTCTGTCAGGGCAATACGGTAAGGGCCGAGGATAGTGTCCACAACCTGGACGGGGACTGCAGGGAGCAATGCACCCCGCCCATCCTCCCAACCCAGCTCTCGTTAGTGCACAATTGCAGCCATGCCACCTAATCCTGGCAATGCCAAGGATCTCTACGGCATCCGTTCATCAAGCTGATTGGACTTGCTTTGAGCCAAAGTGACGGGGAGTCCCCCTCCGACCTGCCCCTCCTGCCTCACCTGCAGCATACACTGCATCTCCGCCCGCACCTCCTCCAGCACGCCACCAGGCAGCTGCTGTTGTGCCGTGCATACGTACAGCGCCACCTCGGGCGCCAGCGTTGTGTCTGCCGCGCCCGCCACTGCCAGCGCCAGGCATGCGGGTGGCATGCGACAAAGCTGGAAGGACACCTACATGTAGAACGGCAGTATGGCAGCAGCACGGCAAAGAGCCTCGCAAAAGCATATCACAATCAGATCAAGCTGCAAGTGTACTACCTGCGCGGCGTCCTGCACGACTCCCAAGCTGACTGTTCCTGACGAGTCCTTACATTGATCTGCTCTGTCTCGGGCAGGACCAGCACCATAGAATCAATGCACGGCATCTGTTTCAAACGCGCTTGCACCGTACACCGCCCCGGGTTTGGTGAATCCCTCTACCTATGCGCCGCCCCGCGCCATTACTTCCCGTTTGCCACGCGTTGTGCTCGCATGGGACTTGGTCCAGTGCGGCTCCCAAACTTCAGCATCTCTCATTCCCATGTCAAGTATGCGTGTGCGTAGATTTCTAGGCTAAGCCGCGCAGGATAATAGAATACAGTTGAAGCGAAGTAACAATTGCAAGGGTTTTAGCCGACAGAGGGTTGAATAACCGATGCTGGCGTAGAAACACTCGGGACTCCTTACCCCCCGACTTTCACCCATTATCCCGTTCCAAACCCCATCCCATACGCGGTGAATCCCTGCAACTCTTCCGCCTGCCGGGGCTCGCACCTGCACGTCCCGTCCCGGCTTGTCCTCCTGCTGGAGGTAGGCCCGACAATTGGTAATTACGCGACCGCTGCCAGGTGCCTCCCTGGTGACCACGTCCAGTAGAAGCGTATCCATGAGGGGACCCAGCACCCCTTGAAGCGGAGCAGAAGTCCCGGATGAGACGGCGTTCTGCCGGAAGGAGGACGGAAGACAACGGAGTCGGAGGCAAGCAACCCAAGGTTGGAACAGAGAGGCGAAGCCTGATGAACCCTCCTCCCATGACCATGACACTGTCCACAGCTCAGGCGTCCACGGCCACCGCTGCTTCCCAACCCCTTCTCCCGCCCTAACCATTTCCCTCCAAAAGGATTATATACAATGGCGCTTTCTCTCACCGTTCCTGATCCCGCTGCCCCTTGCTGTGACGAGCCGCTCATCACATTGCCACGTGACAGATTGGTGATTGCTGTGCCTACCACGCCGCCACTGCCAATGTGCGCCGACGCCGCCGATGATGCTGGGTTGCATCCTACCGGAGTCGGCGGTCCTGCTCCCGCTGTCGCCGCGGCCGGCGGGCCAAAATAGGCCACCCTGGCTTCCATGGAGTCCGCGAATGCAAGCACGCAGCGGGCTCCTTCCAACCGACAGTGCCACTCGAGAAGGGCTCCGAAACCCTCGTGAATGGTCTCCACCATAGCCTGCGTGTCAACAGTACAGTCATGCGCGCAAGCTCACAACACAACTCGTAAGCTCACGTCGCATACCATCCGATCACACAGACCAAGAGATCATAAACCAACCGAGAATCAGGTAGGAGAGGGTATTGCGTCAGGCTGGACCGCCGATGCCCCAAGTCGTAATACCTTAGCTGTTATCATGGTTAATTGATTTCCCTCTCCTTCTCATCCCCTCGCTAACTGTCGGGCTCGCTCACCCACCTGTAACGTCTCCGCGCGCTGCACGGCCGCCAAGGTCGAAGCCACCTGGGCAGGGGAATAGCGGGAAGGATACGCTAACCATGTGGTGGGTGGACAAAGGCAAAATCCCGACGCGGATAGCCCTACGTAGGGCTGCATGACCAACAGCCCAGAGCAAAACAACTATGGGGTAGTCGTAAGCACACAGATCTAAGTGGGCCAAGTGTAAGACATTATTGCTTCAAAACATCTAGCCCCACATCAGGGTCAAGTCCATACCAGCGAGTACATAGGCAGCTGCTTAGGGTCCGAAAAAAAGGCTAAGCCAAGCACCCGCGCGAAGACCTCCAGCTGCGGTATCGCCATCGACAGATGAGGCGATGCACTACCGCCATTGCCAATGCCGTCGCCGTCGGCGTCCAACACCGATGCCGCAGCCACCGCGGGCCCAGCTAATGTCAACGCCGCAAAGACCGATCCGTCCGCATCCAGAATGGGCACTGCTGCAAAGTCTGTGAAGTGGGCGTTGTGGTGCATCCGGCGCCAGTCCGGCGGCAGTACGGAGGGGTCGGTTGCGGCGCCACCATTGTTGATGGCCGAGCGCAAGGTCACCGATGGCTGGGCCAACCCCGGCGGTATTGAGCGACAAATCGTTACCTGGCGCACCGGGGGTGAAGAGAGTATTAAGCTGCCAAGCAGACAGCAGGTACGCATTTGAATGTGCGCAGTATGATGGCGCTGTGGGCTTTTCCTTCTCCTATGGTCGCATGCCACCATCTGGGTGCTTAGCCTTAAATTTGACGTACACAACAATATTAATAATAATCTCCGTCCTCCCTCCTCCCCATAACGCGAATTGACAAGTCACACAGAACCTCTACCCACGCTGCCTCCCATAACACAAGCCGCAACCGCGTCTCCCCACGCACTTTGCCACGCAGCAACAGCTGCAGACTGTTAGGCTCCCCAGGCATCGCCAAAAAGCCGGCAACCTGTCCAAAGGTGCCGAGGTTGGTAGAGAAGCGGCCGATGTGGAGGCTGGCTGGGCTGACGCAAAAATCCGCCGGCTGGAGGTCACCGGGCTGCATCATCTCTGCCTGCGGCCCGCCCGACGAAATCACCACGAAGCAGGCGTGGTAGGGGCAAAAGAGGTGTACGCTGCATGAGAACAAGGGGCAGAGAGGATACCGTTGGAAACAAGGGTAAGATGAACGATTTTGCACTAAAGATGTGCATGGCTTGCTGCCGACGATT
Organism: Volvox reticuliferus; assembly: GCA_019650235.1. Classification (NCBI taxonomy): domain Eukaryota; kingdom Viridiplantae; phylum Chlorophyta; class Chlorophyceae; order Chlamydomonadales; family Volvocaceae; genus Volvox; species Volvox reticuliferus. The sequence continues at coordinate 826,859 of BNCP01000010.1, read as the reverse complement.
TTGCAGCCTGGCTACCAGTAGCCCAGCAGGGGCGGGACCACTCACTCGAAGCCGTGACACCCGAGCACGATAACTACGTCGATATGGGAAAGCCATCGGGAAGCCGGATAGTATGCAATCAGCCGATGCCCGCGTGGCTATGTACCGCCCTGTACATCGTCGCAATTACCTTACAAAGGCTGTGCCGCAGCACGCGGCCGCTAGGCTCATAACCTGGCATAACCGCTCACGCCAAGTTCCTCTCACTGTTTGCAAACCATCGTACAGCGCCTACGGGCAGCCGAATCAATCCGATTACTCAACAGCCGTTTCAAAGTCAACGCGTTTTTTTCAGAATTCCCGAATAAATCGTGCCTGCCATTGATGCTCCACAGGAGTGATAGACGTCCGTCTATCATCCACAGGAGCCGGTTCGGCTGTAGGCTGGGCCGCCGGCGTCTTGGGCGCAGCGGGCTGCTCGCCCCCAAGACATAAAGATAAAAACTTGAACATTTTCCTTCAGCTATGTCCCGATCCTACCGGACAGCGGGTGGGCTCATTATGCCTGACAAAGCTGTAACAAGCAGGAAAGCGCACAAGCACGCTCCATTAAATGCACTCCAACGTTCGTTTGTTCTGGAACATTTTTTTACATAGTAATTCAAAAAGCTACTTTCACACTTCCCATCGGTCGCACCAGCGTGCGTGTACGTCAAGATTACGTGGGAACGGCAACAACAGGCGTCGTCCTGCATACGGTATGCGGGTTGTAATGCAACAAAACCAGCTATTAATACCATACTCTGTCGCATTTTACGGTGCCTATACCTGTACATGCATGCATTTAAACTTTAGTCAACGGGATCACGCAACTGGAGCTTCCCGAGGAGCTAAGGGCGAAAGGTTTGCGTGAGGGTGTTCATTTCTCTCGTTATTATTATCCAGAATGCTCAGACGGGGCCCTGACTGTTAGGGCTGCAGCCGGGTACCTCGGCCTTCAAAGCCTGTTGGACGTCTGGTCAGTAGGGCGTCTAATTGTACTGCACCTAGTATCTACCGATACAAGTGCGTACCCATTCCTGCCTGGGCGAGAAAGAAGTCGTCTTTTGCCAGCGGTAGCACACCAAGACTTTCACCTGAACTTTCCATTGGCGTGTTCTGCTTAAGGACCCCATCCCACATGACGCCTCCTGCTCGTTTCACTCTTTGGCCGAGCCAGTGCTACCAGCGCACAGCACATGGCCCACAGTCCTGTCCTTGGCAGAATCGTCGACGCAGCACCGCGACACCGCGCCAAGTTGCCATAAGCTGTAGTGCACCGCGCAGCCGGGGTGGCAGGCACCCGGAGCTGGTGCAGTCAGCCACGCGCGGGGCACAGAAAAGAACCGAAAGCAGTGGCGGCAGTGAAGCTGGTTCCAGCACCGCAGCCGCAGCAGTTGAACAACCTCGGCCGGAGGACATGGACGAGAGATACAGGCGGTACGGCAATTCCCATGCAAAGAAACTAGGCGTAGAGGGTGGGATACGTGGCAGCTCGTCCAAAGTGGCTTTTGAGATCCAACGGACGAAACCCACATGGCACGGCGACCCGCAAGGAGGCAGGAAATATCTGAAAGGTTTGGTCAGGCTTCATGTAATGCTGCGGCGCCCGGTTAAAATGACCACGGCAGTACAAAGCCCGCTGCTACGTCCGTAATAAAGGCCAAGGCCGCGGGAATGGACGCAAAGGGTCTGTCGGACGGATGGGTTGTCCATCCGTCAGCCCTTTAAGAGCGCTAAGTCTTCATGGCCTGCCCCTCGCGAAGGTCGCTAATTCGCCTCCCGACCTCACACCTCTTGAAGCGTCGACCCGTTGCGCTATCGGTGCTGCCTGCCTTGGTTGGTTTCGCAGAGCTGACTATTCGGACATATTCCAGTTCGAGTCTAGGCAGGTAGGTGGGTAGACGGCTAGGCAGACATGAGCCCGCCCTCTGTATCCTGGCGACGCACTGACACTGTGTTCAGACCCTCGCATTTGGGGTGTCGATCAACAATTAGAAACATCGCACTTCGCCAGGGCAACAAAATATGGGGTTGCCGTTTATTTGTGGACGATATGGCGAAAAGATCAACGCAAGGCAGAGGGAAATTGCCGGGTGCCATGTCCTGCCGATGCGAGATGAGGTCATACCCCTTTAGTCCTGTACTACAAGCGGCAAGCGCCGCGGGTGTGGCTTTCTGTTCTCTTAGCCACATATGCTTGGTTAGACAGGAAGGCAACGCTAAGCTGGGCGGGCAGACCTGAGTACTGCACAAGGCGCAGTCCGACAGCAGCGCCCGGCGTAGCTATGCGTGCATCTCATTTCGCAAGGCCGTGTTACCTGCCGAATTGATTTCCATAACAAAGGATCTTTCCTGTCTTAGCGTTCAGTGGTGGCTTTCTTATTCGGCATGGGTGTCCACCGTAAGACTCAATATCGGAAGTGGCTGTATCGGGCGACATGCCGTCCGCACCGTCCTCACTTTCCGCTCTCCTTTTCTGTGCCCCCAGCGGCATACCGTAGTGAGCGGAACATCAAGGGACGTGTACGTGCCCATTGTTCATATCAGGCCGCCGTTGTTCTTGCGCAGGCACATTCCGCAGGTCTGCAGTTTGTATCTCTCCTCTCTGTTCCTCTTATGTCGCTCCTGGTGCTTGCTCCATGTCACCTTGACAACGAACGGACGAGTGCAACTATTTTCATGCCAACGATCCCACTGTAGGCGTTTGCCCGCTGTATTGCTGGGGGCGAGCCAGCGATGCGGCTGGCCGAGGCTGCGCTGCATGTCACGGCTGAAGATGACGCAATAGGTGCGACACGGTCTCAGAAACGAAGCCATGGCGGGCACTGAAGCACCAGACACACGATCTCGATGCCAAGGCCGTTGTTAGCGTTTCCCCTGGACCGTTGCTTGTCAGCGTGCCTTACAGGTCCCGAGGTAGGTTTGCAGTTCTGCAGGTCTTGCTGGCAACAGGATGTGATTCCTACTCTTGAGTGCCCCTCGCCCGTTAATGGCATAGGAGGTCAAGTCGCGCGGAATGTTATGACCTCACTGGCGATAGACAATATGCCGTTGTGCGTATGATTATGGACTAGCAAAGGGGGACGGCCGCACGTGGTTGCCTGCTATGCTGGTGCATTGCCGATCAAGCATGGGGAAATATCGGTGCTCCGGCTGTCACAGTACGGCTGCATGGAACGCGTCAGCTGGTTAGTGGTTATGTGATCGCCAGTGCCACCCCTGCTGCCCGCCCCAGCCTCTCACTCGACGGTACGCTTTCCGGTGGACGCCTGGATGGAACGAATTGAGCGACTTGTGGATCAGTTGTGCAGGAAGGACATGCGCAGGGCTGTTGCAGCCACGGCACCGTCCGCAGGCGTCAGCATTGTCCGCGATGACCCCGTGGGGGCGGAAGCTGAGGCAGTGCTACGGGTGACAGAGCGGTACTTGTTTGAGGAAGTCGGGTTCCGGATGCCAGATTATGGCAGGTCGAATCTACCTACCAAGTAAGCGTGAACGATTTCTTTAATGAGTCCAATGGCGGTCGGGGAGTTTTGTTGACACGGGCTCCAGTGATTTGCTGTATGAATGCTTCGCACGCGGTGGTACGTGGCAGGGGCTTTGGAGCAACTTTGCCGCGTTTCCCTGCTTTAGGAGCCCACTCCAACAACCGACTTAGCCACTCAATCCGGTGTTCCGCAAGGTCACGAGCAGCTTCCAGTGGAATAGGTCCCCCTGCCTACAGCTGCATTGTCCACTGCTCACCCCCCACCTTGACGCAAAGGCTGTCGTCACCTCCTCCTTGTCTGACAAGGAGCAGGTGAGGACGCCCAGTCAGTAGAGAATTACACGGTAGGGGCTCACTTTTCTCTGTTCCGCCGTGGCCTCTTTTACCGCTTCTCCATTCGATCATCCACACCCATCGTGTTCCCGGCCGTGCCGGTGTTCACTGTTTTCTCCTTCCCTCTTTGACCAAAGCTCCGTGGTGGACCACCCCGGTGTGTGGGAAGACGCACGGCTAGGCTACTTGCATGAGGTGGGTCAGTGGACCCGCCGCTTGCGAACCAGCTTCACCATGGAGCATATACGCGAAGCCATTATATACATGTACGATGTCCGATATGTTTTCTTTTCACGCATTCCAGGAATATGATACTGCGGGAATGTTGCCGAGCACATTCGTCGTCTTCGAATGAGTACGTTTTTACCGCTCTCCGCTGCAAAGTGCACTTTGTTTAACCTTTTTATCTGCTCCGCCCGGGTCGCTCTGCGCCCAGACGCTCATCAGGCGCCTGGGACATCCTGCCGCACTCGGGTTGTTACTGGGTGAGGTCACCATGCAGCTTTTGGCGAGAGGGGTGCTGCCCTGCGCAGCCGCGATAGACACCAGGTGTGTTGGAAAGGGGCCACAGGCGCAGGCGTGGCGGCATCCAGGGTCGGCCTGGCAAAGGGGTGTGAACTGGCTATATTTCACAGACCACTGCTGGTGGTCAGGAGGGACATCAGTAGAATCGGGGGTGCATATGTGCTGGGCCGTACGTTTGGCACCTAAGAAGTATCGGCGTGCACAGGGGGTTTGTGAGGGGAGGTGTAAGAGGCCTGGTCCTCCACGGTTGTGTGGGTTGGGAGGCGTTAAGGATGAATCTTCCCTTGCTTCTCTGGACGTATGAGGTATGGGTCGCGAGCTTACCGCAGTTCAGCCGCTAAGGGTGTCAGCCCGAGCCCACCAAATGGAGATCAATGCAACTGCGTTTGGAGATTCACGTGGGCTTTAGCTCGGGCAGATTATAAGTCATGTCGTCTGGATTCTAAAAAAGAGATTGCTCGTGTCGGCAAGGCCTCCATCAGAGGACTGGATCAGATGGGCGTTAGAGGTGATAACGCTTTTAGTCTAGACAAGTCTGGGTATCGACGTACGCTGCAACACGGCCTTACTTACGAGTTCTATATCGTTCACCCCGCTGATCCTACGCCTGCCAGTGTTCGCCTGTTTTGTTTCCCAACTCCTCCTGGCCTTGCCATTCCCCATTATGACATTCCCGCCGTCAAATGCCAGGTCATACATGCTGCTTCCCCGTGCCGTACCACTTCCTACGCTTACTCGGGAGGTGCTGCTTTTGGGGAGTTACGATACCACTGCTGGTGCCGGACCCGCTGGCAGGGCTGAAACCCAGGCATCTGCGCGCGCAGATGGAAGATCCCTTTGCAGTGACAGCAGTAGCAGCAGCAACGGCGGCTTGACAGGCCTGAATACGTGCACCAGTGAGGTAAGGCGGAATCACCGGCCACCACCGGATTTGTTGCTGCCGTTGTCACGGCTGCCGAGTACCAGACGATTGCCGCCACTGCATGAAAATCATAGTTCGGTGTTGTCATTTATTTTCGCGTAACAACTTCCAATTATCCATGCCGCCATATGGCACCCTTAGCTAATGTTACCCGTGGGCGAGGCGGTTTGTTTGCACGAACATGCAAGCCCGTGATTGTCAAGCTGCTTCCAGGCTACTGACTTAACCACAGCCGTCCTTGCTTTAAAGGACGGCTGCGGTATTAACCCTATCTCCCAAACATGGCGTGCTGGGGACGGTTAATGCCGCAGGTGCTTGTGGAGATGCTGCGTCATCTGAAGCGCAGCTACTGGCCTTTTCCTTGGGATACGGCGGTAGATGCGGTATATCCAGCAGCGGTCGGCAGCCACGGAGGCTTCAGGTGAGGTAGATGGGCCCCCAAAACACGGCCGCACGCAGTCCCCTGTCCGCCTGTCGGAAGCTGCTTCTGAATTCTTGTATGAGCGCTCTGCATTTGTGGGTGCCATGGTCTGGTGACACTTATACCTTCAATAATTGAGCGGCATGCCACAAATGCATTCATACTGCTCGTAATTTGTGTGGAATTGTGTGGGTCCGATTAGCTGCCTGCAGCTCATGCGGCAGAGAGAGGGGATGGTTCATGACGTACGTGCTGTGTTGCGCAGGTCGGCTGCTAAGGCAGCGATGGGGGACGACGTTTCGGCTGCTTTGGCGGCCATCGGGAAGGCAAGGCAACCGTTCGGTTTTGAACTGACGGGGGCAAAGGATGTACGGATGTAATAATGAGGGACGAACTGAAGATAAAGTGCTGCAGGGGGGAAAGGGCGCGTCACGATTCGAGCGGCTTAGTTTGTCTGAAACCTAAGTACTCGTGCGTGAAGCGTTGCAGAGATTCCCGTCGCCAACCCGCCTCCAGTCACGCGATATGTCTTTCGTCTTCTAACGTGGAATGCGTAAATTCTGTGCTACGCAATTGCAAGTAACGATTTCTTAACTAGGGATCGTTTTCGTGCTGCAAAATCGCGTCACAATGTGCCCTTCCTGGCAAATTAAGCTTCTGAGGACTAAAAGCAATCCCCTCGGGGGTTCTTTAGGTCGCTGCCTGGCGGCTAGAACGCGGCATCTGGACAAGCCCAGGGGCAGGTGACCTGCGGCGAGCTCTGGCAGCCTGTGAGCGGTTGGTCCTGCTGGCGGGAGAGCAATACCCGGAGGAACGGTGAGGTGAATGTGGTCTGCTTAGGGGGCGCACGGATGAACACCACGCATGGAAACGAGGCGTCTGGGTCGCGCAAGTGTACGCAGAAGAGGCTCGTTGGTCTCTAGGTGGGGTTCCATCGGGCTGACACGTGCCTTGCCCTTAGGATGATGATGTACATACAGCCGTTGATCCGCGAATATCATCCTGCTTCTGCTCTTCCTTGGCTGCATTGCGTGCTTTATAAACTTCCCTTTCCAAGCGTCCGAAGTGCCTGGCAAGCGAACCGGTTTCTCCTTCACACTAAGACACTTATATAGCCTTCCTTTAGCCAATTACTGTTCTGTGCTTTTACATGTAAATTCATTCGGAGTCCTCCCGCGTCTTCTCTACCTGGCCAGGCGCGACTTAGCCGTCCTGTTACTCCACTGCGGGAATGTGGGGGCGGCAAGATTGGAGCTGCGGACCTACCTAAAGTCTGTTTCCGGTCCTGGCGGTGCTTCACTTGCCGCCTTCTCCAGCCTCCCAGTGGCGCGGGAGGCTGAATCACGGACCACAGCATTATGGGGTCCGGATGACCGCCCAGACCCATTCGACCTGGTGCTGTGCCGCCGGCTGCTGCAGGCCCTAGACGGGGCGGGGGCGGAAGCGGGGAACGACTTGAGTGCGCCAGGGTTGGAGGAGCCGGAGGAGGCATTGGGGGTTGAGTCTACACTGAAGGCGATGCCGCCCTGGGAGCAGCCGCCGAGCAGTGGCGGCAACAGCACCCGGAGGTATCTGCCGCTAACTTGGTGACGTTGCAGTTTGGGGGGTTGGGATTTGTCCGCGCCGGTGGGTGATCCTTTACAAACAACGCAGGGGTTCGGATAGCGGCTTGTTCGAACGTCCTTGTTTTTGTACATACGCATCCCGATGCTTCAGCCATCCACAAACACGCGTCCTGCGTTTCGTTTCACTTAATTGCGTCCTACGCCCCAGACCAGCTGGTCACGGCGCTTTGAGATTATAACTCAAATTGTGTGTCATTCATAATACAAAATGCTCAGCAGTGAAGGCTGTAGCGATGTGCGCGGCACGGAGATTTGTCCTTTTCCATTTGGTGGAGGAGGTTGTCACGACATAATAGTGGGAGTTATACATAATACATGCACTTACATCACAGTAATAATTGCAGACAGAGTGGATGGATCTGGGGTTGAGAGCTTAGCAGCACGTGACCGAGGTTTGGGATTCAGGCAAGCTTACAGACTGTTCTGTCACCGGATGCGCCCATGTGTCAGGAAAAGTTGCATCTGCGAAATGTCACGGTTACTTTTGAATGGCCGACACGCACGGCAGATGCCCTGTAGCTCCGCCTAGTCAGGGCTCTGGTTAACCAATCGTTGCCTTGTCCTTCCTTTCATACTTTCGTGCATTTCCATTGCACTAGTAGCCTGCCTCCCGTTACATTTGAACGCCTTCATGTTAGTAGCGGTTTCGACTGTATATTTTTGATGAAGCCAATATGTTCGTGTCCGAGATCTTGCATGCATCTTATTGTGTCACGGTTGCCGTAGACAGCCATAAGGGATGTCTTGGCCCAGTTAGGTCAGCAATTTGATGTGCGAAGGGCGTAAGCGAGTGGGGCATGCCGTGCTCCCTACACGTCCTAACTGGGGCCCGTCGTGCTCCTGGCCCCGTGCTTCCGAATTATACCGCACTTGCCATAACTCTAGTGCAAACGACCAATACATGTATAGATAATGTGCAACCAGCTGTTGGCCCTTGATGCGCAGACCTGGCTGTTGGCGCTTCGTCTTAATGTGCGTTGCGGAAAGGATATTATATATACGTTTGTACAATGTGCGCAAGACTATTCTTGGGAACAGAAAATAGGGGATTATGTGGAAAACATGGAACATGTGCTTGAGCGGAGCATGTATGGGGGGAAAAACCTTCACAAAATCGAAATCTGCATGTGTATAGGATCTGGCTCCGGTTTGTAAGTAACCGTAAATGGTAGCCATAGTCGGCTTGCAGGCACTCAAGCGCAAATCGGTACTCGTTGCACGATATATAGCTGAGGAACTACTGAAGCAAGAGGTGAGGATTCGGTGACGTGCGTAGAATGCCAGAAGAGGTATGCATGAAAGGCCATGGCAGGGGCCCATGGTGTAGTGAGTAAATCAAGCAGGATGGCAGGATCAGGTGGCGAGAACGCGCAGGATACTGTAAGTATATGACGGGTAAGCCCATACGCGAATGAGGGGATAGACCAATATGAAGATCCTGGTTACGGTACCGCATCCCTTGCGTGGAAAGCCGTGGTTAACGCCGTAGTATCCGTGCTGCCGTATAAGGTTACCGGGCATAGGCGATCCCCTTCTAAAGCCGCACGGCCGCGCTGTCTTTTGTTAATGCAGCGCTTTTGCTTTACCTAAGTCCGTCTAGACAGACAGCAGTGGGACGACAAAATCGCGTACTGTACGGCGCCACACGCCAAAAAAGAATACAGAAAGGACAACATCATGACTTAGATGTCATACACACATAGGAATTTATGTTGAAGGGTGTCATACCTTCTAGGCCCCTGTATATTTGCGGAGGTGTTGTATTATCTTACCTTTTCATAGCTTGACGTGGTGTGTACGGTGGACACTTAATCCAAAGGTTAATTCGAAAGGAAAGTTAGAATGTCGGAGCGAACGCCGCTGCTCGCGGCGGAACGTGGTCCGCCGATCGACACGCTTTCACGAAAAACGTCAGGTTGTGTGCTTAATACAAGAAATTGCTTCCTCTCCGACGGATCAAGCAAGAACAATGCTGAACATCGGAAGGTATGGCGAGGAAGAGGACTTGCTTCCAGTGTGTGTGTCGGCCGTTGTCGGACACCGCTTGCGGGCAGCTGCCGGCGCAGGTCCAGCGCAAGCTTCTCATCGCTTGTATCTTGTGCGTCATATTCATGTTTGTTGAAGTGATCGGAGGATACTTGGCGCACAGGTAAGCAGAAGTTTAACAGACCTGCAGCTGCCTTGACGGCTTTTTGCTGTGCCGAGACGCAGGCCTCAGCTCGTTGCCCACAGTAAAACTTGTCTACGTATCACCCATGCGTGTAATTTATCATCAGTCGCGAACCGTGCATCGCCTGCATTGCTTACCCTGTCGCTGATAACCACACCTTCCGCGGTGGGACACCCGTGCTTTGCGACGCGTAGCATCGCCATCATGTCGGATGCAGCCCACATGCTATCGGACGTTGCGGGTTTTGCCGTGTCGCTGTTTGCGGCGTGGGCCGTCACGCGGAAAAGCCATGCGTCGTACTCATTTGGGTACCATCGCATCGAGATCCTTGGCGCGCTGGCGTCCGTGTTGGCCATCTGGGCAGTGACTGGTGCCCTGGTCTTCGAGGCCGTGATGCGGGTGCTTTACCCCGAACCCGTCAACGGCAAACGTAGGGGGAGCGTGGTGGCGGGCGGCGGGCTGACACTAAAAAGGGCTGGCGTCGTCATTTCAACACGTGTTTGCATCCCCTGCACCTGGTCTTACGTGATTGACTTAGCTTGGCTGCTTCAACTCGACTATCGACTATCTATTTATCTACTATCTCAACTGGCTCGTGGGTTTCAGCTAACTGCCGTATTTCCTGGAGGTCCCAATATGAGCTGTACTCTGTTGTATTCCTTTGTTGACTTATTCCGGTCGGGACGAGCTAGCCGGTTTTAAAATTCCGCGGGCTTGAGGCGAACAATTGCATTTTGGCATCCCTTTAAAAGAACTCAAGTCACCATACCCCGTTTTTCCCGGCCGCAGTGATGTTCCTGGTAGCCTGTGCTGGCATCGCATTTAACCTGGTTATTGCTGCTGTATTGGGCGAGCATCATGTCCATGGCCCGGGCTCGGGTCACTGCCATGGCCACGATCATGACCACGATCACGGGCACGGTCACATCCATGGGCACGGCCACGGGCACGGCCATAGCCACGGGCATATGCATGGTCACAGTCACGGGCACGGTGTTGAGGACGGCGGCCGGCACCATCACAGCCATAGCGGGGATGGCAGCGGTGCTAGTGGCCGTAGCAGCTGTAGCGGTCACTCTTCCGGGGAGGACGCTCAACAAGCGGGTAGGTCTCGGATGGCCTGTGCACATGGTGTGATGGGAAGCTGCTGCTTGGCGGCGTGGGAAGGAGTGGAGGCGCATGGCAGTGCCCGACCTCGTACACACGTGAGGTATCTCACACGCACGTGGGTGCGCGTGAGGGCGCAGTATGCGTGTGAGCTTGTTTGTGCAATCATCAAACTTTGTGCCGCACGCCGCGAGTTGAGGAATGTTTACGTGAACAGTTGTGCAGTTAACGTTTCATGGGCGTAACAGTGATTTGTGCGCTGTCGTTAACATTTGTACGGAAAATGAATTAAGACCACCGCGTGCACTGTACTCAGCCTTTGGGCTCCGCTATGACCGCTGTGTGGCACCCACAACAGTCCGGGAAGGGGAGAGCTGCTGCATCATCACAATGCCGCTCGCTTCACCGGCTGTCGGTGCTGTGGCTGCCGGCGTTGGAACAGCGGGCTCCACAGCTGGTGCTGCACTGCCGGCAGTATCAGCCTTGATCCGGTGAGTAGCCTGCTGAGGCCTGCAACTAGTTCGTGATAATATTTGATTTTTGAGCTAGTTCGTTTGACGACCCACCTGAGGTTGTGGATGGATGATTGCGACGGAGAACAAGGCACGAGGGGGCAGCATTCACTTGCGGGCAACCACTGCTCAAGGTGTGCTGGCGCTTGAGGTGATTACCTGAAATGGGCACGTTTAGGGCCAAAATCGTATGAACTCCATGGTAGGCACTCAATCAGTTCACATGCTTAGGGGAAATCAACCCCTTATTTGTCTAAGAGCTTGCTGGGTCCAATTCTTTCTCCTTTTCCCCTCTTGGTATCAGCAGGGAAGGCGGCCACGAGGTACCGATGGTGGTGGATGTACAGAAGGTCATGGCGATGACAGTGGCGGGTCCCGCCGTGCTGCCCGCGCTGGAGCCCCATGCGACGCCGGCGCAGCTCCTGCAGGCAGCGGCCTTCTGTGCGGGTGGCGATGGTGTTGCTGTGGGTCATGGCGGCGAGGTCCCCGTCAACGGCGTGGTTGATGACAGCGACAGCGATAGCCATGGGCATGAGCATGGGCACTGTCGCGAGCACGGCCAGGGACATGTGTGTGGACACGGTAGCAAAGTTTCGGCTGTAATGGTGTCTGGAGTGCAGAGTAAGGCAGTTCGGAAGGGCACGGCGGCCCACTCGCACAGCAGCAGCGACAACGATGATGACGGGGACCGCCACCGCCACCACCACGAGCACAGCCGCGGCCACAAGCACAAACATATTGCCGCAGCTAGAGCCCGTGCTGTCTCCCACAGCCATGGACACGGACACGGGCATGAACACAGCCACAGTCACGGCCACGGCCACGGCCACGGGCATGGACATGGACATGGGCATGGCAATATCAACTTGCGCAGCGCAGTCCTGCACGTGGTGGGTGACCTGTTGCAAAGCATTGGAGTGGCGGCAGCTGGAGCACTGATCTGGTGGAAGCAGGACGACCCGCGCTGGCAGGTAGGCAGGATTAGAACTTGATCGGGCTGTAGGAAATGTATGGGCAGGCCAATTACCGGTGCGCCATCTGCCCGGCCCACACCGTCCCCTGTGCTTTGGGTGTGTGGTCTGGTTACCGTGGCTATGCCGAGCGTCTGCGTGACGGCGGCTACAGATTAAGCAATCATTTAGTTGAAACCTGAAAGTTCGGGTCAGCGGCGGCCCCTGCCGCTCTACCGGCTAGGACAAGCACTGATATTCAAGACTGCAGCCTAAGCGGAGACCGAACTAACGAGCATGAGTTATATGTGCGATTGATAGATGATGCTTCCTACATACTTCAACTCACACCCCTGCGCTATCCGCTTATAAGGGACGCTCCCACCTGGCCCATCCACAGATCGCCGATCCTATCTGCACGTTTGTGTTTGCGGTGTTGGTCATTATAACCACCCGGGGCATCATCGCCGACATCACCCACACACTCATGGAGCGCACTCCGCAGCACGTCAACCTGTCGACGGTGACCCGGACCATGACGATGGTGGGCGTGGGGCCAACAAATGGGCAGGGCTGGGGCCAGCCCGGGCTATGTGGACCACGCAATCCAGCCTGAGGATTTGGATTTAAGCTCATTTGGATTCCTTGGCCCTATTGGAATTGGATACCCTTCCATCTGTAGTATCCTGGGGTATCTACTGTTAGTATCTGAGATGGCCAGTTGTCTGGCATCTTTCGATCGATAGATCTTTTCATCTTTCGATAACAGAGATACAACACCCTCACCCTATCTGATTATTTTTTCCCTCCGGTTCTGGTCTCGGTTCTGCCCTCCCACCCGCCCCGATGCGGTGCCACATGCAGATGGAAGGCATCCTTGATGTGCACGATTTGCACGTGTGGAACTTGTCCATGGGGTTGCCCATCCTTACTGCCCACGTGCACATCGCGGAGTACGCGGATGCAGATGCAGTGCTTCGCGACCTTGAGGCCTATGTGCGCGACTCGCTGGGCATCCAGCATTCTACTATCCAGATATGCAACTACCAAGGTGCTGCAGTGGCGGTGACATCGGCTGTGGCGGCGACTGCAATCGTCACTGGCTGCGAAAGAGACTGCTGTGGCGGCAACGGTAACAGCAATGTTACAGGGGAGGCGGGACCATCGGGCGAGCAAACGGTGTGAATGGAGGCCGGCGGCGCTAGGGGGAACGCCAACGTGCAATGCAAGGAAAGGAATATAACTAGAAACTTGATAATGCTAACAGTTGTAGGCACGAGACATGACGAATAAGGGGCCAACGGTACGACCGTATCGGATGTCTGGGGGAGGGGACGACAGACCCCAAAGGTCGAGAATGGCACGAGAGACCTCAAAGAGACAGAAGGCTTTTATTGTTGGGTCATCTGTTGCTGATTCATGGCTGGGCCCATAGGGGTCAGGGTGTACTGTGTGCGCTTTGAGCCGGCGTTGAAGGGTTTTGCCTTGTATTAAGGTCGTGTCTCCAGAGCAGGTTGAGCTTCCCAGGAGAGGCGGTGGCGGGTTACGGGTTATCTTCACAAATTTTGATTGGCCAGTGTGAGAGGAAAGTTGAGCTAGGATAACATATTGGATGTCATAGGTCACCGAGTCGGAATATTTCATCTAGTTGGTAAATAAAACTGAGGTAATCAATCGTTTCGATCATGTGGATCATATCTACACCAGCAGGCATCGGAGAGGCAACCGCGGACGAGTCTGGTGGTGGCTCAGGTGCAGGCGAGGTTCGCCGGTGTGATGAAATTTAGTGCCCGTAATTGATCGCGTCGTCATGCGGCGAGCATGCGTGGTGAATAAGGTGAAATGGTGCAGTCGCTCCTAAACGTCTTCAGTGGGACTATTGGATTTGGGGTGGCATCCTTCAGTGAAAGTACTGGCTATGTTGCTTGATGTAGCGTGTACCATGGACGCAGCGGGCGCCCCCTATCCGCAAGTCCGCCCTGTCTATTGTTAGGTATGGATTGCGCCTGTCGAGCCTCCAGCTCGAGAGCGCCGAGTGAGGCGATGAGCATTGGGAGAGACTCGGCACTGCCGCTTCTGACGGGATATGCTGATGGGGCTCGCAGTGCACCTTGAGCTCAATGCTTGTGATGCACACCAGTATCGTCGCCCGCACGGCTTCTAGGCATGCCTTTACGTGTTTGGGCGTATATGTTCCGAACAATTAGTCTCTTACGTGCGGGTCGTGCGTGCAGGCTGAGTGGCCCTAAGGCGGAGGAAATTGCTCCTTGAGACGGAGTGTGTCACGTATTTACAGGGGAATTGCCGCAGGCTTAAGAACGGGTTTCCGAGGACGCATACTGGGAGCAGGGTATCGGTACTAGAACATTCTAGGTCGTATGTTGTCCGCCGGATTTGGCCCGGACATTGCGTTTCGTAGGAAAAAGCGCGGATACGACAATTTGCAATGGAGACAACAGCATCATTGCCGTGATGTTCCTGTGGTGCTATGGAAATTAGCATTCAGACTCCTGGCATCCTGTTGCGCGAGTCTTGCGTGCAGGACAGTTGATCCTACGAATTTTAGCCTGCTTTGATTATTGCATATCTCGGTGGGCGTGTGCGTTCTAAAAACCTGAGGTGCGAAGAATAGGAATAATGCGTGTATTGTGTGTGCGGATGTGATTTCTATATTCCCTGGCCTGTGCGGCGTGCGCGTCTGGTAAGCGCTTTCGACATCTTCTGAACATTGCATGCCATACAGATTGCTTACGCCAGATGGTGTGAGCTACCTTGTAATAGCAGCGTGTAAATCAGGGGTCATTATGTACGAGTTCAGGTAAGTACCTAAGGCAGGACTTAAAGCCAAGACGATGCCCAAATCAGCAAGTCACGACGAGTCCAGAGGCTCGAAAGCCGCCGAGCTGGAATTCAAACGAGAAACATTGCATCCGTATCCGGTCGAGGACATGCTTTCGTGTCCACATGGGTTCGTGTTAGGCACCAAGTCAGCTTTTAGACGTTATGTCTGATATAGGGAGGTCCAGACTCCTTAAGTCCCTAGCTTCCGATTTCCGGCAACCGAATCCAACCCTCGGCAACGGTAAACGATCGATCTATGATCAGTCCATGCTAAAGTTGTGAACTTTTATAATTCCCATTCATGGAATCTTTTTGAATGCGGCTTACCTTAGGCGAGGAGCACATTTGCAATTTATACTAATAGCATACCTGGAGAAGTCTCTACCGACTGCTTGCTGGCGGAAGACTAGGACAACACTGGGGATTTTCACAAAGATCAACGAGTGAGAGTACCTTATATGGACAACCCTCAGATTATTGAGTACGTGTCTTAAGATTACAAAAACATTTTTGCTTCGTCACGTTGAAGTGAAAGCACGCCCCCGTCGGTTGGCTCCTTATCAAAATATGCTATGTTGACGTTAAGATTACTGCTCGGTCATCGACGGGATGTTGGAGATGGACGGAGGAGAGGCTCTGGAGCTTCACTGTCCTATTTGTTACGGCGAGCAGGGCGACTCCGGTTTTTCCACGCTTATCTGTGGTCACATATTTCACGAGAAGTGTCTGACGCAATCCCTGCGCATAAAGAAGGAATGCCCTAGCTGTCGGGTAAGCTGTCCAAGCGTGGATTCGAAGCCCAAGCCTCAGGTCCCGATAACACGGCAATCAGGGTTCATTATTGCTGAATCTGACTTCGCCACGCCCTATGGGCGTCCGTGAACCCCCATTCTTCACCTGATCAGTGTCCGGCGAGGCCACTAGACACAGGCCGTGGCAGCAGTAGCAATCCAAAATGCCCATGCAAGACCGGGCAGCCGCTGCGGCTTTTCCACCTGCAGCGCCCGCGCAATGGCGAGGATGCTGCAGCGGCGGCATTTCGAGGGCTCGCAGGCGCATCAGGTGCTGCGCTTGACGCCGCAGTGCTGGCAACTGCGAAGCAATGGATGGCCAACCGGGAGGCCCAGCTGCAGGAAGCATTTAGGGAGCAGCGAGAGCGGGCAGCGGAGCTGGAGGTTGAACTTGAGAAGAAGCGGGCGGAGGTGGCCAAGGCGCAGGCAAGGTTATATGTATGAAGCTGCCTTTTTCGTAGAATAGGACGGAATATACTCGAAGGTTTGTACAAGCAAAATTAGGGTAGGGTATGTGGCTTGGGTTGGAAATGGAAGGCCAGACTGGAAGTGGATCAGTTGGCTTGGAGAGCGAGGTGGCGGCCAGCGGGCATTGGCACTCGCTAAGCTGGCAAAACCGGCTGGTCAGGCCAGGCCCAGCAACCCATCCCTGGTCCATTGCCGTCGACATAGGAATCCTCAGCGCTGTTAAAATGCGCGCTGAGAAGTAGGCGAGAAAGCACAGATGTGAACCTTCAACATAAACACCGTATGCTGCAGTCATGCCGGGCATCAAACTATCGCATCAGACTTGTGCGCCAGGGCGATTTTGGTGGCCGCTACCGCAGCATGCCCGTCTGCTGCATCCCGATCCCTCGTCACGTCCGGCTGTACTGCGCAATAACTCCATGCTTCCGCAGGAAAAAGCGGAACGGCGCAAACAGCGGTTGGCGGTTATGGAGAAGGAGCACCACCTGAACACCACCAGGTGAGGAGGACAGTTGGGGTCCCGTCGGAGAACTGCGTTGTTTAGGAGTTGTTACGGAATGTTTAATCCAACTGACACTCCGGGCAGGATGACCTGAAGACAAGCAAGTGCATATTTCCATACATAGAAATTGCCGCTGCAAGGAAGGAGAGATATTGGTGGTTCGCTATTTTACTCGTTCCGCAAATATTCAAACCTCTTTTTATGTATGAATTTCCCGTCATCGATGATGTACTTCAGTCGTGGTGGCAAGGGTGGTTCCTGCCCAGGGTCCTGGTGCTGACGCAGCTGCGGGCACAATGGGGCACTTGCCATGATCCTGGCCGCTCAGCCCACCCGCGGCGCCAGGATGCCGTGTCAGGGCGGAGATGAAGCCCATGATGGAGTTCCCAGCGCCATTTCTTCGCGTCACCAAACGGCACCCACTCTTCAACGAATCGAAGGCGCATTTCGGCCAAGCCTGCGCACCTGCCTCCCCTCCCCTTGAAGCACCCAATCACGGGACGCCCCTGCAGATGTGGCAATATGAAAATCTTACAGCGCTGTGCACAGCGATCGACACGCAGACATGAACATGGGGACGCCTAAGGCGCGTGCTGCTTCACGTGCTAGAGACTGGTGAACTTTCGCTCAGCAGCACACACCTCCTCCGCGTGTCGCTTCACCTGTCCTCACCACAGGATGCCTTTATCCGGCATCTGACGTGCAGGCTGACTGAGGACAAGTTGCGCCTGGAGGTCCGGGAGAGGGAACTGACAGAGGAGCTCACCCGCTTACGGCAGGCGCTCCATGGAATGCGGATGGACCTGGTATGTGTTCTGCGGTGGGATCCTCCGTTTGATGGGAGGGATTGCGATACCCGGGGAGATCTACGGAACCTCGGGACTTGCGCGCTTGCCATTCTTTGAGCACACACACGTGGAGGCTGCAAGTCTAAGCATTTGTCAAACCGCCCGGCAGGATAAGGCCCGCGCTACGGTGTATGAGCGGGACGAAGCTGTGATGCGGCTGAAGCGGGAGGTGGCGATACAACGTGCACGTGCGGGAGGCTCTGCAGCGCTGCAGCCTCGCGAGATGGCCGAGCTGTTGGGAGAGCGCAAGGTGCGGTGATTGGGGAGGTCCTAGAAGGAAAAGGTGGTGGTTGTTCAATCTATCGGTAATTGTTTTTGATCCGTAATCTGCGATGCGAGCGTATGGCGGGGCGCCTGGCCCGGAAACGATGTGGCTGGGTGCTCAGGCGAGCCTTGCGCTCTCACTGGGCGGACGAGCAAACACAGACCATTGCCCTGTCGTCATATTGCAAGTTCGTATGCATACCAGTGGCACCTACGTATCAACACAAAAAAATGCAAGGTTTGCCCTTACCGCGAAAACGCTGCGCCCGACGCTATCACCTACGTATCTGTTTTCGTGCCTTTTCCTTCCACAGGAAGACTGGCAAGCTGTGTACTCAATCAAGGTACGACTGGTTGCGGCAAGGTTTCCGTTGCCATAGACATGACCTTTCGTCGCTCATTCCGTTCTGTTATAGTTCGGGCAATCACCCGAGAAATGTCGGGCCATCAGCACCATTATGTCCACTTCTCTGCCATACGGTCGTAACGCACGGAGAAACGTTCTGTGGTAAACTGAAAGGGCAAAAATAGGCCCAGAGGTATTCCCGGTTTAATGTCATTCTTGCGGCCCCTTCCCGCAGGTGGAGGAGCTGCGGCGGGCTATGGAGGTGGTGGCGGAGCTCCGGGTGGAGCTAGCCCTCAGCAAGACGGAGGGGGACACCAGGGTGGCATCGGAGCGGCTGGCGGGGGCGGAGAGGCTCAAGGTGCGTGTTGCATGGGCCATGGACTCCTCGCTGGACAAGTCGCAAAAGATTGACGCTCAAGGTGGAGGGCAATCGTTGGGTTTTAGCTCCATATTTTACCGATTGCAGGTGACAGATTAACAGGTGAAGTGCGCCCAAGGGGCGCCGTGATGCAGGGGTTGGCCCCGTCTGGAGGCGGAGCACTGAATGGTGGATCATGCCCGTGAAAGCCGGGGAAGGGATTATAACTACTTTGAGCTCGGCGTTTCAACCACGTGGTCCTTCCCGGTTACTCAGCACTCTTGCCTCGAGTCCGTCTCGCAAGTGCCCCCATGTAAGCCGTTAGGCCATCAACCCCCTATTCATCACCGCACGATACCTTGCACTTCAACCTTATCCAGTCAAGATTTGGTGCCGAACACAAAAAATCTAGTGCCGTTGTGCCCGCCTCTTCACATCAGGCTGTGGCGCAGGAGCGGGATGACGCCAAACGCGAGCTGATGGAGCTGGAGGTGATCATGGCTGTATTGTATTTGGGATAGGTTGGGTCCGAGTAGGCCTGTGGGGCCATCAGGGCCCAGGGCCTGTGGTTTAAGTGGCGATTCTGTGGCGATAAGGCCCCTGTGCAGCGGCCCCCCCCACCTGAAACCTGGCGTCTGTGCACGACAGCGGCTGGGTGTCATGGGTTCGTTTGAGTGTCTGTTGGGCTCTGCTATTTGCGACAATGTGCAAAGGCTGGTGACACCGCCTCCATGTCCAGCTCCATTAGCCGCTTTATAAACTCTGCACCCGCATTATCTGAAGGGATTGCATTATGGTGGATGCGTCCCGCAATGGTCACGCAGTACAAGCTTCATGAGGCCCAACGCCAGCTGAACGACCTACAGTCCGCTGCGGCCGTGGGTCCGGCCCCAGCTCGGCCAACACATAACACTCCGTTCCCAGCTGCTGCTGGAGCCAATACAGCGGCGGCGGCTGCGGGACTTAGTTCCAGGGCCCCGGACGTGCCGCACAAAGTAGCGAAGCCGCAACAGCATCATGGTTCTGCGTTTGGATTCCCCTCGCGGCTTGAAGTCGCCGAGAATGCTGACACAGCGGCTAACGATTGCTATGATGACGATGAAGGGGACTTGGAGGCGCTGGCGCTGGAGGCGATGGAGGACTTCGAAAGCGAGGCGGCCAGCGATGACGACCTTGCAGAGGAGGCGGTGAAGAAGCGGCAAGGTAACGGTCAGAGTGGCATCGCTGGGGCCTCCGGAAGTCGTAAACCGCCAGCCTCAACGTCCGCGTATGGCGGCCGCGCCGCAACAGCAGGCCCCATGGGCGAGCAGGACGAGGACGAGGTCCTGGACGACAACACGCCGTACGATATGGCGGCGGAAGAGGCCGAGAATGCACCGCCGAGCAAGCGGCAGCGACAAGACGATAGTTGCGGTGGTGGTGGCGGCAATTATGGTGACTTTGACGGTCAAGCATGTGACAATTATGAGCTCGATGACGTAGAGCCAGTGCCGCAGCTGCCCCGCTTCTTCTCAGGGCGGCTTATCACAGCTGCCTCTGGGCCGCCACAAGACCAACGGAGCACGGGGCCACGTGCGGGCGCCGGCGTGGCGCCTGGCGGAGCTTTTGGCCTCTCGTTCGCGTCCAAGATGCAACCGGACGCGTCCCGCTGGGGCCAAGGCCGCGGCAGTGGTGCTGGCCTTATATGTGAGGGCCCAGACGGCAGAGGTGGCACCGTGCGCTTCCCACTCACCAGCAGCTTACTGCACAATACAGGCGCTCGGAAGGTGTGTCATTGCGACGTACTGCACGGTGATAGAACGAATGAATTCGCGCGTTTAGGTGTGCGTGTGCCGCCCCAAGAACCCCTCCACACACACACCGATGAAACACTGGATACCACGCCTTCCTGCAGGCGGCGCCCGGGAGAGCAGCGGGTCGCGGCGGTGGTGGACGAGGTCGTGGCGGGACCGGTGGGCCGCAAGGGCGCATTGACGCTTTCCTGCGCCCCATCCCGCCGTCCAACCGGCGGTGAACAAGGGCGAGTCCTAAGCTGCCAACCTGCCATTGCCCTGAAGGGGTGAAGGCTCTCGCCCAGACGGATCCCGGACTGGATCGGCCGGCCATCCCACCCGCAAGCGTTTTCCCTCCATTTACAGCTGTCCTAGTTTGCTGCACACGTGTCATCCCTGCTCAGTTCCACCCTGTCCACTTGGTTCTCGGGTTCGTCACCCCAAATAACTTCAGCAGTACCTGCCACCACTGCAGCAGAAACCGCATGACATGAGCGCAGGCACAAGCTACGACGTTCCCAGCACATTCTGGGCATAAGAACGCCAATGATTACTGGTGCCAGGAAAGTAGCAGAATGGTTGCAAGAGGCGGTTGCTGCAAGGTTATATGCGACCGGTGTCACTTTCAAGAAATGAGCCGCGCCTCCATATGGTTTGAAAGGACATGTTTTGGGGTATAGGTTGCAGTTTTCTTTCTTCCGTTTGTTGGGCACCTCGGAAGAAAAGCAGCGGGAGCTTAGCTGGAACCTGACGCGTTTGACATTTTCGCGCGCATTACCACACTGGACTTGTGCCTGGTCTTTTGCGGTATGTTCAGACCTAGGGCAGGAATTTTTATTGTATATAGACTCCATGCGACGAATATCCAAGTTTTAAGCCTCACAACAGATTGCCTAATCAGGATGCGGCTGTAGCCAGTTTAGGCTTCATGTTACGCATAAGTTTAACATCCAATCCTGGAAAAATAAGATGTAAGACAATACGATAGATCAAATTTGCTAATAGCAAATTTGAGTTATCCGTAAAAATAATCCGATTGGTCCGTAACTCCTCGTCTCGTGTTTGGCCGTGGCGGCGTAAACTCCCTAGCGAAAACACTAGATGAGAGTCGGGCAGGTCAGGAACCCACGGGTCGGGAGAAAGGAGACCTACGATTAACCCGTTGGGACGTGATACGGATACACACCAAAGTGGCGCTTTAGCCCACACGCCTGGGACCATTTGTCCGGCCGCAATGGTTAGGTGAATGAGGGCGAGTTAGCCTGGAAGAGGCACCTGAGGCACGTAGAGGCACCTGAGGCCACTCGGCACAAGCTTCCTCTAGGAAGGCACCAAGCGTCAATTTCTATCCATTATAATTTCCCAACAATGCCAACACTATACGGATTAGACGGTTACTTGGACGAGCAAAAGCAAACTTCCGAAGTCATGATGCCCGCAATCGTGCCTTGGGTTGCCATTCTATTTTGCGCTATTCGAAATACGTTACGTCGTGTTGCCACAGCGGATAACAGTGGGCAAGCAGTGAATGACCACACCAAGTAAGCTGGCAGAGGGACGGAAGGGCGGAAAGCTTGGAAAGTTTCTCCCTCTGAAAGGAGAGGAGCGACGGCCTTGCGTCGCCTTGCTATACGAATTTCGCTTTGCTATCCAATGGGGCCAATGGGCAGGTACGTTGGTATGTGTGACCGTCAAAGGCAATGCTGACATACTGATCGTCAGAGGCATACGCAGTATGGGAAGCGGGAATAAACGTCGAGGGTATCCGAGTGCCCCTAACTTTAAGGGTGGGGTGAACAGCCAAGCATCTGGGAGGAGCATCTGGGAGGAAGCACTGTGAAGTTTAAGCCCGTGCAATTAGGAAATCTGTGGATCTTGAATATTGTGAAGGATGCGGGATTGCAGATATAAACTCCTGGATCCAAACTGCGTCCTCCGTACTATCCTTGTGCTGAGGCTTGGGAGCGCCCAATGCAGCAATGGTAGGTGATGGAACGCGGCGCGTCTTTCATGACCTTATCCAGCCGCATGCGCCCGCGCGAGCACCTGACGTGTCCAACGACGCCTGCTGCATAAACTGTTCGATATCCTAGGGCAGTTGTAAACGATTCCTTGTTGCAGCCTTCGGCAAAAAGGTGGCCATTTGGGCGGTGGTACTTAAAATGCGAATCCGTACGGGTGCATGTAACCGTATGATACCGTAAGGTACTGCTGTAAGCCCTCAGTCATCCAGCCCATCATCCAGAGTGACGTTACCTCGTCAACGCGCGGATCAGTTGACTCAAGACGTCTCGTGGATAAATAGCTGGATTAACCTCTCGGTTCCTAAAAGTTTCGATTTTCCATGTGCTGGCATGACGCATCCTATGCGGGAACCGAGTTCAACTGTAGACCCAAACCAGGCACGTAGTAGGGATGAATCATTAGTGAAATACGTGCTTGAGAAATCATTATCTGCCTTGATGGCAGTTCTAAGCTTATTACAAGTAATCTGAAAACCACGGGACGGCATTATGGCTACAGCATGCAAATTATTATCCATCTTGGCGTGTACAGCATGAGAGAAGCACGTATTGTTCCTAGTGCTGCGCGCATGCAGGAGCTGTCCGTTTTGTTTGTCCAAAATTGTCCTTACTTCGACTTATGTCTACGGCGGAACCACTTACATCATTACATGCTGGAACACAACCAACATAGTGGAACTAGTAAATTTTCAAGGAAGTCATAGTTAACCATGAGTTCTTGCGCTTAAATAGCAACTTTGCTTTCCCAAAACTGAATGGTCAGACAGCATCGGCCCCACCGTACCTTGGGGCCGCACCCATACCGGGAATGCCTGCAGAAAAATGAAGCATTATAAGCAGGAAGTAGGATTGAATATGGCAGGTCGATTAGGTGCACCTTAGCTAAGGCCGACTGCCACAATGACAGCTATTTTATTGAAGCTCAAATTAAGTCTTTCCCTTCATTCCCGACACATTTAGCCTTAATTACTGAGTCGTTGACAACTTGCCAAATAATGACAAATCAATTTTGCACTGGCTTTTTTTGTCGGCTTTTACGTTTGGACGAGTCGGACGACTGCTACGACCACTTTGCAGAATGAGCCTCTTCGACGCATTTTGCTTAAGTAAATCTTTTAATTATATCCTGTTTTTGATGGCAAGCTTGCTGCTAGGCCCCTGTCCCAACTTCCAATGATCGACTCGGTTGCGAATGCACTGTTACTATTACTCTTCCGTACATGCTGTGAATATTTTGCGAATTGGCCTAGCTCAAAATAAAGCAGGAGCCCGCATTTTACAAATTGCTTATCCTAAAGTAAAGCTTTTAGGCTGAGCGTTACAGCTGTGAAACAATATTGCGTCGGGTAGTTCACCTTTACAGTGAAGTAACGGGTGCATTGAGGAAGATTATTTTTATTTCAGAATCCTGGCTCTGTTCCGACCGCGTAAGTTTGCGTTGAACGCTGGGCACCTGACAAGACACGCAACTCTGCTGTGCGACAAAAGAGCCTCTCTCTTAAGGTACGCAGGCTGGATAATGACAGGATGTCATTTGTATCATTTTTAAGCATTAAAAATACAATTAGTTGGACACATGTACTCGATAACCTTACGGCGAAAGCATTCTTACCGATGAGCGTGCTTTGGGTACCCTAATGGGTATAATTTCATAGAAGAAAAGGAAATATATATATTCATGCTAACCTAGGTTGTTGCTGGTGCAGTTTATGGCGTTTGGTTACCTGACCTCCCGAGTCGCGGCGACTTGCTTCCTGACCCTCTGTTTCCCGTGAACTGGCTTCACATGCTGAATTACAGTGTTGTACGTCTTGGATAATTAGTCCTGGACGCACCTGTTCCTGGACCGATCTTAAGTCGCTGCTCTTCGATAGGCTTTCACACCTTCCTCAGAGCGCGAACGTCCCGAGACACGAGTGCTTGGCATCCAACACTCTAAGGCACAAAAAGCGAACTTCATAAGTTACCACTCGTCCTCCTGGTCTTCTTTGTTGTTGCCTCAGGTTTTTTCCTAACCGCACTTTAAGGCTTCTCGGCACGGCCTGAACGGCACGATACGGCCTCCCGGGCCCATTACATTTAAGAATGGCGCACTGCAGCTTCCGCAGCAGCCTGGCGCCGGACTACGCCGGCGGTGAGATGACGAGCTGGGTGAGCCCATCTTCCACGCCCCCGTCAGCCTGTCTGTCCTCTACCACGGCCGCCCGAGCGTCAGACACGCCGACAGCGGCTTTCCGCCAGCCCCAACGCAGCCCCACCTCCGTATTCTCGGGGTCACATCAGGTGCAGATGCTGTACCAGAATTATTTGCTACCATTGTCACTACAGCAGCACCACGGGCAGCACCCGCAGCAGCCCGGGCCGCGTCAAGTACCCATCGCTGCACCTTCGTGCTCCGAGCTGCAACAGCAGACACAGCTCCTCGGCCTTCAACACCAATGCAACGGCCAAGGGAAAGTGCAAGCATTGACGCATAATTTGCACGTGCCATCGTTGCCGGGAAGTTTTTGTTTCCCTCCATTTCACGTGGCGCCCTGCCAAGCGTCTGTCGCTGTAGTTCGCCATGCAGCAGAAGGGCACCAGAAAGACAACGGACAACAGCCATCGCGACACCAACCGCAGCAGCAGCAGTGGCAGCAGCAACGACAACAGCTAGAACAACAAATGCTGCTTTTGGTGCAGCAGCATAAGAGGCAGATACCTCAGGGCAAGATGTGTTCCCTGTTCTCTGGGAAAGCTGTGCAGTCGCTTCCCCTAAAGCGTCCCCGGGACGGCGACCTTGTGACAGAGCTGCCGATGCGCAGTTACCGCGGGGGCTGCTTGGCGCTGCACCCAAGCAGCAGCCTCTTCAGCCGCCGCCTGCAGCGCCATAATTCTATCGACAGCGACGACGCACAATCTCAAAATGAAGACCACTCCGACAGCAGCTTCGGATTCGCCATTGCACCAACCGTTGCAACCACCGCAACAGCCATCACTGCCGTGGCAACAGCAAACAGCAACGTTATAATGCCTTGCACGGGGCCTTCAGCGATTCAATCGGTGTGGAAGCCCTCCCAGAGTCACCAAGGTCAGATTCACCTTGGGCCAACCGTGCGGGCGTGGGCTCATGGGCCGGTGGTATGCCCCTTGCCACCAGCGTCCTCCCGGCCGGCGTTCTGCGCCGCTGACGGCGAGGAATTTATACTGCAAGCCACCCGTGCGCTGGGCCTCTCCCTCGACACGTGTGGCCGACTTGCCCTTCATATCTGGCGCCGTGTCGGCGGTATCGTGCGATTGGTTCTTTCCATTCGACACCCACACATTGACAGAGGTGACCCACGGGTGGCAGCGAGTGCGTACCGCATCCACGCTACCGCATGCCTGTGGGTTGCCTCCAAGGTGGAGGAACAGCGCCGTGTGGTGGCAGAGGCGCGGGAACTGGCGGCATTATCGCAGACGTCAGCGGAAGCGCTGTGCGCTGCGGAGCTGCGGTTGTTGGCGTGGGTTGAGTGGTGCCCGTTGCGGGGGTATCTGCCATCGCCGCAGCCGCGGCCGGTACCGGGTGCCGGATCCTCGTAGCAGACAGAGATTCGGTCAGCCAGTAAAGCTGATAGGTCGAAGTGATAGGTCATTTTCTTGTCGGATCACATAATGGAGAAAGAGATGTGGATGACGATTGTATTGAGCTTTGGACGAATATGGAAAGTGAATGTGGTATCTCGTTGCGAGTACGGTCGGTTGGGTCGAATCGCCAAATGGTAGGGTTGAAGGGTAGGAGCTGCTGCTGGCGCTGGTGATTGGGTGATGTGCGGCGCTGTTTTTTTTAGCGCAAGCCTGGCCAACCTGGCGTATGGCAACGCGTTGTGGTTTGAATAGTCCGTTCGCAAGAAAATAGTTTCTAGGAATGCCGGTTAATGGTTGTTTGATCGTTGGATTCGACGGTTTCGCTGGGGCTTTGCACGGGCTGCATGGATTGGAATGGCGCTTTGGCACTGCAGGGCGGAAAACTATGTTGCATTTGGCTAAAATTTTGCGTTCGTTTCTGTTGCTAATACACACGTCTTGATTTTTCACCTATTCTCAGGATTGAGCCAGGATGACCTAGGTTCTGCCAAACGTTGATGCCGTAAAAACCCAAGTGTCTGTTCACGGAAAAGTACGCATGCCGTCCAGTGGTAAGATGCACTCACGGCAGCAGCCAAGAGGGAAAAGAATTTCGCTGCTTTTGTATGCGGCTGCGTAGAGTAGGTAGTTGAGGCAAAGTAATCAACGTTCTGATTTCTTGTCTTGTAGATTTTTTCCACCGATCGCCTGAGGAAGAAGTGGGTTAACTCACGCTGTCGGTAGAAGCCATGAAAGAACCCAAACCAATCGAACATCCACTTGAAGCGTAGAACGCATGATGAGCAACCGCGGGTGTCGGCTCCTGCAACGTGGCGTGTTTTGAAAGACGTTTACCTCGCCGCTGATTTGAACCAAAATTTCCGTAGGAGGCAACCATACAACTTTAGTCAGGCTTGAGCTGTATCTTGGGGCGGGGCAGCTGGGGGCGGCCATATCACACCACTCATCAGGTAGGGGCTGCCGACTGTCATTCGCCAGTCAAGTGTTGTTAGGATCACAGCGGGAAGGTGGTGGTTATCGTGGCTGGTCTGGTTGGTTTTCTGAGCTTTTTGTTTTACGCCATCCGCTGCGGCACACCATGGAACGCGCGTGGTTAAGAACGTAATGTGTGCACCCGCAATGTAGCCCTGTGTGCCGCATTGGGAACAGACAAACAGAAGGACAGGCAGGCGGGCAGACAGACAGACAGGCAAGCAGGGAGGCGGACAGACAGACAGACAGGCAGATAAACCGCGGGGCAAACCTAGTTGAGGACGTGAGGCGGGGTCTTCTTTCTACTACCAGTCGCGATGTCATGCGATGCTGGTGGGATTTTCGACACTGCAGTTTCTCCAGTTCGGCCAGCACTGGGTGTCATGTGAAGATGGAGATACCGTAGCCGCAATCAGGCCCCTAGGTTCGGTAGGGGCATCAGCACAGGCCCCTTTCCGTGATCGGTATGGGATGGTTCCGAGGGCATTGTATTCGGCCCCTATGTAGATTCCCTGTGTCTCTGCGTGTGCGGCTCCTGAGGCAGGCAGGCCCCGGCGGCAGGGCATGGACTCCCTGGAGTAATGGTTTAGACCAAATGGTTGTACACGCAGCGGATGTTTTCCCTTTTTTCCGTGACCTTCTTGTTATCATATGCAGAGGCATCAACCACAATACTTACCGAACGTGGTTGAAAAAATGTGTGGCCGCTTTGCTGCGCTGCTGAGCGCTCCCGTGGGTGTTATGTGGATTACCATTTCAATAACATTAACTTTCCATTTTACTGGATGATGGCTGTCGTCGTAATTCAGGGCCTGTTTAGATCTATTTCAATGGCCTAAAATTAATTGTGCCGGGCGCGGATCTAAAGTTGTGGCAATACGCAGCGGAGAAGGGATGGGTGTGGCGGATGAGCTCGGGAGAGGGCGCGAAAGAGGGGTCGTACACCTCACGTCCCTGCGTATATAGGCAGGCTTTCTGTCTGAAGAGCGATCTCTGAGCTGGGGCAGAAGCTGTTGGGACAGCAAAAATAGCTCAGCCAGGCGGCCGCCTTAAATTTATATCGCGGCCGGAACCATGTCCGTGTACCACAATGTCATATTCGCCGCTGCCTAAGAGACGGGTAATTGAGGGGCCCTTCGACGCCGTCTTCCGAGTCGTTTCGTTACGAAACGGTGATGTTCCGTTGCACAGGACAGAAGGACAGTAAATCAAATACGACGGATGTAATAAGTCTGTGGTGATGTCGTTTTCGGTGTCACGAATTACTCGGGACATTGGATGCTGAGGCAAGAGAACGGCGGTTAATTTGCAGGAAAAACAACCGAGTGCGAATAAACACCACATGCCACCTTGGTTCCCTCTGGGAGCCAAAGAGGGAGGTTTCTTTGCAGTGAACTTCCCGCCAAGGCTCTGCTCGGCTGAGCACGTGAGTAAGCACAAAAGGAAGGGGACATCCATTAAACCATCAAACTCGGGAAGCTGCCCTCCTGCTCTGTCCTTGTATTGAAACCCCGGCTGATGCGTTTCGAGATTTACATAGTGTACTGGCCCCCAGAATGAACACCCTGGGTCTCTTACAATCTGTTAGTGTTTCGCGGTTACCATAACATGTATAAAGGACCATTTTGATGATTTGGAGCAGCGAACAAAGAGCATGACAGACCACAGATGAATGCAACTCCGCAGCAACACGGGGCCAACGGTCATGACGCCGCCGATTGCATTCAATGGACGCGCGCACCGAGCAAGTTTCGTGTTAGCCACTTAAAAGAACGACACATACGTCCGCACGGTTCGCCGCGCCGCGTCACATGGTTACAGCAGTGTTGTATCCTGAACTTTGGAAGAATTCAGCAGCTTTCATCTCTGCTATGACAGAACAGCGTACTTCAACACATAACGTTGTTACGATTCGAGAGTACGACCAAATATACCACGTCCATACGCCGAGCCGCATGGTTTCCATTCTGCATGTCACTTCATTTGATTGACAGGAGCTTCTTCTCGCGGTAGGATGCAATCAATCGTGCTCAAAAAAAGGACAGCCTTGACTATTAACATCGCTTAATTTTAGCGGCGAATGTTGGTCAACCTTATTCACTCCTACATTTTATTTTATCAGTAACTTGATACAACAGTCTACATTCATACCGCAGTCTCGTGCCGGCGCCACGTTGGTCGTGAGCTCCGCTAAACCGTGTTCCTACCGTGTTCCCACCGTGTTCCTTCAGCCGAGTCCACTGTCCCAAAGCTTAGCGCGATCATCACTTGTATGATGAAAATTAACATTGAAATGATAATTGCTGGATTAAGTTCCTAACGGATAGTCGAAACTGCGAGAATGCGACCCTTTCCGATGCCCGTGCCGCGTTGCCTCCAACAGTCGCATCACCAAACCAATTGATATAATGATGATACGCAATATTCTATGTGCCTTCTTATATGAGTAACATTTTTATGTTTTAATCTTTGGAAGCCGAATCTATCCGATGGACAATAGCCCCTGGGTCGAATACCCAAGAGAACTCATGCGTGTGCAAGTTATACTTGAAAATAATATGATCATCAATTGACGTTTCCCCCTGGTGCCTTAGATAGGCACTGCACTCGAACAATGACCTAATTGAAATTTAAAGTTGTAAAATCTGTAATTATATTCATGAGTTGAAAGCTTAAGAATTTTTGCAGCTGGGCAAATATGCAGAAGATGCGAAGTAACGGCACGATGTGCCGTACAAATAGCCACGACGCTGGCGTCAAGCTTCAGGCTGTTGTTCCACTGCGTCTTCATTAGCTGTGGTATAAAGCTTAAAATGTGAGGTTATGAGAATGCCGTTTTGTTGATGGTGGCTTTAAGAACGTCCGGCATGACGTTTCTCAATTAGGTTGAAAATTAAGATGTGGAGAACTAGTAATTTTCAAGCTTCCTCCTGAGCATGTTGAAGGAATTTGATGACGCGAAAGATACGGACATTAAGCTAACCAACTGGGAAGCCCGAAACAAGAAGTACATCCAACAATTAATCATGCAAAAAAAGCAAGCACAAATTCAGAGTCAGCATGCTGCGGAGCAAGAACAGGTGAGGCTCACTGAATTGTCCCTGTACATGCGTCCTATCGTTGGACGCAAGCCCTGGTAAGGGAACCACGTTATTGTCCTCTCATATAAGCTGCATTTTACAATCATAATTTGAGGATCGTGGCCCCTGGCGCGGCCCCCTGCCCTTACACAGAAACGCAAGCTCAGGCTGTCCCGACGGGTACTTGGCACAAGCTTCCAGCGCTTGCAACCACAGCAATCTGCCGCAATATCCCGCACCTTGGAGGCAGGCTCTAACAGCGGCTCTGACAGCGATGCGGGCTGCGGGGCGTGCCCAGGTCCTGGCGCGGAGCATGTGTCCAAACCAAAGCTGGCGCGCATTGACAGCCACTCGCAAATCCCGAAGCTCCCTCGGCTTACAGACGCCGTCGAAGCTGCCGTGGGTGCATCTACAGATGAGCAACACCGGCACAGTGGCGCAAGTCCCAGCAGCGCGGACGGAGCCTCTGCCGCCGGCACGGCCGGTGGCTGTGGTGGTGGCGTCAATGCAGCTGGTCAGACCTACGTCCGGCACATCTTTCAACTGCGAGTTGGGGGCGGCTCGCTGCGGGCTCCCAACCAATTGTCGCGCTCTGTAAGTGCTCAGCGGACTGGTGTTGCACACTTGTCTTCATACTATGGTGAAAGTAACGGGACCGGCAGTGGGGCCGCAAGCTACAGCAGGAACCCGCCACAGTCGCAGCGCCAGACGCAGAATCAGGACCAGCACCTCAAGAATCGTCAGCGACGCTCTACTTTCCCAGACCCACCTACGAAGCCTGTGCGCGAGGCCGCCAACCGCTGCAACAACGATCCCAACGACTCCAACGGCTGCAACGATGATGATGACGGGCCCGACATCGCATTGAGTGACCGCCGCACAGCCCGACGTGGCAAGCTCCTCCGGTCTCAGCCCCCAACGCAGCCGCAGGCGCCTGCGTTGGGGGTCGGAGCCAGATCGTCCATGCGCCTGGCTGCAGCAGCCAGCTTCCCACCCACGCCCGCAGGCTACATGCAATGGCGGGTACGCACACGGCTGCCGGACGGTCAACGCACCTTTTGCATTGCAGGGACGGGAAACCACAGCCAGGGCATCCGGGCGGGGCTGCTGGCGCGGGGCTGGTATGAGAACCCCGACCGTAACTCGCCTTTCTTCGACTTCAAGTGGGCAGGTGTGAAGGGGGAAGAGGATTTGGGTCGACGGCAGGTACAGATGCGAGCCATTACGGTGGGGTTTGGGGTTGTTGCGCAACGGTTAGGATGCTATGCGGTGCGGGGTCATCTTACCGAGGGGAATCCGGGGTGAGGCCAACGAGCGCCGGGGGACAGGATCAAAAGCGCCGGGGCAACGTGGCGCAGCCGGATCATGTGCTTCTTCCTCCGTGAGTGTTTCGAGCAAATGTGCGGAACGCCGCCGTGAGCCGCCCGATTTCGTTTCATGCGCTTGCGTACAACGATCACCGAAGGTGATCGGAGTGGGCATGTATGAGACCCAGACGGTCTCAAACCGGCTGCTGAAAACTTACCTCTGCGAAACGGGCGTCATGTGTCTATGTGCCACACGTCACGTGCTTTGTCCCATGGGTCGTTTTCGAGTTCGCTGTTCCCTTAACCCATACACCATCTCCCTGACGTGCCCTCCTCGTCGCGAGCAGCCAACCCGCTGGATATCAACCACGACACGCTGTGGCCTGGGCAAATCGTTAACCACTTCCGTCACTCCACTTGCCTCACTACCAAACATGGTCTGTGCTACACCGTGCGGGATACCGTGTGGTACGAGGCGGCTGATGCGGCGGCTTTTTACCCCAGGTCCGTTGCTCGTAAGGTATCTCCATATGCCTGATACCCTCAACCACGATACCTGTGCTTTGATGTATCGGCGTGCGCAGCAGCTCGCCTGGCACACTTCCTGCAGTTTGTTCTGGTTGACCTATGGCTTTCTCCGGGTTGGAATGATGCTGGAGGAGTTGCGGTCGAGGAGAGCTGGTTAAGTGTCTGGCCAAGCACACACATACAACGCATGTATGTTTTTCTCTCCCTTTCTTATGGAATATCTCTGATCGACTCAACGACTTTGTGGAGGGCGCATCCTGAGGCCCTCAGCACGCTCTGCGTGGCTGCCTATATGCCTGACGCCCGTTTTTGCTCCCGTCCCCTGACCGGAACTGCACGATCATGCGAGACCCAAATACGTTAGGATAATTCGCGATTCTGGGAACGTAGGCCTGAAGTCTCTGCCGTTGTCATACCCTGCCTCTCCGTAAGGGCGAGGTAGGGTTATGAAGGCCTCCCGGCACCCGCGCCATGATGTAGGAAACCTTCCGCCTAACGCAGCTCTTGGGAGCCCATACACTGTGTGTCTTAATGTCGCCGATGTGCCGCCCTAGGGCGTACGACATCACGGACGAGGCGTCTCGACGGGAGTTCATGCAGGACGTCCGCTGGACAGCCGCAGAATCGCTTATCAAGCGTGCTGTAATTGATGGCGCAGTTTGTACGACGCACGTGCCTTACAGCCCGCGGAGGAAATCCATCAATCATGCCCCTCACCAGCAGCAGCTCCTCACCATCGGGAAGACGTCTCCAGTGGCTGACGCAGCTGCGAATGCAAGTGTCGGCAGCGGCAACGGCGAGGACGGCAGCGGCGGAGGCGGAGGCGGTGGCGGTGGAGGTTCCGAAGGCAGTGACATGCCACCAGCAGGAGACGATTCAGGTGGCCGCGTGGCCTATTACGGCGGCGGTTGTGACGGAGATGTCAGTGGCGACGGCGGTGGCGGCGAGGGGATGCATCGACTGCAACAACGTGCGGACTCAATGCCGTTGGTTGACCTTCCGTCGCTACGGTTGGCGTGCAGGTGGGTGAGGCTTTACGGCGGGTCCTGAAGGTACCCATGGCATCAGTTGTGAGGGCGTCAGCTCTCTTCGCACTTTCTGTTCTCAGACGATCGCGAGTCGCGCCTAGTCATGTGCAAACCCGGCCGATGGGATACGGACCCGGCACGAGCTTTTCCCTCCACTACTTGTGATTTACCTCCAACTGCGTCGATTGAAAAACGGGTTGTCCAGGGTTGTGGCAGCGCGGATGCGACATCAGCGCCATCTCCGTGTCGTGCACGAAAGCCGAAGCGGCCGTGTAGGCGGTCGAAGTGGCGGCTGCGGCCGGGGAGGCTGCGAGGACACGGACGAGCCGCTGCCGGACGTAGAGCTCAGCGCTGTGCAGTGGCAGCAGCTGGTCAAACACAAAGCACTGTCGTGCAGCGCTCCGGTGCTGCCGCAGCCTCAGTTTGATCCCAGTTGGATACACTGTCGCTCCTTTATCACAAGCGCCTTGCTGCCGCCACAATCAAGTACGCCGGGGCGGGCAAAACGCACCTGCGGTGGTGGTAGTGGCGGCGGCGGCGGTGGGGGCAGCTCCGGCCGGAATAGTAGAGCTTCCAGGAAGGTCAGGGATCCACAGCGGCGCCGTCGACGCCGCGGCGGCAACGGCGGAGCTGGAACCGGGACGGACGGCGAAACTGGAGGCGGGACCGGCAGTGACGATGAGGACACCGAGGGAAGCAACGCTGGCGATGATGGCGGGAGGCCGTCGGCCTCGGCTTCCTTTGCGGCCACTGGGCCCGCCGAGGATATCGACACGGACGCTGACGCCAGGTCAACGGTGGCAGCTGCTCGACCAAGTGGCCCCGTCGCCGTCGTCGACGCGGCGGAGCTCCTGCGAGAGGTGTACGGCAAGGCTCGCCGGGGCCATTCGGCGCCGCCGCCACACCGGCGGCAAGGTGGCATCTCAACGTTTCCGGCGGCAGCGGCAGCAACTGGTGCGCAATCCGAGCCGGATACGGCAGGTGATCTTGATGCGTCCTTGTCAGTGCCGGTGCATACGTCCTCCTCTTTACATTGGGGGCCGTCGCGGAGAGATGTTGGCGACGACCGCGATGCTGGCGGCGACAGTAGCAACGGCGGGGATAGCGGTGATGCATGTGCGTCTGTCGGCCCCAGCTGGCTCCCAGAGGACCTGCCGGCCATTTGCTACGATGACGCTGCGCTGCAGGTGGGCACAATAATGACAGTGAGGGTTGGGAAACAAAGAACGAATTCAATCACAGGAACTGCGGGTGCTGCTGACTTACCCAAAAGCTGCAAATAAGCCGTCAGCTGATTTGCTGAAAAAGGGTAGGGGCTGCACCGCGTGCACCATGCCGTGTCTGGGGCAGGAGTGCCAAACAGTGATATCGTACGATGGTGTTGCCTGGGCCTGGTAATGGCGGTGTGGAGGCAGATGCAGCCGTCAGGGGCGCGGGCGGTCTCGTACCCGGCAGGTGGAGGTAATCCCACAATCCCGGCGCAAAAGCATGCGCATGGATCTATGTCCGCGGAAGGAAGCCAACATAATCATTGTATTTTGAGGGATTGTTTGGAAACACGACGGGCCTGGGACGGGCACGTCTAAAACCGACATTTACTGGTTGAGGGTGGATGTGCCCCCACAAAGATGGACGGTGACAGACCCCGATTATAGTGACCTGCGAGCTGACCAGGAATGGAGTTGATGCCGCCGTTGATCCGGCAGATTCCGTTGGATGCTGGTGGTGGGTGCTGAACCCGGGAAAATTCCGGGTGAAAGGATCAGGGTGCCCCGAAATACTGGGGAAGGTAGGGACTGCCAGGTAGTGGCCACGGGTGAAGCAAAACCCCCCTATCCTACACACATTTACTATCTGCTGGCAGTTCAGCCTGCGCTTCCCCCATTTTATGATATGTATACAAGCAATGTGATGCAGCACCGCCATATATATATATATATATATATATATATATATATAATTGATGAGGCCATGTTGTGGTAGTTCTCGTCCTCGGCGCAAGAGCAACGCACGTCGTGTCAGTTGGGTATGTTCGTCGCTTTGATTAATGAACTGCACCACCGATCCTTCTTTCCTCCCTGGCCAACGGACCCCGCCCATTTGACCGCTTCCTTTCTCTCTGCGTTTCTTACTTCTTCTCTCGATCATCATCTTACGGAAATCCGCAAACCTGTTTGCAACCTTCACGTTCTCAACCATCACTACGGCAGGCCCTGGATTTTGATACCTGGCGCGAGGCCGCGGTGGCCATTTTGGGCGCCCTGGAGGGTAGCGCCGTTCAGACCCACATCTCGGGGACCAACAATATCTGGATTGTAAAGCCCGCTGGTAAGAGCCGCGGGCGGGGCATCCGCCTGTTCAACGACCCCGACACGATGCTGTCCTATGTGCGGGGCGAAGAGGCGCAGGGTCTGGAATCACGCTGGATCGCACAGAAATACGTGGAAAGGCCGCTCATCATCTCGCGCCGGAAATTCGACATCCGGCAATGGGTACTGGTCACGGGCTGGAACCCTTTGCAGGTACGGTAACGTTGTTCAGGATGTGGAGGGGTTGCTTGGGCGGGGTGGTCGCATGCGTGGGTGAAAGGACGGTGGGTAAATGAGGACAAACAGGGGCGTTCGGTGGTGATTGTACAGGGGCGTTCGGTGGTGATTGTACATGTTTACCGATATGGCATATGGGTGAAAGGACGGTGGGTAAATGAGGACAAACAGGGGCGTTCGATAACGGTGTTAGTTGCTGCTTGTGTGTGCCATTACTGGCCCATCGAATGAAGCCCGATTGGGCTTCAATTTAATCTGCAGTTTTGGAGCGCGCGTAAATAGTGCATGGTGACAGTCATGCAGGGTGGCCGCCTTATTGCACCTGCGCCTTCTTCTGTCCCCACGCAGCGACCAGACTTAGCTATCCTAGACGTAGCTACCCTCCCAACCAAACGGAGCCCCAACCCACCCAATGCCCAATCCCCAACAGGCCTGGTTCTACTCGACCTGTTACTTGCGCTTTGCTGCCGATGACTACGACCCCAATAACCTCGATATCTTCCAGCACCTCACGAACAACAGCGTGTCCAAGTATTATGAAGGGCCCAAGAAGGAAGGTGAGAGGAGCAATGTTACGCGTGCTCACGTGCTACTGCTGGAGCATGGCCTGGAGCCGGCACGAGTCCTGATTTTATATCAGTGTTCACGTCTGTTCTACAGTGTTCGCAATCGGCAAGGTTTACTACATTTTGGTAGGAACAATGGCGCAACAATGCAGCATTCGCCTTACGCCCTCCCGCACCGCTGCTGCTGCTGCTGCTGCAGATGAGATCACGGCCGCCGGTAACATGTGGTCCATTCCGCGGTTTCAGCAGTGGTTGGCTGAGGTGTACGGAAGGGACGACATCTGGCAGGTGCTGCTACAGCCGGCCATGAGGCACATCGCTATCTGCACACTGAAGAGTGCACAGGTGAGGACGGGAGGGGAGGACTGCTGGGTGGCCCCAATGCCGCTGTTTTAGCTGAATATGCTTATTTTTGGGATAACTAGCTACTCGCTCACACCACACATGGGAAATTTCATCATGAACACCCTTTTAACCCATAAGCCACCCTGAAACCTTATTGCCAAAATAATTCACGCCCATGGCTGAAAATTGGCCCGTGGTCAGTAAAATGGGCCCCGATGCGCCCTGCGGGACTTCCTAAGAGAAAGGGTAACCGTAGGACGTGCCTGTGGGCAACGTCCGTCCGCTTACGTTGACTTGGAAAATGGAAATGAGCACCACGCCGGAGGTGTAGACGGTTGGGACCTCCCACTAGGCTGAGCGGAGCTTGCAATGGTATGTGGTGCGCGGTGGCCCGCGCTCTGCTGACGTGTCCTTCCGTATGGTGTCTGCGCAGGACCACATCACACCGCGCAAGGGCTCCTGCCAGCTCTACGGCTACGACTTTTTGATAGACGACCAGCTTCGTGTGTGGCTGCTAGAGGTGAACAGCTCGCCGACCTTGGAGCCGTCCACACCCATCACCGCACAGCTGTGTGCGGACGTGCAGGTAGGCGCGTCTTATGGACTGAGTCACAGCGGGGAGTGAGCGAACCGCTGCAGTGACGTGGCGACCTTATCAGCATTATCATCAGCATCATCAGCATCATTTGAAACACGAAAACAACGAAAAAATGTCCAACTGATTGAAGGTCTTGCCCCATAGCAGATTCAGTGCTTTGTCGGGGAATGATCCAAGCGATTCATTTGTTCCGTCTCTAGTACACAGCAGGCTTAAGCAGGTTAGGATTATAGGGATATTTCCTAATTTACGGCTGCAGCCAATGCCGATAGCTTTTGCAAATCGCGGTTCTAACAACACGGCAGGAGGACATCCTCAAGGTGGTCGTCGACCTGCCGGAGCAGCAGGCGGCGGCTGCGAGGCGACAAGAGTGCGGTGCCGGAGACTGCGGCGAGCAGACGAGCGGCGACCCGGGGATCAATGACAGCGGATGCGGCAGCCTGGAGGGTCTTGACACGGGCAAGTGGGAGTGCATCATCGACGGCGGCGAGGAGCTCCGTCAACCGCAGTACACCGGCCTCAATCTGGAGCTCAAGGTCCGTTGGGCCACAATGATTGCATCAAGCTTGACCAGACAGTATCCTTGCCGTCTTGCCTGCTGATATGCTTGCTGTGACCTCCCTAAGCTTTCACGCTGGCCATATGGAGGTGTCTCCAATGCCCTATCTGCTGATGCAGCCCCTCTGCCCCTCTCGCCCATTGGCATGCAAACACAGGGTACGGCTATTCAGCTAAATCCGCCGCGCTCAAACTTTGCGGGCCGCTTGTACGCGGCCACCCGGCAGCAGCAGCACCAGCACCAGCCGACCTCAGCCGGCGTGAACGATATCCCCGCATCCAGTGGCGGCGGTGGCAGCGGT
This sequence comes from Volvox reticuliferus, assembly GCA_019650235.1. NCBI lineage: Eukaryota > Viridiplantae > Chlorophyta > Chlorophyceae > Chlamydomonadales > Volvocaceae > Volvox > Volvox reticuliferus. The sequence continues at coordinate 789,136 of BNCP01000010.1, read as the reverse complement.
GGCAGGATCCCCAGCAGTGACGACGGCGTGACAGCAATAACCATCGGGCGCCCCTCTGGACCGTCGGTTGCCGCTGCAACAATGCCTTCACCCCGCGCTGTAACCCCGTCTCCTTCCACGCAAACCCCGGGAGGGGGAGCTCTTGACCAGCATGAGCGACAGCAGTTATTATTGCAGCAGCAACAACCTTACTTTCATCTGCAACAGCAGCAACAGTTGTTGTTATTGCAACAACAGCAGCAGCAACCTAATTCGCACCACATGCAGTGCGCGATGAATAGCGGTGAGGAGGATGCCATCGCCGCCGCCGCCACATCGGCCGCCACAAGTAGCGGCGCCGTCGCCATGCAAGCACGTGTGCACACCGGCACCTGCGCGCCGTCATCGTCTCGTTGCGGCCGGGCTTCTCCCGCGAGGTCTCGGACCCCTCGCCTGAGCGCATCTCCCGCGTTGTCCACACACTGGGACAGCGGCGGCTTCGTCCTCGGGTCCTTCGGCGACCCGATGGGTGCGATAAGCACGCTTGCCTGCGGCGGCTCCGCCGCCACCGCTGCAAACGCAGGCGGTGGCAACGGGAGCCCACTGCACCCCTCCTCTCGCATCACGACGCCACGCAATGATGTGGCCATCGCATCGTTGTCGGTGGGCACCCCACTGGCCGCTGCCGCGACAGCGGTGACACCCGTGTGGCTCCCCATGTCGCCCACACAATCTCTGGACTCCTTAACGCCGACGACCATGCGCATGTCCTTGCTGGCTCGGCCGGGTCACCACAACAGCACCGGACTTACGCCGACGGGCGTGAGGGCGCGGTGATGGCCCCGGTATACAGGGCGACATGCTTACGCGGGATTTAGCAGGCTACGGGAGTATGCCTGAAGATTGCTTTAGGGCTGGCCCGCCGTTAAGCATGTTGTAATGTGGCCCGAATAAAGGCCAAGTTCCCTTGGCCTGATCTGGTGTATGAGCTGGCGGCTGTTAGCGTGGTGTGGGGGCGGATGGTGAACATGTAGCTGTTGTGCGGCTGACATGGCGACGCGGCTTGAAAGAATGAAGGAGTGTATGGCAACGCGCGTCAGGGTGCGGCGGGAGTGAAGTAAGCGGGCCTACCAAGCAGCGATGGGCCAACGCGTGCGGCGCTGGTTAACGAGGTAGCAGGTGTTTGAAAGCTTGGATGTAACAAGGACCGGCTGAAATTTTGTATACGTATAATTATAGCTTGATGCGCTTGGTCGCATACGACTTCCTTGGCTTTACATACCTGCGCTTGGCCGTGTAGCCGTCGTCCCTATGCACGTGCTGCCGTGAGACCTTGCAAACGAGGTGGTATTTTGCAACCTGACTCTCGAGGCGGAGTTTCGTTGCCCGGTTGCGCTGCCTTGACTGGTTCGTGTTTACCTTTACATCATTGCTGCGTTGCTGTGCAAGGGCATGTGGAAAGTGTATGTCGCACCCGATGAGTCCAGTATTTCCCCCGTGAGTGTGGAACCACTTCGCGGGCGAAGGGTTATCGGGCGTCGGTTTAATTGTCTACGAAGGCTTGCTGGTTGAGTAATTAACCTGCAGGTGGGTGCACTTGCAGGTGGTGGTTATGCTTATGTTTCTCGCGCTGCTTGTTGCTGCTATAGTGCTCATGTTGTAGTGCTGCAGTGGAGCTGTTGCTTCGACCGCTGCTCTTGCTGCACGCTTCGGTTACCTGGTGGTCTTGCTACCGGACCATACATCCGGTGGGCAAAGAGCCGCGGACGCAGCCTCCTTGGGTCTGAAGACTTGCATGATGCTGCAGAGGGATGCAGCTAAGATTGCAATATGGGCACAGAAATTTAATGTGTGGGCGTGGAGGCGGATGGGATTCGGGAATACACGTGAAGGACTACACGTGGAGGTGTGCCGTTCTGGTCGCTAAAGCTCCTACCCAGTCCTGTCCGTCGGGTATTGTGATTTCCAATGGTCCCAACGGATCTCTGATTGCATTATTATGATACTGGGGGAGATTTGCATTGCGGAGCAAGGATGTACCTTTTTTTCTCGTACCTTGGGCGCCTTAGTGCCCAAAGCAATTAGCACGCTACATGTGTTGCGCACATGAAGTGGCATGCGCTGTGCTTTAAATTTAACGTGTTCCATTTACGTATCGAACCGTATAGCTGCGGCCGGATTCCCTGTGACGAAACATGGTTTTACACTTCTGATGGTTTGAATGCGTAAAGTTCAAGCCTCTTCAAGCAGGGCTCGTTTGAGAGCTGAACGCGCAGCGGCACCAATGGGGAGCCGCGGCCGCTGTGCGCTTTCATCAGGCAGGTGTCCACTTTAAGAGTTCACAAATAGCAACAGCAGCAGCAGCCGGGGAGCCGCGCGACCTGCTGCTGGATCCTGGGCGATACCTCGATTCGCGAATCCTTGCTGCCTATTGTCCACCTTCTTGCATTCCTTCCTGGGTTTATTGACGTAAGAGGAGAATCCGCTCAGACTTCATCCCCCTAGCGTTGTGGATAGAGATCCCCGGCCACGCTGGGGGTCGGGTATAAAGGGTTCCCTTAATGTATAAGTATACGAGTTATCCGGCGTTGTTGGTTGTATCGATGCTTTTGCGCGCAGCAGCTGCAGCATAATACTGTATGCGGTGCTATGTCGCTGAATTGGCCTTCCTGTACGGGTGGTGTCCGTCGAGGTGCGTCTGCAAATCGCCCGGCCTCAGGTGTTGTAGTTTCTCTGCATACGTCCGACGGAATGGCGGCGGCCCCCCGTCCTCCGAGTTTGGGGCACGCTCGGAGACATGGACAGGGCGGGTCTAACTTTGTACGTCAAAGCCAAAGCCATTCGCAGTGCCGTGTCTGCGCTTAGCATTAGGGTACAATTCGACTGCCTTAGCCGTGCCGGAAAATCCTCAGTGAATTTGAGGAACTGTTGACACCGAGCGGATGTCGGCGCCGCTTGCCCCGGATGCACGTCGGTAATGGGCGTTTTTGAAGACATTTGATGCAGACCCTCCAGAAATGCAGGGCCTGGCACAGACGTAGCGTGACGTGACCTGGGAGGGTATGTGCTCGCTCGATGCACGGCTGGCGTGTAATTACGCACAACAGCTGCGAATGTACGTTGCTTTTTCCCTGATAAATATCATGCAGCTTAGCAGGTTTAGCAAGTTGGACATCTGAAGCGGGTTCGGACATGCTCGGACTAATTCGGGGAGCTTGACACGCAGGGGGCATACCTATGGACAGGGTCATACAAGGGCTTATAGAAAGAAGCCTACCTAATCTGGCCTGCATGGAACCAGAAGATCCGAGTTGAATACGAGGATAGCATATCCCAAGAAAAATACTCTGCTGCAAGATTGCCGAAAAGTTAGCTGTATTTGCCTTGCCTGCGCGTTGCCATGGCCTCGCTCGCTGATGTCACGCAGAACGTGTATCTTGCACTGTGTCGCAGCCGCCTATCACCTTTATCAAGCATGTTGGTTGCGTGTTTGCAGCTGAGAGCTCATCGAGACATATCATCATTGTCGGCAGTAGCGGTATAGATCCGACTGGGCCAACGATCAACGAACGTCATGTACCTACCCAAGATGCAAGTACCCATACAGGAAACTCAGCATAAGTCTGTTTTCATGATTGTGTACGGGGCTTATTTATGTGATGCTTGGAGTCAACCTTCCTAGGGACTATCCTTACGCAACGCTGACAAAGAAGTCCCAAGTCCAGCTATTCTGTGCAAAATCCTTATAAGAAATGCAGCAGCAATTGCATCATAGATCAAAATTAGTAGGGGTTCAGTTTCGTGCTCGATGGCCGCCACCTGCCCTCCTACGAGGATCGCGCAAGCCATTGCAATCAGCCAAGGGATCTGGTGAGACTGAAACTCATTGTATTAAGAAGGATTGAAATTTATCTGGGTTCCCGTGGCTTTAATCCCTCTCGAATGATTCCAGCAGCCAAGGATGCCTCGCCTCAGCAGCCGAGCCCAAGCCAAAGTAGCTCTGAAGTTAGGTCAAGTGATACAAAGCCAGCTACAGTTGTCGAGGCGACGGTGCTAGAACCGGGGGCGGTTCCCGTGGACGCGGAAGTTGGCACCAGCGAATCAGGGGAGGCGGCAGTTTTGGGGCATCCGGGTAAGGGGGTAATGGGAGGGCCTCATACAATTTTGTTAACCTCTTAGCAGACCGCCGCTGGAGAACCGACACGGGAATGGGAGGTCCATGGTCTTCCCTTGAGGGCTCCGCTCCCTCTTCGAGCTGTATTAAAATTCCATCTTAGTTCCCATATCTTCCCTCCCCTTCACTCCAGACATATGATTCTGTTTCCAATGCCGTTGCCCCCACACTGCTGCAGACTATCCCGAGGTTCCCGCCAGCACCAACAGGGCAGCGGCGCTACAATACGGCGTTCTGGGAGCCGTGTACGCCGCCGCGGTAAGTGGGGCCGCATCGCAGTCCCAACATTAACGTGTACGGTGGTGCCGAAATGACTGCAGCTCTAGTACGCTTGCCTTTATGCTGTTCTATTCACGTGATATTTAATCACACGTGCCATGCCTTGCCACGGGCCCTGGGATGTTGGGCCCCGCGCAGAGCGGCGCTGTAGCCGTCGCGGCCTTGCGTGCACCGAGCGTCCTACTGCCTGGTGCGGATTCATGGTCCAGCACTTTGTTAGGCAGCGTGGCGGCGGCCTACCTGCGGGCGGCGGGCGTGTGTCTGCACCTCAAGGTGCGTGCGCGGCAACAGCACTTATCATTTCTGCCCGGGATATATAGCGAGGTACAACACTCTAGAGCCGAGCCCCGAATTTTGATACCTAGCCTAGCGCGAATTGTCCTTCCCACCACGTACCTATGACACGGCCTTTGAAAACCCCTGTCAGGCTGCCGCGGACAACGAGGAATTGCTTTGTTGGCGGCACCAGCGGCTGGCGCTGGTGATGGCAATATACGGTGTCGTGGCGGTGATGTCGCAAGCGGCTGGAATCGCCTCGTTACAGATGGCAGGGTAGGTGCGGGCAGTCAGAGGGAGGACGGCGGGAAGGGGTTTGCAAGGCCGCAGGTCAGGGCTCTGAGCGATTAAAGTTTCAGCACAACGGTTGGCGGGATTATACGTTAGCATGCTACCTTGGAGCTGCTACCATTGCCGCTGCTATTGCTACGAATTTGTCGTTGTCCCAAGACACGTAAGTTGAAGAACGAACCGCGCTATCTTTTTCTCTGGCCTCTTGCTGCCGGCCCGTCGCAGACTGCAGCTGGTTCTGGCCGCCGCCACGTCAGCCGTGGTGTACAACGTGGCGCGCAGTGCGTGGGCGGTACGGCCGTTCGTAGTGACGGTGTGGGAGAGGGCTGCGGGCTCACTGGGCGGCTTGCTGTGGGCACTGGTGCAGGCGGCGATAGGTGCTGTCTCCACGGTGGCGGGCGTGGTGCTACTTGGGCTTGCAGGTGGGCAGGAGATGGAGCGGGCTCAGGGCCGGGCATCGGTGGGGCAAAGGTGTTTTGTAGGGATGTCGAGGGAAAGCGCCGGCGAAAAGAGACAAGTTTTCCAGGTGCTGTTACAGTCATGGTAGTGGCTGGCGTAGCGTTATTGGTTTCAGCGGGTAGAAAATAGTCCGCAGCTATTTAGAAGCCTGACCCATAAAGGACCGTGGCAATCTCCAGCAGAGGCCTGCCGAGCTCGCCAGTAGACGTGCGTAGTCCATCGTCCTAACGGCGGAAGGATAGCGGGTGTGGAGGGAGATACTGGTTGCTCGGGAAGCTTACTTGGGTATTCACCACACTTGCCTGCGGAGCGCCAAATGAAGTGCCCGGGTTCTTCGTCCCTTGGGGGGATTTAGGCTCTTTGGCGGCTGGGTGCGGGCACCTCCAGCAAGTGTAAATTACGCATCTTCCCTTTGTATATGGTGCACGTATTTTGTTACATTCCTTCGACATTTTTCACTTTTCTTTGTCCACCATTATGTACGTCATCGTCTTATGACACGGCCGCACAACTTACGAATATGTGCATCATATGCCACAAACAAGCTCAGGTTGGTCAACAGCATCACCGCACCCTACATATTCCTTTGACGAGTTGCAATATTCTGCGCACCCAACAGCTCATCGCCCCTCTGTCTCATTTTCCAACCCTGCTTAACCCCGTGCGTGCAGCATTGTATTTATACGGCTTCACAGCAGTTGTGCTGTCGCCGACGCCGTCGTTACCAACGCCGCTGGGCTCCTGGCCGGGACAGGTGGAGGCGCTGGGGTCGTCAGCCGCGGGGCTGCGACGCTTGGCGGGCGCGGGGCTGCTGCTAGCGGCAGCACAGGCGCACGGGCTGCTGGACTTTGCTGCGTACGTGCGTAGAGGCCCTCAGCCGGGTGACCTTGAGGCGATGAAACGACTGATGGTTGAGTAAGTGGGGCTGTGCTGTAAGGGACGGAGTGAAATTTCATAATCAGTGATCTAAAATGCGGGGCAATATTACAACGTGTGTCGACCTGCACCCGAGTGTGTACCCGAGCAATATTTGGAAGAACACACCTGGCCAGGTTAAACAGCTCCCCGCTCCCTGCGCACGTGTATGTGCTTCCGAGAACGCTGAACAGTGAGGATCTCATGTCGCTTGCTCAATCCACGGGGCGAATTGACCTGTTCGGATTATTGACCGGAAAGCCCTGGCCCCAACCCTGCGGTTCGCTCAGCGAATCATTTGAACACACTACGGAATCTTCGAATAGCGCGCTTTCCTGAGGGGTTGGTATTCCCGTTTTTCCAGGAGTGCTATCCACGAATTCTTGTTTGTCCCGTGCTCTTGCCTTGTGAAGTGTTGACCCTAACATCGGCGTCTGTTGTCGCATCACCACCAGGTACCTCGTCCGGACGAAGGATGGGTTGCATAAGTACTACCTGCCTGGCCCCTGGACATACAACATCCTCAATGCATCCTTCGTCGCAGCGGCAGCCGTTCAGGCGTTCTTCGTCCTGCGCGCTCCGGGTCTGGGAGTGGACGTCAACTGGGACGGCGCGCTGTGGGGTCCGATGTACTTCTCGTGTGCACTGACGCTCCTGTACGCTGCAGCAGTGCTACTGACATTCGACTGGCGCTCATTTTCAGACACAGTTTTGCGATTTTTCGTTTGGTCCGGGGATATGGTGTTGAGTTTCTTCAATGCTTTCGTGTGGAAGTTCGAGTGGGCGGAGCGGCGGCGACGCGTATGACAACGGGCTTGAAGTTTTGCAGGAAGAGGCTTTGCAGTCAGGATATATGGTTGCATTCAGCAGTACGTTGTAAGGAAAGCGGGAAGAGTTACGCATGCATCCTTGATATGCCCAACACCCCAAGCCCAAACCGCTACGTGCGGCCGTGCTGTGCCATTTCACGCAACACAAGCTTCATGCAACGTTATTTATATCTTCTTTGCATCAACATGTTCATAATGATAAAAACAGAAATTAAATGTTGCAGTTTTGTTCATCTTGACAACATGTAATTGTCCTCTTTCAGCCGTGTCAGCCCAATCTGAAGTTCTATGGACGAAAAAAAAGGTTACGAGGCGTTCCGTGTGCGGAAGTTCGCACAGCCGTATGCAATATCCTTTGAACAAAGTTATGCAAGAGGAATCGACGACAGGTCCGGGGCCGAAGATATACATCACCTACAGGACGAGGACGAAGCGCCTGATGCTCACTCAGCCCTGCCACGTCAGCATCATGACCGTGAAAGAGTTATTTTGCATTTTGACTGCGATTGCTTTTACGCCCAGGTTGATCCCGGCTCTGGGTCAGTGGCTGTAGTTGGCAATGACAAGGCGTAGGCTTACAGTTCATCATGGTATATTTGGACATCTTAAAAGCATCTGTTTTGGACAATATCTATAAAAGTTGCAAGTGCATGCCCCGTGCTAGCCAGCGCCTGTACGTAAAACATTCCCCAATCCGTACCCTACCTGTCTTTGCAGGTGGAGGAGGTCCGCAACCCCGCCCTGCGCAAAGTACCGTTGGGAGTTACTCAGAAATACCTTATCGTTACTTGCAACTATCTGGCGCGAGCGGCAGGTGTGAAGCGGATGCTGCACGGATCAATCACCCGACACGTTGCAACCTCCCTATCAGATTCTCAGGTCTAGGTCTAGCAAGCACTTTACGCGCCTGTTTCTCTGAATCCAGGGGTTACCAAGCTGATGGGCATTCGGGACGCCATGGCGCGCTGCCCCGAACTGGTCCTCGTCAGCGGAGAGGACCTGGGGCCCTATCGGCAGGTACGATGATGTGGCCGTAGTATCAGCAGGTACTGCCAATAATTGAGTAGTTATAAGGAACAGGCAAATCATCCAACTCCCTGAAATGGTGACAGAGTAAGCGAATCCACTGCCGGTCCATGATGAACCTTTTTGCAGGTACGACGCCGATGGATGGGACATGCTTGATACATGTCCTTATCCAATCTAGCTGTGGCAACGTCCACACCATTTCATCCTTTCCTCCAAGTGCAGGCGAGCAAGTCCATCCATGCCGTATTGTCACGGTACGGTCCGGCCGAGAAACTGGGAATGGATGAGACGTTCGTGGACGTGACGGAGGTGAGGGCGCCGGTTTGCGACGGCATTGACTGGGTCACACACGCATGCGTGTATGTGGAAGGGTCAGGGTGGTCCGGTAATTTTTGGGTTTCAGATTCTCTATTCGAATGAATTGGAGGTTTGCGAGGAGGGGAAAAGGTCGGGTGTTGGATTATCCCAGTGGCTTAGTTTTGGCTATTGAAGGGAATGGTAGGCGAGGGTACAACGTTGCCAGGGAGTTGAGCGGCAGTACCTGACCCTTGCATTGCGTCCCCACGGAGATGTCCACGCGGCCAGGACCCCCGCCTCGACCGCGGTCAAGACTTGGCGCAACCTGACATCCAGATATTGGAAACAACCCTTCATCGCAGGACGTCCTCCGTCGCATCCGCAGCGGCGCCTTCGATCCGCCCGCACCTCCACCTCACCTTGTCGGGCATCTGCACAACGCAACCTGCGCCGTCGCAGCCGACACCAGCTACCGGCCCCAGGACTTGCGAGCTGTGCCGAGCGCGGCTACTGCCATTGGTACTGCTGTCACTACTGCCAATGCTGCAGTACTCCCCGGCCATGCCACTACTGCACCTCGGGTTGCTGCCTCGGAGTCAGTGGCTGGGGGACCCAATCCCGTGGTTGCGGCGGGCGGTGAATGCACCGGAGGCGAAGACGCGAACAGAGGGGCGGTTGCTATTGCTAGCTGTAGCGGCGGCATTCGGCCGGCGGAGGGCGTGGAACTACTGCTGACGGTGGGCAGCCAGGTGGCGGCGGAGGCGCGAGCGGCGGTGCGGTCGGAGACGGGCTTTCGGTCCTCTGCGGGTGAGGTCTTGAGTGGCATATAGGGAGTGGCATATAGGGAGTGCATATAGGGAGTGGCGTAAAGACATTCCTGGGATTGTATCCGTCCGATGCGGTGGGGGCCATGGGAACAGGAAAATACACACATGTTACGTACTCAGCCAATATCACACTTCTCGAGCTTTCTGGTTGCGCCCACTAAGCGCCATCAGAGCCCACTTGCCTATCAGCGCGTAACTCAGGTCCTCTCATGTGGTCAGGTCACGCGCTTACATGCCACCGCGTCCTTTGTTTCATCGCCGTGGTGCCGGTGAAGGTAGTGACGGGTTCCTGGGCCCCTGACTTGTCACCGCCTTATGCCTGATTAGGCATCGCCCACAACAAGATGCTCGCTAAGCTGGTCAGTGGGCTGCACAAGCCTGACGATCAGACGGTGTTATTTCCTAATCAAGCCTGGGACTTCGTAGGTGCGTCATGAATGTATATGTGCGTGTGCATTCCATGGGTGGCCCGGCAAATCAACGCTTGCGAGAGGTAACGTACAGAACCAGTTCGCCGACTGCCAGTTCGCATCAATCCCCCGGCCAGGTGGAGGGACCGGTGCCAGTATCCAGAAGTCATGGGGCACCCAAACTAAGAACTGTACTACAGTCAACACCAAAGCCTGGGAAATGTTGTGTGGCATATGCGATTGTCATCCGGTGTTATATCGAAGGGTTGACGACGGTGCCGTACGAGTTGCCGCCTTTATGTTGCGTACACATCACCGCGGTTGCACAAAAGGACCCCGAGGAGCCCAAACATTCCCGTTCTCGTGTCCTTTTACGTTGCACGTCAAGATCTTAAAGCTCCCGCATCGACACATCGGCTCGAAAATGGAAATCTCCCCACAGCGCCCCTTCCTGTCCGTGCACTGCCGGGGGTGGGCTACAAGACGGAGAAGTTGTTGACGGAGCAGCTGGGGGTTGCTACAGCTGGGGACGTGCGGCTCTACAGCCAGCAGCTCCTGGTGGACAAGCTGGGTGACAAATTGGGTATGAGGGGAGGGGAGGTGCTAACGGGGGGGGAGTGCTGTGTCACATGGGCTCTGCCTCGGGCTTCAATGAAGGGAAGAACCTTCCGCCAGGCTCTGGGCGGATTGGGTGGAATCGAGTTTACAGAAACCCGGCAATCGATGGCATTGAGAACGGAGATATCCTCGCTAGTAGCATTGCCGAGCTCCGGATTGGGCGGAACGGAAGACGATACCGGCACAGATATCGATGGCCCCGCAACTGGAAGTCGGGGGGGCATTTCCGTCTCGGCATGAGATGCGAATAGGCCCAAGCTAATCCTGATGTGATCGTAGCCTAGGGAACGTTGTTGCATGCCGTCTCTCATTTGCCGCACAGGCGCTCTGCTGTGGCACCTGTGCCGGGGTCAGGACCCGTCGCCAGTCCGACCCACGGGTCCTCCAAGGAGCATCACGGTGGAGGATTCGTTTAAAAGCTGCGCCTCCTGGCAAGCGGCCTCAACCGTGCTCCGGGTCCTGGCGCCCGATCTGTTGCAGCGCCTGCACGACGAATATGACGAGAACAGGTAAGCCATCACATGTTGCTGTGCCGTGCGTAGCGGTATTGAGGGCGGCCGGGGACTCAGTACCCTGTCCTTTCCGAAAGTTTGGACGAGCAACCGGGGAAGGGAAGGCTCCTGTGTGTCATCATAATGTTATTCTCGTGCCAGCGACGTAAGGCACGTGGTGGCACTGCCCTCTGCCCGCCCAAGTTGCTATAAGTTGCTGCTCTCCTCCGTCTGTATTCTTAGTAACGACAGGTCCTGTGTAATGAAGATTTGCGGCGTAAAGATTTGGAAGCTATGCTGGTGTTTGTTATTCTTAATGTCTCTGCCGGCCCCTGCAGGCGGCGCCCAGAGACCCTCACCCTTAAGTGGCGCCTGAGAGGCACCGGCTGGTCTCGGAGCAGCGCCTCCTGCGCTATGCCGCTGCCGCCGGGGTCCTTGTCTGCACCGCCCTCCCAGGCGCAAGTGAGCAGGGCCCTTTGGGAAGGGATCAACAAGTAAAGGATAGAGACTAGAACATGCGGCGGATGTCCTAACCTGTGCGCGATGATGATTTTGATACTCTTCCGAACAAGGGGGCTGTTGGGGGCCGCAGGTCGTGGGGGATGGTTGGGCTGTGTGCATCCTCCCGAGTGAACGTGACGTCTGACCCTCTTCCTTGGGAAAACTCACGCAGGTTGACCAGCTGGTGCGGTCGGCGCTGCAACTACTTCAGAAGCAGATTCGGGAGCCTTTCAACCTGTCACTCATCAACATGGGAGCCACCAACTTCAAACAGGACGGACCGGGAGGTGGCGCTGGCGGCGGTGGTAGCGGCGGAGGTAGCATCCTGGACCTCTTCAGCCGACACAACGGCCGCCAGGCCGCTACGGTACAGCATCCGGGCTCCGCTTCCTATGCCTTCGACAAATCCGCTGCTGCGACAGCAGCGGCCACTGCGCCCGTGTCCTGCAGCGGGCAACCCGACGAGCAGCTGGGCGAGCTCGATACCGAAGATCGTTCGGATGCCTGGATGGTGGGAGATGGTTCTCGCGAGTGCCTCAAATTAGGGGATAACCAGCATCACAGTGTACGGCAGGTTCAGGAAGGAGATGGTAGCGCCCTCGGGCGCAGCGGTGGTGGGACAGTGACGGCCATTTCCGCAGAGGAGGCCCGGCGGGCGGCGGAGCAGTCAGCTTCGCTCCGTCGAGATTACCCCGTATCGGACCAGGCGGGAGGTGTGAGTGGGGTGAGTTTTCGATCTTGGATGTTGGGTGGCTGGGAGGCGAGTGCGAATGGAGCTGTGCTCGACCCATAAAGCCTTCGCAAGTCCGATGAATATACGAGGCCCGATACGAGCACCATGACACTGACTAGCATGGGGCGCATGAGTGCGGTACACGGTGGACGGATGCAGTTCCTTTGCCCATAGGAGCCATCCCGTCAAACTCGACCCCTAGCCCATACGTCCGACACGCATGCATTTCGTATACTAAGACTCGGTCTTGTGCCGCCATTACCGGCACCAGCGTTGCCCGGCCTTGTCATGAGCTCAAGTTTTACAGCTTGCGATAAACGCAACGCAACCAATGGTGTATCGTCATGTTCCCCCATCGGTTGAATCCACTCTTCCATCTCATGAGTCGTTGCTGCGCGGTGTGGTGCACGTAACGAAACGCTCTTCTAGGTGAATGCCTCTGCCATTCTGAGCAAGAGCCGGGAGCGGCAGCTGCGGGAAGCGGCGGCAGCGGCCCGGGCCGTGCAGGATTCACCACTGGCAGCGGGGGGGATCCGGGATCCGGTCCACAGATTTGGGGCGGCGCCGCCGCCGCTGCAGCCAGCGGCAATACGGCAGCAACCTCAACAGCAGCGGCGGCTCCAGCCTGCTATGCCTGCTGGCTCGGAACCGGTGGTAGAACCTGGGTCTAAACCCTTTGTTACATCGGGCACTGCGGCTGGTGCGGTTTATACCGCTACTGTGAGGGTTGGTGGGTCGCTGCCAATGGTTGCTGGAACCATTCGGGAAGACGGGGAGTCCTTCCTGGACCCACCCGCCGTGAAACGAGCTCGGCCGAATGCGCAGGCGTTGAGCGGCGGTGCCACTGGACAGGAAGGGGAGGTGCGAGCAGACGGCGCCACCAGCGCTGCGGCCGTTGCACCGGGTGACGCTGCTCGCGCCAGTGATAACCAGGAAGACTGGGTTGCTGCCGGCAACACAGCACGGACAGAAGCTCGGCGCAGCTCCGGATGTCTCATTGCCAAGGACGCGGGAAAGCCCATGGGGTGTGAGGCTGTCGCCAGGGATTGCCCTACCGCAGCTCATGTTCAAAACAGTAGGGATGCCGACCCAGATGGATGGGCTCAGGACCTCAACGCATGGACTGCCCCCTGCGATCCAGATATCTTCCGGGGTCCACACCCCGGGGATCTTGATGCCGCCGTTATCAGCTACCGGGTCGTGAACCTCTATCATGGTGGGATTAAACGCAAGAGGCCTGATGCACGCGGGAAAGAAGGCGACGACGGCGGGGAAGGCGGGACTGCTAGCAGCTACAGCATCGACGAGTGTACCAGCAGTGGCGACGGCGGCGGTTTTGATTTCCTGCGTGACGGGTACTGGCAGTACGAGGGCAGCGAGGTAGAAGTGGACTTGTCGCCACGGCGGGACAAAGCTTGGGACGGCCCTGAGCAACGTCCTGCCGCAACTTTGCCTGCTTTAGATCCTCCATCGTTTAGCGGCTTTGGTCCCGGCCCCCCAGGCACCTGGGACGCGTTGTTTCGTTGCCACGGTGGAAGCGGGACCAGCCACGCTGGCAAGGAGCGATGCGGTGAAGAGATAGGACCTGGCGAGGCTGGCCATCAAGACGGTCGCACGGAGGAGCAACAGCAACAGAAGCAGCAACAGAAGCAGCAACAGAAGCAGCAACAGCAACAGATGCGGGTCTTCCTCCACGTGGATGTTGATTGCTTTTACTGTCAGGCAGGTGACAATTGGAGAGGACCTGCGGGGTGATGGGGACGGCATCTGGAATGCACGGGCCGGGGTACCAGAAGGGGTCGCCGTCTCGGTGTGTGTATGTGTATGTGTATGTGTATGTGTATGTGTATGTGTATGTGTATGTGTATGTGTATGTGTATGTGTATGTGTATGTGTATGTGTATGTGTATGTGTATGTGTATGTGTATGTGTATGTGTATGTGTGTGTGTTCCTGATCATTCCAACGTGAACAGGGATAACAATTTCCCCCTACATACTCAGCAACAGCGGTTTTCGTTATGTGCCAAGCCCTCGTAGGTTCATGCCCCGGGGTCCGTTGCTTGTCATATATGTCCGCATACACAAGTTCAGAAATGCATATTGACCAATGAAGAGCAGCGTCGTTGGGGGGGGATGTACCTGCAGTGGTCAGTGAGCTTGCATGGGAGCAGCACCCAGGGAGCAGCGAACTCCCGTTTTTTGGGAATGAATGCTTATGCCTCTCCATAGATGTATTCCCTCTCCACACACATTTGCACATACACACAACCCTCCGGCGATATCCTGCTTCCATCTATCCGCAGGTGGAGCGGTTGGATGACCCCAGCCTGGTGGGTGTGCCCCTCGCGGTGACCCAATTCAACTCGGGCGGCTTCGTGGCTGTCTCCTACGAGGCCAGGGCCGCGGGCATTCGGTAAGCAGAGTATGCAGGCTGTGAAGGGGCCGCGGTGCCCCAGGTTCCGCTCACGTATCGGCCAAAGACCTGGCGTGGCGGCAGGGCCGATGCATTGGCAGCTGCATCGATGTTTTGAACCGCCACATGTCGCGTGAACCAACGGATTGTGGGAAAGGGGGAATGCTGCTCTGAAGGGCACTAAGTCGCTTGTGTGTGTATGTGTGTGTGTGTGTGTGCATGCATGCAGGTGCGGTGACGGAGTGGGCGCGGGTGGGCGGGCGTCGATTCCCTACCTCAAGGTAAGACCAAGCCGAGATTGGAGAGAGGGATGGCTCTCTGGCTGGGCGCGTGTGTGTGCGTATGCGTGAGTGTCCTGTGCCCATTGCACCATTACCCATTCGGTGAAGCCCCATTTCGCAACCCGCCTGCATGGTGCCTTTACCTCACGGCCATCGGATCATCGAGACCGAAGACCGTCAGCTCAGCCTCCGTCAGCTCTTACCATAAGGAACGCATGACCAAAGGCCTGGCTGCTATGAACCTGGCATTGGCTTCTTCGTCTTCTCACGCCGCGCCCGGCGTGTAATCTTCATATCATGACGTGTTTGTTCGTTGCAGCTAAGCCTTTACGGACTTGGCCGTCGGATGCCCGTATTCGAACATGCATTGATGTAGGCCGCGCCTTTTAGAATCATGTGAGCTGAGGAGTCCGATCACTGCAGTGTGGCCTCCGGCGCGGTCTGCGTAGCGGAATTTGCAGATCAGCTTGTAAATCATATCAATGGTTCGTTGCCTGCCCCGGTTTGTTTCCCGCCACAGGCCATGGGTGCGGTGAGTAAGGCGGAGGCGCAGCGCCGCTGTCCTGGCCTGGTGATCAAGCCAATGAGGACGG
This sequence comes from Volvox reticuliferus, assembly GCA_019650235.1. Lineage (NCBI taxonomy): Eukaryota > Viridiplantae > Chlorophyta > Chlorophyceae > Chlamydomonadales > Volvocaceae > Volvox > Volvox reticuliferus. Next base: position 773,739 of record BNCP01000010.1, on the reverse strand, counting down.
AGCGATACCGGCGGGTGGCCGAGCAGCTGCACGCATCCCTGCGCAGGTGCGGCTTTACAGAACGGAAAGGGACAGCAGAGTGTCCTGCGTTCCATCACGCAGGCGGAGAAGGCTGTGGATCAACATCGTATGCGCGCGCGCGCGCGTGTGTGTGTGTGTGTGTCTCTATGCCGGCGGGAGGGGGGCACGTCTCAATATACGTTGTTGGTGCCGGCATCTGTTGGGACAGCATTAGCGGTTTGTCGAGAAGGTTGCATCGCTGCAGAAAAGGGTCCTTGGCCTCTCATGAGGAGTCTCTGGGAGCTCAACCCCGGTCGTGCCGGTGCGGGTAACAGTTGCGTGAGAGCGTCTGCGCGTCAGCTCCATGTCTCAACATCCCAAGCGGCCAGGGGCTCCACCGACCCGCCTGCAGATTCGCACCTGACGGCCAGGTGGAGAAGACCAGCTACGATGACTTCTACCTGGATGTCACTGCGGCTTGCGGAGGGGCAGAACCAACAGCGTCAAGGACGTGGGCGGGAATAGAGACGGGCCAAATGCCCGGAGCTGGAACCCCCGGTGCGGACGCGGCATGCGTGGAGGGTTCCTCCTTCGCAGGGGTGCCACCGGGCGCTGCAGATGCGTCGATGTCTCATGGCTGCTCAAGGGCTCTCCACGGCCGAACCCCGCCGCAGCCTCCGCAGCTGGGGGAACCAAGTCGTGGAGGGATTGCTGCTGGTGGGCATCGCGGACCCGCACTCGTGCCTGCGGGAGAGCGCAATCCTGCGGAGGGGACTGGCGGTGGTGGTGCTGGTGGTGGTGGTGGTGCTGCTGATGGTGGTGCAGGTGGCGGTGGAGGCGAGGCCCCTTCGGATCCGTGGAAGGTCGGGGCTGTGGGCTTGGGTCTGGGTCTGGATTCTGATGGGGAAGAAGATGGGCGAGAGCTGCATGACATGAATTACTACAACCTGCGCTCCGTGGACGGAGATGGAAAGGGTCCGGGTCTACATCTCGATCTCGATCTGGATCTGGATCCAGAGCAGGACTTGGGTTTGGGGTTGGATAGGTGCACATTCAAGGACGCGGAGATGCAGTTTAACGCACCAGCCGATGAGTTATGTCTGGCATCCCTACAGCAGTTACAGCATCAGAACCAAGGTGAGCCCCAACATGAGCCAAAACAGCGGCTTCTAGGCCGGCAGGATCAGTTACCCGGTAACGGCCAACAGGACGCGCCGGCCCACGTGCATGTCGTTGGCGGCGGCTGCTGGGCAGCTGTGGAGCCATGGTTGCGACGAGGAGTGGGCATTGCGCGGCGGCTGCGGGCGGCGCTGAAAGGTGTGCTGGGGTGCCTTGAGTAGTCCCTGATCCACGAAGGGAGGAGGCCGTGAGGCCAGCGAAGGAGAAGACAGGGTGATCGGGGGACAGGGCGACAGATGCAAGGAGCACATGTCTAGGGCGCCGGCGTGCGGGCGAGCAAGCGGGCAGTGGGATGGAAATCTGATTGCTGGTGTGTGGCTGGCGTGCCACTGCAATCCTCATCCGGCGCGTCTTTGTGCTCTCCGTGGCGTTAACCCCATCCGTAGCGGAGCTGTCCCTAACGGTTTCAGTGGGGGTGGCGCCCACCAAGTTGTCGGCGCGGTTGGCGGGTCCCTCCCACAAGCCCGATGGCATCACGGTGGTGCCAGCGGCGAGACTGCGGGAGTTCATGGCGGGGGTGCGGATCAAGGTGGGTGGAGCGAACCATTATAACGCACTTTGTCCATTCCTTTTCCTCTCCCACATTCTTCTGTCTCTCCCCCCTCCCTCCTCTCCCCTTTGACGGTTAGTCCTTGCTTCGTCAGCAACCACCACCAGCTTTCCTATGTTCGTCTTCCCCCCCTCCCCCCTCTCCCCTCCCACACACTTCTCTCCCCTCTCTCCTCTCTCCACCCCTCTTTCTCGCTTTCTCTCTTTACCTCGCTCCGCCTGCAAGGGACGCCCCAGTGTGATCTCGGTACCCGAAATGAGCGACGCCTTTATCTCCGGTGTATTTGCGACTCCCGTTACACCACTCACAGAATAAGTCAAGTATATTTCGCATGAAGATGGGAAGGACACGGTCCGCCCGCGCTGCGCTTCTGACGGCAATGCCGGATTGCTGGGTACCGCACTGCTTCTGACTGTGCCCGTCGCCGCTTCTTCGGTGCCATCACTAAATTCCCAAACAGTCTGTGCCAACACTCGCACGCAAGACTGGCGACCAAGTCGTTTCGGAGTTGGGTGTAGAGCGCGTGGGTCAACTTGCAGCTTGGCCGCGCTGCGAATTGATCGCCCGCTTCGGACCCCAGTTGGGTAACCTCCTCGCGGACCTGCCATATGGCGGTGCCGTCGCCGCCGCCGGCAGCGCCGGCAGCGGTGGGGCGTGCGGCGGAGCGGTGCGAGAGCGGGGTCCCCAGAAGAGTATCGTCGTGGAGCGCAGCTTTCCGCCCATCACGCGGTTCGGAGGGGTGAAAGAGGCCCTGGTGCCGATGGTGGGGGCGCTGTGGGAGCGGATGGTTGAAGACGCGATGGCGAACCGGTGGGTCAGCTTTGCAGGGCCGGAATGGACCCTGGGCAGGTGGACGGGCTTGCTGGCTGCGTAGCGAGGCACGGAGGCAGTGATTGCGCCTGCTGGGTTTTGTCTTTCCGAATTTCGGTCATAATCCGCTCACAGATGGTCTCGTAGCCCGAGGCGCTGAGAGCATTTCATTTTAATCCTGTTGGCGCAAGTACCCGCATCCGTCGGAGTTGTTTTCACCTAGGGATTTCACCTAGGGGTACTTAATCGTAACCCTTTTGTTCGTGGCAGGCGCGCGCCGGCCAAGCTGCTGCTGACATGGCGCCAAGGTTACGGAGCTCCGAAAACTAAATCTGCAGATCTGTCCGTTCAGGCGCTCCAGGTGTGGCTGGGAGGATGCTATACTATTTGGAATGGGGCAGAACACGTCGAGTTCGGGGGACGTTGCTCCATAGTTTGGTTGGCAGTTGGCAGTTGGCAGTTGGCAGTGGTGGGCGGAGCCCCTTCCTTGAAGACTAGATATGTAAGGGATCGGCAGCACGATATTTTGGAGCACATCGCTGTTTTCCCGTTTTATAATTGTGCTGCGCGAAAATTCTTTGAATTTGTGACACATGTGCTTGAAGGTCCTTAGAAGCGTCAATGACTCATGCCGCTGTAACCACTGGACGCCATCGGCCAGCAGGGCTTTCGGCCGCGCTCTACCCCCACCTCGACATCAAGCACCCATCATATCACTTCCACCCAAGTTGTGGAATCGTATGTCCGCCTCCTGATCGTTGCCCCCACGCCGTAGATCTTCTCCCTATTATCCCACCCGAATGCCCCCTAGGCCCTGAAGGCGGCCGCGGCGGGGGCCGCAGCCGCAGCGGCGCCCCAAGAGGCTGCCGTGTCACCTCCTGGTCGTGGTGGCGGCGATGGTGGCTGTGGCCCCTCCGCCACCATAGCCTTGCCTGTCCCAAGTGCGCTGCCCGCCGCTGCACCCGCCGTTCACACCGCCAACCTTTCCTCCATCAATAACTTGGTGTCCAGCTCCTCAGCGGCCGCAGCTCGCTGGATGGAGCCCGGGGCGGTTTCCAGCGCCACCTATCAAGGCTGTCGGGCACTGCTTGAAGGCACCGCCGCCATTTTCAAGCTGGGTCTGGGCAGCATGCGCAACGCCATGCAGGTCGGTGCTACCAGCTATTGTGGAAGAGAACAGACGGCGGCCCGTATCGGGTGATGCATTACAGGAGGCGACGCCTGGTCGGGGGGCTTTGGGCGCGGCCCAGAGCTAGGCGGAGCAGCGGGAGGTTGGATGAGGATGACCCTCGTGTGGCCGGGTACATTATTAGCAGTGAAGGTTGGTTGGGGATTCCATTGCACCATGGGCTTCCGCAGCCAATCTGCTCACACTGCTCAAATTGTGCCCTTTCGCTAACCCGTATTTATGTTGCAGTTGTCGCCAGCTGCTTCATAGACCCGCTCTATTCCTCTTGCTTTCCGGTCGCAGGTAACGAGGTTGGCAGTGGCAGTGAGCTATGGCGCAATCGATCCAATGGATGCAGTGGTCGGACAGCGCCCTATCAGCGAATTCACGAAGCAGTTGCAGCCACGGCAACACCAGCAGCTACAGCAACACCAGCAGCACAGACGCCAGTGGGGTGCGGCTGCTGGCCCGCTTCCGTATCCCGCAGCCGCAACCATCACCCCTGCCCGCTCAGTACAGCCAACAGCAGAGGCAGCGAGAAAACTCCAAAGCGCGTTGCCGGCATCACCGAGCCCGCCGCTGGCCCGGACCTCGGGGGAGGCACAGCCAGGTTTGCTGCCGTACGAGATGGAGCGTGGTGGCCGCGGCGGCGGCATTGGCAGGTCAGGCCAGGCCGGGGACAGTCAAGTGGTGCGAGCAGAGGAGATGGGTACACCGGATGAAGATGATGAGTACGAAAATGATGAGGATAATGATGTTTTGGACTTTTCTTTTGTGAAATAACTGTGCTGGAGCTGTTGGCGCGTGCACATGCGCCCCTGTCAACAATAATTTACCCGAGCTTATGGAGCCAGCTATTGCAGTTCGTTTCGGTGGCGTAGCTACTTTCTTTTTTGCGGAGTCATGACGCGTCCCGTCCCCTTACGGCATGCAGGTTGGCTTGGGTTGCAGGATAGCGTGCGCCCCTGTGCAACGTAGCTGATCCGACTCCGACTCTTTTCTCAGTTTTTCTGTCTCGCTTCTGGTGTCTCAGGGTTGCCAAACGGACGTAAAGGTGGCAATGTGTAGTCTTTGTATACGTAATGTTGAATTCTTTACGGAAAGTGTTATCGCGGCTTTGGCACATTGTACAGCAACGAACAAATGAAGGAGGGTCAAGTTGCAAAAGTCTACGAGACGCACAGGATATACCTTCCAATGGGATAATCATAGGAGAAAAGTTTGTGCACACACATTGCCATTGCCATTTCTGTTACAATTTCTCTGTGCTGAATCCGGCCTAGGTCAAGAACCCTAGGCCCTCCTAGGCCTGGCGAACTAAGGAAAGACACCAGCAACACTAGGGACAGGCGGGCAGGCGCATGATGGACAGCAAAAAACGTTAAAAAGGAACGCACGCGGATACAGTCTTGAGAACACGGGCTGAGGTAAGGCCCTTTGTACACCTAATTAATCCAGCTTCCCATCGCAAGCCTGCTTCTTGTCCTCAGTACGTTACAATTAATATAACCACCTCTCCACGAATTGTCCAAGCTGAGACACCATAACCTGCAAACACATTGACCTGCAACACATGTTAATACCCCGATGATTCTAAGTTGCTCCTAGTGACCGGTAGAGACATCCGCATATCGCCCGGTTAGTAACTGCCATTGCCATCGCCGCCGTCCATTGTGCTAACGGAAAACTGAAACGCAACTACTAGTGTATAGCTATGTCACTGATGCTCTACAACGGCGGATGCCGGTTAGAGCTAAGGGAAACACTGTATAGACTAAAATAATGTACGGCATTTCCCGTACTCTCGTCCAAGAACTTGACTTCTCTATAAGAGAAGTCTACGCATTACTTGTTGATCACGGAACAAATAGCACACGAGCGCCAGGACAGGCTGGCCACTTGCTGCTACATTTAGAAAAAGCTGGTGTGGCGGTATGGGGGGCATAACCCGACACTTCTTGCTACCCACAGCTGCTACAGGATCCCTACAGAAACGAAACATATTCCGCATTACCTTAGTAAACCAGTACGGACTGCTCAACCAACCCATAGGTAAGGCATTCCCCTCATAAAGCATGCCTCAGAAGTGAAAGGTGAAGAAATATAAATCCTCTGAACAGGTGGGAATATGATAGAAGGCATCATACTTTTATATATGCATTTGACTACCGCTTTCAATGCTGTTAACACCCAGAAGTGTACGGTGGTTGTGCGGGGACTGGGGCCTGCTGCCCCAGTTCCCCGCACTTCCACCGTCTTGGTGTACTGGGGTCCAAAGTAGATTCTTGTTGAGACAAGTAAAGGCAGAATAGTAATTATTTGTTGCATTATAAGGTTAAAAATTCAATGTTGTAAGTAAACAGGGAGCAGTTGTAATATATTTCTTATTATTAAATAACCCCTAGATATTTCCCCCTATGTGCACCCCTGATTTGTCGTGGTCTGTATGTAGTAAATCACCTCAAGCATCTGATTGGAATGTATTTTATGTATGATGTGTATCATTGTCATCCTATCAGTACAGCAGGTTATCCTAATAAATTGAAAGGGTGTATCCTGATAATCCGGCACTGCATGGCAGCTGCACTGCCATACATGCCAGCAGCACCGCACGCCAGCGGCACCACATGCCAGCAGCACTAAACAGCAGTGGCACAGCATTCCAGAGGCACCGGATGCCAGTGGCACTGGATGCCAGTGGCACGGCATTCCAGCAGCACAACATGCCAGCAGTACCGGGTGCCAGCAGCCCCAGATGGCAACGGCCCCGCACGGCAGTCCACCACATACCAGCAGCACTGCATGGCAGCCCCACCACATGCCAGCAGCACGGCATGCCATTGGTGCTGTGCAGCAGTAGCACCACACGGCAGTGGCACCATGCGGCAGTGGCACCACATGGCAGCTGCACTGCCATGCAATGCAGCTGACACGTGGTGCCACTGCTGCATGGTGCCACTGCTGCGCAGCACCAATGGCATGCCGTGCCACTGACAGGTCAGTGCCACTGGCACGCAGGCCACTGACGTTCAGTGCCGCTGGCATGTGGTGTGGCTGCCGTGCAGTGCTGCTGGCATGAGGTGCTGCTGGCACGTGTTGCAGCTGCCATGCAGGGCCACTGCCATGTGGCAGCTGCACTGCATGGCAGCAGCACCATGCGGCAGCTGCACAGCACAGCAGTTGCACCACATGGCAGCTGCACAGCATGGCAGCAGCACCACGCGGCAGCGGCACAGCTTGGCAGCGGCACCATGCAGCAGCAGCACTGCATGGCAGAAGCACCGTGTGGCACCAGCACCACACTGCAGCTAGCAGCTGCACTGCGGGGCATCTGCACCACACGATATCATCCTAAAATTTCATTCTACATTCGCTTTCTAAAACTTACCTTTTAAAAACTTACCTTAACGAGTAATGCTTACCTATTGCGAGCAGGATGGCAAACGCGATGTTGGCAAGATCCAACAAAATTGCTGATGAAGCTCCATGTTTTGCAGCCAAAATACTAAATATCTGTACAAATTGCAGACTTTAGATAAAGCTGTAGCTATAATAGGGGACAATCATTGCTGTACGATACAGATTAACTGTCGAATGAATGCTGTAAAGATTTTTCTTGTTTGACCTATTAACAGGCCGTTCACGAGAAAATATTATCAAGAGCACAATGAGACCTTTAGAGTTGCTTCGTGCAGGGCTGCCCAGTGCCCTGCAGGATACATAATGACTGCACGAAACAAAAGACCGAAATAACCTAGCTAAAGAGCTCAGGAAATGCTTTTAATAGCCTAAAACTCTCTAACAGAAATCAGTGCCTTTTCCTCACGACGGCATAAATTCCTGAGGGCCTTACACTACTAGGACTCCTTACAGGGACTCCCGACTTTAGAAATTCCCAGGGGCCTTACATACTGAATATACGACATGAAAACTAAAATAACTAAAACTAAAAGCAACTAGAAATTACTAGGCTAGATAATAAAAGCGGTAGCAATAAAAGCGGTAGCAATCAGCTAAATCCACCTTGATCATCCACGAGTCCTGAATCCCCATACGATGTATGTTACGGAGGGATTCACATCAACATTTACAAGCCTTTTGAGAAATCCTCATGGGCTTAAGGTTAATAACACAGCGCCAAGATGCACTACCCTGTTTCAGCACACAAAAGGTCCACTCGGGATATGGCTCCAAGGGCAATGAGGCGTGCCTCCACATCCAACCACCACCTTTGCTGTACCTCAGACTGGAAAACTCGGCAGATTAAAGGCAGGGGGCGGACGACCACCACAAAACTCTACTGGAACCCCACGAACCGGTCAGGGTTTTTTCGGCTAAATCTCCCGATATCAAACCTCCCGCTTCATGATGCCTGAAAGGCGAGGGATTTTATATCCCCGAGGGGGACATTAATAGACAAGTTTTTAGCAGATCCTGCTACCGGCTTAAGAGATCCTGTTAATCTATCATCTACAATACGCATTTGCTTCAACACGTGCAGCTTGCGACTGTCCGCCGCAATAATCTTCCGCGCAGCTAGGTGCGCCAGAACACGAGCATGCAAGGGGGCATTGATGGTCCCCATTAACTAATTAAATTCTGCCCCAGGGCACTTGCATCCGGGGCATAGCTCCTTACCGCAGCAGTGGCCCAGTTGGTTGGAAAACCACCACCACTCACACGATGTTGGCGCATGCGCCATATTATAAAGGTCCATTATTGCCACCAATACGATTCTTGTGCTCTTTCTCTGCAAGGTTCTTCCAAGGAAACCCAAGGAAACCTTCTAACGAGACTCAATTAGGCAATTCATACAAACCTGAATCCAATTAATGTTATAACGCATGGTGCGCAAGCTATTGAAAACCACTGTCGACACATTCTGATGCATTCCCATATGCGCAACACTCTTAATCAATGAGTCGAGGCCGACAGCAGTCAGCTCTGAAATTGATAAGACCGTCATCCAGATGCCTAGCCCATGTAACAGCGATCCCGCGGGATCGGGTGTCCCCGCTGAGCATTCTCTAAATCCCGCCACTCCGGAAAGGCTTTGAAATTTAGCAGGACTAAATTATTAGCGCTAATCCCCCCTAACGGTAGACCAGAAAGGATGCGTCTAGGGAAGGGAAAGCGCGCCGTCTCCGGTGATTGCTGAGCTCGCGGGTCTTGATAATAGCGCGACAGAAATTCATACTCCGCCATACCTGGTTGCCCACCTTGATTCAATTGAGCGGACAAGGCATGGACCTGCTGTTGTAGTTGTAGAATAAGCGCCGTCTGTTGGTCGACGACATCTGGAGCCAAATGTTGCGCCATTTATTCCGACTCCCTGATGTCCAGTCAGTAGTGACGGCCCAAGTCCAACCGGCGTCTCCGGACGGGATAAACCGGCAAGCGGGTTGACGTAGGACGTTCAGCTGCTGAGAGGCAACCCTTCACCGAGGGACTCCTTGGCGAAGGCGCCATTTACGACGCACAACAACACCAAGAAGACGGAGGTCATTTCAAAAATAAAAATAAGAGCGAAGTAATTAATTTGCTCCACACGACGGCTCCTACTGATGAGCTGGAAGCACAGCGGTTTAAACAGAAGCGAGCCAGTTGGCGCGGGATTTGCCTTGTAGTTCTGCGTGTGCGTGCCGAACAAGAAAAGAAGATGATAATTATTGAAGACGCACGTGAATAAATACAGTCTTGAGAACACGAACTGAGGTAAGGCCCTTTGTACAAATGCCTAGTAAAAAGCTTGCATTTAACTTCGTACTTGTAAACAGTTGGTATGCGGCAATCTCAATTGTATTACCAAGGCCTTGCGCCTACCTAACCCGGCTTCCTACCGTAAGCCCGCATTATTTGCGGCTGCAACTTGCCAGTGCAAGTCCCGTGAACAAAAGCTTTCGGCCGCTCTCACGGACGCTGGAAGTTATTTGGATACAGAAGTCACGTCAGCGGGATCTACCACCTAGGACATCTTGAAAACCCTTATGCTATCTGTCAACCACCCATGGCGCTTACTAAGCCTGACAACTGACAGCTGTTCCGCGTCACCGCATAAATTTGATCTGGACATCTCTTATTGCATATGTAAACTGATATGCTCCTTCCTACGCTGATGTTTAAGCTGCTGTCTGCGTGTCGGCTTTACAGTACTGCCAGTCCTAACACGAAATCTTTCCGGACTGAAACCACCGAAATACTTATGATTCATTAATCGTCATATATACATATAACATGTATGTTTATCCCTTGCGTACGTCACCGGGCTGTTTATTCACTCCGCGAGGCCATGAGGCCGTTGATAGATGCAAGTGGTGACACGCCGGACATTGTGTGACCTACCGCATCGCGGCAATTTATGTTACGTTATTTCTCTAGGGTAATTTTGCACTCGTGAATATCAAAAAGTGAGGTTTTATTTCTTTCAAAGTACCGGTAACGTAGCGACGTCAGATCATGACCATGGAAGGAAGGACTGTCCTCCTCACTGGCGTTACTGGTTACGTGGGCAGTGAGCTAGCGCGACAGCTTTTGGAAGCCAGGGCGCATCTGCGCTGTCCCGTGCGGTGCCGACTCAATTCCCCACGTTTATCCTCTCTGAAGAGGGCCTTTGACACCCTGCCTGGTACTATCACATTCGTGGTAAGGGCTTATATTATTTACAAAATATTACGTGTTTGTGCGATAAAATGTCGAGACGATCCTTGGACCCTTCGCCTCGCATCGTAGGATGCGGATATTCGTTCTGAGGACGCAATAGCACAAGTCGCAGCTGGTTGCGAGTATGTATTCCACGTGGCGTCTCCATTCCTTATTACTGCAGAAGACCCCTCTCGCGACATTGTCGCGCCTGCTGTGGAAGGGACAGCTTCCGTACTCCGGGGGGCCGCGCGGCACAAGGGAAACCCGCTGAAGCGCGTTGTCGTGACCTCTTCTGTTTGCGGTGAGCCACGGCGCGAGCACGACCTGCATGGGGAAGGACCATGGCACTTGTGTGTAATAGGGATGACCTGATCCTGGGCGATCCGCCGTTTCCCGAAAGACCCCAACGGAAGATCTGTCGTTGGGATGGTTGCAAGGATGGGAAGATGCGACTGCACTCTTGTCCAGCTCTGCATACATGATCACCCTGCAGTAATTGTTTTGACATGTAACGGCTCATTGAGCCGTACGGGCAGGCCGCACCATGAAAGGTTCATGGAGCTGTGTTATCTTCCAGAAGGAGGGGCTGGTCTCCGTGCGCAGCGCCCTTGACAACGAATCTGCTCACGAGAAGCTAAGGGCGCTGCGCACGGAGACCAGCCCCTCCTTCTGGAAGGAGGGGCTGCTTCTCGTGAGCAGATTCGTTGTCTTGTGACCCCCTCCCAGTCAACAGCGCGTCCTAAGGTTTTCCCCCTTTGGTTGGGGAAGAGGACTGAGCAGGAGGTCCCTGAGATTGCGGCGGATCCTCGGTGACAGGGGTTCCCCAAGCCCCTCTGGCTCCGTTGATGCCGTGCTGGCAGACCAGCCTTCCGCAATGCCGTTACCGTTCAATCGCAGTCGATTTCGACGCGTCGTGGTCTCACCTGAACGTGAGCTGCGCCTGACGGACACCTCGCTGCTCCAGAAGTGTATCAGATACCCGGTTGCGACGTGCCATTGGCCACCCGCGCCTTAACTTTCTTGTTTCATTCGTACCCCCTATCCCCTCCAGCAATCCACGACTGCAACGCTAAGCAGGAGCCTCGGGCGGGTTCCGGTAGGCCCTACACGGAGGAGGACTGGAACGAGGTCTCCACGGTGGAGGCGGAGCCCTACTGGGTGTCCAAGGTGAGGGTACCTGGAGGGCGATAACCGCGGGGATGAAAGCAACGAATTCCTACTTTTCAGAGTAAGCGCGGTGCGTGGCGGGAAAGTAGGGGTGGCTGGATCAAGCGCATGGGACGCCTGGGGATGATGGGGCCTCTGTAGCTGCGTAACGATTGGGCGAAGTCCCGCATGTTATGCCCTATGCGGGTAGGGCTCAAGACCGGGCTGCTTTGCAGAGCGGTGCGATAAGCGGCTTGAGCGAGAGGGAGGAACCGAGGGAGCCCTGTCAGTCTCCGTTCTCCGTTCTCTCATCCTGATTGTGAGCGATCTGCGGTGGGCGGTTTGCTATATGCCCGCCACGACATATGGCACGGGGATACCAGTAGCAGCCTGTGTGTGCTAAAAGGCCCTGGTTGCGGCCGTCCTGACGTGTCCAGTACACGAACGCGAATGAGTAAGAGCGACACACAGCACGAAGGTGCTGAGCTACGCCGCCGTTCTTCCTGCTCTCTCCTGCAGGTGGAGGCAGAGCGCATTGCATGGCGCCTGGCGGACGAATTGGGACTTGAGCTCGTAACCGTGCTGCCCAACTTCGTGATGGGTCCTGTGGTGGCTCCCGAGGCAGCCAACGGCATCAGCGTCAGCTTCTTTCGGGTACTTGGGTTGTTGTGGTAGCGGTGGTCGTGTCGATTGTGCAGTGCGTATATCTGACCAGGTGCCTGGGAGGGGATTCACGTGTGTGCCACGAACAGATAGGGGTTGATGGGGCCGCGGCTGTGGACCCATTTACTCTATCATTCCGTAACCCGGTCACATCCTTTGCCGTGTGGCCCCACCTCAGGGTTTCGTAGAGGCGCACGGCGGTGCAGACCCCCGGCCGCCCCCTAGTGGCTCGTGGGTATTCACCGATGTACGGGACGTAGCGGCAGCGCATGTGCTGGCGGCGCTGACACCCGCAGCGGCGGGACGGCGCTACATCGTCAGCCAGCCCAGGTCTATGAGCGCTAAATCCGTTACGGATGTGCTCAAGGTGCGCGTGCATGCACGAGTGTGTGCGTGTGTTTGCGGAGGGAAGAAAAAAAGCGAATGCGGGCGGCAAATGGCGACATGGGATACGGCACCTCGAGCAAGGGACGGCTAGGAAACGGTCTTGGTCGAGGCGCGTGTGCAGGGGAGGTCGTTGTATGAATGGATGTGAGGCTAAGATTGCGCCATTGCGGTTGCTACGTGAACCGTTGCAGTAAGGTAGCAGCATCATCAGCATTGGCATCAGCATCAGCATCAGCAAGCGAAGGAGGAAAAGTATCATGCCGGAAGAAGGCTGTACCGTAGACAGTTTGGTTTATAAAACTGGTTGGTCGTTATGCCCTGTCGGGCAGAGCGGCAGCCGAAAGCCTGCAAAAACGCCGACGCGTGAGTGCGGACCTAAACCAAGTAGGCCTAACCTCATCATGAAGGGGGATGCGGGCAACCGGCAAGGTGCACGCGCACCGCGTGCTCTCCGCGTGCTCAGGATGTGTCACGCCTCCCGTGCGTCCATGGTGGGGTGGATACCAGGTTGAAAGTGGTGGGGAACGGAGTATCTGGTCCCGCCTGGGAATCCCGCTGCCTGGGACAGCCTGCCTGACCTCATCCTTAACCCGCGGAGGTGACCCCCTTTCCCCGTATCCATGCAGGCATCCGCTCCCCAGCTGACGCACCTGCCTGATGGGGAACCCGGGACAGAGGAAGAAAAGATCGACGGTAGCCGTGTCGTTCGGGAGCTGGGGTTGCAATACACGCCGTTGGACCGCACGCTGATCGACATGGCGGAATCGCTCATTCGGTTAGGGCTGGCGGTGCCGGCGGTGGCGACAGCTACGCCTGTTGCATCCCAGTCCTAGGGCAGCACCACTGTGATTACGGGGGACACCACTTGCATGAGCCAAGGTCTAGCGGTTGACAGCGGAGGGAGGGCAGCAATGGGCGCTTGTATTGCTATGGCGAGGAGGACCTTCTGGTTACACTAATTTCGTTCTTATCGGCGCTGCAGTTGCCGTCGCAGAGCGCCTGCCACAGCAGCTGCAAAGTAGTCCTTTATACTGTCTTGACTTTGCCAGTCAGACGGACAGACAGACAGACAGACAGACAGACAGGTTCAACGATAGATACGGCACGATCTGCATTAGTTTGCCAGTGGTGGGTACTATGTACAGTAGCAGTACCAGGGTCATAGCTACCGGATTGGCAGTCCGTACAGGATTATCGAGCAGGTTTACGTACGATAGGAGTCGCGATGCTCAGTCAAAGGAACAGGGGGGCATGGAAAGCGTAGATGGTTTGGGTTCAGGGGTAGGGTCAAAAGGCAGCCGGTAGTCATATGACGGGCGGTCCTGCGGTGCACCCGCAGGTGGCACATCAGGCTTGTGGATGTGGGCTCGTCAATAGTCGCGGACATGTTAGGCATTAGGTCGCCAATGGGGGGGCGATGGTGTGAATCCACCACGCTGTTGTGAAGAATGTGTCATTTCGTCCAGATACTGACGCTGGCAAACCCCAATAGAGGGAGATTAGGGCGGCGACTTGGGGATAAGGGCGATACAGTAATTAAGTTCTGCTGGGCAGGACAGTGTTGATGCGGACCGCGTAGAACTGTACGGCCGACGGTTAGAATCCGTATGTTTGTATTCATGATCATGGTTGATGTTGTGACCAAGCAGGGTACCTGTTGCATCAGCTGTGTAAGGATAGGGCCAGTAGTGTAGACCCTCCGGCAAGTGGAAACTCCAGACAGGTGTTGCCTGAGGTTAAGAGAGGATGCGTACTGTGTCAGATCTTTACATATAAAGAACCTGTGCCCAGATGTTAACTTGGATAACGTACCATCTATCTTTGGAGGATAGGCCGAGTGCTGGTGTCCACGGGAAGAAACGAAACCGTACTACCGGTACAGATAATTAACTTGATTGCATCAAACATCACAACCTCCTCAAGATCTCTATCCTCTACGTTTCCGACATGGATTCCACGCTGACGCGACGCAAACCCGAGGAAGGACCTCCTAAAGCCGTTCAGAAGGATGGTGATGACGCTGTAGAAACAAGAAAGCATGGTGTGGTCATATTTCCTGACAGTGCATTGTATGCACTTGTCACATAAAAAACAGTATTAATTCATGCGCGCAGATCGACCAGCAGAGGGCCTGAAAGCCTTGTGGAAGCGGTTACCCCAAAAGCTTGGAAATTGGTTTGCTAAGCACCCGGAAATGGCTCTTGTTACATTGCTATCCATCATATGCATTGGTCTACTCCGGAGTTATTCCAAGACACCAAGTGGCCTAGTGAGCAAATTTCCCACATTTCTAACCTTCCTTTTGTAGAGGCACTAATACTAAATTTGTCATTGGCAGGTCTTGTTCGATGCGGAGACACTTGCTTTATACAATGGGAAAAAGAACGCGCCTCTGTACCTTGCGATTTTGGGAGAAGTGTTCGATGTGACCACGGGTCGGCGCTTCTACGGCGGTGAGGCAGGGCGCCTTAATAGACCATGTATCTTCCTGTTCTAATAATTTCTTAATTGCCATCGGCCAATATTGCGGTGGACTGAAAAAGCGGTCCGACCTGAAGGCGGAGAACCCCAGCGTGGACCCAATGGGGCCACCGCTGAATACGCGGTGTTTCAATACTCCGTGCAGATGGCGGCTAAGACTGAACTTCTACTCAATATAAACACAGATTGAAATTGTGCTGATCTCGGGGCAGCCGTATATCCTGCATGTTCTTAACCCGCCCCCCGCCTTTACGCGTTAAATTGAACGCTTCTGCTTCGTTAACGACTTGTCAGGTGAAACCGGCTACGCTGGATTTGTAGGGCGGGATGCCACCCGGGCGTTCGTTACTGGTGAGTCGATGCGCGCTGTGCTTGCATTCGGAATAGATTCATGGCGAGAGCCACTTCCGCCTTGGTGCCAGTGTCACCTGGTGGATCAGGGGCCACCTTTACAAGCCTCTGGCCCCATGCCATTCCGGGGACGAAAACATGTATCGACGTCCTTTGCATTGGTATAGCATGGGTGGAATCTTCCTGCAGCACCGGTTTCGGCACGGGCATCACCTGATCATGGGAGCTTAGGTGGACCGAGCCACCACGGACTAGGATTACATTTCTTTCACGGGCGGGGCTGGGAACCTTCATTTGCCCCAGCCCGTCACCATCACCCGCGCCTCCATCATGCTTCTTGATGCTGCCTCTTCGGACATCTGAATTTGGATGTTGGCCCTCTTCTTCTTTTTCCTCCCTCCTGCTTAAGTGTGTCCCTGAACCGGCCGTGAGACTTCATTTGGCAGTGTTACGTATGCCAGCCGTAATCAGCTGCCACTCTGTCTAGGATAGGTTTTGTTCATATTGCGGCATCCCTTCTGGAGGGGAGTCAGAGCTTGCAGGAGCGGAACTCACCGAAGGTCCCTTACATGGCGCACACGGAACCCCCCTTCCACCCACCAACCCACACCACACACACCACCTCGGCAGGTGACTTCACGCCTCGCGGGCTGACTGATGCAGTCGAGGACTTCACCCCCGAACAGTTCAAGTCGCTGGTGGAGTGGAGGGCCTTCTATCATAAGGTGCAGAACGCAATGATTTCACAACCTGCATGTGTGGGAGAACCCCCGTTTTACACGGGGGACATCAGGGCAGCGCATTAGCACGTCATGCTCACTAGGGTTGCGCCGCCGTTTGTTTATTGGGAAGAAAGTGCGTAAATGAGATGTGTACGCTGTGCACAGCAATACACGTTCAAGGGGCGGCTTGTCGGTCGCTTTTACAATAGCGATGGGCTGCCGAAGCGGCTGCTGAAGCGAGTTGAAGAGGAAGCCGCTACGGCCAAAAGCCAGGAGGAGCTGCAACGGGAAGAGGAGGCTCAGTGGCCCTCGTGTAATGTGAGATGGACCGAATCGGAAGGTGCGGCGCAAGTTGGACATCTGGAAAATGTGATGGGACGAGCAAGAGGCCCGCGAGTTGTTACAGGGAGGGAGGCCGGGGGATGAAAGCTGCTGCAAAAAACGCGTCGCGCTGTGTTCCAATGGGGATATGCGTGCGTGTTTGGCATGACTGAGGAGATTATGTTGAGCTTAGTAGCGGTTCGGGGATTGAGGACCTGATACTTTATTAGGCGGTGCAGTTTTCAGTGGTGTGTGAGTGGGTGAGGGGCAGAACGATCTGACGGTTGACGCGCGGGAGAACGTGTCACACTGGTTGTATGTCGAGGGCCCGGTAAGGATTTCTTGCATGCAACCAGGCACCGACCCCTCCACCGCATCTACTTGCCTTTTGCCTGGGTGCGCTGTCCTCACTTATTTTGTCCCTCCTTCCAAAACCTTAGGCTGGTTCACATTCCCTTAAGACCCTGTCTCCTATTCTGGGATCCTCCTAACGCACCCAAACGAACGGTGACGCGCAGGCGGCACTGTGTGGTGCGATGGCGGCACCTACCCTCGCAAGGTGTTCATGCAGCTGCCTGGTGGCAAACCCACCACCAAGTGCGCCTGCTTCCAGGAGCTGGGCTGGTCGGATATCCGGCAGGTGTACCCGGACTGTGCACCGGACGCGCACAGCTGTAAGGTCTGATACTGCTCGAACAAATCACTTCCAGGAGGGTACCTGTGCTTGGGGCGGCCAAGTGGCGGACGCATTTGCTAGCCTTTCCGTCTCTTTGGACGTAACGAGCGTATACTCATCCTGGAGGACAACGCCTCTGGTTCGCTCAGTTGCCACGTTGTGAGCCATGGTCAGCGTTGGATACGCGCTTGTGATGATGGAAGCTGCTGGAATGCGGGGAGTGCTCATAGGTGACTCCACGCCCATGACGTGCTGGAGATAGTATTCAAGCGATCAGCTGCGACAGCCCCTCTTTCCGGTTCCTACGGCTGGCCCGTTAACCTAATGGATCTTGCGCGACACATAGTACGGTATGTAAGGAGTGGTGTACCAGGTCGAGAGGTCTCCTAGGTCCGGCTGGCTGGCTAAATCTCAACCTGGATCAGTTTCGACTGCTTAGCGTGGATGAACCTGGACGCACCATCTTGGAATGCTTGCACCGCAGCAGTCATGCTCGGTGTTGTCAACGTATTTGGCATGGATGTCTCGATTGTCAGTCCCCGCTGCAAACAACTATGATATAGCCTGCATGCCCTTTCGGAATATACCTGGGAATATGCATATGCTGATGGGACACAAACGAAGAAGTCACATACCCTCTGCTTGCAATGGTCTTTGCACGGTCTTTTAGTGGCTGCTGTCAAACCCCTCTCACGTCAAATTCGCAAATACTTTGCAAAGAGCTGATGCCATGTCATTTGTTCGATCAGAGATGCGCGATTACGCGCCTTCCCTCAATAGCAATTACGGGCCACTACACGGGTCCATATGCAGCACACCTCCACATTGTACTGCTGTGCAGCAGGAGATTCCGTTCGCCATCGAGAGGCCCGAAACACACGAGAAAGCAAGACCCACCCCCTCCAGATGGTATTCTATCAGCCGCATCCGGCAGCCGTCCCTGAACCTATTTTTAACTTTGTCTACTCTTCTGCTCTTCCGCCTGGCTTGTCTAAAATGCCTGAAAATTCCTACGAACACACACGTAGGGTTACGGCTTGCCAGTGCTTCTATACCTTCCATCTGAAAAGGCACAAACATACATACGTAGGCATACACATCCTTAGTATGTCACACGCGCCTCACAAACCCACAACGCGCACAGCCTCTAGGACAACCGCGCCCATCTTCCCACCCACATACGCTGCAGGTATGCGCGCGAAGCAACGAGATATCGCAGCCCACCCCAACAAACCGTGTTGGCTACATGAGCCGGAGCACGTGGCAACCATGTTTGTGATTGTTATCCGCAAACCCCTGCACTCTCCCCTGGAACCGCCACGGCTTGGGCGACCAATACACGGTCCGTGCCGGCCCTCCGACTCCATCGAGCCATCCGGAGTACACTTCCCACGCAAAATGATACCTCTCTCCAACATATTACCGCTCGCATTTCGCCACCAGTCCGTCAGTCGACACACTGCACCGACACATACAGAACAGTTACGTGCGTTTAACAGGATGTTTGGGAGGTGCGTCCAATCCTCGGATAATCATTCGCGTATCGTACATTACACAGGTACCACTGTCCTGTGCCTCCCTGCCTCCGGTCGCATAACCGCAAGAGCCAACAGAAGTCAGAGCTGCAGTCCAACTCTTCGAGATCAGCTGTGTGCAAACACCCTAGGGCACGAGGTATGGCACAAGCACTGATCATACAAAACAAGGAAACTCTGAACATGGTCCCTCGCTCGATGGTTTCTCAGTTCTACCCCCGGCTAGAGCTCTTTGCAGGCAATGCTGGCGGCACCAAGTAAACCTCATTCATTCACGGCAGTTATGACCAGGCCCCAACCGGCAATAATGCACGCGCATCCATTGCACGCACTTATCATAGCCCCCACAATGCCACCCACAAAACTCAGATCCCAAAGCACTGCCGCATGGCGTCATCCATGAACGTGGGGCTGGTGCAATCCGGATCCAGATCCAGATCCTCTTACGGCCTTACTGGTTTCGAACTCGCCAGTACATAGCCACGAACCAACACGGCATCGGCACTAGATCACGAACATAAACATATTTCAAGTCTTCTCTTATCACCATCGTCAGCTCTCTTCCTTTCGCTTCAATGCCGTGGACGAGCCCATGGACGTCTTTTTGGCACATTCCCTGCACACAAAGCTGGCTGGCTCCTCCGTTTCATCCGGGATGTCATTGCAGCGGGTGTGCGACCACACGCCACACACGTCGCACGCGATCATGCGCTCGCCATCATCATCCTGGCGTACATGGCAGCACGGCACAGCCGTGGTGTGTAAGCAGCAGTGCGCAAAGGCAACGGATGGGATAGGAACGGGAAATGGGTGTGCAGGGTGTTGAGAGGGGTCTTTTGGCGCCTAGGTACACCCTAGGCGGATGCTTGCTTGCTTGGCTTGGCTGAATCAGTAATGGATACACACCCACTATTAGGGTTCACATCTTGAAACACATCCGGAGGCGGATGCGTGGGGAGCAGCTCGTAGGCACCAATAGTGCACTTAATCAAGACCGGCCATCATCCACCGTTCCAAATAACCCACCGTTCCAAATAGACACAAGCTGTGGTCCCAAACATGTCAGATAGCTATCTGCTAGCTTGTGAAACCACAGCCAAGGAAACGGGCTATGCTGAACAATGGGAAATGGGACACAGATTTACGGCAAACGTTTCTTCCCGCACCCATTACGTTTCGATCTCTGGTTGATAATCTCCTGGTATATGGTTAGTTATAACTAACCTGCGTCCCACACAGGCATGCAACCCGCCAGTCCTCGGGTCCGCCAGCGTGTCGCCACCGCCGGTCCAGGTCCAGACCGCTACATCGCATAACAACCAACGGCGGCTGTGGACGTGGAGGAGGCGCCCCCGACAGCCCTTCTGATGGCGCAGATGGCGCCACAGTCGCTGTAAATGGAGGGCCTAGCACCGCCGAATCCCCACCGGCGAGAACCTGTAGCCATAGCCAGAAAAGTATTCTTAAGCAGTGGAGAAGGCGGAGCGATAATCACCTTTGGTTCAGAACAAGAGAGACCAGATAAAGAGACTGAGGCACGAGACAATACCTTGGTGACGGCTTGAAGTCATATCCCTCAGTTCCCTCTGCTCTCGGCACGCTTTACCTGCTCGTCTATGCCCTGCACGACAGAGGTCACTACCATGCCACCGCCGCTGCGCGGGCAGCACATCCGGTACGTTTCCTTGAACGCAACGGCGGCTGCGCGCTTCAGGTCGCCTAATGTGACGGCCGGGGTCGCATCCCCACCCGCCACCGTCACCATTTGCGACGGTTCCACCACTACGACCTCAGGTGGCGTCAGCGCCATCCGGCGGGGAACACGCGGTGGTGGCGCGTGCGCCGCTGTTGCCTCCACCGACGCGGCTGCGGCTGCTGCTGCCGCCGCCGCGGAGGCGCGCGCAGCACCGCTGCGCCTTGACGGCCCTTGCTGCTGCGGGACTGGTTGTTCCTCGTCCAGTTGAAGCGCCACGAGCACACGGACCTTGCCGTCGACGGCAGTGGCAGCAGCGGCAGCCGTCGCGGTGCCACCGCCATAGTCCTTCACAAAATATTTAGTGTCCTTGAGCATCTGTACAGCAGCGGCCATGTACGGCAGCGCTGGTGGCTTCAGCGCTGAGAAGCGCTTTGACGTCAGCGCGGCGGCTGCACCCAGTGCGGGCTTATACAGTCGTAGAATGCTACAGTACAAATACTGTATGTCGCACTGCGTTTGGTCATTAATGTACGTTAAGGAAGTGTTGTGGTGGGCCTTGCCGGCTACGACATACGGGTTCGTGGGAGCAGGCGGTTCCGGGTCAAAACTCGTACCGCTGCCACTGCCATTGCCGCCGCCGCCGGCTCCAACGCTCATCACCCAAGAAGCAAGGCAACCCGGCCGACCGCGCCGGCCACCTGCAGCATTGGTCACAGCATCCAGCGGTGGGCTGGAGGATGCCGCTGCCACCTTGGCTTTGTGGATGTACGCCAGCGGAAGGGCGCGAAGCAGCGCTTCGTAAGGCTCCTGAGATGTTAATGGGCCCAGCGCTGTGACTAGAGCTGTGCTGGCGGCAGCTGCCGGTGAGGGAGAGATCTCAGGCTCCTCGGTGGTTGGCCGAATTGTCCCCGCCCCTGGCGGCGCCGCCTCCGCCTCCGCCGTTACCGTAGGAGATGACGGGGCTGGCAAGACGGCGTCAGCCACTGATACTGCCGCCATCCCTACGTGTGACGTCTGACCTGCCTGAGCTGCATCCCCGGTAAATGTGGGCGCCGCCTCAGCCGCGCTCTTTTCTTTAGGATCGGCAGCCGCGGCAGCTTCCATACCTGAAGCTAATGCGCCGCCGCGGGGCTCCTGCGTCAGCTGCGGCATCGTCACCGTGCCGACACTCGGACTTCTCAGCAACAGGCTACCACCGCCGCCGTCGACGCCGGACTTTACCCCAATATTGCTGGTATCATTGGCGACGGTAGCCATCGGAGACTGCTCTGCCGTCACTGGCGCTACCGGCAAAGGCTCTAGCGTCTGACTGACCGCTGAACTGGTTGGGATCGTTCGGGCCCGCTTCCCTGGTTCACGGGGTACAACCCCCGTCGCAATCATTGATGCATTCTTTGCCGCCAAGCAAGGTGAGGGGTCCAGCCGGGCCGGAGCGGCTGCAGCTGTGACGGGGCTGCAAGCCGTGTCTTGCTGTCCGCAGGCTTCGGCCGTTCCTCCCGCCATAGCTGTTACTGCGGGGGCCATGTTACCACAGCCGCCAGTTGCTGTGCTGACAGTGGCGCCAAAGCCGGCGCTCGCGGCGGCGCCACGAGACGGCGGCGCTGCGGCCGTGTGGGACGCCGCAGCAGCGGCGATCGCACCAGCCGTGGCGGTCGTTGTGACGCTTGCCGAACGCGTCACTTTTTGGCGTTTGCCGTTTTGGAAGGCCCGAGCGGTGCCGTCCCGCAACCTGTGCTGCGGCTGGGACGGCGACTTCGTCTGCGAGTGTGACCGCGACAGTGAGTGAGATTCAGATTCCGTTGGCTTAGTCCTCTTACGCTTCATCCTCGTTGTCTCCAATGGTACCGGTACTGCCGCCGCCGGCACCGTTGCATGTGCATCACTGGCTGTGGGGGCAGTGGCTGCAGCGTTTCCTACATCGCTGCGTTGAGCCCTTACTGGTGTGCATGCAATTCCTGCGACCAACGTAGAGGCAACAGCACCGGCTTCGTGGCCAGCACCCGCAGCATCAATTGCTGTCAAAGCGGTCTCGGGCTCAGCCCCGGACGTTACGGGCACCGCTGCTGCGGCCGCTGCAGCAGCAGCAGCAGCAGCCGCTGCCGTTGCTGCTGTGGGCGGCAACGCCGGCGCAGAAACGTTTGCACCACGTGGCTGCGCGAGGGCCGCAGGACGAGCCACTTTGCCCAACCGGATCCGCAGGCTTCCATTGGAGGCTGCTGTCGGAGAGAATCCTCCCGGCGGCGACGATGACGACGCATCCGTCAGGCTCTTCTCGAGCACAGGCAGTGGTGGCGGTGGCGGCGGTGCCGTCGCTGTTGGTGTTCTGCTCAGCGCTTTCTTCACCGCTCCTGCTTGCGCTGGCCGCGCCACAGACCCGCCAGCTAGGGCAAGCGTTTTGTTCTTGGAACCAAGCGGTGCCGCAACTGTCGCTGGCGCCGTCTTCTGTGGACCAGCCGGTGCTGAAGCCGCAGCCAAGGGTGGCTTAATCTTTGACTTCATCGCCGGCGCCGTCTTCTGCGGACTGGCCCCAGACATGACACGCGTATTCCCTGAGGCGCCACTCGTACCGGCAGTTCCGGAGGGGCCAGCGGAAGTCGAATTCCCTGACGTGCCCTTCAACTTTGCAGCTGCAGCGCCTGCCTTGACCTGCCCGCCTGCAGGGGCCGGCTTAGCAGGGTTGGCGGCGGCAGCTGCAGAAGGACCAGTGTCGTCACCACCGGCAGCACCGCCCTGGCGGCGACCCATCGTCTTAGCCGTAGAAGCGCCAGACGTGCCTGCGACCGCACCGCCGCTGGGACTTTTTATCCCCGACGTCGAGGGCTTCTTACTGGCAACTGCCGGAGCTGTACCTAGTACCGCAGCAATCATTGCAGCGGCAGCTGTGATGGCCGCCGCTGATGGTCGGCGCCTCGTATGGACAGAACGTGGCTTCCGGGTGAATGTAACGCCCTCCAGGATAGTCACTGCCAATTTATCTTCGTGGCCAGCTGGCCCAGGCGCTGCCATTGGCTCATCCGCTTTAGGCTTGCAAACCGACTTGCGCCGCCGCTGCACCTCGGCCTCCGCCGCTTCCTGTGCCGCCTTTGACGCGACCCGTGCCCGCTGTGGACGCTGGCAAAGAGGCTGCGCGGACGGCGTGGAATGTGATTCAGTTGGCAACGGCCCAACGTTGCCCTCGGCTCCCTTGGGACCTGTGCTGACGAAGACCTCGCCCTTCACCTCCGTCTGATTTACCTCCACCACCGCCACCACTGGCGGCTCCGGTGGTAATGGTGAGCCCGACGGCGCCGTTGGCGTGACATTGATATCCTCGGCGAAGCCAAGGTTGGCAGCCGCTTTCTCCCTTGCCGCATCGTTGCGCTCGGCCTTGCTCTCCGAAATGGCGGTCGCCGCAGCCAGCAAATGCGGTTTGCTGTCCCTCTCAAGTGCTCCAAACAGTGGCTGAATCCCTTTCATCTGCGCTCCTGCCACTCTTTTCGCGGCACGCGACAATTTCGCCGTCGGCATCTCTGTTCCTGCTGCGGCTGCTGCGGCTGGGGATGCATCTTCTGGTCCTTCCGTCATCGTGGATGAATCTTCAAGCCTCCTATTTGAAGCCAAAGTCGCGGCTGGGGCAACTTTTGGTGCTTGCTGCGGTACTTCGGCGCCTTCAGGCACAGTGAGAACCTCTGTCGACGACCTGAATGGCCGCACCGCGGCCGTGGCCAACCCCCCACTTGGTGACGCCTTAATACGGCCCGGCGGACTTGCAGCACCTGCGCCCATACCCCCGGTCGCCTCGGCACCCGTCTTTCCCCCTTCTTTCTTCCCCGTCCCCGCCTGCTGCCGCCGGGGCTGTGCAGCGGTCCCCGCTAGGACGGCCGCCGCTGCAACTGCAGGCCTCACCCGCGCAGGGGCGACCTTGCCCTTGGACCGGCCCTGGACTCCGGCAGCAATATCGACATTCCCCTGACTCGCCTGGCCTTGCCCCTGCTGCTGCTCCGGTTGTTGCTGCTGTTGCTGTTGCTCCTGTTGCTTCAACTTGGACAGGGTCGATTGGCTCATAAGGTAACGCAGCTCCCGTGGCACACGTCGCGCACCGGTCCGGCCGCTGCCACCTGAGCGCTGCTCGATACGCGACTCCAGCACGCTGTCCAGCAGCGCCTGACCCTCCGATTGGTGCTCCTTGGCCATGTCCCGCCAAGAGGCCACCACGGGTCGAGACGTGCTGCCGGGCATGATACTGGCCGCAACGGGGTTCGGAGTGCTGGGCGGCGCAGTGGAGCTGTCGGTAGCGCCGCCGCCGCCGCCGCCGCCGCCGCCGCCGCCGCCAGCACAGTCGTCTCGGCTGTCAGGCTTCGATGCCGTCGCCGCCTCTTGTACCGCCGTCGCCAACACAGCAGCGGCAGCAGCAGCAGCCGCAGAGGGGACTTTCCGGCGCAGCTTGACAGGAGACCGTACGGGACCCAACCCCAGAGACTTGCGGGCTTTGGGAGGGGCCTTAGAATGTGGCTTGCACGAAATCATACGGTCATTTAGCCCCTGGGCACCTCCGCCTGCGCTTGCGCTTCCCCCTTTGGCACCGTCACTCATGCGGTTATCGACACTGAGCCCAGCAGTGCTGCCACTGCGGCGCCGCCTAACATCCGCTTGCTCCTGCTCTTGCGCCTGCGCGTGTGCCTGCAGCCGCATCTGCATGTCCATTTTCACTTCGGCTTCTGTTATCTCCTGCTTGATTGCAGGATCGAACGACGCAGGACCCAGAGAAGCTGCTGCTCCCTCATCCGCCAGACCTGGAAAACCGGCAGCTCCAGCTTCCGGCCCTTGCTCCGGCCCCGGCGCCACAGCAGCCTCAACTTCTTCTTTGAGCTCCACATGCTTTTGCATTACACTCGGCACTGCGACCGATGGCACGGATTCAGCACCCAGCGAAATTTCTTGCTTCGATGCTGGTTGCTGCGACTCGCCGGCGACACCCACCGCTGCGCAAACCGAAATAGGCGCATTGCTGAAGTCGACGGGGCTGGTAGCGGCGGCAGGTGCCATAACGTCTTCCTCTGAAGCTGGTGACGGCTTTGTAGGCCGCGCTTTTGCGTCCGGAATTGCTGTCTGTACCGCACTTTCACCGCCATCGTCGCCCCCTATGATCTCCGCAGAAGTTTTTTGTGTGCTGCCGGCCGTGAACTCTCCTAAGACCTGAGATGGTGCTTCATCGGAGGCGGCTGACATGGAACCGGTTGGTGGTGGCAGCAGCGCTGGTGGTGGCGGGGTCGAGACGGTGGCGGTAACACCGGCTGCAGCAGGCACCGCTGAAGTGGTCCCTGGGAAAACTTGGGTAGCTGAGCCGCGTGGCTTGATCAACCGATTGCCCTTGCGCGCGTAAGGCCCATGTGCCGGCATAGGCACAGTGTAAGATAACGGGGCGTCCAGCGGTGTATCCGGTAGCCGCTCCAATCTGCACGCACCGGCAAGGCGGGCGACAGGGTTGCCGGGTGCTTTCTGTAAAATGACAAGCCGAACACACTTGCCTTCCTCGTCCACATTTCGGGACCCTCACATCGCCATCTCACAATACCTCAGTGGGGTTGCTATGACCATGACCAGATTGGAGCTATCTATCACTGCCATGAAACACGCATATCTTAACCATTATTCGTCTTCCGTGCACTAAACAGCAGGCCGCGCTGCCTGCTTCCGCGCCATAGCTGGCGGCCCCAGCCGCAGCTGTCCCGCCGATCTTATAGACCTCATACCAAGTGACGATTCTTACGCAAACGATGCAGCACACGCTTATCCCAACGCACCGTACCTGTAATAGTAGGATCGAGTGACGGTGTATTTTGAGCGGTACACCGCGTATCCTCCGATCCGTACATTGGCCACCTGCGGACCCGGCGGTGATGGCATGAAAATCAGAAATGAGGGCAGCAGCATCCGCAAGATGGCAAGACAGTGAACAGGCATACTATTAAAACACGCAAGCAGCGAAAAGGCAACGACAAGGCCGCTACAGCAGCACCAGCCGCAGTGGCGGCGGCAGCAGCAGGACCACCGACTAGGAATCGGTGATGGGTGGAATCAAGCGCAGCAGCAGAAACACTCGCGTATGCAACATGAAAACCACTCACCACCCGCGGCTGTCGAAATGCCACTGGTACCCGCAGCAGGGCCATCCTCTCAATATATGTTACGTTCAAGGCTTCCCGAGCATGGGCTCAAGGAGCACACCCCCGAATCCCACCCGAAATCACAAGGCCCACCTGCTTTAGCACCCAATCCAGCACCTTGAAGTCCCGGTACGTGTCCATCATCACGTCACGCAGCTGCAACCTGGCCAGCCACTGATGAGCGCAGTGAGACTGCAGTGGCAATTGAAAAGCAGTCGCACTCAGAGGACTCGCACATAGCGGGGATTTTAGAAACGCACGGAGTACACCGCCCAAGCGCAGTTGCACTAGGGAAGCGGAAGGATCAGCCAAACAGGGCAAGAGCAGCATCGACCCTAAAACCGCCGTATGGTCGATCCTTTCCTTTTACCGAGCCAAATTGCCCTGCCCCCTGCCCCCTTCTGACCCATAACACCAGCTTTTCACTCCCCAGGCAACAAAACAGACGGGTCTTCACGTTCCGAGCGTGAAGTTTTCCCCAAAGTCGGACCGACCTGCAGTGCCAGCAACATGGCGTCCATCGCCCGCTGGCAGTCACGCAAGTGCATGTCGGCTTCAGGCTCGGCCTATAGGATCCCGACGCATAACCAAACGGCGGGCGGATTAAGACGCAATAAACGCAAACAGGCGGGTTTATAAACTAAACCGGAATATACGCCAGGTAAGAGGATTTAGGTACCGATGCGCGGCAGCTGATCACGCCCTGGAATAGGTAAAACGTGAATGGTAGGTGCTTATATAAAGCAGAGATCCAGTGGGGCACGGACAGTGGCAAATCCCTTTTCCAAGCCGTCTGATCCCATCGCCGTGTCACTACCAGGGCGCCGCTATCCTAAACCCTCCTTCACCAAACCCGCCTTACATGCAACTCCCGTAAAGATGAAATTGGTTCCCGGGCGAGGTCGTCTGGCGCGGGACCGATGTGAGCCCCAGAGGCCTTCATCGCATTGCGCGGCCGACTGCTGCCCGCACCGATGCCACCAGCTCCGCCAGGCCCACACCCTGCGCCAGTAGCGTCAGCGCCAGCGCCGCCAGCACCAACACGGTTACTGTCCTCGGGGCCAGCGTCTGCATCTAGATCCGTGTTCGCCTCCATACCATCGTCAACATCGCAGCCGGCAGCACCGGCGGTAGCAGCCGTACCTGCTGATGCTGCGCTATTGTCCGCGTCCTCGGCATCAGCATCCAGCTGCGGCATTGAATCGCTGGTGGTGGATGGCGTCGGTGCGGGGCCGGCATCGCGGGCGTGCTCAGGGCCATCGGCGTCACCGTCGCCATCATTGCCGTCATCACCAACAACAACCGCTGCAGCTCCTGCTGCAGCTACATCCATGCGCGTCCCAGCATCATCGTCACCGTGGACAATGACCATGCGGGCATCGGTGGTCGTAAATGCGGCGGCTCGCGACGGCTGTGGTAAAGGCATTGGCATCAAGGAGAGAACCCCGGGCTCCAAGTCCTCCAATTCAAGACCAGACCACCCGCTTGGCGATGTGCCGCCTGTGTCCCCCAGCGTGTGGTCTGGCACACCCAGGCCATCGTATAGCCCCCAGGCGTCATCTCCAGGACACTCGGGAGAGTGTACGGCCGCAGCAGCGGTGGCAGCAGCCGCAATGAAACTATGTGAACCATTCACAGCATCGGACGAGCGCATGGCACAGCCCGTGGCCCCGTGCCCAGCCTCTACGCCCTGTCCCATGCCCATTGGCGGCACCTCACCCGCATGACTGTACCGCATACCCATGTTACAATGTATGGCAGCAGCGGGTGCATTCTGGATGCAGCCAGTGCCGGCGGCCACAGGGGCCAATGCCGCGCTTGGCCCAGCGACGTAAGCACCGTGATCCGTCTGCACGCGGCCGCTGCTTTTTGTGGCTGTAGCCGTGGCGGCGGCCGGAACGCAGCCCGGCGCATCTGTGTACCCCGTCGTTGATCCCAGTAGCGGGGGGAGATCCTTCCAGATGCCGTCTGCCGCGTCCAGGTCTGCTCCGTTCGGTGTCGGAATGCGGGAAGCACCGGTAGCCTCCGCAGCCGCGCCCCTTGCCCCGTCGGGGCTACCTTCCCGCTCCGATGCAGCGTCGCCCTGGCCATCAACACAGGGATGTGCCGCCACTGCTGCAGCTTCTGCAGCCGCAGTCCTCGATTGTGACTGCGCCACGGCACGCGCGAGTTCACGTTCTCTCGCTGGACCTCCGGAGGGAGGATGGGCACCCAGCACCCCTACAGGTTCGACAGACCCAGCTTCGGAGGCCTCTGCAGTCCTAGGCGCCCCCCCATCGGTTCCCATAGGCTGAGGGCTGGGCGCCGGCGAATACAAGGTAGTAACCGCGATGCTGTGCGTTACTGTACCCACAGAGTTGCCATTGCCTTTGCCACCTTCACGCTGGTGTTCCATCGCTAAAGCTCCATCTTGCATATCCGCCCAACGTGGGATGCTGAATCCCGCGAAAGTCGCACACCAGTCGCCGTTCCCAGTTGCGCGAACCTGAATGCACGTTTTCAACTCATTTTTTGCCGCCAGCGGCGCACCTGTGGTAATGGCCGCGGTCTCAACGGAGCACGGGACTACTCCAGCGGGAGCGGATACCTGGGCGTGCGCCGCACATGCCCCCGAGCCGTTGGGGCTACCAGCTGCATTTGGGGCTTGGCTGTCCTCGGAATCGGTGTCAGTGCCAGCCCCTGCCGCTGCTGGGAGCTCGGGCCCAGCTTCCTCTGGTATCATCACACTGTGACCTGCGTGCTCTTGCACCTGTAACTGGGGGCCCTCAGGCTCACCTACAGAATGCAATGCGATGGGCAGCTCGATCGGCGGTTGAAGAGGCATCTCTTGCTGCTCCGACGGCGGCTGTATCACCTCAGACTGCCCTATTGTCGCCGGCATGGCCACCGGCATATGTTTGCCAGAGACCCGCGCCTCAGCGGCCCCCGGGGGCTCCGAAGCACCCCCCGCCAGCGCCGCGACTACTGAATCGGCCGTGGTGTCCATCGCCATGCCATGCCCAACGCTGCTGACAGGGCTCGGCACCGGCGAAATGTCCATGCGCTCCACCCCGCCCACCTCGCTTACCGCCGCCGGTGCACCCACTGTAGCATTTGCCCTAGCATTGATGCTAATTCCAACTGTAGCTTCGCCTAGTTTTGACTGCGCCGTTACGACCGCCACCTCTTCATGAAGAAGGCCCGAAAGCAATGGCTCAGCTGTGGCGTTCGGAGCAGCTTCTGGCAAGGAAACCATCGGGTCGCGCTGCAGACGTTCATCTCCCTCTGACTCCTGATCGGCACCCTCCAGACCTGCAACGACAATGTGCGCTGCGGTGAAGCCTGCGATAGCCTGCTCGGCCGCAACCTGGTACGCAACAACAGTGTCCACGGCCATGGCCTCTGGAGAGCTGGGCGACGCCGAGATGTCCATGCCAACGGGTCCCGTCATCTGGTCGGATGCGTCATCTAACGGACCATCGCCACTTGCAGACGCTCCCCTCACCGTCAATGCCTCTGCTCCTAGGGTGCGCTCATCGAGCGAAGTAGCTGGTGTGGTAGTTGTGGGGCCGTCAACTCCAAGGTCAAGCTCCATCGGCGCGACTGCGCCCATCAGACCGCGCGTATCTGGTGGAGGCGTCGACGGCCGATCCGTAAGCTGATTTGGAGCTGAAAGCCTGGAGTCCGTATTGATGTCCTCACCAGAGAAGGGATACGTTGCACCGTCGAACTGCATTGTGCATGGCCCTGCGCGTAACGGCAGTTTCGAAGCCTCAGATGTTGCTGCTGTCGGCGGCAACGAAGCTATCGGTGACGACTCCATGCCTGTTGGGCGAGGCTCATGGATTTTGTCCGTCAAGGGGTCTGTGTGGGTCGCCACCGCCGCCGCTGGGGGCGCCGCGGCGTCACAGCTAGGACATGGGGCGGCATCACTGGCGGCTTCCGCAGGGACCGCAAATGTGTGCGAATATACAGGTGGAACCAAGTCTTCCTCAGCCCCCGCCACTGCGCCAGCAGCAGGATGCGAACGAACACAAGGGACGGCGACATCGCACGTTGCCATTCGCCCCGTTGGGTTGGAAGGCAGTAGCAGGTGCACAAGTGCTACCTGGGTCAGGCTATCCGACGGCGGGGACTCAACAGCTGCATCGTATACTATGTTTGGCGCTGCCGGTATCACCTCCGTCGTGCCCATAGTACATGCAACGGCATGGTCAGCCGCAACTGCAATTTTGGTGTTGGCATTCTCTGCAACCTGGGCCCCTGTTCGCCGTTCGGATGCGCTGCCAGGCGCCCAGGCCGCTGCCTCGCCCTCTGAGCCATAGACCCCTCCAGCCAGCAGCTGCAGCTGATGCTGGCAAACCTCCTGGGGACCGCTCTGCCGCTGCCGCTTGCTGCTGCGCTCGTCGCCAGCCTCCCATGCTGCCGCTTCCTCCAAGCCGTCGGCACCAGGGGCCTGCCGCGCTCCCTCTTCCGTAAGCCCTTCCGCAACGCACCCCGAGGCTGCCGGTTTAACACCGCTGCCAGATTTCCGTGTTGACTGTTCTAACTCGCCGCACAAAGCCCCGCCGTTTCCACCATTTGCATAGGCATCCGTAGCGAGGCTGCTGGTGAGGGGAGCAGGCATGGTGGATAGGGTTCTGTCTTCATTCCCAGCACACTCGCCACTACCATTCTCTGGCCCCGCCGCCATGACCACCTCCTGTGCGGCTGCTGTACCAGCTGGTGCAGCCGATGCGGCCCCTGGTAACGGCTCCTGAGTTTGGAGCGGCTGCACCTGTCCGCGCAGGGCGTCCAGCGAGCCGCTGCTATTGAGTGCAGACGAGGACGAGCCTCCTAAGGTGCCCTGACCTGCCATAGCTGCCGCAACGGACGCCGTCTCCAATTCTACTGCTGCAGCCGCTGCGGCCGCTGCTGCCACAGCGATATCAACGTTTTGTGGTAGCAATGGAGGGTTAAGGACTGACAAGTTAGCGTCAATATGCGAGGGTGCTGTAGCCGGCAGCGGCCCTGAGGCCGGACAAACGCCATCCCAAACGGACGGCAGTTGACCAAAGCTGATGCTGGTGGCGGTGGAGCCTGAACGGTTCGAAGCCAGCGCCGCTGCGGCAGTGGCAACGGTCCCAGCGTCCCCTGCATTCCCAGGCTTTACCACATCCACAGCTGCAGTTGCGGCAACACCCTCCGCGGCTCCACCGTTCGCTGAACAAGCGGGCCGCAACTTCGTGCAAGGCTCCACCTCCTGAGATTCTTGTAATTGCTGACTCTGCTGCTGCTGCTGCTGCTGCGAGGCGGTGCGGTCCGGGATGACTTGCGTACGGTCCACTTCCGGGAGCACGCCATTGAAATCCGGTGGCCCCGTAGCCGACTGCGGCAAAGGTTCAACCCCAGCAAACAGGGAATAGGCCAACGCTTGGTGTTGCTGTTGATGCTGCTGGCCCCCTTGCTGCGGCCTTTGCTCGGGTTGCTGTTGCTGTTGCTGGTGATGGGAAAAAGCACTTGGGGACCGTATCTTCGTCTCCTGCGGTGCCGGGGGCATTGGGCAGCCTGTGGCATCGCCGGACACTGGACTTGTCGAACCTGCTGCCGCCGTGACGGACACAGTTGCTATGTGCGCGACCTCAACCACTGAATTAGGCACTAACGGCGTCGAGGAAATCTCAGCGACCACCACTGGGATCGGGCCAGACTGCGTCTGCTGATGCGGTAGTCCTTGCAGCTGCAGATCAGGCACAGCCTGAGCCTGCTGCAATTGCGTCCCCAGACTGGAATATGACGACGAAAAAGGTGCTGGCAACGGGAGCTGAGGATGCGAGTCTGGCGCAGCCTGCTGAGGCGCGGCCATAAACTCCGCGGGTTGCAAATCCGCAGGGTGCGACCCCGGTGGCAACAAGATGGATTCGCCTGGACCTGAACTGCTGAGCTGCGACGGAGCTGTTGCCGGCAGCAAGGAGTGCCGTTCGCCTAATTCTTTGCCACCTGGCTGACCTCCGGGCCCCACTTGTAGAGTGTGCGGCTCCCCGGGCAATACGGGATCCTGCTGCGACCCCATCGCCGTGGCTGCCAATACCCCTGGTCCTGGCTGCAACAATCCGGGCTGCGGCCCCTGCTGGGATCCTGGCCCCGCTGGCAGCAGTGCTGGGCAAGCCGAGCCCTGCATCAGCCCCTTCTGCGGTCCCGCCACCGTAAGCAGTAAATCCGGGGGTGCTGTAGCTTTTTGCTGCATATCAATGGGGGCCGGCTGTAGCGGCTGTCCGGCTGTAACTAAGCCTTGCGGCGCGGGGTTGTTGGCATCGGTGGCGCTTTGTCCACCAGCGAGATTTGAAGTGCCTTGGGCTGGGTTGCTGGCTTGTCGAATAAATGGAGCTAGCAGCGCCTGAGTCTGCAGCATCAACTGCTGTAGTTGCTGCAACTGCTGCAGCTGCTGCTGTAGCTGCAGCTGCTGCACTTGAACCTGATGCTGCAAGGGCTGTAGCGGTTGCTGCGGCATTGTCTGCAGTGCCGTGGGTGGCGGTAGGGTGCCAAGCGGCGGAAGCGGATGGGGCAAATTGCAGCCCATTGGCGCCAGCTGCATCGGGTTCGGCCCATGCTGCTTTGACTGCTGCTGTGGCTGTAGCAGACACGGCAGTGGTGGTGTTGCCTCTACTGGCGCCTGCGGTGGCACAGAAATCACCGAGGGCTGTTGCCAGGTGGACTGGGCGCCTTGCCAGGGTTGCTGCTGCTGGTCCTGCACTTGCCGCGGCACCAACTCCGACTGCGGCTCTTGTTTTATCATCATCTGCTGCTGTTGATGTTGTACAGCCGAAAGAGGAAGCTCCGGGATGGCCCGTGGCGGCGTGGAGCCATTGGCATCCTGCACCATCGGCTGGCTGGCCGGTTGCCCGGATTGTGTAGGCGGCGGCGAGGGTGGTGGCAGCGGCTGTGGTGCGGGCTCCTCTTTCGCAAGCTGTGTAAGATGCTGCAAGGCAGCCAGGGCGTCGGCTGATACAGGTAGCGGCTGCTGTTGCTGTTGTTGCTGGGCTTGTTGCTGGGCTTGTTGCTGGGCTTGTTGCTGGGCTTGTTGCTGGGCCTGTTGCTGGTGCGCCTGTACAGATGGGAAGGCCAACGCCGGCTGCGGCGGCAACGGTGGCATTGCCACCTGTGGCAGCTGCGTTTGGAGCGCTGAAGCCGGCGTTCCCATTGCGGATTGATGCTGCGCCGCTGCAGCAGGTGTGAGCTGCTGTGACGACTGTAGCGGGAGGAGCTGTGGCAGCATCAACGGCGACAACAACGACAACAATTGCGCCTGCGACGCGGGCTGTTGGTGCGAAGTTCGCAGCTGCGGCTGCGCTCCAGAGAGCGACCCTTGAAGGTTCCCCACGGGGACCGTGGAGACGGCAGAGCCCGTGGCCATGGATAAGGAGGAGCTGCTGGAGACTGCACCTGTAGGCGATAATCTCACAGGGATAAACCCTGTGGGAAGCGCAGTGGAGCTCTGAAGCGCATCAGCGGGCGCTTGCTGCTGCGGTTGTTGTTGCTGTTGTTGTTGCTGCTGCTGTTGTTGGTGGTGGTGCGGCGGTGGCGGTACCTGCAACTGTTGTTGCTGTTGTGCTTGCTGCAGCAACAAGTTTGAAGATGTTTGCAAGGCATTCGCTCCCTGCATCGGCACGAACCCAGTCGGGAACTGTGGCTTAATTGGAGTGGGACCCACAGCTGCTAAAGGCGCGGGAAGCTGTTGTAGAATGCCAGGTTGGCTTGCAAAGGTTAAGCCTGGAGGTCCCGCCGACGGTGCTACTGCCCCAGGGGTCGGCATGAATCCGGGGGGTGTGGACAGCGGCATCACAGACAAGGGCTCTTGGATAGTGTTCGATGCCCCCTGCTGCGTCTGTAAAGGGCTTTGCGTTGATGGCAGTGGCTGTGGGTTTTGCTGCTGCTGGTGCTGCGTCTGCAATGGCGGTTGCATTACCAGCTGTTGCGGTTGCTGCCCTTGCGGGGGGACTAACCGGTGCGGAAATGATTGCAGCTGCAACTGGCCCTGAGGCTGGTGCGGTTGCTGACCATGTGCTGCAGCTTGAAGGTGCGGTGGAATGCCCAGAAGCGGCCGGGCTGCTGGCACCTGGGCGGTGCCGGGTTGGGCTGGGGTTAGAAGGCCGCCTGCACCCTGCTGTAGCTGCTGCTGCTTCTGTGCTTGCTGCAACAGCGGCCGAAACAGCGGAGACTGCAGCAGCGGCAGCTGCAAGCCCGGCCGTAGGAGTGGACGGTAACCCGCTCCTGACGCGTTCCCTGCTGCCTGCGCAGCCATGGCCGCCATGGCAGCAGCAGCAGCCGCGGCGGCAATGGCGGCTGTCGAGATCGCTGTGCTCTGCGGAGGATGCGGCTGGCCTGAGGCAGCCGGGCCACCCGCCGCTGCTGCCGCCGCTAAGCTATGTCGCTGCGCAGCGGCAGCGGCCGCTGCTGACGCAGCTACCATTGACGACCACGCTGCCGCCGCGGACGACGGGCCCGCTGCCACCAACGGGCGCGCTGACAACGCGCCGGCTGTCGTGCTGTTATTAGGGGCAAAAGCGTTGGGCGCGGCGCTATTAGCGGAAGGCAGGGCTGGCAAGCTAGATACCGACGGCATACTCGTCGCTTGCGGTGGCAAACCCGGTCCTGAGCCGCTGGCTATAAGCAAATTTGCGGCACCCAAAGGGCCATTCAAAGAATGAAGGCCGCTTGCAAGCCCACTCGCAGGCGCAGACATAGAGGGAGGCGTCTGCGTGGTCGTGACTAGCTGCATGGAGGCTGTGGCTGGTGATGTCGTAGTTCCTGGCATAGAAGTTGTTGCGGCAGCAGCAGTAGTAGCGGCAGCCGCCGGCCCTGCCTGAGATGGGAGCGGAGGCAGGGGTGCCATTGGAACCGCACAGGCAACGGCTGTTGATCCCTGCAGGGCCCCTGCCGCTACTGCCATCCCTGTAAGAGAGCTGGGAGTGGCGGCGGCAGCTTCTGGCGCTGCTGGCTCGTCAGCGCCAGCGGACCTACGGCCGCGCTTCGCAGGTGGCAAGGTCGCACTGGACAGCGCCACCTTGCCACCCCTTGGCATTTTCCTGCCAGCGCCGCCGTTGCTGCCGACACCACCAGAAGCACCCTCGGCCCCACTATCCAGCCCAACCGGCTGCTCTTGCCCCAGCATACTGGGCGTGCCAGTGGTCAGGCCCGCCTTCGTCATCATCGCGGCTTTCATGGCAGCGATGTGCTGCACACGCGCCTCCTTCAGCACATCCGGCCGGGAAATATAGAACAGCATGCGCTGCAGCAGCTGACCAAAGGCCACATCGGGCGGCAGATTAGGCGGCAATGAGCAGTAGGTTCGCAGGATTTTGTGTGCGGTAACGTCCACGCCCTGCGATGGCAGCCAAGGGACACAGCATGTGCTCATGCGCGCGATACCCAACGCGCGCGGTACGCTTAGCATAGGGGCCAGGACAGGCCGCAAGGTAACGGGTGGACGGGTGGACCCCGAAGCCGCGTGGACGGCCCGAAGCGAAAGGCCAGGACACGTTTTGGGAGTCGGGCGGCTGGCATCTGCACCATGACGACGTCGCTGTGCCCGTGTGTAAGCGCAACTGGTACGTTGCACATCCAGGCGCAAGTTAGATTCCGCCACCATGCAGGCCGAAGATGTAACAGCAGGAGAGCGTCATCGTTGAACCGGCCAAAATACCCATGCGCAGGCAGGGCATGCGACTCCCCAATTTCAGTCATAACAACTTCATTTTTGGCTCTCTCGCCACAACTCTCATCCTTCTTCCAATACCGTCGCCCCGGAGCCCGCAATTGCCACCTTCCGGGCATAAAATGCATCTTCACCCGCCCTTTAAAGGGTTATTAAAATTGGGCCTGTAGCTCGGCCCGACCCGCTCTCGAGCGGTCCTGACGCACCTCCATGTCCCGCAAGAGCACCGAAACCGGCGCCTGGTGTATGGCCCGGACGGCGGCTCCGTACTCCTCAGCACCATAATTGAACGCTGCCCGTCCAAAGCCGTATCCCCACTTGCCATACCACGTGCGCATGTGCGCCGCGCTGTATAATAGCCTAAGAAGCATCGACGCCTTGTTGCTCACGTCCTCCACGCTCACCTGCGGACCGATACAGGAAATCGGCAATCCTCATGACAAGCGCAGGCTATGAATTCCCCAAGTCACATCACTTCCTCAAACGCTTTGATCCCTCCTTGAGCCCCACACTGTCCTGCCCCAGCCAGCTCCTCCTGCCGGCTCTGCTGCACCTGCCATCTGCCCTCCTCTTCTCTGACCTCGCGCCCCACTTCTCTCCATCCAGCCCGGTCCACCCTCCGTACCTCCCGAGCCCGCAGAGTGGAGCATAACGCGTCCCACAAGTGCATCAGCTCCGGCCCCGACAAAGACAATGCCACGCTTGCAGCAGCGGCCGTGGCGGCCACGCCCGCAGCGCCATCCGTGCCTTCTGTTTGCGCTGTAGCTGCGATCGCAGCCGCTGTTGCGGCAGCGCCATCACGGCCATTGACTCGCAGCAAGTGGCCATAGCCATTACCATGGATAACGCCATGGAGACAGTGCGTCGTCGAGTCAAAGATGGAGGCTGGCGCATTATAGGCACTGTCCCGGGGGTCATTATCGTAGACCTCCACTGACAGGCTGCTTACCGCCGCCTTGGCAGGGTCCACGCGGCCTGTGGTGGTGGCGACGTGGGTGTCAAACAAGCACCAAACACAGTATTACACATCGCCCTAGTTCTTTTGGCACCGTCCACGTACACCGCTTGTGTGCGCCTCATACCGGCACGCCGTTGTGCGGCCCCCATATTCCCTTCTACCCGGAAATGAGGGGCCCCCAAGATTAAAACACAGTTCGCGGCAGTACTGAATGCCGGGGAGGAGGCTTATTTTTCTACATTTTCTCGGGGGCACCGTATGGCTGACCTGCAGCCGCAGCCTCCACCAGCGAGGGCAATTGGTCTGGATCAGAGAGGACGGCTGGGCTGGGAAGGATGAAGTGATAGCGGCAGTTTGATACAGGGTGATGCTGCCAGCCTGCAAAGACGAACAGGTTGTACACGGGTGCCAGAGGGATGCATGGACGAAATCCGCTAGGTCAGCAAAGGAGCTCGGACGACTGGTGCGGACAAGCGAAGTCAGCACGTGGTTGCAGTGACCCGCGGGCGCGGTACTCACCCATGTTGCGGCACTGGTCGCATATAGGTGGCGTGCCCGAAGATTCATCCAGGTGTTCCTCATAGATATGCAGCTTGACAACGCCATTCTTGTGCTTTAATGGGACTATCCACGCAGTCGTCAACTGCAGCTTAAGCGGCACCAAGCTTCCATATTCCTTGAGAAACTCATTAATATTGTGCTTAAACGGGCTGAGGTAGACGGGCGTTGTACCAGGCAGCCAGGGAAAGCTCAGATTTGCCATAGACGGCCCCCAAAGTCGGACTCATCAGGTATGCTACTCTTTAGGTTGGCGATTTGCTACATTATAGCACCATGCTCCTGGAGCTGGAGCGCTTTCTTTGGCGAAGTTACCGTGGTTTTGGGCGCCGCTGCTTTCATGCGCCCTAAACACTATACAAAGAGCTCTACTTTGCCATTAAACTCATGTTTTGAGTAATGTATTGATTGCCTTACAGTCCGAAGACAAGGTAAGTATGTACGTTTAGGGGGTCGGGTTTGAGGGAGTTGACAACTGCGCATACAAGCGAATTGTGAATCAAGCCCCTGTCAAAAATGTAACACACCTATGTTTTCTGCATGGAGTCTCACGCCTTCATTAAGCTATACGTACACATGCAAGCGTATTTCGCATATCTTTTGCCAAGGTGCGAGATTTCGGCACTTGTTGTCATTATAAATAGTTATTGAGTTCAGGCGTAACGCGTATATGTCACATGAAGCACAGAACATTTGCTTCATCGGTTGTTACCCTTCCGGGAAACGCGGGAACCATGTCGCGGGGATCTTATGAGCGCAATTGGCAGGGACAGCGCTTAATATTCAACTCAGCACACATCGGACAGACGATTGCCCTTTCCTGGCAGCATCGGAAAGGTTCCCGGGGCCGCCAAACCGGAACACCTCATATACGTCCGCGTCGCTGACTCGCTGTATAGTGTGCAGCATGTAGCAGCATATGCCAATCAATTTGTTACGTTCCACATTGTATTGTTTCCTTTATATAGAGACAACTGAACCCTAACCTCGCAATCGCCATGCAACTGCCATTCCTAACTGCTCTAACTTCCAACGTTGTTAGCAGCTTGGCAATTCGTTATTGTTGGTAGTACGTGTGGATAGCGGCATAAGTTAGGCCTCCGTTATCCGAATATATTCTGTTGGCAAAGGCCGGTGGCACGTTGCCTGCGTGTAGGACACTCGCGGCGTCTGCCGAAACCTTGCAAGAAGCTCCCAGGTGCAAAGCAGCACGTAGGATGGTTTCACCACCACAGGAATGCTTGGTATGCGGTTGGCTGCTTAGATATCAGCAGAGACGTAAAGCACAGTAGGCGATATGATATGGTGAGTTGTTTTTTTCAAGGCCTGTTCGAGACGGTGACAATGAAGACGAAAGGGGAATTTAAAAAGATGGCGGCCATTATGCCAGCGCCTGATCCACGACTCGCACTCGGCGACAGACCCCGCCCTAACCCGCATAGCTACCAAGGAATCGAAGCCGCAGGAACCCATGAATCACCGTGCATCTGTGATCTTACGAATCGTCGGGGAAAGTAGGGCATGGTCCTCATCACGGGAGCCTCTGGTGGTGGCGACGATGGGTATGTGCGACATGCAGCCATACCCGCAGGTAGGCGCGCGTAGCTGACCCGACCCCAGATTATGTTCCTCGTCTATTGCCTTTTAGGTTGCAGAGAGAGAATGATGCGGTTCTGCTTGGCCAAAGAGTAAGATCCCATGCGCTGCTCTGCTAACGATTTCCGTGATGATGTTTTGCGCTCACGCGCTATGCTGCAGGGGCTTGCATCCAGGCCCTTGAAGTCACATCGTGTGGTTTGTGCCGTTTGTGCATATCACTCAAATCATTCCCGTGCAGGATAGCAGATTGTGGAAGCTCATCGCGCACTGTGCGGGCACAGGATGCTGCTGATCGGCAGTGCCGGGGGGTTCGGATTGTGGGCATCAATCGTTCTGCCACCTTCATCAGCTGGTATCCCCACCGGATCACGCCGTGGGCGGCAGCCGGGTATTTTGCGGGTCTGGGCGCCTACCTGCTGCAGCATGGCGCGTCTGGCGCCGCTGCACCCTTACAGATTGACTGACGAACTGACTGGAACACACGAGTGAGGAGGATACAGCCTGCGACAAGCCTTGACACGGCTTGAGCTGGCACGCCCGCCTGCTAGTTAGCCAGCGCCTCTGACACTGTACCATCCGATACAATGAAGCTTAGGCATGCCATTCTGCGAGCCTATCTTACAGATCACGCCCTAGCAGGACACGAGGCGCATGAAGGTGATTTCGGGTATTCAATATGTTCTGTCAGTGCGTGTTACACAATGCACGTGACCACCTAAAAGCCATCCAGACGGTACATCTTGTCCTCAGTACGCTACACCTTAGATCGACACGGAACTTTGATATCTGCTATACCCCTAAGACCCCTTCACGATTCGTCGATGGCGACCGTCCAAACCAGTAGGAAACAGTAGCAGCACAACGCTTGTAAAGCCGACATTTCTAGGCGGCACTCAGTGGCAGGTAGGTATATCACACCATTCATCCAATCAGTCGGGCTATTGGTGACACCAACCAAGCCCCTCATGTGCTCTAATTTGCGGCAAGACAGCAATGGGTGCGCCACTGTTTCCGTCCACTGCATTGAACACTTTGAAGATAACGACTAAGTAAATGCAAATTGGTGATGCTTTAATCGGGGGGTGTCGTTCCAAGCTGCTAGGCAAAGTATAATAACCATGTCGCCAAACCAAAAACATTAAGAATGTACGGCGATCTCGTGCTGTCACCCAAGAACTAGCCTTATCTTAAAAGAGAGGTCCGCGCATTTCAGTCAACAGGGTAAGACACCAGCTAGTTCCTAGGCAACCAAGTTTTCATCGGTCGCTCTAAGATCCAGTGTCCCCGTTCAAGAAACTCCATCCAGTCACGCTCCAGCTGATCAATGAAGCGAGGATGAACGGTTCATGAAAAACCACGCACCATGCATGCAGTGTGTACAACAGAACATGAAATGTTGCGTATGTGAAATGTGAGACGTACATGCACGCACAACTCCCAACCGTCGTCATGACGGATATATACCAAGTTTTAAAGCCTGCATAAATGTGACATGTTAACACGCACCGATCCAAACCGACACAACGCTTTGAATATGAAATTTTGATAAATAAGCGACATATGGGTTTGGGGATCTTTTAGGAGATGTTTTCTCAAGGCGTCAGCGCGGGTAATCCTGGGTAAATCTTGGTTCCCCGCCTGGTTCCTGCGTCTTCTGCACTTCTGCTGCTGTTACACGCTGTACGCTTTCACTCCCTTCTGGTTCCGGATCAGCAAGCAGCCTGCCACTTAACAGCCTTCTACCTGCTTTTGGACGGACGGTCCTTTTTTGGGGGCCGCACGGGGCTGGGATATGGTTTATTCCTAGTACGTGCTGGATTCCTGGTTTTCAGTTTGTCCGCCGCTTTTGGTTGACGAGGTGGAGATGGTGAGCGTCGAGCTGACGGCGGCGGGCGTGGTGATGGCGGCGAGCGTGGTGGCGACGCCGGTGTGCACTCAGGTTCAGCTCCGTCCAGGAGGCCGTCACTGGGGTGGAGGGGCGTTTGAGGCGGGTTGACGGAGAATTAGACGGTGGGTTTAGCGTGCTGCAGTTTCCACGGAGCATGAGATTCGAGCGCATATATAAATAAATAAAATATACACATATGAAATATATTCGTGTTCTCGGGACATTGACGCCCGTATGTATATACGTGTATGTACATATGGGTGTCAATGTCCCAACAGATGAAAAGGAGCTCTACCAAACGTTGCATGCGTATACGTATACCGCCATTTCCATGCACACCCTCACATATACCCGAAAATCTCGAACCCATAACTCACGAATACGGACAGATATGCCAATACTCCATGCAGTATGCTTGCCCAAATTGCTTAGGAACGGAAACAGTGGTCACTACTTGCTGGAACACAATAATTTGTTGCAGCAAACGACGTCATATTTCGCATACTCGATTCCGTCGGCCTATCTCCCCATTATCCTCATCATCATCACCATGGGCAGTCCGACGGATTTACGGACGGCAGCAGCGAGCAGTACTCAGACTTGGAGTTAACTCACCAATCATTGTCAATGCCATCTGAGCAGAATCCGGTTTCATTTAGGCTGGTAGCTCGGCACACGGACACCACAGCCACCTGGCTGTTTTTGCGCTTGACTGTGATGATGATGCCACCACGGCCAGGTAAGAACTGCGAGTACGTGCGCGGCAGGGCGCCGTAATCTCTCACCGTCGGCTGGTTGTACTGCCCATTATTGGAGTTCAATACGGCATCGTCCGTTAGCATGGCAAGCGACATGGGCGGTTTGGTAATGTCCGCAGCCTGGCCGTTGGCGGTTTCATTATACTCGTGAATCCTGAGGAAAGAACGAGTGATGTGCAAGGCAGGAAAACGGGAGACATTTCAATTTTTTTACAATTATTACAAGTAATTTACAGCCAGCTAGGGCCTTATGATGGTAGAGGGTAAATGGGATGGGCGAGACAGGTGCGTGCACGAATGTTTGTTTTGGCACGTGCGTGCCCGACGGCCAGGACCGGTACGCTATCTAGGATTATTGCAAGCGCACATTGTGCTCATCTCTGCACTACCCGTATGCACGCTGCAGCTGTTGTTACCCTAATAAGGCACAAACTGAGACGCCGGCAAATCGAAGATCTTCACACCGGGCATCATGGTTGACCCGAATGGAAGCTGCTTGCGGACCGGTACAGATGGGGAGGGAAGCGGGAAGACGGAAGAGGACTGAATAACAGACGCACTGACCTACCAAACACGGCTGCTGAAGTCGTCCACAAGACCAGAGTCGTAAGCGCCGGGGGCAGACTGACGGACTCTGCGAGCAAACCACGTATATGTTAAAATTCAGGACGTGCTATGAAGGATGAATTTAGAGCATCAGTGCTCTTATTAACCGCCAGAGAGGGCAAGCGGTACTGCGAACCATGTGTGCATGGTCACATAATTGTCTACGGGATGGAGGTGTTGGCTTTGATTTCCCGGTGCGGTATGCAAATACCGGGAGGGTGTTCCAACGCTGATACAGCCAATTTGATTAGATATATAGCGAGCCAGTCATGAAGTAAGAAATGAAGGGCGAAGGCTGCATGAATTAGCAACAGCTTTTCTCGGGCATCGCATGCATGCGGGCGAAGGCCTCCTTAAATCATCATTGAGTACGGCTGTAGGATGGAAAGCTCGTACTGGCAACGTGCCTCTAGATAGGCATGCACAACGGATCGCTGAGATAGAGCTCAAGGGCGAGCTCGAGTTCGGGACATGCACTCTAGCACAGTATTGTCGTCAAGAATTGTCGTACCTGTACGATACGTACAGCGCACGTTCGAGAGCACTGTTACTCCCCACGGTTCCCGCCGGCATCGTGATGATTCGCAGCATGTTGGTACTGTTCAGCGCCATTGCG
Source organism: Volvox reticuliferus (assembly GCA_019650235.1). NCBI lineage: Eukaryota > Viridiplantae > Chlorophyta > Chlorophyceae > Chlamydomonadales > Volvocaceae > Volvox > Volvox reticuliferus. The sequence goes on along the minus strand of BNCP01000010.1, from coordinate 730,610 downwards.
GGCAGGAAGAAGTCGCGGAAAATACCAACTGGCAGGTCTGAGGCCCGGATGTTCCCGCCGGGGATGGGTGAGGCCCACCCGGCCTTGTACGCCTGCGTGCATACACAACAACCTGGGAGTTGTAGGTGTGATCGCGTGATGAAGTGTACGAAAGCGGAATAAAAATTGTAAATACACGTGCGTAAGTAAGGCCATGTAATTAACGCTCCTGTCATCGTTAGGTGTTTTACATGTGTTCGTTAATGAATTTGCTCATGTGCGTCTTTAGTCTTTTGCTCACGTGTGTGTATAGCTAAGTTCGTATGCTCGGCCAACACAGCACAAAATGCAGGAACAAACTGGTCGGCGGGCGCAGGAAAGTTACCTGGTGAGTCGTTACTGGGCGTCATTAGCACGACGAGATAGATAGATAGATAGATAGATAGATAGATAGATAGATAGATAGATAGATAGATAGATAGATAGATAGATAGATAGATAGATAGATAGATAGATAGATAGGTAGATAGATAGATAGATAGATAGGTAGGTAGATAGGTAGATAGATAGGTAGGTAGGTAGATAGGTAGATAGATAGGTAGATAGATAGATGACACACAGCAGGCAGTTTACGACACGCACAAGCGACGGACCAGCAGATGTCGTATATCTATCACATAAAACGTGTACCCGCGCACACCACATCTCATTGAACAGAGATGTTTACAACAGCGAGCCAGCAGGCGCAAGTGTCAGTATGCATAATAAGCCGCTCGGTGATGAACAAGCCGTCGCGCCTTCTACCGATGTTGTCCCAGCAGATATGATGGTGGGTCCCTCATCGGCAGTATTCACAACCCCGACCCTACGTTATGTGTAACAACGCATGTGACGCATGCACGTAGTACAGAGCATCGACATACATGTGAGCAAAAGTCTAGACACCAAGGGTGTAGTACGCCCTCCCGACCTTTCCGGCCCCTTGGCTCCTCACGAACCTGCGGCGCGTTAACGCACAAAACCCCTGTCGTTGGACTTTTCAACCGCGGGTTACCCATCGGATCTGACCAATCGCCGTACTCGTCTCTGAAGCAGAAGCCGTCCTTATCGCACCTCACTCGCGATGAGTGTGGGAGACCAATGTTGTGATCTTCACAGGTACAGCGAACGGCACAGAGGAAAGAAAGGGATATGCTCAGCCAGGTGGGGTAGCTTGCGAAACCGTCCGATTGGACAGGAGTTGCATCCCCATGTGGCAAAAGGCGTTCCACACACACGTTTGTATTGTGTGTTTTGTGTGTTTTGTGTGTGTGTGTGTGTGTGTTGGGGGTGTAAGGGTAGTGTATGCCGGGGTAGGAGTAATACGGCGCCGTCTCCACAGCGTACAAACACTTCTGCTCTGCCACCATTCATCCCCATTCAACCCAAACTTAGGCGAACGTATAAAATAAGTTTTCCACATGCACGAGGAATACCTCTTCGTAGTTGGAGCTGGGCCGGATTTGATACCGAACTGAGGACTTCCGACCGCATCAAGCCGGTTAACGATTGGGTGCTTTCCCTCAACGCTGTGCTGCGGTATTGCGACATGTACTGAGGACACAAGTTTCCACCGCTGAATCTTTTGGGGTATGAATCTATCCAATTTGCCATATTTATCAAATGCAATCCGCGATCGACCAAATTAGGGTTCGGAATTGAGTTTTGACGTATGCCTTGGTAATCAAAACTGAGCTTCGAGGACTGCCGACGTATGTACCGGTGTACTAATGAATCCCGTACCCCAAAACAGAACTTACTAAGCTCCTGGAAAAGAACGGGGATGTTAATGGCATTTTCCATGACGCCGAGATTCAGCCAGCTTACGCAGTACTGACTTGAAATGCAGCCCATGTTGGCCTGCAAACATGATCAACTGAAGATCTAAGCACTTACGGACATCCATCCTGGTTCCTGCTATGAATGACCACGATTATAAAGTTATAAGTTATATAAATCACTTAATTATTTAAGTATTATGGGGAAATAAAATTGTTCACTTCGTGTAGGATGAGCAAATTGAACGACGGCAACAGAGAGCATACAAAAGCAACCGTACGTACGTAAAGATACGATTGCAAGCACGTGGTGGCGATACGGGCATGAAAAGAGCAGTTGGTACAACCATTCCTTGCCTACATACGGCATAATACGTGTGTGTTCGACAGATGTGACGGGCCATACCCAGAAGCGTACCAACCCAGCTGTCTCTGCATAGAATTCAAAATATAGAATATTAGAATTCAAAATCCCCTTCGTACATACAGGTATGTGTAGACGTATCAATGCCCCAGGCCCCTCCCCATGCCTATCCCCCTTCCCCCTCCCCTCCCTGCGCTTGAACAATATTTCATTTCATACAGTCACGCAGGCAAGCGAACCTTCGACACACGCACGCACGTACCAAGCCCGACCATTGCGCGATGTTGTAGAGCCAGTTGAAGGGCCAGACGATGATGGTGCGACGGAAGCTCCCCACGCGGGCAAACACGTCCGGCGCGTTGACCTGCGTACACGGCAGCAACGACAACGGATGGAGGCTTGAGAGTGAAACGAGAACGCTAGCAAGTCACATGGGCGGTGGATGGGAGGTGGGAGGTGGGAGGTGGGAGGTGGGAGGTGGGAGGTGGGAGGTGGGAGGTGGGAGGTGGGAGGTGGGAGGTGGGAGGTGGGAGGTGGGAGGTGGGAGGTGGGAGGTGGGAGGTGGGAGGTGGGAGGAGGTGGAGGTGGGAGGTGGGAGGTGGGAGGTGGGAGGTGGGAGGTGGGAGGTGGGAGGTGGGAGGTGGGAGGTGGGAGGTGGGAGGTGGGAGGTGGAGGTGGGAGGTGGAGGTGGGAGGTGGGAGGTGGGAGGTGGGAGGTGGGAGGTGGGAGGTGGGAGGTGGGAGGTGGGAGGTGGGAGGTGGGAGTGGAGGTGGGAGGTGGGAGGTGGGAGGTGGGAGGTGGGAGGTGGGAGGTGGGAGGTGGGAGGTGGGAGGTGGGAGGTGGGAGGTGGGAGGTGGGAGGTGGGAGGTGGGAGGTGGAGGTGGGAGGTGGGAGGTGGGAGGTGGGAGGTGGGAGGTGGGAGGTGGGAGGTGGGAGGTGGGAGGTGGGAGGTGGGAGGTGGGAGGTGGGAGGTGGGAGGTGGGAGGTGGGAGGTGGGAGGTGGGAGGTGGGAGGTGGGAGGTGGGAGGTGGGAGGTGGGAGGTGGGAGGTGGGAGGTGGGAGGTGGGAGGTGGGAGGTGGGAGGTGGGAGGTGGGAGGTGGAGGTGGGAGGTGGGAGGTGGGAGGTGGGAGGTGGGGTGGGTGATACATTGAGATGCGCAGCACATGATATGAGTGATCAGAAGTAGCCGGTGATGTCGCGGCGCTTAAGGAGTTAGCCGATCTGCATCGTTGATGGTAGTTGCGGGAGTTTAGATGAAATCGTTCAAAAGTGCTCCGAAACCACGCGAAACCACGCCGAAACCGCTTTATAACTCCCATCACATCGATGTTGCAAACGGGCTGCACGGGATGGACGTGCCGAACCCTCGCCACGCACCCTCAGGTAATTCATGCCCAGTTCGCGAAGTGCCATCAGCTCATTGGTTATGTCCACGTTGATGAAGTCATCGTCCACGCCTGTGATGGCCGTGTTGTTGCGGATGCCGTTGCCCGTATACATGTTGTACAAGCCACCGTTGGAGATGTGTCCAATACAAGGGATGTCGATATCGAAGACCAGGTTATCCGCCGGGTTGAGGGTTAGACGGCGATAAGAGCATGACTGCAGGGTGTAGGGGATGGCAACGGTGTGGATCGATGTGCAAATACATGCACATGTTGAGTCATGCATGACTTGCGTGATTACGACCGTACCCCCCCCATGCACAGACCCTAACAGCCGACACACGGTCAACGTCTTGGCGAGCCACGTAAGGCCCGCAACGAAACACCCTGCTTCAGTATCGCGTATGGAACAGATCTTAATCAGGCTAGCGGCCAAAAGAACGTACTGAAATGGTGGTGGTAGGGGGGGGAGAAATGAGCATATACGCATTACGTGCCATGCCGTACGAAGGTCATGTTTCGAAGCTTCTCATGGTGGTACCGGTGCCTATCCTGGCAATTCCATATACATGGGGAAATGGGTAATATATATATTATATATATATTGAAAATTTGTGTAAAACCACTCCGTTAATAGTTAGCAAGCTGACTGGCATGGATCGCAAGGATATAAGAAAGAAAGCCTGTTGAAGGAGTTACTTCAAAGCCTACATGCTCTTACGTAAGTCTTCGTTGCCAAGAGTCTCGGATGTGATATCTAGTACAGTGGTAGCATGAGAGTGTCGTACACCCGTATCCATGCATGGCGCACCCCTGCGTACCTCGTAATAACGCTGAATGGTTGCAACAACCGGCGCGCTGTTGTCACTAGCATATATATAGTTTTGCACTATCGACGCATTGAGCTTGGGCAGTACGCCACAGGACGTACTCTTGAACACATATGTCAATGACGACATGGCTTGCGGTTCGCCGTTCATGATGAAGAGATCCTGTTTATGTTCCGTTGTTGGTGGTTAGTATTATAATATTATTAGGGAGAATTCTAAAACACAGTGCCTGTGATTCGGGACTGCAATGACATCGACCGGGAATCCGGGTACGAGTTTGCATCCTGTCAATGATATGCAATGGTCGTACAAAGTAAGGCCCACACGCAAAATTAAAACTTTTCCTCTTCCTAGGTTGTACTTGAGCCCCAGTCGCAGACCAGGCGAAAATAGGTTTCCTAGCTCTGGTGATTATTTGTGTTTTTGTGCGTTTTGCACGACCCTCTCTCCCTTCTCTTCATTCGCGTGTTGGCTGTCATGGGTTCGTTAGGTGGTTGGCGTCGTTAGCGGGTTTGTTGTGGCCAGGCGTGAGTGGCCAATCCGATTGGACCAGCTTTTCACGAGGGGTTCCTGCCTCCGCTCGCTTTATGTCGACCTACGCCCTCGCTCGCTCGCATTCGCTCGAAGTACGAGTCAACGAACGACGTACTGCCGCCAAGGTAACTATTAAGTTCAATTTTTAGCAGTCAGCAATTGCTAAACGTTTCGGGCCTTATGCGGGACTAAATAATGGGTCTGTGCATGCATGCATGCATGCACACCTTGGGGGCTGTGTAGGCAGCCATGACCTTAACGTCCCTCGCCTGGAGCCGCTGCCTGCCTGCAAGACTGCCGATCTTAATCAGCATCCGTAATAAGCCCGCTATCTCAGGTAACGAACGACGGGTCTCATGGAAGTCCAACAATAACCGCCGCGCCTGCTCGTCCTCCTCGCTGAGCAACCGGCGATCGACGCCGGTCACATTGCCGTCTGCGGGTTAGTTGGATTTGAAATCCATGGCGGAATATTCTAATTGAACACGCGCATTTGGAAGATGATGAATGTGAAGGGTACGAGGACACGAAGAATAAGCTGCTGCTGCTGCTGCTGGGTAACGAGGGACTTAGAGGGGCGGGGTGGAATCAAAGCCGCCGCTAGGTTGGTTCACAAACTGATCCTAAATGGATCAATCCTAATCAGGATATCAGGGCCACACATGAATCCTCACACAGCAGACTGTTATAGCCGCAGGAAATAACGGCACATGTACGGTAAATGATGATTGATGAGGGTTGGCATGAGTTTGGTATGTTAAGCCATGCCGAACAATACTTAAACAAATTTGGTCACGATATAATGTAATATGAGAACCTGGGTTGATGAAAACTCTTTCACAACCGTTCTGTCCCGACGATAACGGGAGAACGGGTGAGTTATCACTCGCACCATTCGTGCGGAGGTTTTTAGAACATCGCACTCAATCACAGGAACTCGGGCGGGCGTGAACTCACGTAGGCCTAGGCGGTGGGCGTCACGCGCCGTAAGCTTTAGGGAGAGCGACACCAACACCTCATCGCCGGTCACAAGGGAGGGGCCCCTCTCTCCGAAGTCCACAGGGACAGCGTTCAGGGGCCCATCTGGGGGCCCAGGCTCCGTCAGCAAATGCACGGTTTTATGCTCCGCCAAGGGCTTTCTGGAGTTAGGTTTGGGGTTTTCGTGTGAGATGTAGGCTTGGACGGTACCTAGTGAGGTAGATTGCATATCATAATGGATGGTGGGCGTTCAAACAAGGCGGATTACAGCGAAGCGACAAGGGCAGGTGAGTTCTAATCCGATTGACAGCCGCCATCCTATCCTGTCCGTCTGTCTGACCTTGTCTGTCCGTCTGTCTGACTGTGTCTGTCCGTCTGTCTGACCGTGAAGCAAGCCGCCACAAGCAATGAAACCATCTAGGAAGGTCTAGGGATGCCGTTGATGTGTCTCGCTAACTCATGCCAGTCGCGTACAATGAGGACATATTTAAGCTAGGTTGGGGCCACCGGTCTTCCAATTTGTAGAGATTTTACAATATTTAGACGATTATTACAACTGGTTACTAATTAAAAGTTACCTTGCACATAAAATGTCACATTGACCTTACGTCCTTCAACAGAGACGCCTACGGGCAGATGATCCGGCAAAAAGGGCAAGAAGCCGACTGTTCGAGCAATTTTTTATCATTATAAAATATTTGTGTACATTTGTTCATTTGCTTTTATCGTGCTTGAATCGACCGATTAGAATCGACCGATTAGCGCAGGCAAGGGCAGTCACGGGTGGTTGCAGAGTGAACCGAGACACTTACTTCGGTTTATAAGGCAAATTACAGCAAGGATAGCCCCCATAATCAGGCGCGCCCGTGTCATGATTAAGTTGCAATCTAAACTAGCGAAGATGGTCCCGAAAAGAAAATTTTACGTTCGACACAAACTCAGGTGCCCGAATTTGTCGAGCCGGAAAATTTAGTTGTGGATCGGTGGAGCCACTTTATTTGGCTTCTAGGGGCTCGAATGCCGGTTCACGCCGGTTCGCACTACTGTTTCGCAACCCCTACCCTCGCTATCACGACGGCGCTTCGAATACTTGGGCTTAACGTAGACGAATTCTTTCCGCCCTTTGTAAGCATTCGATGTAACATTTTAAAAATTGAGAGGAAGAACTGCCTGGATGACACTACATACGCGGATTATTTTCGCGCCTGCCCGCCGATCGGCGAGGATCGGCAAAGCCAGCCACGCGCGAACCGTGCGATAATTGGCTTTACGTCCGTCCATCGTGTAGCGAAAAAACGACGACAATGCGTCATAACATTTATGTTAATAATAACAGCACACCAATGCAGAGCAGATAAAACGGATCTAAATGATTTGACCGTGCAGACGTGGCTGGAGTGGGCTGCGGCTGGATACTGCTGCATGCGATGGAAACATGGCATTTTGGCCAGACGTATAAGACATCCCCTGCAACGCGGCCCTTCTCCACGAGACTCCACATGTCGACAAAGCTGAACAAAGCGGGCTTGCGTAAGACGTTGCAAGATAGCAGGTTTATCTGGACGACCAACCTGGTTGGGGTCGGCCGCGGCAGCACCCGCGCGCTGAGGGCAGCAGGTCCTGGTAGATGGATGCACAATATTTTAAATATAGGGGACACGCGGTTGCTTGAGACGTTCCTACATTTTCGAGACAGGAGCGTACGGCGGGAGCTTTGATTTTTGACACATTTTTCAACCAAGCAAGGCTGTACAGACGAGGATGGAAAAAGACGCACGGAGGCTGTTGCCTGGCTTTCCTTTCCTTTCCTTTTCTTTCCTTTCAACTCTTAGGTAAGAAAGTATGGACTTGAGCCAAGCATGTCCCATGCCACGAACTCCAGCAAGTGAGCTTTCGCTCACTAAGGACAAGGTTGGTTGAGGTTTTAGGACAACACTCCACTATGGGCGGGAGCAACGAATTACAGACAACCATTACAGACAACAGTGTCGGTTGAGATCAATCCTTGGATCAATCGCAGCACGGTTCCTCCGCTCCGCCTTGAGTCGCCCCCTTCCATTTGTGGCGCTTAAATTGGTGTGTTGCCGGGAAGGGTGCGTGCCTCGGCCACCTCACGATCCGCGGACAGTTGGCCTGCCGCGCCGTCTGCCGCGGAACCAACTGCCGATGCCGCCGCTGAGACCGCGCCTCTTACCCCTTGCTCTTGCTCTTGCTCCTGCGGCTGTGGCTGTGGCTGCGTTCTGGGCCCTCGTTCCTGCAGCGGCAGCCCCAAAATCCAAGACGGAGGGCAGCACCTCAGCCTAAACAAGCATCAATACGTGCCACATCCCTCCACAAAGCAAGGGCCCCACTGACAAGACGAGTTGTTCAGTTACCGGTACATGTCGTACGGCCGTACAGGTCTACGTACAGTTATTGCGTCGATGGTGGTCTGACTCCGCGCCAGCGCCTCTGCCTGCTTCGCTGGGTCGGGCTTTTCGGGCACCGAGTAGAAGACACTGGTCTGGCCACGTGGTTGCTGCAAGGGCCCTACGAAGTGGGACCGAGGTAGGGTGAGGTCGTGTGTGTGTGTGTGTGTGTGTGTGTGTGTGTGTGTGTGTGTGTTGTGAGAGCAAACCTGAGCAAAATGCGAGGTAGGGTATTGAAAGGGATCGTGAAGAGCAATGTGACAAGGGAGGCTAGAGCAGGTGAGCAAACCTCCGAACCTAGTTAGGTACTTGAGCAAGGAGAGGTATCTTCAATCGTGCGCGAATATATTTTATATATATCACAGATCAAATCCAGAATGAAAGAGAGGCAGAGGGTTTACATGTTTACATGTATATACGTATATATACACATAATATATATTCCAGGATCGATCCCGTCAGTGAACGGAATAAAAATCCCTCCGTTGGTTGAGGGTGGATGTGCCCTCACAAAGATGGACGGTGACAGACCAAATGGAGTTGATGCCGTTGATTCGGCAGACTCCATTGGATGCTGGTGGCGGGTGCTGAACCTAATCAGGAAAATCACTGATTTCGAAGAAGTCCGCGGATCAGGGTGAAAGGATGAGGGTGCCCCGAAATACTGGGGAAGGTAGGGACCACGGGTGAAGCAAACCGCCCCTATCCTACACGCATACATATATATATATGTATGTATGTATATATATACACAGAGAGAGAGAGAGAGAGAGAGAGAGAGAGAGCTTGAGCTTGGAAGCAAGGCGGGGAGGAAGAAGATCGGTAGCCCGGGTCGGTTCCGACGGGAACACACATAGGCCACATTGCCTGTCCCTGTCCTCACCTCCGTTGCCCGGAGCCGCAGTCGACGTCAGGAACATCTTCCAGCTTATCTGCAAGGCAGGAGCCGCGTTACAGGTGATGGTTTCGGAGACTCTGCAGTGTGCAGGCACGCACCTTGCCTGATAACCAGTGTACCCACCATTGTGCGTGGTTACCGCGCCAGCTGCCCATCTGACCACTCACCCAAGGGAAGAAGCCCCCGCACTGAGGACATTTGCGCAGGTATTTGTCGCGGCCCGGTCCGGCGGAGGGCACCAGCCCCCGACCACCACATTGCTCGCAACGTAGCTGGATGATCTGCGGATGCGGAGAAGAGAGGAACGGACCAGGGGGGAGCGGAAGGGAGACGGGGGAGGGGAGGAGAGGCGAAGGATGGACAAGAAGGAAGGAGGCATGAGCACTCATAAGATAATACACAGATGAGGTCACGAAAACACGGCGCAAATTGAGACCAGAAAGGGGGTGGGATGAAAGTGGAGTCCTGTCTTAAGGTAGGCACTGAATCGAAGGCTGGAACAACAGATCTGACTCCAGGGAGGATGCGGATATGCCACGAAAATCCTGTCCTAAACCAACCCGGGTCCAACCTGAGCACGGGCATACGACAAGCCAACAGACTACCCTTCAGTAACCGCCCAAGGTTATAACCCGTATTCATGACGAAGATCCCCCTCCTCCTGGTCGGCAGGTCCGTCCCAAAATTGTATCCGATTGTGCCCGAAAATGTGACGCCATGCCACGGCAGTAGCGGACAGGCGGTAGCGGACAGGGATGCATATTATTGGGAATGAGACTGACGCTGGCTACCAGGTGATCCTACGATGCTACGCCAAAGACTCACAATGCGTTTACCAAACTCATAGGCTCCAATGGCGAAGGGTACCACACCCGCTACGAAGCCCAGCCAAACTTCCCAGCCTGGTTCAAGTGGACTTGGCACGTAGCCCGGAGGCACAACGGTCGTCACCCCGGCTGCAGCCAACTCCGCCGCCGTCAAATCCATACCACCGCCGGCAGAGGCCGCCATCACCACCGTGGCTGAGTCCTGAACCTCCTGGGCAGCAGCAACTGGGTGGCATGCGGGCAAGAAGGGTTAAGAGGACCAGGTAACGGTCTACCGGATGAGCACCACTACTTAACAACGACATGCCGCTAGGGGGGGACAGTAAATGGGAAGCTTTCCTAGATATGTATTGCTTAGCACCACCGGTAAATTGAGAACACCGGGGCCGCTGGCATACCCGCAGAGTGATGTGGTGGCACGAGAGCTGCTGCCATGAGCACCTCGCGCGGGATGAGCCACCGCTGGGCGCCGGGCGCCCTGGTGGTCTTAGCGGCGGCGGAGCTACTGACGTCCTCACAGCTGCATCCCCATACGCAGGCATGCGATTCGTCGTCGCTGTGAGTTTCAGCAAGGACCAGTTGTGGCCGAGGCCGCAGCCGTGGCTGAGGTTGGGTGCGGAATGGGGACGCGGGGTCCTTCAGACCCTCCGGACGGCACGGAGTAGTAGTGGCGCAGCAGCATGGGGGCGCACCGCGGCCCGAGACCACTGTGCCGCTTGAGCAGCTCAAAAAGCCGTCTAGTAAACCTTGTCCTTGATTCTGTGGAATTTCGCGAAAACAGGCACGATGGGTGCACGGCCTCTGTAGGTGCGGGCTGGTATGTAGGGACCTCGATCAACAGCTGGAGAGCAGAAGTTCAGTGTATCGCTGCAGTGTAAGTGGCTTGAAGATTAAGATTACAAAGCAGCGAGCCCGATGAGACGCTCTACCTCAGGATGTTGTTGGGAAGGCGCATATTACCAGCTGTGGAAGACATCCATGCCGAGAGGGGCTGCTGATGAGTACTAGTCACCAAACGATGGTAACCCCGTAACAACGGCAGCAGCTGTTACCGACCCCGCAATTGAAGTTTAAGGCAGGTAAGGCCGCACCAAACACTCTTTGCAAGCCCACGGGAATTAGGTGCTCAGCCTTTTACCTTCGAGATGCTCCAGGGTGATTGCAGGACACGACGTTCCGACGAAACAGTACAGGTGCCATGACGTTGATGTATGCGATTATATGAAAAAAGCAATGACATGCTGCAATACCACCCAACCGTGCACCAGCGTCTTGATGATTGGGACTTTGGGAGAGAATGGGCCGGGACGAAATTGCTAGCACGGACTTTAAACTGGAACGGAATAACAGAAGCTAGCTCAATAATACATCCATTTGTCAGTTGGTGTCAGTGCGAGTTGTGATAACGACCGTGCTGCACGAACCGGCCCGTATGACTGAAGTACGAAGGAACGGAAAACTGTGTGGTCGTCGCAGTGACCGCGCTGAGACCTGAGAGGTTCAATGCATTGCGACTGGCATTCACTACCTCGTCATTTGTTTGAAGCTTCAGTCCATTGCTGATACTGCATATCTCTTAGCACGTTTCCGTGCATTTCCTTGCTTAAACACGTACTATTTGCAACATGCGCACGGCCCTGGCGACTGCGCGATTGGTAAGTAATTATTTTTTATTAATATTAGGTCTTAAATTACTGAAGTATTCTATCGCCTGCGGGCGTGGTCGTTACATGATGAGTGAACCACGAGCTACAACTGTCAGGGTTAAGCCTTTCTTACGCCGTTGGCGTTTTACCTCGCTGCTGTTCTGGAATATAATTAGGCATCGCCACTGGTAACCCATCGATTGGCGCCCCTGCCGACGCGCTTTGCCTTGGTGCGCGCAAGCAGCACCCCGGCATCGACTGGTGAGCTGTCCACGCACACAGGCATGCGAATCCCCAACATCCTAAAGAAGCCACCCCTTCCCTTTCTATCTCCAAATTGGGTCACCGCATGGGGGAATAATAGGTACGAGGGCTGATAATAAACTCCGCACGTTGAGCTCCAGTGCATCCATTGGTTCTGGGCAGGACGTGAACTGCACATCCCTCTTTGCCCTCTTCCATTCATGATGTCACTGTTTACGGGGCGACCATCTTGCCGTCCCCGTCCATCACTTCCTCAGTATCCCCTGCAGAGGCGGCTCCTCGGCCATCCTGGGATATCCGCCTCCTGTATGACGGTGACTGCCCGCTATGTATGAAGGTACGGAAGGGCATTTCATACTATCCCACGCCATGGTACTGTAGTCCGTTTAGCCGGCTGGCTGAATTACCCTACCCCTGCAGCTCGATCAGCTCGCTGCAGATTACCGTGTACGTAGCAGCAGAGCTTATCTTGTGACCGCTCTCTCATTCTTATGCAAAGAAGGCGTCGCCCCGGCCTTCTTTTTCCCCCTTTCATCCCTCCCGACGTCCGCTATTTTGCTACTCTCCGAGCGACCTCTAGTACCCTTTCCCTCCGTTGTCTATTATCATTACACAATCTCGTACACATTTCCGTCTCCGCCCTCCATTGCCCGTATGTGCATCTACGTGGACGTCCCCAGGAGGTGAACTTCCTTCGCGGGTAAGCTCGGTACCAGTGAGCAGTAACCAATCGTGACGATCGTGACGGGTACTCCGTTGCACGGAGCCACACGGGCCAGCCTCCTGTTCCGTTACATGAGCACGGCGATGATTTGACAAGCTCGTGTGCGCTGACGGCCTATCGTAGCCTGTCGTGTTCGTTGCCGGAAGGCGAATATAATTCACACGCCGGGGACCAAGAGCCGGGATTCCTGCAGACCAGGCGGCAGGGAGAATGTTTCTGACAGCTCCAGATCGGATGCCGCAGCGTCGTCTTTTCATGTATCCCTTAGGTTCCATAGAAGCTCTTTCACTTCTCCCAAGGGGGCCGTGATGGCTGTACGGATCAGCCGTGCCATCTCTTCGCGGCATCACAGCTCAAAACCATAAAGTCTTAAAAGCCCCAGGCTAATATACCTGACGCGTCCTTACAGCTGGAGACGTGTTCACTCGCCACCATGATCATACGCCATAGCTCCATAGCGCGCACCGCTGCATATTTCCACAGCGTCCTGTGCGAGCCTTCCAGTATCAACCACGTCCCGAATGCAACCGCTGCCAGTCCTCACAGTCCACACAGTCCACACGGTCCACACAGTCCACACAGTCCACTGCCAAGACCAGATGTCCCTTCCCGCTTCGCCTCCTTTCCTTCAGGCGCAACCAAGCGGGCAAAGTGCTGTTTGTGGACATAGCCAGTCCCGATTATGACCCCGCACAGAACGCGGGCGTCACCTTCGAACAGGTACTGTACTTCATCGCAACCTTGCCTTAATTGCCTGTCATGGTCTTTCTTGTTCAGGTCTTTCTCTCAAATTGCGGTCGCAATCAGCCGCCGCATGTTTGAGTGCATGCAGACCTTGCTGGGTCCCTGTAATGGCACGAAGGGATGTGGGAATTAGCGGTGGAATTGCGGCTTACTTCTTAGGTAATCGGTGTTACATTGTTCATCCTTTCTACGTTTGTCGTTATATAAAGAAATCTCCCTCGACAGGGGCCGCAAGGGATGCGTGTTAAGGGTTATGGCTATCGACCCTAGTCAACCGTTCTGAGTAGTACTGCCATCCCCTGGTTGGATTTTAGGGGCCAAGTATCTTCTGGACTGAGCCGTAACGCGAATATCAAGTGTGCGAAGGTGCAGCAGCCGTGGGGCAGGGGCTCTGACATTTTGGTCATCTCATATCATTAAGTGCCCCACTGTGTGCCATAGGATGACATGCACGTGTCCCACTTTTGCCCCTTGCTGGCCCCTTTTCTTCGCTCGTCGCAGGCCATGGAGACGATCCATGGAATTACCGCTGATGGTGAGTTACAGTGTTTCGGCCGGTCCTGTGGCGCGTATTTAATCGGTGGTGTCCACAAAAATCTCTGTGAAATTGTTGGTTGTTTTTGTTCTTATCTTTTGTGCTTATGGTTGTTGGTTATTATTATTCGTGGGAACTGGCAGCGCCAGCAGGGTAACTATATACGTTCCGATATGTTTGTCCAATGACGTGCGGCTGCTGGATCTCTTGGCGACTGTTCGCTTGCGCATTTCACGGCCGTCAAACACAACGATAATGGCACGGTAGCTGCGGGTATTCGGAAGGTGGGCTGCTCTGTTGTATCGGGAAAGGGGCTTCTGGAGGACCTACGTAGGTACGACACCCACCATAATGCCACATGCCATCAAGCTCCGCACGTCCAGCACGAATTAACCAGCCGGCCACAGTTACTCAGCGACCTTTTTTGAGTGCTCATCTTCGTTGCCCCTTCCCCCCCGGATGTGCTGTTCTTCGTTATGCCGTATTAGGCCGTATCTATACGGGTGTTGAAGTATTTCGACTCGTGTACGAGGCTGTGGGCCTCGGCTGGGTGTACGCCATTACCAAGTGAGTGGGGCCAACGTTTTATATGGTTGGGTGGCCCCTGCACAGTATCCGTGCGATCAGACAATGATGGGGGCATCGAATCCAAACATTCGAGCCTGGATGTCGTGCGGCTTACGGAACCACACTGGCCATGAAATCAGTTTCTCCCTAAGTGTGGAAACCGACATCCTGCTTTGGGATTGGGAAAGTAGTGTGAATTTGGCTGTTCGTGACGCAATTGGGTCATTGCGTCACGAAGCGACGCTTTTAAGATTGCAAGCACAGCAGCATTCAGCCCCACCCAGGGTCTGCCCAACCCAATAGTGTTTTAAGCTGCCCTTCTGATGCCGCATTGGAAGGCTACTTCAAGCGATGCGTGTATGTTTCCAAGTGTCTGAATGTGGCCTTCCCGGCCAGGAACCCCGCCGTGCTGGCGCTCGCCAACAAGGTCTATGACGTATGGGCCAAGTACCGCACACAGCTCACCGGGCGCGAAGCGCTGGAGGTCCTTCTGGAGCGGCGGCGGTTGGACTTAGCGGGCAAGGCATCATGCCGTACGGTCGTGGATGTGGCGACAGGGTCCGCCAAGCAATGCGATTTGTGAAGAGGCAAAGTTATAGATCACGGATACGTGGGGGGCCTTTAGGGTGTTAAAACGCCTACTGCATACGGCTGGGGTGAGTATCTATACGTTCAGTGTAGTATAGGGAGAAAGGACGGGAGCGGAGCGAGTAGGGGTGCTGGTCTTGCCTCAATATGTTGCTCTAGTAAAAAACGTTGCCCATTCTGCTCAGCATGTCGCGGGTCTCTATTTTGGTGATGCAAAGGTGCAGGACGAGTGCGGAATGACGGTGGTATGCCAGGAGGAAGGGTGTAGTGGAGTGTGGAAAGCAAGCGATTTATTGTTTCATCACAGCATGAGGCGATGTTGTACGATTGGTGCCGATGTTGGATTAAAAGCGCTGGTCCATCATAGATAGATGGGCTCCGCCATTGAGGTGCGGAAACTCTAAAATTAGGGTTCGTAACGAAGACGAAACGAGCACAAGAACCAAACGCGTGATTTGATAGGGAAAGTACTCCTGGCTGCCTGGTCAAGGGTCGCCGCTACTGCCGCTGCAGCAGACATTCACCTGTCCCTCATACTATCTCGCATAAGCCTGTCAGGGTGTCCGCACGTCCTCTGACACGGAGAGCTAAGCCGCCAGCGCGCATTGGCTGCCTCGCAAACCTTGCAGTTTGTTACTTACTACCTGCGCTTTATTTCACAACCTGCCGTCCGAAGCGATTTCCCCAAGTGGTTAGCTCAAATACAAAAACTTTCCCAGGCTGTGCACGCAAAATCTTACCCTCGTCATCCACCCATCCACCCAACTCCTGCGGTTGTCCCACAAGTGCCGATCCGCCAAGGGTTTCGGAGCACCAAGTTTGAAACCCGCGGTGTGACTCGGCTCGAATGAACCTCCCGACACACATTCACACAGCGACACGGACCTTGCTTGTTCACTCGCCCCCAATCATTCCATCCTTTTGCTACCTGTACTCTGGGCACCAATCCCCACCCCCACATCAGTAGTGGACATGGCGGCATGTGCAGGGTCCACAAGCCGTCGGCATAAATCCGTAATGAGACGCCTTCCAAGGAAAGAACAGTCGCAGCAACAGTCCTGCACAACCCGCCACTGACAAATATCATTGTTGTGTGCCAAGTTCTAGCCTCCTTCTCCAGCAACAGTCCCGCACGGCTGATAGCTGTAATCTGCAGCTTGCAACGTCCGGTCGCGCCTTCCTCCGCCTATTGCCACTGCTGCTCCCGAGATCGTCGGTGCTCATCTCACTTGGTGATCTTGTAGGACTTCACCTTTTTGAGGAGCTCCTTAGCCTCTGAGTTGTTCTCGAAGTGGTCCCGCACGGGTTGCAAGATCTCGTTCAAATGGCGGGACAGACCCGCCTGAGGCCGTACAGGGAAGAGAAGGGAGGTGCATTGCAACACTTTAAACATGAACATGCGCGTCATATGGCGCCACGAAGCCCCAAAGTACAAAATCATAGGTTAGGATAGTGCAGGGCGGATTAGGGTAGGGTAGGGTAGGAAGGGAGCGGGCCCAAAGGACCTCCGACCGCCCCCAACCTCTGTGGCCTTGTGCGAGGGTCTGCTGGTGTCCTGTATACCTCCGCACCTTCAGGTCGCCTGGATGCAGTCCACCCTCCTCGTAATCTGCCACTAGCTCCTCAGCCGTGGCGTACCGCCGGTCTCCGCCGTTATCCGCAGGGCGGCGCACCTCGAAATAGCCGAACCAGGGCAGAATGATGTACTTGACGTACTCAATGCAGGGATTACCCGCTGCGACTTTGGGAGGGCAGTAAGCCTTCTTGATCTTGGTGTTCACCTGAAACGTGCAGCAGAGGGGCCGGGGTGTTGGAGATGACGTGAGTGGGTTCTGCCCATCTCTGGTACCACAGGTGTAGTACGATAGCTGTGAGCAATGCCAACAGGCCCTTACAGCGCCGAAAAGCTTGTCAGGCCTTGTTGTTCGCATGAAAAACCCTTGTTTCATCACTTCGTTGGCCTTTTTCAAAGACGCGAAAACAGAGATTCCTCGCCCTCCTGCAGCTAAAAGCTGACGCCTCGTGATGGCTCCCAAACACCCTCTCCTCATGGCCCACCTACCTCGCCACCCAGTGCCTCCTGTGCTTCAACCCCGGTAATTCACTCAAGCCTTACCGGTATTGCACTCCCACCCTCACCTCCGCCTCGGTGTCCTCCATGAAGATGGCCGAGTTGGGGTCACTCTTGCTCATCTTCTCCTGCCCCTCCAACAGACCGGGCATCATCCTGCGAAAACGGAGGCCGCAACGGGCAGCGGCCCCTAATAGCTCATAAGCAAACGTCAAAGTAGACGAGGAGCGCAATGAGGTGCTGTTCGAATATTCAAAAGCCCAGGGTAGGCTGATTCGCACGCTATCCATATACACAGGGTTCCCTAAACGTCAGAATCGGCTGCATATTCATACTCCAACGTCTCCAACAGAGCCATTCCATCTGCCAAAGGATGCAACTGCTTAACCCCTCGCCGCCACACCTGTGTGACAGGATAATGGGCTTCAGCTTGCGCTTGATGTCATCGCAGTACTCCCGGGCCAACATGTTAACCTTTAATGGACAGAAGGCGGGAAGGAGCAGCCAAACAAAAGAGTAGCATGACTATTCAGCAGCATGACAGTTGAAGGTATGATCCCTCGGGCCCGTGTGACCAGTTGCTTGACTGGGCCTTGCCCGGCTCCATCAACTCTTCCGTCCTCATCTTACACACGAACCTACATGCCGAAAATAGCAAACTAGACGAACACACCTTGCGCTGGTCCATCCCCAATTGGCAAATGTCCGCCTTGAGGAAGAAGATGTCGGCGCACTGCATGCATGGATAGAAGATCTGCGCCGCGCTGAGCTCCTCGGTCTCGGAGCGGCCCATGATTTGCGAGCAACTGCTCGAGGGGAAGGGACAAGGGGGACAGCGACAAGATCAGTGACAGAAGGCGGAACGGCGGGAAATCGTGAGTACCACGGCTACGTGCAATGTAGGTGGTTGAGAACAGGTGGTAACTGGGAGAGTTGGCCTCGGCTGGCGTGATTGCGGTGAAAGAAATGGGCACGTGCCCTAAAGGTCTCAGCAACACCAACAACTGATACGTGAAATGTACATCCGGAAAGCAAAGGAGACCTGACAACACTCAACCGATCTACAGCAGGACATGACGTTAAGTACCCACCGAATAATTCGCTTAAGATTATTCTTCCGAGCAATGTCCATCACCAAAGTCCAATATTCGTCCGGCCGCTTGTTAATCTCCTCACTGCTGGACAGGAACTCCACCTGGTGAACGCATATCGCGTGTGTTTGTAAGAAGGGGACAGGACGCCAGACGGCAGGAAGAGGTGGATGGGAGGGGGTTTCCGACTGCCAGGGGGCCCTACTGGCATGCACAATAAAGGATTTGCAGCAGGCAACGCGCGTATGGAAGCACACGTGCGAGCTGGATTTCAGTGGGACTGAGTTCAGTGGTGTTCTCTTCTTTGCCAGCCCTCTTGCCCCTCGTACGCGGGTGCCTCACGAACCGAGCATATTTGATTTGTAATGCAATGGTAATAAAGGTACAGAAAGCACGTGCACATTGCTAACCATGCCGCCTTTAACCCGACATCGTAAGGTTCGGGACATAACTGTGTCCGGACGGTAAAACCCGCCGCCCCATAAGGTAACGCAGTACCTTGGACAAGTCCATGCCCACAGCCTTCCAGACCTCCACCATGTACTTTCCCACGGTTTGAATCTTC
This sequence comes from Volvox reticuliferus, assembly GCA_019650235.1. Taxonomy (NCBI): domain Eukaryota; kingdom Viridiplantae; phylum Chlorophyta; class Chlorophyceae; order Chlamydomonadales; family Volvocaceae; genus Volvox; species Volvox reticuliferus. The sequence goes on along the minus strand of BNCP01000010.1, from coordinate 711,794 downwards.
TTCAGGTCGCCGCCCATCTTGTTGTTCAATTGCGCAAACCAGTCCGCCACCCAGAACTTGAAGTGGCATCCCGCCTTCGTGAGCTTGTTGACATTGATCGCCTTCATGACACCTTGTGCAATATGCATGCGTCCCGACGGCTCGAAGCCGTCATAAGCCACCGGCACCGGTTTCTTTGCAAGCAGCGAACGGAGCTCATCATCATTGATGCATTCCTCCGCGACGCTGCGTGCGAGCGCAAAACGCTCGTCCAGGGCGAGGCCCGTGGGATGCGGGGGCTCCACTGGCGTCTCCACGGGTGCTGCTGCCTCGCCATCAACCTTCAGCTTATCCCTCAGCTCTTCACATGGCGCCGCCGGTGTTGCTGTTGGCTCCGCATCCGACATCCTTGAAATTTGCCTCAAGCTACCCGACTTTACAATCTGATGGCAAGGGAAGCCTAAGACGCTGATCAAATCAACCGCCTGGCCTCTAACGTCGATGAGCGCCGCCTGTTTTGCAGCGATGGCCTGGCCAAGGCGCAAAATAGCACCAAATGACCGGATTTTTGTAATTACAGAGTTTTTTCCTAAAAGCTATGGATCCGGACGGTATCAATAAAACGCTGGTGTTAACTTCCGCTGCGGGAAGTGACAGTAGACGAGCTGACCTAACTAGGAACCACCTATCCAAATAATGTTGTAGCCGTCCTGCATTAGTTCCAAACTAATTAGGATGTTTAGTGTTCAACTGTCATCACTCCGAAACCTGTAAGGTAAAGAATGCGGCAATATGTAACTTAATAAACGAGTTAAAACTGTATTTCACCCACACTTAACACTGTAAGATTTCGTATCTCAATCGGCATTATAATTCATTTTGCAGATCACTTGCTTGTTGCATATTTCATATTTGCTGTGTGTGCGGCAAAGCGTCTGCTTGTTTCTGATAACATATAGAAATCGTGCTCCTGCTGATGCTGGTTAGCACTGACTCAGTTCAAACTTGTGTGGACAAGACCTGGTTGTGTCGTGCAGCATCCGTTGGCATCTAAAAGGCGACCGCGTGGGACGAAATGTTTGGCAGCGATCACGCACGGATACTGCTATATTGAATAAGAGGGAACGTCTGGTTGCCTGCGTCGTTGCGAGAGGGCCTGGCAAGCGGAGGGCGCAGTACCAGCAGCCGAAACCTTAGGGTGGCCCTTTACCTCACGGTGGTGTTGGAAATCCCGCCGTTAGGCTGGATAAGGCTGCTGTGCCAGCTTTGTGGCATTGCTGGTGTCGTCTCTTGGGTGACAGGCTGCGAACGGCTGCTTTCCCTGGTGAACCTTGAACGCTGGTCAAACGTGAGGCCGTGACACCCGAATCCGGTGGCAACGTGCTAATGGACCTTTTTGAAACACTTGGACTTGGGCCCCGCCAACCCGAGGAAAATGAGCTGTATGTCGCGATCTACGTGGACCCCACCGCCGCCACTGCTTACAGTGGTGACTCTGAAGTATTGGAAGCTATCTCGGGGGAGTCTGTGTCCGAAATCTCAGGTCCCGTGCGGGCACTGGACAACGGATCAGCCCCATCAACTAGCAGCCTGCCGGGAGGTAATACGGGGTTGAGGGCTCCGGTAGGGGAAAATGCCGGACAGGCTCGTCCCAGCGCCGTATGGCACATGCCTCGCCGCCATACCATGTTTTGATTGGCCAGATATAGTCAGAGGACACGGGGCAGTGGGTGAGCCGAGTGGATTGAAGGAACCCACGTGGGTCAAAAGCAATGGTCCTCACTTCAGCGTCTGTGTAGTTCGGACATGCATACTAGACATTAACGATGTCCAGCATCGCACCAGCAGCGGACACAAGGATCATGTACCGTCAGCGTCAATAGGCGTTGTCTTAGTAAGGATAAACCCGTTCAGCCGGCCAAAGCAACAAGCCTTGCCCCCGCCTATGCTGTTCAGCAGTTTCCTGTGCAGCGTCATCCCGCAACGAGGCATGAATATATGTCGAATCATCCCGCGCCTCTGGCCCTCATCTTATCCGCTTCCATACCCTATTTTTCCTTTCTCGCTCGTCTTATCCTGTTGTATCACACGTCTATACGCCACAGCTAGAATCCCGGACCGCATGGAGCTTCTGCGGGCTCGCTGCACGGCATGGTTATTGCCGTACATGACCGACTACGTATGGAACAAGGACCCGCTGGTGCTGAGGGCATCCTCCCGGCGAGCTCCACCCTGGGAGCGGAAGCGAGGACCGGGAGTTATTCGCCGCAGGACACCCGCAGCTGCAGGTGGGGCCCGAAGTGTGAAGCCCTGAACGATGTGTTTATTGCTTCTTTACCGACAGTCGTCTGCAGCGGGTTCTATTGGACGTGTTAATCCAAGGGAAATGCATACGGCAGCGGCCCATGCGAGAGTCCTCTAGTCGTGGTCGTTTGCGGCTGACAGGCGCCTTCCCAAGCCTACATGCAGAGTTCCTGAACCTCTTGTCTTTTGGTCTTTGCCGCTTGGTGCACGATGTGCGGTCTGCAGGCAGCGTCGACAGGGCCACGAGCAGCAGTGAGAGCGGCCAAGAGGGCTGTGTGTGGTCAGTGATGCGTTTCGGGGATGCCGTGGACGATGAGTGGTGGGTGGTGTGGCTGCTGCTGCGCATGACCCGGGAGCTGCAGGACCTGTCCGTGCAGGTGCGTACAGTAGAAGTGCAGCCGCACAGTTGACGGGACGGGTGTTAAGGAATATGCCATGGCGACATGTACCATGTTCGTTGGGTGGAAACTGCAGTGGGTGTGGGTAGGAGCTGGTGGGGAGAGGGGTATAGCCACGGCAAGGCAGGGTCGCAATTAACGGCGGTTATGGCACGGTATTAATTAGAAGCAAGGGTTGCGTGTACACGGTTTCAATTCCTCCAGGCAAAGCCGACCCCTACTTCATTTAGGATTAGTGCGCCTTAAGATTTTTCAGTCTGCTACTGCATATATCGCCACGTCCACGTTCCTACTTTCTCGTCACTCCCTTTGTACTCGTCGATTGTGTTTGTGCCCCCGCACGCAGGTGTGGGACAATGATGGGCAGTTCCTGCTAATTGAGGCTGCCTATGCATTGCCGCGCTGGCTGAAGCCGGAGACGGCGGAAAACCGTGTGTGGTTGCGCCATGGTCGGCTGCACATTATTCCATTGCCCAGCAACGCGGCTCCAGACCTGCCGGCGAGCCCTACAGTGGCACAGGCGCTGGCGGTGCTGCGAGAGGGCAGGTACGGGAGGGGCGCCAGCCGGCCCGGGGTTTGGGGAAGCCGATTTATATAGGCTAGGTGCCCGGGGATGGTACGTGATTGTACGTGGGTAAGGTGCGAGTATTCGGGTATCTTCCTTTTAATGTAACATTCGATGAACATGGCCTGTTCATCCGCATGTTCACCATCGCGCGCGCAAGAAGTTATGGTGCCTCGGTTTTTATGCGTGCCTATGGTCGTGGGAGGAAGGAGCCGTAAGCCCTGCCCGTCCTGTGCGAACCGGTTCTGTCCCCGGTCAGGTTGGCCACCGCTAGCCAACGGGTCCAGCGTCCCATCGACCAGCGGTTGGAGGGCTACCCCGACCGGGCGCGCCGCGAGCAGCAGCACGTGGCCCGCTGCCTGCTGCCAGTACCATTGGCGGCGGCTCTACGGACGGAGCCACAAGTGGTTTCGGAGCTTGTTGAGGCCTTCTACCTTCGGTGCGCTGACGTGTTGCGCCGTTCAGTTGCCGAAGACTTTTCCTTGTTTCTGCCTGCACGGCGGCTGCATCACACTAACCTGCACTTGTCAGTGTGCTCTACTAATAAGCCACGTCCTTGTCGCCGCGTTGCCCTGGCACTTTGTCACATGTGCTCAGTTGCCACACCAACGATACATTCAACGTGCCATGCTTTCCCGACAGTTTTTAGGCGCCAGATGGACCGTAATCCTGTAACTCATAACGCTTTCCTCTCTCGCTGTGGCGCGGGACCTTGTTACCCTAGGGACGCGGACGATATGCGTATCGCCGCCCGTATGTGCTTCCTTCCACCTTCCCTAGAGCGGGTTCCTACACTGGTACGGATGACGCGCTGCCATTATGCCCAGCTGGCAGCACAGCGGTTTTCCGCGCCACGCGGGCTGTCCATGCCACCGCCGGATAGCCCCCTGGCCAAGGCAGCTGACTTGGGTCTCAAACTGACCGTGGCGGCGGAGATCATCTGCGCCAGGAACGCTTCCTCAATGCAGCAGCAGCATCGGGAGGAGAGAGAGGTGACGGCGGGGACTGTCACAGTGCCCCCAGTAGCGGCAATCCACGAGGCACGCTTCGCGGCGGACCTGACGTGGCGACGGTTCAAGTCTTCTCTGGAGGCCAACGGCTATTTCCAGGGCAACATCCCCGGGTCGCAGAGGTGAGCTACTCTGAGCCGCTCTGTCCGCATGACAGCTTCGTCTGAGCATCTGCGCTGCATATCAGCCGACCGCACGAGAAGAACCGTACAAACTATGCGTTAGTCTTCCTCATACCGCCTTCCCAGGAAACGGGATGGCTGCACGGCAGGTTGCCCAACACTCCTGCTGGATGAATCAATTTTCTCTAAGGAAACTAAGAATCGATGTGCGAATTTTGATTGGTATTGATTATTAGATTTTACTCCGGCAGGCAAAGGATCACGTGCTCCAACTGCGATGGGGGTAGAAGTAGTAAAGCCTGTTTGTGCATACGCCCGCTACCCGCTTAGATACAAGGAACTGCTTGCAACGGCTCTAGGGGCGTACGCTGTGGACCTCGCCGGCGAGCCCAGTTGCCCTGAGACTAACGCCAACTATAGTGACGCCCACCGGGATCTGCGGCGGCACCTTGTGGAGCTGGTGCTGGGACTAGCGGCCACGGGCGCCAGGGTTGAGGACGAGGCAGGTGGGTACTGGAACGGCGGGATGGACCGAGGAAGAAGTTACCTTATCCTGGATTTCGTCCACCCGATAGATTAATGGGGCGCCTTACTCACGCAAGCCGTGATAGAGGCGGCGGTTTCGAATCCTCTAGCCATTGTTACAGAGAAAAAACACCCAATTGGCAGTTCGTAATGACCGACAGGATTCATCGTACAGGGAGGTTTCAACAGCTAAAACGGCCTTGTGTGCGCTAAGGTAGCAAACAGGCTATTTAGCATTACCGAATTACATTTCTTCAAGTGCATCCAAAGTCACTCAGTCAAATGCATGAACACGTTAACGAAACGCGACAGCCCACGCGACATACAAACGTAGCCAGTCTTTAGCAGACTGCCGTGGCCTACTTTGCCACCTGAAAATCGTCAAATTTTCAACAACAAACATGTGAACTACGTACAGTCCAAACAAGTCGCAGAATCTAGGGACATCGGTCCCGAATCATTTCTTGCTGCCGCCGACGCCAAACTTGCCCTTTTTCGCTGGGGGCCCTTTGGATGCTGCGGCGGCACCTGACCCGCCCTTCCGCTTGTTGTCCTCCTTGGCTATCAGTGCGGTGGTAAAGGACGGAGATTGCGTATTAGCCATGAATCTGTGTCATTGCTTATCATCAACGTATCATTCATCCGTAAAAAATAACAAAATACAACATTGCTACGGTTATTGTTAAAAGCCCAGGTTTACATTACCTTTAGGTTTGGAGGTGCTGTCTGTATTGGGCTTTGGCATCGCCGAGAAGAACGTGTCCATCCGACCCTGGTTTGCCTTGCCCTTGTGCTGCTTGATTCGCGTAACAGCCGCCCGAATGCGCTGCTCACTGAAATTCTTTTCGTTGACCAAGAACTACGGTTTAAGACAAGAAAATGAATCCTGCCATCTTAGTCTGCCATCCGGCTAACTCAGGACAACTCAGCTGCTCACCTGAACCAAGCCCTCTTCGTCTGGACTCGCCCACTTTAGTGCTGGTAGCTCGGCGGCGGGAGTGACCTTTACAATAAGCGAAGGGTGAAAAGACAAACCAAGAGCTTTTGCAACAGCCTGGGGAATATATATGCTACGTGACACTGCACACAGCGTTGGAAACATATAATTACACCCACTCCCTTGCTTTGACGCACCTCTGGATTCTTGAAGAACTCGTGGCTTTCCTTGTGAGGAAAGGGATCTGGCACTGGGAACTTGGTTTTATCCAGCTCATCCAAGATTGCATCAATGCTACCATGCTTCTGCACGGCCGGCACCGTGCACTGGGATTTTCCATTTCCACGAGTGCACCTTGTCCCACGATAATGCACGAGGCAACGAAATGGGTCGTATGCATTAAAAAAAGTTAAGCCATTCGCACCTTTATCAGCTGCAGCGCGCGCACAGCCCCGATGCCGCGAATCGTGCCACAATAGTCACAACCCATAAGGATGCACAGGTCAATAAACTGTTCATCGTCCAGACCGAGCTCCTGCAATGCCACGGCGCGGTCGATCTCCTGCACCGGTACCTGCCAAGAAGGGAGCCAGACCCATGGTTAATAAATACGCCCCACATGCTATAGGATGACATAAGTTAAGCGAGACCACGTTGCCACCGGTCGCATGCTGACGCACGTTCGAGCTGCTCGGCGCCATAAGATGGCGGATGACACGTGGCGCTCCAAACGTTAGCGCGTCCATGTCCTCTGTGGCCAGGCCGTACACCAGGCCGGCTTTTGCCATCTCCGCACACTGGGCCTCGGCCTCGGAGGGTGCCTCCACTACAGGAACGCCCATGAGCCGCAGCAGTCGCTTACAATCCTCATTGTGCTCCTGCGTTAGGAGGAAAGATGTAATACACTGGGGTCTTTATTCATGTCTGTCAAAACACCAATCTGGACTGTGTCGATGCTTGCACCGTTACCCCCGACCTGCTTCTGCGTATTGGCGTCGTGCGTACCTTCGTGACCCGGACCGAGCGCTTGCTGTACTTCTCCACAGCCTCAGCATCGCCAGCCTCTTTGGCCTTTTCTAGGGCGTCATTTGCGTCAGCCCTGCGGCCACGCGCGCATTGATAGGGGAGCTATCTTAGCTGATTCTAGGAAGGAGGGTCGGTGTGCCTGGCCAATTATATGGGCGATTGCCGTGGGCCCGAGTACCTGCGCTCGGAGCGCATAGCGAGCTGGTCCTGCTTGAGTTGAGGGGGCTTGCCATCAAACACGTAGACGGGCTTGATACCGGCTTCAAGCATTTTTGCTGTTCGGAAGAACATGCCTTGCAGATGGCTTGTAATATCGCCTGCTTCATTGGTGAGCAGCTGGTCGCCTTGTCGGCCCACGACAACCATAAACTGGTAGATATGCATACTGGCATCCACTGCAACTTTTCTTCCGAATAAGTTTTCAAATTTTGTTTCTTTGATGCATCCTGGAGCGTTATCGCCAAGCAATTTGGTTAGCCCGTGAATTCCCATTATGGCGGGATGCTTCGACGCACAACGTAACTCTTATGTATGTTTTACAGGGCGTGTAATGATACAATTGTCAATAGGCAAAAACAATCAATTCAGTTATGCTATTTCAACGCAGCCGATAGGTGTACGACATTAATGCGTTCAACTCAGGCACCAACTTCACTTTTTTAATTCAATATCCAATTCGTTTTTCATATCGTCAGCTTGTGTTATAATCCATCTTATTATCACCGTTCGTTGCCCCCTTTTTCCCTTCTTGTGCCCTCGTGAAATTTCAGGTGGCGCGACCTCCCAGACAGCTGACGATGACAGTTGGCTTGGTCAACAATCTGATCGCTTGCAAGTCGAGCTGGATCGTCGCCAGGCGGAGCTGGACAAACATGCCCGACGACCATTCGGGGAGAAGGGGTCCGCTGGAGATGCACCGGTTACAGAGGAGGGCTCACAGGCCCGAGCAGGGCAACAGCACGTCAGGGTGCGTTTCACAACGGTAGCAAACACGTAATTGGGAAATGCTAACCTAGCTTATGCTGATATTTACTCACATTGTAATTATTACTTTGTACACACGGTTACGCTGTGCTTCCAGGTGGTCCGAAGAATTCCTAAAATGCCCCCAGTCTTGTTGCCCCTTGGCACCCTTTTCCCCATCAGTCTAGCTCGCGTTAAGGTCATGCAGTTGTCGCTTGGCTTGCCGCGGCACTGACGTTCCCAATGACAGCGCACGCTATCGAATGGGGCCCAATTTATCAATCCGGCACATACAGGAGATTGAAGCCGACGACATTGCCGCCAAGATGCGCGGTTTTATGGACCAGTTATCGGGCTTAGAGGGTGCTGAAATATTGGGCGACAAGGCCGTGGCATCGGGTTGCAGCGGCGGCGTGGACTTCGACCCGGCCAGGTTTCTCCGGGAGCTCGAAAAAGTCTTAGAGCTTGATCGTTCGGTCAGGCAGGCACGAGAGATGGACGATGGAGCTCCGGAAGAAGATTATGAAGAAGAGACATCGACGGAAGAGGGTTCGTCCTTCTTTTCCTCCGATGATGGTGAAAGCGGTACCGAGGGAGTGGAGGAGGATATGGAGGAAACGGAAGAGGAGCAGGAAAATGTTCAAGCATCGAGTCTCGCAGCCAGCAAGGAAGACCAGTTTTCGGCGTCACGGGTAAGAGTTAGATCAGCAGAAACTGAAGCCTCCGCAGCCGTGGGTGTGGCACATGCAGCAGCTGCAGAACGGTGCCCCAAGCATCTCAGCGGACCACAATACCCTCCTGCCACCGACCGGGCCGCACAAGGCGCTGCTAGCGGAAGCCGGAAGGAGGTGCCGGCTGCTACGGAAGCAACCGCGGCCGCGATTAAGGTGGGCAGTACTGCGAGCAACTGTACCCCAGGCGCTGGCGCAATAAGACCTCCACCATCCCTGAAGCGAGGCTTCCTGTGGGCCCAGGATGCAAAATATGCTGGCGGTAAACCAAGTACTATATCATCAGCACCCATTGCGCTGAAAGATTCTCAGCGCGGGCCTTCAAGAATGGCGGGCATGGGCGTAAATGGCCGCATTAGTGGCCCTCATGCGCTTGGATTCGCATCGCAGCGGCGGGAGCTGGACTGGGAGGTCCATACCGCCACCGACAGCGATGACGAGGATATCAGGGAAGGCGAACAGGAGGTAAAGGATTGGAATGGAGATCAACGCTCCAAAGCTGAGCATGGGAAGTTGCCAGAGCGGCAAGGTGAGGAATGCGAAAATGATGATGGCGACGATGGCCATGACCACGACGCCACGGCGAAGTTGTTGGCCGCGCTGGGCGTGGGCACATCGAGCGGCAGCAGCGGTGGCAATAGCGATGGGGAGCAGCGCGATCGCGATGCAACTGTACATTATGGTGCGCAGCATGCACGTGGCGCAGCATTGCATGGTACTGGTGCGGAAAGTGACGCGTCGGCAGCAATGGCGAGGGTAAGGATGCCAGTAAGCAACGTCAGCGGCACTGTAGGCTCCCGTCGGCTTGGTGATGATGATGACGGCTTTATGACAACGTACGACAGGGCCATGCAAGCGGAGCTGGTGGGTACTACGCTCATACATAGCTTCGATGTTGGGTCCGGAACCTTGGTTTTGGGTGGCGAAAGCTCAGGCAGCGCCGTTGGAGGCTTGGGCGGGCCAGAAACTACAGAGGCAGGGCCTCCGACGGCAGGCCTGCAACCAGTGAACCTGGATACGAACTTGGTGCGGAATCTGCTGCGGTCGTACACTGCACAGCAGGGGAGCGCAGGACCTGCCGGCAATATGGCTGCGATGCTGGGGATGTCGCTAGTGGCGGGTGATATTGTAGATTAATCTCGGGCCAGCCGCGATGAGTTGCGGGTAAGCAAAGCTTGTTGCGACAGTTGGCTTGGGAATTGCTTTACTTTCGAATTGTTTACATAAGAAAGAGAAGCTGGGCATTATATTTCCTATGCAATGTCCATTGCTAGTAGGGACGTAGGGCTGGGATGCAACTGTACAGAATATCAAACCGCTGTGATGCGTCGGACTAGATCATCTGGATGATTCCTGTCCTCGCATTAAAGTTATGATAAAGTGGCAGATGATGTCTTTTACAATATAAGTCTACATATTTATTGCACTCGCATTTCAGTGGCCATCGACCGGCAAAAGGAGCAGTCCAGGATTTTCCTGGAGATGCTAGCTTAAGCACCGTTGCGGAGAACACATAAGATCCTCTCATTTCATCGCACATACGATAGGACCGGGAGTTGCTTCTGCTCAACACATCACAGTTCGCCACTGCGGGTGTCCACCTGGCTAACGCGGCGGCTAGTGTATTGGTTGGCCTTGGCAAGGGATACATTTTCAGGTACTTCGACTGTCCGATATCAGTTGTGAGGCCGCAACAGCTAGATATAATTCCGCATACGTCAGACGGCTTTGGGACTGCTGAAGACAACCGATTTTTTGTAGGCGCTATAAATATAATTATAGGGACACTCGACGACATTTATTCTTGGCATATAGTCAAGGTGCGCAGACTTAGTTCACAGGGTTTTCGCGATATTCTGTCTCAGCCAGCTTAGCCCACTACGCAGGCGCGCTGGGCTCAGATACCAAAGGCGCATTCATGGGTGCGCAGCAATCGTCTTCCGCGGGTAAGGAGCTATTGGTGGCCTGCAGTTGTGCTACACACCGGAACCTGTTTTTGCTAACTTTTTTCTCCTGACAAACACTATTAAAAATGATAGCTTTCGTCCAAGATAGCGAGAAGCCAGTCGATGCTCAGGACGCACTCGAAGAAGTCGCCTCAATTAAGGCGCACGCGATCGAATGCTTATCGGTCGCAAGCTCATACCAAAGCCTATCTGAACTGGAAGACTTTTTCAAGCCAGGTACGATTTGGGGATGGTCCCGTCATTCCTACTCTTACTGTTGGTGTTGGGTCGACCAGTTTACTTAATGTGTCCTTATGGTCGTCGTGAAAGTTCGAAAGATGTTCAGTGATCTTACGTCGTTTGATTCGTGCCGCTGTCCAAATGGCTTACATCAATTCGCCGCCGATGCTGGCAACAGGCGAACTGGCACTGACCCGCTGGAGTCGACCAAATGTCGTCCCCTCCGACATACTGAACAATCCAATTTTCGAGGGTGACGAGCTAAATGCAGTTGTTGAGGAAGAACGCGAGCACGAGGAACCGCTGGCCCCGGCCGGTAGCGACGTCGTGGGGCCATGCGTGGGACGTTTCGCAACCGGCAGCCCTGAGCCGGAACAACCTGCGGTGAGTTAGTAACAGATATAGACGCTGGACTCGTTTCAAGACCTTTTATTTTCTGCCTTGGGAAGAAGGCCTTTTGGAAGTTGCCTAATCGCCCCTAGCCGCCGCGAATTGTCCTAGGCTTAACATTAGCCTGGCGCCACATGGTAAGCCCCTAGTACCTTACGTGTGGTTGTCTATTGTACTGACAGGAACTTGTCCAGGAGGGGGCACGCCCGGAGGGTGCGTTCCACCTTGCTGACAGCAGTGCAAGTACATGTCCAAGCGATACCACAACGGCCATTGCTAGTAACCCTGCTGCAGCCACCACTGCATCGGCGGCTGGCAATGTCAGTGCTCCCGTCGCGAATACAAACACACCAGCATCTGATATCGCGAACGTTGCCTTCTTAACTATACCAGCTTCAATTGAGCGGGTAGCGGAGGTCACAGGCGCTCCTGGCTCTGGCGAGACAAGCGTTTCTGAGCCACATCTTGAGCCACCAGCGCAGCCGCCGACAGCCGAGAGCGTGGCGAGGAGCGAGCCGGTAGAATCCATGGCGAGCGAGGCCAGCGCTGTCGCCACGCCGCCTGAAGTTGAGATAACCCAGCCGGCGGAGTGCAGCCTGTCTGGTTCCACAGGTCCGTGTTGGGGGAGATTTACCGAAGGTCTGCTGCGTGTGAAAGCATATGCCATACCGCTTAAGATTGTGGCCGCAAGAGCAGGCTCCCACGACAGTGATATGGTCATAGGAAGTGACCTAGCCGGTTGCGCAGCAGTTCCGGCTTGCCTGACCTACTATATCACAACACGCACCCGACCGCCCGGGTCCTTAATGCAGTGGGGAGCGCAGCTTCCGTTTTGCATGTTGACTAAAATTCCATTAACTTCAACCTTTTCTCATGCCGTTTCGCCAGATTATGTCATGCCCACCTCTCCGCATGCGATGTCGAAAACGATTCGTGACCCGGCAGGTGCTGTTGCCGCGCCGAAACCCGCCGCGGAAGAGGCCATTGAAGCTGCCAGTGCCGCGGCACATGCAGCCCTGCCGATTAACATGGCAACTAGTGGCGCACCTAGTGCTGTTATAGCTCCCGCCATTGACGTTGCAGTTCTTGCAGCCATTGGAACAGCGGCCATGGTAGCCGTGGTGCCTACTGTGGAGACCCCGGCTGCTGGCACGGATGCAAAGGATGTCAGTAATGCTTCTACCGCCGCACGGGTGCATGTGGCGATGGGGCGCGAGATGGCTTCGGCACTGAGCGGCGCGGAAGCTCCAGTTGTCGCCACGACGGATGCTACAGCGACCAGCGCACCTTCCGTCGACTCCATTGTGGATGGAGCGACAGCAGCGACCGGCGCCGATCCACTTTTTGCAGGTTATGTTCAGACGGCTAAAACACCTCAGCTACCGCCAACCTTGGGCCTCTCTGAGATGCAACCGGTGGCCGACACCTTAGTCCCGTCTGCCACTAAAGCAGCGCCGGGAGACGCTGATGAGGCGCCGGCTGCTCCGGTGGTTGAGGATACAGCACCTGTGGCGACAGAGCCTAAGGCTTCCGTGGCGGCTGCACTGTCATCTGAAGTGAATCATGCCGAGGATAGTGCGGCAAGACAGGAGGCAGCTGCGGAGGCAGTGAGCGCCATGGACAGATCCATTGTTGCGCATCACGAGGCTATGAAGGCACAAACAGGCACTGCCAACGCAGTCGACCCAAGAAACAAGAGCACGAATGAAGGTGAAGTTATAGTTGCCGAGATTGTGGCGACAGCTATGCGTCGCGCGGTAGCAGCAGCGGAGACGGCGAAGAGAGTGTCTGCTTCTGAGGTTGAGACTTTCAACGATACCAAAATATCCCCCGTAGCGTCCGTGCCAGTGCCTGTGGCGCTGCCGTCGACTCCTGTGCTGGACGCCGCCGATCGACTTAAGTCACACCGCGTCCTGGACGCGGATATGTATTTCTCGGAGGAGGAGGAGTTGACAACGGCACGAAAGACCCCGCCACTCGCCAGCCGAACTGGGACAGCGGACACGGTGGAATACTCTCCAGGCGGCGACTCTTTGGGGGATACTGCTAGATCAACAGTCAAGGCCCAGAAAAGCCTCCTGGTGGATACTGTCGGGGGCGAGGCGGCTGTGGGGAAGACGATTGGCGAGACGGCTGCCTCTGGTGCCGATGCAACGGCAGGCAGCGAGGCACCTTCATCGCCCGCGGGCACCGTTGGTGAGGCGTCAGGCGGCTCGGTTGATCCAGCTAAAGCGGTCACTGCCACGGCCACTGTCAACGGCAAGGACTCACTCGCGGCAACCACCAATCCCGTCAAGAAATCAAAAACGAAGCAGAAGGATGCCGCCGCCCGTGTTAAGACAGGCTTTTTGAGCTGTTTCACATGCTTCGGCGGCAGTAGCGCCCAGTAGCGAATACACGAGGTCAGAGAGAGCGCGGACGTTGGTTATTCAGTGTCACAGCAGCAGCTGTGGCGGGAGTCCTTGGGATTTTCCGGCCTTGCTCGCTGGCAGACATGTTTCCTCCCACCGGGGGTAAGTCGCTGAGCGAAATTAGTAACGCGCCTTGGCCCTTCGCCGGGCTTAATGTTCACGTGTTCATGGCAGGATGCGTTCTTAAACCCATGTGTTTTCTGTGGAAATGGAGTAGTAAACCGGAATATGGTATAAAGTTTGTTGTCTTTAAGGGAATGGTTTTCCTCTTTTTTGTTGCGTTGCCTTGCGTTGTATTGCTCTGTTTTGCGTCGCGTTGGTGACCCGCATGAGTTGTTTGGTGGCACCTGGAAGCACACAGCGCGGCTGCGGCAGCAGCGGTGGCGGAGGCAACTGATCTGGATCATGCTTTGAGCAGGCAAGGATACTGAGAACGAAAATTATTTAGGTGGTGGCCGCCGGTGTTTTCACAAACGCTGCTCGTTGCTTGAAATATGATACCATGCTCGCGCTCGACTCCTCATAGGCTGGTTGGTAGTGGATTAATGATATATCGCTGCAACATTAAACAACTGACGTGCAGATGTTAGCACAAATGTTTTGGTCCAGTTGCGTGTGTGTATTATATGTACGGGTCGGTCGGTCTGTTGCCTCCCAAGGGGGCATCTGGAAATTGTTGGGATTGCAGGAGAACCACTCTAAACGGCTGGGTTTTTTCTGCGCTGCCTTGTGAGCGGTTGAACGCAACGGCGTTTCAAACCAGCGCTGTACATTTTGCATAGACACTGTCATTTAGTCTACGAACGGAAGACTCATCGCGCACACGTCTTCAAGTGATTTCCGGCTGGTGCATCCAGTTCGGGAAGGCACTGTCTCTTTTAGGGACACCGGCGCTTGCTTCCCTTGGCGGCGTGCGGTATGTCTTTGGAGACAACCTTCGTTACTCGTGTGGTGCCTGACATCAGTTGGTTGGTGACACGACAGTACGTGACGAATAGTAGCCATGCGTTGGACAGCAGGTTGCAGGTGGAGCGTTATTTTATCTAGTGTGGGATGTATCACCCATGTCGCTTGGCATGCATAAAGCAGGGATTGGGTCCTATTGGAGGAGGCTCTTTAACGGTATTTTTGGGAGAAAATGTTGCAAGTGGGAGGATTCAATGGTTACATGGGGCTCGGGGCTCCAGGTTGCCTCGTCGCCCTTGTCTTTGTCATCTTTGCTTGCTCCTTGAACCTCCGCTGTGCGAATGGGGCGGCCGCGGGAGTCGCGTGGGATTGTAGAGATCTTGAAGGTTGCGGGCTGCCTTGGATGTAGACGGAAGCTCCCTGCAGGGCAGGCCCCTCGTGGTTCTTTAAGTATCTTGAGCGGGACTTGGCAGTGACATAATCCAATGATATTGTGTGGCTAAAAATATCACGGAGCAAGGATGCTCCGCATCTCAGCGTCTGGATCGTATCCTTAAGGCCGCGCCGGTATACCGTGTATGGTCAAGACGTGAATGCAGCTTGTTGTGACCTGTTCTTAGCACCGGTGGGAGACCGACTGTGCAGGTGTACACTTGCTGTGCAATTGTAAGCCTGCGGTGTCGGCTCCCAGCGCCTTCATTGTAGGGGGGCTAACGTCTAATACCTCTTTGTTATAATCTTTTATCGCATCCCGCCGTAGGACATTACACGTGGGTGACAGCGGTTAGGCCATTGGTCAAGATGGCTGATGTCAATCACCCGCCACAAAGCACTACGTGTTGGCGTAGTGCTGCCAATCAAAAGAGGACATGGGACTCGTAATGTCATGGCCCATGAGGCATAAGAATCAATGTTTTTTGCAGGGCGTTTTACGCTGTGCAGCTTGCAGTATCTCGTGTAAATTAGTTGGCAAGTCCGAATTCTGAAAGGAGCGACCAGAGGGCCAGGGCGCAACGGTAGGGAATCCATACCGTATATTTGTTGTGTGGAGATTTCACTGCGCTTTCGTTGTGTGTGTCTGTCTTGGGCAGTCTTGCTTGGCATGGGCTTCGAGGTGCTTGTACGCAGGAGATATATGCGAGGTTGATGCCATAACTGAGAAGAAACGCTTAAAGTCATTGCGTTTTGTGTGGGGCCCGCTTGCTGCCTTCCCTGCTGCTGGTGCTCGTGCTGATGATGTGAACACCTACTGGCTTTGATTTCTACAAAGTCTGTGCATGGATAAATGGAAGCATGTGAAGGTCGAACACGATGCTACACAGATTGCCCAGATTGTTGGTTGATGGTTACAAGGCGGTACTTGGTTAGTGCCTCGCAGGGTTCTTCAAGGGGGTCGCTGTTTGTTCGAGGGCTCCCCGGAGCCCCAAAAATTCTTTTCCGGGAGGGTCCCGGAACTTTACCTGGCTAGGCCCTAAAACGTTCCGGGGAACCCCGGAACATGTGAAAAAGTTTCTCGGGGCAGAGAACACGTGTCTGGTGAATCGTAAACGTTCTTTCTGGAACGACAAGTTTCATAGATGATGAAAATATTTATTATTACAAATATTCGTATATTAAGTTGTCTTTCTGGCAGTTGGTGTTTTGGGGCCATCCAATGCTCAGCACTTCTACCCTGATCATTAGTATGGAAACCACACAGCTTTCCTAGCTTTACCTCTCTTCTTCTGCTTCCTTCTCCTCCTCCCTCTCCAAGGCCAACCGCCAGCCAGCCTTCACTATTAGTCCTTGGTCCGTCAGCACAGATGCATCAGCACAAGGTTTCATATAATTGCCTTCTCCCTTCTTCTCCCTCACCCTCCTCCTCTTCCCCTGTCAGGTATAGATATGCTTCGTGGTTCTGCTAGCATCTGCATGCGGATTGGAAATGGATATATATTTGAAGGCATCTCCATTAATTTGTTTAATGCTGACTGCAATCGATTGCTTTCAGCTTATGTTCATTGGTTTGAAGAACCTTCGGGTACACCCGGAATAAAGCTATCTTCTTCACGGGACATATCTTTTCTGGCCCCGGAAAGCTGCGCTTCAAACTGGGAAAAATTCCCGGGGATCCCCGGAGCAGCCTCAACATTTTCCTAAAAAGTGAAAAAATTCCGGTCCCATCCGGGGTGAAGAACGCTAGTGCCTCGCTTTGGTCTAGAAACACCAAGAGCCGCCTCCTGCGCTTTTTATCTGGCATATCCGCGATGGTCCGCCTCCTGCACAAACAGGGTGAAGTCCCGTCCGTGCATTCTAGTGATTGTATCACTTGCATCGGTGTAAAAGGTTTGCCTCGGCAATCTTCTTTACTGTTCTTTCCTTATCCCAATCAACATCACACGGCCCGAGAGGAGCACCGGGTGTTGCAATTAAAAACCTTTATTAACTGCCAACCCCCATTCGACTGCTGTGCAAAGCTCCCTTGTATCTGGCGTCACCTCTACCCAGCACCCTGCAATTTGTTGAAATGCATGGCGCAGTAGCTGCAGCAGCGAAGGCAAAGCGAGCTCCATGTCCGTGTCAATTGCATCAGGCTAGGTACGTTCCATGTGTCAGCATGTGTTTTCTTACCGTGTCTGCTGTATGGTGTCTTGCTGTAACCAAAGCACTGGACTAAAATAACACAAATGTCCCGAGCGTTTGCTTATGAGTGTCCCAGCAGCACGGGTACCTGGGATGCATCGCTGCAAGTACCCGTCTCGGTTCAGGTCGGTTCTTCACATATTTCACTGGCTCCCACGTCCCCTTGAAGCCAGTTGGCATGAAGAATTTCCATGCCAAAACGACAGGCCGAGGCCGAATCTTGAGCTCAATCCAAGATTTGGAAGACTTTGGACCAAGCAGGGGACCCTGCGCATGGTACATGAAGGTCTGCCCGCACACACAGCCACAATTCGCATCCATAATTTGCCCATGGAAGAGGTATACTTGATATCTTAGGATGTTGGAAACGCTTTGTTGAGCCCCACCGGGTCATCCCATGCCGCCTGCCAACCCACATGCGTTTAAGGTCTGCGACATTAGTCGTTATCAAATATTAATGATTCCATATAATATAATATATTCCATATAATATTAATGATTCCAGCATCCAGGTGCTAGTTACGCAATGCTGCAATCCGGGGCCGGGAGAGCCAGAGCAGGTGAACTGCTGTTCTCTTAAGTTCCCCTTAAGGTCAGAAGAAATTTCTTCACTGTGCTGGGGGGTTTTCACGGCCGCATGCGAAACGATTTCCGTTACGATACTTCCACATGATGTGGTCCCTCCGTGAAGGTGGATGGGATGCACGGAAACGTGCACACACGCCAGCCGGGCTCAGCTCGGGTCAAACTGTGTTGGAATCGACCATGCAGACAGCCAGATTCGCTGGAATAATGCTGCTGCATCAATCTATATTTGCAAATCGCATTTCACATGAATGCATGGTATGTTTAACCCTTGCGTGTCTGATTTGCCCAGACCGGGACAAACTTCAGACTATGAACTTGGCATTCCCGTGCTGGATCTGATACATAATGCATTCGCCAGCTTAACTTGATGGCTATCTAGATGGTGGCCAAAAGGTGAAGTGCCCTGACACGGCGTAGGAAACAAGAGGTGAAGGGGTGGGAGGGTAGGGGCCACAGCCTGCCTTGTACGACTGAATACTTTTACCTTTCTATATCATATCCTCCGCAAACTCTGAACTGAACAGTTGACGATGTCATTTATTGTTAATTAGTTCCTCACACAAACCATGAGGAACGACAACCGATGCCCGGCTTCCCGCCCAACCCGGCTCGCCCCGGCTTAGGTGGCTCTAGACGATCCCTAGGACACGATCCCCCCAATTAATTGATAAGATCGATCGATTCCCCCCTCCAGATAATTGTGGTCCGCCAAATTCCAACAGGTGTAATCGTCCACAAGCAGGTGTTGCGGCATCAATAGAAGACTGCATAAATATAGAATGGCGTGAATTGCAGTTGACTATTTCCCTCCAATAGTTTTTTGTGTGAGGAGAAACATCGGTTAGAGAGGGTTTCATTTTGGGGCGGCCCAGTGATTAGATACATGTACTCTCCCCCACTCAGTCACAAAAGACGGCCCCGGGCGGTTTATGAGAAATGAAAGTCTTTGTGTGTCATCACCACCGGCTGGATTTTACAGCCTCACCCCATCCCACATTCGCTGCTTGACCGCTCATCCCTCCACCCGTCCTCGCCTGCCAGTTTTCCACCATTTCATTCGCCATTCACTCGCCCTCAGCCGTCCCCTAGCTGCATACTCACCTCCAACATCCCCCTGGATGCCAAAGTGTGACGTTCATGCGGCAAAAGGCCTCCGTGTGCCGTGAATGTGCGCGACAGATTGGGAGCGCTGGACGGGGATATGTTTTATGGCGGATGGATCGTGATAGAGGAATTACAACTTTTACACGGGCTCGTTAAGCTCAAACAAGCCAGGAGGTTCGGAGGACCGCGAGATCAAGCAAAATAGGCAAGTTGGAGAAAGAGGCAACCGCACATTGCACTTTCGGAAAAGGAGCGCAATCGTTTGGAATCGTTCGGAAAGGGGAGGAAAGAAGGATTCATTTGTGAAGGGTTAAGCCCTAGTCACATTCAGCACGCGTGCGTTATGCCAGATGGGCCCTTTGCATTACCCGACGGTTTGGTCGTATTGCGCGTGCAACCGGAGAGTGGACGTGCAACGGAGGCTACGGGCGCGTATGAGTGTCGAAACACCTACCACTGCAGGTTGCTGAAATGGCGGCTGCTGGGTTTGCGAAGGTGGTGGAGGCACTGGAGGTGACGAATTAGGGAAAAACCTGGACGCGTGGACAGGAATATGGGGGAGGAGAACCGTTGGGTAGGTAGCCATTGGTGGTGGGGATAACGTCGGGAAAAAGATGGATTCGAGGGAGGTTGATGGGTTCGAAGAGCGCTGATGATATTTTAAGGTGCAGCCCCTGCCGAACGTGAGACACAAGATCCTGCTTAACTTGAGAATGGATGTAAACGCTAGGAGGCTGTTCGGGGGCCTAGGCGCCATGCAGGTCAGTTTCAAGTACCAGGTCCATTAGGGCACCGTACGTTCCGGTACGCAACGAGGCGAGGGCCATTCGCTGCGTCTCGGGTTACGCAGGCGAGGTTGTTGCGTCAAATATTGGTCAATTACGCTTTAAATGAATGGTTGGTTTCAACTACTTTGTAAACTATTTTAACCGGACAGCCAATCGTCGCACGTTAGGTGCCTTAACATAATAATCGTTTTTTCCAGGTTAACACGAGAGAAATTTATTGAAATATAATTAAATTTACCTAACATAAGATAAAATTAAATCAATGACGTGTTGATATCATAGGTATTCGAAGCGGCCGTGTACGATGCCGGCGCGTGGTTGGAGTGCGAATCGACATGGTTGACAAACCGAGAGATTTTCTTCGCTCCAAGGTAAAGATTTCCGATGCTAAAGATAGAGGTGACTGAAGATAAGTGCGGAAAACGCTTAGCGTCTATCTTTGAGCGAGCCGTGCGCTAGTAGGATAAATCCGCCATGACAAATAGGGGCCTGGTTTTGGCTGCGTTCCTCGCCGGCATAATCCTGAAACTGTCATGTAAGTTTGTGCTGCTGCTTTCAAGTTCCATCGTTGTCTTTCCTTGGATAATAAGCGGGTAGCGCTCGCAAGAAGTCAGCCCTTATAACCGTGGGATCGACGTAAATCACTAGGATGAAAAATATGTTAAAACGCAATTATGCGAGTAAGCTGGCTTTTACAAGTGGCCGTCGTCGCGCTGCGAAGGGAGCGGAACTGTACCGAGCATTAAATTAATCACAGACGAAAATATTTATGACACAATTAGTATGTTATTTGAACTAACATGCGGTAATGTTGTTAACTGTATCGACCGGGAGTTGCCTTGCCCGTTTGCCCGCCCGGCGGTTCACGCGCAGATGTGGCTGCTCAAGGTCAGAAGTTCAACGTAACAGTTTACATTCAAGGTATTTTAGGCTATAAGATAATCAATGCTGTGATAAATATCTGCAACTCAATTTTCTGCGGCATAAAGGTAGCCCCATTAGTACCTTGTTACCGGCGGTATGGCTGGTACAGGTATGCGAAAAAGTACGAAACAATAGCATGATAAAATTTAGAGTCATTAAAAGAAATTGTGTTATAGCACTGTTAAGTATGCGCAATCAGCTGTGCATACTGGTATCGGAGGATCTTTGTGTGTGATGAAGACGACCGCTTGCTTTACACGGCTTTATCAGTCAGATCAGTCTTACCCACCAGACACATTTCCGCACCATAGCCTCACGGCACACGGGATGCATGACTACTCTGCCAATGAAAATCGCATGAGCCTACCTTCCTTTCGCGCTTTACCACCATAGGCACCGTGAATGTGTTCATGGCCCATGAGGCGCCCATGATGAACTTAACAGCCGAGGCTCAGCCGCTGCCAGAAATCATTTACACGCTGGCTGACAAGCAAGATGACAACGAGCCCACAGCGTCAATCCGTGTGGACTTCGGTGAACAGGCAGGCTCGCTGGTCACTGGCGATGTGGTGCAGGCGCCTCTTTCACTGCAGCTTTCATCACGGCAGGCGGAGCGCTTAGGACTCAGTAAGTCCATCCATCCATCCAGTCGCATGTATTCATCGTCAGAAACCATCATCAAACGCATGTATGTCCCCATACTGATTGACCTGCATCCGTATTCCTACGTACGTACCTAACCCCGTCATCGTCACATTTCTCCCCATTACTCATTACTGGGCCATAACGCCGAATCAAACTTACGGCAGCCCCGCCGGCTGCGAGCAGCACCTCATCACGACGGTTGCTTAGCGACCGGTACAACCGTATACGGCGAATGGTACTTGAGTACCACAACACTCGGCGCTCGCTGGCTCAGGTGGTTGATCTGCTGAGGACTTTGAACACCGTCGGTGGATCAGCGGGCAGGCAGCAGCTTAAGTCTGGGGATGCGAAAATCCTTGCGAACACGATCGCACAGGTATGTGTGTGTGTGTGTGTGTGTGTGTGTGTGTGTGTGTGTGTGTGTGTGTGTGTGTGTGTGTGTGTGTGCGCGCGTGTGCGTGTGTGTGTGTGTGTGTGTGTACCTGATGACTATATCTCGTTCATCCACACCTCACTTGATGATTGCATTTGTTATTAGGTTGGTGGTAATATACTCGGCTTGAATTCGTGCGCGCACATTTATGTGACGCCTCCGCGCGTGCAATCAAATTAGTTCTTTCATGCAACCAACAACGGTACATAACAGGATCTCTTCATCATCAACGGCCAACCGCAAGCCATCTCGTCATTGACATTTGTGTTCAAGAGCACGTCCTGTGGCGTACTGCCCAAGCTCAATGCGTCGACAGTGCAATCGTACTTGTACGAGCGTGACGAGGGATCACCAGTCGTTGCGACCATTCAGCGGTACTACAGGGTGAGCATGCGCATGCACGGCGGTAATTTATTGCTATTACGACCTATCGCTTCGAGGTAGATGTGACGAAGTACGTAACTTGCGAAAAATGAGATATATATATATATATATTAATATACACGATCGCAACAATTGCATCCAAGTTGTATTTGGGTGATATGATGTATTTGCATGGACGCAGCCGGGATGCTACACCCCTGTCACTTGGCTGATGGGTTGGCGTTGGCCTTGGACCACACTCGACTTAGCTCCGCTGTACACGAAATCCAGACGGGTACTCGTCCGCGGGTTGCAGGAAGGGGACCTGCCAACCAAAGGGCTTAGTATGTTGACGTAGGCTCCAGGCGCGGCTCGGAAAAGGGCTTGGTGAAATGTACTCGTTACACCCCGGTGCAAACAGAAGATAAAAAGACGGTCTTGGATTAGTTTATTTCGCTCAGACAGTACTGAACGCTTCTAGAGCCAAGTGACAAGGCTAAGTTGCTCTATCGTCGCTAAAATACCAATTCGACTCCAATGCTGTACAGTTATGCCGTGACGATCGCGAAAGCTCAAACAACTCCGTTTGGTCATTTTTCATCCTAGCTATTGTTTTCCTTTTTTGTTTCAGTTTGTTTGCGGTCCTTTGAGCCTCCTGCTGGCTCGTATGGGCCTTACGACCTCAAACGAGTTTGTAATCATCATCACCATCATCATCATCATCATCATCATCATCATCATCAAACAACTCGCGAAGAGATCCAAAAATAGCACAAAATAAAACGTGCTGATTTAATTATCACGAAGTAAACAGATTGGGAGGCGACAATCTTATTGATATCGACGTCCTACCTACTGTCGTACAACCAACAAGGACCCGGACACATAGCCATGCCACAAACAGCTCAAGCACTAAGAACGGGCTAACCATTTGGTCCCTTCCATCATTATTGATCCGTTATGCTGTTTGGCCAAGCACTATCCTGGCCACCGGAATGATGCGGGAGGTTGTGCCGCCTATCATGCGCGGTAACCTGTTTTGTCGTGTCACCACCTTCATCAACGTTTTTCCCAAAATATTTCAATCCTTCCTCCAGTTGTTAACTGCATCCATATGTTCTCTCGCATCCCTCGCTCTAATCTGCCCGTACATGCATACCGGCGACCCACCCGCAGTCGTGCTCATACAACCAGCTCGCCCTGAACCCGGTAAACAACCTGGTATTTGATGTCGACATCCCTTGCGTTGGCAACACCTCACTTGGGCCGTACAATCTTCGTACGGGCAAGGGGAACAAGAAAGATATGGACAACGAGCTGTGGGGCCTCGTGGAACTTGCAAAGCAATACCTTAAGGTAGGTATTATTTGTTTATGTCTTGTAAGCCGTGAGCCATATGTACGAGCATGAATGCAGTATCCTGATCAGGGCAACCACGGGTAATATAGAAGATGACCAGTTGTCTGGACATCTTCCGATCGGGCATTTGCTATTGACATCTCTTTGCTACTTATTACGTACATGTAGATAGCGAATGGCCTTTTACTAAGAGTGTTGTTAATGTTAGCTGCATCATGTCAAAGAAACCTTAATAATAATAATACAGCCTCATAGACAAAGCCACGTGCCCCTCCTATCCCCTGCGCTGTGGCTCGGTCCGGTCAGGCCCCCCGGTGCTCGCCCTTGTAGGGCGAGTCGCCCACAGTGTAACACCCCAAGCCTCATAGTTATATTCCCGTGTTTGGGGCATTAAGTACGCATGCTTTGACGTTCGTACACATGCCTAGCTAGGAGGTAGGAACCGGCAGGTCACTATCTCATTTTTGGACAGCGTCCTGTCTCCGATCTTAATTTATATGTAATCTAGATTGCAATGTAGCAAAACCTACCTAGCTTTGGTAACCGCCTCTGCAAGCAATTAATGAATGACTCTATCTTAAGCTTAATAGCTTCGAGAGACAATTGACACCTCTCAGCGCTTGAAATTGTGCTTTAAATCCGCCGCCGAAGCCTCATAAGGCCCGCGCGTCAAACAGGATCCAACACTACGAATCGGCGGCGTCGGAACCAACCTAACTCCCAACGTTCGGTTACTTCCCTGAAACAAATTAATTACTGTACACTATCTTGGGGTGTTACACTGTGGGCGACTCGCCCTACAAGGGCGAGCACCAAGGGGCCTGACCGGACCGAGCCACAGCGCAGGGGAGGGGCACGTGGCTTTGTCTGTCTGTCCTGCCACGTGCTCCCCCTCTCACTAAGACCAGCTAGAGCAAAGAAAGACTCAGAGGCTCTAGCCTGGCCACTAACAGAGCACTGAGGAGCACCACGAAAACGAGGAGGGAACAAAAGAAAACAGGGGGCGACTAACTGCACAAAGAAAGGGACTACTCTCCTCCAACACAAAACTGAACTAGCAAGAGCCTGAAAAAGACACACAGAAGCCCTCAGATGAGAGACGCCAACAGGAGAGCACACTCAAACACAGCCAAGGAGGAAGAACCCAGCTAAAGACAGAGGGGGGGATGACGAGCCAAATTGGCGCCCCCCTAGAAAGCCTCCCGGCCCCACCCACAGCTGGCCCCTCAAACACCTGCACTGCACAAGAGGGAAAGACCTCTCTCACTGCCTACCCCAAAACCCTCAGAACCCAGTGCCTGGACACAGGCTCCTCCAGCCACGAGACCCTCCACTCTCTCCCTGCCCCTCCTCAAACACCAGGCTGCCTGCCCGTTCTCTCCAACTCTCCTCCTCTCTCCCCCTACTTCTCCCTCAAACCTCCTCAAAACCCCACCCTAAGGACCCTGCTCTGCTCTCTCTGCTCCACTATCTATTTGTCAACAAGAAATTATGTCGCTAACTCGTCCATTCATTGGACGGTTGCGACTAGACATTGGGTCGTCGCTCTGCTTTACCTAAATTTTCGTGATAGTCACGAAGTACGACAGGAACATTAATGTGTCGTGACAATAATCTAGCTTACAAAATACACTTCACTAATAACCCAATCTATGTCCCCTGCTGAGCTAATCTAGTCTTGAAACGTCGCCACGCTGTCCTAATCTTAGAGGATCTTTAGTGCTGTCCTAATCTTAGAGGATCTTTAGTGCTGACCTAATCATAGCCCCCGCCGGGGAAGGCACTCCAGCTTGGGCAGCGAATGAACCTACTTCGTTCACCTCCACGCAGCCTGATATTGTGTTAGGCAGGATAATGGTTGCTTACTTTGGTGCGTAATGCCATCAAGATAGATATTAACAATAATATGCATAACAGTGAGTGTTCACCGACAGTGTAGTAGTCGTACTTTTACGGCGCACACCATCACAATATAAGGTGCAAGAAGCACCCTGTCAACATCTCGAGAGGCCTTTTCGGCGCTCAACTACTACAGACCTTACAGACAGGGCCAGCCAGGCAAGCACTAGAAGTCACAAAATGTAAAGCAAGTAGCACATACGTGCGTAGTCCTTCGGCCTTGAACCAGATGAAGAACAGGATCAATTTTTGTTTGGTTCAATGCAGATTATTTTCTTGTGAAGTCACCTATATATCCTACAAATCACCTCAATGCATATCTACAGGCAGGTGTACGACGACTACGCTCCATAAAGGATTCCATATTGTGAACTTGACCTTATTTTGACATGATGCTTACCTAATTTATGCCTACTTCCCACCCTCTGTCGGTATGCATGCATTCGGGAAAATGGAAGGGGGATGGAGGGGATGTGTATACACAATATAAATAATCCCAATAATACACATATATGTATTATATATATACATATATATCATCTGGGCCTATATATATCATCTGGCCAATATTACTTTTATGAACGTTCTAAGAATGTCTAGGCCTTGTTATTAAGAAGCCTCATTTCTTATCTTTCAGGATCTTTCTTTACTTTTCTCAAGCAAGCGAGCCGGCATCCTATCTACTTATGTATCTTCATACGAAGAGTTTCTTTACCTCTTCTACTGAAGGTTCCCAAATAAACCAAGAATAATTAAATCAAATTAATATAACAGCTAGCATTCTTTAATCTTCATAGCTTTGAATTCTAAGGAAGCATGATTCTTAGTCATTCTTGCTAGTCATTCTTAAGAATCTTGCTTTGGGGTAGTATTATTTTGTCAGCAGCGAGCTATAATTCTTTGTGCGTTCTTGGCTGCTATGAAAAGCCGTCTGCTGTACAAACATCATCATTATTATTAGCAAGCCAATACATTTGTCCATGCATAGATAGTCTTTGCTCTAGCTGGTCCGAGTGAGAGGGGGAGCACGTGGCAGGACAGACAGACAAAGCCACGTGCCCCTCCCCTGCTGTGCTGTGGCTCGGTCCGGTCAGGCCCCTTGGTGCTCGCCCTTGTAGGGCGAGTCGCCCACAGTGTAACAACCCAAATAGATAGTCACATCCTTCGTGAAGACCCTAATAAATGATGACACACATACATATGTATGCACGCGCGCACGTGTGCAGGAAAACAACCGAGCTCTGTTCTCACGCTGGTCGAGCTTCCGCCGCAAAATAATCATCTGGCCCTTCAACTGGCGTAGCCGCATCGTTGAATTCTCCGGCTTGGTATGTGCATGGCGGTGATTTGAGCACATAGGATGGGGAGCGATGGGATGCGGAGTACTACGGGTGGAGGCATACTGTCATGTCGGTTTTATTTAACAATTAATAGATGCATGGCGGCGTGTAGCTGCATATATATATATATATATATATATATATATATAGACCCTATATAATAATACTATAAACCCTGTATATATATAGTATATATATGCATATATATATAGGGTTTAGGGTTTATATATGAACATACGCCCGCATCTGATCGCAATTTTATTATTGCTACCCGCACGCACGTCTATCCTGCGTGAGACAGGAAGCACACGTGCGTGATGAGCGAGCCAAGAGGTACACAGCCAAGATAGCCGGCTGATCGTATTAAAATTGTATTCCTGTCCCAGCCAGCCAGCCAGCCATTTCTCATTATCACGTTCATGATAGATGATATATAGATTGGTTACCCGCGTCGCATACGCACCAGTGTCGCTTATTATCCATCATGGTGCTGTTGTCTAAGCGTGTGTGTTGCCTTCTTGTACATGTAGCTAGCCCTCTACGTACGTGCGCGTGCCCTGTCGTCACCATCAGGCCAACATGGGCTGCGCCGAGGACCTGGACTGTATCACCTGGCTCAGTCCTGATGTCGGGGTAGATTCCATCAACGTCCCGGTGGCCTTCCAGGAGCTAGGTAGGCGCGGATTAATGAATGAATGGAGGGGAAACGCAGGGGATGCATGGATGGAAGCACTGGCACTGGCTGATGATGTGATGGGAAAAATCATAATAAATTCACAAGTTGATTTGCGTCACAAATAAATTGTAAATAATGCCGATGACGTGCATGCATGCATGCATGCACCATAATAATACCATTCATAAGCTAGCGGCATGCATTGCATGCACAATTTTGTAATAAGCCATGTATCCCTGCTGCTGCGTTCTCCAACTACAAATGGGCTCAAATATCAATCCATACATGCTTCAATCCTTCATGATATATACTTTAATCTATCCGGTATGCATACATGCCCCATCCTTGTATTTCTGTTTGTGGTCCTGCCGATTGTTGTCCCTGCTGCATCTCACGATCCTTGCTTCTTTGCATTTTTTGTTGATTGGTTGCATGCTGTGCTGAGCTTTTGAAGGCCACAACATTGGTCTGGCGCACTCGGCCCGGTTGACATGTACCTGGAGGGGCTGCAATCAGGAGGAGTACGGCGACTGGTCCGATCCTATGGGTGCCACAAGTCCCCGGGACCCAATGAAGGGGGTGGTATGCATGAACGCTCCGCAGGTTGGTACGGGGCTAGCACATCTCCCCGGCAGCTGAAAGCGCCTGCTGCCTCTGTGATGTATTTACGTGATTGGGATTTTCACGACACCTGGTTATATGCATCTATCTGCATTTACGTATATATATGTATATAAATGTATATATATATATTATACATATATACAAATAAAATAAAATAAATACACCGTGCCTTAATATTAAGTGTACAGTGACGATGCACGCACGTTGTGTACTACAGATAGATACAATACTTCACCCCATTTTCTTGTGTCCGTACACTTCATCACGCGATCACACCTACAACTCCCAAGTTGTTGTGTATGCACGCAGGCGTACAAGGCCGGGTGGGCCTCACCCATCCCCGGCGGGAACATCCGGGCCTCAGACCTGCCAGTTGGTATTTTCCGCGACTTCTTCCTGCCCGCAATGGCGCTGAACAGTACCAACATGCTGCGAATCATCACGATGCCAGCGGGAACCGCGGGGAATAACAGTGCCCTCGAACGTGCGCTGTACGTATCGTACAGGTACGAACGATACGACATACCATTTAATATCTAAATTCGGCTACTGATTAGGGTTGCTGAATTACCACTGCCTTTATTTGAATGATACATGAAAGCCATGGCAGCGGTCCACTTAACATGGCTCAATTACCCCAGCTCTCAGGATAAATAAATAAATATCAATGTATATTTATTTATATATTATGTGTTTCCTTCCTACCCCTCAGCAGTCTCTCTGGTTGTTAATTCGTCCTGATAATTGGTTAACGTATGCATGTTTGAATACTTTTGCTGCTGGAATTTATTACGTGTCCTGATGCTGACGCGCTTAAAGCTTGGAAGTTCCATCCATCTGTCATTGCTTAAGACTATTATGTAACCTCTTCGCTCGGGTCCATCCTCGGCGACTCGCCATAAATGCACATAAATAAATATGAACAGGGTCCGGCAGGGCGCGCCAGGTTCTTACGACTCCGGTCTTCAGGACGACTTGAATAACCGTGTCTGGTGAGTTACAGATAGTTCTAATTTTTTCGCAATATCACTCTTTATATATTAGTCCATCCCAACTGACACTGCTGTACCCTTACTTATGCAAGCTGCTCCATTCCAATCCATGTTCTGTAGTAGTTGAGAGCCGCAAAGGCCTCTCGAGATGTTGATGGAGTGTATCTGCACATCTATATTGTGCTAGAGTGTGTACGACTACTACACTCCCCCCCCTCTGGAGGGCACGTCTCAGGCACTAAGGCCCTATCAACTGATGTTAACCATTGCCTACCCTGGCCATGGGAAGGTTTACTCAATCCCACGTCGCGACATGCAACTGCCAAACATGCGCCCGAGCACTCACGGGTTTTTCTAACATCAAGTCTTATTACCTTTCAACCACTTATCCAACTTTCCGTTGGGAACCTGAATCACGTCAGATTCGAGACATCGCTCTCCGTAGGTATCAAACCAGCAACCTCAGGATTTGAATCTGACGTTCCATCTCGCTACCATTGTAGTAGTTGAGAGCCGCAAAGGCCTCTCGAGATGTTGAGGAGTGTATCTGCACATCTATATTGTGGTAGAGTGTGTACGACTACTACACGTTCACTCATCCTCCTTGTTTTCCATCCCTTCGTTCCCTTGCTATTAATTTCATTCTTGCATGTTTCATGCATAGTTAGTAAATAACAATCCTTTGTCTGTCGTTCGTTTCTCTATTCCGGTGCGTGCCCACACGTCTGCAGGGTTCATGAGTACAATGAGACAGCTAACGCCATCCCTGCAAATTACAGGATGCCCCCACTGTCACTTGCCGTACTATCTGACGACATCATTCGTGACCCGAGTACGAAGCAGCCCAGCCTCCCCGTTGTGTCCGGATACGGCGCCCTGCCGCGCACGTACTCGCAGTTCATACCGGGCCGCGGTGGCATCACCATCACACTCAAGCGCAAAACCAGCCAGGTGGCTGTGGTGTCCGTGTGCCGCGCTACCAGCCTAAATGAAACCGGATTCTGCTCAGATGGCATTGACAATGATTGGTGAGGTATTATCCATGCACGTGCGTCAATTGGTTCAAACGTGTACACCTTCCATCCTGCAGCCTGCCTGCCAGGTGCCTGCCATATGACCAAACAAGTGTACATTTGGATAAATAATTTATACAGAATACGTTATTACGTATTATCACGCTCGCTTAATCCATTGTTACATGTATGCTGAAGTCGATTGGCGTCAATGA
The DNA here is from genome assembly GCA_019650235.1 of Volvox reticuliferus. NCBI lineage: Eukaryota > Viridiplantae > Chlorophyta > Chlorophyceae > Chlamydomonadales > Volvocaceae > Volvox > Volvox reticuliferus. The sequence goes on along the minus strand of BNCP01000010.1, from coordinate 681,756 downwards.
GCGAGGGCATCGACTACATACATACCCACCATCTATCTATTACTTCGTCTATTAGACAATCATTCACGCTGTAGCCGATTAGGAAAAAATACAGACGATCCCTCACTCTAGCTAGCAAAGAGAAGCAGATCTCTGCCGCTACCTTATCTGGTAAGGGTTTGTAGTAGTCGTACTTGTACGGCACACACTATATATCACAATATAAGGTGTAAAAAGCACCCTGTCAACATCTGGAGTGGCCTTTTCGGCACTCAACTACTACAGGGTTACTGCTGCGTATACTTGCTTATATATGACGTACACTTACAGAAGTATCCTGGATGAAACCCCGGCGTGTGTGCATGATGTCGAAATATGTAGAGTATGCATCGATGTTCGTGTTCTGAGATAATAATAATAACACTTACTGCTATCACCACGCACGCAAGCATGTGCATCGATCCACAGAGCAATGATACATAGATTTTCTACTTGGGGGTATTTGCAATGCAAGGATAATGCGGTTCTATATATCTACTATTATTGGGACACGTGCGTGATTGGTACTTTCTCACCTCACCCTGCCTACCGCCCCGGCATGTGTAGTATCCTGGGGTATCTCATGGGTAGGATCCGAGGTTGGCCAGTTGTCTGGCATCCTCTCGATCGAGCCTTTGCCTTTGTAGGCGGATATAACAGAGATACGACAGCATGTACCTACGTACCATATATATGCATGCACGCGCAGCAAGCAATCAAACGTACATCCCCCCTATCAATGCTCATCTGCAGCGATGGCCTCGTGGACGTGACGGACCCCGACTGCCCTCAGCCGCCAGCTATGCTACCACGCATGCCGCTCCTTGCCTCTACTATTCGGTCGCCACCGCCGGCAAAGAAGCCGAAGAAGAGGTACAGTCCTCCTCCGCAGACTAAGAATAACCGACGGCTTATTAGCCCGCAGCTGCTGCCACCGCCGCCGGCAAAGAAGACCAAGCATCCGATATAACTGAAATAGTGGAAAACTACTACGTACTGATATGCAGCTACGTGCTGACGGCAGGTGCAGGGTGCGTGGTGATTCAATAATAAGAGAGGGATGGAGCGAATGCTAGCACATCGATATGTATGCAACAGCAACTATATATCAGACGACACAGGGACTACATATGTATGCAATAACAAACCGAGCGAGCGGGATGGAGGGCAAGACGGATATACACATATATTTTTTATTCGGAGAAGTCCGCGGATGAGGGTGAAAGGATGAGGGTGCCCCGAAATACTGGGGAAGGTAGGGACTGCCAGGTAGTGGACACGGGTGAAGCAAACCCCCCTATCCTAGCTACACACATATATGTATAATACTGAATGGACGCGCATGCATGGGATAGGGATTCGTCATCATTATCATGGGCACAAGCAAGCACGTACGCACGTGCACGCAAGGGATACTATCTCTACGTACCTTCCATCGTCGATCAATCTATTCGTCATGCTTCATAAGCGCGTGACTGCCGAGCGATGGTGTGCGGTGTAGTTTATATGCATGTATGTATTATTACATATCCATCCCGATTGTTATTGCCAAGGCATCCAAATACTGGAATTAAAAAGGGGTACACGCACGGGCTAGCTAGATGGAGCATATGGTAAAGAAAATTAAAAAAATCCATTATCCATTATGCATGTAAAATACATACGCATACCACGGCAGACAACTAAAAGTAGTGGTGATGATCGCAAATAAACATCCTGCCATCCAGCCATGCATCCTAACCTACTTGATTATTCATGCATGTATGTACATATATATCTGGATATGCGTTTACATAAATGATCGTGAATATGATGCGTCATATGTATTCCATGTGCAATAGCAATTCATTATTCAACAATTTTTCTGGCGCATGAGTTGATTGTTAATAGCATCCTGTATATCCGTCACATGTCGATCACTACATACATACGGCGACACACACACATACATATATATGTATATAAAGGGGTGTTACACTGTGGGCGACTCGCCCTGCAAAGACGAGCACTGGGGTCCCTGACCGGGCCACGCCACAGCGCAGCAAGGGATAGATATACGAAGCCGTGTGTCCCTCGTGTGTGTGTCCCCCGTGTATGTGTGTGTGTGTGTCTCTGTGTGCGTGCGTGCGTGTGTGTGTCCGTGTGCGTGCGTGCGTGTGTGTGTCCGTGTGCGTGTGTGTGTGTGTGTGTGTGTGTGTACAGACAGGTGAAGGGTCGGACGGTGGAGGGTCGGACGGTGGAGGGACGCATGAACTCAGGCGGTGTGCATGTATCAATGTACGTCTGTATGCATGCGCGAGTGAAGGGATAGTGAACAATCATCATCCCTTCTGCTCTGTATTAATGGTTTTATTGTGATCAGCAAGTTTTGTTCTTCGTTTGTTTTCAAGACTTACTTTTAACAGGTAGCTAGGATTAATGCAACTTTGCCAACTTGTTCGTTTCACATATCTTCAACCTGCTGCGAGTTATTAAGGTGTTACACTGTGGGCGACTCGCCCTACAAGGGTGAGTGTAGTAGTCGTACACACTCTAGCACAATATATATGTGCAGATACACGCCATCAACATCTCGAAAGGCCTTTGCGGCTCTCAACTACTGCAATGGTAGCGAGACAGAACATCAGATTCAAATCCTGAGGTCGCCGATTCGATACATATGGACTGCGATGTCTCAAATCTGACGTGATTCAGGTTCCCAACGGAAAGTTGGAGAGTAGTTGAAAACTAATAAGACTAGATGTTAGGAAAACCCGTAAGAGCTAGGGCGCAGGATATGGGGTCCATGTCGCGACGTGGGATTGAGTAAACCTTCCCATGGCCAGGGTAGGCAATGGTTAACATCGGTTGATGGGGCCTTAGCGCCCGTGACGTGCCCTCCAGAGGGGGGGGAGTGTAGTAGTCGTACACACTCTAGCACAATATATATGTGCAGATACACGCCATCAACATCTTGAGAGGCCTTTGCGGCTCTCAACTACTACAGTGAGCACCGGAGGGCCTGACCGGACCGAGCCACAGCGCAGGGGAGGGGCACGTGGCTTTGTCTGTCTGTCCTGCCACGTGCTCCCCCTCTCACTCGGAGTTAGAGCAAGGAAAGACTCAGAGGCTCTAGCCTGGCCACTAACAGAGTACTGAGGAGCACCACGAAAACAAGGAGGGAGCTAATGTACATGCACATACAACGATATGTCTTACCAAGTAATACATCACTCTGGGAACGGCCTTGCTTACTTGCTTCGTAGCTAGATAGCTTGCTTGCCTGGTAGGTAAAGCATTTGTAAGAATCGTTCGTGTGGGAATTCGTAAACCCCTTCATAATTGTCCGAGGTCAAATTTACACAAAACCTGATTGTGCTACATATATCAACTACTTCGTTTGACAGCTACTAGCTGCTATCATCACCCAATATCCGAAGCATGCACTGTAGAAAGCATGCAAGTAGACGACGGCGGTACAAGCAACCAATTGTTGTTTTTGTTAATGTTTGCTTTCAGAACCAGAAAAGCAATCATGATAGCTGTCCTATGAAACTATAAGTCATGCATTGGCGCCAGTAAAAGTATAGTATCAGGTCCTGATGAGGGAGCCTTATGCACGGGCCATCATGTTTCCAATCGCTGCTGTGTTGCACAATGGTGCATTGCTATTGCTCTCTAATAAGGAAGTCAAGGGTCAGAAATGATCACTTTCATAGATACTGCCGTGGGGCCAGCTGTGCATGTTCTTAGCAATTAACGAAGCTGTTATATGCAATAATGCACAGCTTGGAATATGATATTCGTCCAACCTACCCTCGCTCTGACCGAGTGGGCGCGAGTGGTCCACTTAGTGGATGATGAGGTTACGCAACTTTGGGCAAAGCCTGTTATTAAGATGCCATTGCACTGACACAGGAAAGAAGCGAGGATGCAAAAATCGTCCAGTACACATGTACGAGTCGTACATACATACACTCATCACTGACTCTCCATGCATGCATCAATTAAGCTATCGCCGCTACACCAGCCATCCACATACACATCGCATCATACCACGATGTGTGAGGCAGTCTCAATATAGGTGTTCCTATCGGTCCCACAAGTTATGCATGGATACATTATTCAACGAACAAACAACACGATTGCTAGTGCAGTTGATTGTCGACCGACCGGAAAATGCACAGGGCCGCAGCAAGTGGTGTGCATCTGACCATTGCTAGCTGGTAACTCTTTATATATCCTGATGAGCGTACGTACACATCAATTCAGCCGCGCTGTGTGTTCTTCTTTGGCGGTGGCTTTTTGTTGCGCTTGTGGGGAGGCGGGGACCTCTTCTTCTTGCCTGGTGCCTTCCTTAGTGGGGACGACGGCTGCGCCTTCGGTGCTGCGCGTGGCACCGGAGGTTTCGGCGGTGAAGGTGATGTAGCCGGGGGCGGTGGCTTCAGCACAGGGTTGCAGTCAGGATCGTCGTTATCCACCAGGCCGTCGCTACAGCAAGAAACGAAGTAGATTTGTCAGGAGGAGGATCGATGCGTGCGGCTTATTAAAGGTGCATGCGTGCGTGCACAGTTTTGATTCCCGTCGACAGATATATTGCTTTGCGATCCCTCGAACGAGCTACCGTGTAGCAGGTGCGTCCATCTAGTGATTCGACTATCTAGTAACCATGCATGTATGTATGAGGGTATTTATAAGGATTATTAGCTGCTGCACATACAAAACTTACCAGTCGTTATCTAATCCATCTGAGCAAGTGTTTAAGCCCGCCTCATTCACACGAATGGCGCGGCAAACGGTTACCGTAGCAGCCTGCGGCGTCTTGCTTTTCACCCTGATGGTGACGTTGCCCAAGCTCGTCGGCAGCTGCTGCGTGAAGCTATTCGCCACCCTGGTGGTATCAAGCTTAGCGAGCATGAGCGAAGGGGAGCTGGCTGGAAGACCGTTGGCTGTCTCATTGAATTCGTGCACCCTGCATGGTTGAACAGACAGATGCATGGGCGGGTAGATAGACGTGCGATTGGGGAGCTAGTGCGCAGCAGTGTATGCATGTACATACACATGCGATCGACATGCGGATGTATGCGCTGAATTTGATTCATGCTGAATAAAACTCGGTCGGCATGCTTGTTGTTTGCTTGCTTGCAGCTTGCAGCTTGCGGCAGCAACCGCAGCGAGAGATTTTGGCGATGCTTTACAAAGGGGAGTTGCTCATATACATCTTAAGATAGCGTGGAAAGGCTGTTCTGATGCTGCCGCACGTGTCAAAGGCTGATACGCAGGCAGGGTGTAGTATGTAGTTGATTGCCGAAAAGGCCTCTCGAGATGTTGACAGGGTGCTTCTTGCACCTTATATTGTGATAATGCGTGCCGTACAAGTACGACTATTACACAGGGTCACAATGCCAATCGATCAATCATCGGTGATCCTGATTCATGCATGTACGGATCCGTCCAGATTATTACCGATTTGGTTTCCAGTATACTTGTAGCTTTCTATCTGCCTACTATTCATGCAACTAAGTTTGAAGTACATATATATGCTAAACACCACCTACCGCTAGCTGGCTGGGGGCGGCCGGTATTTTTATGCCATCGACCAAACATACATACAACTGCTGTCGGCCTGTACATTTAATTATGGTGCGGTGTGTATGTATGTATGTACTCTATCTGGCGGCACTCTTACGGCGGCACTTACCAGACGTAGCCATTAAGGTTGAAATACTGGATGCCGTCCCGTCCCAAACCTGAATCGTAGGAGGCCGGCGCCTCTCCTCGCACCCTGCATGTAACATCGATCGAAGGCACCGACCACCGCCACCGCATACATATATACGCACAAACTTAACACACACATCTATATGTACATCTTTATTTATATATAGAGAGATAGGTAGATAGATATCACGATATATAGATGTGGGGCGAAATACATACATAGCGTATCAACTAATAACAGCAGGTTGCTTGGCAGCAGACGTGGCGGCGCCAGATCAGCTGCCAGCAGTACGTATGTAGTCATGATCTCTTTAGATCAAGACAGCGATGCACAAATGCAGCTCAATATATAGTGGGACAAATTGTCTGCATGCATTATTCTTAACTGCACATGAACAACGAAGATTGGTCAAACTCTTCCGGGTGGCCAGCCACGCACCACACCTCAGTTCGAAACATACACACATGTGCAATCAAACAGCAATTATAATGGCAGGATTACAGCAAGCGAGCAGTACGTAATGTATATATATGGAATTTGTTCCCTATCGCACAGCATCCGCCGGTACACAACAGGTCAATATATAGTTACATTCTCCCATAAACGAAGTGACGAGGCACCTACATACCTGTAAGAGATAAATAGAGCCCGCTGTAACGCCTGTTTGCTGTTGGTGTTGGTTGGGACGATAGAAGGGTTGGAGGCGTCTGTGATAATGCGCAACATATTCGTCTTGTTCAAAGACATGGAAGGCAGCACGAAGTCCTGAGGCATGCCGGGCTTCAGATTTGCACCCAGGCTAAGGTGACCGCCAGAGATGGGAGCAGCCCAGCCGGCCTTGTACGCCTGATGAGTGCATACGCAATTAAGGCAGCGGCGGCGCGCGGGGCGCCCACATCAATGCAAACAGAGCGGAATATATAATGCGCGTTCGTCGTTAATAATAATCTGCCCGTTGCGTTTGTACGTAATGCATGATAGGTGCATGCCTGCATGCATGGTGTGTACATGTTATGTTAACGCCGTTCGTTGTATTTGTTGGTGGCGGAAGCAGCTTGATTGCTTCGGATCTTGTGCATATTCAGGACGGCGGTGGTGTCTGAGGATATTAGTCTATCTAAGGAATAATACAAACCCTTGCCTATCTAGCTACATGCACGCCTGTACGTCTGCTGAATTATACGTACATACATACGTGCAATTCATTATTATTATTTTTATTACTGTTATTATTATTATTGGCTGGGCAATTTGGACTGTATGTAGTTGCAACTCACGAAAACTCACCAGTGCCGCATTCAGGCACAAGACTGTCTTGGTCAAATCGTTAGGTGTTCCATTCCCCATGACGTCGCTCAAGTCACCCGTCTCCACAACATCACAGTTGCCAGATGGGCACAGGAATGAGACGGCGTGAGACAGACCCATGTTGTGACCTACCAAATGAACGAAAGTTGCATCGCAGGGGAAATTCTGTAGATAGCAGCGGCATGCTTTTCAAACATTATGATTGGATTGTCATCGGAGGGATTCGTTGAATGATTGTCTCAAAATAAAAATGGGTTCATACGTACGGGCCTTAACTCGACTATCTATCTATCTATCTACCTAGCTCGATAGGTGGCTACTTTGGCATCATCATCATCATCATCATCATCATCATCATCATCATCATCATCATCATCATCATCATCATCATGATGTTTTCTGCCGGCATGCATGCATGCATGCGTCATGCGGCATCAGGCGTGTTGTACAACTTTTAAATCCATCCTGCGATGCATGCCCTGTAGGCCGTATGGTGTAGGTGTATGTATGTATGCACATGGCCGGTTGCTTGCTTTTTATTATGTTTGTGTTTGTCACGATATGTTTAAATATATATACCTAACTAGGTAATTTATGAGATAGATTTCACACTGAACTGAGCGAGTACGTACTTATAGTACGTAACTTCAAAAAATATACATAAGGGACCTATCCATATATGTGCTACGCGCTCCGCACCCATCTCGTGGAAGACGACCGGCACCGCGAGTTGCTCTGAAGAGAGTCCATATGGTGCACTGTTAATGACTGCAAGGCACGTGCTTCCTGGAATGCAGCCTTGTGAACCCTGTGTAGTAAGCAAGCAAGGGGAAAGACGGACCGACAGATGACATATATGTGATTTATTGTAAGGCAGAAGCGCACATGCGTGTACACGCACCATTATTAGCACCCTGCATGCGTGTATGCCGGCTGTACATATATAGTTCATTGTACATATCTAATAAAAACATTTCTTCTCCGAACAACGCTTCTATGTGTGCAAGGGATTTCCAAAATTTACTGGAAAACCAAATGATATAAATAAATAAAAATTTTGCAGTCAATATATACGTAGTACAGAATCTTGAGATAGAAGATGTATGTGCAAAGTACGCACCAAGCCAATGAAGTCAACAGGCTTTTTCCAGCCGAATGGGAAAATGTAAATCTTCCGGCGATACTCGTCGAATTTCGCAGCGAGCGTGGGGTTCGTCTTCTGTGGGCGTGAAGTAAATAAAGGGTCCGGTCGGCGGCGGACGCCGGGGTTGTACCTATCTCTGTTTCATATTCTGGTTCAGCATGCAGCGATTTGGGGCGCATGTATATATGTGTGCAACGAATCAATAGGTAAAGCGATATGGTCTATCTAGACCCATCTATCTACCGCCAGGTTCATCATGTATATACATATTTTAAATGTATATATACATGTGTGTATAAGTATGTGTTTGTTAACATGTCAAATACATCTTAAGCTTACCTGCAAGAACTCCCATGCGAGTTGTGGCAAGGCTAGCACCGCATTCATCATGTCGGATTTGCCGGCCGCGTAATAACCATTTACCAAGTCATATTTCAATCCGTTGCGTGATGTCCCGTTGCAAGGTATATCTATATCAATCACCACATTGTTCTCAGGCCTGAATACCAACTGGTCATATGAGCACGCCTGCGTGGGGTACGTACACCGCCGCCATGATGAGTAAGCATTATGTTATACGGCATTATAAAGGCAGGCAGGATGGATACACACTGACGGAAGAGCAATAATAACTAACGACAGAAAGCGAGCAATCAATGAACAATAGCTTTAAGACTACATGCGTTCTTACGGTGTAAGCTGAATAGAGAAAGAAGTGCACAAGATAATGGGTCGGGTATGCTATGGTTGGTGTAGTTGGTGCTCGCGAGCTGCTGTACGGATGCCACATGAATACAGTCTTGCTTCGTTGCTCATGTTGTATCTCTATCTGATATAACGCCTACAGCAAGGTCCAGATCGTAAGATGACCAGCAGGTGTCATCCCGGATACTACGCATACGCAGAAACCCAACATGATACTTCAGCTCCACCTTGCTCTCACGCAATTCCTTTCCCCTGCAGTTTATTACTACGTACGCCCGGTCTGCCTGCTGCGTATACATGTGAAAACAAAGCTGATGACTTTCTTGCGTGCGTGCCTGCTTGGATCATTTCATGCGTTTTATTATTATTATTATTATTATTATTATTATCATTATCATTATCATTATTATTGCGTTCTGCGATTTAGTTCCTTCATTCGTTACATACGTACCTTGTGGTACTGCTGCAGAGTCGCCGTCAGAGACGTGTCGCTGCTGTTATCGAACCAGTACCTGCGCACGGTCCTTGCATCGAGCTTCGGCTGCAAGCCGCATACGGTGCTCTTGATTACGAACGTCAGGGAGCTGACGTTCTGCTGCTTCCCACCTTCGATGAATAAATCCTATAGATAGGTGATGAATTCGTTGGTTAGTTGGGCCTTACGTACGTGAAGGACATTTAGGACACATGTATAATGAGAACTGCATGCATGCATGCGTGCGTATTACCAGACTCACATAAACATGCATGCATAATGTATGCACCGCTAGCTACTGTCGTCGTGTGCGTCAACACAATGCCGCATGTGTCCTCCTGCCACATATAAACATCGGTGCTGGCGGTACTCGTTCGCTCAACATCATCATCATCATCATCATCATCATCATCATCATCATCATCATCATCATCATCATCATCATCATCATCATCATCATCATCATCATCATCATCATCATCATCATCATCATCATCATCATCATCATCATCATCATCATCATCATCATCATCATCATCATCAATTAAACACTCTATTTGTGCATGTATGCATGTCATCGACACCCACGTGCGTTGCAATAATGAAATAAAATGTCAGCGGCGGGAAAATGCTCGGTATAGATGTGGGTACATATGCTTGCATATACGTATGTATGTGTGCAATCAAGTGATAATGCGGAAGTGATGATAGATGATAACAGCCTTACATATTACATACCTTGATTGTGTCGCTCTGCCCAATAATGACTGGGCTTTCCGCCGTAGGCAGCTCGGAGAGGGTGATGCCTGCCACCGAGTTGAGGACATCGGTCAGGCTCATGAACTCCTGCAGCGAGCGACGAGTCTCATGGAAGTCCAGCACCATGCGGCGGGCCCGCTCATGCGCCTCGCTGAGCAGCCGCCTCTGGCCGCCAGAGCCGGTATCATCAGAGCCTACGTAAAACATATACACGTATTAAGATAGATAGATAGCATAATGTGGCGGCGAATGATGACGGCGGCGGGAATAAATTCATTCATCCTGAGTGGTGATTGAAATTGAATAAGAATAGTAGTTGTACGTACGGCAATTATTATTATAAGATTCCGTTAGTTAATAATCGATCGGCACACCTCTTATAATTATCTGCCAAGAATGAGACATGTACCGCCCTCTGCTGGGCGAGCAATCGAATAAATGAGTTCGTATTGTACGCAAAGGTCTGTACTGCACAGCAGTAGTGCAGATATGAAAAAGCGCACACTCGTCTCACATACACACTCTCACTCATTGCACTTCTCACACCGCCTATCTAATCTGCTGCTGGCATGCGATATATTTGCATCGAATATCATCATCAGGGTACTGCCGCGCCGCCAGTATGATAAGTGTGCGTGCATTTATGTATACTCACCCAGACCCAGAGTGGACGCTTGCTCGCTTGACAGCTTCAGTTTGAGGGCTGCCTGCACCACATCGCCAGTCCGCAGCGAAATCCCCTGCTCCTCGCTGAATGCAACGGGAATCTCATTCGGAAGTCCGTTACTATCATCTGTTGAAGCCTCGACCAGAGTGTAGCTGTACTCGGGCGTGGTGTAGCTCATGTGGTTCACGAGCCCGCCGTCGCTGGGGGTCCCGTACCTGCTATAGACCTGCACCATGCCTGTAGATAGTAAGCATATATACGAGGATACGGCAGCCAAAATAAGTACGCAAAAGTAATACAATAAGCTCGCTCGGATAGTTGTTATTATTTATTTGCTTGTCCATCCGATATTAAATAATGCTGCATATATATTATAAGTAACCTAATAACCAAATAAGATGGAAGCGATAAATATATTAACGATGGATCCGCTGCTTGCATTGATGTGCGCGATCGAGGAAAAATATCGCCCACAATCGTGGCACGAACACAGCTTAAAAGAAACACCACTAGACCTAGGTATGTATGTATATGAAAAGGTAATAGGTAGGTACACGTGCAGGTAATCCGGCCACGATTGGTCCGTGTATGTGCTTAACAAAATTATTATTATATTATATCATTATTACCTTCAACGTATAATGTTACTTCGACAGCTGATGACGATGGTGATGACGGCGGGGCGTCGCCGCTCTCATCAGTTTGGGACAGCGCACCTGCGTGATCGACGAACAGCATGCAGACACGTATGATATCCAACATATATATATATATATATATATATATATATACATACATACATATGTTGAGTACATGTACCCCAAAATCAATTATTCACGTACATGCATGTACAAATTACGTAAATAGCATGATATTGTAATAAAGGAATGGAAACGAAGATATTAATATGTATGTGAGTGCTCCCGGCATGCGGGCCGTGGTAATTGATGATTCAAATAATAGTATTAATTATTATTCCGTCGCTCGTCATATGTAGAATGAAGATAGATTGCTGCGTTCTGGCTGGGATTAGATTTTTATCAGTAACAGGTATATAATATATAAAGACTATTGCAAGAGCACAAGTCTGTTACTTAATAACGTTTTGTTATGTCACGCACGGCTGCTTGCTTGGCTCAGTGTATGTTGTTAATGCAAATAGGTGATCGGGATGATCGATGATGGTGAAAGCTATATATCTATTATTAATAACTGGCTGGCAGCAGCAGTTGACCGCGTTAGCTTCTTTTATTGAAATAAATAAAGCTTAGGGATGGATCGTTTACTCACTTGGCAGCGTTACGCACGCTGTTAACAGCAAGGCCGCCAGGAGGGGCCATCGAAATTCCATTTTGGACTGCAATGTATAATAATAGCGCTGCTGCCGGACGCGCGTCCTATTCCCTGGCCCGAGCGTCTAACATACGCACATACAAGGAAATAAAGCCGCTAAGCATTTAAAATGCACATAGGCGTATTTAAATGATTTTTATCGAATGCCGTAGCTTTATAGTCCTCCATGGTCGATTCGTTATCGCCTGCCAGTTTGTCCGTACATACGACCCAGCCGCTTCAGTTCTGGCACGTTATTATGATGGCGAACTGGAACCTATACGGCGGCGGCCTATACATATCACAAGTAACGATGCATAAAACAATATTTTATTACATGTGATGGCTGGCTTAAACGTCCAACGGTTATTTGTTATTAACGGAGTCACGCTCTCCACGGCGGATGGATCGTCGATGCTAGTTGCAATCGACCTGTTCACGGGCCGCGACCGTTTGTTTCCTGCGCCACCCTAAGACTTTCGAGGAATTTGCCGCTTCATAAATTTGTGTCGTTTTACTACATACTCCATAATTGTTATACAATTTTGCAAACGTTTCTAGCGGCATTTCGCGAAAATAATCGTCATCGGCGTATGGTGATGACAGATTTAATGATTCGTCCGAGCGATACATAATTATCTAGGCATGTCACAGGGTGATGTATGTTGTAATAAACTAATAAGTATGCAATAGGGGCTGGACAAGCCAGGATAGGAGCGAGGATCGTAGGACCGCAAGGACGATCAGCAAATATAATAATAGTGATAAAACGCAAAATCAGGCTGATATAGAAAAATACACATGGGGAGTGTGAGTTGAGTTTACCCTGCTGCTGTGCTCGTCTATCTTTAAATAAGTGCCTGAGTTCAGTATGCATACATGCGACCTTTATAACCTTATGGCGGCGTCTCTCCTCTGATGAGGGAGCCTGTGTGTGATTGCCAGCAGGCTTACGCCAGGTCATGGTAGTCGTGGAGGAGAGAGTGGTCCGTTCTCACATTTTCCTAAAGGTGTCACCTTTTCCTAGGGTTCTTCTCTGAGTGAGGGGGAGGCGGGGGAGCACGCGGCAGGACAGACAGACGAAGCCGCGCGCCCCTGCCTCTCCTGCGCTGTGGTTCGGCCCGTTCAGGGCTCCCCGGTGCTCGTCTTTGAGGGTCTTTGCAGGGCGAGTTGTTGCCCACAGTGTAACACCCTTTCATTAAACTTACTTTAATTGTAATAAGGCTTACGTTGCAACAATATGTACAGAGCATTCTTAGGTGATGACAGATGTCGTGTGGGTGCATTCCCAAAGTGTCCATGCAGTTGCCGAATGAAGGTCGATAGATATGAAGGTAGGTAGGTAGAAATAGGAAGCTAGGAAACATAGATAGAGCTCCCTAGCTAGATACCACTGTGCTGTTAAGATATCTAGGTGGTGTGATGACTTGACCACGTCCGATCCTAAGACATACAGGAAAATGTGAAATCTGGACCATGTGCAGTGGACAAGCAAGACGCTGAATAATGGCCCCATCCATCGGGTGCAAGGCGCATGCTGCCCTACGAGGTGCCAGGGGGGCCCGAGGATGTTCGCTGCAGGCAGGGCGGAGAGGAATGCGATGGGGGAATCATTCGTCCCCTGGCATCTATCTAGTGCTAGTTGCACCAGTGTTACAATGGTGGGCCTGCCTGGTGGTGCATGCATGTAAGCATGCATGATGATACGTTGCTCGTCTTGCGGACGACACACAGGCAACACAGAATGAATTTTCATTCGAATTGGCCCGTACCACAAATAATATACTAGTTGGATATTACAAGAATTCCTACAGCAAACGCACGCCGTGTGTACATGGCATGGTAGCTAGGACAAGTAATAATCATAAGACGAGCGAGATGAATCTACCAGAGGGTTAGAATCCCCTTTCCGATATGGGTATAGGCGGATTACAGCATTCTGATTCTCGTGTAGTTACTTTGTACAAAGGAGGTTCGTTATTATGGCGTACGGCACTTAAATGTGTCGATCGGTGCCTGCCGCAAATAGTATGCATGCATGTGATACTCCGCCGATCTGAACACCTGCATGTAATAACTACCTCTATCTAAGCCGGGCGGCATACACACATTCCTATGTACATACAACTCAAGGTTAGCTAAGATGGAGCAAGTTTCGGGGAGGAGGGGTGCCGAGAAAGTGTGAACTAATAAACGAGCTCTTGCATTAGCCACGCACGCGTAAAAGCCCCCATACACAGCAGCCTTTCTTCAGATTACCCATTTTACTGGGAGATGTACAAATATACATTTCCATATGTAGTCCATTGCTTGGGGTTTCTTATACAGGCGCCATATGTCAACGCATGCGTCAATCCCCCAATCAGGACGCCACTGCCTACTGACCGGGTAAATAAACGACTAATGAAGGACCAAATGGGTCTTATGTTACCAACGAGATGAGAAATAAAGTTCCCAATCAAGTGTGGCACGTATGTGGGCGGGAAGACCCGGAGCGAGCGATTCTTTAGTAATTACTTCACTTCCTTTTCGGCGGTGGTGCCCCCTTGTGTAGGGGAGGGGGCCGCTTGTGTGGGGGCGGCGGACGTCTGCGTGGAGGTGGGGAACGCTTATGAGTTGGTGGCGGGCGCTTATAAGAAGGCGGGTTGCGACGAACAGGTGTTGAAGGCAATCGCGGGGACGGGGTACGGCTCGCAGCTAAGATTGGCGAGATTTGTCTAATTGGACGAGGAGGTGGTCTTGGGGGATTTGGAGGAGGCACCGGGGGAGATGGTGGCGACGGAGGGGATGGCGGCGGTTTGGATGTCTTTTTAGACGGCGACGGTGACTGTGCTCGTGCCGGTGATGGACTGGGTGGGGGCAGTCGGCGAGGTGGGGGCGCCAGGGCCACTTTCGGCGGCGACCGAGATGCCTTTTTAGGCGGCGGGGGCCGTGAAGATGGCGGCGGCTTTCCCTGAGGGGGCTTCAAGCCCGAGCTCGGTTTTGGCGGTGGCCGAGGCGCCTTTTTACGCCGCCACGATGGCTTTGCTTTTGCGGGTTTTGGACGAGGTGAGGACAATGTGGGAGGTGGGGTCTGCGTTGTTGGGGGCAACGGCAAGGGTGACGGTGGCAGGGCGGGTTGTTCAGTCATTGACGGTGGACGGGCAGACCGCCGACCGGGAGGCTTGCTTGATAATGGTGGGACTGGTGATAAGGGCGTGGACGGTATAGATGATGGTGGCAGCGATATTGGCGGTGGTGGTGGCGGTGGTGGAGGTGGAGGAGGTGGCGTTGGCGGCGGTGGCGGTGGTGATGTTGGCGGTGGTGGCGGTGGTGGAGGAGGTGGAGGAGGTGGCGTTGGCGGCGGTGGCGGTGGTGGTGGCGGCGGTGGCGGTGGTGATGTTGGCGGTGGTGGCGGTGGTGGAGGAGGTGGAGGAGGTGGCGTTGGCGGCGGTGGCGGTGGTGGTGGCGGTGGTGGCGGTGGTGATGTTGGCGGTGGTGGCGGCGGTGGAGGAGGTGGAGGAGGTGGCGTTGGCGGCGGTGGCGGTGGCGGTGGCGGCGGTGGCGGTGGTGATGTTGGCGGTGGTGGGGGGGGTGGCGGTGGTGGCGGAGGCGGCGTCGGCGGTGGCGGCGGTGGTGGCGGTGGCGGCGGAGATAATGATGGTGGTGGGGGTGGAGGTGGAGGTGGAGGTGGCGGCTGCAATGGTGGCGGAGGGGGTGGTGGAGGTGGCTGTGATGGCGGCGGTGGCGGCGGTGGCGGTGGCGGAGGTGGTGGGGGCGGTGAGCGCAACGGGGGTTTCGATGGGCGAGGTGACGGTGGTGGGAACATTCGAGGGGGCGGACGAGGAGATGGTGGAGGTGATGGACGTGGTGGCGGATATGGTGAAGGCGGCGGCGATGGTCTCGGCGAGGCCGGTCGAGGGGATGGTGGTGACAACGAGGGCGGAGGCGATGGTGCAGGCGATGGGGGTGGGGACGGAGGTGGCGGTGACGGTGGCGGCGAGGGCGGGGGCGAGGGTGGCGGCGAGGGAGGTCTAGGCGATGGCGACGGCGGGGAGCGGGTAGGGGGCGGGGACGGCGGCGGTGATGGTGCAGGCGATGGGGGTGGGGACGGAGGTGGCGGTGACGGTGGCGGCGAGGGCGGGGGCGAGGGTGGCGGCGAGGGAGGTCTAGGCGATGGCGACGGCGGGGAGCGGGTAGGGGGCGGGGACGGCAGCGGCGAGGGGGGAGGCGATGGTGCAGGCGATGGGGGTGGGGACGGAGGTGGCGGGGAACGGGTAGGGGGCGGTGATGGAGGCGGTGAGGGCGGGGACGAGGGTGGCGGCGAGGGAGGTCTAGGCGATGGCGGCGGCGGGAAGCGGGTAGGGGGCGGGGACGGCGGCGGTGATGGTGCAGGCGATGGGGGTGGGGACGGAGGTGGCGGGGAGCGCGTAGGGGGCGGTGATGGAGGCGGCGAGGGCGGGGGCGAGGGTGGCGGCGAGGGAGTTCTAGGCGATGGCGGCGGCGGGGAGCGGGTAGGGGGCGGGGACGGCGGCGGCGAGGGGGAAGGCGATGGTGCAGGAGATGGGGGCGGTGACGGAGGTGGCGGGGAGCGCGTAGGGGGCGGTGATGGAGGCGGCGAGGGCGGGGGCGAGGGTGGCGGCGAGGGAGGTCTAGGCGATGGCGGCGGCAGGGAGCGGGTAGGGGGCGGCGACGGCGGCGGCGAGGGGGGAGGCGATGGTGCAGGCGATGGGGGTGGGGACGGAGGTGCAGGGAGCCGAGTAGTTGGTGGTGACGGCAGCGTAGAGGGCGGAGGCGAGGGTGGCGGCGAGGGAGGTCTAGGGGATGGCGGCGGCGGGGAGCGGGTAGGGGGCGGGGACGGCGGTGGCGAGGGCGGGGGCGATGGTGCAGGCGATGGGGGTGGGGACGGAGGTGGCGGGGAGCGGGTAGGGGGCGGTGACGGCGGCGGCGAGGGTGGCGGCGAGGGTGGCGGCGAGGGAGGTCTAGGTGATGGCGGCGGCGGGGAACGGGTAGGGGGCGGTGATGTAGACGGCCAGGGCGGAGGCGATGGTGCAGGGGATGGGGGCGGTGACGGAGGTGGCGGGGAGCGGGTAGGGGGCGGTGAGGGTGGCGGCGAGGGCGGGGGCGAGGGTGGCGGCGAGGAAGTTCTAGGCGATGGCGGCGGGGGGGAGCGGGTAGGGGGCGGGGACGGCGGCGGCGAGGGGGGAGGCGATGGTGCAGGAGATGGGGTCGGTGACGGAGGTGCAGGGGAGCGAGTAGTTGGTGGTGACGGCAGCGTAGAGGGTGGCGGCGAGGGAGTTCTAGGCGATGGCGGCGGCGGGGAGCGGGTAGGGGGCGGGGACGGCGGTGGCGAGGGCGGGGGCGATGGTGCAGGCGATGGGGGTGGGGACGGAGGTGGCGGGGAGCGGGTAGGGGGCGGTGACGGCGGCGGCGAGGGTGGCGGCGAGGGTGGCGGCGAGGGAGGTCTAGGTGATGGTGGCGGCGGGGAACGGGTAGGGGGCGGTGATGTAGACGGCCAGGGCGGAGGCGATGGTGCAGGGGATGGGGGCGGTGACGGAGGTGGCGGGGAGCGGGTAGGGGGCGGTGAGGGTGGCGGCGGCGGTAGCGGTGATGGCGATGGTGGGTCCGGCGAAGGAGGATGCCGGGACGTGGCTTGGGGTATTGGAGGGCGTTGCAAGGCCGCCGGTGGCGGTGGTGTTAGGGTCAGCGGGATCGGTGAAAGGCGGGGTGGTGGCGGTGAGGGCGGCGATGAGGCAGGAGGAGACGGTGGTGGTGATGAGCGTGGTGGCAGCGGTGAGGGCGGCGGGGACGATTGCAGCAATGATCGGGGTGTTTGTGGTGACGGTTGTCGGGTTGACGGTGTCGGGGGCAACACGGGTCGTGGGGATGCAGGGAAAGGGGACGGCGAAGGCGGAGGAAATGGTAACGGCGGCCGCGGCACAGGAGACGGGGGGTTGGGTAAGAAGCGCAGAGGTGATGGCGGCGGAGGAGGAGGCGCCAGCGTTGATGGCGGCGGCGGAATTGAAGAAAGCCGCGGTGGTGGCATCGATTGAGGTGGTGTTCCTGCTGTTGCTGTGCTTGGAGATGGCGGAAGCTGCAGGGCAACGTTGCAATCGGGATCCTCCATATCCACCAGTCCATCGCTGCAGTAGTAGTGCATGAATAGTGCGTCAATCAAAGACCGAAACAGGACCGGAGGGCGCGCGGTGGGATCATGCCGGTCGGGGGATTGTAGGATTGTTTTTCCCAACGGCATGCATAAATAGATTCACGCACTGTGTATATATGCGTTCAGAACATCAATCGCATGTATGCATAATTAGCCAGTCATGGTGACAAGCAAGGGGAGGCTGACGTAAATAATGAAGAACGAGACAAGCAAGCAATTGATCACACCCATTGTGGGTGACTCGATATGAGATATGAGATATGGGATAACCGTTATATAATATATACATACATAATTTCATTACATATTGCGTTACTTCATTCGCCGTGAAGGGGCTAGTCATCAGCAGAAAAGCGTTAGTTCGATGTATGCGGCATTCATGGCGTTCATGGTTGGATGCGGAAAGCTTACTTTTCTGTTCTGGGGCAGCAGTGGTGCATGCAGCCTACTCCTGCATGCGTGCACCGATTGGTCCACAGTGTCATTTGCCCTCAACGCACATACCAGTTGCTTGTAGTAGGGGGGTTGCTGCACCCGTGGCCACCACCTGGTAGTCCCTACCTTCCCCAACAGTATTTCGGGGCACCCTCATCCATTCACTTCTCCGAAACCAGTGATCTACCCGGCTGGGTTAGCACCCACCACCGGCACGGTAGTAAATGATTGCCGCAATGTTGACAGGGTGCTGCTTGCACCTTATATCGTGATAGTGTGTTGCCGTACGTCTATGACTACTACACTCTCCCCTTCTGGAGGGCACATCTCGGGCACTAAGTCCCCTATCAAAAGGGCTTGCCATCTCCAACCCTGACCATGGGAGTTTTATGTTCCCAAGTCAGCCCCCCCCCTTAGCATGCGTCATAGCACTCATGAGTTTTTCTAGCTTCAGATCCCTTTCGGTATGTCAACTCCATTTCCTACCGCTATAGGATACATGATCGTGTCACCTAAGCAACTTCAACATGATAGATATTTCTTGTCGGGATCGGACTGAGGACCTTAGGGTCCATCAGTGATATCCAGGCTCGCTACCAAATGTAGTAGTTGATTGCCGCATCGAGATTTTAAAGCTGCTGCTTGCTCCTTATATTCTGATAGTGTGTTGCCGTACATCAACAACTACTACAGGCACCCAGCAGTAGTGGAATCTGCCGGATCAAGTGCGGCGTCGGTCAGCTCCACTCCCGGTCATCATCAGCTCGCAGGTCACTATATATAACCGGTCCATCATTGTGGCTGGGGGCACATGCACTCTCTACCGAAGGAGGTATTTTTATCCCGTGCCTTGTCGGGATCGATGCTTCTATGTACCAGCCAGCTAGAAACGAATATACTTCCTTGCATGGCTACTTAGACGGCAGATGCGTTCGTCACCCTTATGAGCACGTCTCCTTGGTCTTCAATACTGCTTTGGTATTTTGCAACCAATATCTTGCTTGTTGATTATTACTTTTCGAACTGAAAGACTGGAAAAGGCATATTTGTACAGCTGTACTGCATCTTATTGATGCACCTTTTCATGTCTTATTTACGTATGAGATGACATTCATCAGACATGTGCGTGAACTTCATTTCATTATTTCCGTCCGGATAGTAACATGTTTTGTTCTAGCTAGCTATTGAATTTATTCCGGTGCTGCAGTCATGTACGACTTACCAGTCATTATCCAGACCATCTGAACAAGAAGAAGCTGAACCGGCGGCCGACTCGGAAGTTCTCAAATAACGGCATAAAGACACGCTCGCAAACTGGGGCGTGGTGCTCCTGACGGCAATTACGATTCCGCCCAGTGCCGCAGGCGTCAGCTGCTGTGTGAATGACGAGGTCCTCCAGTTGGTCCTATTGCTCGCCAGAATTCCAACAATGGCCGGCATAGAACTGGCAGGGGCTCCGTTAGCTGTGTCATTGTACTCGTGGACCCTGATGAGCGAAAAGATGGACATATGTACGGATGCATGTGGAACAGCGTGAGGAATCACGATACCGCCAAACGACGGTAGATTAGATGGGCGTGCATAGATGTCCGAGAGGCTCTCTCTCGTGGACCATACGTACAGCTATCAATAATCTACTTGATGCAACCCACGCATCCGCCGTATAAACGAAGTAGCACATTTATTTGGCAGTACATCTACCTGGGGGTTTTTCAATAGTGATCAGTCAGACAAATTCATGTTGAGAGTGAGCGACACACGGTGATATACCAGGCGAATGGGAAAGAAGTAATAGGGGGGGGGAGCCGGGCGCTTTTCTTTCTAACTTTTATTTTTTCCTAGCTTTTATTTATGTATGTGTGATGATCTGTTAGATGTTAGATTATATAGACCTCCTGCTGTCCCATCCGCACCCCTATCTAGCATAATAACCTGTCTATTGATTTTGCAGTTTTGTTGGGGGACGCACAGGGGGTTCGTTCATCCATTCCTGATTGTTTACAAGCTGCGCACGGCTACGGGTTGTAGGTCGGAAAGAAGCATAGTGCTGGAGTAATCATTTCCGTACATTGATAGGCTGAGTTGCTACCGCTGTAATTAGCTGGTCTAGTAATAGTACATTTTAAAATCTTATAGTTAATATTTTGGAAAAGGTATTATAAATTGCTTTGTTGCTATATCTTCATGTCGTATATCCACTTCTACTGTATTATAATAATCCCGGCGGCAGTGTAATTGCATGTCGGTCGCTCGAGTACTGATGGCTGGCGGAAGACACAATAATATATCACCCGGTTGACGATGGTATATTTTGATGGTCGATGTAGTAGTCGTACTTGTACGGCACACACAATCAAATGTAGGATACGAGAAGCACCCTCGAGAGGGTCAACATCTCGAGAGGCCTTTGCGGCACTCGCTCAACTACTACAGTCAATGTATGTATCAGGCATCGACCGACAGATATATAGCCAAGCATGCATGCTTGCTTGTGTATACATAAGTACAGGCAGCATGCAGTTTATTGGTTTGGTTCTTTCACACACGGCCAATATGTATAACATGAATTACACAGCAGCAACAAATAGTACATACGGCCTTGCAGTATGTAGTCGTATACCTATCTCAATACTCACCAGACGAAGTTTAAAAAAAGCGGCAGGCCTGAGTCATAAGTGGCAGAGCCGTTTGTGCCTTCCCTGTGGAAGTACGGAAGGGTAGAAAAAATGTATTCTTACATGCAAGCAGCAGTTTACACCTACATACCTAGAGGTCTATTTATGGTGCATTATTCTTTATGGTGTAACCTTATTCCTTACAGAGCATGGCATGTGAAACAGATCATTTCATTCCCAGTGACGACTCCTCAAGTTAAATTATTGCTGATACCAAGCAACATGAAACACATATGCACCAAGCAAGCTCGCTCGTTGGTATGCACCCAGGAAAACCATGCATTTGTTGATGTGTACATGCAGCGGCTCAAACTTTTATCTGCTGGGGCATCTCGCTCAGTCCGGACTGCTGGGGATTGGCACGCCAATGCGTGCAATGGATCGGGACTCAATATATGTATATGGATAAGTATAGGTAAGGCAGATATTCAATGGCAAGCGATGTGTGCAATGGTCCGGTGTATGTACGGAGGCAGCACGGTGATAGATGGCGACATATGTAGTATGTATGCTTGTATATGGTGGCTACATAGGTAGGGAACGGACTCCCTATACACGACTTGTGGATAGAACAGACTGACGAATTATTAATGACCCAGAAAAATCCATTGGGGTAACATATATACAGAAAGCACGCAAACAGGACGGATTTACACAAGGTAATTGATGCCAAAGTCCACAGATGAAGCGTCCAGCCATGGAATGAAAGAAAGGATGTGTCTATACAAGGACATACAAGGCATTTTTTAGTCAATGCAAATATAGGTGCAGATGACGGACATCGATGTTCCCGCTTGTCCCAGTAGGACTACCTGTACGACACAAACAATGCACGTTGGGGCTCAGAACTGTGTGAGTCCTTCCAGACGTTGACGGTGTCAATAATGATACGAATCATATTCTTGCTCGTTGCAGACATGGGCGGGATCATGAAAGTCCTGGGAGCGCCAGGGAGCATATCAATGACTCGGATGTGGCCACCTGGCATAGGTTCTGCCCAGCCCGCCTTGTACGACTGCATGTAAACATGAATATAGCGTGTTCAGAACTAGGTTAGTGGTGGGACTGAAGAATACCAGATTTGTTATAGGAATTGTTATTACATGCATATATCTATTGTACGGTGGCGGTTGACCAGTGCATGAGCAATCATCAAGCATGTAAAGGGGGACTTCGCACCCCAGCATCACGCGCTATTGCACCAGTGTTACATTGGTGCGAACTGCAAGGATCTGACCTAAGATCCCCGGGTCGAAACCGGACTAGCGCACACTGGTTGAACAATTCGCGACAGGATGCGCATGAATCCCGTCAGCCTTAAGGTGGATGCCCGGGTTGGCGCTGCGTCAGGGTTAAGACCCGCAACAATTAGCAAAGAAAAGCTGCGGTAGTGCCGGGAAAACAAAGGAA
Organism: Volvox reticuliferus; assembly: GCA_019650235.1. Taxonomy (NCBI): domain Eukaryota; kingdom Viridiplantae; phylum Chlorophyta; class Chlorophyceae; order Chlamydomonadales; family Volvocaceae; genus Volvox; species Volvox reticuliferus. Next base: position 658,979 of record BNCP01000010.1, on the reverse strand, counting down.
CCTCATCCGTCGGGTGCAAGGCGCAAGCTGCCCTACGGGGTGCCAGGGGTGCCCGAGGACGTTCGCTGCAAGGCGGGGAGGATTGTAACGGGGGACTTCGCAAGCCCGGCAAGAAACCGAGTAGTGACAATAGCTACATATTGCTACAACCGAGTAGCTATATTATGCAGGTAAACGTATGTAGGACTAGCCTCTGGATGCTACCAGGTAAAAGTGATGAAGTCATGCACACGTGCTGGTCTTTATAACATTTATGAAGCCAGCACTTTCCTGCCAGCTTGTGGATCAGACTGGACGGGCTTTTGTTATCACTAACCCGCCCTGCTGCTGCCAATGCAGTAATCATACATGTATGGCATATACAATATAATGGTGGGTGGGTATAGATAAATTTATATTTTTATTTTGACACTCAATTACAACAATGGTGTCGAGACCAGTTTGTCTCTGAGAGACCCTAAGGTCCTCATCAGCAGGTCAATCCTGTCCAATAGCACGACCTCAATGGTAACGTGGTCATATTAATGGCCAGGGTAGGTGAAGACAAGCACATAATGGCAGGGCCAATTAGAGAGCCTGAGACGTGCCCTCCATGTATAGGGGGAAAATGTAGTAGTTATACATGTACGGCAACACACAAGAAAACATAAGTTGTATGAAGCACCATCTCAGCATTTTGAGTGTTTTTTCGGCAAATGTATGGTATCTCTATCTCTATCTCTATCTCTATCTCTATCTCTATCTCTATCTCTATCTAGGGTTTAGGGTTTACATAGATATAGGTATAGATATAGGGCGACTCGCCCACAGTGTAACACCCCTATATATATGCAGCAGTGACGGAATTAGTTATTATTTATGTCGTCGTATATCCACTTATACTGTAAGAAGTTCTAGTCATGTAAGGCCCCTGGGAATGTTTCACTGTTGCTGACATAATAATGCACTGAATGGTTCGCAGAATTTATTATTCATTACTCCATGTTTGTGCAATATTTTGCTATTTATAGCATTTATTTTCTGTATGTCAAGATGGTGGAAGTGCGGGAAACTGGGCAGCAGGCCCCAGTACCCGCACAAAATATGCAATAACTTTAAGGGTTAGGAGGGCGGGGACAGTGGTAGTCCAAGGGAGATTTAAAATCGTATTTGTAGTATACTGGGGTAGGTACGGTTGGTATCCGAGATGGCCATTTGTCTGGCATCTTTCAATCGAGCCTTTGCTGTAGGCGGATATAACAGAGATAGAACAGATATTGCATCCGTATGTGACGTGGTGCGAGCCAACACATCATTACGTGCTCATTATTTTATAGATGATTGCTGCTCGCTGACTGCTCGTATTTATAGATGATTGATATAATGCTGAGGCAAGTAAGATTATTACCTGAGGAGCATTGTTGCAAACGATGGTCCGCCAGATGTCCATGGGCACCGGCCTACCCATTCCATCAGTGGGGTCAGTATATGGCATGGTGTCGCAACGTGTTATGTTATCATCCAGGGTGTAGCAACTCCGCATACCGGAAGGCATCAATCCAATGTTGTGTCCTGCATTCCAGCATGCACAGGATATGTGTACATGAAAGTGCGCCAAGGAAGATGTAGTATCCTGATTGTGGCACATGTAGTAGTTGAATGAAAAAAGGCCTCCCGAGATGTTGACGAGGTGCTTCTTGCACCTTATGCACGTTTCAATGACCAGTTTGTTATTTGGATATTTCCCAATCGATCGGGCCTTTGCTCTTGGCAGATATGGCAGAGTATAAGTTTGGAGTTTCACCCGGGCCTAACCCGGGGGTTGATCAAATATCTATTTATCAAATTGAAAGAATGATGTGTTTCTATCTGCTGCATGCATGATTACGAGCTAGCATCTATCCCACGCAGGTTATACATATACATGTATATGTATATATTCCTTCTTGTGCAGTGTAGGCGTTTGTGCGTGGGACTGTCTGTGGGTGGGCCTGGGAGGCTTTCTAGGGGGCCACCAGTTTGGCTCATCATCCCCCCGGTCTATAGTTTGATTCTGTCTTCCAGCTTAGCTGAGTAGTGTCTTTTCCTGGCGGCGTCTCTCCTCTAAGGGAATCTGTGTGTATTTACCAGGCTCTTGCCAGGTCAGAGTTGTGGTGGAGGAGAGTGGTTCCCGTCTTTTGAGCATCTAGGTGTCCCCTTTTCTTGGGGTCCTTCTGTGTTGTCTTGATGCATTACACGGTGGGCAAATCGCCCACAGTGCAATGCACCCCTATATATATGTGTGTGTGCGTGTGTGTGTGTGTGTGTAACTTGCTTACTAGCGTATAATTGGCATATCAATATGCATGCACCGTCTTTCCATGGTCAACAGAAATATAATTGATGATCAAATAAATACTAGCTGGACGGAACGTTGGTAAAAACAAACAAAATATCTCATTACCAGGGATATCATGGTGATGCTGGGGCTAACAGAGCTCACGTTATCCTGCCGAGGCTGCTTATACCAATACTGAACAAAATGGAATTTATGTAAGTATGGAGGTCAGACCTCAATTTGCGCGAGCAGCGGTAAGCTCACCAGGTTCCGCTAGAACTGGCTGGGATCGAAATTGCCAACACGGCTGCAAAAGCACTTGATGATCTGGATATTACAGCAGATGAGCTGCGTTTCATTTGTAAGATGATGGCGCACGCAGAAATGTGATATATATAATCATGGCTGATTATTATGCCACACGCACTATGTATGTTGACTGAAAATGCAAACCCGACGTGGAATTCATTCTGAAGAACCCTGATGCAGGAAGGCAATTTTTAGCATTGAATTTTCGACTTGGATAGTGCAAATTTCCCTTTATTTGAAAACCACAAAAGTCGCATATGGATATATGGAAATTGTAGTAGTTGAGTGCCGCAAAGGCCTCTCAAGATGTAAACATGGTACTTCTTGCACCTTATATTGTGTATATCATGACAAACAAGGTGTATGTTTATACATTATTTTGTACATTGTACACACTCATCACTTCATATTCAATGTGTTTTCCCAGCGCCCCCCTCCCTTGTATGTGTATCGGTTTGTTGCTTGAGTCCATTTGTGTGCATATATTAGTAAGGTGCTACACTACTGTGGGCGACTTGCCCTGCAATGACGAGCACCAGGGGCCCTGACCAGGCCGAGCCACAGCGCAGGAGAGGGGCACGCGGCTTCGCCTGTCTGTCCTGCCACGTGCTCCCCCTCTCACTCGGGCCAGCAAGGGTAAACAAAATCGCAGAAGCTCTATCGCTATATATATATATATATATATATATATATATATATATATATATATAGAGAGAGAGAGAGAGAGAGAGAGAGAGAGGGCGAGTCGCCCACAGTGTAACACCCCAATATATATATATGTTATAATGTGTAACACCCCCCTAAATAATGTATAGATACAGGAGGCAATGGCTCTTGAAGCTGCGGTGCAAATTAACCAACATCATGCAGTGCTTTGTGGTAAACCCTCCTTCAAATACGACCGCGCAATGAGCCCACGCACGCACCTAGATTGCGGATAACGATGGTGTTGTCGATAAAGCTGTTATTTTTAAAGCCGGAATTGATCCAAGAGTAGCAGTCGGATTTTTCAGTGCAACCCAGCGCAGCCTGTACGTGCGGGAGCACGAAAACGAGGTTCACAGCAGAACAAGCGTAGATGCTTACATACAGTGTGCAAGATGATTAATAACCCAAGCTGCTGCAGCTCATCATTCACAATTATAGGCTTACCCCGGAAAAAATACAATACGTACCACGTATGATGAGGCAACGTGCAAATGCGCAAACGAATGAACGGTCATTATTATTCCATCATAGCTAGAGCTAGAAATAGCTATTATTATTACTGCGGCCTATGTGCGAACGCGTGTACATCATCACCACAAGCCAGCCAGGCTTGTATGTATATAAATAATGCAGGATGAATGTAGTAAGGTTCATGTAGCTCGCTACATATATGTTCCAGCGCTATGGTACATACATGCCAGCTGTATATGGATACGTCTATCCAGATAGATAGGATACCCACGGCAATTGCTCTATTAATAAAACGTTACTTTACATGAGTGCCCACCACCTAACTTTGTTTACACGCATATGTATTTATATGTATTTATATGTATGTATAATATCAGCAGGCGCGTTCACGCGCACTTACCAGTCCTGTCCAGGTGACAACGGGTTTGTACCAGTTAAAAGGAAAGATCATGATCTTGCGGCGAAAAGTTGACCATTGGCTGTAGAGGCTGGGGTTCGTACGCTGTAACAAATGAACGAACCAACAGCAGGCAGGGCCATGCATGCGATGCACGCGCGTGCAAGCGGATTGTCATTATCAGTGACTAAACGTGAGGTAAATAATAAGAAAGTATGCATGTGGCATACTTAATCCATTCATACATATACGATCTCAGCAACGAACGGTGTGTGTATCACCTGCATCACCCGCTGGAGCTCGCTCGAGCCATCTCTCTCTCTCTATATATACACATATATATACATATATATGTATATATGTATATATATGTATATACATATATACACAAACAACAGCTTCTCCCCTGGACCGAGCACGGGCCCGTACAGTTGCTGACTTCTGGACTCGCTTGCATTCTTTTGCAGTGTTGGGTATCCCTAAATATGGCTGGGATCGGGTGGGACCGCAACATCCCATCCTAGCCATAGTTGGAGCGCAGATGAGATGTGATTATCCAATGGAAATCACCGGCCGTGGAGCAGAGAGAGCAGAGCAGGGTTCTTAGGGCGGGAGTTATGAGGAGGAGGTTTGAGAGAGGAGAAGGGGGGGAGAGGAGGAGAGTTGGAGAAAAGGGGTAGGCAGTCTAGTGTTTGAGGAGGGGCAGGGAGAGGGTGGAGGGTCTCGTGGCTGGAGGAGCCTGTGTCCAGGCACCGGGTTCTAAGGGTTTTGGGGGAGGCAGTGAGAGAGGTCTTTCCCTCTTGTGCAGTGCAGGAGTTTGAGGGGCCAGCTGTGGGTGGGGCCGGGAGGCTTTCTAGGGGGGCGCCTATTTGGCTCGTCATTCCCCCCTCTGTCTTTAGCTGGGTTCTTCCTTCTTGGCTGTGTAAGAGTGTGCTCTTCTGTTGGCGTCTCTCCTCTGAGGGCTTCTGTGTGTCTTTGCCAGGCTCTTGCTAGGTCAGTTTTGTGTTGGAGGAGAGTGGTCCCCTTCTTTGTGCAGTTGCCCCTTGTTTTCTTTAGTTCCCTCCTTGTTTTCGTGGTGCTCCTCAGTGCTCTGTTAGTGGCCAGGCTAGAGCATCTTAAGTCTTTCTTTGCTCTAGCTGGTCCGAGTGAGAGGGGGAGCACGTGGCAGGACAGATAGACAAAGCCACGTGCCCCTCCCCTGCGCTGTGGCTCGGTCCGGTCAGGCCCCTTGGTGCTCACCCTTGTAGGGCGAGTCGCCCACAGTGTAACACCCCATATATATATATATATATATATATATGTGTGTGTGTGTGTGTGTGTGTGTGTGTGTGCGTGTGTGTGTGTGTGTGTGTGTGTGTGTGTGTGTGTGTGGTGTGTGTGTGTGTGTGTGTGTGTGTGTGTGTGTATGTCACCTACCTGCAGGTGCATCCACGCAAGTTCGGTGAGGGCATATTTCTCATTTTCATCATTTTTCCCGTTTGCTCGTCCGAGCCTCAAGTCGTAGGGCCCATAAGAAGTGTTGCCGACGCAGGGAATGTCGACGTCCATTACCAGATTCTTCTCGGGCCGAAAGGTGAGCTGATCGTACGTGCATGTCTGCATACGCAACGCAAACAGCATTCAAGGCAGATATAAAGCTGTGGCTCGGTCCGGTCATCAGGACCCCCGGTGCTCGTTTTTGCAGGGCGAGTCGCCCACAGTGTAACACCCTTTAGTAAGGCATGTTTATTATAAATGAAAGCACCTGATGACATGAACCTTTCGGGCTATCTAATGCAGTCAGTTAAATGGTGCATCGATATATATATATATATATACCTACAAATTTCACCTGCTCAATACATAATAATATACACGTACATGAAACATTTTCTAACCTGCTGTAATAATGGCTAACCGATTGCGAATGTGTAGTGAGATTTATCCCGTAATAAAACGCTTCCCTCATCACGCACTGACTTTGTGGTATCGTTCCATGGTGGCGGTAATGCGTGCGTTGTCACCATTGTCGTACCACCACTGCCGTACAACCTCCGCAGTTAGGTTCGGTATCAGACCACATGCTGAGCTTCGAAACACGAATGTCAGCGAGGATACATTTTGTTGCGCACCGGCGGCCAGCACGAACAGGTCCTGTAACACATACACAAGGAATTAGAATATTTATCTCTTGTATCACCAACCTTTGTCATTGATATATACACTGCTTGAGATTATTAGGAGATAGATGAACGAGGAGAAGTAATAATAATAATAATATTTAATACTCGCGTGGTGTTACGTATTATATTATGAATATGCAGCTAGCTAGACATCCATCCATATATACTTTTAAAAAAATTGTCCGATCCCGCTGGCGTTGCACAATAGCTGTGATACGAACCTGGATACCCATATACACGTGCGTGCTAACGCACGCGCACGAACTTTGCGTAGACCGACAAACCAAAATCCCTAGCTGCAATTCGACTTCTCTGTAAGGGTTCGTCATTCGTTCGTGAAACCCCGGCTAAATCTACACCTATACCTACATCTACATCTATACCTAGATCGAAATAGTTGGCACACTTTGGGTGATTCGCCCCGCAAGTATGTAATAAGGACCAGCACTGGCGGGGCCATATGTAACTAGCAGGCCGAATACATATTCGACATAACATGAAACATGAAACATAAAATTATATTTATAATTATTCCTCATTCACATACTTTAGCTGTATTCTTCCCAACAATGACGGGGTTCTCCGCCTTTGGTGCATCTGAAGACTCCCTATTTAGTATATTGAGGATATTCTGTAGGCTCATGAACTCCTGCAGCGAGCGACGAGTCTCATGGAAGTCCAGCACCATGCGGCGGGCCCGCTCATGCGCCTCGCTGAGCAGCCGCCTCTGGCCGCCAGAGCTGGCATCATTAAGTCCTGTCAGTACGCGTGAGCCAAATAAAGATAGACGAATGAAAGAATGGATCTACGTAATGCATGTATGTGCGAGATCAATCAAATTAGCTGTCCATCTACTCAATAGCAGGTCTCGATCTAGCTACACGAGACCGGAGAGAAAATCCCCTTCCCAGATAAAGTGGGAAACCTACCCCAGCCATGCATTATGCTGCATCTTGTATGTATGTTATATCTGTCATTACCGACATCCCAGCTGATACTACCCATACATAACCCAGGTAGATATATAGGATCATATCAGGTAGAATAATATACTTTAATGGCATTCGTATTGCTAGATATGAACACCTCTCTCTCTCTCTCTCTCTCTCTCTCTCTCTCTCTCTCTCTCTCTCTCTCTCTCTCTCTCTCTCTCTCTCTCTCCCCACACACATATATATATAGGTATATATATGCATGTTAATTATTTCCAAGCAAGTTGAAGACGACCAATGAAGGGTTCATTATAAAGCTGACCACTACTGTGTCATCAATTAAAACGTGGATTCAGTTTATTTCCATATATATTAGCTCCGAAGACGTGATTTTCTCGCAGTGCGTGCTGTGTACCTTTTTCACCTCCAAAATTGCAGCAATGGCTAAAGCAGGAAGATCACCTATCTACCGACGTCTATAGCTATTTTCAGCTGGTGAAACAGGCTATGTTTATTTGTGATGGGTGCATTACAAAATAAATCATCACACGCACTGGATTGCACAACAGCACATGCAATTAATAGCCCGCAATTTTATATCTAGAAACAATCTGCTGCACGTGCGTTGACGGCTGCATGCGTGCCTGAATGGCACGCACACTTTGTGTATGTACGGCAGGATTATTGGATGTGCGTGTATAATGTCGTATTATTAGACATGCATGTTTGGCACCAATATATAACGACGAATGTCATTACTGCACGTAATAGCATGCGGCCCCTGTCGGCTTGAATATATATATATATATATATATAATATATATATACAGCTCACCGTTACTCAATTGGTGAACTACTACTACAATATCACCTACCGCCAATTCCCAGTTGTTTTGCCTGGTCCGGTGTCAATTGCAAGGTGAGAGACGTTTGCACGACATCTCCAGTCTTCAAAGAGTTGGATCTGGCGCCGAAGTCTACGCGTAATTCCACCGGGGGATTCAAACCCGCGGACGTGTCGACGAGCGCGTAGGTGTACTCGGCCAGGGTTTTGGCACTGTTTGTCCTGCTGCTGCTTGTGTCATTCTGTGGGAGCGTATTCGACACGTAGACCTGCACCGTTCCTGCAAAGCAAGTAATCAGTAGTTGCAAGTTTAGTTTGAAGGAGTCAGATCGACAGAGCCTGCATCAATATGCACGCCGCCGCTATGCAGAAAGCGACTTGCGACAAATTATCACATACGCCGTTCATAACGCGCAAATAATGCAAAGGCCGAAATTCCATTGCACTTATTATGGAATCAGATTTTTTAATTGTATTCTTTATACCTTCGACAATAACTGTTACGTTGACTTGGTAGCCAAGCACCGCCGCCGTTGGTTGCGCTGCCGCGCCTGCTGCAAATAAACGCGTCCATCGATCCTTCGTTCGATCCGTTGTTTCTTGAGTGAGTCGAAATTTACGAACAGCATAACAGCTAGCTATTATGCATGGCTATGTTATCGCCGGTGCATGAATATCAAGGCCGGTTTCAACTACTGGTCGCTTGCTTGATTGTATGCATGTTTATATGTTTATTTCTCGCTCGATCGCCAACTTCGTAACGCTGCAGGCGGTCGCCTATTTCTGAGTGCATCCTGATGATGGGCTAACATTTGGAATGCCACAATAAATATTGGTAATATGGATATGGTGATAAATTAAAATTGAGGGTATGAGCTCTGTATGTCAAAAGTGAGTGGCGTCGTGAGCATGCATGCCGTTACCCGCCGCCCGTGATGAGCGAGCTGTTACGTACACGCACGGAAGCAAGCGCAAAACGGATCTAGAAGCAAGCAGCGCTGTTAGCTGACGACAGCATGTAAGGATGATGTATGTAGATCTTACGTTGGTTGATGCAGCAAACTCCTGCCAGCAAGGCCGCTAGAAGTAGGCCCATAAGGGCCCGGGCCATATTAAACTGCTGTAAGGCTGCCCAGCAGGCCAACGTACGCGCAGCTAAGGCTGCACTGCTCCGATTAACTTTACAAATGCAAATCTTTTTTATTATTCAGCACACATTTCAGGTTTTTCAAAGACTCCACGATCGATTCTTCTCCGTTACGTTTCGTCGTACAGACCGCTTCACGTTCGGAAGGCCAATCGCGTGGCAATAAATTTTTTTAAATAACAATTTCACACATAATAACCTCTTTGATATGATCAGGTTTTAACTAGTTCATTTCCATGATGAATATTACGCACGCTCTGCAATAACTTAACCGTTCATAACCGAGGCAAAGCCCATTTTTGCTGTTTCGTTTATCGCTTGTATGGCTTTCGTAAACCGGGAAGATTTCTCCAAGTAACCATTTAGGTCGTGCGTTACGTCCGTTGGCCGTGCACATACAGCGCGACCCTGTTGCTGCCTAAGAGCGAAGTACGGATGACACGGTACGGCTGGTTATTCGCTTTGTCCTCTCAAAATCCGACGAATTCGTGCCCAAGCGAGCTCCAAAATAAGCAGCGGAGAAAAACACTGGACATAGAGCAAGTTCACTAACCAATAAACCGAGCGAGGCCATCCAGAACTCTGGCTTCATTCGCCGGCAGGGGGACAAATAAAGAAAGGCTTCCCGATATATCACCAACGAATGCACGCATGCATGTACGCACGCTGGCGCGATCGTGCACACCAAGATGTGCGTGGTCGTCGGTATATATGTAATTTACATATCGAAGCAATATAATACAAAATAATAAAGATAAAGCTACAGAATATTTAAAATTATGTTTCTTATCTAAAATTGCGTAACATGGGCGCACAATGCTCATCGATTAATTATCTTTCGCTCATTAGTCATGTCATGCAGCAGGGCCACGCACATACACACGGGCGTGAACGAACCAATCATCATTAGAGTGCTCATGTTATGCATTTGAGGATAAATCTTATAACATGCGGAAAACGTGTAGTAACGTGTGTATTCATCGAGTTACATTTACCAAGGCAGTAAAAGTAACTGCTACCCTACCGGTAACAACCTGCTGCCGCTGCTACCGCTGCGGGCAGATTCGTGCTAGGAGCAATAGTTTCAGCGGACAATTACATTTCTAAATAAATTATCTAACTTAATAACCTCAATGCAAAAGGAATTTGACATCAGCATCGTTGAAGCCGAACGGCTTGTCTGACACGACGCCAAGAATGAATACGAAAAACCAATGTACGATCGATGGCGAAACGGAAAGAATGAATCGATCAGGCAATTGTATAAAAGCCGACATGCAGTCATATATAGCTGCCAACGTCCATAACACGTTAGTTTGCGTCGATCAAGACAGACGCCCTTGTTACCTTCTCTGCCATTTGCGCGTGCATCGGCGGTGGGCGGGGAGGCCCAGCTTAACCACCATGGGCAGACGGGCCATCCTTTTGGCAGCCGTCGTCTTAGCAGGAGCATTCTTTGGATGTAAGTAATATATAATAATACATTAATAACAGAGCTTCAAATGTTTCCCGTCATCATCACTTCAGTTTATTGATGAGCTGCCCAACTTTAGTTGTTTTGCTTGATTTATTATTATTACCTCCTGTACATCAACCGCGGTTATTTTCGGTTCTCCTATCGATCCCGGTGACTCGCCAGCAGCCGCAGTGTGACTATTGCAGAGAAGGCATCAGTTTGCAATCAATAATGCAGCAAAGAACGAGTACCCTAATAAAAAATGCTTGTGACGTTATGGACGAAATAAAAACCAGCTGTAGTACCTAGTTTGTAGTATATAGTAGGTCACAGATAATAGAGATTTATCAATGATTTATTTGAAGCAAGTAAGGCAATGATTGTGACATTCTCTGCAACTTAAATGCTTTTGATTTGATATCATCACTATCCTCTTGTTACTATTCTCTAAGTCTAAGAACCTCCGCTGCATAAATAAATACATATATTTATATGTAATATTTTTTTCAAGCATCATGTGCTGGCTAATAACGCAGTGATGCTTCCTTATTTGCTTGTATGTGCGTGTGTTCGTTCCACTCGTTCAGGTGTGTGGGCCCAGGAGGGGCGCGTCAATGTAACGGTTTACGTCGAAGGCGTGGTGACGATCTACGTCAGCCATGGTGCCCAAGACAAGGCTAGCTTCGTCGCGCCGCCTTCTCTCAAGTCCGAGACATTTTATACCTTGTCTGAGAAAAACTATATTGACAACTCCATCGCTGCTTCCATTCGTGTCGATTTCGGTAGCAAGGCTGCTTCTCTATCGTCGGGTGATCTGGTACAAGCCCCACTCACCATTTCCCTAGATCCTAACCAAGCTGCGCTTCTCGGCCTGGGTGAGTATGTATGTTGTATTTGAATGGCCAAGTCGTATCATCCAATAAGTAAATGATTTGCTGCTGCTCCATCGTTATTACAACTTTATCACTGGCATCTGTCTCGCTGCGCCATACACACACACACACGCACACACACACATATATATATATATACACACGTCCGGTCAGGGCCCCCGGTGCTCGTCTTTGCAGAGCGAGTCGCCCACAGTTTAACACCCCTAAATATACACACACATATTATATATATATATATATGTGTGTGTGTGTGTGCGTATGTGTGTATACATACATCCACGCCATCGGGTGGCGCGTGCACTCGTTACTGGCTGGCTGGGCATTATTTGCATACGAATGGATGAATATACGGATGAAGGAAGCATGGTAGCATGAACACACACGAGCAACGCCTCAGTAATCCATTCCATGCATGCCTGCTGGCATCCATCCGCTTGATGTTATGTAAATGCTCGTACGCCCCGCTAAGTACGTAATGATGATGAACGCCTCCACTTACTTCGTCCTTGTTGCTTGAATGTCTGACTTCTTCCCGACAATGCATATACAATGCATGCAGGTCTAGAACTTACGAGCGTTGGCGGGCGCCGTCGGCTGCTCAGTGAGAAGCACGAGCAGGCCCGCCGCATGGCCCTTGAGTTCCATGAGACCCACCGCTCCGTGCAGGAGATTCGGAGCCTGGTGGGGATCTTCCAGACCCTGGGGGTTACCTCCCTAGGCCAAACCCCAACATCGGATGACCCCGTAATCGTCGACAGAAGTGCTGATAAGGTACACATATACATACACACATTTGCACTCACACACACACATACACACACACACACACACATATATATATATATATATATATCAACCGATATAGCCAATTCCGTACGTAGCCCACTATAACATACGCAACTCCATCCATCCCGATAGCGAGATGCTAACTAGCCAGGTAGCATAACACTGTAGCAAGAAAAAAGCAAACTCCATTGGCGACTACGTACTAAGCACGCATGCATACGTACGCAATCTACCTTTGGAAGTAATGCATCTGTGGCACTACTGCATGTAGTACTCTTCTTTGATGGAAAAGCCTGCTTACTTATTAGAATGATGTATCGTTGTCACCCAAGCAGTACAATTATGTTCTCCAACGGTTTACTCGGTCTGGCTGGAATAGTTGTTTAACGGTCTTTACATGCCGCCTACCTCCTTTTTCATGACATAATCCATATATCTATAGAAGCACATGTACATAGGCACGTGGCTGGGTATTTCTGTATTCGGCGTCTGGACGAGATCGATAGATAGATCGATAGATAGATCGATAGATAGATCGATAGATAGACGACTCTTGCATGGACTTGACGATCGATATGCGTCTACTTTCGCCCCGCCCACAGGACCTTTTCATTGTAAATGGCCAATCGCAAACCATTTCCTCGGTGACATTCGTCTTCTACAGCTCGTCATGCGGTGTGTTCCCAAGTATCAATGCAGCCAAAATTCGACAGTGGTGGTTCGACGCCGGAAAAAATGCCTCAATCACCGGAACTCTACAACGCTACTATGATGTGAGTATTTTTCTGCTGGTTGCTAATGCATCATGATGCTGATGTAGCTACTGGCTGTTGGTGGGTGGGTGAAAAGTGGTGCATGGGGCCAACGGAAACATAACAACCTTACCTATAAGTATTTATATGTCGTGATTGTATGCAGATTCGCTAATAGGCACTATCTCTCTAACAGCATGGACAGCAGGCCCCGTAATAAGGTCACCCTACGGCTGGCTGGCTGGGTAGCTGCAAACAATAAATCTTGTTTGCTTGGCCTTTGCCTGGCAATCTGCCAATTTTCCATCGAAACCCAGCCCACCTATCGAACATGCATATAAAAATATCCTTACTGTCAATTAACTTTGCGAATAAGACGCAAGTAGCTATATATAACCGTATATGCATCTAGGTACATAGTGTGTATGTATATAATGTACATGTGTGCAGCCTGCTTCCATGCGTGCAAACATGCATGCATGTTGAGTTTACTCCACATTCATATTTTTGTACATTGCTTGTACACTAGCCTTTCTAAATTTACCTACCTATATCTGACATATATATACACGCACTTTCTCCCGCAGACCTGTTCCTACAACCAGCTCCGGTTCCCCAAAGAGAACAATTATGTATTTGATGTGGACATTCCTTGCACCGGAGTATCTCCCTTTGGTCGCTACGATCTCAGAACGGGTTACGGAAATGGCTTTACGCTTGACAATGAGTTCAGTGTCTTCTCAGTGGTGGCTAGGGATTTCATGAGGGTAAGTTATTTCTAAAATACTTAGAACTCTATATTAGATGGATAGCTGATGGATGCATGGATGCATGGGCGCTCTAATCCGCATGTATTGAAAAAGGTGTTATTACTCTGTGCGTGGGCGACTCGCCCTGCAAAGACGAGCACCGGGGGCCCTGACATGTATGTATGTTTGCTCCTAGTAATTAAAGGGCTCGCGACCAATGACAGATAGATCAGGGACGAATGAATTTAATCATCATCATGACGTAAACCGGAATGTGCATACCTAAAATGAAAAATCATAGCTAGATATGTACAGTTATTGGAAAACGTACGAAAGGTTAACACATCTTATTTTCCTTTCTTTCATGACGGCCGCGACCCTTGCCATCAGCGCACCAATTACCAACTTTCCTTTGAGTGGATGAACTTCCGCCGCAAGATCTACATGTTTCCCTTCGATTTCCAGACCACTTGGTTTGGCCGGCCAGGCATGGTGAGCGGATGTTTATGCATCCAACGTATGTACGACAATGTAATCGAATTAAGACAGATAGCTCGCATCATACAATATTTATATATATATATATATCTCGACCGGTCGGTGCATCTAACACACACACACATCTCACATTGACATATCCAGGTTTCGTACCGTACGAAGCGAGTGTATCCATAAACACGAACATGAATATACGTATATAGGTATTTATGTATGTACAGATAGATAAATACAGATCGATCATATTGTAAAAAATCGATTTTGAGATTGAGATAATAATTAAATAAATACACTATCATTATACAGACCATGCATACAATATATTGGGTTATGGGGGTGGGTTGGAGGCGGGATAAGGTTCGGGATGCCTAGCCCCCAGGAGGGATAATATAAGGGAGTAGGCGCTTGTGGGTAATACATATACATATATGTATATATACATACATACATATATATACATATAAACTGTGTGTCTTCTGTGTGTCTTTTTCAGGCTCTTGCTAGTTCAGTTTTGTGTTGGAGGAGAGTGGTCCCTTTCTTTGTGCAGTTAGTCGCCCCCTGTTTTCTTTTGGTCCCTCCTCGTTTTCGTGGTGCTCCTCAGTGCTCTGTTAGTGGCCAGGCTAGAGCCTCTGAGTCTTTCTTTGCTCTAGCTGGTCTTAGTGAGAGGGGGAGCACGTGGCAGGACAGACAGACAAAGCCACGTGCCCCTCCCCTGCGCTGTGGCTCGGTCCGGTCAGGCCCCTTGGTGCTCGCCCTTGTAGGGCGAGTCGCCCACAGTGTAACACCCCATACATATAAACACATATATAAGGGTGTTACACTGTGGGCGACTCGCCCTGCAAAGACGAGCACCGGGAGCCCTGACTCCGTGCGGTGGTGAATATATGTATATATATTTTTGTTTTTCACTACCCCACGGAGCAGCAGGCTATCTACGTAACGCTGTATACATGCATGTTAATTGCCTTGCTTCTGCTGCCACATTACTATTGTTATTATTATGATTATTATTATAACTATTCTCATCAACATCATCATCATTATTGCCGCCCGGATATCCATCCTGCATGCATGCAGGGCCAACTGGGATGCAACTTCGGCTCGGAATGCAGTACCTGGATTAACATCCCGATGAACTCGGACAGGCCAGACGTGCCGTTCATCTTCCAGGAGCTAGGTGAGGACGTTCTAGGTCCTCACGACGTTCTAGGTCCTCACGCATATCGCGTGCACGCGCGCGCGCGCACACACACACACACACACAGACACACACCACGTACGCGGGATCCACTCACGCATCCATACATCGAGTTCCAATTCATGTCGTACCTAGCTAGCCAACACGCACGTAAACAAAACAAATACGTAAGCACGTGCATCCCTTGTAACGGGGGACTTCGCACCCCAGCATCACGCGCTATTGCACCAGTGTTACATTGGTGCAAACTGCTAGGATCTGATCTAAGTCGAACCCGGACTAGCGCACACTGGTTGAACAGTTCGCGATAGGATGCGCATGAATCCCGTCAGCCATAAGGTGGATGCCCGGGTTGGCGCTGCGTCAGGGTTACGACCCGCCGCAATTAGCAAAGAAAAGCTGCGGTAATGCCGGGAAAACAAAAGAACCCCATCCGTCGGGTGCAAAGCGCAAGCTGCCCTACGGGGTGCCAGGGGCGCCCGAGGACGTTCGCTGCAAGGCGGGGAGGATTGTAACGGGGGACTTCGCACCCCAGCATCACGCGCTATTGCACCAGTGTTACATCCCTCGCATACATATATAGATTGGTTTTATAATAAGTTAATGTATGACGTATTCTCTGTGCTTGCTATTGATATACTTCATGGCATTTTTACTTCCGTCCGTTCATTCGTGTCATATATTACATACTAATGAGAAGCGCATACATGTCATCCTGCGTATGTGCGTGCCCTTGCATAAATGCGTGAGGGAAGGCCATAACATTGGCCTGACTCACTCATCTCGTGATATCTGCAACGGTGGGAAATGCTGGAACGATGAGACTGGCGACCCATCGGACCCCATGGGATCTGTTTGGATCAATGACCGAGACAAGAACATCGCCTGCTTGAATGCGCCGCAGGTTCGTCAGATCTTGACATTACAAAATAAAGCAGCAGCATGTGGCATCCCTCTTGTGCCTTTAATCGTTCCCGGATCCGGATGGATCCTTTTGATTGCTTAATTATAAGGCATGCATACAGCGCATGCAGACATGATAAACAAGCATCACGGCTTCCTCGCTTGGTTTATATGTGCGTACATAACAATATTTTCAGCTACATATATACATACGCACGTGGCAGGACAGATAGACAAAGCCACGTGCCCCTCCCCTGCGCTGTGGCTCGGTCCAGTCAGGACCCCCGGGGCTCGTCTTTCCAGGGCGAGTCGACCACAGTGTAACACCCCTTAATACGCACCACGTCATATCAGGATCCTAACTATCTACTCACCAAATAACAGATAGATAGATCACGCAGCTGCCCATCGTAGTTAGGGCATACGCATGTACACACGTACATACGTACGTACACACAGTGGCACGCATCTATCTCGGCGGGCAAGCATGTTGTCCAAAGGCGTTTAGCTGCTGCTGCATACAAACATACGTGCCGCCATACGTGCAGCAGCACAGTGACACTGACACCAATGATATATTACACCACGACGACGGACGCATGCACCACTGGAATAATTACACTGATGACGGAACGAATAATGGCCGTGCGTGGCGCGAATAATATGCATTCCATATTATTGTGTGCATGCGGTTGTGTGCGTATACATGTGTATACCGGTATATCTGTATACATGTATACATATGTGTATCAGGGTTCTTCAAGGGGGCAGCTGTTTGTTCCGGGGTTCCCCGGAGCCCTAAAAATTCTTTTCCGGGAGGGCCCCCGGAACTCTACCTAGTTACGCCCTAAAACGTTCCGGGGGGCCCCGGAACGTGCACAAAACTTTCTCGGGACACAACTCGTGCTTATTACATGGTAAATATTTTTCCAGCAAAGACAATTTTCATACCTTAATAAAGAAATACATTAAATTGTTTTCCTGGCAGCTGTCGGTTTTTGCTACCCATATACCCACGGCAATACCCGGCATCAGCAGCTTATGAACTAACACAGATACCAGCTTCCCTAGCTCTCTTAATCTGCTTCATTCTCTTCCTCTCCATCCGAGATATACTTTGTATTTTGCTTGCTTTAAGCTAACACTCGTTGGCTTGAGAAACTTAGGAATTTGCTTGGCTAGCTTTACCCAAAATATCAATGCTAGAAGTCCTGTGGGTAATGTTCTAACTGCTTACAAATTAGCTTATAATTTATCCTTAGCTAATAAAAGTGTAATGTGTTTTTTGCTTTTCCTAAGCGTCAAGCTGTCAAGCATGCATCAGTAATCCCCGGAGCATGGCCTTACTTTAAGAAAATTTTCTCCGGGTACACCCGGAAAAGAGCATTTTTCTTCACGGGGCACTATTTGTCTGCCCCCGGAAAGCAGCACTTCACACGTCATGAAATTCCCGGGGATCCCCGGAGCAGACCCAACACTTTTACGGGCATTTTCCCAAAATTCTAAAAATTTCCGGGCCCCGTCCGGGGTGAAGTACCCTGATGTGTATACACATATGTATATACCGGTATATCTGTATATCTCGTATACCGGTATATCTCCCACGGTATACATATATGTGTGCGTTGTGTGCGTATATTCAACACATGCACGAATAATATTATGTGAACATGCACGCAGGCGTACAAGGCTGGCTGGGCGACAACCATCAAAAACGGCCACATCAGCGCCTTTTCCGATCTGCGTCCGGGCATGTCGAGGGATTTCGTTTTGCCCGCTATGGCATATAACAAGAGCAACATGCTGCGCATCGTTACGGACCAGGGCAAAGCTGTCGTAGATGAGTTCGTTGAGCCGCCGCAGCGCGCACTATTTGTGTCTTACAGGTATGTATGTTCATGGTTATTGCTGTTCATGTATTCGGAGCTATTCGTAAAGAACGCCATACGTATACGCCATATACATGCATGCATGCACGTATGAATAATATGTATAATTAATTTACGTGGCGCAATTTAATATACGACAGTTTTCATACGTGTCATGGAAAGCAGCCTAATAAAGCAGAAGGGGGAAGGGCCTACGTAGCCTACATACCGGATGCCGACATATATATAAAATCGCTAATAATAATAAAACCCATGCATGTACCAAGTTTCATCATTATTGTTGCATGGTGCGTGCATGCAGGGTCCGCCAGAATGCTTCTGGCACTTACGACTCCGCTTTGAATGAAATTTGGAACAACCGCATCTGGTACGCACGCTTACTGATATGCAGCTCCCAACCATCTGCTGGGTTGCATAGATATATAATTGTATATAATATATGGATACAGCTACACGGATAGGGGATCGCCTGCCTGAAAATATGTATATCTATATGTCGTCATCACTTCTTAAATATGCGCACTTTTGAAACAGAGGGGGGTTCTTTAATTAAAAAAATATATAAAAACATATCGATTGAGAAGAGGGTAAGATCGAGAACCGAACAGCACGCGAAGCCATTGCATTTTAATTGTTTATTATGCAACTATACATATCGATTATTGATTGCAGGGTGCACCAGTTTGATGATACGGCCAACGGCATGAGGTCCTCGTGGTCCCCAGTCGTCCTGAGTGCGCTCACGGACGACATCCCTGCGCCGGACGTCCCCGGCTGGGGCCCTCTGCCTCGTAACTTCACGCAGCAGCTTCCTGCGGACCTGGGAGGCCTCATTATCCGCGTGAAGAGCAAGACGCCGTTGGCCGCTACCGTGTCTGTGTGCCGCTACCTGAAGGCAAATGAGTCGGGGAGCTATGAAATCTGCAGCGATGGTCTGGACAACGACTGGTACGTAAGCATGCATGCACTCTGTATGTACGTGTTTGTGTATTCTGTGGAGCGAGCGAGTCTACTCGTGCGCAGCAGGATCCCGCCTGGTGAATTTATCTTTATGCATGTCTAGTTAAATGCATGTGGATATGTCGTGATGCATTTATACTTCATCTAAGCTACGTAGATCTTATATGCAACCCCTGCTGCACGGCGTGCACATGCATGCACACACACACACACACACACATATGTATATATATATATATATGTTGACATACACCTGCATTATATCTAATTGAACTCCTACAACTTCCTTATTACTTGCGTTCATGTGCGTTATTTGCTGTGATGCTTGCATGCATTTACGCATGCAGTGATGGGCTGGTCGATGCGATGGACCCTGATTGCGCAAATTTCCTCATCAAGAGGTTGCCACCGCCATGCTGATGACGGAAATTCATTTTTCCGCTTGGCTGGAATGATAATGTTCCAGATGAATGAAGCTGCTGGCATGTTAGCTCTATCTCTCCGTAAATAGAGTTCATGTATGTGGATGCAAAGCTATCTTAGCTATTATCTTTCATCAATCCGCTTCAGTCAAACCGAAATAAAGACATTCGCGATTCACGATTGTTTGCGGGTGTCCAGTTATTATCTACTTGGTTTTGTGTATATATGTACGTACGTATATTGTAGTATCCTGGGGTATCGTACTGTAGGTGCACATGTATGTACATACACATGAATGCGTTGGCGCCTCCTTGAAGGCACTGTTTTCTCATGCATTCATGCACACCTGCTATCTATCTCGTACGTAGATAGCAGCAGCTGATGATGGGGCTCCAGCGAGTGGAAGGTTCTCAATCGGCGACAATTAGCTAGCGGCGGGTGGCATGCATGAATACATGCACGTGTACATGGAGATGATGGCTTATGTGCATGTATGTCTCGATCTGTAATAAGAAATGGATGGACGCATGGATGGCCAGCTACTGTCGCTGCTGCAGCGGCAAGCAGCAGATCGCAGCGGCGGATGCAGTCGATATGTATTCATCCGTCCATATAAATAGATAGATCTAACGCAACTGCTACCTACCGGCGGGGTCCAAGCAATCTGACCGCCGAGAAAATGAAGAGTTAAGTAATCAGGTACCCATTTATGTTATACATCTGCTGTTAGTTAGCATGCATGCTACAACAAAGCACGTTGAGCGTTCAGCGAAAAAAACGTACGTTGGTGAAACTGGCGATCTACCTGCTGGAGCAAGCCGCACCAGCCAGCAGTCCACTCCACATATGCATGGATTGATTGTCCATAATAAACGTATGCGTGCATTTATGAGACTTCATTCAGTTGATCATCTATCGCGTAGATAAATATAAACACGGTACGCAATGCAGCTGCGAGGATGATGAGAGATGGGTGTGCACACGCGGTTGTATGCTGCTGGATACATCTAACCCTGCCTGCTGGCACCCGTGATGATGAAAAGGGCATTCCACACGCAGTACCGACGTAGTAGATGGATCGCGGATCCATCTACTACGTCGGTACTGCGTGTGGTACGTGAGGGGTGCTCCATAACACCCGTGAGATCATCATCATCATGAGGAGGTTAGTATGGCTGGAAGGATCGCAGTACATACAGCATAATTTATGGGTGTCAAATCCAACCATCTTCATAGAATGCATCATCCGTCTATGCGTGTGATCATGTTTCGATGAACAATACACCAGACATCACCCGTGTTAGGTCCTCGGGATGCATGCGCGGCATGCAATTGGAATGTATGTACTTAAGTTGCCGTATGCATGCAGAGTGTTGGGGTGTTACACTGTGGGCGACTCGCCCTACAAAGACGAGCACCGGGGGGCCTGACCGGACCGAGACACAGCGCAGGGGAGGGGCACGTGGCTTATACACGCGGCCATATATATACCTATAAACATACATATATACATACAGACAAAGCCACGTGCCCCTCCCCTGCGCTGTGGCTCGGTCCGGTCAGGCCCCCCGGTGCTCGTCTTTGTAGGGCGAGTCGCCCACAGTGTAACACCCCAATACACAGGGTGAAAATGTGCTTCATTCGTTGATGCCGGGGACGCCACGCAAAGAGATCTGCTTCGACTGTACGCGGCAGCTGTCATGGACTGGAATGCCTTCTGCTGGATCGATTAATCAAGGGCCTCAATGTATAGATCGCTCATCACTAGCCTCATCAGGACATCAGGTACGACTAGCATTGACTGGAACGCACGCATATCTAGGTGACGAAAGGCAATTCCTTGATATCCTGTAATTAATCAGCTGAATATGCATTCTACTATTTAACACATACAAGGTATATATACTATTCAGCTGTTTGGCGGATTATTTTTGTTCAGGGTTT
Organism: Volvox reticuliferus; assembly: GCA_019650235.1. NCBI lineage: Eukaryota > Viridiplantae > Chlorophyta > Chlorophyceae > Chlamydomonadales > Volvocaceae > Volvox > Volvox reticuliferus. Next base: position 637,262 of record BNCP01000010.1, on the reverse strand, counting down.
CGTTTGTTTATGGATGGGATTTGTTTGTTTATTATTGTTTGGTGATTTTTCGTGGCTTGCCGGTTGCCGGCGTGCTCTCGCGGTAGTGACCTCGCTTGCGCACTACCACTCGCTTTTTCCGTTCGCGTCGCGTTTAAGGTTCCTTGTCATTTTCGTCTCCCTGCCTCCGGCAGCAGTCTGTTGCGCATTGGGATGTTTTTATTTGGCTTGTGGTTATTAGCGAAGGGCAGCAGCGAGCTTGGGAGTAACAAATAAACTCGCTCAAATAGTACTGCCGCACCAAACCAAAATGCGGATTTGGATCTATCCGCCCTGATCGATCGCCCTTCCCGTTTACGTGATGCATGATGATTCGCTTACATCCACTGAACGTGCGCCGATTAATGCACGCAAGCAATTATTATATCATGTACGTACATATCAACACGACAGGTAGGATTATTTGTAACCAGCATGAAAAAGCGGTTCATATCTACAAACGTACAACAGAATATGGTTCGTTGGAACGAAAGGCAGCAGGACGAGCATTATTGTGACGGAACATGCGGCTATACGGCTTACTTGTACGTATGGCCGACCCTAGGGCCATATATATTAACAAGTAACTCCATCCCGCCATCCGGCTGTTTGTCTGACTGCTGACAGCGCATATAGATAGGTAGGCCTACTTAGCCCAGTAGTAGGACACATGCATGTTTATTAACTTGGGGGGAGTCTAGGTACCACGAAAACGAGATGCATGTAAAAGGCCCTGTCGGTAGGAGGCAAGGGGAGGGCAAAAGGCATCCTATCTGGAAGGTGAAGCCGCATGTACGAAACGTTGATGAACGACGAAACGGAAACGCTCTAAGTGAAAAACGCTCCCTTGGGTTGATTAATTAATTTGGTAATTACGCATGATTTATTATAAATGCGTTAATAAAGATCAGCACGCGTAGCACTGAACAAAGGCAATCGCGGCCATGGCCGAACGCCCAGCGGGTTGCTTGCTGCTGCTAGCTGCAATCTTACTCGTGACAATGGCCTTCGCTGGATTTTCAGGTACGGAAAATATATCCAGATTCATCATATTAATAAGCAATATGAACATTAAATGTGATATATACGGTCCCTTGCATCGATGGGCGGGGGCCCGCCGATCGAGCGGAACGAGCACGGCGCGCGGAATGCAACCAGAGAGCCGGTTGTTTATCATGCTTCAAGAAATATACAGTTGATCTTTTGAGACTAAAACTTGGCTTGATTACTTTATAATGAGCGAGTGATGACGTGGCTGCTATGCATGATTGGGCATACATACATTCATGTTTCACGGGATGATGACCACTCGTCGAATCATGCAAAATATTAAAGTTTTTTCTCGCGCACGCAGGCGCAGCGGCCCAAGATTTGGCAAATAATAATGTAAACGTAACAGTCTTCGTTGAAGGTATGTGCGTAAATCCTTTTATTTTATTATTTATTTCCGTTATACACAATCGATCAGCTTGTGGAAATGTTTTTGCAAATGGTTTTTAGCACAATTTCAATGTTTATTAGGTCGGTTTATTTAGCTCTTAATAACAATGCATGCATGATATATAATGACCTATAATGACCTGATATATATATATATATATATATATATATCAGGTAGGTCATTATATATTTGGGACGACGTTCCTCATGCATGCATTGTTATTATATTATATATATTTTTTTCATCACTCTCGCTCGATCTACATCGAGCGAGAGTGATGAATCGATTGATGACATGCATGGCAACAACCTGTGCCGATAGCTGTATGTATGTCGGCAACCCTGCCTGCATATATATACGTGCGTGTGCATTCACCTTCGTAAATGTAAATGTGTAGCCTTGCACTTCCCTTCACTGTGTCATCAGGCACTGTCCTGGTTTACGTCTCGCATCAAGCTCCTAGCAAGTCTACCATTCGTCCGCCGGATACTCCCGACGTCATTTACACCTTGGCTGATAAGCAGCAGGGGGAAGAAACAACCGTAGCAGCTTCTGTCCGCGTTAATTTCGGCAAGAAGGCTGCATCCCTGAAGACCGGCGATATCGTGCAAGCCCCCATTCGACTGCTGCTGACACAGCAGCAAGCTGAAGAACTTGCTGTGGGTGAGCATCAAGACGTATGTTTCATATATAGGACGGCCAAACTGTTTTCGTTGCATGCATATACACACATGCATACATGCACATTAGATGTGGGTGCCCCGCCGAACTACAGCGGAAGACAGGGACTGCCAGGCAGTGACCACGGCTGAAAGCAAATAAAGCTTTCGTATCCATCCCACACACACCTTACCAGCCCGTCGATAGATGCATGCGTCAACGAAGTACTATATATCGTGACGGCATACATGCAGCCGTACACACGGGACTAGGATGGGGGCGAATTCCACCATTACAACTACTGGCATCCTGATGAATCATTTCCACCAGTGCCAGGCACACCAGCCAGCCAGGCCGTAGATAGATGCAATTTCACAACCGCTCGCTCGATATTTCAACGCCGCTACCTCGCTCACCAGCCAATACATACATACATACATATATATATATATATATACATATACATATCAAATAACAAAGTAATCACTCGTAGCAGCGCTTCTATGGTTAGTTGCGTCTTGGAATCTTAGTTAATGCATGTTTTATTAACGGATGATGCATATCCCCCAAGCTATTTCATTTATCTATCCATGATGGTGAATGCAATGGCGCTCTGTCTATCACCACCTACCCCCAGATGCATCCAGCTCTAACAGCAGCAGCAGCGAAAGGCGGCTGCTCAGCGAGGCTCACCAACAAGCTCGCCGCATGGTGCTGGACTTCCACAACACTCGCCGCTCCGTGCAGGAGATGCAGACTCTGTTGGGGCTCCTGAATACGCTGGGTATGACATCGTTGGATCAAGTTGTTTCATCGGATGACCCCCTTATCATCAAGAGGACGGTTGACAAGGTCCGTTAATAGATAGATGTGGGGATAGATGTTTGCGAAATGCTACATATTATAGGGGTAGGTACGTATGTAGGTACTGTAGTAGTTGAGAGCCGCAAAGGCCTCTCGAGATGTTGATGGCGTGTATCTGCACATATATGTTGTGCTATAGTGTACGACTACTACACTCCCCCCCCCTCTGGAGGGCACGTCTCGGGCGCTAAGGCCCCATCAATCGATGTTAACCATTGCCTACCCTGGCCATGGGAAGGTTTGTACTCAATCCCACGTCGCGACATGCTCCAGCATCATGCGCCCTAGCTCTCATGGGTTTTCCTAATATCAGACTTATTAGCCTTCAACTACTCTCCAACTTTCCGTTGGGAACCTGAATCACGTCAGATTCGAGACATCACTGTCCGTAGGTATCAAACCGGCGACCTCAGGATTTGAATCTGACATTCCGTCTCGCTACCATTGTAGTAGTTGAGAGCCGCAAAGGCCTCTCGAGATGTTGATGGCGTGTATCTGCACATATATGTTGTGCTATAGTGTACGACTACTACAGGTACGTACATATATGGACCGGCAAGGTGATGAACAATGGGCAGGTACACTAGATAGGCATACGTATGCGATTTGACCAAATGCGTAGTGCGGGTCAAATAAGAATAATGGTCGTTTTATCACTGCTGCACACTTTGTCTCACTCATTGTCTCTCACTCGTCGTCACGCACCATTATCGTTTATTATTCCCGCCCTACTGTTGTTATCGATAAACATGCATGCATATATACACATGATGCCCACCGCAGGACATGTTCATAACAGGCGGTGTGCAGCAGAACATAACCTCGCTGACATTCGTCTTCAAGAGCTCATCGTGTGGAGTACACCCTGCCCTAAATGCGGCCAAGATACAGCAGTGGTGGTTCGACAATGGCGACGATGCACCGATTGTTGGCAGCCTGCAGCGCTATTACAATGTACGGCACCATCTGTAACAGCCTACCTGGTACCTTACGAAGAGACCACTAGCCCAGGATGGAGGTGTTGATAAACACCATGCATCTGCTGCATGCATGGACGTATGTCTTATCTTCCGATAGGGACTTTATTTGCTCTGGCTGATACACCTTTGTGATAGAGATACAGTACGTCGCAAGCCGACTTCTATATATCTATCTAGCATACGCTAACAGCCAGCAGGTTAGTGCTCTCATTCATTCTGTCGTCGAATGAAATCACATGTTTTTACAGCCGGCGGCTCGCTCGCTTATTGTATTTTTCTCCAGACAGAGCACCACGGAGTATATATACATCATATATATGTATATACTCGCTATACGTTGTCACCAGCATCATCTATCAATCCAGGTAACATGCATGCATCTGCCTGCATATATGCTTGCAGTCGTGCACGTACAACCAGCTCACCTTCAAGAAACAGGACAACTTGGTGTTTGATGTCGACATCCCCTGCACCGGGGCGACACGTTACGGCAAGTACAACCTGAAGACTGGAAGCAAAAGCGGTGATAACGAGTTGTACGGTCTGGCCGAGCTTGCGAAGCAATATATAAAGGTAGGTGACGAACAAGTTGCATGAACGGGCGAGGTAGCTTTATCCTACGGTCCTAAACAGGAACTACCTAACAAACCGTTGGGCCTAGCGTGTCCTTTTATGTGTGTGTCCTTGCCATCACCAGCAGCGCATGCATGCCATTATGTGGCTTGATTGGCTGTCTGTTGAAAGTGTTGCTGCAGTTATCGTACACAGTACGGCACCAATAAATAACACAATGTAAAATGCATAATAAAGCACCATCTTAGCATCTATCTCGAGGGGCCTTCTGCACTCAATCGCTGCAATTCTATCTGGTTCCATTCTCCGTCATCACTGGCATGCACGCAATGAAGCGTTCATTCGTGTATACATGCGATCGTTACAAGTACATACACACACATACATAAGTGTTTTATGGATAAGGCGTGTGTAGTAGTCGTACACGGTACGGCGCACACAAGCACAATTTACGGTGCAAAAAGCATTACTTATTTCCGCATCTTGAGAGACCTTTTCGGCACTCAGCTACTACAGCGTGCGTAGAAATCTAGGACGTGATGATGAATTCCCTCGCTCCTCGTTTCGTTCCCAACCCCATTCAGTGTATTATTATTCGTCTCTCGGATCAAATTATCGATTGCAGAATACCAGCAGTGCACTGCTCAAGCAATGGCCAAGCTATCGGCGAAAGATCCTGATTTTTCCGTTTGACTGGTACACGTCATGGTCCGGATTCGCTGGCATGGTAAGGAAGTAAAGGCCACCAGGGATTGGGATTGATTATGATGAACAGCTCAATTAATAGGTGACTAGCTATTTTTTTCTAGGAAGCCATCGTCGTCAGGATGCACGCGTGATTACATACGCGATGCCGCCTTCATACGTATATGGTCCGTCCTGCTGTTTGGATGGAATCCGACATGCATACATGTAATCTGCACAAATCAACGGCATGTACGTGTGTATGCAGGCCATGGTGGGCTGTGCCCCCGATCAAGACTGCCTCACGTGGATTAACCCAGGCATATCGGATGATAGACCGGATATGCCGGTGATCTTTCAAGAACTGGGTACGTAAGTGTGTGCGTCGGTCCTGCATGGAAACAGTGTACGTACGTACTACTCCTCTCATGCGCGTACCAGCTATCAGGTAGATACATAACGAACGGAGTTGACGTGATGAACTATCTGAATGAAATATGGCTAGATATAGACCGGACTGTCTCCGTAGCACACCATATTACAGAAAAACTGGCGAAATGAGATGTTCAATCACCTCAGATAACTCTTGCAGTTAGTCCGGCAAAGGCTAATTACAAAACAGCAAGCTCAGCCCTTATGTATGTCAAGATCTGACCGAATTAAAGCAACTTCACAACGACAACAACAGCAATATTATTATTGTTATATTAATATTATTAATTAATTAATATTATTGATTAATTAATATTATTAATTAATTAATATTATTGATTAATTAATATTATTATCAATATGATGATGATAGATGATATGCGCACGTGCGCACGTTAGAAAATGTGTGACTTTCATATATAGATGATGAGCATGCATTTATTGCCGAATTATTACCAACATTAACCGGGCCTTCGCTCTCTCAGCACATGGCATGTGCCTTTATTATTCATGTATGTGTTCTCAGGTCATAATATCGGCCTAGTTCACTCCGCCCGGATCGTTTGTGAGGGAAGTAAATGCTGGAAAGACGAATACGGCGACCCAACTGACCCCATGGGCTCCACCTGGGCTAATAACCCCCAGAAGCAGGTCGTGTGCACCAACGCGCCGCAGGTACGTGCCTGGGAAAGCCAGCTGTCTATCTGCTCTACCTACATGTATAATATATATATGTGTGTGTATTGATGATGATAATGATAGATGACATCGAACAAAGCAACGTGGCATCCGCTAGCCATTATTATAAACCGCATGTTATTGTATTGTGCCGCATGTATGTACGTAACACTGCAGTCGTACAAAGCAGGCTGGTCCGCCACAATTCCAGGCGGCCACCTTCGAGCGTTCTCCGATCTGACTCCTGGAGCGCCTCGGGTCTTCAACCTGCCCGCCATGAGCCTGAACAAAACCAACATGCTGCGCATTATCACGGATGAGCGTAATCCCAACATTGGGGATAAGTCAGAACAACCTCAGCGCGCGCTCTTCGTGTCGTACAGGTTCGCACTTAACTATTGCTAAGTCTACGATGTTATCTAATATTAATCTTATTATTTGTGCACATACATTAGCCGGGACCCAATTAAGTCCATTGTCTAAGGTTTTGCTGCTATTTAGGGGATTTCTCGCTGGGGATGTTCTGGGGCACCAAATCACGTGCGTGCCCTCTTATTATATGCTTTGATCAAGCATAATAAACTGGGATGGGGGGCGGAAGGGAACGGGAGAGGGCGGGAGTGAAGATGAAGGATAGGGTGGCAGGGAGGGAAGCAAAGGGAGGGAGTGACAGCAAAACCCTAAGTAGCGATCGATTGCGACTGCATCGACCACCTCCATCTTCGTTCTATCTGTCTGTCTATTGATCGCCGGTTATTTGTAAGTACAGCACGTACATCCTGACGACATGCTTTATCAGTACATCAGCACATCTAACCTACCCATTAATTTTACTCAGAGCAGAATGGTACGTACTTACCGTTCTGCTGTGAGTTTTAGTACAATTGCGTCGGAATATAATTTGGCGTGGCATCTCCATGCTGGAGTCTTCACCTTCGAGTTTTGGGCCTCATTATAAGGCGCCCATTATATGGCGCCCGGCGAGCAGCACGGAGATTTTGTTTCATCTTAGGATATCCGTTATCCAGTAGAATGCGTGAGTTATCTCCCCCCTCCTTCTCCATATATATCCGCTGTTTTAATGGGGCACTCATCATGCTTTTATATATGCATTTGACTACCGCTTTCAATGCTGTAACTCCCAGAAGTGTTCGGTGGTTGTGCGGGGACTGGGGCCTGCCGCCCCAGTTCCCCGCACTTCCACCGTCTTGGTGTACTGGGGTCCAAAGTAGATTCACTGCCCCAGTTCCCCACACTTCCACTTGCCATAGATGTTTCACCCTAGGTATTCCTTTGATTTTTCTCTTAGTTGTTTGTGGTGGTGTGTATGTAGCTAATATTTTGGTTCAACATTTTCCCACGTTGTAGTCCAGGGGGGGCATCCAGGCCGCCCTCCATCTTCATCATATCCCTCCTTTATTTGGCATTCATGGCTCGCACTGTCCATATGTGTACATTTATTTAGCTTCGATGCGCCATCCATGAGTTTGGAAATACGACTTATTAAAGAAATAAGTGGGAGCTGCACTGCGTGGCAGCAGCACCCTGCAGTGGGAGCTGCTGTAGTATCCTGGGGTATCTCATGGCTAATATCCAGGTTGGCCAGTGGCATCCTTGGATCGAGCCTTTGCTTTAGGCGGATATGACAGAGATACAACAGCTCCACCATGCATCAGCGGCAGCACATGGCAGCTGCACCCCTTGCAAAATCCAGCAAATCATCGATGGATGAAAAAATCGTTATCGTCTTCTAGCTAATCAAATGAAATTAGCAGTATATTGTACTCTCTTCATGATTAACTTTTTTCTTTATTTTTTAATGGCCATTTAGCCTATAAATAATATATAGGCTAAAAATATATAGTAAATATATTAAATAATCCAAACTGACTTAATATCCACTACATAACTTTATATTGCTTTAGGGTTTTCCTGAATCAGACAGGTTTTCGTTAATTATTCCATCCATAATTAAAAATGAATGAAAAATAGAGGTATAACAATACGAATTCATGGGCTCCAAAATAAACTTTCAAAATCAGTGGATATTATACCAAAGAGCTTGGCAGGTAAGGGGAATCTAGTACTTTGTCCGGATCAGCGATAAATTACATGAGCCAATATTGTTTTGAAGTTATTCATCCATTTATTGGATTGCTTTGCCTAATATAAATCTATGCAGAAATAACCAACCTTAAAGATCTGAAATCGGAATAAAATAATGATCAATCTTATGAGTATGAGCTGCCTAAACATCGTGTAAATAATCATGGCAACTGAAATTCTTAAAAGTTAATATTTTTTGCATTTTATGCAAAATGGATACGGCAAAATATCTACAAAAAATGTTGATTGCAGGAGTGATAATGCAGTTAAACTTGGTGCCGCTGTTGAATGTACTCATATGGCTAGCAAACCCTTGGGTCTAAATTAAATTTAGGGTATCACGTGGCAGCTGCACTGCACTGCAGCAGCACCATGCAGTGGCAACTGCACCATGTGGCAATGGCAGCACACTGCAGCAGCAGCACGCAGCAGCAGCACAGTGCGGCAGCCGCAGCAGGTGGCAGTGGCCCCACATAGCAGCAGCACACAGCAGTGGCAACATGTGATAATGGCAGCGCATGGCAGCGGCAGTGAGTGGCAATGGCAGTGCACGGCAGCAGCAGCATGCAGCAGAGGCAGTGCGCAGCCATTGGCACTCACTGCCGTTGCCATGCGCTGCCATTGTCACATTTTGCCACTGCTGTGTGCTGCTGCTGCTGCTGCTGCACGGTGCCGCTGCCACACACTGCCGCTGCTGCTGCATAGTGCAGTTGCCATGCACTGCTAGCTGCTGCCTTGGCAATGGCAGTGCACAGCAGCAGCAGCATGCGGCAGAGGCAGTGCGCAGCAGTGGCACCAAGCGGCACCTAGCAGCAGTGCATGGCAACTGCACTATGCGGCAGCAGCGGCAGCACGCGGCACCAGCACCGTGCAGCAGCAGCAGCACATGGCAGTGGCAGCACGCGGCAATGGCAGTGCACGGTACCGGCAACATGTGGCAGCGCCAACATGTGGCAGCTGCAACACACGGCAGCAGCAGCGTTCTGAAATCACATTTAGAATTATATTAGATTATTATTATTACTATTATTATTATTATATGGAGACTTACCTGAGCTTACCCTTCGCGAGCAGAATGGCAAAGGTGATGTTGGCAAGATCCAACAAATTGCTGAAGCTCCAAGTTTGGCAGCCAAAATGCGTAATATCTATACAAATTGCGGGCTATAGATGAAGCGGTAGCTATAATAGCGGACAATAATTGCTGTGCAATACAGATTAACTGTCAACTGAATGTTGTAAGGATATTTCTTTCTAGACCCATTAGCAGGCCATTGACTAGAAACATTTTATATCCTAAACAAAAATAAAACCTTTAGAGCATGAATCTTGCAGGGCTGGCCAGTGCCCTGCAGGATACATAGCTACTACATGCAACAAAAGACTGAAAACACCTAGCTAAAGAGGTCAGGAAATGCTTTAAATAGCTTAAAAATTGCCCAACAGAAATCATTTCATTTTCGTCGCGACGGCATAAATTCCCGAGGGCCTTACACTACTAGGTCTCCTTACAGGGGCGGACGACTGTATAAATTCCCAGGGGCCTTACACTACTAGGACTCCTTACAGGGGCGGACGACTAAACAAATTCCCAGGGGCCTTACATAAACGATTACATAACCGACAAAAAACTATAATAACAAAAACGAAATAAACTAAATAAAAAAACTAAAAGCAACTAAAAATTACTAGACTAGCTAATAAAAGCGGTAGCAATAATACCTTTGGATTATGAATCCTGCAGGGCTGGCCAATGCCCTGCAGGATACATTGCTACTACACGAAACGAAACACTGAAAAAACCTAGCTAAAGAGTTCAAAAATGCTTTTAATAGCCTAGAATTTGCCAAACAAAAGTCAGTGCATTTCCCTCGCGATGGCAAAAATTCCCGAGGGCCGTACATGGCTGGCACTCCTTACAGGGACGGCTGAATGTACAACAATTAACTAAATAAACTAAAAACAACGAAAAAATAAACTAAAAGCAACTAAAAATGACTAGGCTAGCTAATAAAAGCGGTAGCAACTAGGCTAGCTAATAAAAGCAGTAGCAAATAACAAGACATTACCAGAGCAAAATGTGATTATTGATGGTGTGAGGTGGCCAGCCATTACATACCATTCTTGCTCTATCTGCAAAGGGAAGCAATTAAATGACACACGGGTAGTTCAGCCTATGCCATTTGATGGCCTTTGCAGTGGTAATGATAAAGCAACATGCCAAGATGCGGTGAACACTACCTGAATGGGGTGTTTTATTGCTGTGCACCATAACTCCAGCAGAGTTGATAGATAGCCTAGCACGTGCTCCATATGTATGTGCCACCCCCATTCAAATGGGGGTAAGGTTATATAATTGTTTAATTATACCTAGCTGTCAGGATATAGACTTCTACTGCGGTAGCTATGAATGCGGACTGTGTGGGTTCAAATCCCGCTCCCTGCACGGACTAAATTTTCCTTTTGGGCGGTCAGGCAACGCGTGCGACGACACGCGACGATGCGCGACAACGCGCGCGGGAAAACGCGCGCGGTTCAGTGCACGAGTACCACTACTGTGCGAGTACCAAACCGAACGAATCATTTCCTATATAACTAAATCTTTATTATGCTTAAAACGTTGGCCATGATGCTTACCTTTAGCAAGATTGCTTGGCGGCGGTGGCTTGGTAATCATCTTCCAGTAAGGTCCAGCAATAGTTCAGCTTCAATATGTACTAGCCAAAAAAGTAGCTGACTTTACAATTTGCAGGCTACAATAGCAGATTAATGCTGTACGACTAAGATTAACTGTCAACGAACATTGTGAGGATAACTCTTGATTGACCAGGCTGGAAGCGTTTGCCTAAAATTTTTCATATTATATACCATTATATATCCTTTAAGCATGAATCCTGCAGGGCTGGCCAGTGCCCTGCAGGAAACATGGTGACTGCATGAAACAAAAGACTGAGCAAACCTAGCTAAACAGGTCAGAAAATGCTTTTAAAAGCCTAGAAATTGCCTAACAGAAATCAGTGCATTTACTTCGCGATGGTATAAATTCCCGAGGGCCTTACACTACTAGGACTCCTTACAGGGGCGGACGACTGTAAAAATTCCCAGGGGCCTTACACTACTAGGACTCCTTACAGGGGCGGACGACTGAGAAAATTCCCAGGGGCCTTACATAAATAAACGACCAAAACTAAAATAACAAAAACGAAATAAACTATATAACTAAACTAAAAACAACTAAAAAATACTAGACTAGCTAATAAAAGCGGTAGCAATAATATAAATACATAATATAAATACATTATACTGCGTGTGTGCATGTGAGCTTGAAAAAGGTCATATATTGCACCTAATAACGTCATCCATAGATAGATATATAGATGGCACGCATTTGTTTAGAATGGCGACTGAGATTAAGGGCGGCGCGCGATCCCACGTGTGCTTGCATGACTGCATGTATAATGTATAATACTTTATATTTCATATATGTTTATATGCCCTGCTATCCAACCTGGGCATTACCTGCGTGCCTGTATGTAGGGTCCGTCAAAGCAACCCTGGCACCTATGACTCAGGCCTGAATGAGGCCTTCAATAACCGCGTCTGGTAAGCAACGAAGTTTCATTCCAGGAATATAAGCTTCTCTAAAGTGGTAGTGGCTTGTTCGGGAATTTCACGGTGGTAATACGTACAGTGGTTACGACGCATCTTATTAACTATCTAGGTAGGAAGGTATGTATGTATGTGGAATGTGCGTGGCTGGTATGTGTATCTATGTGTAGGTGGTGTGTATGTATGTCCTGAAAACTAATAAACTGGGCCATGCGAATAGCAACTTGTACCCGCCCTTAGGCACACATGTACATTGATAGATTATGTATGGGGTGTTACACTGTGGGCGACTCGCCCTGCAAAGTAAGACATACATATATACACACCGTCTACATATATACACATGTACCGGTGCTCGCCCTTGTAGGGCGAGTCGCCCACAGTGTAACACCCCAATACATGTACATATTATAAATCCGTAAACATATTCATCCATCAAGCACGCAGGCCATCCAGCCATGTACATAACAATTACGTACGTACCTCATCTGCTGCTGCCGTCTCTCTCTCTCTCTCTCTCTCTCTCTATATATATATATATATATATATATATATATATATATGTAGGGTTCATGAGTACAACGAGACAGCAAACGAAATTCCCGGCAACTTGGACAACCCGCCCTTGGTGCTCACAATGCTTACTGATGAGAAGACGCCGAACATTGGAGGCTGGGGCTCGGTAAACCGCTCCTTTACACAGCTCCTGTCACCAGGGCTAGGCGGCATCAATATCACCGTCAGGAGCAAGACTCCCCAGGCTGCTACCGTGTCCGTCTGTCGCTTCTTGAAACCGACAGAAGCCCCTGGCGGCCAGAGCTGCTCGGACGGGCTGGATAACGACTGGTAGGTACACACACACACACACACACACACACACACACACACACACACACACACACACACACACACACACACACCACATATAATATATATAGACAGGCTGCATGCATCCTGACGGAAGGTGGGATGCTCATAACAACTTGCAGATCGATCTGTCTACTTAATAATGCTGTGCTACTGCTTGTGCGTGTTACATGTACCATATCCATTAACTGCTCCCGGCACATGCGCTTACACCTTTATTTCTTTTGTTTTGCATGTAATGTAGCGATGGCCTGGTGGACGCTCAGGACCCCGACTGCGCCGTCATTCCGCCTCCGCCGCCACCAAGTCCAATACAGCCGCCTCCGCCATTATTGCGGCAAGCCCCGCCTCTGCCGGCACGGCAAACATCGCCGCCGCCGCCTCGGCGGACTCCGCCGCCACGGCACAGGCCTGGTGGAAAGCGTAAGCCTTCACCAAAGCACAAGTAAATAGCTACACTTGTGCATTTGCAGAAACTTTATCCATCACAGTCGACCATGCCCTGCTGACGACGGCTATCATTGCTTGAATGCTCGCTGAGCTATCTATCTAACGAATTTCTCCACATGCACTCCATTAATGATAAACCTTTTTGATGATCTCATGTGTGCATGTACGTTATTATATGGCCACCTACCGTCATCCACGCTTCTAGTATCTGTCGAGTAGCAATAGTGACACCGTTCTGACTACTCTTTCTTGATGCGTGATGCATGGGGATGGAGCTTTACTTAGTACGTATGACGTTTATTTATCATCTCGCACATACAACATGGCTTACTTGACGGACTACATCGATATAGTCTATATTAATGGTCGGTCTCATGCGTGCGTACGTACGTGCATATGTACGTACGTACGACTGCATCCATCCAGATTGGCTATCTACTTCTTTCCGAAGCCAAATGGATCATGATTTGAGCGAACTAAAATGGTTATATCTGGATGGATGGATTTGTTTGGTCAGTAAGCATACGTATGTATGCATGTTTGACAAAACGCGCACGCACGCATATTATTAAATCAGCCCGTGACGCGGATTCCGGTGCATACATAGATGATGTAAGAGCATTGCAAAGATACGTCTAGCTACGTAATGCTGCCTAATGAATCAGTTAAATATTATTAGGTATGTAGGTGAATGCGCCACGCATCATCTCACTCATGTAATATGCACAAGGATACCTCCATCCATGCCAGCCAGGTCCCAGTCATGAATGTAAAAGGTATGCTGGGAATAATATATATATATATATATATATATATATATATATATATATATGGGGGTGCTACACTGTGGGCGACTCGCCCTGCAAAGACGAGCACCGGGGGTCCTGACCGGACCAAGCCACAGCACAGGGGATATATAATATATATATAATATTATATAGGGCGAGTCGCCCACAGTGTAACACCCCCTAATATATATGTACTCTGATGCAGGCATGCGAATTTTGGCAGAGGCAGTTCGGGTACATGCTGTTGAATGAAAGAGTTGGTCTTCGCTGCATGTTTGACCACATTTTGAGTCAATTAACAGTCGATCGTGCAGAAGCCTCAAGAGACAGAACCAAAGTTCTCAAGCTATATATATATATAATATTATATCTTTTATATTGCACACCAATTAAGGTTTTGTTATGAGTATTTGCAACTATATGATGATGGACGATGCAAGACATAAATATATACATACCTGCATGTATATTTTTAGCAGACGACACGCACAGAAAGGATAATAGTTCCACCCTCTTACTACAAGTATGTGCGTGCCAAAAAGACATACATCATGACACCGTGCTCAGGCAGGGTACTTTGTCGGTCGCACCGCGCACAGATAGCTATATATTGCGGTATATATGCATGTGTTATTGTGGTACGAGCTACCCGGTCTGACCTAGAAGTCCGTGCAGGGAACAAACAGCGCTTCCGTAATATGCCCACCGGGTTTACGAACACATACATGTGTGTGTGTGTGTGTGTGTAAATCGGCCGCCCAATTAGGGAAAATACCCACCGTGTTTTTCTGAAAATAATAGAACCCCTAGCTAGGGTCCTTCTGTGTTGTCGTGGTGCTGCTCTGCGCTCTATCTATCTGTTAGCCAGGATAGAGCCTCTGAGTTTTTGTTTGCTCTTGCTGGCCTGAGTGAGAGGGGTAGCACGTGGCAGGACAGATCTGTCTAGACATTTGTCTAGACAGACAAAGCCACGTGCCCCTCCCCTGCGCTGTGGCTCGGTCCGGTCAAGGCCCCCGGTGCCCGTCTTTGCAGGGCGGGTCGCCCACAGTGTAACACCCCTTAATATATATGCATGCTGACGAAGTGCTTGGCTGGCTGGTCGACGTCTTATGTTGCGCTTCATATTTGCTTCTCAACAACGCTATTTAATTATTACCATGCGGTTTCCATTTAAAGTTTCAAAGGCTTCATAACCTGCTTGGTAAATAGTAAGGCTTCAAATAAGTTTGACTTCGTACAATCATGAAGGGCGGTACGATTTCCCTTATCACGAATGGTTTACGAATGGTTTGCCAAGCGGGTTAATACGCGGGTTATTAAGAAGCAGGGCCGTTCCCAGGCTGATGGCTGGAAAACATATACTATGCATGCATGCGCGGAAACGTGCGAAAATGATATCGTCAAGGAAGCAAGGCTGTCATAAGGGATAGGAGAAACAGTATGGTGATAGATAGCACCCCAGCGAACTAATAGTTGCTTGCTTGCTTGGGAATGCGGACTGCATTCCCACCTTATCATCATGCATAATAATCCTCACAAAACAACGAACCGCGCAAATTAGTCCGCCGCTGATGATGCTTGCTGCTTGAATTTCATTTTAATTGCTTCACGCAATGCATGATTCTTATTATGCACGTACAGTATGGACAAGCAACCTGTTATGTAATATATAACAAAGTAGCAGGGATGTCGCATAGGAGTTACACTGTGGGCAACTCGCCCTGCAAAGACGAGCACCGGGGGTCCTGACCAGGCCGAGCCACAGTATATGTGTTACATACACAATATGTGTTACATACACGTGCCTCAATCACCCCTGCAAGTACGTACCTACTATGCCCGCATGTACGATGCAGCAGCAGCGCAGCATGCCTGGCAAAACGCATTACCAAGCAACTAGATAGTCATCATGTACGTGCGTGCACGCATTTCCATGGCGCGCAATGTTGTCCCTCTTGGACGAATAATAGCATAATCAAGGAGTATAAAACTGTGGTATAGATGGTACGCCCGGCTGGCATGCATGAGTGGCTATCTAGTGCTGTAGCAGCTTAAACAGTAGTTAAGCTATAGCTTAAGCATATCTAAGCTTAAGCATGCCGGCATGGCGGCTATTACACTCTGCACCATTCCCTCATCATTGCTGATGATATATGCACGCTCCTCAGCTTATGGCTAACATTTAAACGTCAAAGTGGATGCCCCCAAGGCTTTCCATAAGAGATTCGGGCGGTGGAGGCCGAGTCGCAGATTTCGCCTTGTTCATCGCCGGTGGAGGGGCCTTGTTGATGATAGAAGCGCAGTCGGGGTCTTCCGCATCGACACGACCATCACTGTGTTATTACGTAGGTTTATGTATTCGGTCGGCGATGAAGCAAGAAGACGATTATTGGACCGCCAAACAGATATGCATTACACGGTGCATACAGCAGACAGGCAGAAAGAGACACAGTCTTCGGTCATTTTCAGAATAAAGTAGTATGTATGGCTGGATGGTGCGGCAAGTTATCAGCTAGCTATCAGTCCGGATCCACCCAAATAAATGCAGGATGCAGGCGACTAGCTTATATATATATATGGGGTGTTACACTGTGGGCGACTCGACAATAATATATATATATATATATATGTATATATATTATTGTAACCCCGGTGCTCGCCTTTGCAGGGCGAGTCGCCCACAGTGTGACACAACCTAATTATATATATATATATATATATATGTGTGTGTGTGTGTGTGTGTGTGTGTGTATAGCAGACGTCACATTTACAAAGTAATATGTATACTCCACAATATATAAGCAATTCTGTTGGTTTATTAATAGATAAATAGCTACATACGTGGATAGCTGTTAACAATGCCATGATTGACGATCCACTATCTGCATGTTGATGATATATTTTATATATTATTTGATATATATGGGGTGTATGTGGGCAGGCACGCATGCTCGCAATATTGATATATTTTTTTAAATGCTTAATATACATCTGATATATTTGTATTATATGCATAATATATGCATTATCAAAATTATTACTTACCAGTCGTTGTCCAGGCCATCAGAGCAAGTGGACTTGCTCGCTGCCTCATTCTGAGTAAGAGAGCGACACACTGATACCT
Source organism: Volvox reticuliferus (assembly GCA_019650235.1). Lineage (NCBI taxonomy): Eukaryota > Viridiplantae > Chlorophyta > Chlorophyceae > Chlamydomonadales > Volvocaceae > Volvox > Volvox reticuliferus. Next base: position 619,988 of record BNCP01000010.1, on the reverse strand, counting down.
TTGCGGATGAGGATGTCTTGCTCTTAAAAAATATGGTCACACCGCCCCCGTTTGGCAGTGCAATTGTGAAGTTGTTTCCGAGGACGCCCCATCCGGGGATGATGGGGTACCGCTTCTCATTAGCCAGGACCCGTAGCAACACTGAAGGCTTCACTGCCGGCTGTCCGTTGGCCCTCGAGTCAAACTCGTGAATCCTATTGTCAGGATAAAGTGAAGCAACGTAATGGTTGTGCGTGAATAGGCGAGTTATGTGCACGCACGCAAGCATGCATGTGAATGGTATGGTGCTGTTACTAGGCGTGGTGTATTACCAAGCAATGATTAGCCGCATGATGTGCCGCATCCAGAGAACGAAATTCTGGGGTGATGGGGACAACCAATGCAGCACGTGCAATGCAGGAGGAATGAATGCAAATGACAAGTAAATATAAATGGCCTCTCTCTATATATGGAGAGGATATATGGAAGACGACGGGATTGAAACTGGCGCACATATTTGTTACTTAATAAAATATATAGATGCTATATTATTTGTTCATAATCTATGTATGCTTCCGTGGTTAGGCGGGGTCACTTCATCATTCATAGCTTGCTGTCGCCTCATCGCTGCTTTCACCTTGCACTCGCACAGCATGCATGCCTAATGCCGGTTCCGACTGTTTGAATTGTAGCCCTACACCCTTGTCGTCACTGCTTTGCTCGTGCAGTGCGCCAATGATAACATTTACAATGAGGTCTACCACTATATATGACATACATATGCAGAATTTCCAACTACCTATCTATATGTGGTATTTGTGGTTTTTCAATATAGCCTCTGTAGGTAGTAGTCGTAATGTACGGCACACACTATTACATTATTATAAGGTGCAAGAGGCACCCTGTCAACATCTCGACTGGCCTTTGCGGCGGCATTCAACTACTACAGCCTCGCTATATATAATAATGTACTATCCGACACCGCTGAAGCAAATCGGCCTCGATGCATGTGTAAGGGCGCTTCGGAGCTAATAAAGGTATTTCTCACGTTGCTTGGATTTCCATTTCCAGTTAACATATTAAGTGCGGCGTAATGAGTACAAAGTAGGTGCTCTTCGCAAGCATCCATTGCCAAATAAGATTTATTCGTGTCACGCCCCTTTTTTCAGCATTACAAAAATATATACTCCAGGTATTTCAGTTGCAGTGTGTAATAGGTAGGCAATATATATATATATATATATATATATATATAACATATAGGTAGGATGCTTGGGCACTTACCATACCCGGCTGTTCCAGCCCTGGTACAGGCCCGAATCATAGCCGCCAGCTTCCTCGCTGCTGACCCTGCGAGAAAGCCACATAAAAAGACTTACATCAGGCATTTATGCAAATATTTGATGAGAGAATCAATGAACACATGTTGAGTCCGCACTTATTCTCTAGAGAATAACTACCCCACCCATCCTATGCATGTGTTGTATGCATGCCCTAAGCAAACGAACCGCGTGGTAACCACGAGTTAACGAAAGATTAGACATGCATCTTAATCGTACATTACATAAAATATCGCAGCATGCGTGTGAAAACGAACCCAGTCTTTCGAAGGTAGCGTCCACGGCCATCCAGTACGTTATTAGTATGGGAACGGCACGTGCATAACTACGTGGCTGGGCAACTGCAATCAGTGTCTGTCCTGCCTGCCTAGGGGCCTGTGCGTTTAGGAGCTGCTGTATGCTGCCTGTATGACCTACACCATTGCGTGCATTTCAAAAAACGTGTGTCGTCTGTTTATAAAATTTAACAGCTATATACGTACCTGTAAGACACGAACAGAGCGCGCTGGGATTTTGGAGAAGACTCATCGATGAAGCCGGTGCTGTTGTCCGTGATGATCCTCAAGTGGTTACTCTTGTTGAGGCCCATGGCTGGCAGGGTGAACTCGCGGTGCACACCCGGTGGTAAGGTGAAGGCGCTTATATGGCCCTGACTGATGGGCGTTGACCAGCCGGCCTTGTATGACTGCGCGCATGCATATATACGCGAGCCGTGGTACATATTGCGCGTACGGCATTCATTTGTCTTAAATTTTACAAGACTATATATAATACAATTATTTAACTGAAAATGGACACGGTATCTTAATCCTTATTGATTTCATCAGCTAGCTAGTATATGTACATACATGTATGCAGAGAGAGACACACACACATACACACATTGCCATATACGGATTGTTACACTGTGGGCGACTCGCCCTGCAAAGATGAGCACGGGGAGCCCTGACCCGACCAAGCAACAGCGCAGGGGAGGGGTACGTAGCTTTGTCTGTCTGTCCTGCCGCGTGCTCTAGATAGATAGATAGATAGATAGATAGATAGATAGATAGATAGATAGATAGATAGATAGATAGATAGATAGATAGATAGATAGATAGATAGATAGATAGATAGATAGATAGATAGATAGATAGATAGATAGATAGATAGATAGATAGATAGATAGATAGTAGGTGAGCTTTATGAAGCAAACACTTTATTTGGTCATTCTTAGTTCGTCTTGCCTGAGGTGCATTGACGCACGTGATGTTCTCTCGAATGCCATTCACCCAGGTATAACCCAGGGGATCGGACGGATCGCCGTATGGAAGGCTTGGCGTGTCGGAGCTCTTCAAGCCGGTGTTGGAGGCTGCATTCATTTCCACAAATACGGAAGAAATATACATGCATGCTTATATTTAAATAGTATTTATCATATCGATTACCATACGTGCAGCAAATAAATTTATGTTTGTTATACATATTTATGCGCGTTTTTGGTATGTAGATAGACGCGCGTGCGCGCGCGCGCGCACACACACACACACACACACACACACACACACACACACATATATATATATATATATACACATACACATATATATACATACATATACACACATATCAGGTATATATGTTTGATTGCATGTAGGCATGAACATATATGAATGCCCATATATGTGTATATATATATTACATATGCACACCAAAATTGAAGCCCACAGCCATGCCATATAGCCATTACGTGTACATACATTCTTATGTGTGCTCTCCTGTTGGCGTCTCTCCTCTGAGGGCTTCTGTGTGTCTGTGTCAGGCTCTTGCTAGGTCAGTTTTGTGTTGGAGGAGAGTGGTCCCCTTCTTTGTACAGTTAGTTGCTCCCTGTTTTCTTTAGTTCCCCCCTTGTTTTCGTGGTGCTCCTCAGTGCTCTGTTAGTGGCCAGGCTAGAGCCTCTGAGTCTTTCTTTGCTCTAGCTGGTCCGAGTGAGAGGGGGAGCACGTGGCAGGACAGATAGACAAAGCCATGTGCCCCTCCCCTGCGCTGTGGCTCGGTCCGGTCAGGCCCCCCGGTGCTCGCCCTTGTAGGGCGAGTCGCCGACAGTGTAACACCCCAAGATTCTTATTAATTGGGGTGTTACATGTTCTTATGTATGCGCTTGTATATATTATATGTATGGTAATTCTGCATGTAGCGCACGTTGGTTGATAGAAGAATAAGATATTCTCGTGGCAGCTCACCCAGGGCTTGGAATACGCGAGCAATATCCAGTGAGGATTCACGCATCGAGGGATTAATCCATGTCCAGCAGTTAGAAGCCTGCGCCGAGCACCCGAACTGTGCCTGCAGCAGACCGGACGACACCAGGGGGCAAGCATGCATGCCGCATGCAAGACGCCACATTAGGCTTATTGTTAAGGACAGCGATTGGTCATATGCACAATATGTGGTTGTTGAGTGCCGAAAAGGCCCCACGAGATGCTGGGATGGTGTTTTATGCACCTCATATTGTGCTTGTGTGTGCCGTACATGTACGACTAGTACACAATAATGGAAGGCTTGATTTTTTTGTTTTCAGTGCGTGTTTTAACATGCGGGGCCGCCGGGTGCTTACTAGGGGCCTGCTGCTGGCTGGTCTGGCGGGCCCCTTCAAATCGTATTTTCTGTTGTCAGTTGATTGTTTGCACCGGCTCGGCTTTTGCTTTTGCATTTCCCCGCCCTGCCTGGATTCATCAGTCGGCATCTTGCTATCTACAAGTGCTCTCTGCGGTAACACATACACTGTGCAAATACCCTTGATGATTGATCGATGCGTAATTACCTATATCATATATATTATATATAATATACATTAGCGAGAGAGAGATGGGTCGGCAGGCGTGGCTTCCCCCTTCCGTCCGTTGCATGCTGCTGCTGCTACTGCTGTTGCTTGACGACGCTGAAAACCCTTTCTTCATCACACAGCCTGACGAGCGAGCTATATATGTACGCTGCCTTAGGGTTTGTTATCTACTGATGCATGAAGGCCGCTGCTAGCATGACCTACGATTCTACATAGCCAGCTACCTATCTACTGCTAGTTGCTGGCTGGCTCGATTTTTATTACGCATGTATGTATGCGCCCACATCCATTCATTCCATCCCCTATCATTATATTCAATATGGATAGACAACTAACTTCAGCGTCCAAAGCTATTATCGCAAGCAATAAATAATAATACGTTGACTACTTATAAAAAAACGAAATCGCCTACATACGTAAGTACGTACCGTGGCATACGAATTTAACCACTGCCGTTCGAAGTTAAAAGGGTAGATGAAGATCTGACGGCGGTAGGTGGGCCAATTGTCCAAGATCCCAGGGTAGTTGCGCTACAAACGGCCAGCAGCAAAAATGAGGGGCCAATACTAACACGGTATCATCATGGATAATCATAGGTGTAGCTCATCAATTAACTCGCTAGCAAATAATATATAAAGCTGTATAGAGCTGCTGATGTTGGATCCATGCTGAATGCAGTTTCACATAGATAGGATTCCGATATATTCACAACATATTCATCCGATATATCTATAACCACTTGACATTAAGAATGGTTCACTTGCGCCGATCATGACGCTCTGTACGTACCTGACGAAATCCGTATGCCAGTATATATGGATGGAGGGACGGTATCCGCCCGCCCAGCGGTACGGTGGATGGACTGCTTACTTACGGGGTGCATAGATACGTGTGTGTGTATGGGCTGCCGGCTGCTGCGCGTTTGTGAACTCAGCCGCGCCGTAGAAGATAGACGCGCGCGCCCAGAATCAATGCGTCGCTCGCACATCCTAATACTTTAACGAATTCCCCCTACTTTCCTTCCCAAGTAACCACCCCACGTGCAGGGAGGGTGTAGTATCCTGGGGTATCTACGGGTAGTAGTATCCTGGTCATCTTTCGATCTACAGCTTTGCTGTATGCATGTATGTAGGCGGATATAACAGAGGTACAACAGAGGGCCTGCGTGGCTGGGTCTTAGATAGGTTGCGCGGCGCATACCCATTTCATATTATATAATCCAAACGTGCATGATGATGATAAACCATACCATCGGTATGTCTACTTGAAACTAACTTTTGCATGCTGCTGCCTAGATACAAGCGGGGCACAACGCACAAGTAAGCTATAATAACCAAGCCTGCTGCTGTCTCACCCGCAAGAAGGACTTCGCCAGGGCCGGCAAAGCAAACAACTCGTTATCTGCGTTTTTGCCATTTCCGTAACCAGTCCTAAAGTTGTAGGGTCCAGCAGCCGTTGCACCCACACAGGGTATATCCACATCGAAAATCGGGTTAACCTCCTGGTTGAAGGTGAGCTGGTTGTACGAGCACGTCTATGAGGAAAACATACATGGTTCGTTGCAGCAAATAAAGCAATTTGGCTTAGTAATACTATATATATATAATCAATCTAATTATATCTAACGCAATAATAATAATTATTATTATTATTATATTGTAGCTAACAAAAATTCCAATACCAATTGATTATTGGTAGCAATGATGATGCATGGTAGTGATGTCGGCAAGGCAAAAAGCATGGGCGCGGGGCAAGCAAGCAAGCAACGAACGAACGAACGACCTAGCTATATATCATACATTGCAGCTAGCAGGATGAAGCTCGCTCCATAGGTCTCAAATGTCCTATTTCCTACGTATGCCCATCGAATGCACAGACTGTCACAGACATACGTATGTATATATACAGTCTTAGACTCCGATCGACCCGAGTGATGACGACCCCAATCTGTCTCCCGCCGCCATTTACTTTTTACCCACGTACGATGATTGATTGTGGATATACACACACACATATATATAATATGCGGATACGATGAGGTTATGAGAATAAATGAGAACGCATTATATATCGTCGTGCGTACATTTTTTTGTCTGCGCGCTTTGGCGCATCTATCTAGCAGTAAGTGAACAGCGTTTGATAGTGTGTTAGCCTTGCTAGCCATATATATACAAATTGGTTCAATACACACATGCACATAAATACCCAAAGGCACACACACGGATTGATGGATGTATTGGTTACGATGAGCCTTCAGTACGTAGCTGGTAGTTAGTTGCGGCATATGATACGACATACATACATACATACGTGCAAGCTAACGCACGAACGGCTATATAGATATAGATATAGATATAGATAGGTAGATAGGTAGATTGGTAGATAGGTAGGTAGATAGATAGATAGATAGATAGATAGATAGATAGATAGATAGATAGATAGATAGATAGATAGATAGATAGATAGATAGATAGATAGATAGATAGATAGATAGATAGATAGATAGATAGATAGATAGATAGATAGATAGATAGATAGATATGGCTTTCATTCCGTCCGTTGTTCATCAATCAATGAGTCATTTACCTCGAAGTAATTCTGAAGGGTTCCATTCCCATTATTGTTACTATTGAACCACAACTGCCGAATGTCATTCGAGTCCAGTGGAGGGAACACGTTGCAGGAGGAGCTGCTGAACACAAACGTGACAGACCGTATTTCCCGTTGCGTCCCATTTACAACGAACAGGTCCTGCGGGCGGGTGGGCATACGGCGGTATTGTCGTCGTCGCCAAGCATCATATTATCATTAATATGCATAATATATGTATATATAATACATATAATATATATCACATATCATAAATATAGACAGGAGGCTTACCTTGATTGAATTGCTTGGCTCAAAAAAATAAAGATGTATGGACATACAGAGGTCCATGCACTAAATAATAAATAAAGTTATACTTCATCATACTGCTTGCGTGTGTTATATATTGGATCGCTAATGGGCAATCAACACATAAATACATATATATATGTATTTATTAATTTATACAAACGTATATGCAAACTTATAAATATACCTTCTCGGCGCTTTTCTCGACGATTAGTGGCTCATCTGATGACTTAGCGACCTGGTTTAACGAGGGGAGCTCCAAAATATTCAAGAGCCCCAAGAGAGTCTGCATCTCCTGCACGGAGCGGCGAGTGTTGTGGAAGTCCAGCACCATGCGGCGAGCTTGTTGGTGAGCCTCGCTGAGCAGCCGCCTCCCGCCGTTGCCGCCCGCCGCATGCTCAGACGCCAATCCTGGATCTTGGGTGGACAAGCAAGGTGCGTGGCTTATGTGTGTAGACATCATGGCATGCACAGTGAAACAATGTATGGCGACTCGCCCTGCATGTGTGTATATATAGCGTATACATATATATTTAAGGGGTGCCACTCGGCAATATATATATATATATATATATACATATATTATTAGAGGGGGAGCACGTGGCAGGACAGACAGACAAAGCCACGTGCCCATCCCCTGCGCTGTGGCTCGGTCCGGTCAGGCCCCCCGGTGCTCGTCTTTGTAGAGCGAGTCGCCCACAGTGTAACACCCCAAAAATATTATTAGTTAGATATACATATATTTATAAATGAATTTTTATTATTGATACATATGTCGATTACAGTGATGAAGGGCCTAAATAAACGCATATCCGTCTAATAGTGCACGCAGCAGCCGATAGGTAGCAAGTAAGAGTGAGTTAGCCCCTGCTGCCTAGAACAGTTCTGTTGATAGGTAGGCAGATGGGATGGAGATCCACAACGATCGATAGTAGATAGAAACTGCTAGCTGCACTGTAGTTATAAAGCAGGCGCAGGTGACTGGCTCGAAACGACGCATGCGTGCAGGGGATGGACTCTATCCGGAGCTAAGTATCCGGAGCGACTTTACTGACCCAGGCCAAGCAATAGAGCTTTCTCGAGGGGCAGCTCCAGAGTGAGGGGGACTTGCACCCGATCCCCATCAGACAGCAGCGAAGCGGCCGTGTCGCTAAAATTGACACGGATCGCAGCAAAAGCTGATGAGTTGCCAGCCGCCGTGTCGATGAGTGTGTAGATGAATTCCGACTTTCGCGCTGGTGGCATGACGAAGCTTTCCTTCGGCGGCGCGGTGATGGACTGGAAGATCGACACGGTTCCTGCATGCATTCGTGCGTGAAAGAAACGAAAGTATATATCTGTATGTACGTTTCGTATATATGTCATTATGTAATGGCATTCATCTGGCGTACATGTACGTATGACGGAAAAAAGTGGATAGTGCATATTATTACATGTAGAGAACCGGCGCGGTAGGTGGGCTGACACGCACCATTGGGGAGCGCTCCGTAACACACATACATAACCATGGGCTATGAGATATGTAAGTTCAACAACAGCAGTTGCTGCGGTTGTGTTTGATTGATGCCATTATGTGTACTCATCGTACACAGTACGTACGCAAGAATCGTACTATTGAGCTAGAACGAAACGTTCTTCATCTGCTGTTTCACTAATTACCATTCCACCTCTTATGTTCTTTGTTTGCATTGTGCAAATGGTAGCGTGATGAACGACCTTCCACAACGGTGTACTTAATTTCATTTCAAATTAGGCTTAGGCTGAAACCCTTCGTCCCAGATAAATAGATAGATAGATAGCAAGGGCCAGCCAACGAAGTTTGACGGTAGGAAAATAAATCCGTCATTTCATGCATGTTATTATTTATTCCAAGGTATAATAAAGAATCAAAAAAGATGCGCAAGCGAGCACTGTCGATGAACACACACACACACACACATATAATATATATATATATATATCACTCGCTCAATCGTCATCATGTGATGATGCGGCAATAATAATGCACGCATGTTAATTAATGCATACACACATGCATGCTTACCCTCCACGTACACCTTCATGCTTACATTTTTCTGTTGTCCGAGCGCACCTGCACGCATGCGTTCAGGCAGGCACAAGCGGGCACGCACATATATACAGTCAAGAACATGCATGCATGCATATGTGCCCGCCGAGATTTCATTATGAACTCCCCTGCTTTGTGATTACGATGGACAAGTTCGTTCTCTATGCTTTATTTCCGTTGGGCATAATCTCGATCGCTCTATGAAATAGCTGTCGTTCATGCACGCATGCCGTATATATATGCGCGTGACGTCAAATAATGTTAAGTTTTAAATGACAAATAATAAGGCTTATGCCCGCCCTGCTGCCACCTAATACGTAAGAAGAGGTTTTTTAATAATCCGATAGCAAACAATAATTAATATTCATAATGTAAATTGGCTTGCGGTAGTATGTAGTGTAATATTAATAATTACTGTTTTTATTATTTTATTTACGTGCGTATATATTTGGGGTGTTACGCTGTGGGCGACTCGCCCTACAAATAAGGAGCACCACGAAAACAAGGGGGGAACTAAAGAAAACAGGGGGCAACTAACTGCACAAAGAAGGGGACCACTCTCCTCCAACACAAACCTGACCTAGCAAGAGCCTGGCAAAGACACACAGAAGCCCTCAGAGGAGAGACGCCAACAGGAGAGCACACTCTTACACAGCCAAGAAGGAAGAACCCAGCTAAAGACAGAGGGGGGGATGATGAGCCAAATTGGCGCCCCCCTAGAAAGCCTCCCGGCCCCACCCACAGCTGGCCCCTCAAACTCCTGCACTGCGTATGTATTCATGAATGTGTATATGTAGTAAGGAACGAAATTCCTCGAGACGACGGAACTCCGTCCTGATGATATATAGATGCATGCTGCTGCTGATATCTATATCTATATCTATAGATATAGATATGTAGATAGATAGATAGATGTGTAGATAGATAGTTACAGGTGATGTGATGAATAAGCAGTTTAGAAGTTATTAGATACATAGATTGTCGGATGCATGGAGGCATGCATGCACCGCACGCACGCACAACTAACAAACATACGCGGTAATCAGCACCCAACTATTTCAGTTCGCAATTACATGCATACTTACATCCAATAAGGGCCCCTGCCAGGAGGGCCGCCAGGAGTAGAGCCCGCGGGGCCATCGCGGCAACCAAGGTAAGTGCCAGTTATATATTCAACGTATTATTCTGCCCTGCCTGGTGTGCATATGCGTTTACAGGATGTATGCCACCTCTTGATTAACGTTTGATCGCTTAGGCAGCAGGGCCCCAGACTTTGTAGGAATCCACGGCCGGTTCCGTTTCGCCATTGTCTGCCGTACCGTACCTCCCTAAATAGCGATCGAGTCGCTTCATATATAGTCCGGCGCCTATCGCTCTCCCATCAGTAGTACAACTTTTTGGTGTTTAAATTACAGTCTCTTTGAGGATAAATATATCGTCCGTGGTTTAGTTAGATGGAGGAAGTGCCTGAGCATCTCACAAATGTGCTATTCTATCTTCGTACCCGAATGAAATGAATCATCGATTTCAGTTCATTCAAATCATTATTTTATGATTATATATATATATATATATACGCATATACTTATTTATTACATTGTTTGGATTTTCACCTTTTGTAAGGATTACTAATTTTTGTCCTATCATTGGACGTCCGGAAATAACTTCGCTTCGGTAAACTGGTGCTCTTTGTTATAAATTACATCGATACATGCAATTGTGCGTGCTTAGTGATGACCTGCATGCGTTTTAGAACATACACGCATAAATAAAGACAGGCAGGGAATCATCACCACAGCAGGCCGGGACGGATGAATAAGCAGGCAGGGAGGCAGCAGGCAGCAGGGAACAAAACAGTTCAAAGGATGTATATGCGTACATACATACATACATAATAAGGTGTAACACCCCAGTAATTATATATGTGTATGGGGTGTTACACTGTGGGCGACTCGCCCTGCCTGACCGGCCCGAGCCACAGCGCAAGGGAGGGGCATATATGTGTGTGTGTACGTATGATAGCTATTATATATAGGACTGTATTCTTTTACATCTTGTACTAATTTATCGCGATCTATTTTTATTGCCAAATTTTAGAATATTTAAAAGCTTATCCCGATGCAAGCGGTATTGAGGTAAGAGATGCCACCATCAAGGCAGTTGTTGTGGTTACAACAGATAAATGCTATCAAGATTTTCCTAAAAATATATATATATATGTGTGTGTGTGTGTACGTATGATAGCTATTATATATATATATATATGTGCGTGTGTGTATGTGTGTACGTATGATAGCTATTATTTTATATATATATATATATATATATATATATATATATATATTTCTTACCATATCGGGCTATACGTAGCCCGACATACATACGTTGGGCAATTCACGGACGGCGCTGTTATTATTGCCGGCTATCTTTGGATGCATGGGCTATCTGTCTATGTACCTATCATCCATCCATCCATGCTGATAGATAGTTCGTGTACAGCTGACTGTTGACTGGTAATGACTGACTGACTGACTGACTGACTGACTGACTGACTGAATGAATGAATGAGATGAGATGAGATGAGATGATGAGCTCTAGCCACAACGCATGAAATAAAAAATATGTAGATATACAGCAGACAGAACAAGATGTCACACCTGCATCTCGGCATGCAGTAGTCCGCGTTCGTTCCCGCCCCATCTATGCATCATGTATGTATTCATTATCCCTTTCAAGCAATTATCGATCTATCTGCTGCGTGCGCATGCATCATCATCAGTTGCATGAGTCACATTGGGATAATAGTCCAGCCCAGATAGACATAACTTCATAATAATAAAAATCTAGCTAGATTCGCCAGAAGTCATCTCGTGCGTTCCGCTTACGATTGCGTCGTCAGTTCATAACCCAGCAGACAACGACATTTGTCTTCTATCGGTAATAGATAATGCCTGACCAGCCTGCATGCCGCTCCCCATCCCTCGCCTTTACTACATGCATGCCCTGCCAGTAGTTGTCGCGCGCCGTACCGCCGCGCGTGTGTACCGCCGCGCGTGTGCCGTGGCGCGTGTGCCGTGGCGCGTCCATCCGGCTCATAGATACGATTGCCCGCCCATGTATTTGCCCACATTTCCAGGACCGGTAGCTCGCCAGTGGGCCAGCTACATCCGCATGCACTCATGACTAGCACATCCAGACTCGCAAGTATGTAAGTTGCACGTGCACACCCGATGTTGACTGCACCCGCGCCCTGACTGGCTTCGCCCGATCAGGCGCCATTCCCGTTCGTGAAAATAAAGAAGCCATGCATGCATGCCTGGTTCCTTTCGGCGGCGCCGTTGTGATGTTGAACATGACAATCACTCACCATATTCTCTCATCAGATAATAATAACCGCACGCAAGACATTTCCATTCATTCACGATTGCGTGTGTGAGGACTGGTGACACGCTGCCCTCGGTGGCGCAGCAGCGTTAGTTGTTTGTCAGATCCGTTTAATACGTATGAGGACGCGCGGCACAGCCGATTTCCCCGGCACGTAACCCATCCAGCAACGCACATCGTCATACCAGGTAAGCATAAAAGCATAGAACCCCTCCTGGAGCGGTATTTACTGTCGCGGTGGTGGACGTGGAGGCCGGGGCATGCTGGGGCTGCGGGGCGGGCGCGGTGGGCGTGGAGTTCCCGGGACCCGGGGAGGCCGGGGTGGTGAGGGCGGGCTCCTCAGCAAAGGAGCTCTCTGAAGCCTCGGCGGCGGCGGAGATCTCAGCCACCTCGATGGCCGCGGCGGAGGCCGAGGTGAGGGTGGTGGAGGACGAGGGAATGGGGGGGGTGGGGATACGGTGGTAGGCGGCGGCAGCTTCGCCGGTGACCGTGACAGCGATGGGGGGGGCCTCCGTGGCGGCTGAGGCGACGGTGGATAAGGTTTCCGTTGAGGCTGCGGTGGTGGTGGCATCTTCAGGTCGCTATTGCAGTCGGGATCGTCTGAGTCCACCCATCCGTCACTACAAAAGGGGGAGAGCGAGAGAGAGAGAAGGGTGGGGAAACACACACACATATATTTAAGTGTGTGTTTGTTATACCGTATAATCACACGCATTTCGTGCATGATGCAGCGAGCGGGATCCATCAACAGCCGATGACTAGATGCTCTGGAGCCACTCATCAGGTATTTGGTTCGAGAAGCTTATCGGCTCGTTCATGTACATATGTATATATGCATGCAACTTTCCACGGCTCCTGCAAATAAACCGGTTCAGTTATCTTCCCACCCACCAGTCATTATCGATGCCATCCGAGCAGGCCAGCTCCACCTGACTGACGAAGCGACAGACGGACACGGTGGCGGCCTGGGGAGTCTTGCTTCTGACGGTGATGTTGACGCCGAACACGCCGGGCACCCACTTGGTGAAGGAGCGCTTCGGGATGCCCCAGCCGCCGATCTCAGACGGCTTCGCGTCATCCGTAAGCATGGCGAGTACTATAGGCGGGGTCCTGTAGTTGGCCGCTATCCCATTATTGGTCTCGTTGTACTCGTGAACCCTGATTAGCGAGGCATGCATGCCGGGAGAAAGGGCATCAAAAACCCATTTTTAACGTTACATTATACGTGTGGTATATATGCAGCGGAAGTACATAGCAATGCATACCGTACGTACCTGCAGCGGAAGTAAGTCGCAATAATCGCAGCAGTATCTGCTGGCTGGCATTTTATTATTTGTGTTGGGTAGATGTATTTCATTCGAAAATTCAACCCGCAGCCTGCTGTCTGGAGCACGCTGGGCACGCATCTTATCATCTTAGATGCATGGAAACTAACGCGAGTATAGATAGATGACACAGTCGCAGTATAGATAGTATGTAGATAGTACGTAACGTGGCAACGCAGCAGCGCTAGCTAGCAGTGGCAGTAGTAGCATGCATAGCAGCAACGCGGACGCAAAAGCGGAAGTTGTAAGAGGCAGGGTGGATGGGCTCATAGCAGCCACCTTCGATGAGCCACCTTAGTTCATTATTTACTCCCACGCAAGACAATCAAAAGTATCGAAGGATGTACCGTTCGTCCGCTCAACGACGGACGGCAATACGTACATAATAATGATGTGCGTGAGCGCGCATGGACTGCTTACCAGACCCGGTTGTTCCAATTATTGTTCAGTCCGGAGTCATAGCTGCCTGGTCCAGCCTGGCGAACCCTGCACGCACCAAGTATGTGCGTGTGCGTGGGCAGGGCCGAGTAATAATAAGAGGCAATCAACAAGTAAGGCCTATGAGGCACACCGGTACCTATGCATCCATGCCTATGCATGCATCATCATTCATCGCCCATCGTTACTGCCCTTCAATAAATGAGAAAAGTAGCTAATAATATTAAAATAGAATAAAACCAAAATATCGCTCGCTCCACTACTAGCGATAGATAGTACACTACTATAGTAGATAGTACACATATCCCATGCATGCTATTAATCTTGTATAATATATATATATATATATATATATATATATGTGTGTGTGTGTAGTTTTCCATGTTAATTGTTCGGTTAACGAAAGCAGCAGCCTGTTACACAACACACCCGCCGCCATCCGTTCTTGCACAGGCAACGTCGTTGTCCTACATACGCAGTAGGGGGAGCTGCTGCATGCATGCTTGCCGCTCCCTCCCGTCCATTCACAAACGTTAGTATTCATAGCAGGAATTACCTGGTTGAGTAAACCAACAGTAACTTAAGAAAAATTGGTTGACAACTGCTGGTTGATGATGACGACACGAAGGGACGATATGCATGAACGACGCGAGGCTAACGAATGAAGCTTGGTAACGGCCCGTACCTACGTACCTGAATGATACGAATAACGCCGGGCCAGCTGGGGCGGCCCAGCTATTGCCGTTGCTCATGGTGATTCGAAGCATGTTTTCCTTTTTGAGTGCCATGGCGGGCAGCACGAAGTTCCGAGGTATGCCCGTCTTGAGGTCGGGTCCGCCGACCTGATCGACGAGCCCCGACCAACCTGCTTTGTACGCCTTCAAGCATTCATCCATTCGGGGCCACAAGCAATCGGATGATTATTATATATGAACAGAATAAGGGGGTTTGATGAAAAGCTATGAATGAAGACCACTCCAGGGTATTTGAAGGAATGAAGCTGTAGTAGTCGTACACACTCTAGCACAATATAAATGTGCAGATACACGTCATCAGCATCTCGAGAGGCCTTTGCGGCTCTCAACTACTACAGGGGCGCCCACCTGCGGTGCGTTGGTGCAGACGAGCTGTTTCTCACGGATGTCAACCCAGGTGAATCCCATGGGGTCAGTGGGGTCGCCGTACTCATCCCTCACGCAACCATTTTCATTACACGACATGCGAGAAGAGTGCGCCAGACCAATGTTGTGACCTGTCATGAGCGAAGGATGAAGAAATCAGATAGAGTGGGCAGGGTAGGGCAGGGTAGGGTGAGGTAGGGCAGGGTAGGGTGAGGTAGGGCAGGGTAGGGTGAGGTAGGGCAGGGTGAGGTAGGGTAGGGGTGAGGAACGGGGGAGATTAAGCGCAGATATATAGATAAAGGGGGATTGGAACCATGCAGAACGAACCGTGCATCGAGGCCTGTGAATCGCAGAGATGAATGAGAGAACAAAGCGCGCGGCAGGGCAACGGGCTATCGTTTGAGCTTCACTTAATTTTATTTATTAGGTAAATAAAAGCGCGTGCGTGGTCATCATTATGCATGTGCATGATGCAGGCAGGTAAAATCGGAGTTAAATAGTAGTTGCTAGATAGCTTTATATATTATATATTAGATGTGACAGCAGCCTTTGTTCGTTCGTCCGCTTCATTCAATCCCTGCTCGTCCAGCCAGTCCCCAAGCAAGTTGTCGTCTATCCTATCCCGAACAGCAGTCCGTCACTTGCACCAGCAGCCAATGCAAGATTTCCCATGTATGTCACCGCACATGTTTCAGCAGGATGGAGGCACCGAACGACGCGCGTATGCATGTACAAGAGAGCAGAGCAGCAGCGCGGAATGAAAAAATCTACGTACGCATGCATTATTGTCTTGTTAATAAACAATTATGTAGTTACCTTCATTATGTATTATACAATTTGAATTTCAAATAAATTAAAACCTTTACTTTTATTTGGACCTAAGGTAGCTAGTGCGTGCGTGGGTCAATCGTGAGGCGCCGGCTAAAATCGGTGATAATTCTGTAAGCAAGCAAGCAATGAATGCATGGCATTAAGAACTTACGGGAAACGCATTAACCAAATGATCTGAGCGGGACATAATAACCCACCCAATTCCTGGAAGGCTATCCCTAGTTCCACGAAGTCATCGAGCAGGCCGGGTTGCATCCAGGTGTAGCAGTCGAAGTTCTGGGCGCAACCCATCATAGCCTGCGAAAAGCGTGCGTGCGTACGTGATTGCGCGCATGCATGCATGTATTTATGTACCCTGTTAAAACCCTGTTAAAACCCTATGTATATATATGTACCCCAGCAGATAGACGGCACTCGAATACGTGTTCTTATGTATGTGATTCTAACAGAGTTTATGTTTGCAAGCTATGTAATATTATATATATATATATTAGCACTACGCACGGCATCCGCACACTATCACGATATAATAAGCAAGGTGCGTGCAAGAAGCACCTTATCAATGATATCTCCTTTGCGGCATTCAAGCACATATTAAACATACATACATTGTCAGTGGTGACAAAGTACTGAAAACCAAACCCAATAAGTGCCGTACCGTTGCACGCCGTCTGTCACGACAACATATGTATATCTCTCTCTCTCTCTCTACACACACACACACACACACACACACACATATTATATATATATATATGTGGTTCGGTCCGGTCAGGGCCCCCAGGTGCTCGCCTTTGCAGGACGAGTCACCCACAACAGTGTAACATGTATGTTTGGTTGTGTACGTGCCATCTCTCTCCCGGCCTATCTATCAGATGCTAACCAAGCATGCTAGCTGCGCGACCTGCCAGATGGATGGATGGTACGCACCAGGCCAGCAAAACCAGCATAACCCTTGTACCAGTTAAATGGGAAGAAGAACACTTTGCGACGGAACGTTGACCATCGAGCGAAGACATCTGGATAGGCTTTCTGTATGTAGCAGATAGGTTGCACGCATGCAGCAGTGGTGGATCGACAAGCAGTGAGCGAGTAGATCGATCGACAGAGTTTGTGTAGTTTGGAGGTATTGGTCGTACATGCATCATTATGCATGAGATCTATATATCACATGTATACACGTCATGTCAGTTGCCACACATGTATGTGTATTATGAGAGCCGTACATTATGAGCAGAGAGAGTCTAGCAACGTACTAAGTGAGACTATCAATAATGTTACGTCGTACAACATCCGTATGTACATTAGATATAAAAAGGCTTGTCGTTGTCTGAACTGAACTGGAAAGCCTTCATTCATTGAAAAGCTCCAAATTACGGCATCCAGCTAGCTTATTTACGTACTACGTCAGCTCCTCAACTGTACGTACATACACGTGCAATCATCATGCCAGGGATGGCGTGTATCTGCTGCTTCTGCGCACCATCTCTTCTACCTAGCCATGTATGTTTTTATGAAGAATAATGAAGTGACCCGAGCCGGACATCACTCACTATTATTTAAATATGTTCTGTAATTCACCTGCAGGTACTGCTTTGCAAGTTCAGGCATGCCGTACAGTTCTCCATCCAAGTTGTAACCGTTTCCGTTGCCGTTCTTCAGGTCGTATCTCCCCGCGGATGTGTTTCCGGTGCAGGGGATGTCGACATCAAACACTAGATTCATACTCGGGCGGAACAACATTTGTTCAAATGAGCACACCTGCAGGCAGGTTAAGTGATAGATAGATAGATAGATAGATAGATAGATAGATAGATAGATAGATAGATAGATAGATAGATAGATAGATAGATAGATAGATAGATAGATAGATAGATAGATAGATAGATAGATAGATAGATAGATCGGCAAGGAGTTTTCAGGACCAAAACCCGTCCACCCGTGCAACTAATAACAGCCCGCCGCTAGCCTTACTTCCGTAATACTTCGCTTAGCAACACCGATATTATAATATATAAGTATGTATCGATGGGGATGCGGCCCAATCATTGCATTGCCCCTGCTGCCCCGGCCTCGGCCCCTGGGCCCGCAGCCACCCGTATTGTACTTCGTTGAGCACCGAATGAAAAGCCCTATCTATCGAGATGCTGATATATGGTTCATGCAGCTTATTGTGCTTGTGTGAGTCGTACTGTGTACGACTACTTACTCCGCGCGTGCGTCACTTCAAGCACATCCACGGTCCTGTACCTGCTCACATTATAATAGCGCTGCAAGGTAGCGACAATGGGTGCATTGTCACCGTTATCGTACCACCACTGCCTCGCTTTCTCCGCATTTAGGGCAGGTTTGACGCCACAGGACGAGCTCTTGAATATGAAGGTCAGAGAGCTCATGGCTTGGGGCAAGCCGTTCACGATGAACATATCCTGGTTGACATAAATTATTGGAACAGCGCCAGCCACGCACGAAGAGCGCAAAAGGTCATCGGCACGGCATAACGTCTAATAATACATATACCAGCAAGTTAGTTACTTTTGATAATTTTCCTAATCCTCGAGCCACACACGCGCTGCTCTTGTTCGATGCTCTTCTGTGAGCAATCGGGGTTTTCAGGGTCTTACTGACGACCAATACTTGTGCACATTATACACACATACACACATACTCACATACACACATACACACATATGCCCACAGTGTAACACCCCTTAGAACACATACACACATATCTTTTACTTCTACTTCCATACCATTATTTCTCTTCCTTGCTTCCCCTTCTCCTTCTTAAATCCGTGTTCCTTCTCGTCCGTGCTAGTTCCCCTTATGAATGTTTTTGTTTTTCATTTTTTCTTTTATACCTTCCTTGCTCACGTATGTACTTGTAATTTATCTCGTTCTGTTTGCCCCGCATGTCTCTCCCTTGCACGCATGTCCGCCAATTATCGATATATCTCCCTTGACCAACATACTGACACACCTTATCATTGCTTCTTGTAAGTAACTGCACGTCAGGTGCGTTTGACTTGGGAGTCTGCGATAATGAGGTGATATTTAGGCGCCTAAGCAGGTCTATGAGGGTTCTGGCCTCCTGCAGCGAGCGGCGAGTCTCATGGAAGTCTAGCACCATGCGGCGAGCCTGCTTGTGCTCCTCACTGAGCAGCCGCCTCTGGCCGCCAGAGCTTGTCTCCCCATCTGGCCCTGCACATATATATAGACAGTTAGACACGCGGACAAACAAACGGACAGACAGACATATATACAGATGGTCGGACGGACTTTATTTATCAAAAGACGGACGACCAGTCTTATCCGGCAACCGAGCGAGGCTTACCAAGGCCGAGCTGCGCAGCTTGGTTGGTTAACAGGCCTAACGTAATGGGAGCAACCACCACGTCACCCGTAACCAGCGAATCCGCCTCTTCGCCGAAATCGACCCGGACCTCAACTGTGCTTGTGTTATCCGCCTGCTTGTCAATGAGAGTGTGCGTAACCTCCATTGGAGGTGATATCTGAGTGGGGCCGCCCCCCGCTTTCGGATTGTCATGTGACACGTAGACGAGAACCGTGCCTGCGTAAGGACGATTAAAGTGTGTTTTGGCGCAAGGACGTACCTATCCTGATGGATTATTCAAAGATGGAGGTTCGTTTGAAGCTCTTATTATTTTTAATGGTAAAAGCCGTGCATGCGTGCGCGATAGATAGACGGGGTAGGTGCGATGCCACCTATCTATCTATCTATCTGTAAGGAACTATAAACGATACGATACGAAGGCCCGAAACCGCTTGCATGCCACCTACCTGATCCACAGAAGAGCTGGCAAGCATCGCTACCAAATATTTTGCCATTCGTTCGCGCACAATTCTTATCATCTACGTATATATGAATATTTTTGTCTTACCTTCGACGTACACCGTGACATTTACGATCGGAACTGAAGGTACCTGCTCGTCCTGAGCTCTCGCCGCGCCTGCTGCTAATAATTTATAAAGGGCATGAACACTATCAGGTCAAGCACGCTTAAGAGATTATTAAATTGTGAAATTGTGAAAAATTACATCGTAAAAATACTGGAGGTTTTGGAGTTTGGTGTTTATTACGTCGCGCAGGTAGAGTCGCTCGTCGCTCGCGCGCCATCATGCATATTACATTATACGTGTTACGAATAATGCATCCATCCATACATCCTCTATTTTCGTACGAATTTTTTATGTTAGGATCCCTAAAACTCATGTGCGTAGGCACGGGTAACCCATTACATATCGATAGCATTTACGTCGCCCATAAAAATTGTTGAGCACCTACTGGCAGCGTGCGACGCGTTCTGTGTTAGTTGGGCCTAGTTTAATCACCTTGAATTGCAGCGCAGGCTCCCGCCAGCAGGGCCGCCAGGAACAGGCCCTTAGGGCCCATTTTCCACAACTGTTGTGTGGACTGCTGCCCACTAATGCCCTGGCCAGAGGTTGAAATGAGACGCGTCAGGATCGCACACGCCGCAGGCTTTTCAACCCGCTATGCGAATGACTCGCCAAATACAAAGATTTCAATTCTGTCAGTCGATTCGTTCTTTCCGTTTCGGGGTTTTTCGTACATATCGCTTCGCATTCTCGACGCCTTTTGCTCTTCTCAAGGTCAGCCCACCACAGCACAATGTTGTAATTGCTTAAATTACTGGTTTTTTCGGAACATAATTTGTATTAATAATTATGGCATTTGGCATGAAAACAGATTGTTTGTCCGTGTTGAGGATGATCGGTTCACACATACGGCTGTGTCAGGGGAATGTACCACTCGCATGCATAGTTCAATAAATCATGTTCATGTAAACATTTAAAATATGCATACAAGAAACCAATTTATTGCTTAGACGCTTAAACATTAAAGACCAAACATATTCGATCCAAGGTATGCTTCGTTTTTGGCGTTAGTCAACTACTCAACTGCCGCCGTTGTTGGCTGTCGGGAACCGGTCTGCGAGCGTGGGTAGGTAGCTCTTGGCTCCGAGTTAAATCCTTTATGACATCTCGTATTTGATGAATTGTTCTATCGAAATACGCTAAGTAACAGAAGGACGAAGGACGGACGGTAACAGTGTAACAAGGACCGTCTTCGTATACCTCCTTCCGTTTTCGTATGTCTTCGTCCGCCTTCCTACCACCGACCTTCCTCGATGTGCTTCGCAGTGCTAGTAACTCGGAGATCGGCCACGCCATAGAGATGCCTATGCTGCCGCCGCGGGCTGCTTGTACTATCCACACTATCAGCTCTTGTCTTGTCTTTGGCTAGGGCGCGCATGTAATCCCCATGTAATTGCCATGCAAAGCCCCCGTAAATAGATGTCCCCTCCTGACCTTGTATGTCCCATCCTGACCTTCGAATTTGCGTGACGACGAGATCTTAAAAGGATAGATAAGAGCCACAAGACCGTGCTTCAATGTGGGCAAATATAAGGACGCTATCTTCTGTGGTCCGTCAAAAGATTCACTCACGGCCTTTCCACGCACACAGGCTCCTAGACGCCGTAGGAAGGAATCCAATTTCCTACCACATCCGAGACAGATCATGGGCCCGAGCAGCCGCTGTTCCAAACCTCATCAGCTCCGAATCGCTTTCCTATTGGCAGGCTTTCCCATCGCAAAAGAAGGCACACCGCGTTGATTCATTCATGATCACAAACAAATGCACCCTGACTCCGGGGGGCACCACGGGTAGGAACCACCTATGGCGGATAGGGACCTAGGTGAACAGCACACAACCAGATACCCCATAAAACGACTCCAACAAATCCAGGACTGCACACATCCAGCTGCAGCATAAAGATTAAGTCCACGCACATGCTGGGAAAGGCGGCCAGGGAAACCAAACACATTGAACACATTCCCTTCCGTGACCGCACACCAACAGGCAGAACAGGCCACTTTGGCCGCTGGGCCTTCACTGCCCCTGCGGCGCCTCTTCCACCGCTGCCAGCAACCTAGGCGGTAGCACACTGTTGCGACTCTTCCTGCGCATGCGCGCGATCAGCTCGCCCAGCTGCTTCCGCTCCGTGCTCTCCAAAGCTAACACCGACAACACCGCCCGGAGCTCCATCTCCGTCACTGCATCCGGCCGCAGCGTCAGCGCCGTCGCCAGCCTCAGGGCACCTCCCGGCGACAGCCCCATCTCCCTCCGCAAGTCCGCCGCTTCACTTGCTGTACTGGCGGTCCTCTTCTCAGCCTCATCGGTGCTTTTACCAAGGAGACCCTTCAGGGAGATCAGACTACGCAGGCCTTCCGATTGATCCGTCGCGGGGCGGCACAGGAGGGTTTGCGTCACTTCCCGGATGACCTCGAGGTGCGTGACAGGCAGACCCGGGATGGCGCCTCGGTCCATGTGGGGTCCATAATGTGCGGCAGCCAGGGCAAGGCCAGCGAGTGCATCGCCGGGTAGCAGGGTAAGGTGCGGCCACACACGCGCGAAGAGAGCACCAACCAATGGCGCACCAGGCTCCGACTCCTTGAAGCCGGCCTGGTCAAGCCAAGCCAAGGAAGTCGCGATAGTAAACGTGGCAGGTAGGGAGCACCGGATGAATAAGGCGCCTTGGAGACATCAGGTGAGGACCAGGTTGAGGGACGTGACGGCGAGGGGCCGACGCAGCCAGGGCCATCGGCACAACCTCCGACGTTCACAATAAGATCATACCTGGACTCGCTTCCATGGCTTGAACTAAAACTACATAAACACACGACAAATACACACGGACGTACAAACATACAAACGCACACAAACACACCTTCGCCAGCGCAAGCAGCACCCTAGCCAGCTCCGCAGGTCCGCAGACGTCCTCCGGCCGGCGGTGGCTGGCCTGCCACTGCTCCGCCTCACGCTCCAGAGAGGACAGGTCCGTCCTCCAACTCTGCGATGGCAGCTGCCGTTCCCAGCTCTCCTTAGCGAAGGTGTCCAGTTGTGGGATCTCTGCAACCTCATCGGCGGTGGCGGCGGCGGCAGCAGCAAGATTTTCTGCCGCCGGTGCGTCAGCGCTAGCCCCTTGGAGGATGATGTCCTTCGCCACGGTGGACGTCCTGTCACCCACCATGTCCGAATTGATCCACGCGCGCGCGACGATCTGGCGTGCAAGGCGGCCATACAGCCCTCCGCTGTGCCGCGACGGCACGCCCCACTCCGCCGCAAGCGCCGTTAGGCGCGCCAATACGGGCGCCGGCAGGGCAGTAAGACGGGAGCAGGACAGCAGCGCCGCCAGCGCGGGCGCATTGCGGAAGCGCAAAATCTCCATGGCACCGGTCAGGCGGGTGAGGTCGGCAGGAGCGACGCGGAGCAAGGGGCCGGCAGACGCAACGATGTGTTTCGCACTCGCCTGTGAGGATGACGGATGATGTGGGAGGGGGGACTTACACATCTGCTGCGGGTAAAAAGACCGCTAACGAGCATCACAACATTTAAAGCATAGCGACCAAGGAAACAAAAGCACGCTAGCTCTGAGAAATAAGAATAACACAAGAGCAGCTAAGGGCGGGAATTGAACTCAGGCGCTCTCTCAGCATGAAATTGTGGTGGTCGTTTGTTTGCACGATTCAATCCTCGCTGCCATCCGATACTGTGGCGGCCCACAGGAATGAATCCCTCAGAACGATAGGCAACAGCTTCACTTCACTTCACTGGACTGCACTGCACTGCACTGGGCCCCGGCATGCGATTATTAGCCGCAGGCTCACCTGCAACAGGCCCTCGTGGCGATAGCCCAACCTGCGGAGCACCGGCGAAGGCAGCTGTCGGGTCTACGCTCCTTGCTAGGATAGCTTCGCAAATTTGTTCATTTATTTGTACAAGAGCATTCAATCGAATATACAAGATACATGTAATAAATAATGAGATGAACTAAGCGGTAGCCCGGCGGGTGTGCCAGGCGGGGCTGTTGGTGTAGCGAGCTCCGTGGTCCGTGTTAGCAAGCTAGGAAAATTGAAGTCCGAATACACACACAGTAGGTGCGTTTGTATATTTGTATTCGCTAACGGCGCACACCACCGCATAGACGTCTGGCCATCCGAACCTATCCACGCGCCAGCTACGCGTCAGCCAGTTCATAAAGCAAACCCATCGAAGCCATCGCGTGACCCGCACCTACGGAACGCCGCCAGCAAGGGCGCCAGGGAGGGCAACGTGAAGTCCCGCAGCACCACCCGCGGCCGCTCATCGCGCATGTAGCGACTAGGCCGGCCTCCTGTCCGTGCGCGGGGCGGGCGGGGCCGGGGCCAGGCCTGCCAGCCGCGAATGGTCCAGTAAAGAAAGGTTGCTCGGGGGACCAGCGGGGCGGCGGTGCCATCGTGAGCCTGTGAAGTAACGAATAGGGAAGGTCCGCCGGGGGACGAGGGACGGTTCGGGGTTCCGTAAGCATTCCATCATGCGACATGAGACCGGATTTCTGGTACCAGGGGTGTCGTAAATGGTATTGGAGGCGAAAGGGGCATAGTGCCTTGCGTAGGGGCACCGCTTATCTTTCTACCACGGCCAAGCATATGGCCAGGAGGGACTCATGGGGTCGTCGGGTGACGCGAAAAACCGCAACAGACAGAAGTGTAGCACCAAGACATGAAAACTGCGCAGTGGGTCCCCCTTCTGGCAGTTGCACATTTTAAAGGCAGCAAGGACCTGGGGCAGGGACTCTCCTCAGTCGAACCTACAACACAACGCCTGTGGGCTTGCTCCATACAGATAATTCTGGATACTTTATGGACTCATAACTGCATAAACGGTATCCTGTGCGCCGTATTACTTGGTGTGCGTGCGTTCAACCACCCCACCTGCATCTGAGTGTCAATCCGCGCTGCCGCTGCGTCGCCGATGGCATCAAGCGCCTATTACGGAAACATTAGGGACGCGGCAAACAAGTTTGGTTCTGATCAAATCGAGGCAGGCATGATCAACAACAAGTGCAGCAGTCCGAAGCTATCTTCAATCGCACAAGGACTTTGTCGGTACGAGTAAGGCTATAATTTCCGTCAACACGATATCATCTGTATCATGCGTCACGTTGGGTTCCCTGCATAGGCCTGGACGTTTTTGGCTTTCCGTCGCCGCTTCATTCCACGCGGCTCGCGCTCGCGCTTCATTGCACCCGCAGCTCCCGCCTCGTGGGAGACTGTCATCTAGCTCCCGTCTTGCGCGGTCATGCCCGTTGCCACTTACTTGCGTGTCGTGAACGCCCAAGGCGGCGAACGCCCATGCCAGCTTCAACGCCGACCGGTGGTCCATCCAGGGTTGATCCACATCCAGCGCAGCTCGACCCGCCGTGACGGCGGCCGCCACCATATCCGCCGCGGGCGTCAGACGAACCGAGGCCGCGGCAGCGGCGCCGTTCTTGCCACCGGCAAGGGGAGTTGCGGCCATGCCTGTGGCTATTTGAGCCCGAGGTGACGAAGGCGCCGAGAGGTTGGCGGGGCGCGTAGCGACTAGGTGCCGCGCAATGGCCTGCAGATGTTTGAGGATATAGCAAGAGAGACGGCCAGGTGAGCTACATATCATGTTGCATCGAGTTGTATGCGGACCGGAGACGAGCAACCAACGGAGCCAGCATGCGTTAGGTTACGCAGTTCGATAACACAAATTGAAAAGAACAGCTGTCCCCGGCATTACGATCTGTCGGTACGCAGCTCGCCACCCAGCACTCCCCAAGGATGAAACAGAGCCCACCACCTGGGAGAGCTTCCCAACGTCTCCCCAGGTGCTGGACACTTACGAGAGGCTGATTTCGACAACGTAAACAGTTCAAGTGAACGCACCACCTGCCACTGCATCTGGTAATCTACATCTTTCGATAAGTACTTAGCGCTACCACTCTCCGTGGTACTTTACCGCTTAGCGCCCGGGGGTTCCTGTGCCACATGTCCATTGTTTTCGCATACAAACCAGGGAACCGGACGAACCCAACCACGAGGGCATCGCCATTCCTTTTACCCCGGCTGTTTTACCCCGGCTATGGTAACCAGCCCGGACAGCAGCGAAGCAGGCACAGAGTCCAACCTTCAGCGTATCGCGCACTGACTCCTGTGCTGGTTTTGGTGCGGAACGGGTTGCGGCCGCCAGGCTCCAGGCGGTGGTGGCCAGTTGGGGCATGGTGAGAGAGCCCAGTCGCCGGGGCAGCTGCTCGCAAGCAACACGGATCACCTCAGCGTGGTGCCGCCTGCAGCCGGAAAAGGCGGCCGGGAGGAGGTAAGCTGAAAAATCCACATGGTACGAGGGTGGTCGGGTGGAAACAGGCAACTTGATTGGACGGGATGGGACGGGGCGCCTCGCTTCCCGCACTGTCTACATCCTGCTTCCAGCCGACGGCATCACGTGATGCCTTCGCCGGACACGTCCAAAGCCCTTTTTTTATACATTTTAATAATTCAATTAATATAAATGTATGGTCTTAGTCAAATTTGAATTTCTTTTTTCAATGCACATAAGTGAATCTTTCCGGTTTACAGTAGCGTATGGCGTTCCGGTCGCTGCCTCCTCGTCCCACAACCTCTTCCCACATCTAATCTCAGCCCGTCCTACCTGCTGACACCAAATGCCCACATCGCCCGAGCGAACTGTTCGTCCGTGCAATCGACGGCCACTTGCGCTAGTCGGGATCCTAGGACGTCCATCAGCCGCCATGAGGTGACAGCCGCCCGGTCGGCAGCCGCTAGGGACGGAGAAAGGGGTGATGGAATTGGCAGCTTTCGGTCATATGGGATAAAAACGGCAAGGACTGCAATTGCGAATTGGTAGCTTAATTAAGCGTTGCGTCCTCGCAGGAGGGGACCAAGGGCATGAGTGCAAAGAAACTAGGAGGGAGAAGGCTGGTTATGGTGCAGGACTCAGACGAGAGGTCTCACGGGTTTGGATGTCATGCATTTGATGCATAGAAGCATGTGGGTTTTGTCCAGGCCACAGCTTGCCATCGCGGAGACAAGCTGCCGCCATGTATCCTCCATGCAGCACCACTCATGCGTGGCGCCGCGCGCCAGCCGTGTCCGACAACAGGTATCGATGGGAGGCTCATCACGATCAGGTGTAACTGATCCCGTTCTAGCTGTCGATAAGCCGCCAACTTGGCCGATTCCAAACCCAGTTGCGTCCCCGCACCTCTGGAGCTCTTCCGCCGTTGGTACCGCAACATGCGAGGTAGCCGCTGCAGTGTTCGTGTGACCTGCTCCGGGTCGAACCACGCGCCGTACTGCAGCACGGGTATCGCTGCGTGCTCAAGTAAAGTCGCTGATTCCAAAACTGCATTTATGTGGTTGGTGTCGACGGGTTGGATAAAATTGTATCGATGCGCAGTACGCCAAGCCTGAGTAGCGAAGCCGACGCTCGCACTGCGGATAAGCAACACAGGACCAAGAAATTACCGCAAGATCAGGAGATCAATATCATATGCACAGCTGCTCTTACCTATGGCCGCCCCAGTTAACCGTTCTAGAGCTCGTGCTGCAACAATCACTTGCCGCCACCGCTTTGTCGAGGGTATCAATTAGCGCACTAGCTGTTGCAAATGAAGATCCTGATCGTACCAGAAAATAAGCAATCGTATGTGGACAAGAACACCGAGAGGCAGGCAGTTATAATCGACGACGCACCTCTGCAGTGACCTAATCTTGACAATAACGTTAAAGATAAATTCCTCATTGTAATATTCTTAAATATTTAGATTGCAGAATTTAAGCTTCTCTGATATCATTGACCCCAAGGGCTATTGGTTCGGACTAGGTCATGCAAATGCGACATTTCCATTATGATGACTTCCAAGCCGCCAAGCCGAATTCATTATGGCGCGCACGCTGGGCAGTGGGCAGTTGGGCCGTTGGCTGGGCGGTTGGCTGTTGGAAGTGAATGTCGTACAATGTCGAAGCAAGCAGTTCATGTTATTGGCCAGGAATACCGTGTGGTGTAGCATTAGGTGGGACGTGCAGCGTGTCTGGAAAACTTGAAGCCAAACATTGAATTTCGGCCCCTCATTTTGTTAAGCAGAAGCCACCATCAGTAGTGCTTCTTACAGACTCTGCTACGCAAGGGGAGCAGAAGCGGACCTTGCATCTACTCCAGTAGTCCTCTTGACACAATTGCATCCCCGGCCCAGGGCGCAAAGCTTATCTAGTCCACATCGGAATCTGGAGTTACGCAACATTGGCCGAAATCTATCCAAGAAATTTGGGAAAATCCCCTGGTGACTAAACTGCCGAAGACAAGTCATGTGTTGCGCACTGCAGCCACATGACCAGACTTACGGCCGGCAGAAGTATCTTAGCAGCAACCGGGTTCCACTGGGACTGCATCTCCGGGAGGCAGCATGCTAAGTTGAAAACACAGAGCGTCCACTCTCCTACAAGAAGGCACACTCCTTGCAATTCGCTTTGGACAACCCTTCCCAATCGAGATGAGAACACGACGCAAACACACCCTATCCTCGGCGACCTAGGCACAGTCGATATCCAGTAAAGTGCGAACAATGCAAAGACAAAGACACAAAACATGAACATCGTTTCTTTTAAAATCTAAAATGAAATGTTGGGTAAATGCGGTCTTTCCCGCAGAGGTGGTCGGCCG
The DNA here is from genome assembly GCA_019650235.1 of Volvox reticuliferus. Taxonomy (NCBI): domain Eukaryota; kingdom Viridiplantae; phylum Chlorophyta; class Chlorophyceae; order Chlamydomonadales; family Volvocaceae; genus Volvox; species Volvox reticuliferus. Next base: position 591,209 of record BNCP01000010.1, on the reverse strand, counting down.
TGCCGTACACTAACGCCCCTAGGCCACCCCCAGGCCGCCGCAGCTTCACGTTGAGACGGCAGCGGAGCATCAACTCGGGTAGATCCGAGGAAACGCGCCAACACGGCGTGTTCTAAACCATTTTTTTGCATCACGCAGTCGCAGCTTACGCTGTTTTGGCCGTTTGGCCGCGCGATTGCTCGATAACACGTACAACGCTGGCCCCGCCCATGTACAGCCCTACCAACGGAATGGCCAAGAGTGCCTGTGTGGAGTTGATGAGGCAAAGAGGAGAGCATAAGGGAGAACGTGGACACGGGCGTCAAGGCATCCGGTAAGCAGCTGTTTGTGCACAGGCGGGCGATATGCTAGGAGGCTTAGGGCCAAAAGCTTTGCAGCGCGCGGCCTTCACGCGGAATCATACTTCCCATCAGACGGGCGCAAACGACTTGCATACCGGTCGCGATATATACATAGATCCCTCCCTCAGCTCGCACAGCACGCAGTGCCCAGGTGCAAGAACACAACACGCAAGCATACAGTTCCACACTCCCACACCCCGTTCATCGCACCTGCGTGAATGGGTCAGTGGAGGGCGTCAGAACCGCCGCGGCGATGGTGGACCCGACCACCACCCAACGCCAGATAGAGAACATTTGCTCGCTGGTCACAATGCCCAGCTGGCCCAGCATTACTTGCAGGACGGGCACCTGCAGGGGAGAGACAGGGGACGGAAACACCAAATCATAAAAAAATTCTACACAGTGTGCCCGTTTGCTTTTCCTTTCCTTTAACATCTTCTTCTGGCGTCGCTATCCCCACAACAACAATGAGTCCCCGTTCCTGCCCTGATTACGTTAGAGCAGCCTCACGCTTGAGAGTGGCGCTACAGGCCATGCGCCCCCATTATCCATATTCCTACATCCGTCCATAGCTTCCGTGACCCATCCATCCCCGGCTGACCAGACCCACCTGGAAGGAAAGACCCGTGCTGAGCATCAGAACCAGCACGAACTCAAAGTATTGGTCGATTGACCACAGGCTCTCCACCGCTCCGTCCGCATATGACACAAAGAAGTTGAGCGCAGCCGGCGTGAGGATTTCGTACGAGAACGCCAGCCTGAGACATAGGGGAGAAAGCAGATCATGGTAGGATGCAGGGAAAGCCGCTGGTTAGCCAACAAAGCGGCCGGCACGCAGCGCACGGCATATGCAGTGGCTAAGCGCAACGGACTGATGCCCGCATCACTAGTGCTAGTTGCGTTTGCACGTCCATCAGGCCATAACACGCCCTGGCCATGACTCCCCCACATTGGTTGCGACCCATTCATTACATATGTTCACTGCAATAAACCAGTCGCAGTCAAACACTGTACATCAGATTCCCATGCAGCCATTTGTGGCATTCGCACAACCATAATGCCAGTCTTACACCTGATGAGCACCATACGTTCCACATCGCAAAATCTAGTTGTTATAGACTTCAACAAACTCTACCCGCTCAAACCTTATAACCAAATTCATAGCTAAACCGTCTTTCCACCGTATCCAGAATGCCCACTTCACAAACGAATTAGCGACCACTCCCCACACCCCACTTGTGCCCCCCAGAATCTGTAGCCCCTGTGGCTTCTCCACGAGAATTACCTACCCAAGGTAAAACAGGATGGAGCTGCCGAACACAATGGGCGCCAGGAAGCTGCGCTCCGACTTAGTCAGGCCGGGTACGACATACGCTATCACTTCGTACAGGACAGTGGGCGCCGCGAGGAGGAGGCCTGCGTAGCCGGAGGCCTGAAAAGACAAGCGGCGCCTTATCTTAACGGATGTGTTTCATTTGGGGAAGCGTTGCACTGTGTTGACATCCTGGTGTACAAGAAACCCCGACCCACACGGAAGCATACATGAACATAAAGCTATCTACTCAGTTCCGGCCAGCAGAACCAGATGGTGGAGGGGTGTTACCTACATGCCCACCCCATGGGACCCCTGCTTGCCTTCAGGGTCGTAAAGAAGAACTCTCCAGGCGACAGCTGAAGGAATCGTACACCCGCGTCAGCAACGGGTGCCTCGAGGAAAACTACAAGATCCTTGCTAAAAATGAAGCACGTAAGGATTGCTGCTGCGCATGCCAGCCCAGCCACCAAGACACGCTCGCGCAGCTCCTCGAGATGGTCCCATAGAGGCATGGATAGGCTCTCCTGAGTAGGAAGCTCCTCCGGATCCGGGTAGAGGAATTTTTTCAGAGCCGAATTTCCGTCATCTTCTTCTGCTGTTTCCTCCCTGCTAGACCGGAGCAGCGAATCCACTTGCCCTGAAAATCCAACCATCACGTGAGCTCTTCCATTAAGGTAACGTACGAACGGACATGCCTCGTCCTTAAAAGTCACACCTTCCTCGCGAATGATGGGAACTGGCCTAAGCTCCTCTGGGTTCGCACGACAACGCTGCAGCCGGTATCCACGCGCGCTCGTTCCTACCATTGTTATAATTCGGCTGCATTTTCGCGATGGAAGCGAAATATGGCAAGAAGATTTTGGCAGCATAGCGACCAGTATCGGCCTTTAAAATGCCCTAATGTGCGTATTTTCAGTGATAAATCGTTCGCATTAAATATCCGAAAGGAACGATTGATAAGCACACTTGCACGCTTGCGTCGCGTCCGACAAGCGTAAACCCATAGGAGGCAGGTATTACAGACTGGTCTCGGAGCGCCTACGTAAATTTCCGTTCGTTGAATGATTCGTGGCCATTTACGGTTAATCAAAATGGGGAAATCATCAAAAGATAAACGTGACATTTTCTATCGCAAAGCAAAGGAGGAAGGCTGGCGAGCTCGTAGCGCGTACAAACTGCTGCAAATAGATGAAGCGTTCAATATCTTCAGTGGTAAGACGAAATATTTTATCCGTGGTATCTTGTATCTCACTCCGTCGTTGCTGGTAATTTTACATCATTGGTCCCCACTCCGTGCTTTGTAATGGCTGCGCGATCGGAATCGGAATTTAATTTTAATGGAATCAGGAGTTCAGCATGCTGTGGACCTATGTGCCGCTCCCGGCAGTTGGAGTCAGGTGAATTAAACTGCAACCGCCAACGGGTTCGATGTCGGACGGCATTTCACACCTATCATCGAAGTTTAACCGGAAACTGTGCCTCGCTTAGAGAAAGAGTATCTGGGCCACTGCCTCGCTTGCCGAATTCGCCCAAAAGACTTGCGGAAGCGGTATATGTTGGTTAGACCCTCCGCGCATTAAGTATTCCATACCCAAACGGCATCGCCATGCGCGTTGGATGAAGCAAGTGAGCACAAGGCGCAACATCTTTCTGTCTTCCTGCCGAACAATATAACCCAAACTCCTGCCTTGCCGCAATAATTTTAATGTTGAATCAAAAGCACGCGTGCATCCCCACATCGGCTTTAGCCTCCTCTCGCTGACTGCGCATACAGGTCCTGAGCCGCAAGCTGTACCTCCCTGCGGTTCGCATGGGCAACCCCTCACCCCCAACCATAGTGGCGGTGGACCTACAGCCTATGGCCCCCATAGAAGGGGTAATTCAGCTGCAGGGAGACATCACCAGTGAGGTGACGGCCAAGCAGGTGCGGCCGCCGGGTCCCAGGCTTGTACCTGTGCTTTTGATTGTTTGATTGTTTCAGACTGGATGGCGATTTATCCTTTACGGGTGGCTATGTTAAATGTTTCCTGGCACTACTATAATGGCATTGCGACGATTCACACCCATCTGCTTGCTCTTGCTCTTACCCCCACACACACGGCGCAACAGGTTATTTCTCACTTCCATGGTCGACCGGCTGACCTGGTAGTTTGCGACGGTGCGCCCGACGTGACGGGTCTTCATGATCTCGACGAATACGTACAGGTGTGACCGAGGTCGTGCAAACCTTTCAACACGCGTGGCGTGGGATACCACGCGACGGAGAGGTCGTTACAAGGAGGTTAATTTTAGGAAGAACAGAAACGTGAGATACCCAGTAAAGACTGTCCAATAAAACAAGGTACAACTTGCTAATCGTGGCTAGCTGGTTCCCAGTAAACCGACACTGGACACCATTGGATTTTTATATCAGCATCGTCCGCGTTCATAGAACTGTTTCATGTTGCCGAATGCATCGGGCAGGAAAGCCTAGATAGCCATGGGCGCCCGCGTCCATTTCACAGAACCCCTCGTCCCTTACGAACTGCGAGGGCTAAACCTACTGTAGTAACCTGACCCAGTGGCGCTCTTGCTGCTCTGTTCGCCCTTGCAGGCTCAGCTTCTGCTCGCGGCGTTATCCATCGTATGCGCGGTGTTACGGCCTGGAGGGACTTTCGTTGCCAAGATCTTCCGGGGTAAGCAAATACCCCGTGTGGTTTCAGCGTGCTATAATGGATTCCTGGGGGCTGGGGTGCCCCGCCGTGCGCCGTATTCATACACAAACACACCCTCGGCAGGGCAGCCTAACAGCCGAGCCCCCAGGGAACCGCGAACTGTCCTGCGTCATTGCCGGACTTGTTTGATGCCTATCTGCATCTACCGCTCTCCCAGGCCTGTTCAGGTCCCCGTCTGCAGCAAACAGTTTGCCCTCGCAATTTATACGGTTGGATGCCAACACAGGCAAGGACGTGGTGCTGCTGTACAGCCAGTTGAAGATGCTCTTCCCGGAGGTTTACGTGGCCAAGCCCAAGTCCTCTCGCAACTCCTCCGTCGAGGCCTTTGTGGTGTGCCGCCGGTTTGATCCGCCGGCGGGCCTGGCAGGGCCTGGCGGCCTGCAAGCTCTGCTTGCTGGGGCGCAGGACCGCTACCTCAACGACGGAGACCGCGAGGTGAAGGAGCGGAAGGGGATCCATCTGTCGCTTTCAATCTCGGTATTCACGACGTTGCACACGCCGTTAGTGGCATATGCATGTCAGGGCTTCCGGGCCAAGCGGGTCTGGTCCGGCTTCCCGCATCCGTCAATGCAGCCTTGCAGTGCAACCTTAGCACGCAAAAAATGTTTGTACCCGCTCCTCAGTTTCTGAAATGGTTTTACGAACTCCATTCTTCGTACTGTTATCCGCCCAGGCTCAGCTACTCGTGGCGCGCGCAGTCCCCTTTCTGTCGTGCGGCGATCTTTCCATTGGTGATGCGGACCGAACATATGACCTGGACCCGGAGACCTATGTACCGCTGGAGCCCGTGCAGCCGCCCACCGCCCCCAACTACAAGACCGCTATTTCGATGGCCAAGGCGGGCCAACAGGGGAGGAGTTAGCAGTCTACGTTAAAATACGGAGGGTGCCATGCGCAAATTATTGTGGCTGTATGGCTGGGAAGATGTGTTTACTACATGACAATACACCTCATGCTCATGGGCCATGCGGCTTCTGAATCAACCTGAAACGTATGCATTGATGCAGATGCAGCAGATGTTTGTTCCTTCTGAGCCATATTTGCTCATCCTTGTCTTACTGGTGACATCAGGCTGGCTGCCATCTACACGAAATAGAAATAGAGAGAGACCGGAAACACGCTATCAATTTCCGGGAGCATAGGGAGCTCCGTGCTGCTAATGACGGATGGCGCTTAAGGTCGCCACTTAAACTGCCAGCTACAATGGGACTCGCCCTTTATTGTGGGTGTGAAGTCATCATTTGGAACGTGTTCCGGAGATAGGTAATTTATCGTATGACTGGATATTGATACCTTGCCAAGGGGATATAGACTTATCGGGCTCGTACATGGTCGTGAGCGGGACAGGGGAGCACTGGTCGAACGGTGCTATACGGTCTGCACGTGGCACTGATTAACCACCCAGATCACCGCCGTTGTGGTTCTCCATGAACATTTCTGACGCAGGTCGTATTAAATTTATGCCGCTGTTCCGTCAGGAAGTCCTAAGAGTTTGGCGCATGAGCATACCGCTGTGTCAGCTATCAGGTCAGCCATGGTCAGTGCACTTTCCGCGCCACTGCAGGCCATGGACCAGCCTAACATGGCGTAATGTACGATCCCTGCTCATGCACGGTGAGCACCAACCTGCCTATGTATCTTGTCATTCCGTTCCGAGAAAGTCGGTCATGTGCCTCTTTCTCCCGCACGCACATTCCTGCTATACTGTCTCAACGCATCGCCGGTTCATCACCTCACGGCTACCATGTAATATCTCTGCACCCATAATATCCGCATGCGAAGCCCAGCTAAACTGCCGCCTCTGCACAGACCACCACCGAGCAAAATTGCCTCTCTTCTGTGCAGCTCCCGTCTTCAGTGTTCCCACAGCCTTCCATGATCGAAGGGAAGGCCAGAAACCCGCGCCTGCAGCTGCTCGGTGTGATACGATACCACCAGCAGGGGTGGTCAAGGGAAGGCGGTGCACTCGCGGAAACACGTGTCATGGTCCCATGTCCACGCAAGGTGCCAGGCCAAATAAGGCCATGATGAAAGTTATTGTTGGTAACCCCAGTCCCTCACCTGCACCATTAACATCCATTCTTGTACGGCTGCCCTCAATCCCTAGGGCAGACAGCCGGAGTTAACCCCATATCCAAAGCCATGTCCACAAGCCCCTTTCGACCACGCCCGACATGACCCATGCCGTTCCTGGCAGCTCTTCCTGAACCCCAGGCACGGTTGGAGATGCTGCTAATACGGGTTAATACCCTTGAGTGTTGGATCACCATGCAGCGCGCATCGCATGGTCCATCCCGGATGGTCCCAGTGTCTTTCAAGACATCGATGGCGGCCAAGCACGGTATTCGAAAACCCAGATCACGGCAAGCAACCATCACTGTCAAGTCCTATGGGAATATGGCACTTCCTGGGACCTGGAAGTCCCCTGTGTGTAACCACAGCAAATACAGCATGTGGATTAAACACAATCTGACCATGTTACACATCAGTAATCAGCCATGCTACGCCGACATGACGTAGACAATGCGATCTCCTGACTACTTGCCCCAAAGCCCTTCACCCCTGCCAATGTCAAACCCATCGTCTGGAGCCCCGTACGACATCATTGCATGCATTGCATGGGGAAACCATCGATTGCACGAGCCACAACGTCTACCTAGAGGCCGATCTCATTTTAAGTTCATCCGTACGATGCTCCGAACCATATCGGTCTTCTGGGCGTTATTTGGTCGCCACGCGCCAGTTGATGCAAGCCGTTGCTGCTCCGCCTTTTTGCGCGCATGTTCGGACTCTGCGTAAAAATGTGAGACGGAGGGGGAGAAATTTGAATGAGCAATACGAGACGTGTAAAGCTTCAGTTACCAGCACAAGCCAAGAAGACGCGTCTTAAGATTGCATGCCACTGGAAAGGCGTTGAGCTGCGCCAGGTATGCGAACTGCTGGTAAAGGCCCTGGACTTAAACAACCCCAATCCCAGGAACTTACCACACCATGTCCGAACCCACAGACCCGTACCCTTAACACCTGGCATTAACACCTGACCTTCAAATACAAAAGGCACCATCAGCAACCCCCCATTCGTCTAACGTGTTCAACTCTCGGCATCCAAACCCAAGCCGAAGCCTGCAGGGCGAGCGCTCACCGAGTTTCGGTAGCTCAGGGTCATGGATGTATTCCGGATGGCGACCCAGATGGCGCGGATTGAGGGATGAGGGACGGAACGCAGGCCCCACATCCTCCTTGGTTTCCGTGGCCGCTGCACAGGCGTAACAAGCAAGGAGAGGCGGTCAGACGGGTTGGGCAGATTAACAGGATGAGGTTTGGGGTTGGGCAGAGTGCTAATAAGGATCCTCCTCTGACGGGAGCCGGCCGTTGCGGCAGCAAACAAAATCTCGGCCCGGGTACCAGCATGACCCTATGCACACCGACAACTTTAAGAATCTGAGGGTTGCAGACCAAGCCTCTGCCATGGCAACCCTTCCGGCTTATGCCACGCTTAGCACTTCCGCGCCGGGCCTTGATCTACGGGGCTATCGCACAGGCATGCCCGTCCTTTGTGTCAGCGCCTGGCTCCGGCGCCGTCTATCTGTGTTTCGGTGTACGTGAACGTGGTCGTGGCGATTTTGTAAAAAGAACAAATCGCCATGACCACGGCGCCAAGGCTCTGCGGACATGCCTCCCAGTAAATCCAAGACCTCGTGTCCTTGTGACCAAGGTTGATGCTCCGGGGAATACCCCTTCTCCACTGCCCAAATCGTCATATTATCAGAATACAGAGCGTACCGTAGCCTTTGTTTCCTTCACTATTTCCCCAGGACCACCTCTCCCCGTCATAGCGTGGAATGGTTCGATCCCCTTCGCTATCCAGATACGTCGTCCTGATCCACGCAACCCAGCACAATAAAGGCTTGCCTTGCTTCGCTGCTTCGGGGTCGGTGGGCGCCACCGCTGGGTCCGCTCCAAGCACGTACTCATATTCGCCCGCAATGCCCCGCCCCTTGCTAATGGTGATATTGGGCACACCAGCACCGCCCTTCTTGGAAGGATTAGAGGGACGGAAGGGCTGCGGTTGTCGAGCTGCCATGTCGGCTTCCCGCTCCTGAGTGGCACCAACCGCAAATGGTGAGCATTCCACGGCGGCGCCGTGATGCGGTGCGAGACGGAGTTAAGCGGCAATAGAAAACCCGGAGTAGCGTGAGACCAGAAACAAGCTTTTAAAAGTTTGAGACAGGAAGAAAACAGTCGCGCTCACTGCTGACGGGGCTTTGTTCGGGGTTCGGCCGATTAATCAGGCAATACGTTGACGGTTGCTTTCCTAGGCAGCACAACCCGCTCGTTCGTTCGCCCTCAGGCCACAGCACTGACCTGGAGCCGCCGTTGCCGCTGCACCTCATCAGGGTCGTGTTGGTATTCGTACTCGGTGGCGACGCCCTTAAAGCCCTGTCGCTCCGAAAGAGTAGTCTTGTTGAAGCCGTACGTGCCCTTCTTTGCTGGTGACGTGTAGAAGCCACGTGGCTCATTGTGGACATCGGCCTTGGTCTTTTGGAGGGTCACGCTTCGGCCCTGCCGGTGGGGGAAAGGGCCCGGGTTATGCGCATAAACCAATGAGAGGACACGAGACCCCAAGAAAGCGGAAGCCGATACGCTAGCCTTGGAAGAGGATGTAATACGGTGCGGACGCCAGGAGCAGCATTCGAGCTTGGGGTGCTTTGGCGTTCTGGCCGCGCCCCTATTTTTTGCCTGATTTGGTAATAGGCATCGCATACGAAAGCCCGCGTAGCAAACAGTGACCCAGGTCCCGTGCTCCTGCAAGGTGCCGAACTGCCTTCCTCACCTACCCTCTCCTCCATGGCGCGCCCAGGCGCCTTTAATTGGCCATACCTCTAATGGGCTTGATCGGGGAACCCTCTTACGCACAGAAACCGACACCTGGTTGCGCCACCCGCGCTCACACCCCTCACCGGGCTCTACCCCGCTGGCCCCTCACCGGGACATACTCCACTTTGCCCTGCAGTGTCCCTACAAAGTCTCCTGGCGTTGTACTGATTTTCATTGGGGACGCGGCTTTGAACGGAGCAGGCGCAACTTGCTGCTTTCGTTGCATGTTATCCTCTTGCAAGCGCCTTCTGCCAGCATCGAGGTACTTGTCGCCGTTGTATAACCCTTTGAACGGCTCGAAGGTGGCGTCGTTCCCCTGAGACGGACGTTTTCAGCGTGCAGGTGAAATGTTTTGAGGTTATTGTCTTAGAATAAATTGAAAGGATAAATTACCAGTCTTTTACCAGTCGCACGGTGTCCACGCAAGCACAGCGGTAGGGTGGGCATCACAACAACGCCGTGCGGTTTCCGAGGAACGCACCTTGCCCGTTCGGCCCACGGTAGCCTTAAAATTAAGACCATGATCTCGAACTTGTGTTCCAACAGGTGAGCTTGAACGACTTGTTTTCCGCGAGCCGCTCTGGCTGCCAGACCCTTCTTGTGGGGGATCGGATGGCGTAAGGTAGATGTGGTCTTTGAACATGCCATACTTAGATGTCATTTTTAGCTAGTCGAGACGCAAAAAATCACGCTTAGACCCTAATGCAGAGAAAACGACGAGCAATTATCTGGTAACTTCGTGTTATTGCAGTTGGCTGGACATTATACATTATCCATAAATATGTTAAACTTTAAACAAAAGTGGTATGGAATACGCCATTCTGTCGTGAATCCTTCGATTACGGTTGCCCCGTGCAACCAGCTTTAACAATGTTGTTTATTATTCTCGGACGACATGAACCAATTTTAACGTGATAGAGTTAAACCCTGTTAACATTTTTCTTATTATTAATGATGGGTTACCAACCATCCTGCGACGAAGGGTCCAGCTTACAAACCCACGGTACGTTGAACGATATAATCTGTCGTTAATATTTGCAATGAATATGTTTTATCAACGGAAATGACATCAATTCAAACAGCCTTCCAAAATGACACAATCTGTGCGTTATGGCAACCAAATTGAGCAGGTTATTGCGCCCCAACGGACAAGGCCCGACGTAACAAAGCAGATGGGCGAGCTCGCAGGGTATATGCTGCACTGGCGAAGCCGGCGCCGTCCCCGTGGGTGACAGCTGAGTTTCGTCCCTCGCGCTTCGGCGAAACGACCAGCAACAATTCATTAAAGAGTCCGGAGACGCTATCGCGCAAGCAGGTTCGTGTAACGCACAAGACGAAGAGATTTGGGTGGCTACCAGTTGGTTGATCACTGCCAAACAAAGCCCGTGGGACTGCTGTATCGCGCTGTATCAGAGCATCACCGCTTTGATATCTACCATTGTAGCCACAAGATTCAGATCCCAAAATCATTTTGGATTTTGTGAAATGTCGACGTCACAGCAGACTCCACATGCCGTGGTGGATCTATGTTACCGATGCAGCCTATGTTGGCCCACTACGCCTGTGCCTGCCGTACCATGCACGCCCTGGTGCAGTCATCCCCCGAGTGTTTTCCCGCAACGTTTCAACAACTCCACGCCTCACAAGGAAAACGACCATCCCATACTCGCCTTGACTTCGCCCTAAAATAGCGGGCTTCCAAACTCTCTCTGGGCTTCAAATGTCAGATCCTGGAGCAGCTGGCGGAAGGTGCGTGCGCTAGGGTGCCAAGGCGGGGTCCTCATCCCCGCATAATTTGCTCAAATTCGTCCCCGTCGTCTTTAAGAACATTAGCACTGTGACAGCTGCTAGCTCAAGCGCCTTTATTTACCCCTACTCACAGATCGAACCAAGGTTGCGCAGCGGCTTCAAACTCTGGCGGCGGCCTGCAGTGAGGCCCTCGAGACACACTCTTCGCCGGGGGGCTCCGGAGCCGGCAGCCCTGGGGCCTCATCGCCGAAGCACAGGGGCCGGAAGGGCCAAGGCAAGGGAATTCGCGCGGATGCACAACTGGCGGGCAAGGCTGCTTCAACGCCGTCAAGCACTCCCGCCTTGGCCGCCGCTGCATTGCGGCAGCTCAGGATTTCGCGAACACCGACAGCAACTGCTTCAGGTGGGGATTCGGAGCACACCCCAGTGCGGGCGCCCACGCCTGCTACCTCTTTGAGGCCCGCTGCCAGAACAGTCGCAAAGCCACGGGGTCGACATTCATCATCGCCCACGTCAGGGCGACCGGGTTCTTCAGTCAGAAGGGGACTAGCTGCGGCAGCGGCAGGACCACCCCCCCCGGCCTCTAATGCTCTCCAGACGGGAAACGGAGCCACGGTCACCACAGCCGTTGGTGGTTTCGTATCTCGCGGTGCTGCCCCAGAGCTATCGGACGGGACTTCTGGGGCCCGCAGACGGCTTGCTTACACGGATGTCATTCATGATGCAGCGCAGAGCGACTTCAAGTCGGCGGAAAGTCGCACCGTCTTTGGCAACACGGCACCGTCGACGCCGTTGACCTCCATAGCGTATAACGTGACGGACACGGCCTCTGCCAAAAATGCGGAGATGCCGTACTCTGAGGCGACGGGGAGGCGCCTGGCGGAAGTGGCAACGCTGCGCGTGGTGGAGGACGCGATGGGCTTGGGTGCTGCGCTGGCAGTGGCGGCGGTGACACCGACGCACGGGAAGACGCCGCTGCGGCTCGCTTGGCAGGAGCCCGTGGATCTGCTTCCTCCAGGCTTGCTACATAATCTTATCGGTACGAGGGGGCGGTTGCTGTAAATTGTTTCTGTGTAATTGTCCAACTGTAAGAGAAGATCGAGGCTGAAGGGATGGGGCAGGCACTGCTTTCTATTGGCGGGGCGGGGCGGAACGCTCGGCGTGACGCCTCTGGACGGAGACTTGGATTATCGATGGTTGAGGGTCCTTCTGTGGATTCGCGTAACAGTGAATTTGCGGAGACTGCGCGTCAGCACCGGGGATCATACTCTTTATGATAAGAGCATTTTCATTGGTGGCTGGGAGGTCATTATTAAGTTGGTGGTCATTAGGGTGGCGCCTGTGCCACGCGGCACGTTTCTTGATCCGCATGGCTTGGGTTGCAACATTACGATCTCAGTAGCGGCGTTGAATCCCACTTGGTGACCCCACCCATATGACATTTCGGGATTGCCTTGCTCTTGCGCTGGGGTTGATACATAATTTCAAAGGGCACCAAACGGAATAAAGTTGGATGGTTTAAAGTAGGTGATACGTATTGTGAAGCCTTCGTTTCGCCACTTGTAGCATAATTTGGGTCACGAGTCTTGGCATCGTGCGTTCGCTGGGCACACCTGCATTATAAAAAATGCGGCGCAACCTGCAGCCCTTGCACCTGCAGCCTTCCTTCCCTGCGGCAGTGCTTTTTGTTTTGTCCTCATCCAACTCAACTTGGGCTGAACCCGACCTTGCCATCCCGACCTGGCTGCTCGCAGACGTACGTGACAGCATACTGCCTCACCGCCAAGGGACGCACACGATACGCCCCGTACTACCTCAGATGATGTCTTGGGGCTCTTCACACCTTGACCATAGGTACCGTATTTAGACGTGCCTTAAACGCGGGCTTTAACGTTTGACACTAGCCTAATGCATTATGGGACAAAGACCTGGCGGCAGTATGCCGGTGCGCCCGGCGGGGTAATGTCCATATAAGCATACACCATACTTACAGGGTAAAAGCTGCTGCTCCGAAACCGGACGATGATATTCATGGTTCGCACTACCACGCTATCTCCTTTTGCATATCCAGCGGTGTGCTCCGCGCTGTGGATGTGGCCTCGAGCGCCGCTGCATTTGAGGAAGAGCGGGGCGGGGCAGCATGGAGAACGCTGCCACAGAAGCAGCGCACGGCACGGCACGGCATGGCACGACATAGCCGATAATATTGGGACGGATGCTCCAGCATAAGCGCTAATATTTACGAGTATGGTATGCTCCGCTCTAAATTTCCCCCCGCGAACCCCTTGTTTCGTCCCGCACGGGAACCACCGTCATTCGTTCTGCTGCAGGGAGCGCCTCCGTGCGGGCATGGCGGAACTAAATGCCGAGCTGTACAGCTCGTGGCGCGCCCTTGTGGACAGCGGCGCCATCTAACGCACATTAAAGCACTACTCATGCAATATTTGCCTGAGCAAATGAGAAATGATGGAGACGTTTGATTTCATTTCTAAGCTGTACGACAGGACTATAAGAACGATTTATGGATCAGGAATGGTGTTCAGATCAGGTCTTTAGTATGCCTTTTGTATTTGGCGATAATTGCCTTGATTGATTTTCGTCAACCAATTTATTGTTCTAGTCGTCGGGCCTTAGCACTTCCTTCTCCCTTCAACCGAGAAGAAGCGCACACGCACGTAAGAAACCTTGATTGATTAAGCGCTGCGGTGGGATAATCCCCGCTGATCGTTTTAGGCGTTTCCTGTATTAATTGTTCTACGATCCCTGATAGTTAGCCCATCCAGCCGGGCGGTCAAATGGGAAAACGGGTTCCCAGGTTGGTTCGCATGGCTGTCACATAAGTAACTATGACCCTGGGTGATGGCGAGCTGTGACGGCGATATGAGATGTGGCAGCGCGTCACATGGTGACTTGGGGAGTCTTGGGGCACGCGGATGGATAGGCTACTAGTGCCGCCGCACCATCGTCAATGCGGCAATACATCTACATAACTGAGAAAGACGGGAGTGTCATTAAGTTATTAAGCGGAATACCGCTTTCTTTTTTCGATATATTCGGGGAATGAGGAATCGGGTTCGTGAGGCCCGTGAGGCTTCGCAAGACTTGACCACCAACAGATGCCTGTAGAGGGGTCCCCATAGCAGCGGGATCCGTCGTTAATCACGCTGTATCACGCAATATAGTTGGTCGACAGGGCCAGATTAATTTCTATTTAAATGATGTCAGGACGCTTGAGCTGGCTCTCGGGCAATTTCAAGCCGCGACCTGGTCATATTTAGTCATCCGTGTAACCCCGAAACCACACGGCAAAACAAATTTAACAGGCGCTGCCGAATAATTCAGGTATAGCCCTTTTATATGCTAACTTATCAATGTATGAAAACTGACCAGCGTGGCTAGGTGTGTTGGACGTCTCTGCCAACTTCCTACGACATCAAAGCCGATGGAGGCTCGGTAGTCCGTACACATTTTCTGCAACGCGAGTGACTTAACTTATCATGATTGCACATTGTTACACAGTCCAAATTTTATGTTTTACGTTTTAAGATGAAAGATATTTGCCGAGGTCGTACTGCCGGTTGTCATGAACAACCAGCAGGGTTGATGCGGCATCGCCATGTGATTAGCCACTCATGTCTACTGAAACCTGTGGAGCTATTGTTGGTGCCCGCAATTGCGCATTCCGCTACCGCGCGTGCCATACGGGTTGCGTCAGCGACGCAACCGCAAACGCAGCCCCTGACTCCCCGTCAACGGAGGCTGGCACAGCAGCGCAGGTAAGGCTGTCGTGCGGGCAACTCCTTCTGGAAAATTCGCTTGCCCGGGTTAGGCAGCCAGCGGCGGCAATTTGCCAACTGGATGTCTCCTACCTAAATGCGCTGCGGCCTGCTGCGGGCTCCACCCGTTCCGCTTCCCGTATAGGAAATGGGAGGCGGAGCAACGTCAGCAGCAGCAACGTGAGCTTCAGCAACAGCAGAATTCACCGTCGCCTCCAAAACACACCGCTTCCACAGCCAAGGGCTCCGAAACATCGGGAGGCAACCCGGGGACCACCTTACTACCTTCCGCCGACCAAGTAGTCCTAAGCCATGACGGCTCGGCGCCAACGCGTGCTTTCGCTACGCGCACAGGGACCAGCAGAGATGTACATGCAATGAGCACCCCTGCTCGCAGCACAGCTACGGCTAGTCATGCAGCTGCCCAGCGGCACTCTGTGTCATCTCCGCCACAGAAAGAAAGACAGCGACAACATCAGCGCCTACAGACTCCGCATTTACAACAACAGCAAGAACAGCATCAGGACCAACATCGGCAGCAGCAACAGCACCGGGACCAGCAGCAGAAGCGGCTGGAGCCTTCGGATCAACGGCACGAGAGCGGTTGGCCCCCCCTCTTCCCAGGTGGTGAGGGCCATCCGCTACGGTCCCACCTGGACCTCCATTCCCTGCCCGTCTCGCAGCTGATCTCCCTCGCTCGCCAATGGACGGAGGAGCTCGTAGGCTGGGAGGATCAGCATCCCCCACCCTCTCACGCGAGGACCTCATCCGGTCTTGCATCGTACGCAAGTGACGTATCAAATGCAGGAACTCCGCGCCCTATGGCACCAAGCCTGGTAGCACTGGCACAAGCGCCCCAGTCCGAAGGCCGCTCAAGAAGCTGTAGGTCCCAGTCGCAGTCGCACCTCCCCGTGGAAGTGGCCCGTCGGCTGGCACTGTTGACTGCGGCAGTCGATGTTCATGTGACCCGTGGGTCGTTGGGTCATCACGAGCTTGCAGACCTGGCGTGGTGCATCGGGCATTACGACAGGCAAGTCTCCAAATCAGTTACCGTTTCGTTTGGTAACGGTAAACCAACCGTAATTCTATGGTGCATCTTCGAGTGCCACGATTTAACCGAATTGGATCGGCAGTCCCAGCTCCCTGGGCCTTATGTATGGAAACTGCAAAATGCCAGGGGCAGCTCCCCAAGTGATATCATCTGTAACTAACCGTCACGTGATTTGGTGGCGGTTGTAAGCACCGTACCGTACGGACAACATCCCTATTCCTGGCAGTCAGAATTGTTCGGTTGTTCAATTTGCACTGCATGGGATTGCATTGCCTAGCTCCTTGCTGCTCGTTACCACATGTACGCAAACCTTAGATGTGGATCCCTTGCAGGCCAGGGGGGGCCAGCTTAACCCCTCAGTATCGGCCCTCCTCCGTCTCCTTTGCGTGCTGGACTTCTGAAGCGTCTCTTACCCGGCGGTTTGATGGCCGTCTCTCCTTTTGGTACTCTCCCCCACCCGGCTGTCCGCAGGCAGCACTCTCTCCAGGTATTGCACCCTGCCATGAGAGTGCCCTTCAGTGTGGTGCCTCGTTTCATGCCGACGCTGCAATTGGAGGTATGCACAGAGCGGAGGCGCATAGACGCCAAGGTACATAGTTGTGAAGCCTCGCAAACATGCAGTCGCGCAGGAGGTATCCCGCACACACATACACATCCGTACATACACACGCACACACACGCACACGCACACAGAATCACCCGCACTGCACCCTCTTTATACAGTACGGGGCTCAAGCCCGAGTATGGATAACCACTTTACACTAAAAGTCCCGACCCTCACCACACGTCCACCCACCCAACCCTCAATTCGGAAACAGGAGTTCATGCGGGAGATCGAGCTGCGGAGGGACACCATCTACCTGGATGCCGACTCCAGGGGGGGAACCGCGAGGTGCGGGAGTCCTGGTAACTCGGGGACCTAAATAATTATGACGTACGTATTTGACGTACCACCAAGCACCGGCATCAGGATTATCAATAACGTAAATTTTTTATTATAAGAAGTGAAGTGTACACGTGGGTGGATGCGGCCGCCCGTTTTTTTCCTGGATTTGCGTTCGAGACGGCTCGAGAGGAGGATGCCCCGCTGGCATTCATAACACAATGCTGTGTACGCACGAGCGTTAAACGACGGCATCAGGTCCAGGTCCGTTGAGGGTTTGACACCTGTTTGGGAAACAGAGCGGTTTTTGGGGCTCGTGCGCCGAATCCGGGCCATGGCGGGGCCACAAGCGCGTCGTGACGGTGGCGCTGGCGGCGGTCGCATTTCCGATTCTCAACATTGCCCTCAGTAGCTCTCATCTTAAGGCTGCTGTACCCCGTAAATGCACACCACACGAAGGGCTGTGGAGGAGTCCCGGATGACTGGGTGGCAGTCGGAGATCGGAGCCACCTTCAGGTGGGGCTTGCGACTGTGTGTCCGCAGGGCATGATGGGCACACGAGCGGGATCTCTGCCGCGGCGGGTGATTGCGGTGTTACGTGGCGTGGTGCGCTCTCTTGCGCACGCGACGACCGATCCATTGCCTTTCATCTTTTTCTATCCTACTCTCTTGTCCTTAGTAGCACTTAACAGCTACCATTTCGGCGTACTGATTGGTGCCTATTGGACGAGTACCACCCTCCCGTATCCAAGACACGGTTCTGTATCGACCGCCATGTCCCACACCTTTTCATGGAGCCGTACACGATTCACTTGGTCGGCATGTGCGATTTAGCCTCGTGATGGAGAGAGGGGTTTCAGATTTTTAGAGGAAATGCACTCGTGTGCTTCAGCGACTGCTGCCATATGGAAATATGTGTGCTGCTGTTCCATGGATGTCTGCGTACGACAGGTACAGCGGCAAGGAGATGCAGCCTCAGCCCGGCGGTTTGTCAGCCCAGGTCTTGAAGGTACGGGCGATCAGAGGTTCACAGATGCCGTTGCCGCTCTATCTGGTTCCGGAGCAGAAAGTACCAGGGTTAGGGCAGTGGCGGGCTTCAAAAAGGGTCTCTGGTGGAGGAAGGGTACGACTCAGTTCGTTGCGGTGCCTGGATTTCACCCGCGCGATTAAGGGTGGCGTGGGCCGCCGCAGACGCATACACATCCAAACCTGGCCTTTGCCGGCGGGAAAACATAAATATATGATCCTGAGGGAGCTTCGAAGAACGATTTCCTACCTTCCAGCCTACTTGGTTATCATATCCGTCCACTGCCTTTGATCCTCGCTTGACTGCTTGACTGCATTTGGGTTGCCCTTGCTTGTTATCCTAGCTCATGTGGGCCTTACGAGCTTACGAAGCCCCATGACGCTTGAAATATCGTCATCATCATCATCATCATCATCATCATGCTTGTTGTGCGCTCCTCGCTCTTGGCTGTTGCGGTATCCGAAGGTTCGAGACGAGCTCTGGGCGCTTACCGGTGTCAAGTACGACAGCGTCCTGATCAACTACTATGCGGACGGGAAGTGCGGCATGCGGTACCATGTGGACCCGCTGTACGACAGGTAAACGACTGAGTGAGGTTGTACTGCACTGTGCCGTGCATGCGATATTCCTGCATTACATATTTTGACATCACACATTCCGTCCGTAGGTGGACGCCTAACTCGGCTGTTGTCTCGCTGGGCGACACCCGCACCTTCATCTTCCGAGAAATAGACGATCATGACACGAGGTGCGCATCAGGACCCTAACCTTAGGTACGACGTACAACGTACGACGTACCGCATATCCTGACATGATTGGAAAGACTCCGAAAGCACGACCGTTGCAGCTATGCACACCGATGTTTGACTGCCCGAAGGAGCAAGGGGGCGTAGGAGCAAGCTGGGGTATCGCCCTCGCCGGTTGTTGCTGCGCACTAAATACAGCAACCGGCGGTGGCTCCAACGTCGAACAGAAACTAATGAGTAGTGCTGCCGTTACTCGTTTGCGGGGAGTCTGGTTTGGGAGTGTGCACGTAACTCGAGGAACCGGTTGATCACAAGATCCAGGCAGATATGGCATGGCAGGAGAGATGCGGGCGCCACCTGGGCCCTACAGCTGTCTTTTTGTGCTGCTCGGGAAAGATGCCTCTCGACCATCCTGTCAGTAATTTAGAATTTTGGAAACGCGACGAGGACAGGTCCGTTAGCTGTGTTTTCCTGGGGCGGCGCTTCCTTTTCCCGAATAGGTGGCAGTACCGAGTACGTAACGGCGATGCGGTGCTGATGTTTGGTGATTGCCAAGATCGGTTGCAGCACTGCGTGAGGGTGGAGAAGCGCGCGGAGGACGCTGGGCCACGCATGTCGCTGGTCTTCAAGGAGCGGCTGCGCGGACCCACGGGTCAGTACCTGCTTCCTTGAGCCAGTACGCGCCAGCCAACCATACCGGCGACCTGGCCCGCCATTAATCTCCGTGGAGACGGATGCTACATTCTTACCATACGCCTGCGTGCATATGGTATCGCAGCAGCCGTCACTACGGGTGGTTGCCAAGCTAGGGTACAGGATGTTGACCGTCTTTTGGACCGGAGCACCGGTACGCAGCAGCCCAGGTTTCCATGTGTGCGCTGCTTGTAGGTTGTGGCATGGGGAGCTGAGCTCAATGTGTAGAGCCGGGAGAGGTTCGTAATTTGTAGGCCGTCGTGTGGCAATGGTGGAGGCGGACTGCACAGCCGTGCTTGTGTAAATGACGTCACATACGCCCGGTGCTCTTTCCTTCTAAACCCATATGGAAGGTGTGTTGTCGTTGTGCATTCAAGGACGACGAACGCGCTCTGAGGATCCGGACCTAGATGAGCACGATAGGTGCATGACCCCCGTAGCTTAGCTCGCAGGCTCCCCGTATGCATACGGACTCGAGGCGTCGTGTAACAACGCATCAGTCTGCCTCTTAACCGGCGCTTTATAAGACGGCCGCGTTGTCCCGAGGTCATCCCTTCACAATATACAACGCAGTTAACTGGTTTCTCAATCCCATCTCATTCGGACGTTCGCAGTTTCGGCTACCTACCTGCGAGTTTCCGCAAACCCCAAGTGCTTGCGGGCCCTATTGCGCCTGAACACCGCATGAAATGTTCGATAAGTAGTACGCGCCCAAGGGTTCCTGTGCCTGCCTCCGTCGCTTATCAATCACATCTCTTCGTATGCTTATAAGACAACGAGGCACCAACACCGTGACATTGTCTTGTTTTCTGGTTTCCCCAGCCATGGGGACGTTTTCCGCTCGCGGCCACGTCCCGTCCCTGTGTTTACCTGCCCCTACCGCTCCCACCGGGCCCGTGTGCAAGGATCCAGGTGCAGCACCGAGAGCGCCCTGCCACAAAATGTAATAATCACCAACCTCTTAACCACCATCCGCATCACCACCACCCTCTTCATCGTTTCGTTTCCCAACCATAACAGACCACACCTCAGGTTGGGGCCACTTCAGCAACCACAACACCCGTCCTCATAAATGAGCCCCTTACTGAGGAACAGGGCGGACTCATACGGATCATGGGTGAATTGTGCACTCGCAGCAGAATCCAGCAGTAATCTTCCCACCATTGCGCGCTACTTGCTGCTGGGCATGTGCCCCGCTTTCAGGTGCGCCCTCGCAACAGCCGCAGCAGGTACGCCTCCCGCTCCGTATCGCTCAGCATAGCCCGCCACGTCTCCACATCCACCACCACCACGCGCCAACCCAATCGACGAAGCTGTCTCACACGCGCCATCCACATCCCCGTCGGTCCCGCCCCTCCTGCTGCAACCCCCTGGTGCCAGTGCTTCTGCTGCGTCGACTGCGCTTCCCGGCCGGTGAAATTTGAGCCGCCAACAGCCGCCGAAGGCATCCGCACCTGTGGCGCGAAGCGATCTCGGAACAACACCTCAAGGGCCTCTCTGGATGCGGCCTCCAACTCTTGCATCGCGTCCAAGTCTCTTGCTCCCTTTCCAAGCACATTTCCGGCCCCATCACCGCCGCCGCTGCCGCCGTTGCCCCGCACGTACATGGCCAGCCACCTTGACGGCACTGCCACATCCACATCGTCCGGCTGGGCCACGGTGACCCCAATCCGCCGAGTTAGGAGGTAAACCAACTGCGGGAGAGGACAAAAGGGGGTTGTCCACAGCCGCGTGGTGCGAACGCTTTCAGGATAACGGCAGAAGATATGCGGAGTTGCGGAATACAGGCTTTCCCTTGTTTCCAGCCTCACCTCGCCCCACCCTGCCCCACCCCGGCCGTCCCACCCTGCCCCACCCCGCCCCACCCTCTCCTGGCTCGTCCCCACCTGGTTGCGAACCCGTTGCACCTCGTCCACCAGCTGATCTCCCCGCCAATGGTAAAGAAGTTCGCGTTTGATCCGAGCCAGCTCCTGATAAAGAAAGGCAGAGCGGTGGGGAGATCTAACAGGGATCCAGGTCCTTAGGTCCTGTCTTCATCCAGCGGGTATGGAGATAGGATACGTGGGATGTGGGAAATTAGGCAGACAACTGGGGTTGAGCCGGAGGACAGAGAGTGGAGCCCCACGGTGAGGGAATCTCAAATGAGGGCAAGTGGGGAAGCAGGGAGGCAGGCGGTGTAGTTGGTAAGCTTTCCAATTTTCCTTTTAATCCTCCGAGACTGGGCCACTTCCGCGGCGTCACGTACCTTGGGGTTTCTCAGTATTGTTGCAGCCTGTTGTGCTGCCCCTGGCGGGGGCCACTCTGCTGCTGTTGATAGCTTCTCAAAACTGCCCTTGGCCCCGGCCCCGGCCCCGGCGCCATCGGAGGACGCAGCTAGTTGTTCCAAAACGTACAGAAGCACCATGTACGGCCCCTCGATAGCTGGATGCAAAGGCACGTACTCGCCGTACGCAGCCGCAAGCTTCTCCAGGACCTTACGCCCCAGCGGCGCCGCTGCCGCTAGTACCTCCTCCCGTGTCGCCCGCGGCTGGCATGCTGGCGACGCGGCTGAGGCCGCGGCGGGGGATGTCGGCGACACGGCGCCGCTAGGCCCCGCAGCCGCGGCCGTGCGTCGGCCTGGCGGTGCCACATCTGCACCGTATAGTAGCGACGCGTGCAGCAGGTATAGCAGCGTGCACTCGTCCATGGCCTTCACGCCTGAAGCAGCGACGGCACGAAGGCCCGATTCCCACACGGTCATTGGTAGGGCAGCATGCATTGCCGCACACCACAGCAGCACAGCTCGATGCGCCGCTCCGAGGCGCTGCGCTGACCCCTCTGGAGAGGAGCCCGAAGCCGCGGCCTGGGCCAGGAGCAGGAGCAGCAGAGAGATGGATGAATACATGCGCGGGAACTAGTGGACCAGGACCAGTAACATGTGTCAGGGCATCTGGAATAACATTGACTACAGCAGATTTAAAGACAGCAGGCAGATTTAGGAATTATTGGAGGTGGGTGCTGTGTGCAATTGGCGGTTCTGAGAAGTGTCGTGCAGCACTGTATGGTACGTATCGGAGCGCAGCGGAGGCAGGAGGCCAGCCTGCATTTGGCATATTCAAGTAAACACAGCTCGCTGCCCTCTGGTAACGCGATGAGGGTGCATCCGTGGATTTCAACATCGCACGGCATAAAAGGAAGCAACGTGGAAAGCTCGCAGGTGTTATCTGACACGGAACCCAAATCCAATGTCTGAATCTTAAGCTCTACAAAAGTGCAAGCTGGAGGACCGGAGGACCAGGTCCAATGAGGATAGATGCATCGCTTCCGCCTCGAACGTGTAAGCAATGCGATACGGCACGCCATACACACCTGCAAGAGCTGAATGTACCGCTGACCAGGTTCGTGTCCAGCCCAAGCTAGTGCCCATGCTAGCGTCACGACCTGCGCTTCCAGGGCACGCTCTTCGTGGTATTCGACGCTACGCACGGCTTGGGCAAACAAAAAGGACCAGCTGCTCAGTTGCCTAAACAGGAAACGCATAAACGTTCATCTTCGTTGCAATGACGTCTGCATTTGTGCAAAGTGGAGATGCGTGCGGAGATGCGGGCGCGGCATATTGCGTTCACCCCTCCGCTGCTCCACATAGGTTATACAGTTACGTATAGTTGTATACGCGCGACACATACGCACACAATATTTGCTCTGCCTGCCTTGAGCTTTCCTGGTTCGCTCTCTTCCGTGTAAAGACATACCTGCGCTAAATCGGCGCCGTTATCGAAGCCCGCAACTGCGGCGGCTTCCAGCCCATGCAGCATGCTTGGCGTCAGGGACGATGACCCCACGGGCACAGCCGTCTCGGTCATGTAAGACAACATGGGATGCAACAAGCTAAGTCGGTATGCAGCCTCCAAAGAGGGAACAGGTAAGGGTGCTTCCGCCGTTGCGTGGACTGATGCGCCGGGCAAGTATTGAGTAACTCCAAAGGGCAAGGTCCCAAACCGGCAGTTGTTGCATCCCAAAGACCATTCATTGTATGCGGACGTTAAAAGGGAGCTAGTCAGAGTCGGTGTTGGTGTAGCTGCTGGAATAGCATATATGCTTCTGGTTTCGGGAGCGATGTTGCTCCCATCAGACGACGTCCTCGTGCCCCAAACCAGCGGTAGGCCAGCAGCTAACGAAGCCGTCACTGTTCAGTTTCACGACTTAAGTAAGAGACACGTAATTTACACTCACGGTCCATGAAAGAGGTTCAACCCACCGGCAGTTATCCGTCGGCTCATCAATGCTTCAATACACCAGATGCTCAGGTCGAGCTGTTATAAAGGAAAGCCAGGGCTAAATGAAATGCAGGTAACAGATCTTCATCTTTCACCGGTCACGAAGTTTCGGTGTCGATGCCCTCGGTCAGTCGTCGGAAATGCACTTGCAAACGGATTAGCTATTACGACAAGAACCGAGCTCGTTACATGGTGCGAAACAACCAACGTAATCATAAATATCGGCACCTCTTTCCTGTAATCCCAGACTGCAATACCGGTAGCGGTTTGGACTGTTGTGCAGTTGCATTTGCCGTTTGGTTTACGTCATCGTCTGCTCATGCCGCCACGCCATGTGCTGTGCAGTTCTTTCCATGTGCCAGCTGCCAATGCGCGTTTCTCCATATATCATCATCAACTGTGCTGCAATAGGAACAGGCCCTCTTGGGCGTTCCCAAGAGGGCCTGAGCCAAGGCCCCTGAGGGTGGAATGGGTAATTCAGAAACGCCGCAGCGATCCTTACATCGCAGAAGATCGCAGTGATCACTACTGGCGCGAGCAATACGCTGTGGGAACCAAAATGTAACCGTAGGCTACTCACATTGGTTATGTTCCTTGCACGCTCCCCTGCTGATTAGTTGCACTCTGTATTGCAATCCAATTTATTACTTGATAACAAATTCTGTTTTGACCACGAAAGATTATCTGATTCATGCCCTTGCGCATTCACTTATTCTGGGACGTGACAACTCGACAAGTGAACTCTTTTGGAAAACAGTGCATTTTCGCAACTTCGACTTTGATGCCGGGGAACCTGTGTTGTTACACACTTCAATGCCGGCGTATCACGTGGGAAAGATAACCCCGTTGGGAACCCCAGTAGGCTCCATTCATCAACCCATAACTGGCACATGAGGGGCGCCACTGCCCAGACCAGCATGCGCAACGATGAGGCCCCCAAGGTAAGCCCACATCAAACGTGGGAAAACATGCATCATACATACAATTCCTGCTTATCTATCTTGTGGATGTCGAATGAATCTTCTAAAGCACAAGTGATTTTCGAAACCTTGTAAGTATATAGGCGTTGGAGTTGTACGTAATTCCTGTTGGTGTAACGTATGAGACCATGAAGCGCCCATTAACACCTGCAGTGGTCGCCACCTGCGCACGCTGCCTGCACGCTGCTTGTACAATTGTCACGAGACACGGGCGAATAAATCACTCCGACACGGGCACAAAAAGCCGGCGTCGCTATCCGCCAGGCACGCTCAGATTCTCATGGATGGCATCTCATTTATCATTTCACCCAGCCATTTAGTACCGAGGAGCTGAGTGGCCCCTTGCTCGTCACGAAAGGCTTGCCCTTGTAAACCGGTGTTCCAGCTGCAGTCGTGGCAGGGCACAAGGGTGCAGAAACGTTATTGTTGAAAGGATATGCCTGATGTTATGGTTCAAGGTCTTAGGCGACATACCAAACGTGTCGGCAGAATGACATCCAGCCGCAGAATGACCAAAAGAATAGCAACCGTGTAATAAGCAATGACGTATCTCTTTGTCAGCCCGATAACTCCCACTTCGCAGTGCTTGCGAAGAGTAAACACGCAGACGTGAATGTGTTACTGCAGCAGCACGTGCAGCAGCAATGTACCAATCACAATTCCATAACACCCCTTGGCTCCCACCTTCGTTCGTCTTCATGTCGGGGAAGAGCCGCTCCAGAATCTTCTTCTTGGGGTTGATCTCCTCCACCGGGGTGCCGGTGAAACTGCGAAACCACGAATGGGAGACACGAGACCAAAGATGCCAAGCGCATGAATATTATGAAAAGCCTACCTGCCAACAGTGTATGGAAGTATGGCGGAGCCCTCCGAGAATACTTGAAAACGTGCGAATGAGCCCGCAGGTCGGACCGACCGTGTTTGTCAACACACCCACTAAGACGGCGACAGGGCAGCCCCAGCACGGGCCTTGTTTGCTTGCTTACCCCTCCACTGTGAGCCTCTCGCCTATGGGCACTCCATCCGGCACTAGAACGGGCTCAACCTTGCCGTGCGCGTCATCGGAGGCACATAACACCTGTGCATTATAACGGTAGTTAGGCGGTGGCGAGTTAATTGAGGGACAGCGCGAAATCAGGCAATACACATGTGTTGGATACATGAAACCACGTACAGGCAATCAGAGGTTTATTGCAGCGAGGGAAAATTGGATGCGGGTCAGGAAAATGAAGTGGCAATGGATCCAGCAACGAGGACGATACCCTAGGTGTCTTATCGAGTACGTGGGATGGCATGCCACAGACGATATTGGGAGCCTCAGATATTCTCAAACTTTACATCCCAGTGCCCTGACGGGCGTCAACTTGAGAATTTTCATCAATGGTCCCTTCTTTGCCATGTCGACATTTGCATGTAGCAGCATAAGCCGCAGGACCACCAAATCCCTTAGTGGAAACCTCAGATATTCTCAAACTTTGCATCCCAGCGCCCTGACGGGCGTCGAAGTGAGAATTTCATCATCGATGGTTTTTTCCATTACCGTTACGTCGCAACTGCGAGCATGCCGGGCTGCGTGATAGCCAAGGTTCCACAAGCTGCATCTCGGCAGCAGCAGCCACACTACCAAGGTGCGACGTAAACCGACAAGGCATCCAACGCAGGGACCTCCCCACAATGACCATATCAAGAAAGCACAGCTTCTATGCCTACTCTTCTGTTTCATAACGTCTTCGCAGTGGGTACATTTTTTGACTGTACATCGCATCGAGATCAAACCTCGCCCCCACCCGTCCCTGCCCTCGCACCATGCCATAGCTCATGATGTCGCGCATCTTGGCAGGTTTTAGGTTGCAGACCACCACCACCACACGGTCCTGCAAGAATTAGAAAACCACGTTGATCAGCGCGGGGTACAATCAGTGCCGTATTGGACAAAACATTAACGGAAACGGTTACCAAACAGCGATGTTTGACTGTATCCAAGCCAGGCCGAAGCAAGGTTGGGTGCTTGTAAGGAGGAACATCAATTTGACTGACATATGCCAAGTTCACTCCGGCACAAACAACTCATCACAAAGCGTTCGCAATCCGTAAGCTCTGTTGCCATGTAGAGGAGGTCATCCACTTCATTCTGCCCCAAGATGCATGGCGCGGGTTGCAGCAATATAAGGGCGCAATAAGAGGATGCGTTGATGCCCACGTTGATGCCACGTAAGGACCCATGTCTCAATCAGACACATATCCGACCCGACGCACCTGCATCTGCTCCAGCGGGACGAAGTTGCGTAGGCCGGAGATGACCTGGCGCGGCTTCTCCTCGCCCACATCAATCTGCGTTGCGACGCAAAGCGGCGCAGCCTTCAATCAAGCTACACACTACGGCGCAACAGCATCGAAGGAAACGAACATCTTACCATCGGGGCTGCAGGTAGTACTACATCTATCTGTAAAAGAACTAGCAGGCGCATGGCAGTCTGGGTATGCGAACGAGCTAGCCACCCACATTTCTCACGTTTGTCACTTTGCCAACCTTACGGCGAATCATACAAATTAGGATACACGCGCGTCAAGAGCATTCCAAACATTTCAGCTTGTCCGGTAAGAAACCGGTCAGTCCCTTGCCAGTCTCACCTCCTCCAGGTACAACGCATCTGCATTGGGATGTTTATCCACCTTGACGATACGCCCTACTCGGCAGTCCAGCATATCAATAGTCGCGTCCTCCTCACCGGCCTTGGCCGCCGCTGGTGTCGTAGCAGCAGCACCCTTGTTAGCGCCCTTTGCCTCCTTACCGCTTTCTTTTTTACCACCCTTGGCGTCCGGTGCTGGGCCGTCCGAAGGTTCTGCTGCAGCAGCCGCGGGCTTGGAAGGTGCAGACTTGGTGCCCTGTGGTAGAACACACCCAGGGAAAGCTCTTTCAAGTATGTCAAGCATCTTTGTCAACCATATAGCAGACCCCGCAACCAGAGCACAGCAGAAGTGACCCAAGTGCAGACAAAAATACATCGTCAAGGCACCTGAACACCTATCCGAGAGGCATATCGTGGTTCATATCTCCTCCAATGGTTTTAATCCACGGCACATCGCATAAAGTCACTGCTATCATTGTCCAACGCGTACCTTCTCTTTCGGTGGTGCTGCCGCCGCGCATTTTGCCTCAGCAGCGGGAGGCCCATTGCCCGGCGCTGCTGCAGCGGGTGCGGCAGCGGCGGGGACGACCTGTGATAGACCCAGCGGACAATCATTTCACCTTAGGGATCTGGAATCTACAAAACATAGCGTGAACAACACAAGAACCAAAAACAAAAAACAACAACACAAGAATCGCTAGGATGCAAGAAGAAGAGTTACCCAAACTTCTCGGGCTCTAGCTGAATGCCCCTCCTTAGCATGCCCATGGAACCAAAGCCCGTCTGCCGCCTCCCTTCGTACTTTTGGCGCGGACGGTGCGGGCGCCGGCGGAGCCATGTATCGCGGCCTGCTGAGGCACAACCGCGGCTGGAAAAATCCAGCCGCATCGGCGGTATTTTGGAGCAGGTCATACCACCGCAGCAAGTTGCAGAAGTGAAGGGTTTGTGCCGCGGGGAAGTTCACCTGGGGCCCACAGGAACAAGGCTTTTTATAAATACACGTTACGGGGCCGTACAGCCAAGCTGCACACCCAACGCCCAAAAGAATAGCATGGAAGGACGAAAACAATTTCATGAGTGACTTAGATATCAACTGCACGATCCCATCAGGCAATCCAATACCTATCCTCCAGCCCTGCACCCTTTGAAACCCCATCGCCGTCACCACCGAGTCTTACCACGGCTGGATGCACCAGGCCATAAACTACGAGATCTGCGACCGTTGCCGAACCTCCCACCAGGTAGGTACATGACGTGAGATGCTGGTTCAACTGCAAGTACAGTGCACGAAAATCAGCCCAAAACACCATAGAGCCTTTACAAACAAGACCGCCTGTGTCAATATCTTTCACACCTTTAGCAGTTTGTCGTCCATAAGTGGCGTCAGTTCAACAGTTGCCCATGTTAACCATTCCGCCACCTGTAGGCTCGGATGTGGCGGCGCAGGGCAGATCAGTGCTTGGATATGGAACTGTAAATCGCACAGGAACAGTCGAATGCTTTGGCCATAGGGT
This sequence comes from Volvox reticuliferus, assembly GCA_019650235.1. NCBI lineage: Eukaryota > Viridiplantae > Chlorophyta > Chlorophyceae > Chlamydomonadales > Volvocaceae > Volvox > Volvox reticuliferus. The sequence goes on along the minus strand of BNCP01000010.1, from coordinate 562,656 downwards.
TTTCCAAATATGCTGTCCTCGCCTGAGCTTGGAGTTCAGGGGTCGACCCCAACAACTCATGGTTCCTTGTAGACTGTCGAGCAAGATGTGTGCAGACCGTCGCCAAACCGCTCAACAGAGATCCACTGCTTGTTGCCAGCTGTACTTGGCCAGAAGTGCTTGCAGCGGGTTGCTCTGACGACCCAACACTGCGGGCAACGAAGCGCGCCGCTGCAATTGGGCCTGATTCACCAGACATTGTGGCGGACAACTATGTATCGAAGCTAAGAGAATTACCAAATCTTATTCTACCCTTTAGGCAGTCTCCCCCAGCAATTTGTTGCTTGCTTGTTACACCCGTACTCTTTGTTGTACCGATTACGCTCCTATGGGCCGGGCATATCCTGCCGTATATATGTTTTCCTCGTTATTTTAATGGATAGGTATGAAATGCTCACGCGCCGGCTGACGCCCGGAGCCCGGCCGTATTACATGGACCTTTGCTCGACCTTTGGGAAGTTTTGTGCGTTTCGTCATCATAAGCCTTATGACGGTGTTATGTAAGCCACATTTCCGCATCTTGATAACGCATGAAGGGAAGCTTAGTTCATGAAAATAGGTATCTTGCGAGTCCGGGTTCTGCGCCATGGAACCTTTAAAGTCCTGGGTTTCATGGGTGTTTGATTAGTCATATTTCTATGGTACCACCAGAGCCCAAGACATTTGTTCTGGAATCAGTTCAGCTGCAAGTTAAGCGCAACGAACAGGGCATGAACTCAGGCGCGGGACATGAGAACAGCTCGTCAGTTTTCCTAAGCTCCTCAGATAATGCTTATTCAGTAGAAGCTTTGGGTGCAGTGCCTACCCAATGCAGAGCTCCGGAGGGGTTCGATCAGGATGCCAATCCTCATTATGACGCCGGCCGGACTCGAACACAGCCAGATTCAGATCTTACTGGTGATATACCGTATGGAACTGCTGCCCTTTTCCAGCAGCGTCTTGTCGGGCCTGGAGGTTGTGGTCGTCCGTTACGTCCCCCGGGCCCCTTCCTGTGGCGGCTCTTTCCGCGCTGTATTCGCACCACAACAGAGGAAGTCTGCATTGCCGCGGAGGCAACTCTGAATGTCTCCCCATCAGAATGTCATGTAACTGTCGTCAAAGACGGTATCAAGCTGCCCGTCCGCGTGGACTTCCTCAACGACCGACAGGCCACTGGTGACGACATCGACCAGGCTTCTCGGCATAGCCGTGGCCCTGGCAGCTCTCAGGGCGCAATGCAGGCCATCGCTGCTTGGCAGCGCCGCGCCGGCCGGGACCATGTAAACCACGTACTCCGGTCGCACCGGCCCGATAGCGAGCTTGTGCTCATATGGATCACGCCTGGAACCTCCCCGGGCCTGATGCTAATTGAGCTATACGCGCCACCACCTATCAGCTCCAGTGGCGGTGGTGGCGGTGCTTACTCAGGAAGCTCCGGCTCCGTCCGAGCGCATCCCGGCGCGGCGTCCACTGGCGCGCTTGAATCTGCCTGGCATAGCCCCGCTGCCGCGGGATCTGCTGCCCCTGTGCGTGGATTACGGGAGGCCGTGGCTGCTGCTGCTGGATGGCCGAGCGCGCTGGAAACATCTGCAACAAACCGGGGTGGGGATAGTAGCCGCACACTTGTGAGCGAGCTCGACGCTGGCGGGCACCAGTCGATGCGATTGGCGGCGGCGTTGAACCGCCATCAGGTATTTGGCCTCAGCGCGCCTGGCCCCATGCAGCGGGGCCGCAGCGACCATCTATGGCCACCTCTGGATGGAGTTGGTGCTATGCGCAGCAGCGGCGCGCTGACGGTGGTCGTTGTACCCGATGCCGGGATGGAAGAAGAAATTTGCGCACTGTTGGCGGTGCAACATCAGCAATTGCCTCTTCCGGTGACCAGCGGTGGCCCGGAAGATGCGGTGGGTGAGGATCCCGCAGCGCCAATGTCACCCGAGGACCAAGAAGAGCGGGCTGCGTCCGCATCAAGAGGAGGCCCAAGCCGGACGGCGGTGCCGCAGTTGCGAGGTAATGCTTGCAGCGCGGCCTTGAGCGCCGCCTTGAGCGAAGGCATGTTGGCCAATGGCTTGTTGGCGGAGATGGATGAGGATAAGGATGACGCGCGTGCACGTGAGCGATTTCTGTGGGACTTAGGAGCATGGCTGGATTCAACTGTGCGGAGGGCAGCGGCACGGGAAATGTCGGCTCAGGCGGCGGAAACAATCGCAGCTACTGCCGCTGCCACCGCGGCGAACCCCACGGCTTCACAGCGAGCCCTGTTACAGATGTATCATGGATATGACCAAGCGCACCAGCATTTGCACCAACGTCACATGCAGCAGCAGCCGCTGCGCCGCGCCCTAGATGACATACAGCCAGTATCTGAGATTGAACCCATCGGCGAGGCGCACTATGACATTGCGATCCCAGGCACACGTCCAGCATTGCGAGCCGAAGTTTGGGCTCCGCAGTTTCGGACTGGTGATTGTTCCGTTGCCGTGCCTGAGGAACAGCAGCCCATGCCTCAAACCGCGCTAGAGCTGCTGGGCTTCGCCTGCAGCCGTGGCTGGGCCGCGACGTCGACCAACATTATTTTGGGCCTTATGGATATGGGTTACTCGATGCAGGCCATTAACACCGCTGTACAGGGCGCCCACGGCTGGTCGGCGCTGCACCTGGCAGTGGCATCGGGCAGCGCAGAGCTCGTGGCGATGACAGCGCTGTGGCGTAGCTATGGCCGGTACGGAGACGGTCCTGCCGTACAGGAGGAGTGGCGTACGATGCTGGCAACGGTGAGTCGGCACAGAAAACGCAATAGTTTTACATCTGTCTGTATGGAGACATGTCTCTTTGATGCCTTCTGTATCGAGACAAGGACACCGTCTGCTGATCTTGCTGCAAGTTATAAAAGAGACCAGTACGTGTCATTATGTGAACTCTAGATAGGTGAACATAAAGGTCATACATCTTATCAAGCTCCCACTGACGGGTTAAGATAAGAAACGAATCCGAGTTATTGGATACGACGGAGCACTTTGGGATAGTGGGGCATCTAAACCTAAGCAGCCTTTTAGTTTATACAAAAGCATATCGTGGAGATCTCAGATCGTAGATGGAGCCCATTTTTCAGCGTGGGGTTCGACGTGGCACCTACGCGGGAGAAGAGCGTGGGGCTGGGTGTGGAGGGATGGATGCTGACAGACAAAGGGACCCAGATTCTGCTCAGCATTACTTATTAGGCCTCTCATCACAGCGTACCTTGGCCGTTCTTTACTCCCTCACTCATTGCTCATCGTCGCACTGATGGGGTATTTCCTCATTCCTACGTTTTGTCCCGCGCCGCAACCTCCCTTATCCCACGCCGCAACTGTCCAGCCGGGGCCGGGCGGTTTAACCCCGCTGCATCTAGCTGCAGTGCTACCCCATCCGGCAACGGCTGCGATGGATCTCCTGTCTACCCTACCCGCTGAAACCCTAACCACATGGTTTGGTGAGGCGGCCTGCGATGGCTGCACCCCGGCGCATTATGCATCCCGTGCGGGAAATGTCCACCTCAATGAGCATGCGTTGCTCTGCCTTGCCACTGGCACGGCCGCGTTGGATCTGGGGACGGCAGGGGGCCTGCAGGAAGTCTTGCCGTACCTCAGTGAACCTCAGACCGACATGTCGACAATCACTTGCAGCGACTCTGCAGACTTTGCGGGGGGTACACAGGAGGTGCGCAGCATCGGCCCCCGTAGCGAAGGCTGTGGTGCTGCCGCCGCCGACGCGCCCGGCGGCATCCTTCCAAACCCGAACACACTGGCGTCGCCGGTGCCGTCGCCAACCTTGTCGGGTAATACGACATTTGAGTCGGCTTCCGAGGGCAGTTCGAAGCCACCGGAGTCGCTGCCCGAGGCAAGGACAGATCCGGCGCTGATTATCACCCATGCGGGCCCTCTTTCCACAGCCCCTGGAGGCGCCACCATCGCCCCTGCCTCCACACACCCTACCGCCGCCACCACTACCACCACCAGTAGCACTAGCAGCAGTTTGGCCGGCGGCCGAATTACACCAGTACAGCCTGTTGCGTTGGCGGCACCGCCCTTGGCGGTTGAGGTTAACCTTTCCGCAACAGACAGTGTTACAAACACGGGTAGCAGCAATGCCGCCAGCCACAGCACTGGAGGCGGGCTCCGATCTGCTGTGCGTTCGCTGGTTGAGGGCTCTGCAGCACACACTATGTCGTCGTTGGCAAAGCCGGAAGCGGCCGCCCCTGCTAAAAACATTTCCTTTAGATCGCTGCGTAGGTCCCTGCCCCTCCTCTGGGGATGTTTTCAATGCCTCGGCGGCGGGACTGGCGTGGATGAGTACGAGAGTGGTGCACAGGGGCATGGCTCGGGGGACGACAGAGGGTTGGCTGCGCCTAGAAGGTCGCATACCCCGCGGCCTGCTACGTGGACGTCAGCCATGGCCGGGTCGGGAGCACTGGGAGCCCCCTGGTCTGCTCACGGACCATCGACCCTGGCACCGTCAACAATCAGGGGAGGGACGCAGCAGGAATCGCAGCCACTCAGCCTGACGGAGCATGAGCGGTGCAACAGTATCAGTAACAACCAGACCGCAGCTATAGCTGCCGCGACGGAGCCACAATCCCTCCTGCATCCCCAGCCGCAGCTGTTGCCGCCCAAGTTGTTGCCTCTGCCGGAGCTACGGCAAATGAAGAGCGTCATTGACACGCCGCCAACAATTTCCTGCAGTACCCTCGCGCCGAACGATGACCAGGGCAACAGTACCTCCTGTCGTAGCGGACCGAGCAATGCCCGTGAAGCTGCCGGCCAGTCGATCTTTATCCCTACCGTTGAGAAGAGTACCGGTAACAACCCAACCCGCAGTGATGTGCAGCTTAGCCAGATGCACTTTGGAGCGCTGGGCCCTTGCCTAGGCGAGCCATACTTTCCACGGCCACAGCCACTGACCCACGAACCACCTCCACCGCTCTCCCGCGCCACCGACCCCACGCTCTGGTCCACAGAGCCCTGGAACTCTCAAAAGCGCACCTGGCCGGAGCCCATGCGCGTAATTGCGGGGCTTCTAGACCGCGTCTCCCCGGTCACATCACATTTCGAGTCGCTCTGTAACACCAGCCCATCTTGGAGCACACGGTGTTCACAGCAACCACCCTCTGGACCTGGGAATTGGCGCTGTAGCCTTAGTGTTGCGCCGCTGCACACGACTGTGGTGCCAGCCGCGCCGGAGACGTCTGTAGACGTAGAAACGGCGAGGCATGTCGCAGCGAAGATTATGGAGATAGCAGCAGCTGCTGCGCAAAATGTAACAGCGTCTGCTCCTGCTGAGCCGACGGCACAACAATTAACAGAGGAAGCCGGTGCCGCCGGTGCCGCCATGGCAACGGAAGCCGACGAGGCGCTGGTGAAGTCCGCTCCCGCGGCCATTGGCGCCTGCCGCTTGATGGATCTCATTAATCCGTTGTATGGTCATGTGCTGCAGAGGCAGCTCCTACGGCAAGCGTTGGAGCATCGGGAGCGTGTTCGAAATCAGCTGATGCGGGCGATGCGAAGAATGCATATGATGCGGCCTGGGTGCCAGGCGCTGCCTGGGGGACAAGCCGAGCAGCTGCAGTTGCAGCGCCTGGCGTTGGAGGCTTGCCAGCTGGCCCGTAGCAGCAGCCAGCACAGCGGCATTGGTGCAGGTTCTGAACAGCTTCTCCAGCAGCAGCAGCAGCAGCAGCAGCAGCAGCGTACGGTTCAGACGCCATCAGATCACGGGCCCGGCTCAATGGCGACCCCTTCTCGTCCCATCCGAACTTTTGTCGACGCCGTAGCACCGTCGCTGCCGCCGTTGCCACAGCAGTCCCACCATCCTGCGCTGCCGGCGGATTCAGATCGGTCGACTATGATAGATCACCACCTTTCCTTAGCACGGGCAGCTTCAGGGGTTACAGCGCGCGAAAATTCGCGTTCTCAAGCTGTGGCAGCGACAGCAACCATCGTACGGGGCGATGGCCATACCTTGTTTGCCTCCACTATCACGGCTGCATCCACGGACAACACCACTGCGATGGAGGTGGCTGCTCCGCAAACTCGGGCAGGAGCTTTCCCGGGTGGAGGTGAGGTGCAGGTACTTCCAAAGCTGATCAGATGCATTATTATTTATAAGCGTTGTTGATTTGCGTGACTTTCTAACTGACTGGCTAGCCAGTTCTTCCGCTATGCCGCAGAGTAAGGGGTAGCTTCTAGCGTTGTCTCCTAACTAAGCCCACCCACCGGTTTCCAGGGCATCAACAACGAGGTTGGGAGTGGCGGCAGTATCCGCACGGCATCCGCACGACAGATGTTTGTGCAGGCGCAGTGTTGTCCATGGTAAGCTTGTCATCAAGGATTGTGAGAGCATGGGTTAACATACAGCCCGGGCGCGGGCTGTACACACAGGGCTGGGCCCAAGCTGTGTGGTTTGGCAGGGGCTGGGAGGAAGCATGGTGTCATCGCTGAGTATGGATCGGGCCACACAGGATTGAATGTACCATCTGCGTGTTGCCATACGCAACATTGCCGAGGCGGAAGTCTAATACAGGCACAAGACAAAGCGCGCCACGCGACTCCACCCGAAAACCAGAGACTCTCCTCTGTCCTCTGTCTATTATGCCTACATATCGTTAAGTTTACCGGTGGCACTCGTGCCCGCCGTCTCGGCCCCTGACCCATGGTATGCAGCTCACGATTCCGGCATCCTCCCACGTGGGAGGCACCGGCGCGCGGGTCAATATGCCGCATCATGCTCCGGGTCCAGCAGATGCTACCCCTCCCTGATTGGCAGCTACATGCAGCTGGGCGAGGCTTCTGGTCTTGGGTTGACCTGCTGCAACCTTCTCGTTCGTCCACTGGCGGTCCGTGCACGGGCGCTGCTTGCCAACCGTGCCGTCTCCCGCCATGCTGGCGCCGTTGCAATACCTCGTACAAGAAACAGCAGGAGGAATGGTCAAGGCAGGTATGCGCTTTGGCTTGGCCCTCCCTGGCATTTTCAGCTGCAGCTGGTGCTACAACCGAAGGAAGTGATCAGAGCCGCCGCGAGCACAGCCGCACAGTCACCATTCCACCCCTACGGCTGGATCGGGATCGGATGGTGGCGCAGAGGGTGCCCACGATGGTACTGCTGTTGCCACCAGCATCGCCGTCATGGACAGTCTGGAGCCATCAGCTCTTTTTAGTTGGCGATAATGAAAGAGGTATGCGTCCGCCGAAGGTATGACTTTATGAGCTCAGCGGACATGACGCCCACTGAAACCACTTGTGCAGCCGTTTCAGTGGGCACGGAAGAGGTTAGCAGCAGCAGTGACGATGACAGTGGCAGTTGCAGCGGCTCCTGTCGCCCCAATGATGGGATGCGATGGACGTCCAATCTCCGCAAGGTGTGGAACAATGATAAGAGCGGCCATCAGCTGATGGCAGCTAGCTTAGGCGATCCTGGGTGCCGACTGCCGAGGCTGCTGGCTGGATGTTGTGACAAGGTCCCTCAAGAGTAGGGGGGCCAGCCGGGTGCTCAGAGCCCTGCCCGCAATCGTATGGGCTGCGTACCTGATGCGGTGCACTATGCGGTGACTGTCAAGTTGGATTTCGGGAAGGCAGGTGTATTGGCCTGTGTACCGGGTTCCTATTTTAACCCAGTCCGAGCCACAACTGCCGATCGATATGGTTCGGGGTCCTCTTGTCTCCATAAGTACGTGGATTGCCGGTCCCGGTCGGCGGCGCAACCTTCCATGCTACGTTTTGGTACGGTTCCCAATAAGCGGGTGCGAGGGGCAGGCGTTTTGGCTTACCCACCTTAGGCACTGGGATGCTTTTAGCGAGCGCCCCAACTTGCAACGTGCTCGCGAGTCTCAGTTCAAAGGACGCGCAACATAGTGCACGCGGAGACCTCTTGGGCTGTGCTTCCGCTCCTTCCCCAGTCTTGGAGCTGGTGCGGCGGCATGGCAACCGCTGTACAGTTCGGCTTTCGTGGCGAGGCAGACCGTTTTTGCGTAGTTTGCCTGCCCTAGCTGCCGCCAGTGAAGCATGTATCTAGCTACTAAGTACTTGATTACTGGGTTTGTAATCGCTATTCGATGATAATAGATCAAAACATTGTTTTACATGTTTGAACATATGATTATGTTAGGACGCCAGTGGGCACGGCCTTGGAGCGGGCGGCGCTGACCGGGCTTTGCTCTTGCAACCCGTGTCGCGGCCGTTGTTAGCTACAGCCGATGATGGGAGGGCTTTGCAGACAGCGATTATTGACGACCTGAACTTGCGGGGGATCTTAAGTTACTCAGCTCTGGGAGGAAAGAGCGGTCCACGGTGTGGATGCTGGCCTTCCATGAGGCTTATGGAGAAGGCGCTCCTTCTTGTGGGGCGCGGCAGTGATGAACTCTCAGGCGTGTTGGGGCAATGACATCGTACACGTGTTATGGATCTGGCTGACCCTTCCGGGACCGACTAAAGACGCAAAGCTCTTCAGTTCTGGATCAGCCGCGATGTGCGTGTCGTGAGGGTGCCATGGCGAAATGTTGCACGCTGGTTTGGGGGCTCCCCAGAAGGCGATGTCGCTATGGTTGGATAATTTAATGTAGTGTTCTTGCGCCAAATATGCTGGGTATTGCTGCCTATTGTTTCATTTTGCGCGTAACCGGGCGTTTTGGGGTCCGATAAGTAGGCGCCTGAATCTTGGGGCGCCGCCACGATTGGGCGGCGTCGCCTGGTGGCATAATACTTTCGGCATTGTTACTAATCAGCAAGGTTTGGGCTTTCTGACGATTGCTCCCTGGGCGCAAGGGCATTTGGCATCGGAATAGGTGGGGAGGAGGGGGTCGTGATGCCCCCCAGGGAAATAACGCACCATGTGGGGGCTTAAGAGGATGAGCGCGCGGTATTGACCCTGTAGGGCAAGTGTTGCCTAATAAGCCACTGATGCGAATAACGTGCCCTGGATCGTAAAGGAGAGGATAGCAAGGAGTCAGAAAGGAGTCGTCGTGCGGCATAAATTCTCAAACATCTAAATCCTTGATCCTCCTAGGTGTGTGTTGGTACATCTAGGACGGGCGGGTTGGCCTACAGGCGTAATGCAGTCGTGTGCTGGCCTTGTCAACATGGTTGGACGTTGTCACTTAGTCGCGTCAATATGTTCGGGTAACTTAATTTTTCAAATTTGAGTACCGGCTTATTCTCGTGTCACTCCAGGCCCAAGGGCACCGGCAACAGGCGGCAAGAGGCAGTGAAGGGGTGCAGGCGGGCTTGCAGGCAGGATTTGCCATGGCGGCATGGGGAAGATTGTATGTTGTCGGGTACGAGCGTGTTTATGGTACTGTTATTTTGTCTGCAAAACACGCTTGACAGACACAGTGCAAGCGACTGCAGGCGCAATGGTGGATCCCATAAGTAGGTAGTACGCGCACGCAGCCATGGGTAGGTTAGTAAAAGGGGCTATGTACATGCGTATAGAATGCTCATGAATGTAGTCCGGTTCCAAGAGGACGTATGGCCACCATTTGACCAATACCACAATTGGTGCCGTACATAATATCAGGAACGGCGTAAGATAAACTTTGGAAAACTGAGTGCGATATGGTTTGGGGGTCTTTGACGACCCTCCTCTGGTAGGATGTTCTGGTTCACGCAGGGGGTTCCAGGCCTTGGTGCCGGACCCATGCATCCCCTCCGCTGTTCCTTAAAGAAGGTTTGGACCAGGCAACATAAAGGCAACATAGAGCACTAGGAGCATTGCACAGAGTTACGTATTGAACTTTTAAACCCTAGTAAAAGGTATTGTGATGGTGCACTATCGTTGTATTATGTGTTCTTTGGACTGCAACTGACATCAAACACGGTTAAGCTGAGGTCTGGCCTCATGACCTAGGTTTTGCTGCTGTTTTTTTTGCTGACATTGTGATGGAATGTTTGCGTTACGATTCCGTACTGCGCCTGGCTTCTGCCAAATGGATACGGCCTTTGAAGCATGGTGTCATTCCCAGCGGCCGTTGCATAGAGCCCTTCTTTGCGCGCTGGACACATTGCTTTGTCGAGGTACGTTACCTTGTTGCGTCCACATTTCCAGACGGGAGGAGTCCCGTGACAGGTCGGCCCTCCCGCGTCGAGTTTAGCAAATCCGCGTTGTTAGCACTTAGCATTCTCCTTTGCCTGTCGCGTTCTGTTTAGGCAGTCCATAAAGGTGGAGACAGCCGCATGAAGTGCTGATAGGCATGTGCATGGGCTTCTTGATCCCGGGCTATGGATGAATCTCGGGCTTCGCTAGTGTCGTGCGGTTGATTCAAGACGGACAGGTTTAGCCTACATTGATAGTAACATATATAAAAGACCCATCCCATGTCATATGAACCACTACAGAAAGCAAGCCTCTTTGTAACGGGGTATATCCATGACGGGTGCGTGGAGCCGTTGGCTGCAATCCCGTACGGAGAAACCAAATGTCCAACGATCAACTCTCATCGGCCTTCAATGGAGTCAGATTATAAGGCTATCCTTCGAACCGTTGAAAGACGCAATTAAAATCATGAATAATCATGTGAATTTTGGCCTTGAACATCTTTCTACTTATGCTACGAGATAACGCGAAGACTCAGCTGACAAAATCCAAAGACAGCTTGTGGGTTTTAGCTTATTGGCTGCTATTAGAACTGTAATTTCAGTGCGGCCAGCTCATGATAAATGAAGTCAGATAGTACCACCGTTTCAGTTACATTGCAGTTCATCGCTGGTCCTAGACAGGTCACAGTACTTCCGTCCATCTGCACGGTATGTGTTATTATTTAGTTCATGAATTCATTAGATAACATTGAGCTTTCATTGAGTTGCTCCGCGCGGCATATTTGGGGCTTTACAGGTCGAGGATATTGTGCGGAACGCTCAGCAGGCATTTGGTGAAGTCACATCGGGGGGTATTAAGGTGGTTCTCCGAGGCAAAGCGCTTCCAGTGGATAAGCTGAAGCACCTGGTGGCCTTGAAGGACGGTGGTGAGCGGCATGGGTCTGTGTCATTTCCGACTCTCCCTCCGACTCTCCCTCGGTTTCCAAATACACACGCACGCACGCACACACAGACACACACACACAAGGTCCCTCGTCCTTCCCTTTCGAACATTCTCTTCTGTGTGCACTGCAGCTCCGAAACGTTACATTGTTACGATGCTTCCTATTCTTCTGGGACCATGTACCTAGTCACCACGAGGGTTGGCGCTCCCCCATTTGGTCGCGCAGATGTGTGGCACCCGACTTCCTGGGGCGCCATGACAGCAAATCTCTCCAGGTCCAGTCATATTAGGCACGGAGTATGGGGACACGTAACGCTGCTTTGGAAGGTACCGGGGCTACTCCTAGTGCCAAGTCCACCACTCATCTCGTGCGCGATCACATGAGCCCAAAATTCTGAACGCCATCTCTTCCCCCTTCCGCCTTCTCACAGACCATCTGCTGGTCGCACCCCAGCGCAAGGCGCCCTCTCCGGAAATCATCGCCGCAGTGACACGGGCATCAGCTTCACGGCGCAACGATGAAGATGACGATGGGGACGAAGATCGCATTGCGCTGCCTCCGGGCGTTCCGCGCTGGGAGGCTGCAGTGGTCGAGCTGCTTCGGAACAAGGCGCGCTGCCCGGATTGGATCCTCGAATGGGTGGTCCTAATACGCCCCTGGCGCTTCGCCGTGATGATCGGGTTTCTGGTTGGCTGCGTGGTGTCGTCACGGCTGGGGCTGGGGCCGTTGTTCATTTTGGGCTGTCTCATCGCGGGCATCTTCACTAACCTTGGAACGCGCCGCACTGGGGAGCTTTCGGCGTATTCAATCTTCAACCGGGGGGTGCGGCGGTTGCCGGGGCAGCTGGATGCGGAGGAGATCGACAGACAAATGCGGCAGGGGCAGCTAGGATGATGGGACGTACCGCGGGGGTCCTAAGCATCTTGTCCTTGGCCCGGAGCAGCTTGGATTTCCCCCAGTGACTTGGACTTCCCGAGTGTTGCCCCTCTGGCGCGCCGAAGCGGAAGCAACTTATGTTGGTATGTCTGCTTGGTGATCAAGAAGCTAAGAATCAATGGGTGGGGTTGCGATTGCCGAATGAGAGGGACGGGGTGGGAAGAAGGAGAGAGTATCAGGGGGTATCGGGGCGAACCCGTGCATTCGACCTTATAGCCACATTTATGTTTGAGCTGTCTACGAACTAGGGTTTTTTTTGAGGTGAGAGGTCAGTTGGTGTCTTGGAGGGTAAAACTCTTGATGGTGTGGCCGAACTACATGCACCAGATAACTGGGGCGGGTCGGGTGTGAGAAGCGGACTCATGGGCGCAGCTGACAGTTTGTGGAACGGATAGGAAGCCTGAAGGCGTGAGCGCGCTTGGAGCTACGAGTTGGTATGGGTGACGTGGGGACCGCAGAGGCGGGACGGCTGGAGAAGTGGGAGACTGAGCTCCGGGGAAGACTGCCCCAGCACATATCCTGCCTGTGGGGAGGAGGAAGGCGGAAGCGCGGACTGGGAAGGTGTGGCCCCAGGGCAGCACACTGCTGGGGTTGTTTTCTGATCCCGTGAGAGCGGCATGAGGACTCGCAGCTAGAGTGATCCAGGAAGTGTGATGGGGATTGGGGAGAATAGGGAATGCAGAGAATGGGCCCCCTCTCGCCTTCCTCGTGCCTGTGGGATTCTAGAAGGTTCACTACGCACTGCCAAGCGGTACCTTATTTGGGTAACAAAATGGTGTTCGAAGATAAACAGCGCTTTCCACCCCTCAAGGACGTATCCACGTGCGTTCTAAAAATGGATGTTCACCACCCGCAGGCCGGCGAGCGCTACAGAATGCAGCACCTCACGGCGGCAGGCGGGGAAATGTAATATAACGTTGCCCGCCATAGCCGCCAACAGCGATGCATGGCATCGCGAAGAGACGCCAGCATGGACTACGGTGTACAGACCACTTCCGACCATCGTGAACTTTTCACGGGCTACATACCCTCTTGATGATGCAGCGCGTCCCGCTCATTATCCGAGTGACAGTGCGACAACAGGACCACATGCATCGGGCGTTTGCAGACGTATATACGTACAAAAACACACATAATCGAATCGTTAAGCCCTCGGTCCTGCTTCTGTATCATCGCATATTTATCACGATGTTACAGCCACAACACTTGCAGATGTCCGCGAAGCAATCCATGTGCACACAGCCCCGTGCCTCGCACCTCGTTCGGGGAGAGGTCGAAGCAAGGGTGAAGAAGGACAGGCCGGGTGAAGGAGCCGGCAGGTTTCGCCCCCCTGTGACAGAGTCGAGAGGACTCCTTTTCACATTCAGGTTTGTTCAGCACTGTTCAGCACCAAGGCACCTCCTGATAGGATATGGCACTGGGGTGCTGGCAACTCCCCTTCACTCCTCACGTGTCTCGTCCCCCTCGTGCATCATTGCGAATATTACGACGACGTCACGAGCCTACACACACACGAGCGTAGCGAGGTACATCGCAACACCCCATCCTGAGGCGGGAAGTTAAGGCTCTGACGCGGCAGCCCATGCCAAATGCAAAATAAATGCAACCATATTAACCTGTGTACAGCATCATCACCTTCGGGTAACCGATGTTTGGTATGGGTGGTCCCGCCTGCCCCACCAAACCCGGCACCAGAGTTTCTTGAGCAGCTGCACAGCTAACAGACAGCACACAATATGAATGCCGCATGAACCCATACACATTTACCTAGCTGTGCATTGTGACGTTAACCCACAAACAAATACAAACGCGAAAAGCCCTTTGCTGCAGGGATTGGAACCACCATGACTTAGGATGGGACTTCGCCGCTCAGTGTCATTTGGGGGATCGGCGCGTGGTTCACACACACACACACACACACACACACGAACATGGGCGCGGATACCGGAACATGCCCATGGATAAACGCCATAGAGGTAGAGGGCTTCAAAGATCCACACCATCTAAGTTACGCAAGTTACGCCCGATGACAGCAAAGCAATACACATCCCGCACCGCTTGTTCCTTCCCCCTATCGTTATTCCATAACGCGGTTCGCACTCCCGGACCCTCCTCGGCATGCTTCACGTTTCAGGCTGGTAATCGGTCAGTGCTGACCCTTTGTTCACACCTAGTGTATATCGTAATGGCTGGCAGCCTACAGGACAAATTCCATCGTAGATCAATGAGCTGTGCCATTGGGATAGCCGTTAGGATGACCCATGGCCACGGTATTGTCTCTTGACACCTGGCCGTTGGCCTGTTCACCCACGGCCGCTGCCGGCACTACGGTCTTGCTTTTCATCACGATGCCATTGCCTCCATCTGCCGCTGCCAGCGGCTCCTCCGCCACTTTGGCGGGGGCGGGATTGCCGTCGGCTAGTGGCGCGACCTCCAGTGGCACCTCCGGTGTGCAGCAAACATAACGCCAGATGCTGTACTGAACTTACATCAGCTGGAGAGTGCGTCTGATTGCTAATGCGCGTCAGGGAAATCAGGTGAAAGCTCAGAACCAGTGCCGGTATGCACATAGATTACAGCCGAGGAAATGACAAGCGCAATCAGCCTTTCACCTTTTTTGCCTGCTGACCAAGCGGAAAAGAAGGGGTGGGGCCTTACCGTACCTGGTAGCATATTATCAGTATCAGATCAGGATGATATTCGACCGGGTTTTTCGCCACGAGAGGGCTTCAAAACGTTTTACCGTTGCTCCTGCGCTTCATACCGGAATTCCTCTAGCTAAGCCACTGCTTTCCGCGTACCGGTGTCGCCATTGGGAAGGACATAAAATCATAGCTTGTGTCCGAGGCGCAATGACGCCATCGCACTATCAGTACGAGATCCTTACTAGGCTTTTCTTCCGGGACTCTCCTGTAATTTAAGGAGCTTCATACTGCGCTCAAAGACACACATCCAGTAATCAAACATTGCCAAGCTTTCCTGAAAGAGCAAAGAAATTTCAAGGAGCCAATAGGCCATCGCGTTGCCTTTCCCGAACCTGCTTTCCTGAGACTCGCTCGTCACCATGCTGGCCCTCCGGTACCATGCTTCGGTGTTGCAGACGTACCCGAGCCGTATGCGCCATAGCAGCGGCAGCTTCCTGGCGCCGTGCGCCACACCCTTGCTGCGCCGCAGGGCTGTTGTACGCCGCTTTAAGGTCGGTGCCTTGCGGCCCTTTCTTAATCGCTGCAACGCCGAAAGACGTTGCGCAACTTGCTAAATCAAGTTATATTGTTGCAACTTACAATTTCTATGCAACCGGGCATCTTTGGTCCTGGTTGGGCTGGCATGGCATGGCATGCACATGCGTAGAGTTAATTCGATCGCGGCAAGAAGGCGGGACGCAGATGGAACGACACGTGCTGACGTTGTGCCGGGACCTCCTTCTGCCCTTCGTCGCATGGTCTTAAATCGATCATTTATCGTCAGGAAAATGACGACCTGGAAATGGACGCTCAGAAGCGCAAGGACCGCGAGGAGGTTATTCGCAAGCAAGAGGAACGGCTGCAGCAGGTGCGTCCGTTCCTCCTGCCTACTGCAGGTCCTCTGTTAACTGTATGTGTCCATTCCATGGACCTGCAGCAGCTAGCTAGCTGTAGCCGTGCCAGGAAGTGACCCACGGGTCATCAGTTCGCTCGCGCAAAATGTGGGCATTGGTCTTACAATGTCGTTTGCGATTGAGAGTCCTCTGTCACTTCGGAATTTCATACGCATGAAGATCCAGAAATGCAAACTGATATATTCATTGTTACTTGTTTTTAGTGCGCATGGCTCGGTTGGGATTGGGGTTGATGGTTGTTTGCAAAGAAGTCCTATTCCCGGCGGTGACAAGGATCCCCTCCCTTCCCTTCCCCCTTCCCTTCCCCCTCCTTCCCTTTCCTACCCACACGCGTCCCTCCCTGCTGCCTGCGCTCTGCGGCCTTGCTTCTTCTGGGATGTCCAGCAAGCTCAGCAAGCGGCAAACAACATGAGCAAGGCCGCTGGCTCTACCAAGGAGGAGCTTCTGCGGGTGAGATCCTGGGAAGTCCCTAGGAACGATAAGGACGGCGTCTTGTGTATCCCCTTCCTCCAAAGGCATTAGCTGCGCTTAGAAGCCTAAGGAGTCTAGGGTTGAAATACCATGGCTGGTCACAACGAGGCCCGATATTAATTTAGGCTGGTCAAAGGCAACGACCTGATTGCGCACCGCAACTAAACCATTCGATGTTGGGTTAATTACGGTGCGCAATCAGGTCATTCACGAACTCTATTATTAAGCCATTGAATAAGTTGAAAAGTGGCGCGGATCGATTCCGTACCCATTATGATCGGGAAAGTCGTCGGAAGAAGAAGTATTGTCGACACTGGTCTCATTATAGCACTAACATTGTTATCTGCGGTATCTGCGGAGTAATGCGTTTTGAACACCACCGGTGCGTCAGTCGCTAGATAAGTATTTATACCGGCAGCGCGCGCGTCCGGGGGCGCGGTTTCTACGTTTCCTTCCCCTGATCTCGAGGAAGCTGACGGCGCCGACGCTGCGGTGACACCACGAGCATGTCAGTGTGCTCGGCCATCGCACCGTTCATGCCGTTCCGAACGCACATGACCTGGTTCGAACCGGCTCGGCACGATCTCGCCGCCCTGTCGTTGCCGTCGCCGGCCCTGTTGCCAGTTCCTGCAGGTACCTCACCAGCTGCAGGTAGGTAAGCATGTAGGCTCAGCGTTGCAACCCAACAGGCCATTGGGATGTGCATGCAGCCGTCGAAGTACGATTCCTTGGTCAGTCTTCATGTCATGTAGCATGCTTTGCACTTTGCACTTGGCACTTGGCATTCCAAGAGTTTTTTCCGTCATAAAGAGTTGCTTAGGGTAGCGACTTAACGAAAACCTATCCTACCGTATTCCTCTGCAGCCTCCTTCATGGCATGGCGCCCCTGCAGTGTAAACCGCATTGTATCCAGCATTTTCGAAAACAGGATGTTTCCGGATGTTTCCGGATGCTGAAATGAATCAGCAGTTGCGGCAATCTGTCCACCTATCGTACATGTGCCCTTGCCCTTGCCCTTGCCCTTGCCGCCGCCCGCCGACGTCAGGACGTCAATCGCGCCATCGAGACGGTGGAGCGCAGCAGCGCGGGCAAGGGTTATGCGCATGCCGTGAAAGTTCCCGTCTGGATTCCTGCTTTCACGCGCCGTCGGGAGGTGAGGGAGGGAGGGCAAAACACACACACATACACACATTAAGTTACAGCGCGATGCCTGGCTCGCGGATGCTTCTTGAACCTGCGGTAAGCGAGGGGATCTTGATTCACTGGCGTAGGGCACTGCAGATAATGATGCCGCGCATCATATTTTCACCTGTGCTGTCGGAAATGTATCCCTAAGTGTCCGTACTTACCTTGCTGTGACGGTCTGCGGACAGATCTTCGTGGGACGGATCGCAATGGTGGGTTTCTTCGCCACCTGCGTGCTCGAGATCCTGACTGCCAACCACCTGGGACCCATCCGTCAGGTACGGCGCAGTAGAGCCACGCCGGGCCCACCCAACGGATGCGATAAGGTTTATTGAAGTGAGGACGTGAGGGGAGGGATTTCAGGAGAGCAGAAAGGGGCCGTGTGATGGGAGAGCCGCGGGACTCACATGCACGTCACTCGCAGGAAGCGGGCGCTTTTCACAGAACCTCAGAACACCGCGACGGCGACGCCCTTGACATATACTTCTTACGGCCAGATGCACTGAAAGAAAAGTAGTGTGTAGAGGGGTAGTGTGTTATAGTATAGGAGAAGCTTCATTTGGAGGAGGAGCATCACAGTGGAGACTAAATTATGTCCCTTACATGCTTGGGACATATCGCGACCTTCATTTCAGCTTCCCACCCCCGCGAGGAAAGTGAGGAGGCTCTTAGCGTCTGGATGGATGGTGTCTTGTATACCCGTCCTGGCGTAAACTGCTTTGCCTTGGCCCTTCTTACGGCCAGATGCACTGAAAGAAAAGTAGTGTGTAGAGGGGTAGTGTGTTATAGTATAGGAGAAGCTTTATTTGGAGGAGGAGCATCACAGTGGAGACTAAATTATGTCCCTTACATGCCTCGGGACATATCGCGACCTTCATTTCAGCTTCCCACCCCCGCGAGGAAAGTGAGGAGGCTCTTAGCGTCTGGATGGATGGTGTCTTGTATACCCGTCCTGGCGTAAACTGCTTTGCCTTGGCCCTCGGAATGCCCCACACATTGTCACTGCTACCTGTCGTCCCGCGTCCGCGCTTAATGCGCAGGTGCAGATGTGGTCGGGCTTGGATACGGCTACGGCGACGGCCATCCTGATGGGCATTGTGGTATACAATGTCCTGGGCGGTCTGGGGCCCTGGTCGCCCACCTTCGCCCCTGAGAACCTGCGGGTGGGTGTGCTCGGCCCAGCGGGTGCTGTGTTTGGTACTCTTCGGGCTCATGAGCTGAAGGGTAACGCAGCAATATGTGTAGTGCTGCAGCAGCAGCAGCAGCAGCAGCAAGAGAGATGCACATGTTGAATTTTAAGACTGTAGAGGTTGATTTTGTCGACAACAGGGCCTGTCGAGATTCTTGGCTTGCTTGTACAGTGGCAAGTGTCGCGGATGGTGGCTGACCGAGGGCAGGACCAATGTCACTGGGGCTGCGGACCTGGGGCTGGGGGAAGATGTTTTCTTATGCTATGACGTGCAATATGCTAAGCACTAGCATTAGATAACCCCATACAGCCCTACAACGCGAGTTTGTTCAGTTGCGTCTCCCTTGTCATCGCTGCCACTGACGTTGCCGGATAACCAGGACGTGGCTCGCCGACCCACGGGTCCTCCCAGCGTGCTGGTGAACCCCTTCAACTTGGGCAAGCTGCTTGGCGTATCTGGCTGGGGCTTCACCAAGCGCAACGAGGTATGTGCAATGACAAGCGGTTCAGCGACTTGCCGTGGTCTCGTCCATTTCGAAGTTATCTCGTGCGCTTTCTTCCGATTCGCTACATGGATGAGAATCAGTTTCCGGCTCAAGTTTGCGTGTGAGAAGTATTAGCTTTTGCGGTTGTAGCTTTGGTGGCTACATGCACACCGGTTTCGGCGGCCTTCATGTAACGCCCTCTGCATATTTTGGTATGTTGATAAGTCGTTCAGCTTCTTCAGCCAACAAAGGCGGGCGATCGGAACAACGATGCGGTGGTGGTGCTGCTGTTATGTGGTGCTGGGTGCTTACCGGTACATGTTCCATCCTGGTGAATGTCTCCCATGACAAACGATCGATCGTTGCTATCTCTGTACTATCTCTCCCAACCGCAGCTGTTTCACGCCCGTCTGGCCATGCTGGGCTTTGCTGCTGCCGTAGTGGGTGAGCTCAAGACTGGCCGGGGCGCCCTTGGACAGGTAAAACACATCCAGACAGGACATTGGACGCAGCAGGGGCAGGGCGTCCCGCGTCAGTGCATGGACAGTGACCTCGGGTTTCCTCTCGGGTCCATGTCGTCCTGCTGATCTGATAGTCCTGAAGCTGCCCCCGTACCAGTTCTTGCCAGTCCTCTCTTCCCATCCCATATGTACCATGCCGGCGAGCCACCACGCCACGCGCGCATAGTTATGTAAGGTGATGATGAATTGCGCAAGATCGCGCTTTACTCGTAAATATGTAAGAATCATATATTTTATGATATCCCCGGTCCCGGTCCCATAACCCCAGCTGGCGGGCTACCTGGGCCTGATGCCTGATGAGACCTTCTACACGGCCGTTATCAATGGATTCATCGTCTTCGCAGCGCTCATGCTGGGTATGTCCATCCTGTTTCCGAGCCAACTGCAAGGAGCTGCTGCCTCCGAGGACGATATTTACTGAGGGAAGCAGCTCCATCTCCACGCCAAAAGGAAAATGTCAGGCGAAGGGAGTGAGGGTTAGTGAGGGCTGGTGTGTGCCTGGCGGGGGCGGTGCCAAAGATAACTTGCAAGTAAGAACGTATTGCTACGTGCGCTCTGGGGGCCAGGGGGCAGGTGACGGCGATACTTCCTAGACCTTTGCCTTTTCGGTGGAGAGGCTCTTGTCCCCCTCAACAAATGAGGGCATCGGGTTTTGGGAGGGGGTGGGAAGTTGATTTGTATCGAGGGAGGAGCAGCTGCCGTGGCATAGGGGGGTAAGAGGAGCTGTGCATTAAGGCGACTTGAATGGTCCTTGTAAAGGGGAGACGTGCTAAGGCGGTCGTCGGGTGCAGGTGCTGAGGCATGTCGGACCGTTGAGACGGCGATCGATGCTGCAATCTTACTACCGCTAATAGAAAGCCATGATGCCTGGTTGGCCAGGCGGCGTTGGAAAAGCGATGGGAGGTTGTTGGCGGCGCGCTCCGCAAGCACGGGAGAGGAAATGAGGAGTGGACGGTAGATGGTTTATCGCGCTGGGCAGGCTGGGTAACATGCTAGCTTACTCAGCAGAGTATGCCTGTCTCGTGGACCAAGTCTTTGCTAGGTGCGCCGGTCTCTGCTGTGGGTGGTGCCGGGTATACGCTGATGTGTGTACGTACTGGGGCCTACGGCGCCGTTAACATTTATTATTGTCAGTTGCCAGTTGTGGCACACGGCTCTTGTTTGTGTTGGCAAAACACTTTCCGCCATTACAGATGGAAGCTATCATGCTCCTGCGTCCGCGGCCGATGGAAAAGGGACGTAGTCATGTCCTTGCGTCGACAGCTGCAGCTGTCACTATTCAGATGTCAATCTGTGTTGGTTATATGGTCGACAATATGACCAAATTGATCATAAATGCTGTACATCGCCCACATGATTTTATTGCCCAATATTGCGTCTGTCGCATAATGAACGGATGTATGGGGTAGACAGCGTAACATCAACCATTACATTCTCCTTTACCCCCAACGAAGCACAGCTTTAGCCATGCACCGGAGCAGCACTGGTCGATTGCGTGTTGACTGCAGATAACGTCCTGCATATCCCAATGCACTGCATCGCAGAATCCCAAAATTTATGCAGCGTCGGATAGAGACGTCCTCAATTTACGCATATACCATACACCCGCGTAAATCCAGCGTCACAAAATTTGAACACACTCGCGCTCCGTAGCGATGGAGGCCAGGACAGCTCTGCAGGCAGGGTGTCAGCCGTGCAGCACAGTAGCACAGTATCGACATAAACCCCGTCAGGCCAGGCGCCTACTCTCAAGCGCTGCAATTGGCATCGGCTATACCAAGCTGGTCACCCTACAAGAGCGAACGCCTGTGCTTGAAGTACGTCACTCTTGTTCGCATGTATGTGTCCGGCATCGGGTAGCATGCCTGCTCCCTTGCAGGAAGGCCAGCATGCCTCACAACGACACCAGCACTCTCAAATGTGATCCGGCCCCGGGGACCGGCCCCTGCAGAACTACGTCAGGACCCGCCTGCGAAATACGCTACCTTATTGCAGCGCTCGCCTCTCTCTATCCGTGGTTCGTTGCCAGACACTTCCCACTCATGCAGTTAGAAGCCATATTCAGCACTTCAACTGTTTCCAGCCGTCCCAGCAGCGCCGTTCCATGAAAACTCCTGTACAGGCAAATCTTTGTCCAGACAGCAACTATCGAGCCAGTGCTATGTCCAGTAGGAAGTCTAGGGACGGATGAGCTCAGCCCTCTACTTCCCACGCCCATTGGACCTGGAACACGCTTCTCCTGACCAATGTCCTAAGCTTGCCCATTTCAACGCATTGCTCCGTGCTCCACATGTGACGTTGCTGCTGCATGCTTCCTGTTCTTACAACAGCCAGAGGTGGTCAGCAAGCGCCAGGCAGTACCAGGCCACAGCTTCCTCTTGCTGCGCTACTGCCACGGCAGCGCCTGAGGAGCAGGGGACGACCCACAGCGGCTATCCCATGCTCCTTAGCAGGGCGGCACACACGCATGCTGGTGCACGCTGCCTGCTCTGGCGCACCGGTGCCATTGCAGTCACCACTGTTGCTGGGCACGCGCGGACGAGGATGTTTAAGACGCCTCCGGCGTCTTAAACATACCCAAGAGGTTTTCTGCCGAAAAGAACTTTTGGAGCTGCACAAACCCGGTTCCCTCCAGCTCCTCCGGTGGCGGGAATAGGGTCAGGTTCTCTGGCTTCAGCCAGTCCTTCGGGACCGACTTGTCCTGGCCGGGATGGCAGACGGAACGGGAAGCAGGAGCACGAAGGTGATGAGACGAAACCCGCAGGGGCAGCAGGATTAAGCATGGGGCCATTTAAAAGGTTGTGGACTCCGTCAGTAATTGATGGCCCTGATGGTGACAGGCCGTATTCTTCGCTGCCAACGCATAAAGGTAAAAAATGCCGCACTTATAAGGCAGGCGTATGCAGCGAGCAGGAAATTTACTCGCTATCCAGAACCCTTTCGATAAAAAGCTGCTTCGCATGGTCATGTCCACGTCGATATTTAAAACACCAATAGTGACTTCCAACGTATACGCCATCGTATCCATTGCACAGCACCATCGCTGAGACCCTAAACCTCGCTCACCCTGATCTTGAACGCGTATTGGAAATCTTTTGAGGCAACGTTAGCGAACTGAGGCACGTTCTTCTTAAGATCCTTCTCCAGCTTGGCCTTATCCTGGTTGGCAAGGCAAGGCATGGGACAAATTGGTACGTGACGGTCAAAAACATGTCTGCCTTCATTCCTTCCCCAATCAATCTCCCGGAATCCTAAAGCCATTGTTAGCCCACGTCAGCCCATGCCATGTAACCAATGCCCATGCTCATCCCCGTTCGCACCTGGTAAATACCTGACGCAATCTGCCAGATAAGCGTGCGGCTGTACAGGCGCGTGCCCCACCCCGTTTTAAGGGCCTCAACCAGAAAGTTCAGGGTTTGGTTGCCCTTGATGATGGTGACCGGGATCCACAACGAGGGGCCCACCTCCACGTTCAAGGTGGGGTCCATGTACTGCGCACAAGAGAGCCATAGGTGTTGGTATATTCATCCAGGAATAGGACACCACAGAGATAAGGTTTCCCCACCTTGACGATGCGCATAAAGAGAACAATCTCAGCATTCTCGGGGTCCACAGCAGGGACGGGAGGATTCGTCTGCGATGGGTGACGACTTCCTCCTTAGTGTATTCTGGAAATAAAGTTTGGCACAGCTCCTTTGCGCTAGCACCAAAATTCGTACCTTAATTACCTCCATTTGCCCAGGCATGGAGCCTTGGCGGAACGCAGTCTTTCCCTTGCCCTTCTTGGCAAATACCTACAAGGCACCACGCATATCCATAAAGATCAGCACGTTAATATAGGATTTGTAAAATTACAAGGCCCGGGAGCATAAATTTAACGCTATGCTCGCCTGAACGCTAGAGCGCCTGGAAGAGGTCGAGCCAAAGGTTGGGGCGCGCGCAGCTGAGCGCCTGCAGAAATAAATAGACTCATTAGTGTTAAGTCAGCGCGACCTAATGGGGGTGCTCAGAGAGGCAGCGCAAAAAGGTGTGGCTCACACGCACCTGGCGCTCAGGGGCTTCAGCCCCTGGCAACCGCGGGTCACCGCTGTCTGCATGTTATGCAACTGTGCAAGTAACAAAGTACCACGTTAGTTGCGCAAGTGCCTATACTTCAACCATTTTGCTTTTCGGAGCTGGGAGGCCCACGAAGCAGGTTTCCCTCTACCAAAACAAATGTTTCATATACATCCTACCTATGTTGTTCTAATTTGAAGAGGGCTTAACTTTAAACATCTAACGTGTATAGTCCCTTGCGTGCTTAGGGCTATTGGTAATCATGCAGCTTGCACAGCAGTCGACCACACGAGCTGGCTTAAGCCGTCGCACATCCGCATACATCAAGGCACAAGCAGTGGTAAGGTTAGCGGCTATCATCCTATCCCAGAACCCTTCGACAACTCGACGCCGTCACGCACGTGTGTCGGAGACACTGCCGCGCGACACCCGTCCTGGAGACCAGAAGCTTTGGATTTCATGTAAAATGTTTATGATTTATTTCGCATATTCTCTCATGATGTCTGATTTTGGAAATTATGATGTCGACTTGACTTTGATGGGAGGACGAACGATCGGTGGTTGCTTTTCCTCGCAGTCCTCGCCGGTTCCGACGGTGGCCCCATCAGTATTGAAGTCTGATGTGGCTAAGATTGCCGTATTGGGCGCATCTGGGTACACGGGTGCTGAGGTAGTCCGGCTATGCGCTCTGCACCCGAACATAAATGTTACGGTGCTGACAGGCGACAAACAAGCGGGCAAGGTCAGTCACGTCATTCTTCAACGACCATTAGGTCAGCGGAAAATGATCATCTGAAATGATTGGTCCAGGTCACGTGGATGTATGGAACCCTAGTGGCAACTGTGACATTTTCTGATGCATCGGGTATTGGTCCCTGAAATTGTCGTTTTATGTAAAGAACGGGAGCCAACACCTTCGGTCATCCGGTTAGCGCGGACCTATTTAAGCTGCTCCCTTCACCTGCAACCTGCTGAAAGCCGCCCTGCCTCCCGGACTGGTTCAGAACTTCTCGGATGTCTTCCCGCACCTGGTGGCTGCCACTAATGTCCCCAAGTTGGTCAAGATTGACGACGTGAACTTCGCCGACGTCGATGCGGTCTTTTGTTGCCTGCCCCATGCTACAACCCAGGTGTGCACGCTGCTCCCAAATCGTGCGTGGTACTGCACCATCATGCAGGGCGTTCCCCAACGCTTCCGAATTTCCATAGCATTAATGTGACTATGGAGTGCTGATCTCCGCTGTGGTGGCAATAAGGCGGGTTAGCAAACGCTCTTTGAAAGGCCTCTGCTTCTTAAGGTCCACGTCGCGTAAAGTTGGCTCCCGGCGCTCTTTGTGTGACCCATCACATCGATCCCTCAGGAGGTCATTAAGAAGCTGCCCTCAAATCTCAAAGTGGTGGACTTGTCGGCGGACTTCCGGCTCCGGGACCCTGCCGTGTATGCCCAGTGGTACGTGCGCGTGGTACAGGCATGTCACCCAGCAGTCCCATCGTTCATGGCCATGTGGCGGAAGGCACCCAAGCAGGGCTGCTGTAGGGATAGGCTTCGGGACGGGAGGGGCTGTCGTAATCACCTAGCTAAGAATTGGGTTTGAGTATGGACATATTAGCGAGCTGACATGATAGACTGATAGACTGATAGGGTTTGCCAATTATCCTCGCGGCTGCCAGTCAGGTAAGCCGTAATGAGCTTGGATGTGTTGGGGCACGGAGAGGCTAGCTTAGGCATCGGTTTCCTGGCCGATCTTAACCAGTCCAGCTCTTAATAAGCCGATCGGCGATACACACACATGTAATTTAACCTTGTCGCTCACGAGGCGGAATTGAACACGTCAATGGGCAGCTAAGGCTGCCGTTGCTCTCCACGCTGGAAGTATATCCATGCATCGACTGTACCCCTGACCGTGGCTGCTGGCTGCGTACGCCTGCCCGTAAACCGTCCTTCAGGTATGGTCATGAGCATGCGGCAGTGGAGCTGCAGAAGGAGGCAGTTTACGGACTGACCGAGGTGTACCGCGACCAGGTGAAGACGGCGCGCCTGCTGGCCAACCCCGGCTGCTATCCCACCTGTTCCCAGTTGCCGCTCTATCCGCTCCTCAAGGTACGCGTGGGTGGGTCTGCTGAACCGCTTGCTGGACTGGACTGCATGGGGGTTTGCGGCCCTGGGAGGAGCGAGGCAGGGCTTAGGGCTCCATCGCTGGGCGGGGCAGTGACACATATCGCAGGGTCCAAATCAGGCAGTTGCGCACACGTGTTTGAACAGTGTTCTTGCTTGGTCTGCATAGTCACGACTTCTAGCGGTCTACGCAGGGGCACAATTTAAGTTGAATGAGCACACTGTGGCTTTGATTGAGCTTTCTGATCGCTACCTCCTCTCTCTTGGTATCGTAAGCGCTCCTGTACATGTCAGGTACATCAAAAACGCCCATTCCGTCCCCGCAGGCCAAACTGATTCTCCCGGAAGACATCCTCATCGACGCTAAGTCAGGTTGGCTGCTGGTGATTGTATGGGGATATGGTAGACCCGTGTGCAGGGTGCAAGCAAGGCGACTGGGCGACTGGGCTATCGCGCCGACTGCAAAGAATCGCGCCCACATGAACGGTTGGGGAGAGTAGCAGCGAGGATATGACGTATTGTTTGGCCGGGTTAAGGTTTGGCCGGGGTTCGGGCGTTTTGCTGCAGCCAGCAGCCTGACCAGACAGCCATGTCAAAGATCGGAAAGAGATCTGCGACCTGCAAGTCGGAGTGGCAAAGTGGCCGTGGTACGGGTACGGTCGCAAAGGACATGCCAAGCCCCACTGTTTACCCGCCAGTTTGCACCATGTCTTTTTCTACCACTTTGCGACCAACTGCCTCCTCCCATCTTGGCTTCTCGCCTTGCATCCTGCGTCGGCATTCCCTAAGTTCATGAACTTCGACTGCACCCATTCGCTGTCAGGTGTGTCGGGCGCCGGTCGCAGCGCGAAGGAGTCCAACCTCTATTGCGAGATCGCCGAGGGCATCAACGCCTATGCGGTTGGCTCCCACCGCCACATGCCCGAGATAGAGCAGGGCCTGAGCGAGGCCGCTGGCACACCGGTGACTGTTTCCTTCACGCCCCACCTGATCAACATGAGCAGGTACGCAACTTGTGTTTTGCTGCAGCAGATCCTAATGGCTGTCGATTGCAAGGCCTTATCCCCCTGTTTCAGCGTACCCCGTCCAGTGCTCCGCTCCGCCGAAGACACCTCATTCACCTAGAATTGCAAGGATTGCCTTGCGAGCATGATTGCCTTCCCAGCCCTGTTTTTACTTCTGCACGTGAATCCGGTCTCTCCATCACGCGGTGTAAATTGCCAGCTGGTCAGAACCAGCTCTGCCTCTCGCTGTCCTGCCTGCTGTCGCTACCCGTCCGTGCGACTGAGGGCATAACCCAGGTTGTCACCCGTACGCCCCGACCACAGGGGCATGCAGTGCACCAGCTACGTGAAGCTCGCTCCAGGGGTGACGGCCGACGACCTCCGGGCCCACCTGACCGCCACCTACGAGGGCGAGCCTTTCGTGCGTGTGCTGGGCAAGGGTGTGGTGCCGCACACCCGCCACGTCCGAGGGAGCAACTATGCCTTAATTAATGTCTTCCCCGACCGGCTGCCGGGCCGTGCTGTTATCATCTCAGTGATCGACAACCTGGTGAAGGGCGCGTCTGGTCAGGGCTTGCAGAACTTGAACTTGATGATGGGCTGGGATGAGACCACTGCACTGCTGCAGCTGGCCATGTTCCCCTAAGTGTAGGAATAGTCACAACTTCCGATGCACTATATGAGGAGAGGAGAGGAGAGGAGAAGGAGCTGTGACGGCGTCAGCAGCATCGGTTAAAATACCAGCAACCTTAAGCAGGTGTGGTGACAGCTGCAGACGTGGCAGCGGGGGAGGCTGTAGCAGTCATCGCTGGTGCTGGCATCGTACAAGCATCGCATCTTCCTCAAGATGTTGGTTGGGCTGTACGGCCAGTGGGTAGGAAAAGGGGATAGCTGGCCCAGGAAGGGTTTCGGGGTTTGCTCGGGTTGGCTTCGGAGCATTGCTCTGGCTGTGCCCCATGCCCCCATCGTTACATGTTGGCGGGCCTCCTGCGGTTTGGCCCAAGCCATGGACCGCGAATCAATGAGGCGACCGCGTAGGCCAGGATACGCAATTTGTGTGAAGTACGGTGTGCATGACAGAAGGGGCAGGTCCATGGGAGGGGTACGAATGATGGGCTGTAGCAGACAGGAAAGCAGAATGGTATAGCTGCTGGTGGTATATGTAGGGATGCTGCAGAGAAGCCGTGGAGGTGCTGGGTTATCGAGTACATGAAGGGAACGCCGGCAGCTGCGGACTGCAAGGAGGCATGGGCAAATGCCACTCTAGCGCGGCCCCTTCCGCGCACCATATTCTGACTAGGGTTTTTTTGTTATGGACTTGAGCGTGGATTTCGGGTGGCGTGTGGATGGCGATAACAGGCGAACGATTTACGTCGTGCTTGCAACCGTGCAGCACATTCAGCGGGCATGTGTAAAGTGTACGCGAAGTGCCTGGAGCGGCTCTGCGTTTGGCTTTCCTGACAGTTGTTTGGTGTGAATGTGCCAGGCTTGGGTATGCGCAACTCTCGGCTCCCGCGATCTTGTCCTTTTGACGATGAAGCGTGTAATTGTTGTTGTGTTGCATAGGGACGCAGCGGTAATGATGGTCTTGTGGCATTGTAATTGGTTTTAAGAGAGTTTCCATTCGATGTGAAGCTTTATGCACCCATGCCTATGGATGCACTGTACCAGTTTAGGGGAAGGAAAACGCCCACCGATGTAGCTTTGCGAATGTTGCGCAGAATCTTTCACTTTGTGCGGGCAATAGAGCTTACCGCTGTAGAGGTAGTTCCGAAAGGATAAGCAATAAGGTCTAAGCCTCTCCATCTGCACGTCGTATTCTTTCATTATAATTTTAATTGACAGTTTACCATCCGCTTGTACTTGGGTTGTCTACTGTTACCCTATGAGGCGTTGACCCCAAATGGTTCCGCGTTGGGTAAATGGCGGCAACGAACAACCGTCACCCAACACGGCCTGGGCCGACTTGGGAGAGCAGGTAGCAGTATTGTAATTCCTGGTCTATACGTATACATCGAAATGGCCAGGACTCGCGAGTCCTGGTTTGAATACCTATTACGCAACAAGGCAATTCGCACTTTCCTGAACAACTATGCAGAACAGGACTGGCATGAGGCCTCTAAGCTTACATTAATATATGGAATTATTAATTTGGGCTTTTTGGATGGAAAAGCAATTGTCCCACTCGAGAGGTTACGGGACATCGTTGCGAACAGCGCCAAGGCGGTTACTGTCCAAAAGGCTATCCCTAGCCTCAATGACCAGCTCGAA
Source organism: Volvox reticuliferus (assembly GCA_019650235.1). Lineage (NCBI taxonomy): Eukaryota > Viridiplantae > Chlorophyta > Chlorophyceae > Chlamydomonadales > Volvocaceae > Volvox > Volvox reticuliferus. Next base: position 533,801 of record BNCP01000010.1, on the reverse strand, counting down.
GGTTTACGCACACAACTTGATGATGTAGTGCTGGACATCCAAAAGGGCGAGGTGGGCGAATTGTCAACGCAGTCAAACGGGTCCCGCTGGCTTTCAAAACCCAGGTTGAATCCGCGATTGTACATCACTTAACTTTTTATGCAGCGAGAACAATCAACAAAGCTTCATATTCCTCACAGAGATGCTGTCGAGGCAGGTGCGGGGTATCCATCACTTTAGTAACGAACAACAACAACGCACCGTCAACTTTGCATGTGCATATGAATCGCAGTGCCGGACGTGCCTGTACTCCCTTCGGGCCAGGCCAGCGATCAACAGAGGGCTGACTTAGCTGCGGCCAACGTGTCTCTGCGGCATGCAGAGAAATGGCTCCGCTACAAAGGTGCGATAGATGGTGCCGTGTATGTGGTCGCATTCGGACCCATCAGCTGTGTACATCCGTCAGTTACAAGAGCGCATATGGTCCAGTTAAGAGGGTAATAGTCATCAACGGGGTCGGTGAGTGGGTATTAGGTTGTCCGCTTGGGGCTGAACGTGACATGTCTAACACCATGTACAATGCCTCACCCTTTTTACTTTGAACTGCGTCTTGATGGCCGAACTAGGTCAAGGCCTGGCGATTGATCCTCAGGACATGCCAGCCAAGGTGCTGGACCGGGCGGCTGCGGCCGAGGTGGCGCAGCGAGCCCTCAGTCCCAGTGGCCTCCCGCCGTCCGAGTGGCGCACCGGGGACCGCAGCCGCACTTACTCGCCCCCGGGCAAGAAGCGCAGCCCAGTCCTGCCAGGTATGCAAGGGCGGCGTACCGGGGGAAGGTGGTCCTCTTCGTGGCCTCCTCGCCTTGCTATTGTGGGGTAACTGGGGGGTTCGTCAGCATGCTTAAGGAGGTCTCGCAGTTGTCTTGGGCGACCTGCATCCATCCCCATCTCAACACTGCTGATCCTGAGGATAACGGGAGCAGATGGCTAAGCGCGGTAATGCACGCGAGAATATTACCACAGGACGCCGGACCTTTGGAACCCAAACGGTATGTGCTCGCACCCGACACGTTCCCCGCTATCATCGGTGAAGACTCAGGACCACTGGCTCCTCGCGCGGTCGTCCTACGGACACCTTTCCCCGCAGGTGACGGCTTCCAAGGCGCTGAGTATCCCTCTTGGTGGGGCGACGGGGAGGATTGGCGCAGTGGCAATAGCAGCAGTGGCGGTGGTGGTGGTGCAGGTGCACCGGGATCGCCGGGGCGCGATGGTGCCCGCGCGCGCTCCGCACCCCGCCCGGGACGGCGGCCGCCGCGCTTAGCCTATTCAGTGCAGCTTGAGCCGCAGGCGTCCCATGGTCAGGTGCGCATAAGCGGCGATTGGCCGGCCCTTGCGCTTTCGATCCATCCATACTTGTGTTTCTGTGTAGATCAATATTGGGTTTCCAACGCATGTTTGGGTTGGTCCAGGCCGCAGTGGGCTGCCTGGTCGGCTCCATGTAGGGCCATGGCTTTCCGCAAATAAGATGAAGTGCTGATGGACTCACGTAAGCTATACGACCCGACGACTTCCACAGCCCATATGGAGGAACGACCTGGTGACATCACGCTACCTTGATGTACCCAGCAGTGGATACGCGCGTGCATCGTCCCCGCCACGTGTGCCGCAGCAGTACATGCCTCCCCCACCGTTACCGCAGCCCAGCTATGGCGGGGCTCCGGGACCGTACCCCATGGGGGGTGTACCGAACGTGCAGCCAGGCATGTCGGGGCCTTTCCAGGCGCCGTATGGTTCAGAAAACCCGTACGGAAATGGCGGTCCAGGGCCGCAATTGTATGTGGTCCAGCCCACAGGAGCTGTCGGCCCTGTGAATGCACCCGCTGCGGCGGCTGCGATGTGGGGTCCGCCGCCGCAACAGGTGCATCAGCCGGCAGATCAACGACACCAACAGCAGCAGCAGCAAGGCGGCGTTACAGACAGACCCGCGTGGAAGGTAGGGGCAAGCAGGGCAATGGCAGGTGGGCAATTGGGATTTTAGGGTTCAGAAGCATCCAGCTGCAGTTATACGTGGCGGGCTCATGTCCACGTCAATGCCTTGTTTGCAGGCCTAGGCCCTAGAGGGACTGCACATCGTTCATGTAGGAGACCGCTTTGTGGCATATGCCGGGGGTTCGCTGTATTTCCCTATAAACGTATTGATTAATTCTTTTCCTCATACACTCCCGCAACCCGGTGGATCCACGGCGTTCCTGATGCCGTGGCCGCCCTCACAGCCCATCCGCACGGCCAAGATCACTTCCCGCATTCGAGAGCAAGTGCAAGCAGACCGGTTGGCCGCACGCGCGCGCCGCGAGGGCAGGCAGAGAGCCCTGGAGACGGCAGTGGCGCCCTCGCGGCTTCGTCCGCAACAACAACAGGTTTGAGGGGATGGAGTTGTCTGTGTGGAGGATTGCTTGGATTACCGATGAATGAATTCAGGTTAATTTAGTTCACGGATTACCACCGCGTTGGGTCTTTCCGGGTGGGTAACTATAACCGCATACGCGTAACATTTGGGCGATAACAGGTGCGTCAACAGCGTCGTGAGTCCCTTGGGCACCTGCACAATGGCCTTGTGAGCGGATCAGAAGGGTCCCATTGTGGTGTAGATGGGTCATGGATGCCAGACCACAGGACGGTATTGCCATTCAAGTACCCAAATAACGGATCCTTTGCATTCCACACTCGGCCTACCAATACTCAGGAGGGAGCCTGGTCTCCAAGCGCCTCGTTGAAGTCTCCCTCCGGACCCTCCTTGGTCGCCGACAGCCTGGCGTCTAACCCCTTCACAGCGTGGTTTATCACACCGCCACAGGCGCAGCGGCAGGACCCACAGCAGCAGGTGCAGATGCAGCGGCCGACGACTCCCACGTCGCAGCAGCACGGACTACATCCGCCAATTCCACAGCAAGTGCCATGGGCCGAGACGCAGTATGCCGGTGCGGAGCCGCAGCATGGTCCTGACCAGCGTGAACTGTCAGCGCCCGGTACTGAAGGGGCCACGTCCTCGTCTTTCCAGTCGTGGCCGACAACGCCACGGCATGGGCCGCCGTCAGGCCCAGCGGCATCAGCAGGCGGAATGGCAGCGCCGCCGGCAAACGCCTCGCTAACCTTCTACCCACGTGTACCCACCGCCGGGATCCCTGCGGGTTCACAACTCCAAACCGGCGTCGCCTACCCAGCCGTGACATCAGCGACGGCCTCTGCGGCGTACAACTCTTACAACCCGTACGGAGGTCGGCAGTACGGAGATCCAGGCCTAAACCAGACGCGGCGTGTGGCCTGGGCAGATACCCCGCAGACGCAGCCGCCAGGTGCATCCAGCTGGCTTAGCAGCCCCACTGCATGGGAAGGTCCCTGGCAGCGGAATCAACAACAGCAATCACCCCAGCCGCTGCCAAATCAGCCGCCGCGACCGCTGGCGGGGCAGTGGTTGGCGGGGCAGCCAGCTGCGTGGCCTGCCGTTGCAACCGGCAACACCATAGCTGCAGGGGCAGGTTACGGCTGGAACGGCCAGACCGGCTGGTTGGGTGCGGGGTCAGTCCCGGGGATTCTTATGGCTCAACCAGCACAGACAAGCCCACGCGCTGAGGCGCTCAAGGTAAGTGAGAGCAGCATCGCAAACTGAGCAAGTGGTCATACAACTCATGGCAATTGTGAGGCGCGTAGAGTGGCCCCGGCCCCGGCCCTGCGGCAGGGTCCCCGAGGGCCATGACCGTGACTTCGGCAGCCTTTGGGGATATGAAATGCCATGCATGCGGTTGGATGCTTTGGCCTTATACGTAAGGATGTTATCATTAGCTTGCAGGGGAGTTGCTTTGGCACGAGGCAAGCTGTCATCTACTGTCCGAAAGTTATTCGGGCTTGGTTGGGTTCCGCTTTTAGGATGCCTCGGCCACCGAGTGCTCGCGTTCACGCGGATAGCAGTTGGACGCATCCTGGGCATTGAGCAGAACGGAAAATGAGTCCTGGATTTGCTGGACATAAGGTGTCTCATGATCCATGAAGCCCCAGTGCGCATTCACAATGCTTGAGTTCAATATCTCCTCCGCACTCGCGCACTGCAGGAGGTGCGGCCGGAGGTGGTGAAATGGTCCAAGTCGTGGGTGGGGGATTTCGGCCATTTGGACGGCAAGCGGTGAGACGGGCGGTTGAGGGGCAGTTGCATGGCACCTGCACGGCGTCCAGACCGATGGTACAGTGGGACGCAACAGTAGGATTTCACTGTTGCCGAAACCGCGACGACGGGGTCATCAGCTGTAGCGCTATTCCCTTTCGTGTTCATTTGCCACCAACAAACGTATTTACGTCCTGGGGTTGTTACATGGCTGCAGTCCATGTTGCCGTTGCTCTGTTAGTTCAGAGTTCTTCGCTTTACCCAAATCCTTCCCACCGTACTGTGATCCTGGACCTGCGCGCGTGAACTCACGGCTGCAGGTTCCCTCCGTCTGGGCCAGCTAATTGTGGCGCGGGACGGACGCCCGCGATAGCCGATGAGAACAAGGCCGGTGGCAGCAGCGATGGTAGTGGGCTTGCCGCAGCTGGCACGGCCACATCGTGTCCCCCAGCCGCATCGGGCGGTGGCCAGTCCGATAAAGGCCGTTCTGCGGATGCTTCTGGCGGCGGTGCGCTCGGCGGTGCCTCCTCGGCCAGTGGTGAAGGTGCCTCCAACAGCGGCGCTGTCTCCGGTGATGCCAGGCCCGCTGAGCCACCTTGGCGGTATTCAACCCCTGAGCACTTGCAGGGCTTAGCGCCAGCCCTGGCCGCGGCTGATGCTCTCCTAGTCGCGGCGGCTTTGTCCAATGATGGCCGGGGGCTACGCGGCGGTGAGAGCGCTGCCGTGGCGAAGGCTGCTAGCGGCCAGGGCAGTCAGTATCGCGGCTCGTTGGGAGGTCCCTTGCCGGGTGAGAGGGCATGGGATGTGGCTGTAAAAACCGCAGGCTCAGACAGGGCCGGCAGCGGGGGTTCAGGACTTGGGGCCGCTGCGGTTAATGCGCAGGAACGGGCATGGAATCGAGTCCTTGGACAGGTGTCCAGATTAGGCAATATGTCTGAATTGGAAATCAACAGCAGCATGCGGCCATCCGCCGAAGAGGAGGATGTGGCGGAGCAGCAGCGTAGGCCGGCCATTGCGTTGGGTACGGGGGGCGTCAAATGGGATTTTGACAAAATCATTGGAAGCCCAAAGGGTTTAACCTACCAATAGGCACTTAATACGGCGACCGTTTGGTGGTGATTGATTCGGCCCTTTGTGACTTCCCGCAACGACGGCTGCAATCCTGCAACCTGATACCCGACAAGAAGCTGCGCGATGAACGATAGGCGTCCGATAAATGATAGTGACGCCAGCGTGAACGACAATCGAAATATCGCCGGTATAGAGGGGAGCGTGCGTGAGTGGTGCGGAGAGGGAGATGTCTTGTGAGGTGTGCTATGACAGCTGCGATATATAATATGTATGGTGTGATTCTGATCTGATGTGATGGCACGCCCGCAACAACAAAATGCTCCCAACAACAAACCGTATCCTTAGGTCGTAATCGTTATCATAAGGCCATAAGGACACGGATGGCTGGTATTCGGGTTACCCGAGTCTCATTGTTTCCTTGTGCTGACAACAGCGGCACATTTGTAGACTGGCGCCAGCTTCAAGTATGCACCACTGTGCCTTCTGGAGAGGGGCTGCACGGGGAAACACGGGAACCATGGTTGGAGATCGCAAATGAGGCCGGACAGAGTGAGCACTCAGGGATCCGCCTTCCATCCATCACCCTTCTGTTGGCTCTTCCCCCCCCTTCCCTCTATCCCCTTAAACACAAACACACAAACACTACACAACGCTGCCGAGCACTGCTGGCGGAAGTAGGGTATCTTAGCGCTAAGCAACGCCTACTAATGTCATGCAGTATATACCAAGTTGAACCAAGACAATCACGCACATAGGCACATTCGACAACAGCTATAATGTCCGCAGCTGTAAGTCTAAAGCAACGCACGTCTCGGTGCGGCCATGCCTCTCGAAATGTCTGTATCCATCTCACTACTTTATTGGGGCCGCGCTTTGCAGTTATCCCTGAAGGCTACCCGGTATCCATTTTTACCTCCCCGTGAGAGGTATTGTCCAAATGCGAAAGGTCATTTCTTTTGTGGTTCCATGATGGCCTTAAGACGTGGCAGGCCCCGATCAGGGTCTCCCTTGATCCCCTTCTCCCCTTGATCCCTTGCCTTCGTCCCCGAGCCCCTTTCATCACCACTCATGTATGTAGAGCCACCTGAAAACTATGGCTGTCGCCGCTGTGAGTAAAGCAGGTAAACCTCCTTGAGTCGTGCTGCAGCGCTCAAAGCGCATTCGCAAATACCATCCCGGGTGAACTTCATGCAGCATGGGAGCGGCGCTAAATTGATTATCGGAAATCCTGCCGACGGGGAATGAGTTGCCGGACATGTAGCCATAACCTACTGAACCAGGAGGCCCAAAAACCGCTCCGCCATCCTAGGAGAACCACACGCGCGCACGGCATATGAGAGAAAGTGCGTACGCGCTTCCATCCGGACTGTTTGCTTTCATCCTTGTGTGCATCGACAACGACAACAGCAACATCAGGACATCAGCCAAAAGAACGCACACGCACGCGTGCATGCACTTGCGGTACGCCGATGTATCACACATATCACATATCTTATGCCGAGGATCCATCTGGCGCAACGGCCAAAAGGATAGAAGCTGTCCCCAACCTTCCCCTTTGTCCTCGGTCCTCCTGGGCAACCTCCTCCTGCACCCCACTGCCTCCTCAGATATTACATCTTCCGCTTGCCAATTCGTAACCCTCCGGCTGCAAACATATGGTATTGCATGTGCATGTGCAGCTCGCAGGCCCTAACTGGGTCCTCACGATGCACTAGGCATCGTCACCTCCGTTAGCTCTGGGATCACCAGCGGCACGGGCTCAGAAGCCGATGGCACCGGTAGCGTCGGATTACTGCCAGTCCCCGACGGAGTGGGTAAAGACATCTGCGGAGATGTCAACCGCAGCGACACCTGTGGTGAAGTCATCCGTTGCTGCCGCGGCGCCGAGGAGGGACGAGAGCTGGGCGACTTGGGCGAGTCCCGGGCAGACCTCGAACCCGAGGCAGGGCGGGCTGGGGAACCGGGTCTCAGCGCAGAGGGCGGCCTCAACGCAGATGCGGGTCGCTTTGGGCTTGCGGATCCCACTGCCCTGGCCCCGGGGGATCTTGGCGTGAGAGTGCGGCTTGGGTCAGAGGCTGCGCCCCCACCGGCGCCGGCTGCTGCCGCCGCCGCAGCTGGCAGAATGGCACCCGCGCCGGAGCCGGTATTATGACGCATCGCGGCGAAGGGTGGCGTGCGGGCAATGGTGGCGCGACGGCGTGCCGCCACGGCAGCGGCGGTGGCGCGACGCCACATGCGCGCGTAGAAAGGCACGCCGCGGTGGATGTTGAGATGCGGTATGAGCGGCGAAGTGGGCAGGGACAGGTGTAGGCGATCGTGGAGGGCGCAGCACCGCACCGCCACGCGCGCGAGCCAGCGCCTGCGGAGGGTGTTGGAAAGGGGCCGCAGGAACGGGAAGGGGAAGACTGTCTGGCACGCCCGTGCTCCATTCAACAATACAGACAGGCAACGGAGGAAGACAAATTGTCGCAGACGGGAGGGAACCAGAAAGTTCGGAAAAAGCTATCTCCTGCTGTACAGGACTTTGAGTATGATTTTACTGAATTGATGATGATAGCGACGCAGACGAGACACAGCTGGCGCGCGACTGGTGGGGCCGGTAGTCCACCCGCAGCTTTCCCGCCATACTGCCCTCTCCCTAACCTTCAATCTCCGTATCTTCTTTACAATATTCAATACGTAACCCAGGGCCTTTATGATGCCTCATACCATCCCGTCCGATACCGTCCTATCATACACACCCTCTGCATACCCCGCCAAGGACAGAAGTCCCTTTTTTGCGCTCCCAGCTCGTTTATGCCATCACCCAACGGCATGCCAACCATCGGCCCGCCAAAGCTCTTACTTGTATCCAGCAGGCAGCGCCTCCACATCCGCTGATTCCAGCCCGCCGAGTGATTCAAGTTCATCCACTTCCGCGCCCACTACCCAGATGCTGTCCGCCGGGCCATAAAGGAGCCGCACTGCAGCCGTTAAGCGCTCCATTAAGTCCTCCAGCTCCAGCGGAGGGCCGTCTGGGGCAGGGCGCAGAGGGAGGGAGACATATGCATAGGTTTGATGACAGGAAACGGATCTGGACTTAGGAATGCATGAGCGGTGCTTACAAGTGCGACAGGGAGGGGAGATTGCCCTTGCACGTGAACATGCCCGCGTGCTCGGCCCATCCCCCACATCCACTCACCTTCACCCAGACACTGACGCTTAGGGTTTACACGAAATAACCACCACTGGTACCTCCATAACCACATAAGGAGCCCATCATAAGGTGCTAGGAAAATAGGTAACAGAGAACCAACGTGTACCGCGACCGAAAGTGTCTTTCCCATCTGGTGATCTGTGGTCCTGTGGTACTCTGGATTGAATTGGCTCAAGTGCCCCAAATTGACACTTACTGTGCGGTCCGCCCGTCAAGTGGTCCGCTGTAAGAAGCGAAGAAAACTTATCCGCCTTCTTCACCAGCAGCAGTCGCAGCATGGTGCACAGCGCAGCGGCGCGACGGGGCCCATCGCGGCCATCTCCATGGGAGCCGCCCATGTCGCCTTCCAGTAATGCAGCCTGTTTGAAGGATGTGAAAGGAAGGGCGAAAACACGCGGCGACATATGTGAAGCAGCGAGCAGGGCGGGGCAGAGCAAGGCTGATCGGGATGGCAAGTGTGCAAAAATGGATGCTGTAGTCTCGCTCACCCCACGCGTGAAGCTTGTATGTCCACATACACACACGTGCACATCCACGGCCGGTTTCTTGTTCCCAGAAACAACACGTCCGTACAAATACTCTGGTGTCCTTTTTACCACGAAGGACTCACTCAGGGGACCGACCCACCTGCTGCTTGAGCTGCTGCTCGGCCAGGGCGCCGGCGTCCGCGAAGTACCCCTCCAGCGTCTCCCCGTGATGCGTCCAGTGCCTGGTCACAATCACCGACAGCAGCCGCCGGGAGGCCTCCCGGGCAGCATGCAGGTCCATCTGTGGCCATGAAGGTTTGGGGGTTCAGGGCTAAGACCGCAATCGCCGGAGTCATGTCGGATTAATTTGGGCGTTTGTGGGCCGTGGAGAGCATGACTAAAGGCCATCCACGCGCACAAACGAGGGGTGAGGATTCCACCTGCCGAGGATTCAAGCAATAAAATACACTATTACGTCATACGTACGTACCTCGCTCAGTCCCTTGAGCAACCAAACCAAAGAGACGGAATGGTAAAGACATCATCACATCGCCGCAACGCCTCAGCTGTTTTGCTTCCCCAAGAACGGACGTATAATAGTCAACCCGCTCCAACCTGGATCCAACCCTCTCTCCAGCCGCCACGGGCCGGTGAGACTCCCTACCGAAAAGCACCACCTACGCCGCACGCCAGTCCCCTTCCAACCACCTCGACGGCATTGAATTTCCAGCCTACCTCTGCCAGGGCACCCAGGCCTCCAGGCAGCTGCGCCGCACCCGTCTTGAACGCCCGCACCCAGGCGCGCACGAAGTCTGAACGGAAGGCACCCTCAAAGAAGCCGCTATCTGACAGGTGAGTCACCGCTGATGGCGACACCGAGCCACCGCCTGGTGGCCGCACGGCCCCGTCCGGATACATCATGCCGCTGTCTGCCCGACTGCGGGCATCCGCTTCTGCTGTGGACAGCACCGTCCAAAGCGCCTCCAGCGTAGCCTCGCGATCTGCTTCTGTGAGGTTGGCGGCATTGAGGCCGCCGCCGGCCGCAGCGGCAGCAGCGGCTACACCGCCGCCGCTTGCGGCTGTCGACTCGACAGGCAGCTGCATTCCCGCATGGGCCATGTCGCCTAATATATCAGCAAACAGCTCCGAAACGTCCTGCTTGCTGATCCATCCGTCGCCATCGTTGTCGTACTGGGAAAAGAGCTGCAGGGAGTGCGTCATATGGCGAGGCGGCGGTGGGAACGTGTGTGTATGTGCGTGGGGGTGAGTGCTTGGGTTTCCGGCGGCCCCGGGAGAAGCAGCAGAAAGAACTCCCATTATATCATGATGGCGAAACTGTGAATTATCGACGCTACGGGGATGTCTTTAAGCCCACTAACGCGAAAACTTCCCCCTCAGGTTATAGTTGGCTAAGCAACACGATCATAGCTGACTGCGCAACCAAGTGCATACATGGATATGAACTATAGGCATGGGCGATGATGCCAGCAGGCTGAATATGATGGATTTCGCCGTCCGTGTGGCCAAGGCCGCCTTGAAATGCACGCTCCCTCCTCTTGACCACACCGGAAGCCCCAATCTGACGGCCCCTGTATATCCCTATCCCATTTTGTTTCCCTAATCCTCAACCCGTGCATGTGAATATGACTTCTTCAAAATGTAAGCAATCCGAACCCAGCCTAGACTAGACTGAACCTGAACTCCACGCCCCAACACACACTCACCTCGGGTAGCACCTCCCGGAACACGTTCTCCATACGCGCGTACTCGCCACACATCGCATCCAGAAACACGGCAGAGCTGATACGCTTGAACTCGCCCCGGCCCATCTCAAACTGTCGCACCTGCAAGTAGGCCATGGGGCCAGCAGGTGCGGTGCTAAAAGAGCGGGGTGGGCGAATGGAAGGAAACAGGGGTCCCAACAAACCGTCAGCGTAATCATGACAACAAAAGCACGACCATGATGACGTCGACGATGACGTCGATGATGAACGTGAAGTGAAGATAGCATGCGAACCAAACGGTGCCTCTTTTGAGATGTACGTTGCAAAACAATTCAAACCCCCTTCACAATCGTCACCGCGGTCACCCTGTACCTGCTGCAGCTCTGCGCCGTAGCTTCCGGGCGACACGAAATACGAGTCCAGCTCAGCGGTAGTGATGGGCTCTGCCTTTGAGCTAAGCATCTGTGCGAATACGTAGGCGGTCTTCGCGGAACGCCGCATCAGCACCTAGACGAATATAAGAGGAGGAAGAGGAGGAGGAGGAGGAGTGTATGGGACGGTCAAAGGGTCAGAAAAGTTACCTACTCGTGTGCGTGTGTGCATGTGCGCGCGCAGGTGCCCGGCGACGTAATCGGATTTACAAAAACGGCAGGGACCTCCCCAAGGCCAAACAAGCTGTGCAAACATGGTGAGATGGAGGAGGACGAGGTGGGGGTTGAGTAAGCGCTAGCACAAACTGTCCCAGTAACCCCCCCCCATCACGCACTATTACTTTTCTTTCCCCTTTCCGTGAATGCCCCGCAACTTTGCAATTCCCGAGGAGCCCCTAACGCTGCATGCGCGGCTCGGGTTGAGGTATTTAAAATAATAATTTTGTGAGTATTCCTTGCTTTAGCCCCAGCTCACCCTCTCTGCCACCCACAGCGCCTTGCGCACGTCGACCGGTGCGGAGTCACCCTTACGCGTCCCCACAGGCAGGTAGTCCGCGGGGAAATCACAACAGGGGACCCTAGAGGGCTCCTGCAACCTCCGGATAGCTGCGGGGTTCCCGAGCCGCAAAAGCAAGCAAAGGAGAGGCGGCAGCAGCAACGGCGGCGAAGAGCGATGAGGGTACGGAGCGCAGCAGAAATCGGCGAGAGAGAGTCAGGGACTGACTCCAACCGAGGTTGTGGGTGGACCATAACGGTATCCAAACCACATCTATACTTTTAGTTTTTCGCAGCTCTTCATTAACAGGCGCATGAAAATACGCAGCAAAATGGAGGACAAGGTGAAAATGGTGCGAAGGTAGCCATTCCCGTAAGCTCCAAAGCAGCTTTCTAAAACTACTCATCGTAGCCGTCTTGGAGCAGCGTGTGTAAGTATCAGATATCCTTCGTGGTCAAGGATGAAATACCCTCCGGTGCGAACTGACTTCATGGCGCCCTAAGGCGGACCCACCATCCATGTAGGCGCATAGCACGCGGGTGTCCCACTCCTCCATGAGGAACCGCTGGAAGGTGCCGACCCGCGGGTCGTTGCCGCAGTATTGCAGGCACGTGGCCACCAGCTGCGCGGCGTATTGATTCACCAGATCCTTTGTGCCGTACTGGCCTGAACGGCAGAACAAGTACGGCATGGACGGCGAACAGTCAGGACGCTGAGCCACATGCCGACGGGTTTGTAATTTCGGGCATGATCTTGGGCACGTATCGAGTCTCATGGGCGTGATAGGTGATATATAAGCTTTATGCCGGCACTATTTAAGAACACTCCTACTCCTCTGCAATGTCACAATTCACCGCTTCCTGAGACTAGAATCCCGCACCGTAACAAGTGCATATGCAGTTATGATCGCAAGAGTCCTGACTACTCACCCCCCGAGCTCTGTGCCCCACGCCTTAAACCTCAACCCATACCTGATAGGTGTTGGAACATGTACTCGATCATCGTCAAGGGCTCCTGGCCTATCTTCGAGCGCTGCTCGTCACTGGTAGCCTTGCCCCTGTACACGGAGTCAATGAGCTTCAACAGCCACTCCAACGTACGTGGTTTTGCATCCGCATAGCGTGTCAACGCATCCTGCAAGCGTGCCGTGGCGGCAGCGCGATCGGGACGGATGTATACTGGCGTTGGACCACCGCCGCCGGCACCGCCAGCGCCGCCAGTGCGCCAGGCGGATATCGTGGCGGCAACATTGCCGCCGCCACCGCCGCCGCCACCGCCGCCACCACCGCCACCACCACCGCCACCCTCCCCCTCGCCAGCGGCGGCTGCCTCCACCGCGCGCTGTTGAGCTGCCGCCAGCATTGCTGCCGGTAGGGTCACGCGGTTCGATGGCGCAGCGTAGCCAGAGTTGCCACCACTGCGCACAGCGGTGGTTGACGTGCGACCCAGCACCGGTGCCTGTGGCACCGTCGCCGCCATGGCGCGCTCGCGCGCCTTCTCCTTGACCGCCGCTAGGCGACTAACCTTGGCACCCTTGCCGCCCTTGCTTTCCCCGTTGTTATCTCGGCCGCCCTTGACGCTACCGCGAGAGCCGGGCGTACGGACGCCGTCAGTGGGGCCAACCGCATTGTCCCCATCGGCCTGGTTCGGCAGCCGGGGGCTGCGTGGGTCGATTCCTGCACGTTAACGGCAAATGGGCAAGGAGCAGACGCCCCACGGTGGTGAGGTGGTAAGGTTTTAGGTGTCTCTTTCTTATGGAACCTCCCGTACACGCAAGGCCATGCACGAAGCGAGGGTAGCGGGGAAGCAAAAGGATGTAATTCACCGGACGCGGACGGCCGAATGCCCATCGGTATGGTATGAAAACATGATGGACATGAATATCAAGCAGTCACACATCTAGTGGGAGTCCAACTCGTCAAACTAAAGCCCACTAACTCTCTGGCCTCTGTGGCTCCCTAGCTTGGGGCCCATCGAGAGGCTCATCAATCCATCACTCCTCCCAACCCACCAAGCGCTTCCAGCGCATCACAGAGCTGCGAGTAGCGCTTTTTTGCGTCCAGCAGCTCCCTCCGGACGGCCGCCACCTCCCGGCCGCGAGCCTCTGCCGTCTGCGCCAAATCAGTTCGGGCCGACTCCGCAGATTCCGCCACCAGTTTGAGCTGCGGCACGGTAGGACAAGGAAACCGGAAGACAGAGGTTAAAATAATACAAGACGTAACATGTGGAAAGCCGAAGAGGTTGAGCCGAGCAAGTTTATTACAGTACGGTTGCTTCAGGAGCGGATAGCAGCGGTGAAACAATAACGGTAGATGCGGCTTCGTATATCGAAGGGCGAATGGTGACAGCGTCGGAGGTTGATCCGGCTCGCAGGCCAGGTGGCACACAGCAAAGAGACAAGAATGATGAGAGTTCGTGGAGGTATACCCAGGGCGCAACGATTACTGCATGAGGTGATGCCTGTGTCGTCGTAGAGAAAAGATACAAAGAAAAACTTTGCGGACAGGTACCAAAACACAGTTCCTCAACGCATCATCTACCCCACATCACATCACACATCGCGAGACATACACCATGAGACTCGGACTCGGACTTTTCGTACCTTTTCCAGTTGCTTGGACAACGTGCCAGCTTCCGAAGACAAGGAGGACATGTACTGGCGGAGGGCAGTCAGCAAGCCGTCCGTTCCGTCGGCTGCATGGAGAAGGGGCATATCCGGGTGGGGGAAGGAGCAACCGGATAAAGAATATTATTGCAAACCCTGACACTACCGGCCCTACCGCGTATATGCGATTACCCATAAGCCGCCACCAGCCCGAGACGTTGCATGATCAACTTCGTTGACAGGACTATCGCCAGCCAGGCCCTTTTTCCCCGATCCGTAAAGTTAAAACCTCGCGCCACGCACATCCCTAGATCTGGCTGCACACACCATCATCGTTGGGATTGCCCACAATGCCGATCTCGCTCAGCGCCTCCCGCAGCGCCTTCATCTGCTTCGCCGCCTCTGCGATGTCCGGGTCCGCCACACCCCGCAGCAGCTCCGGCCCTGTCTGAGAGCTGTTGCTCGCCACATTGAATGCTCGGCCCCGAGGCAGGGGTGTCGTCGGCGAGGGGCTTCGAGAAAATGAACTCAGAGTGCTCATTGTGCCACCGTGTCCGTCGACGGCGCTACCACTGCCGTGGCCATTGTGGCCGTGGCCGTGGCCATGGCCGCCATGGGCCCCGTGCGCGGCTTGGGGCTCTTGGGCATTATGTGACATCTGTCCCACCTGGGTAAAGCTGGCGCCGGGGGTCGTCCGGGTGCCGCTGCTGGCGGTGCCGGAGGGAGCGCCGTACCCGTCGCCGCCTGGCGCCTTCCCCTCGCCGCCAGTCCCAGCACCCCCAGGGCCGAAACCGGGTCCGCCTATGTCCCCCGCCGCGCTGTTGTCACCGCCGCCACCGGCGTTGCCTCGCCCCTTGTTCTTGCCTTTGTTCTTCTTCTTCGCCTTGCCGTCCTGCCGGTTGGCGCTTCCATCCTGCTTGCCGGTGCTATTGGCATTCGCAGGGACCGGAACGCCTCCGGATCCAGCGGCCCGTGGCGCGCTCGGCACCACATCAGGGGAGACGGAACGAGAGGCGCCGCGGGAGATGGGCGTCCGGGTGCCCGTGGGCAGATCCTCTTCGGCGCCGGACAGCGTAGGCGGGATGGGCGAGCTGCTGCTGCGGGTCTGCAGCGATCGACTGCAGATTTGGGACAAGACGCGCAGCAAGAGGTAGATGAACAGTTTCCTTAGGGGCACTTTCCTTACAGTTTCGACCACAGTTCTCGAAAACACAGAGGCGCCTCCCAAACCCCTTCTTCCGCGGCCCCTCCCGCTCCTCATCCCTCGCACCTGTCCCTGGACGGAAGCTCCTGGTCCAGCGCTTCTCCCTCGTCTGCCTCATCCTCCAGAATGCCGCCCTCGTCAGCGACCGCCGTCGGGGAAATCTCCGGGTACAGCTCGCCACCCACGGCACCTGAGGCCCTGTCCCCGCCCAGATCATCCTCCTGCCCCTGCCTTTGCCCAGGGAAGGCCTCATCCTCCGTGTCGCTGCCGCCCTGGCCGCCGCGCCGCACGGCGCCGTCGTCACCCTCGAACTCCTCATCGTCCTCACCCTCCTCAGAGCTCTGCTCAGGAGAGCAAGACAGGGCACGATACACAATCATGGCGTCTACTTGGCAAGGGGCCTCCTCGCTGTTTCGCTTATTTATCTCACTTATTCTTCTTGCGGCAGAATCGAATGGAGGGTTAATAAGCGCCATGCAGGGCATGCAGGGCGAAAACTCAACCGCCAGGGGCGAGACCGGCACGCAAGGACAGGATTACAGCTGCCAATACCCCGGCTGGTCGCCGCGATCACCACTCCTCGACCCTGATGTCAATCTCTACCGTAGGCCACGTGAAGCTCTCATAAAGCATGATTGGGATTTCCTGACACGCGCGTGACTCCCTTTACCACTCCAAAGGGTTTCCTTTATCATCCCCCTTTGCTGTAAGTGTCCCGATGACGGCAGGACGCACAGCCCGCTTCAACCATTCACGGAACGGTAGTGTGCTTTAGGTAGACCGACCCATGGGCCACACGTAACAATGTGTAATCTTTACCTCGCCCGTGCCGCGCAGTGCTGCCTCCGCCATCATTGACAACGCGCTATTGGGGTCGGGCTCGTCGCTGTCGAAGTCGCTGTCGGAGGCTGTGGGTCAGGGTGAGGAGTGTAAGGAGGGCGCCGCAGGCGAGCCGGATGTCAAATGTTCGAGCGAGCTATTAGACATGGCTTAGCGTGGCATGGCGTGACGTAATGGAGCCAACGTATCACATACTGACACTTCGCGGCCCTCCGCACACAGCACGCCATGACAAACGATTCCCACGCCATGGCAAACAAGGCCTTTACCAGCCTCTTATTTTCTTTCTGCAACGTTACCACCTCCCACTCCCTTCCTTTCCCGTCACCCTAGGTCCTTACCGCCCTCAGCCCCGACCAAACTCCTCCCCAACCGCGTCATACCGTTCTGGTGCTGATTTTGGCGCTCCAGAGCCGCCGCTGCCGCTGCCTCCGCTTCCAGCTCTTCTGGAGACGGCTCCGGGTCTCCCTCCGCAAGCACCTCGTCCACGAGTTCGTCGCCCGTAGTGTCCGCTGCAGCCACTGCCGTTACCTGCTCCTCCATCACAAAATGGCTGTCTTCTGCGTCCTGCGTCACGTCGCGGACCTGAAGCGCAGTACCGCAAGGCAAAGGAGCACGTGTCGAGTCAACCGGTCAAGGAGAAGACATGACCTGGCACGTATGGCTTATATACCTGGCACTTGTTCACTGTGTGTGTGTGTGTGTAGAGAGGGACTGGGAAGAGCAGGGAGAGAAAAAAGGGAAGAGGAGCTAAAAGGATGCCATGAGCTCTTACGCTTAAATGCCGCATGTGGTAACGGTTAGGATGTAGCTAGCAAGTACTGCCACTTCTCGCAATCTCATAAAGGGTCGCCAAAATCAGTACAGACTCAAGCCGGAAACGTCCCACCGTGCAACCCCGCAACTACCCACTCACCTGAACGCACTCGAACCCACCTACGGCTCACATACCTTTTGGAGGCTATGCAAAATGTTCTTGAGGCCCTGCTCGATTTGCTGCAGTTCTGGAAATGCCTCCTCGCCCAGTATCTCGAAGGATACCTTCCCGTTGCCGCCAGCTGTCGCTCCTTGCATGACGGAGCGCAGG
The DNA here is from genome assembly GCA_019650235.1 of Volvox reticuliferus. Taxonomy (NCBI): domain Eukaryota; kingdom Viridiplantae; phylum Chlorophyta; class Chlorophyceae; order Chlamydomonadales; family Volvocaceae; genus Volvox; species Volvox reticuliferus. The sequence continues at coordinate 516,548 of BNCP01000010.1, read as the reverse complement.
TGGCCGTGCAGCCCGGCGATCAAGTCGACGAGCTGGGCTGTCTGCGACTTAGTGTACGATACAGCGTTGTATAGTACGTCTCGGTCACGCTGCGGGGTCCCGAGCGGGAAGGGTGGCACAGAGCGCATGGGTTACAGGTGGTTATACGGGTTACACGGGTTACACATGGCGGATGGGCAAAGATGGAGAGGCACGCCAGGTTAATGCAGGAAACACGGACGCAGGCCGTCACGTCACGTGCGTGCAAAGTCAAGCGAAACACGGCAAAGCAAACCTAGTCGGACTCAAAGAGAAAGGAACAAGGGAGGCCCGGAAATGCTTCGAAAGGGAGGCGCACCCCATCCCCACTGCGTCGGTCTGCTATAGTTGTATAATTATGGTCACGTAGGGCTGCGCCGTAGCAAGGATAGTCTCCTCTAGCAGACAATCAATACTTTGCTAGGAACTGGGCAACTGGCCAAATCAAAAACCCGTATGCCCATAACCGCGACGCCAAGAAGCACGACGCACCGTCATGAGCTCCAGCTGCTGCTGGGTGTTTCGCAATTTCCTAGCCAACCGGTAGGCATTACGCCGCTGCTCGCGCCTGCACGAGATGGAGATGGTGGCGGAAAAAAGGACCGAAATGTGATGAATTGAGGACAGGTAACGCCGTGCGTTGCAGGTTCCCTCCCAAAAGCAAGGAAGATGGTCAAGGTCTCCTCCTGTGCCAATTGCTCGTCGTGAAGGATTGTGTTGGGGCGCATGTTGCAGTTCAAGGGAACACGTTTTTGCTGTGACACGCGCTTCTCTTTCCAATCTTCCCGTCAGAATATGACACGCATCCCTGGGACCCGGCGCCCTCCTCGGCCTCCTTGGCCGCTTTGGCGTTTTGTCTTGGACTTTATGGACTTTACGTTAGGTTCAGAATCGTTTTCCGTTCTGCAAACCCGTCTTTGGAGCTCCCATCAGGAGGTGGCTCCTTGACTTCTTCGCGCACCGGTAAGTCTTGAGCTCCTTGCGGTAATGGGCAATGATCTTGTCGTTCTCCCGCAGCAGCGCGTCCCGCTCGCGACCCGCCAACAAGGCTTCCGCTCGGGATGTCTGAGGAGGGGACAACCGGGCCCGAGGAAGGGGAGAGCCGAAGCGTCCGGTTGGTGTTTGTGGAAGGTCGGCAATCAGTCAGAGGCGAAGGGCCACACGAATGGTGGCGTAATCATCATGACGTTTGCAATATCATCCACTACAGGTACGCCAGTCGTTTGGCCAGTGCCTGGTATGGCCCATTTGCATTAGAGGAGGCCCATGTGTACGGATATAACTGTAACGGAAAAAACCTTGCCAACCCTACCCGGGCCGCGGTATCGCGTAACTGCAAGATGGACGCGGCCCATGGGCTTCACCCCCCACTTGCCTCAAGGGCGGTTGTCAACTCCTCACGGGCGGTACGGCCCTCCAGCTCCCAGTCAATCAAGGGGTCCAGCCTACATGGCGCACGAAAGGAAGGGATGCGCATCAGAGGCATCGACATCATGTGGCACGACATTGTGTCCCTGCGGATTACAGGATCGATCCCGACATAGTATGGGCTATCCGTTTGGTATTTGAGGGTGGATATGTCCCCTCAAAGATGAATGGTAGCAGACCCCGATTTTAGTGACTTGCGAACAGGCCAGAAATGGAGTTGATGCCGCCGTTGATCCGGCAAATTCAATTGGATGCTGGTGGTGGGTGCTGAGCCCAGTGGATATCACTGACTTCGGATAAGTCCGCGTGGGTGAATGGATGAAGGTGTCCCGTAATACTGGGGAAGGTAGGGACTGCCAGGTAGTGGCCACGGGTGAAGCAAAACCCCCCTATCCCACAGGTTTTTTTTATTCATACCCTTTTAGCCCCTCTCACATTAGGTCCGTTGTCTGCCAGCACTCACTTGCCCATCCTCTTACCAACCTCAGCCACACAAGCCACATACATATAAACACTCACCCCTGCCCCCTTATCCGCCCCTCTGCCCACCTGCGTATTTTGGCCGCCTGCTCCGCCGCGGTGACGCTGAGTTGCTCCTGGGCCTTCCGCGCAGCGGCCAGCCCACTGTCCATCAGCGCCGTGTGCAGGTTCCAAAGCCGGGCCAGGAGCGCCCCCTCCTCAAAGCAACGGTGCGCCACGTTTTGCACCACCGCGTTAGCCACTGCGGCAGTAGCCTGCAGCAGTAGCCACATCAACCCCAGAGGCAACTCCACAGCTTTATGTATATTCGCATTTAAGGGCAGATTGTTTGATTTACGAAAGCAGCATTGCTATGAGGCTTCAGCAGAGGTCAGAGGTCCATGGGATTTGGAGCGCGAATAGATGTCTGTTATTTCCTGCATGCCGAGATTGCCGATGCCATCGCTGGTGTGGTTGTGACAACTACATTCCAATTACAGTTCCCAACCGCATTCCAACCGCACTCTAAATAACTAAATAGCAACAACACTAGCCGCCCGATCCACGGGTCAGGATCCTCCCACCTTGTCTCCAAAAATATCCCATAGCTAAAGTCTGGAGCCGCCGGGAATGCAGCCAACCTTATGGCAAATCCAGCTTGAAGTCTTCGTCCATGAAAAACCCCTAAAGTGATCGCACACCTGTCCTACGCTAAGTCTGCGTACAAGCCTTAGGGTTTCGTCGACCTTAACGCCAATCCTACCTCCACCATGGACGACCAAAGCTGCGTGTCCGTAGAGACATTGTTCAAACTGGAGCTCAGGTCCTTTAGACCCGCGGCGACGCTGCCAAAGCGCATCGCCAATGCCGCCTTGCTGCCGGTGGACGCCGCTGCTGCTGCAGCAGCGGCGGCGGCAATGGAGCGCCGATGGCTGCCGCCGCCGCCGCCGCCGCCGCCGCCGGCTCCGCCCCCGCCCCCAGCAGCATTTCCGGCGGCACCCTGAGCGCGCATCGACGCATCACTTACCGACACTGTGCTGGCTTGCGTCGGTGTCATGGAGCCGGGAACGATGGAGCCGCCACCACCAGGAGCCGCTGCTGCCGCCGCCCCAGCCGTCACCCCCTTACTTTCGGCGCCGCCGTTGGCCTTTGCCCCAATTAGATGCTGCTCCCACAACAACCCAATGGTGCTGTCCAGCCAGTCAGCCATAAGTTGAACCTGCCGGCGGTTGCTGGGTCGTACACTAATCATCTGGCCCAGCGACGGCGGCAACGCCAAGTCATCCGTCACATCAATGATGCCGGCTGCAGTGGCCGCCGCCGCCGCGGCCGTCACCGCGTTCATGCCACCGTGTTGGAACATGTCCCGCGGCGTCGCCCCCAGGCCGGCAATAATGCCGCCGCGAAGTTCCGCAAGCGCGCTGTACATGCTGTGCGGCAGGCCTGCACCTCCCCAAGGTTGCTCGGCACCTGGTGCGGGCACTCCTAGCGCGGCATGCAGGTTCGAACGGGGCACAAGCGGCGGCAAGCTGGGTCCATGGGGACCCTGCGATGAAGCCGCTGTCGCCAATGCCTGGGCGTTCATGCTGGCCGCTGACTGCGATGACACATCGATTGCTGACTGGGCCGTTACCGCGCTGTAATTATTAATCGACGCCGCTCCGCCTGCCGGCAGCCGAGGGGGCGACCCCGGGGGCCTTGGTGGCGACCCCGGGGGCCGTGGTGGTGACGTTGGTGGCCTACCTGGTGATGTCGGCGGACAAGGAGAGGCCCCCGACGTTGGTGGCCGAGGAGACGATGCTCGCACTCCGGCGCCGCCGCTGGTCACAAGGGCGGCTGTGCCTGAAGGTCCCGACACCGGCTGCAGGTAGGACAACAGGCGATTCTCAAACGATAGCATGGATGCACGACTGGACCCCGTCGGCATCAGGAGTTTGAGGCCGCCTGAGTCCCGCGCTGTGTTGCCGCCGTATCGGGTTGCGGGAGCTGCTTCTTGAAGGGCCTCCCACGGGTTGGCTCCGGAAGCTGGCAGGAAGCTGCTGCTTGAGCTGAGTGGCTCAAGACCGGAGATCCTGGGCCCACCACGCCGCGTTGGCTTGGCGTTGGCTGCGCAGCAGGAGCCGACACAACCAAGCAACATGGCATCTTAGAGAACCAAGATATGGACCAGGAAAGCTACGCATCCCCCCTGGAGCTTCCGGTCAAGGGTCAGTGTTGGGGTGGACCTGCGCCGCGCGAGATAAGCTGCCAGAATGAGGCTCGGGCTTATTAATAGACCCCGAGCCCGGTCGGGTCCAGCGGAAGGCCACCCAGGTTGGGCACCGCGGCGCTGCCCGCCATGTGGCTCCCTTTAGGCGGGCATGGTCTTAGAGCTAGCTTGCGTCAACAGCTCCGCCGCGAGCCGCGCCCAGCCCGGGTCACTGCCTTACAATACCAGTCAACTAGAGCTGTATTGGCGCCACCACCTCGCCATTTGCTGCTTGCCAATTCATTCGCCCTCTAGGTCCACTTCCGCTGAGCCTGCTTTTCCCACCCGCAAACCAGCCGCGCCAGGTTGCCCGCTGGGGTTCGGAGCAGCTTTGTGGTGGCAGCGGACAGACCCGTGGACTGTAAGATGGTAAAGACTCCAAAACAATCTGTCGCCCTATACTACGGCCGCTTCTTTCCGTTCCCATGCCCCACCCGTATCAGAGCCTTTTCCCTTGTGCATGGCCATTAGCCCAACGCCATTAAGCGACTCTTGCTTCATTCTTTCATTTCCATTCCCAAGTCCCCCCTTGCCTGCTCTGCGTTGCCCAGGGCCGCCAGCGCTGCCTACCGTCCGTGGCCGTTCTGTTGTGCCATAAAGCCGCTGAGATCCCATCGGAACTAGAGGTTGCGAGTGAGACACGGATTTGGAGGCATTCGCAAGGCTTGCCCCCGGCTGCAACAAGTCAGCTGGGGCAAACCCGGCGCCACCGTTTTCCGCCCATGCGTTTATGAGTGGCGGTAGCTGGCCCTGTCGCAAAAGGCAATCCCGAGGAAAGGTGAGGATATGCGCGGATGTTACTAAGCGACATGCCCTTTTAAGGCAGAGCGCGTCGCATGCAGCTGGACTGGGGCTCAGTTCACACCGCGGATATACACAGCATCATGAAATCTGCTCAGAGCCAGCGCGTACGTTGGGCGCTGGAATTGCAGCACCGGATGCGGAATCCTTCGATGTGCATTTTGGAGGTTTTAGAAGTAAAGGATGGGGTTTATAAGTTGCGGATCTGCCAGCCGCTGGAGCCGCGGGCCCTTGCTATGTACGGCGCTGAACAGCCGTGCCTGGCCAGTCCGGCGATGCAGTGATATAGCTTCCCCCAAAACATTGGCACAGAAGGATTGCCAGAACCAACTTCATGGCTCGGGAGGTATACCAAGCGTACCGTGCCGTTAGGTGTCCAAGGTACAGCCCGCTGAGCGCTGTAGCTCGTAGACAAAACCGAATTGTTGTCGTCCACAGATAGCATCATCTGATTAGAAGGCACAATAGAGATCCACTCCTCATATCTCACGGGCCGAATAGCAACGCTGCGTCCCAAGAAGGACCGCACGGGCATGTGGATGCATGTCCCTTTCACTTACCGTGGGAGCTCTGTTGCGACCTGCAGCTCCTCCAAAGAACGTCTTATCAAGGTCCTGCATCCTCCGCAACCCAGCCGTGTCTAGGTTGCGCTGCTGCGTTGACATTTTCGACGCGCCCGGTTCGACGGTAGGCATGGCCACTCCGTTCAAAGAGCAAGTCGTTTGTAATTTTAGGAAAAATCAGCATCGACGCCGGAGCGTCCATGACGCGCTTATCGTTCCATAAAAGCAGAAACTCTGATGCAACTCAGCGATTCGTAGCATGCATATACTCAAACAAATGGCAATTATATCGGAATATAAGTGGCTCGAATTGCGTTATGAACTAGGCAACGAAATGATGGTGTTACAACATGCAGGAAGGACTAGCGACAAGAGTTACAATACACTACACATAATATTGTAATGTTGTGTAAAGAGCAATAATATAAACTGAAAACGACATCCAAATTGACTTATTGAGGCAGGCTGTGCCTGTTGGCTTAAAGCAAAGTCCTAGAGTGCACGGTTTCCCTGCGATACATTAAAAAACTGGAACTTTATGCCCAATTAAATATTCTCTAGGTTTGACGTCAGCGTTTAGGCACGTTCAACCCCTGTAGGAGCTTGGACAGAAGATCGTCACATTAAGCAGCTGGAGTGCTTGAAAAACAACCCAAACTATAATGGGTTGCGGATCCTCAATGCATAAAGGGGATGCAGTGGGCGCTCCTCAGGCGGTGGCAGAAGCAGAGGAAGCAGCACTAGCTCGCCTGCGCGAGGACAATGCTGAGCTTAGACGCCAAAATGCACAATTGATTTCTCAAGTTCAAGAGCTCTCAGAACGGGTTACTACGCTGTCTATGGATGTCAGCGGTCTCCGCATGGAACTTTCACAGGCCGCGGCCACAGCATCTAAAGCGCTGCAAGTGAGGCAACGTTGCAGTTTGTTTGTACGTCAACTACAATTATTTGGGGCTCATGGGGTTCGTGCCCATTACCCCGCATAGGACCTCATATGCCGGTTTCAGCCTCTAGTCGGGTGCCGCTTCCCATCGCCATGCTCACGGTTTTGCTTGGCATGATAACAAGGTTGTCGCTTGAGGATCCAGTCACTGACGGTACTTAACTCTCTCTCTCTCTGCCAACTGTCATCCCCAGGTTGCTCATGCAGCCACGGAGCGTGCCGAGGCCGCAGCGAGCACCGCTGCAGTCGCGAGCCAGGCACGGCCCCCGACGGCAAATGGGCCTATTCCCATTCCCTCCTTAGAGTCCCAGTTGCTGCAGCGGGTTCAACAGGTTGAATCGCAGTTGTCATCCATGCAGGACAAACTTGAAAGCCAGCGAGCCAAGGAGGAGTTCGCACGGCAGCTTCGAGCGGCGCAGGGGGACCGGCCACCCATTCCGCTGCCACCCCAGCAGCAGCATCCCACCGGCACAGTGCCGCCTGCTGCAGGGGCCGCCGGTTCCCCCAGTGCACAGTGTCGCCCATCCGCGGGCAACGACCTAGGAAGCGGCAGCTTTGGCAGCAGTGGCTTCCCAGCTGCGGGACCAGCTTCCGCTGGTGCCTCCACAGGATCCGCAAGCAGTGGCTGTCCAGCGTTGCAACCGCCGGCTGCCGCCCCGACCCAAGTGATCGACGGGAGCGGACTGCTGCCTGCTAATAACAACTTCCCGTCTCGGTTCGGCGCGGGGGGCCTACGTGCGGCGCGTGACCGAACGCCGGGTCGGGCAGGGCCGGCCGGCGGTGGAAATGGAGGCGGCGGCGGAGCTGGAAACGAGGACATCTCGTCGCATGGCAGTACACCAATCTCGACACAGAACGGGCTACCGCTAGCTGGCGAGTTTATGTCGACAGTGCGGTACGGTAGCGTTTTGCCCAGTGACCTGAAACTTGCAGAGCAACGCAAGCAGGGACCCAGGCAGTTCCTCTAGACCTTAGTTATAGGCTCGACACGTTCCGAGAGCGCCTTGGCGCACGGCGTATGGTTTCGGTCGCCTAGTGCCGCCGGTCGACGCGGAGTTCTGCGGTCGGCTTGCTTCATTAGCATGCGATGGTTCAATTTCGGGAATGCGGGAACGTTCCTGATCTGGATCACAATAGCAGCTGCCTTACCCCAATGCTCCCGTTGCGTCGGGAAGGTTGAGCTTGACCTAAACAATCACAATAATCTGCATTTGCGGCAGGGCTGGACGGGTGCCCTTGCATGCATCAGCTATACACGGCATTGATTATCAGCCAGCGATGCTCAGGAAAGTCATCATGTTGGGAGTCACAGGGATTTGTTTGTACATATATATGGCTTTGTTTAGGTAACACTTCACTGCCAGGTGGCTGTCATTGCCTGTCCTGATCATCGGCATCTGCTGGATGCAACCCGCTGTCCATGCGTGGCGATGGCCACGTGGGCGAGGACCCTTTACTTGCCGGATCGTCTCAAATCCAACGCATACGCGCCCCCATTGACACACATTGGAACGCAAAGGCCATTCGTTGATTGGTTTGAGGAAGTCCTTGGTGAGTGCGTCTGCTTGGTTGGGCGGTGTCTGGTGGATCACGGCTGTATGACATCACGAATCTATCTGAGTCCACATCCTGAGCGCACGGATGAAGATGCGAGCTTGCAAGGATTCTGGCCAAACTGCGTATTTCTTCCCGTTGCTCAGTAGTCCCTATCTGACTGCCATCGTCCCGCTGGAAAAGGGGGCCATTGGCGACCGAGGGTGAGGAACGCTTGGAGCTGGCACCCCCAGCATGACCCAAAGTTGATGCATGACTTGATCGAGCGGCTTGGACCCTATTTAGTCTGGACATGGGGTACGTGGTGAAGTCATATTGCCGTGTTAAGGTAGTGCTTAAAGATCCAACGTGAACAGCAGGCTGCTTGTATCGTGCAGGACATGCCCATGCGGACATGCCCATCCGGATGTAGCACCATCTGCTTGTGCATGTTCGTCCAGTTTGTGTGAATGCATGCGTACTCATACATATGGCGAGGCCTTATGGCCGGTTATTCTTATGCAGGTGTCGTAAAGCCGGGGTTTCGGGGTTATGTGTGGCTTGGGAATCACGAAAAGTTGGCCCAGCGGGGTTTGCCAATGCGTGCACCCACGCTATCTGTTCACATACTGGGTCGTATACACGTTTGCGAGGGGAAAGCACTCTGCGGATGGAGTGGAGTCTGTCTACACAAACTCGGAAGGCCCTTAAAGAGGTGCTCCGCTCGCAAGCCGGAGATCACTGAACTTGTGCGCGATCGTGCTCGAATGGTGGTTAGACGTCGACTTCAAGGTATTTACATGTAATCAAGTGCCTCGATTCTGAAGTTTACGGTGAGGTACCCGTTGAGGAGAGCGTGTGTGTGCTCATGGGTATGCATAGGTGGTTGGTTGCAAGTCCCGAGTGGAGGCCCGTGAGGAATGGATGCCCCTGGCGTTATGTGCAGACCAGATTCATGCTTGCAGAGAACATACGGTGGTGCAAGAGAAGGCAAAGCAGGGCAATGCGAAGTGAAGTGAAGCGAGGCAGGATATGCATTATAGCGTGCGTGTGCTGCACTGCAGGATTGCATCGCGTAACTATTACCTGATGACCGTTGCCCTGGCCTGCTGCTTAAAAGGATAGAGCCGAAGTCCGGTTTACCATATGTGTGCTTCCACAGGTGCCAGTTAGGACTGGCCCTTTTCGATGCTTGGGCCATGGCTTACCTATTCCTGGGCCAGGATTGCGGAGGTCTTTTGACACCGTAGCAGATGCGGGAATCGGCATGCCCGTTCAGGCTCCGAGCGGCTTTCATGCCTCGGGATGTGCCTTGAGATCTCGCATTCCTGGAATGGTGTGTTGCGCCAAGGTCTTTTACCCCTTGGCGATGATGTATTAAGAGTGGGCGGATAAGTGGGTAGGAATTGCGTGCTGGACTGACATCACTTTTAGCTACGTGTGAACTTCAGCTTAATATTTATATATTACTATTGTAGCTCTCAGTGTTTCAACCGCTTTCGGGATGGAGGGGTGTACACAGGGTAAGGCAGCGTGCGAGGCATATCTCGGGAGCCGGTCTGCGCACTGCATAATTACTAATCATGACACCAAAAAGGGATAGGGAGAATCGCCATGAAAGTATATATTCTTAGGTTCATGGGGTTTGGCCTCATGGCCCGCCGTTTTTGGCCGGCCCGTCCTGATGTTTGGCCGATTTGCCTGAGCGCAACCCACAGGAGACGAATGGGATCGGTGAGCCCGTTGCCGTGCCTAACCTCCGCCAATCCGCCATCCTATACATCAATAGGAAGGAGTCCAAACTCTCCGCGCATCCATCGAAAATGCTACACGGACCGCATCTGGCTGCTATGCTATGTCTTCAGATGTTAGCTATGAGCACCTCCCCCGCAGTCGCGGGGTATTCGAGCACCTACCTGCCACATCAATGCGGACCAAACACGTTCGATGCACGTAGCCTCTTAAACCGACCAACTATCCTTCGAAGCAGACGAAACGCATCCCGCTACACTCCTCCCCCACAGTCACCAAAAGAGGCTGCGCCCCTCGCTCACACCAGATGAACACCCTGCCTCCTCGACATTCGGCTACTACTTCCGTCTGCATATGCAGCTGACCACTCCTGCACAACGCCCGTTGCTGCCTCCAAGCACGCGCTTCCGGAGAAGAAACCAGCAGCCGCGTTCCCGGAGAAGACCCTCATCCCTTAACTGGAATCGCGCGCGCCTAGGCACGTAAGGAGCCTCCGGGGTCCCCGAATGCCCCCTGCCCGTACACACTGATCTCCCCCTTCCTATCCGGGTGCCGTATTGCCATATCTCGCCAGTGCATCCCGACGCCGGTTTCACCGCAGGCTCCAGTTGCTGAGCGGCTGTCGCTGTCTGCGCTGTGATGCGAGCGCATAGACAAGGACCACCCCTGCTGCCAGGCCCAATTGGGAAAGTGCCCCACGGAGGGATCGCCGCTGGCCCGCTCCTGCCCTGGCAGTGCCCGTGTACCCGCCAGACACGGGCCGTCCGCTCAGAGTGCCAGCGCCGTAGAATCTAGGCCGTGGGCTGCCAGTCCCGCCACCGTCACCGCCGCCGGCACTGATGGCGCGCAGCAACGACCGAAGAGCTGCGGCCGGCACAACGACCAGGGAGGGTTTAAAAATGGTGAGATGCCAGGATGCGGGAAGATTCCGCCATTCACACAGCACCATGATCACCGCCAACCCGTTCCCCCTTAACCCCATGCCCGCGTCTCCCGCACCTGGTCGGAGCAGGTACACGTGTGCAATTCCTGCCAGAACGCCGCACATGTGTCCAGCGAAAGATGTATCAGGCGCCGATACAAGGTGCGTAAAGCCCAAGGACAGGACCCAGGAGAAGCGGCTGGGAACCGGCAGTCCCAAGCACCTTCGCTCGCCGCCGGCAAGTGTCTCGTCCGCGACCACCTAGGTATCACAACAGAGAACCATCAGCTAAAACGTACAAAGGGAAACGATGAATAGCACCAGTACAGCAGCACTGCCCAGCGAGTGCTAGCATGAAATGGTTCCTTACACACTTATAGAAATGACGTGTTCGTGCCATGGTTCTACCTAAACCCCCAAGCAGCGCGACCCACCTGGAGCGCAAACGCCAAGGAGGACAGCCCAACAGCTCCAACGGCGTAGTAGGTGGTCGTCCGATGTAGCACCTCTTTCTCAAATAAAGCCCAGCCAACTGCCGTTATAGAGGAAGGGCGAGGCAGGCAGCAGAGGGCAAATCATGACGACAAGACGGCAGCGATGCAGCGACGATACAGAGGACGGGAAAAAGAGTCGCAGAAAAGCCGGCAGGGATCGGCTGTATGTGTCAGGATGAGCAGTGCTATGCGCTGTGCGATCCTGGTTGGCGTCCCCCCGGGCATTCTGGCCGAGAAAACAAGTCTGCCACGTTGCAGCTGTGATTTCGGCTGCTACGCGTTCAGCGGCTGCATTCGACGTGCTTGGTGCTGTCAGAGTGCTTACCGAAGAGGCCGCTGGACAGGGTGGATAATAGAGCCACGTCCACGGCAAAATGACCAGAACCCTCCTGTCGCTCCAGCGCGGCCGCGTCGGGCAGCAGAGACGCCAGGTTGCTCATCAGGTGCGGAGCGTTCAGGTGCGTTAGACATGCAGTCCAGAGGCGGCTAGTCTCCTGGCGGTCTACAATGCAGTAGGGGCTGAGGCAGACCTCACGCAGCAGTGCGGGGTTGAAGTAGCGCCATACGGATGCAGCAACAAGCGCGAGGGTGACGGGGGGAAGGGGCAGTTCGCTGTGGGAGGCAGCGCCGGAGGGTGAGACACTGCTGAGCTGCCGCAGGCGTCGATGCTCCTCAAGCTCATTGTAAACAACGGTTGCGAGACCAAGAATGGTGATGACCATCCGGGGATCGTCTAGCGGGGGGGCTGGAAACGGCACGACGGTGGACCCGCCAAAGTTTGACCAGCGCAAGGCGGCGATGGTGCGATCAACAGGTGGACGTATTATCTCGTTGATGCGCCTACTGTCTGCGGAAAAGCCGAGCGATGACGCAAGCCGGTCCACCGTCGACCCGACTGCGGTCCATGCTTCATGCGCGGCAGCATTAATCTGAGAGCCGATATTATCCAGCGAGGTCATTCCGGATAACGAGAACTATAATAGACGCCTGGTCTACGGTGTAAAAATTCTTACAAATCAGTGTACCAGAATGTTCGCCACCTCCCTGGTTTCTTATAGTACTTTGTATATGAAATAAACATAGCATTACATTTCTTAATTCGAGTGCTCAAATTGATTTATACATCAAGTTTGCTGTTTCACGATACCGTTGGAGTTAACCGCCCCATCTCGGACGGACTTGTAGATCCTTCGATGAATATTCATTTAAGCTAACTTTCTTGCATGATGCCATTGTTTCCTGCGGAAGACCTTGGTGGGCCATTGCTGCGAACGACCCGTCAACTGAAGTAACTCCGGTATGCAACCAAGCCTCTTTTCCCGTTGGGGAAGATGGGTTTTTGCCTTGCGAAATAGTGGTTCCCAATGCAACCACATTTGCCAGGTGTTACAGCTCACGCCCCGCATCTGCACATCCGGATCCTTATCAGCTGTCGCCGTTATAACGTGTGGTGAGACGACAAAGCAACGAGATATGGAACTCCTCAATAGTTGCATTGCATCTGGCCGCGATGGTCATGAAAAGGCTTACGCACCAGTTGCGGGCCAGCCGCCGTACATATCACTCATTCCCATTAGCGCAACTGCCCGACTTGCATCGCGCACACGAAATAATGCCATGCACTAAATAATAATACACACTTGTGCCTAAGGCCTAACCTGTCCTTGTTGGGTCCTGGCAGCGCGCACATTTCCGGTTCACGAACGCTCGCCGCCGGTTTTAAGGAATTTGACTTAGTACTTGCACCGTTCCGTGACCGGGTTATGACGTTACATTTAGGATGACCCAGGTATTTTCCAGTTCCATAAGCCGCCCCTGACGCAAGTCGCGCAGCTGGGTCCCTCGCCCAGCTACTGCACCCACTTCCCTTGATCGACATACTACTTCAAGGCAGCCATATAACACTCGCATTATCAAAGCTGGTTAGCCTTCTCAGGAGCTTGCAGCGTCAGGGCGGTGCGCGGGCTCGCAGCACTTGCGGCTCGGGCACATCGCCAACGGGCCCTGGCGTCCTTATAGGCGTGCGAAGTCCTCAGTATGAGCAGGCGTTGTAGACATTACTGCGATGACTCGGATAGCGACGTGGACTTGCCACGCTCGGGTCGCGCATCGCGCTCGGCAGCTTCGCGCAAGGGCGGCGAGTTTGGGCTGAAGGGTCGCAAGGAACAGAGCAGGCCTTGGTCGCAAGAGGAATCAGAATGGCTTATCCAAGTTGTTTCAAAGACCTCCACCAATCTTGACAACATCAACTGGCAAGATGTTGCCAAGCAAGTGCCTGGTCGCACCGGCAAACAGTGCCGGGAGAAGTGGAAGAACGACCTTCGACCTAATATTTGTAAGGAGCCCTGGTCACTCAAGGAGGAGTACGTCCTTGCGGTGGCTCACAGTCTCCACGGCAACCGTTGGTCCGAGGTGGCGAAGTACTTACCCACCAGGCCGGAGAACACAATCAAGAACAGATGGTGGGTGACTTACTCGTATTTACTTGACCCATTTTGGACGGAGAATTTATTTATCGGGGTTCGAATCGAGTTCGTGTGTCGGCGGCTTGGGCAAAACTGTAGAAGATATGAGAGGATGTCTTAATCCGAGTCCAAGGGTAATGAGCAAGACAACGGCAAATGCAGAAATGATGCAACTCATAAAAGTGCAATAGTTGGCCGCCCTGGAACACGCAGCAGGCCAATGCTATCTAACAGCCCACGGCAGGCCCTGCGGTACAAGAACGACTCTGGGTCCATCTCAGCCCGCCCTGAACATGAGCGTGGCGACATGCATCTCCCATTCATGTAGGGGCTGGGATATTTGAATACATGCTCTGCATCAGGCAGTCCTGCTTGCCGCAAAGGTTGCGTGCGGCTTTCCTGGCAGTTTACCCCCCCCGTATTGCGCTTGACCCGTGACCCACCTCTCCTCTACGCCCTGGTTTCCACCTTTTCTCCTCTTCTACAAAACGATGTTGCTGTAATGCCGCACAGGTACGCAACCAACCGTGCCAAGGCCGAAGTCAAGATACGTACATTTCTATGGCTCTATTCGGACCTCGTTGATCGCCAATCGTATCCAGCCGGTCCGGAGGCTATCGACAAAGCCCGGGAGCTGTACCGCCAACTGCCGGACGTGGTCCCTTTGGAAGAGTTTGAGGTACCGGTCGACTTCTACATCGCAAGGTCGGAGAACGGCTGCCCTGCGCAGCTCGATACTCGGCCAGAGATTAAAATAATAGGGCGCGGTAAAGCCAAACCGCACGTGCCAGGTGCCACGACAGTTGGGGGTGGTGGCGGTGGCGGCGGTTCCTCGGCCGCCGCAGCGGTGCTGTCGGCCGTGCGCGGTGCCGCTGCCGCCGCCGCCAGTGCCAGCCGAAGTGCGCGCACCGCCATCGGTGGCGGCTCAGGCGCCGCCTCTGCAGCAGCGAACAATTCTGCCAGCACAACTGGAGCCGCCGCTGTTGCTCCCGGGCCAAGCAGCAAAGGCAAGAGTGGCGACAGTGCTGGCTGCGGCCACTCAGAGGGCGACGCCAACTGCTACGTCAAGGTCGGGGGCCTGGCCGGCGAGCTCCCCAGCGCCGGGCCCATCAAAACAACTTCGCGAAAGCGGAAGGTCCCCGGGTTGGTGGAAGGCTTTGAAAGCGCGCTGCCGGCTGCCAACTCCGTCCACAAGATGGTGAAGATCGAGCCCTCAGGCCCAGACGGACTGGGCATCAGTGGTGCTGGCGACGCCACCGCCACCGCCACCGCCACGATCAGCTCTCATCAACGAGCCCCGCCGATGGAGGGTTCGCGCACCTCACCGCTGCCCGCAAGTCACATGACAGCGCCGCCACTGGGACCACTGGTGGCGCCGTCACCAGCGGCGTCAGCGACGGCAGCTGCATCAGCCGTGACAATAACGACGGGCGCAGGACGCGGAGCTGGGGGCCCCGGGGGCAGCGTTACAGCTGAGCCAGTGCCAGCTGGCCACGTAGCGTCGCCGCTAGATCCGGAACTCTTATGGCAGACAGCAGTCGAGCCTTACAGCAACCAGAACAACAGCAGCAACAACTTGAATGGCCACAAAGGTAAGTGTGAAAGAAATGCAGGTTTCGCCAGTCATCATGGCGCAGCAGCGTTGGGCCGGTATCGAGACCGGTATTGAGACCGGTATCGAGAAGGTTGGCGGGAAAATATAGGCTCTTCTCTAACACATTGGCAAGAGGTTGGCACGCCGCTTTTCCAGCTAAGCACGAAACCATACTGATCAGGTTGTGGATTTATGTCCAGGCCCGCTTGATGCCGGCGCGGCATCGCTACTACCCCAAGTGCCCTGATCGTGGGATGCGTGTAATGGCCATCCAGACGTCACCCTATTGCATGTCCGCTCTCTGATCTATTCCTATTGAGTACACTGGCCGCCGCGTCCCTTGGGCTTTGCTTTGATTTTCCCAGGTCGACGGACAAGCACGGCAACACGCCATGTGCCGCCCTCACGTGCCGGCGGCGCAACGCACATGCACCCTGCGGCTGCGGCTGCGGCAGCAGTGGCGGCCGCGGCCGCTGCTGCCACCGGCATGTACAGCAGCAACAGCGGCGGAATCACCACTAATGCAGCTGTAGCAATCACGCATAGCGAGACCGACAACCTTCAGTCGCTCTTCTCCTCGAGCAGCCGAATGGTAGGGTCGGAGGGTGGCGCCTCGTCAGCCGCGGACCTTGGGCTGTTTCCGTTGGGGCCTGGGGCCCTAAACGGCCTGCTGGAGGATCACGACGGCACTACCGGCGGTGGCAGCACCGAGGCGGACCAGGATTTGCTGTCCCTAACAGACGGACTTGACCTGGCGTCGTTGACAGCCCTTATTGGGCCCCATGATGTCCATGGAGAGGTAAGCTGGGCTGAGGACGGAGGTAACCAGGGTGAGGACGGAGAACAGGGTGACTGGATCTTGATGAGCATGCAGGCATCGTTAGAGCATTTCAAGGGGAGCCATCGGATCCACTGGCATGGCCGTCTTGGGGCCTTTTAAAGTTGGTGTTCGCGGCCTTCTCGGTTAGTTTCGTATGCCGCCCTTCTCTACCCTTTGCCCATATCTCCTCGCTCGCCACACATTCCCCCCTCTCCAGGGGCCCGACTGCGCGCATGAAGCCATGGCCGGCCTTGCGGAGGATGTCCTGTCCCAGATGCCAGACCCCGCTACGCCGCGCATGCCCCAGCAGCATGCACATCATGGCCAGATCCCCCAACGGATCGCCGCGCCGGCACCGCAGGCCATGGGCGCAAATAACCATCAGCACGGCCAACACAATCAGCACCAACAGCACCAGAACCAGCAGCATCCCCACCATTATGGCCAACAGCATCTCTCTCCCCCCGTGCGCCACGCGGCGTCAATGGGCTCTGCGCAGCAGCACCAGCGACAGCAGCAACAGCAGCCGGCGTCACACCACCCACACAGCATGTCCCAAGGATCCTACCCCCTACATATGCCGCAGTCGCTGATGCAGTCTCATGAGAGCGCGTGCACTCCTGCACCGCAGCCATTGTCACAGTCGCAGCAGATTATGACCCGTGGTGGCGCACCTATGTCACATCAACAGCAGCAGCAGCAGCCTCAGGGCCCTGGCGATCTTAGCAGTACTCCGATGTCACACCAGCTGCAGCAGCAGCAGCAATCTGTAAACAGCGGCGCGCATGATGTAACTGGCGGGCAACCGTACATGTATCAGCGGCGGCTGCCTCCCGGTGTGATGCCATCGTCGTCGCGGCCGCCAGCGACTGCTGCAGCCGCGGCTGCAGTGCCGCCAGGACATCACCCGTTGGCGCAGCACCCTATGTATGGCAGCCCCTCATATATGCCGCACCCGCACTCGCACTCCCATCCTGGGGCCCCTTCGCCAGCTACCCCTGCGCCGATGATGCACCCAGGAAGTGGCGGAGGCGGCCGGCAAATGCTCCCGGGTGGCCCATCACCGTCCCCTGTCAAGTACGCTATGGCGTCACCGTACGCCGGGCCACCGCCACCAGGAGCACCGTACGGCGGGGCACCGCCGCCGCCACCGTACATGATGCCTATGGGCATGCGCGGCGGATATTATAAAATGCCAGGTGGCAGGATGCCGGTAAGTTTGGGCGCAAGTGTATAGCAGCACTAGGCGTAGGAAAAACGAATACGGATTTCCCCTCCCTCCCGGTATTGTACCGGTTGAGCGCATTCAATATTAGGTTAGACCTGGTATACGAAGCAGGCCGCAGCTGTCCATGCAGGCCGTGCTGCTCATTTTGCATGGACCCTGCGGTCCTCCCCTTCGTTGGGTACACAGACGGCGGCTGCGGTGGCCGCCGCCGCCGCCGCCGCCGCCGCCACCGCCACCGGTACATGCCAGTCGCATATACCAAGGACCACCGCCATCGCCACCGCCACCGCCACCGCCGCCGCCACTGCCACTGCCACCACCACGACCACCACTTACTGCTGGGTTGGAAAGCTATAATTGTTGGCTGCGTGCAGTAAAAATAGGATAGGACACGCTACCTGACACCCCTGAACCACTCCGGTGCCTAACAAATTCTGCCCTTCCCCGCCTTCTCCCGTCAATGCCAGATGCCCCGGAGCATGATGTACCCTCCTCCGTACGGGATGACACCCTATAGCCATCACGGCATGGCCTCCGGATACATGGACTCGCCGCCGCCCGGCATGGGCCCCGCCGGCGACGGCGCCGTCCATCATCCGCAGCAGGGCGGCCAGATGGATCCCTGCACCCCCGCGACCATGGGCTCTTCGATTGGGGGCCCTCTGCGCGCAAGCAGCGTCCTTAGCCAGGGTGGTGCAGCCGTCGGTGGTCCTGCCGGCGGCGGCGTTGAGTCGTTGGCCGCTATGGGCCCGATGGGAATGGGACGAGCGTACGGAGACATGGGATCAGCAGGGCCGACGGGACCGGGGGCCGGCCAGGGCATGTAGCGAGGCATTACCGGTATGATTGCGTTGTGGAGAGGCTGCTCCTCACAAAACTATGACTAGCAACTCGCCGGGGGTAAGACATAAGTCATCGGCCGCACAACGAGATGGCAGCAGGGGTGTTGAGCGGTCGTTGGGTGTTCCTGGTACGGAACAGGAGGCCCGCACTGGTGTATCATGGGTTTCGGGGACCCTGTGTGCGCGTATGCCCGATTTTCTTCTTCTTGCCTCGGCTCGAGTCTACGTTGGGCGCCCGGATGGGCAGGCGGTCGCGTCTGTACCGTATCTTAATCATACAAGGATGAACTCCACGCGCATGCAGGATTGCGGCACTGAAATGGGGGGGAGAGGTGGTAGGGAAAAAATGGATGCCACGACGGCTTGCGGCGCCAGAAGAACGGCGCTGACTCTCCGTCGTGAGGGGAGGCAAGTTTTTAAGAACACACACGCGTGTAGGGCACGACGCAGGTTGTGTTTATCTTGTCGCCTTTTCGGGTGTGTACCTTTGGGCGCGCATGGGGTTCATCGCCCACAGGCACCCTGGGCATGCAGCATCGTGCATGCACCTCTTGATAGAAGGAGGCGCCAAGCGGAACCCGCAGCGCCGGGAGGACGTCAAGGCGGGTAATGGTGACGTGCTGGCCATGGTGATGATGGCGATTCGGTGTCGGTTATTTCGTTCTGCGTGTTGGCGGATTGGCGGCACTGCTTGCCACCGTCGCTGCCTACGACTGCTACTGCGACTGGGACGGCTGCTGCTATTACCACCTATGCGATTTTGATGACGCTGGTTTTCGCGCTCTCCGTCAGGTCCTCTCGTCTAGCTGTCTAGCTCGGCGTGCTGGGTGAAATGTGCGCCTGCAATCGCGGTTCCTGTGTGAAGGATCTAGCTAGCGCGATGGCGCTTGGGTGCATGGCAGGGTTGCTTGGTCCGAAGGGAGCGATGGGGAGGGAGCATGCGTGGGGACGCGGCGCACCCAGCGCTATTGCGTCTCGCGCGTTACTTATTCGACGGTGGGAGGGGGAAATTTCTTACGTGGTCTGCAGTTTGGGCACACTGTCTCTCTTTCCCTTTTCCCCAAGTACCCGCGGTTTATATGTGTCTGTTGTGCAGTGCGCGTGGCGGGCCACGTGTTTTCCATTCCTGCGCGCGCTCGCCTTGCCTGTCTCCATCGGTACTATTGTCTTTGCTCAGTGGCTTAGCATGCAAGACACCTTGCGATGGGTGGGATATATATATCGTCGTCATCTGAGGCTTGCTTGATTGATTCCAAGCCTCTTTGGGCGCTTGTACCATCCTTGCAGTGATGGTGTTGCATCATGATTGATTTAGCATCTTATATCCCTCGAGAGAGAGAATAGTTGTACGATTGATTTGTCCCCCTTTCTCCTTGTTTGCGTGTATGCACTCTCGATTTCTCCCAACCCTTACACTTTCGTCTTCTTGTCTTCAGTCCTCTTCCAGTTACATTAAAGAGTATTTTTCAGCGCAAGGAAAGAGGCAACCTTGTTCGGTAGTTCCAACTTTTTTCTTTCCAGCGAGCGATCTTTATGTTTGTGTGGATGTGTGAGCGTGGTGCTTTTGGGGCTGTCGGCGGGCTGTGCCACCGTCGCGGAGGCGCACGTCGGCGGCACGTCGTCTTTTGGGGCATCACGCGAAGGCACAGTACGGCAAACATCAGGTGTACGTCAGACGGTTACTTAAAGTCCTTGACCATGGGTATGAAATCCGAGACGCATGCGACGGCATGCATGAGTTCTGTGTTCACCTTGGTGACGTGGTATCTCACACGCATGCGGTATTGGTGGTTCTCGTTTGTGTATAGGGGCTAGTTGGCTAGTTTGACGTGTGTGCGTCTGTTCGTGCTTGTATCCTGCTTCCCGTCTCGTATTGATCCTGAGGTGCTGAAATGTCATCAGGTACTCATTTGATCGCCTGCCGGTGCGGCTCTGGAGGCGGCGCCGCGAACGCATTTCCGTTAAAAAGCTGAAATGCGCCTGCCCCATTGGCCGCGCTGACTCTTGTTTGTAACGGCTCTGCGAAAATTAGTACATGACAAAATTGATAACAGGGTCAAGGCGTCAACCAGCTGTCCTTCACACAGTTCACACACTTCCCCGCGAACGAATTGGCTCATCTCTTGGGCGTCATGCTGCCTGCTTGTCATCATGTGGATTGCTGCGGGGATTTCGCTTCTTTTGGCCCCGCCTTCCCAGACTGCACGTCGTTGACCCCGCGCTTCTCCCGTCTGTCAGGGATACTTGCCAGGTGTGCGAGTGCGTCGTGTAAAGCCGTCCACATTCATACCAATATCCAAACATCGCAATCAGCAACCTTGCCCTGCTAAATCCACGAAACAAAAACTACCATAATCCCCCTTCGTTGTAAGTTTGGACTCTAATCAACTCGCTTGCCATGGACCCAATAATTTGCACGCTGGGATTGAAGACTGTCATCGCCGCTCATGACTGTCATGCACGATTGCAAAACCTGTTCACTGCATAGCCACACCATCACTAGATGAGGAGCGCAGCTATTAGCAGGGATGCGTTTTGATAGATGTCAACTTTGGCTTCAGCAACCGCCTCCCACCGGCACCGTACCCGTACCATTACGAACGACGCGCGTTGGGGCCTAAGACCAACAGATACGAGAGCAAGGGCAAGTCAGGTGACCAGGTCGCCAATAAGTTATCGACATTCGGCAAACCACCCTCCCTGTTTCATGCGCTGTTGGAAATAATTTGAAAAAGGCAGCAGTTCCCAGGGGCTCCCCACGGCCTCTGGCTCCTCATAAATACGGCGTGAACCGCCCATTTCCAAATTAGGATATGGAGATGCCTCCGATAAAGATGCTGGAAGCCAAACCGGATTCGCTTCTTAGTTGTCAAATAGCTACCAACCCACCTGCTCAACTCACGTCCTGCGGTTTCAGTGTTGCTCTTCTGATATTGCCGATGTCTACGGTAGCGGCCGCCACCGTTGCGATTCACACTCAAAATGTTAACACCGCGTCCGTGGCAGCCATGCAAACGCGTATGTGGTACCATTCCTTGCTAAATGCACTGAACTGGGTCACAGCGAAACACCGCCACATAGTCCTTCCCTTCGTGAGGGGACTGAGCCGCCTAAAGCAGCCGAGAAGCAGACTGAAGAATCCCTAACCAAACGCTCCTTCTTTGATAGAACCGGGAGAAAAGAATCCGACGATCCTGCTGATATGCCTACCCGACCAGTCCGGGACTGCAGCCTAAGCACCTGCATACAGCACGATACCATCTACGGCAACGCCTTTTTCGCATCCACTCCACACCGTCTCCTCTACCTTGGCGAACCTGCGCACTGGAGCTGCGCCAGCGTCTCAGCCATGCCTTAGGTCCAACCGGAGCGCCCCTGAAGCCGGCCAGTCTAGATTGAAATCGTTGCCTGCTACGTAGAAGCCCTTCGCATGGGCTGACAAGGGTTAAAGGGCGAAATGCTGGTACGCACACGAATGTATTTGGGATGGACATAGCGCAGGTGTCGGGATGGGCTCTATCCCCATGCAAGCCAAGGCCAGCCAGCTAGCATAGATAGATTCATAGTGAAAATGCCGTCGGCCTATCGTACAATTGCCTACCGCCCCACGCAGCCTGCGGGGAGCAGCAGGTGTGCTTAGGGACTCGACCCTAGCATTTCCAAAGCCGCAGCTGCACTGCCTTCGGACCCTTGAGCAGTGGCGGCCCGGACGTGCTGGCGCGCAGCAGCAGCCTCTGAGCAATCCTGTGATGAAAGAGTGGTAGTTGTCCTCAGCAACGGATTTAATGGCAAACGTGCAATGAACGAAGGTGATATTCAGATCCCTGATACTCAGATTCGAATTCGCTCATTTTGCCTTATATCCATAACGGAGGAAAATCACAACGTCTGTCGTGTCATTGCGGAGAGTGCGCGCGTGCTCGTCCGGATGATCAATGCATATACTAGTTTAATAACAGGAACTTGGTCAGACAAGACGGCATCTATGGAACAAACCTGGGCCGTGGAAAGCGCCACTACCCAACGGAGGATAAACTGCGTCCAACCGTGTCCTTGAGGGTTCCACCTAAGCCACCCCAGAACGGCCCCTTAGCCCCTCAAGCAATAGTTTGCACGCGTACCGCAAGGAGCATTTCGTAGTACAGCAAGTTGGATTCCGCGTGTGGAATCAACTCAGACGTGAACGCTCGGAACTGGCGAGACCCCGCCCCCAGCAGGCTGGGTATCTTGACAGCTTTTATGCAGTCCTACGGACCACAGGATACAGCAGGTGCGGGATTCCTGATTCCTGGGTGAAGCCCAGGGTGGAATAACACTGAATTGAACGCTTTGAAGCCAAGCGATTTAGCTTGGTGTTAACTCCATTTTGGTGGGCTATGTTTTCGTGTAGATAGAGCGTAGGAGGCAGGATCTCGAGGCTCGTTATCTCAGATATTCCCACGGAACCCTAGATTTATTTCGACCGCAAGTTAAACCCAACGTGCATGCTGTACGGCCCCCACCGGCTCCCACAGCGGATGAAAGGCTCAACGTAGCGAGACGACGCAGATGCACAGCGGAACCCAGGATATGTTGCGTTTCACCTCCTGCCGCACCTGCAACATGCCCTTCATGGCGGTTTGCGCCGCCGTCACGTCTTCGGGTTCCAAGGAAGCGGCGTTGCTGGTTAGAGCGGCAGTGGCCTGGGGCCGGGATGGAAAATTATAAACGCGAATGGGTGGGTTGGCAGAGATTTGGGTTAGCGGATGCTTGAACATCGCCTGATCCCGACGACTCCGTCCGATCCTCCATTATGACTCTCACGCAGCACAAGGGCAAACGAGCTACTTTCTCACCTTCCCAACTGCCTCTACTCGCTTGTGGATGGTAATCGGTAGCCGCTCCTGACAGGGGGAGACGTGGGCGAGAAGATTAAGGCAAGGTGAACGGGGCGGAGAAACCAAGTACAAAGGAAAGAGTAGTAGGCACAAGCAACAAGCACATGACCTAACTTGTCAGTTGAGCCTGGACGGCTCTTACTTCGTTGTCCTCCACACAGCCGACCAGCCGAAAGAATGCCTCCTTTCCCGCAATAGTTTAGACCCATCAGTGCAGGGACCCCGATAAGCATCGCAAGGAAGGCACAGGCAACGCGACCCCAACGAAGTCATGTCCCAAACCCCTCGCGTAACCCCAGGCGCCCACATCTGCACATGGCATAACGCACTCTAGGTCCCCAACCCCTTTTCCAGGCGGGCCATGCCCATCTCCTCCTCTTACATGCAGCTGCTTGCAACGACCGACTAAATCCACACAAGTGGCCGCAGTGAAGGGTGGCAATGCCAGACCCAGATTGTAGAGCTCGCGCTCCCAGGATTCGCCGAACAGCTGTGATCAGGAGGGAAAGGAGTGGGCAATTCCTAAAATTTCTCCCACAACAGGTCAGAAGACAGAGGAGAAACGCGACCACGATTTTATGCATAAGACGCGCGCCTGTAAGAAGCGGGAAATGAAACGCAGATGGGGCCTACATAATCAGAACCTTCAGGCTGTACGACTTCCTCCGGCAGCCATCCTCCCATATACCAGTCACCCACCTCCATAAGCACCCCCTCTAAAAAGGGTCCCACCACCGATTCCAGCGTCTGGCAGCCCGCCTCAATCATCAGCGCCCAGCTGTTGCAGCTGTCGGTACCTGAGGGCGGAGAGCAGCGAAATCCTTCCTTTACGGAAAGTTCAAATTTCACATTGGAGGCCATCATGCAGTACCCGCCAGCAAAGATCTGCAGAGATCTGGGTTCGCGTCTTCAGAGCGCATTATTCTTGCAGGTGCAGTCACAGACGAAGAAAGAGCCTAAACTCAGACACTCACGTGTGCGAGGAGCCTGGGGGAAGGCCGGCGTGATGAAGTTCGGGTTACAGGGCACATCGGCGTCGGTAGCAAACTGCTCGGACTGGTCGCTAGTTCCAACAGTCGCCATGTAAGGGGCCCGCACCCGGCCACTAGAGGAGAGCTCTAATGCTGTACAAGCTGCCCCAGCAGTCTGAGCGCCGGGGGCGTTTGGTGGCCGTCCTGTGTTGCTAAGGTAACGTGTACAGCTGCCGCCGCCGCCACTGATGCCACTGCCAGCACTAGCCGCACGTGCGGTCCCAACATGGTTGCTGCCACCACCGCCACTGCCGCTGCCACCAGCTCCGCCGCTACCGCCCCCTCCACCGCTACCACTGCTCCTGCGCGAACCGCTTCGACCCCCTCTCCCCGCATAGCCACTTCCCGCGCTTGGAGGTCGGTTGATGGGACCAACACCAGGGCCGCTTTGGTAACGCGCATGGCCCCCACTCCATCTCGTGCCGCGCTCCGTTACTGCACCCCGCTGGGATGTCTCCGGTTGCTGCCGTTGTTGATCGTAACCTGATCGGTAATTGTTTGTAGCGTAAGGGGCTCTATACGACCGTTGATCAGCCGTTACTTGGTAGCCGTAGCTGGCCTCCTCGTGATAGCCATACCGCTGCCTCGTGCTCAACGGGGCAACGTCGAAACGCTGGCCCCGATCACCATAATTTTGTGGTTGAGGTATGGTTCCGCGTTTTCTTGGCTGTCCGTAAGCCTCGCCAGAGTCATTATACGTGCCGTGTTCGGTTGGCAGGGCCATGTTGCGGCCACCTCGATCACGCCAGGACATTCCGCCGCTTAGCTCAATGAAAACCTTTCAAATTCCCGATCAAGCGAAGATCACCAGATACATTCGCCACGGTCGTCGTTCAATTTAAGCTCCTACCTAACGAACCCCCACAGCACTTGTCCTACGATTGAGAACGTGTGCGCGATCTGAAGAAATATCACCTGCACTAATCGAGCTGGTAGAATATACCCCCGTCCTTACGGAACGCGAGAAGTGTGTTGCAAGACGTCAGCTGTTGCTCTAGTCCTAACTATGAAATGAGCGCTTAGAGGTAGAAACGTGGTGCGGCAAATGAAGTACTTTTGAGGAGCGCAACAGGAATTGAAGCGTTTATTCACGGCAAATTGGGATCCAGCCAGCAAGTCCTGCAAGCCGGGGGAGCACAACATAACTAAGCAAATTTACCTTGTATGTTATTTTACAATTTGTTTCATTTCAAAGTCTCGTTGCTATTCCAAAATAATGCCAACATGACCTTAGCGCTCGTTCCTGTCATAGCCAAGAAACGCTGAAATCCGACATGGATCCTCTAAACCTGATATTGTTCACAAACTAAATAAAAGCTTCAACATCATATGCTATCGTGCTGGAAAACCCCAGGGTTGACCCCTTTCAAGCACGCCACATCCCTCTCAAAAGCTACAGCATGACATCTCACGCTGGACATCTACCAGCTGCCGGCTTTCCCTATTCCTGAATATTTTGGACCGGAGCAATTCAGTTCGCTGGCTCGGCCCCATAAAACATTTACAGGAGGGCCCAACTCCCAAGGCCTTTCTCCTCGTTGCATGCTCAGCGCCCGAAGTTGGCGTAGTCGCGCTCTGCATTATATGGCGTCCACACAATCTTGGTGGGATCCACCACCAGCCCGGGTCCGCCGGCTGCTTTAAGGTGTTTCTCGATAAGATGACGTGCCGCACATATGACGTGCTGCAAACGTGGGGTGCCGGGGGTATTTTTTGTTGCAAATGCCTTCGCCGATTTTACGAGCCGCTGAAGTATCTATAATGCACCGCAATATGGCAGCATAAATTCACTGCGGCATGCACAAACACGCTGCCATGCACAAGTTCACAAACCCCTAAGCCTATCACAAGGACGCGGTGACACGGGCGGCCGTCCGTGGGACAAGTCTTCTTGGTTCTTGAACACTGTATCGCGTTCTCACCCTGACCTCGCTGACTCATCTTTACTGAGCTCCTGCCCTCGTTAAGCTCGCCCCTTTCCTCTTCCCAATCCATCACATTATGAACCCCTCGGTTAATACGTGCTTGACGTTGTTTGCCCGTCCTTAAGCTCGGCTTTCATCTCTTCTGCTGTGCTTCCTTAGACCTGGGGCTCTAAAACGGAGCGCACGTACATCCACCAGCGCACCTGCCCCTTCTGGTACTGGATCAGGCCCAGCGCCTGCAACGTGTTAATGATGTCGTCGGGCTTGATGGCGGTGAGGTCGGACAGCTCCTTGATGGAGATGGAGCCCTCCGTGTCGCGCAAGATTCCCAGCAGCTCGCGGGTCCAGTAGCCGTGGTACGACACACGGCCTAAATCGGAGAGGGGCCGCTCGGGAGTGCCCACCTGCGCCCAATGCGGCCAGTGTCAGTGTTTTGACGCGAGATGCGCTGCCATGTCAAAAGCGTTTCACAATTCGCTTCAAGATTATCATAATCAGAATCGCTTTAGTATCATCAACGTTATCCAGTACCCTTTCCCTAACACCTCCCCGTTCCGTGCATGCTTTCTGCGCACACCTTGCATTCGATCTTGGACAGCTCGTAGCTCATGGAGATGAGGAACTTGCCGTATCCCTTGCGTTGGTAGGCGGGCAGGGTCAGGATGCAAGCCAGGTTGTAGCCCTCTTCACTGCATTTCTCCTGCGGAAAGTGGACAAATGGACACGTCATCGCGGCCGACTCGCACGCACAGCTAGGGGGGGTTGCGAGGTCTGGTGGCCGGTGGTGGGCCCCCGAGGGGTGCCTTACCTTGGAGAAGTACCCCACGATGTGCGCCCCTCGGTCGTCTAGCTCACAGAGGATGTAGAAAAGGAAGAGGTCCACATCATAGTACAGCGTCTTGTGGTCCAGGAACAGCTTTGCCAGGTAACACAGGTTCTGGCAAAACGCCTTTTCCTTCTTGCCATCCACCTGGGGAGTTTGCAACCAATTCATCGAGAAGCAGGTATCACCTAAGCCGAGGGTAGGTGTAGGTGTACGTGTTTAGCGAGCAGGTAGGTGTTGAGCAAACCGGAACATTGAACATGTGGTATGCAAGGTTGGCGTGTGGGAAGGTGAAAGATGGGAATAAAATAAGGCAAGAGAAATCAGCCCTCCCATTGCTCCGCTACTAATGAACACCTCACCACCCAGGATCGCAGTCCCACCCGATCTCGAAGCTCCAACCGTAGGTGGGGTTTTAAGGGGGGCCCTGCCAGTGAAGCAGCTTCAGAAGAACGAAACTGACACCCCTCTGGACTCGTGTTCTTATTCCGTGACTTTCCTTTCCTCTCCTTCTTCGTCCCACCTCAAACATGCATATATTGCCGTTGCGGTAGATCTCATTTCCCGGCGGGTGGCGCATGCCGCACTTGCGCATATGGCGCAGCATCTGCGAGCGCCGCTTGAAGAAGTGCAGGCTAAACTCGCAAAAATAAAGCTGTTTGCAGTCCTTAAACTCGGGCGGGAAGGGCGAGAAGTACCACGTGTCCATCTGGTGGCGGCCCAGCTCTATGGTCTCGATATTCTTCACCTAGGGTTCCAAAAACGTGAAGAAAGCACAATGGTGGACCCCCCCGAACTGGGTCAGCTTAATGGTCAAAAGTTCACATGCCGGATGGAAGGACAGCGATGAAAGGATAGCTTGTGCCGCGGCCGAAGTGTGCATACGACGGGTGGATGAAAACACGCCTCGGTTCGGCAGATGCATACAACCCACACGAAAGAAACGGTGCACTTCAGCACGCATCTTCATTCCCGTCAGCACATATGAATACATATACCATACGCACAAATGCAAATACACACATAAACATGCACGCGCGCTCGTCTCCAGTTACCTACCTTGGTGAACTCCTCGTGCTCTCGTAGCGCGTTCGGGTCGAAGTCCGCGTGCTCGCTATCGCTGTCGTGCTCCTCCGCCGCCACCTTCTTCTTCTGACCCTTCCTGTGGAGATAGACACAGCGACACGAAGCAAAGCCAACTAAACACGCAATGTCGAAAGGAAAAGGGCGACAGGAACCCTGGCCCTGGCAAATGACGCCATGTCCGAGCAGCCTTGCCTTCGCCGCCATCATCAGACTTGAGCCTTTACCACAACCCTAGAGGGTGTCCGGCGCCATTGCGATGGGTGGAGACCGACTCAATCATTGAGGTTGTTCATTATCGTTCAGGCAAGCCCACAATCCTGATTACAGCCTCTCGATGCCATCCTTGGTCCAGGACGCATATACAGATATAGGGAGGTATTGCTGCGGCGGTATCCGACTATCCGACTGTCCGACAGACTTCCTGGACACCTCAGTCCAGGAGGGCAGTCAAGTACTCCAATAGACACAAAATAAGCTGTCAGCCAACATCGCCACGTACAAATAAGCATCTAAAATCAAAAGTGAGGTATCATAATACCCCAAGACAAACAAGCATCAATGTTCTGCACTCGATAGCGCAGGGCAGACCCACCACGTGTCAACGACAAGCAGAATCGGGCCAGGCCAGGCTCGGCCCTGCTTGGCCTTCTGGACACCCAACCCCATGGAGCCCTCACCCTTCAGCCGCCAGCGGGACCCAGAGCCTCCTTCCGAGCCCCATCAATGTAATCATAACCGCACAGATGCATCGCTAACGCCCCCCCTCTCCCGGTTCAAGCTCCAGCTCCCATTCCAGCCCCGCGCTAGCCATACCTGTGCGTGATGCTTTCTAGGCCCCATTTCACCCCACTCAGTTGGTTTTATCATGTAAGATCCTTTCCAGTAAGAATCCCACCCCGATAACCCAATACTCCACCCACTTGTCCGCAGGCCCATCTAGCTGCTGCTCCACCTCCGCAGTGCTCAGATCCAGCTGAGCCAGTATCACCCACTCATCCATGCGCCGGTTGACTGAGATAAAATGAAGATAGTGGACATATATCAGGTAAAAGATATTGTCGATTGAATTAATACTTATCGAGCTAAAGATATCCCACCAGGAGACGTTGGAAAATGGGAAATGGGAGCTGCAAGGATACGAGTGGCGGGGGTTCCAGGGAGATTGTGCCGTAGCACGTGTACGTAGCACAGTCATGCGACTGGGGCTGGGGCAATAACACGCATGCCTCTAAGCATGACGCTCCACCGGGAACCTTCCACAGGATATGTAGGCGCTGTGCTTAGCTCCGCAGCCTCTTGCGGCCTCTTAGGGCAATTTATCATTGAAGGCGCCGCAGTAAGGGGCAGAAGAGCGGGGCACTCTCGGCAGAGGGTATCATCAGTCGCGGTCTACGGGTACCACGACCCCAGGGTGCTCCGGAACCGCATCACACGGCGCTAAGTGACTTACATCCAATGTAGTGGACGTAGTAATCCCAGGCCCGCGGGTCGCCGGGGTCGTCCAGGTTGCGCCGCTCAATGACCCGAACAGTGTGGTAGGCCCCGTCGCGCCACTTGCAATCCACACGTGTGCCGATGTCCAGGGGGAGGCGGACCTGGGCATACAGTGGTTTGGTAAGCTTAAGAAATAGGTTAGGTAAGGAGAGGCAGAACAGCCGCATGGATAGAATTTTGGGAGGAAAAAAGAACTTGGAGGGTACGATATATAACAAATGATTCCTTTCACCTATTCCGCCAACATAACCAAGTTTTGGCTTCGTCCCTCCATTTATTAAATGGACTGTATGGCTTCCTTCCCATCTCACCTTCCCAGACTTCCCCTGCACCAGGATGGTACTCGAGTCCATGGTGTCGTCCAGTCCCATCCCGCCGCCCCGCCCGCTGCCGCCGCCGCGGTTGCTCGCGCCGCCACCTTTGCCCTTATTGGCAGCGGCGTTGCGACTGAGCATTAGGTTTCCGCCTTTGCCGACGACTTTGGCACCCTTGCCAATGGGCACCGCGGGCGGGGGGGACATACCCGGGGTGCCGGGCAGCCCTGGCGGCACGGAGCCGCCAGCTGGTTTGGACTCCGCTCCGTCGGTGGCCATGGGCAGCCCAGCTACTGCACCCAAGCTGATGCCATCGGTATTGGGACCAAGCTGGCTGGTGTGAGGGGAGGTGGCAGGAGTGACGCTGGCTGAGCCCATGCGGCGGCGCTTGGGCGCCTGGGAAATGGGGCAAGAGGCGGGAGGTCAGCATGTGTGCGTATGCATGCTGTAAATTTTATTAGGTGGCGAGGCTGAGAGAGGGGATGAGAGGGTGAGGTTGTGTGCTGGAATGGGGGTTGAAAGGAGAGGTACGACTAGATGAAGGAAGACGAGGGCTTGAAGGAAAAAAGGACTGGGTACCCGAGGCGGGGGTATGGGGTTAGCGCCTGCTAAAAGCAGCTACAGAACCCCAAAGAAGTGGGTTTGCGGTCAAAGACCCACAATTTGAACCCCTGGATGCCAAAAGACTCAGCTAACCCATATTACCAAGGCGCTCAGGAATTAGAAGCTGCAGTAAGGGACGAAATCCAAACACAAGTGCACGGACAACAACGTCGCGCACACCCCAATATGCATCATCGACGGTGGGTGAAACCCGCGCATGTCTTCGTCCCGCACGGCTTCCCTGACAATACTTGGGGTTCTTACGGAAGCCTGTGCTGGAAGAGGGGTTCAGGCCAGGCGTGTGCTTCGCGATACTAACCTGCGCAGTGCCATCCATGCCATCCGCCGCTGGAAAAGGTTCAGGGCTTTTGCCCGTATCTATCATGAGTCATGTATTGGCCGTAAGTCGGCTTTAAGAGGCCATTGCTAAGAGGGTTCACAATTCGCGCTGCAGAAATCTAATGCACGTTTTAATTGATGGCGTGTGTTGAAATTCGTATTGCTAAAACCAAATGAAGCCTCGCGAAAGGTTATTAATAGATAAAAGCTCGCAGCCTCCTTGGCCAGTTTTCGCCCAGTCAAGCAATCTGTACGTAGTAAAACTTACTGCTATAAAATATTTAATAAGAGCAGGGGAAGCCGCAGATGCCCTAGAAACTGTTGGCCTTGGCGTACGTGGGTAGAACCCGGCTTGCGACAGCTGCAAATCCTGCACTGATGCAACGCTAACTTACAAACAGACAACCGCGCACAGACTATCTTCCGATGTTGTCACCAACGTACAATTCACGACCATTTGTCTCAACCACAAGTCGTCGTTTAGTTGCACCGACGACTCCTCTAGCTAACACCCGGCGTGCGCTGCACCTGATTCAGCTCGCATTGAAATCTATTCCTCAAGTGGAACTCTCTGCTGGGCATCAGGTCGTAGCCGCGAGGACAGAAGCTCGAAGGGCCGCCATTTCCACCAGCGCAGCTCCACCGTCAGGCCCGCCGACCGTCACCATGGCATCAGAGAAGACTGCGTGTGGTAGCGTCCGCGGGGAGCTGTCAGATCTGTTCCGCACTGCCCTGACGCTTTCTTTTCCAAGCGTCGCCGCCGAGCCCGTCGTTGCGGCTTGCAATAATGCTAAAAATGGCGACTACCAATGTAATAATGCGATGGCACTGTTCGGAAAGCTAAAAGGCACCCCAAATGCCCCTAAAGCCCCGCGCGACGTTGCGACCGCCATTGTTTCCGCGTTGCCGACTAATGATCTGGTTTCGGAAACCAGCCTTGCCGGTCCCGGCTTTATCAATATTCGCCTCAACCGTGACTTTATCTCCAAGCGTCTGAGTGGTATGCTGGTGAACGGCCTGGCGGGCTGGGCGCCTACTGGTTACGCCGGCAAGAAGGTGAGGAGGGGGACATGAGCACGTAACAGAGCTGCATGACCCACATTTCATCACACCATGTGGGCGCCCGTGGTATGTTTGGCCAATGGCGCGGCTGTAACGATGCAATTATTCATCAGGTAAAGCTGCGGTGCGGGGCCGCCACTAGTCTTGGACGAGGTTGTTGAGAGGCAGGGCCATGGGGCTTCGAGTCAACCCAATGTACGTCGCTCTCGACTGTCCGCCTGTTTATTCGACGCCTCACGCGCTATGGCATACAGGCCTTTCCGAACCCCCGTATAGCTCATTTAAAGCTCGTTCCATTATTTTGACCGTCTTGCTTATTCATGTGGCTTGCCAGGTCATCATTGACTTCAGCAGCCCTAATGTTGCCAAGGAGATGCACGTGGGGCACCTGCGGTCCACCATTATTGGTAGGAGAAATGCCGACTGCTGTTGTCTAGTGCAGGGTTTAGGGTTTTCAAGTGCGGTACGATGTGGGTCGCATTACGTTTGGGCGTTCTACGGTATGCCGCATACCTCTAGAGCTTTAGTCACGGTCTCAATGCACGAGCGGCCGTGTAATGCTCCTCCACGTGTGTTCCTCCTCCCCTCAGGGAAAAGGCGGCGAGATGCGCAGTCCTTCTACCCTCCTCGCACCATTTTTCCCTCCATAGCGATCGTTTCCTCCCGGCTTGGAGAAGCCCGGTAAAAATCCCAGCTTCGACTGGGTTCCTCTTGCCTCAACTCCAATATTTTTTGCGATGTGCGCGGACACCACCTAGCAACCGCCTTAGCCCAAGTTCTCCCCACCCATGCACCTTCCCGCCCGCTGTCATCCTTTCTACCTGTTTGCGGTCGCATGTTGCATGTATCCCTCTCGATGTGCTCTTTTCTGATGACTCCACTCACTTGTCGTTCGATGTTGTCGACCCTTACCTCCCCTTCTCCCGCTTCGCCCCGACCTGCCCCGCCTCACTTCATGGACGGGGTCCGTACAGGTGATACGTTGTGCCGCATCTTCGAGTACTGTGGGTCGGACGTCCTGCGGTTGAACCACGTGGGTGATTGGGGCACCCAGTTCGGTATGCTGATCGAGCACATGGCCGACGCCCGGAAAGCGCGAGTGGCGGCTGGAGGCGAGGATAAGGACATGGACGAGGACGTGTCAGATCTGCAGGTTGGAGCGCGGGCCGGGTGACGGTTGTTAACGAGGTTGGGGCGCCAGGACACAGGAACCCACGGGGGGAGGCCGGGACTCGGAGGGAGGGCCATCGAAGGCTGATGGGTGAGGATGCAAGTACCAAGGGACGTGGGGTAAATTATGGGAAAGACAGGCATGGGCATCAAACTGGGGTTGCTGTCGGGCTCCACGCTCATGGGCGTGGATTCTTAGCCTGGCCGCTTGGCAGCCGGGCTCCTAAGAGCCGCATTCAGAGTTTGTGGGGAAGGAGCGTTATTAACGATTCTTGTTCGACATGGTCGAGGAGTGATTAAAGACAGGGAATGGTTTCGGAGGTTATTATCAATATGTCGTACAGTAGGAGGAAGAGGGGAAAGGAAATATATGCGAGGGTTTCGGCTTTCCGGCTGTTTTACCCGAGTGATCGGTGGCGTAGGGCTGCTGTGCGCGGGGAGCTGTGCAATACCTAGAACCTGGCCGTTGACGAGGGCCGCTCGGATATGGAATGAGGTCTATGAAGCGGATTGCCAAGACGAAGGTCCCCCTCATTAGACGCGTTTGCTTACGACATGGGCTGTACGGGATGATTGGCAGCCGTCAAAACTACCGCTGGTCGATGGCTGGGTTGGCGCCGAGGGCGTGGCGACCAATTATCTCTGCGATACAGCGATGCTCGTAATCCCGTTATATCTTTAGCTGCAGCCGCATGAGGGGCTCTTCCGCAGGTTAGAGGTTTGGTTGTGAGCGCGCTTTATTTTCTTCCTGCTGCTGGCTTATATCCGTCTGCCCCTGCTTGCTTCCCAGGAGCTGTACCGCGCTGCAAAAAAGCGCTTCGATGTGGAGGCGGAGTTCAAAACGCGGGCGCGTGAGGCGGTCACTCGGCTACAGGGCGGTACGTGTGTCTGACTGGGCCGGTGCTGCTGCTTGGAAACCAACGAAGCCGGTGACAGATCTGGTAGCAGGACGGACCGGTACTGGGTGCTCACATGGAATCATGCAGATGTGCAAGATGAACATCCACTCAGATTATAGCCGTATGAGTATGCAATAGTTGCAGTCCTGGCTTACATGAATTGCGCACAGGTGTTTGCCCCCAGAGTCTGCTTTCGGCACGGCAAGCAGATGTGCGCAGCAGAGCGCAAGAAAGCCCTCGGGATCAAATTCCTAATAGCCGCCATCTGCGCCCCTCTCTCCTACGGCTGTTTCAGGCGACGCCGCGAGCCTCTCTACGTGGGAACGCATCTGTGCGGCGTCTCGACGGGAGTTTGAGGCCATTTACAGCCGACTGGGGGTGAAGCTGCACGAGCGCGGGGAGTCCTTCTATAATCCTATGCTCAAGGTAGGACACAGTGAGAATACGGGGGAAGTGAAGTGAAGGAGGATGGAAGCCAGAGTCTGAGTTTTAAGTTAGGATTGCTTAGGGGGACAGTGGAGACCCGTCTCTACTGGAGCCCACGCCCCTGAGCTATCTTTGGGTAAGGACGGGCACGGGCTATTGTATAGCTAATGTGAGAAAAGGACCGCACTCTAGGCGCCCTCAAGTGGGGCCGCGGTTAAGCGGGTGAAGATGTGGGTTGCGGGGGGGTCGTGGTAGGATTTCGGATATATGTGAACCGGGATGTGGCGTTTGGGGCAACCCGGCTGGTGCCGTGTGCAATACCTGTCGGGTGCCCCGTGTCCTTCGGCCCCTGTGCCAAACACCGGTTGCCCCATATAATTACTATCCTGCGCAGGGCGTTGTGGAGGAGCTTAAGGAGCGGGACGTGGCCACGATGGACCAGGGGGCCCTGTGCGTGTTCCTTGAGGGCCACCCGGTGCCGCTCATTGTGCAGAAGGGCGACGGCGCCTTCCTCTACGCCACCACTGACCTGGCGGCCCTCAAGCACCGGATTAATGAAGAGAAGGCGGACTGGATTATTTACGTGACGGGTAGGTCTGGATTATGACGGGCTCGGAGACGGGAGGAGGAATAGACTGAAGGGGACACGTCTATGCAGCTCTGACTTACTGAGCTGCTGAAGATATACTTTTACGGGTCGTCCGGGTGGCCAGGCTGGATGAACCACGGACCCAGCCCGAGAGGTTGGGGTAGAAAAACGGCGACGAGACGCAAGGGCGGGGGTGGGGGAGCGGGCGGGCGTCTGTGTGAGCTTGAGTCCTGACATAGGGCATAGCGGGTGGGATTTCAGGGCTAAGGACATGATTATGAAAAACAGGGCCCGCGGCTTGGGAGGAGACATCGGGTCAGGTGAGGTGTGGCGTGAAATTGCCGTGCAACCTCGTTACACATAGCCCCGCCATATGTTTGGGATGTGGTTTGGGTTGATTCACCATCCTGCCTGTAGCCCCGATGTCCATCTTTATCACCTTTGCATCACCCCCTTCCTGGCAGATGTGGGCCAGTCGCAGCATTTCGAGCAGGTGTTCGCGACCGCTAAGAAGGCCGGCTGGCTGGTGGACGAGGGAGCTAAGGTCTCGCACGTGGGCTTTGGACTAGTCCTGGGCGAGGACGGCAAGCGCTTCAGGTGCGTTCAGTGGGAGGGCATGACACGCCTACGAAAGGGAGGGGCAGGGCCAGAGGCAAGGGACAACTTCACAGGCGCCCACAGACGGAAAATGTCTATTAACCTGGACCTCTCCCTCTTGCTCACTGCTAGGAGCAAGGGGGAGTTCGGGGTCCAGCAATGCGGATGGATCATGGCCCATCGTGGTCTTCGGGGCCAGGATGATCAGGAAAGTAATCTTGTTACGTCTGTTTCGACATCTCTGCCAGTCTGTTGCCATAGCGCGGTCGGTAATCCATTGGTTAACTTCGTCGTGAATGCAGGACGCGATCTGGCGACACGGTCCGGCTGGCAGAGCTTCTGGACGAGGCCAAGAGCCGGTGCGCCGCCACAATCCGGGAGCGCCGCGCAGAGGCCGGGGAGGAGGTGGGTCACTTTGTATTCTTAATTTGTAGGGTCTGATTTGACGGCTGCGTGCGCGTGGATTCGGGGATGGCAAGGTGTCGTGTTGGACAAGAGCAAATCGGTGGATGACGGCTGTCGAAATGTCAAATGGAGGAGGGCGGCTGGAGGGCTTCATTGTGATATAAAGGCGTCACACACCTACGCTGTGTTTTTATATGTCAACAATTAGATTGGGAAGGGGATGGACAGAGAAACAGTTTATCAACTACACGCAGGGCCGGGAGAGGCCGGGCTTTTTCGTTTGATAATCATTTGTGGCGTGGAGGAGCCCAAGGTAAAAGGAAAGGCTCCATGTTTCCGTGCAGGTTGACGAGGCTGAAGTAGAGGATGCGGCATGCGCCATGGGCTACGGCGCAGTCAAGTACGCCGATCTGAAGAACCATCGGACCACCAACTACAAATTCAGTTTCGACGAAATGCTCAACCTCAAGGGCAACACTGCTGTGTACCTGCTGTATGCGCATGCCCGCATTGCCGGTGGGTCTTCTGGTTTTCTTGAAGTGTCTTTCGAGATGACGCCGATTGGAGTAGGAGGAGGTCGGGGTGTGGGTTGTGAGCACGTACGTATCCATGTGGTGGTTCTTAGAGGCGGTCCGTGAGGAAAGGGTAAGAGGCTATTGGAAAACATCAGACCCTTGTCTGTGGGGAAAGAGCCGTTCTATATTGTTTTTCTTTGGCTTAGAAAAAAGGTCACGTACCGTTGCTGTGGTCCCACATCGAGGTGGGGTGTGCGTGTGTGTGTCTGTGCGTCTGTGCGTCTGTGCGTCTCTCACGGGATTCGTCGTGAGTACACGACCGCATGCCTGTTCGATTGAGTTGGGCGTGGTTTATTTTGCTGGATTCTCTGTCGCCAAAACTGGTTAAATTGGTCGTTTACTCCCGTCGCCTCGTTCCCGAACCCCTGGCCGTGCAGGTATTGTCCGCAAGGCAGGGAAGGACGTGTACGCGCTTGCTGCTGATACGCCCATTTCTCTGGATCACCCTAAGGTGACTTGCGACACCTGGAGAGGGGTGTGTGTGGCAGGGCCCAGGCTGGTTGTTTAACGAGCAAGGGTCCTGAATCCGCATTCATGCGCCGGTGTTGCGGCAGCTTAGTCGCTTAGTGTTGCTATACATACACATGTGTATGTGTATGTATAGCAAGGTAGGAGCAAGGCGGGTAAGACAGCTGTTGCAGCTGTAGATATGGGAAAATGATGTCTCGAGTCCCATCTGCCTGGGTTGGGGCCTCTTTTAACGATCCTCCTCGGCCCCCGGCCCCCTTGCTCAGGAGCTTGAGCTAGCCCTGCATTTGTGCAAGTTCCCCGAGGCGCTGGAGGACGCCATCGAGGAGCTGGGACCGAACAGGTGGGCAGAGGCCAGGGGACCAGGGTGTGCGAGTCACACAGGTAGTGGAGGCGGCAATGACTGGTTGGTGCCCCGTCTTTACCCTGCTTCCTTCCCTTCAGGCCCCTGTTCTGTTTACTGCACCGCCACAAACCTCGTCCGTCATTCTTAGCATTGTCTGCCCTTTGTATTCATCCTTGACCCCACACTGCTGGACCCCCTCGCACCTCGTCCCTTGTACTTATCGCAATCTGCCGCAGGGTTACGGACTACCTGTACGACCTTTCAGAGAAGTTCAACTCGTTTTACGTGGACTGCAAGGTGTTGGGCAGCGATCAGGAGGCCTCACGTCTGCTGCTCTGCGAAGCGACCGCCGTTATCATGCGGAAGTGCTTCGAGCTGCTGGGCATTAAACCGCTTTACAGAATCTAAGCAAAGCCAGTCCGGTCCGATCTGGTCAAGATAGGGGCCCCATACTGGTATTCCTTCCATGCCCCGACCGCAATGACAGCAATTGCACGTGCCGTGTGGCGTGTCAAGATCAGCGAGTGGCTCCAAGGCTAAAAGGAGGAGAATAAAAATGAGAACCGGCTTTGGGCGGCCCGCCTTTACACGCATGCAGTTTTCCTGGGAGACAACGACCATAAGGCCTGGCGCCGAGTCTCACAGCTGCGGTGAGGTGCGGTACCGCTATGTGGTGACATTCGCATGGTGATGAAATGCGATGGAAGGGAGCCGGATGTGTTTCTTGAGTTAGGGTCTCAGGGCCTGGCGCGAAGGTGGTTACTCGTCGTGATGTCGGATTACTGGGGATGAAGTCAGGTTTGTAGTCCACCAAGAAGGTGAGGGGGAAGAGGCAGAGCGCCGCTGGGTTTTCATCTGGTGGTCCGGTAAGTAGATGTTTCCGGCTGACCTCAAAAAAGCTGTGCGGTTACTGGACCTTGCGATTTTGACTGTGTTTATCTTTTTGGTTCATCAATACCCATCTGCCGGTGTGTACCAACCGTACACCTACAACCGCAGTGTTGCGATCGAAGCTGAGTAGCGTGAGCAGCCCCGGCAGTTCGGTGATCGTGTCATGTCATCCCACACTGTTCGGGACACAGAAAGGCTGCATCAGGCATTTGTGTGCACACCCGCATTTACACAAGTGATCCCAGCCGCTCACGGAAGCGTAGGGCCTCCATCATTACTTAGTTGGGCAGGCAGCTTCCATATTCCTACGACGATGAAGACTGGTTGGTATACGGGGCGCAGCCATAATGACGGTCGTAGTAGATGAGAGCGACTTCATCAACTGGGTGTACGAATTCCATCACACGGCACGTCAGCGAACACTGTGCCGCGAGGAAAAAGACACAAACTACCGCCCGACTACCCGCTTCACAGCGGCCTCCCGGAACAGGACCAGCGCTATCTCCATTTTAAAGTCTAATATCACCGTAAAGTTGCGTTCCGTCCCTTCTGGAAGGTACACAGCTGCCGTACATGAGTTTCCCGAGCTCCGTCGGGGCCGCCTCAGTGCCGTATATTGCCATGTCCAGCTGTGTCCAGAGAGAGCACGCGCGCTAACTACCAGCAGTTTGCGTCATTTCCTGGGACCAGGAGCAATGGAACATAGTATTAAGCCCCAACGGTCAGGCCCCAGCGTCCCAAGGAGAGAAGGCCAAACTGCATTTTGGGCGTCTGGCACCTCTCCCCCCCAACGCATTTGTATGGCGGAGGTCTCGTGTCACTTCCACCGGTCCACATGGGCGCACAGCAGGTAGCCCCCGTATGAGGCCAACCCCCGTAAAACATTACGCTTTAACGGGATAAGGGTCTGCTCACCAACCTGCTCTGGCCCTTGCACGGGCTACTAGAGGACACCGCCTGTCTGTTGCCAAGGTCCGATACCCCTAAGTACGCACACCCCGAGCGCACACACTCACTACGTGATTTGGATCATAATGCGCGTTCCATTTTGTTCCATTTTGGTGAAACAAAGTTGTCATGTACGACAAGAGTACTATTACGTCTGAATAGCCGCCCATGGACGGCTATTCAGACGCGTCTAGAGCTGCCACCTTGGGTTACGAGGAATTGAGTTCGGAGACCGCCATACGTCCGTGGCCCTCCATAATCTGTACGTTTCGGTCCGTGCATCAGCACCCATACCCCGATCTCGTCTTCCACATCTCCGTAAAAAGCACCTACATAAAAAGCACCTACATACCCATTACTCTAATTAAAGGTGCAGGTTTCCTGCAGCCTTCAACACAAGTGAATCCAAACAGAATCATTCAGCATTGCATTATGCGATTTACTACCGCGTTTCTCCCCGCTCCGAGAGCCCAAATCCCAACCCGACGCTAAACCCCAGTTCAAAACCTTCAAAGCACCCACGTAAAGCATCCACCTTCAAAGCCCGTAACATCTGCTCTATCACTGCACCATACGCACACACACACACACACACAGTCACACGCCCCCTCTTCCTGCTCATACTTGAGCGGCCTGACAACTGCTCTGCCATCTAACATCCTCTCACTACGCCCCAGGCTCCACGAGCACATCCACGGCCTTCGAGTCCATGTCCTTGACGCTGTCCTTCTGTGGCTCGATAATGGGCTTCCAGCAATTAGCGCACTTGGGTGAGTCGTTGATATCCATCACGATGTTGCAGCAAGGCGGCTGCTGCTGGAACACGTATCGCGGCGCGGAGCGCGGAGGGGACGCCGCCAGTGCGCCTTCGAATCCCATTAGCAGCATGTCGATTGAGCGGCGCTTGAGGATCTCGGCAGGCTTGCGCGACGTGAAGCCGTAGCGATGCATGATGTCCACCACCGCGTGACGAGCCAGGGCCTTCATGCACGACCGCATCTCCGGGTAGTAATTCCGGTCGATACGGCCGTCGGGAACGTAGCATCTAAGGAAACAGGGAGGGAGTGGCGCGGGACGAAAGGAACGACAAAGGAGGCAACCGAACAGGGTAGGGTGGGGGGGGGTTGCGATGAGGGGGGAGTGTTGAGAGGCGACTACACAAGGAGCAGCAGTCGCTCTTGAGTTGTAGGGGGGTTTCATGAGCGGGAGTGTTCGGGACCGAGGCGGTAGATGTCTCCAAGAGAATGAAGTCCTGGAATCTTGCGGGTCTGATGGGGTGGGTTACTTCTCTAGATGGAAGCAGCGAGGGAAAAGATGACGCCGGGATGCCCATGTTGCCCAACCCGGATGAGCCACGAGGGAAGGTGCGCAACGAAGTTTTGGGGCTGGGCATGCGCTACAGCGGCAGATTGAGCACCCCGTTGGCTAAGCCGCCGCGGCTCGGTGATACCAGTTATGCGCTCCCTTTCCTTTTTAGGGGCCTGGGCCACGCAAATCTTCGCACTGCCGTCTGGCAGCGAGGTAAAACATTCCGGTCGTCTGCCTACGCCTGATCGATTGCCCCTTGACACACACCCAGGCCGCCTGCCCCAATTAATCCGTGAAATCCCTCTAGTCGCACGGGAGAGGGCGCACCTGTAGTCCATTACGACGCGCATGTCAATTGGGCCAGTGCAGAAGTTGGGTTTTGAGCCGTGCGTCTCGTAGAAGGTCATTAAGGGCCCCCAGTAGCCTAATCGCAGCTGCGTGTGGTACCTGCGAGGGCAGAAGGATAACATGGTGCAATTTACAAGGCCGGCCGGCGACGCCGCACCCCTAAAAGCCCGCTCGGGTGGGGTTGGGAGGGCGGAATCTGTGCAAGGGGTGGCGCACGACGGCAACGAAGCACAAGACAAGAAAGACTCCATACTTAGCTTGGGTTTCGGAGCAGGAGGCAGGATTTTGAATTTTGAGGGACTGCACTTTACTCTTCTCGTCCCACCGCCTATTCCGCAGAAGGCAGCCGTAGTTAGATCTCCCCTCCCCTCGCATCGCACACCCATATATACCATACTTCCACTTCGTGTCGTCCCCCTCTGCCCGCCACAACCCGGTGCACTTTGCAGGTGTCTCTTCCACATGACCAATTTTGTCCAAACTTTAGGAGCCATTACTCCCCGGCCCCGGTGCACCACCTGGCCGCACCTGTTCCCCGGCAGCAGCATGGAGTCCGACCCGCACCGAGTCACCACCCCCAAAGCCCGGTCATTATCGATGAAGGTCAGCGACCCGGATGGAGTGATGAACACGTTCTCGCTGTGACGATCGCACTGCGCCGTCAGTAGGTCCAGAACGGTCTGTTGAATCACCTGCGGGTTTCGGAGGCGTACGGCGGAAAGGGGTGGAAGCGGAGCAGCGATGCGACACAATGCATGTCCGATATGTCAACCGGGTTGAGGAGGAAGGCGGGGAATTATGGAAGGAGGCGGATGTCCAATAGTCGGGAAGGGAGGGAAGGGAGGGAAGGGAGGGAAGGGAGGGAAGGGAGGGAAGGGAGGGAAGGGAGGGAAGGGAGGGAAGGGAGGAAGGGAGGGAAGGGAGGGAAGGGAGGGAAGGGAGGGAAGGGAGGGAAGGGAGGGAAGGGAGGGAAGGGAGGGAAGGGAGGGAAGGGAGGGAAGGGAGGGAAGGGAGGGAAGGGAGGGAAGGGAGGGAAGGGAGGGAAGGGAGGGAAGGGAGGAAGGGAGGGAAGGGAGGGAAGGGAGGGAAGGGAGGGAAGGGAGGGAAGGGAGGGAAGGGAGGGAAGGGAGGGAAGGGAGGGAAGGG
This sequence comes from Volvox reticuliferus, assembly GCA_019650235.1. Classification (NCBI taxonomy): domain Eukaryota; kingdom Viridiplantae; phylum Chlorophyta; class Chlorophyceae; order Chlamydomonadales; family Volvocaceae; genus Volvox; species Volvox reticuliferus. The sequence continues at coordinate 474,768 of BNCP01000010.1, read as the reverse complement.
AGGGAAGGGAGGGAAGGGAGGGAAGGGAGGGAAGGGAGGGAAGGGAGGGAAGGGAGGGAAGGGAGGGAAGGGAGGGAAGGGAGGGAAGGGAGGGAAGGGAGGAAGGGAGGGAAGGGAGGAAGGGAGGGAAGGGAGGGAAGGGAGGGAAGGGAGGGAAGGGAGGGAAGGGAGGGAAGGGAGGGAAGGGAGGGAAGGGAGGGAAGGGAGGGAAGGGAGGGAAGGGAGGGAAGGGAGGGAAGGGAGGGAAGGGAGGGAAGGGAGGGAAGGGAGGGAAGGGAGGGAAGGGAGGGAAGGGAGGGAAGGGAGGGAAGGGAGGGAAGGGAGGGAAGGGAGGGAAGGGAGACTAGGCAATGGGCGGGATCCGTGCATGCAGCGCAGCATTGGCGTGTTTTGCAATGCAATGACAAGGCTGTCAACCGGACGGCAGCTCATATGGTCATGTCGCCTCGTGCCTCACCTGGGTCGTGTTGATTTTGGTCGTGAGCAGGTCGAACATGACCTTCGCCGCCCCGTGGGTCACGAAGAGGCCGTGAAGAGTGATACCCGGCGCCTCCTCCATCCACAGGCCATACCAGCGCACGTGGTAGCCAAGGTAGGTGCCGTTGGGGATGATCGCGTTGACAGGGGCGATCCACACCCTGCAGGTCGGGGATGGTGACGGATGAATGGGCCCGTGATGTAAGGTGATCGCGACACGAGGGGGGGGGTAGACGTCGATGAAAATACACACGCCCGACCTAGCTTTACCAGCTCCCCTCCCCTCCCCAACCCGGCCACTGGTTAGCCAGCAGCGCATGCCAATGAACTGTACATGCAAAGCGCAATGAAGACCCGCCACTCTCACGATGATGCAGCTTACCTGGGTGTGATGCCAGTGGCGCCGCACTCATCCGCTAGCCGCACCTGAGGACAGCACCCACCGACATCATCAACTCATTAATGACACGGGGAAGGGGGGGGAGACAGCCACCTTGGCGGTTTTGCTACACATACATCTCAAAGGGCCATACCTGCGCCATCATCAGACGCATGCGCTCCATATACACCCTGCTGGCGCATGCCTGCGGCCGCCCGTGCAGCTTGGAGTACGGCATGCAATACACCTGATGGGTCAGTTCGGGTAACGGAGGGTGTTTTAGCTAATTATGTGAAATGGCATTTAGAGCTCATTGAGGGCGCCCTGGGAGAGGGAAGCCGACGTCAGGCAAACCAGTCTTCGATCTCACATACTTCATTTCATTTCCCGATGTCCTCGTAGCCGGGTGGCTGTGACTCCTGCGGGCACCTCACACCCTGCCCTCTCCCTCTCCCTCTCCCTCTCACTCCCTCTCACTCCTGCCCTTAACCCACTCTCACGTCGTGCTTTCGCCCCGCACGATCTGACTGCACCCCTTTGTACACCATTGCCTTCCAGCAGTCCCCCAGCGCCTTCCAAGCCGTTTCCCCCTTTTGAAGTGCACCCCACCATGTCTCACACTCTAATTGGAATCAGGGTTCTTCAAGGGGGTGGCTGTTTTTTCAGGGCATCCCCGGAGCCCCAAAAATTCTTTTCCGGGGTGTCCCCCGGAACTCTACCTGGCAAGGCCCTAAAATGTTCCGGGGATGCCCGGAACCCACAAATAAGTTTTCGGGGTCACAAATGCTTGTGTATTATAGGGAAACAATATTTCTTTAGTCAAATTTCATAAGGAATAATTTTGGGGTTAATGTAAGGTAGGGCTCTGTCTTTACATGCTACTCAAAGCCCAGTGCAAGCAGCTCAGCAGTCTTCCCCTGCCATCTCTTCCTCTGAAGGTACTTGAATGTAACCACAAGAAGCTTGATTGGAAGTCTTATTTAATAAAATGGTTAAAAATATAGAGGTTTTCTTGAGAATTTTATGTTATTCTATCAAGCCTTAGTCAACTCCTAATGGTTCTGGAGCCAGTAGTTGTCCTCGTAACTGACCCCAACTTTTGGCAAAAATTTTCCGGGTAAGCCCGGAAAAGTATTTTTTTTCTCGGGGTCATTTTTTCCACCCGGAAAGCCGCGCTTCGCGCGGCTAAATATTTCCGGGGATCCCCGGAGCGGGCCCACCACTTTTACGGGCATTTTCTAAAAATGCGAAAATTTTCCGGGCCCCGTCCGGGGTGAAGAACGCTGATTGGAATCCATGTCTAGAAGCTCCGCACATTAACTTTGTCACAGATACGATCCTGCTGTACCACACTGTAGCGCACTTTACTTATCTCCAGGCCAGTTTTCAAACATGTCCGGCCCCCTGACCACCCGCGGACTCCCACCTCCAGCGTCCCGTATCCCGCCGCCAGGTATCACACGCGGCACCCTGGAGCCTCCCCGCCGTACCTTGACAATATATCGCTTGCTCGATCCCGCCACATTACCAAAGAACAGCCATCCGTTTGTGGCCCCTTTGCCATGCATGAATGCAATGCCCTCCAGCCCCTCAGCCTCGATCGCCTCCGCATGCATGTCTGTGAGCACAGTCGTACAGCCCGTACAGCGGGTGCAATTCGGCTTAAGTTGCTTTTCGTCGTGGTCCAGAGGCTGAATAAGTTCCGGGTGTACGAGGTTTGGGTTTGTGAGGGCTCCAGGGATGCCGGAGACCGCTGCTGCCGCCTCATACACGGGATCGGGCTCATTGGCCCACGCGGCGTCCTGAATGGCTTCGGGTCCGACCGCTACTGCTGTGGTTTGACCGTCAGCTAAATCGCCGCTCTGTAGCTGTGAGAGTCGTCGCAGGTGGTTGAGCCGCATCCGCGCGGCAGCTTCGCGGGTAGTGTCTGCGGCCGGCGGCCGCATGGGCACACATTCGTAGCAGTAATTGCACGAGTCCACGTGCGGCAGTTCACTTGCGTCGATGATCTCAGCTAGTGCACCCTGTTGAGTTGTAGGAATGTAGGAATCATCGTGCAGGCTTGGAACGGACGTCATTCGCGCCCATCACAAGGGGTATCCCGCAAGGATAGCGCACCGAGTGAATTAACCAGCGGCAAGGGCATAAGGCACAATTTAACTTACCAGTTGTCGAAGTGCGCATATCGCAGAGAGCAGCAGGGTAACTGCTGTGCACCGTGACCTCCGCATGAGGGGCAAACGTTCGTCGTCGCCTGGCAACAGCCACCTGTTCAGCTCTATAAGATGATAGTCAGTACAGGCTCCCAAAAAAGAGATCTAAATTAAATATCAAATTGGACCTATCGATGAGACCGTTGCGAACAACCAAGACTTTACAAACAAAGCACAGCTTGTATGGTGAGCAGATTGAATATGCAAAAAAAATTGTGAGGGTTTCATAATAATCGGATCTATCCTAAAACAGATAATTCAGGCAAAATGTTGTCACGACTTTGCAATTTGGTATGTTACCAGAATTCGAGGGGCAGTAATACAGTCTGCTTAGATTATATAGTAAACGGATGCATACAAATAAACTATGTTATCCAAGCCTTTTACAACCTCGGCATTTCCAATGAAAGGGCAGACTGTTCAACGGCCGTGCATCGACAGGTACAAACCAACCCTGAAACCAAACCCATGCATGCACCAAAATTGATAAGTTTAAGCCATGGAGGATTAAAATCTTTCAGTTAATCCGGGTACTGACATGCATATGTGGCAATAATCCCATAAACCAAGGAAAGCAGGCCCGCGGTTCTAAAATAGACGAGTGCCGTGATCTCCTGGATAGAGCTCCCTTGAAGATAAACTTAAAGTTACATGAATGAATGGATTATTTTGGCTGCGTCTGTCGGGCTGACTAAACTTGGCGCCAATGGACCAGCTGGTGGGCACGGTTGAGCCAGGAAGGGCGGTAAAAGCTTCCACGGCGTAGCGGTCGCCCTAATGGTTCGATGTAATGCACCGAACCACTCTCTTGTATACAATCATGCAAATGGAACGCATCCCAGCGGTGTGACTGTGTTAGTGAGCACACGCTAAAAATGCCAACGAAACGACGTACACAACACCAACGGTAATGGCAAAAGCAACAGCAACGTCAAGCATTTCAACATTTCCATTAGGTCGTCTATCCGGCATTCGTGTACGAATTTGGTTACCGTTACCAGCCGTTACCAGCGGAAGAACCCCCTAAGAATCCTAGGCAAGCGGACTCATCACAACCCCACCTCCTGTCGTGATGGTGCGCATACTAGCCCTCTTCTCCCTTCCCCATTGGCAGTTGCCCAGCCTACCACCAAGCTGACGCCCTGTGGCCTCTGGCAGATCCCATGTCCCCATTCCAACCCTTCCACCCTTCTCGGTGTGACCGTCACTAAGTGACCTCCTGACAGCCCGGTGCTGGGGCCCACCTCAGTTTGGCCCGCTAGCGAAATGCATCGCAAGTGGTCATCTCAAGCGCCTGGGGCAATTCGAATTGCTAATGCTCCCGGGCGAATGGTCCGCGTCATTCCCACCATTGCAACGATGACGACATTCGCATAAACCACGAACAACATTGTCATGCCGTACATTAACTCCGCCGAATCCAACGCGCGACTCCGTAATTCACATCCTTCTCGGCCGCTGGCCGGCCACGGCATCCTCCTCCGCCCGTATGTCACTCTGGTATGGGTCCCCAACCACCCATCGATCCACATCCTAACAACCCTAAGTCCCCCCCCCACACACACATACACAACACGCATCTCTCCCAGCTTGTTGTTGCAGCCTGCCGTCTAGCAACCTGACAAATTGGCGACAAATTGCCCCTGACAAAGCTTCCCACTTTTCAGAGCGCACATTCCCGTGTGTCGGAGCTCATATTCCCGTTCATGGCTTGCTGGTGGCCACTTTCAGACCGCGCTGCTCTAGCTCCGTCCGCAGCTTGTCCAGGAACATCCGGATGCGCCGTGCATTGGCCGCCAGGTCGCCCTTCCCCACGCGGCTCGTGCTCCGAACATCCACCCGCAAAACAACTGCCTCCTGCCCCGCACTGGCGCTGGCGCCCACATCCAGTTCTGCCGCCGCCGTGCTGCCCCGCTCCGGCCGCACCCGCACAACCACATCGTCCTTGAATTTGAGCAGTCGCGTAGTGGCGACGGCCTCGACCAATATGGCGTCAGGTCCTGACGCCACCGCCGCCGTGGCTTCGGCGTCGGCGGCGTCGGCGCTGCCGCTGCCCTTAATGTCGGGGATAACCCTCTCCACGTGCCACTGTGGCATGGCGTTGGCCACGGCAATTAATGCGTCAAGGATGGGTTTGGCCGCCGGGGCTGGGATGATGGTGGGTGAAGCCTCTGAGATAACGGCAGGGAGGGCGGTTTCCAGTGGTAAGATAGTGGCACGGTTTGGTGTAGCTGGCAAGAGGATACGAAGGGGCTGGATGTAAGGGTAGGCGGCCCGGATGCGCGGCTTCCAATGTTCTGGGAGAGGTCCATGCTGCGCCACGATGTACGACGGCGGGTCCTCCAGATCTACAAAGGGAATAAGGTGTTGGGGTGTGAAGTGTCAGGGAGAGGACGGATTTGCAGCATGAGGTCGTCGGAACGATGTGACGTGATGCAGCAGACGTGGAGCTCGTTTGAACGGCTGTCGAAACCGAAAGGCCTCGATGGAGCACGGACTACGCAGCGCCACCCTGGAAACAGGACAATCAGAAATGATGGGAGCAGTATTACCTGTCGATACATCGTTCAATACCGGCGCGCGCGCCATTTCCACGAGGTTTGCGAAAAACGCCATCTTCACAGAGCGAGGCACTAACAGGTGAAAAGCGCCGACAGTCGTGACGGCAAGGATAAAGCTCTTTTGAATGATGCGCATTGATAACTTGGGTCACACTCTGTTGATGCTACGTTGACGCAGTCGGCCGAAAACGCCTAACCGTCTCCGACATCGCCTTGTAGATGTAAGGTATTCTTTTGGCCAGCTATATAGGCAATCCTATTATACATCGTGAACCTTACCTATGGCGAATGTCGCTACCGGAAGCGAGTGAAACTGACGCTGTCGTACACATTTCTTTTTTCGCTCACAGACCTGTCTTAGCTTGTTCCGTAATGTGAAATATAATGAGCATATATGAGATAACCCCCTGGAAAACATTGATTTGACAAAGGACCGAGCGAAGTTTTATGTATCAGCCATGTTTTTGTTGAAAAAATAAAATGTTGATACACTACAATCGTTTGTTTGATGTATATGAACTATACAACTCTGGAACCTGACATCAAATACGATTTCTAAGTGGGAAATGTTAGGTGCGTCGGCCAGCGAGGAGAATAGGGGCGCTGGACACTATGGCGCCATCATCACACCCAGGTATGTTGTCATATCGCCATCAATCTACCACACTTGGATTGCAACATATGTAACTCCCGTCCCATCGTCCAGCTTCGCCTTTGGGCTCGACATCGCCTGCAAAAACTGCCTATGGCATATCGAAGGCGATAGGATGATGTGGTCTGCCGGGTCCCAAATGGTGCAGTACAACACCCAGTCTCATGAGGTGGGCGTGTGCGGGTTTACGTCTCCGGGTGGTGGGTCGCGCGCGTTGAAGCCCGCACGCAGGTCATGTATGCGCTGGATGTGGTCAGCCTGACGCCAAATAGATGCACCTGCATCCCATGTAAGACGCCGTTACTCTCCGAAACGGGTTTGATCACCGGCAGCCACACTGAACACAAGCCATCTATCGAGTCTCACGAGCAGCAGCAGCAGCCTGGCGTGAGGACGTTACTCCAGGGCGGCGACGGCGTTACCAGCAGCTTAACAGGGTTGTGACATCAGAACCGGGTAGCATAGGGCCCTCATAGGATCTACCCATCACTAGACTGGTGTGGTGGCGACAAGGTTGCTTTCCCGCATATGAGGTCCTCCAACCTTCGCCTCTCCCTAAACACCCAGATGCGTTTTATCCCGCTGGCGGACCGTGGCGCCCGCGCGCTGGTGCTGTCAGTGGCGTCTAACTTCAAATACTTCGCAGTGGCGGAGAGGGTGCCCGGAGTGGAGTACGACCAGGTGCGTGGAGGAGCGGGGCCAATGCTCCGGTGCTGGGACTTTGGAGCGGGAGAGCCATAAGCGAGGACTTGGATGCGCGGGAACTTCTGCTCGGGGGCATTGTCGGCTTCGTTCATAAAATGGATTGCGACCATCCCGGAAAGGAGTGAGGCGTTCTGGAGGTCACGGCGGGGCAGTGGACAGACAGCAGCTGTGCAGCGCGCGAACTGCCTGGAGGAAGGCGGGGGGGGGGATAAGACCGTTGTCCGAATCAAGTGGAAGTACAAACCAGATAGAAGTACAAACCAGATAGAAGTACAGAGCCAAAAAGCTGTTCTGCACAGACTGATGGATTTTGAAAATTGGAAAATTAGAGGGCAAAGGAGGACAGACCTGGTCAGGAGGTGGGCCCCAGGTCGTACACACATCCAGAGTTTCAAAGTAGCGCTATGGCCGGATGATATGGTATCTACTTTCTTCCTTTCCCACCAACCGCCAAACGGACAATCCACAACCGACATCCGTGGCCCATCGGCCCCAAGTCACACACCCCACACACCCCACCTACCACCCAGGTCTCCGTGTATGCCTTCGGTGCGGACAAGCGGGTGAAGGTGCTTCCTCACAATCCGGCGATCAGCCGTGCGGAGTCCAACAAGGTGGAATGCATGCATTTCAGGTAGGCGGGAAGCACGGGGCACTCGCGACCGATTTTGCAACCCGGGCGTGCCCCTTTTATCATCTCTTACACACGCATGTGTATGTGCGTCACGCCTCCAGCAGCTAAACTTGCAAAGTACCGCCACCCAGTAACGCATCCGAAGTTTACCCCACCCCACCCCACCCCACCCCACCCCGCATAACCCAAGTGCTGCCCCCGGCCCGAACTATCTGTTATTCTTCCTCAACCATGTCTTTCCTCAAATGTGCTAAACGCAGCGAGAACAGCAAATACTTGTTGGTTCAGTACGGCACGCCGGACTGGAGGTTGACGGTTTGGCGCTGGTACAATGGCAAGGTAGGCGGGAAGCTGGTGGGCTGTGGCCCCTCCATTCAGCGAGTGGTCCCCGCTCTCTTCCCACGTCCCTCACCTCGCCGACGCTCACTTCGTTGGCTTTGCCACTGCGCTGACCCTCCAGATACTTACATTTGCAATTTCGGTGCCATCGGCTGCAGTCCCCTGTTCGATCCCAACCGCAGCCTGCCCCGCCTGGGTCTCCCCACTGCGCCCGTGGAATGGTCCCTATGACCTTGTCCGGTGTTTTCTCAACCTCCTCTCCCCGCAGGTCCTGGCCTCTCACCAGATGGAGTCCCGCCCCGTCCTGTCCGCCCGATTCAGCCCCGTGGACGACCTCCTGCTGGCCGTGCTGACTCCCACCAGTGTGCTCCAGTACCGTATGGACCTGGACAGGGAGGTGCTCACATTACTGCTGGCACCACCGGTGAGGTGGAGGGTCAGGGGTGGAGGGTCAGGGGTGAGGTGCGAGGGCTGACACACACACATGCCATACACACACATACGTTAACGCACCCTACCTTGTTTTCTCTGTTCGTCAGCTGGTCGTACCCGTACCTGCCATGCGCTACCCTGAGCTACCAACAGGGTTGGGACGCCTATCATCTGAGCGCCATGTGCTGGCTTGCCGGCAACATGTTGGCGGTAGTGGGCGCTGGCGGGGAGGTCAACGTATTTCAGGAGGCTACCACGAGAATGACAACGCACGTGGAGCCACTACCGCGCGCAGCCGCGGCGGCGGCGGAAGCAGCCGCTGCTTGGGCGGCGGCGACGCGCGCCGACGCCGACGCCGCGGCGGCCGCGGCGGCCGCAGGCGGCACCGAGCACCTTCTTACCGTCGCGGCGCGCGGCCGCGGTTTCATCGCTGCCGGGACCTCCGGCACGGTGTATTTCTTCGAACCACCCTCAGTAGAGCAGAAGCGCGCCGGCATACGTGATTTGTACGTTCTTGTACGGCGGCTCGCCGTCGATCTGCCGCCGCCGCCGGACCTGGGGGCCAGTAATGGTAGCCGCGTGCACCGGGCCGGCGGCGGCGGCGTCCTTGGCTTGGGTTTGGGTCCCGGCGTTGCTCTGAATCTGCCGCTGCCGCCGAGTATGACACCCTTGCTCAGTGGCTGCAGGCCACTGGTGCGGTTGAGTGTATCAGCGGCGGATGATGAGCTTGTGGCGGTCAGTGTGTACGGGGATGTGGCGGTGGCGAATATGCAGCTGGTTCTGGAGCGGGAGGAGAAGCCCATTGCCGATGTGGTGGGCCCGGAGCTGCTGGTAGGTGTGATGGGCGTCATGGGGCGATGGGGTTGGGAAACGGTGGATTGTGGGGTGGGGTGGGCTTTGAGCGGTGAAGGGGGTTTGGGGGAGGAGCTTGGGAAATTCTAGGGGCTTCACCAGTACGGAGGTCGCGTACGCTTGGGGGCTGACTTTGAAACCCCACGTAACCATGTTCTTTTGCCCCCATCCCGCGATGCACACACACACACACACACACACATATATACGACACACACGCCCCTAATCCGTAAAGCTCAGTTCACGAAAGCACACACTTGTCCTTAGAGGACCTATAGAGGACAACCTAACAACCTTTCCCCCCCTCCCCCTCCCCCCCCCACACACACCCTCATGATACCGCAGGAGGGTGAGCCCTTTGTCCGGCTGCTGGGAGGCTTCCTCACGGGCCGTGTGGTGGGCTTGGCTGCCGCCGCAGCGCAGCCGCTCATCGCCGCCGTCTCTTCGGATGACCGCCAGCTGCGGGTTTGGAACTACGACGCGCGCCGCTGCGTGGTGGCTCTCACGTTGGAGGACGAGCCCCTGGGTCTGGACCTGCACCCGGGGGGCCAGTTGCTGCTGCTGGCGCTTCCAGACAAGGTCAAGATGTTCAGCCTCTTGCTGGTGGGTTTCGGAGCTGGGACCCTGCTTCCTTTTTAATGTATGTGTATATGTATCAGGGTACTTCACCCCGGACGGGGCCCGGAAATTTTTAGAATTTTGGGAAAATGCCCGTAAAAGTGTTGGGTCTGCTCCGGGGATCCCCGGGAATTTCATGACGTGTGAAGTGCTGCTTTCCGGGGGCAGACAAATAGTGCCCCGTGAAGAAAAATGCTCTTTTCCGGGTGTACCCGGAGAAAATTTTCTTAAAGTAAGGCCATGCTCCGGGGATTACTGATGCATGCTTGACAGCTTGACGCTTAGGAAAAGCAAAAAACACATTACACTTTTATTAGCTAAGGATAAATTATAAGCTAATTTGTAAGCAGTTAGAACATTACCCACAGGACTTCTAGCATTGATATTTTGGGTAAAGCTAGCCAAGCAAATTCCTAAGTTTCTCAAGCCAACGAGTGTTAGCTTAAAGCAAGCAAAATACAAAGTATATCTCGGATGGAGAGGAAGAGAATGAAGCAGATTAAGAGAGCTAGGGAAGCTGGTATCTGTGTTAGTTCATAAGCTGCTGATGCCGGGTATTGCCGTGGGTATATGGGTAGCAAAAACCGACAGCTGCCAGGAAAACAATTTAATGTATTTCTTTATTAAGGTATGAAAATTGTCTTTGCTGGAAAAATATTTACCATGTAATAAGCACGAGTTGTGTCCCGAGAAAGTTTTGTGCACGTTCCGGGGCCCCCCGGAACGTTTTAGGGCGTAACTAGGTAGAGTTCCGGGGGCCCTCCCGGAAAAGAATTTTTAGGGCTCCGGGGAACCCCGGAACAAACAGCTGCCCCCTTGAAGAACCCTGATATGTATGTTTATGTTTATGTTTATGCTTATGTTTATGTGTATGTGTATGTGTATGTGTTAAGACTGAGACGCGAATGCAAAGAGGATTGTTTGTCTCTCAGGTGAGATACTCCAAAGCCACAGCCTATTTGGGAAGCGCCGTACACTCTGCCGTATTTGTTCTGGCGCAACCCGTTCCCACGCACCCACCTTACCCGTCCTCTTTCTTCCACATGATCTTTTCTCCCTCCTCTCCCCTTCCCCCCCTCGCTATCCTCCTCTCCCCTCCTCTCCTCGCTCATTAAAGGACGCTCTGGACCTCCACTTCGACGTGGCGATGAAGCGCCCCACCGCCGTGCGCTTCTCAACGGGCGGGGCGCTGTTCGCCTACGTGGGCCGCACCAACGCAGTGCACTTGCACGCCACCTACCACGGACAGCCCCTGCTGGCGACGCTCAAGGCCCACGCCTCCACAGTCACCGATCTGCGCTTCTCCGCGGACGACCGCATGCTGGTCTCAGTAGGTGGAGGCGGCGCAGTGTGAGTATGGAGGGCTGCGGGTTGGGGGAAGACATACACACATACACACATACACACATACACACATACACACATACACACATACACACATGCACACGGGCTGCCAAGGCGATTTCGTTACTACGCCTCGCTGGGGCACCTTTAACCGCCTTCTCCCACTTCTTCCACTATGTATTCGAGGTACCATACACCGCTTCCTTAGATAACGTGCTCGTCGGGGCCGACGACGTGAAGCCCCGTCGAGCTTCTTCCCAGACATCAAGGAAATTCTCCCATGTCCCACCCCATCCCTTTCCCTGTTTTTCCCTCCCCCTTCCCTCCCTTCCCACACACACGTGCATGCGCCGCAGGTATGTGTGGGACTTGAACACTTACAGCCGGGTGATGGACCTGGAGCTGGTGGACAAACAGGCGCTGTACTGCTCAGTGGCGGTTTACAACTCAGAAGCAGGTGGGCATTAGGACGGACTGGCTGGCGGCCGGAATAGGTGGAGACCGATTTGGAAGGTAGCTGGCAGGGGGCCGGGTCGCATTGCCTTTCAAGTCGCGGTTGTGATTTCTACTCCCGTCCTCGGACTGTATGTCCTGGTTCTTCTTCGCTTCGCAGGTGCGGCGGTGGTTCGAGCTTCAGATGGGCGTATGCAGCAGGTGGGTGAAGACGAGCGTCGGCTATGTCTGTGCGTCTGTGCGTCTGTGTGTCTGTGCGTCTGTGTGTCTGTGCGTCTGTGCGTCTGTGCGTCTGTGCGTCTGTGTGTCTGTGTGTCTGTGTGTCTGTGCGTCTGTGTGTCTGTATGTCTGTGCGTCTGTGTGTCTGTGGGTCTGTGGGTCTGTGGATCTGTGTCCGTGGCCACCGCCTCCCCAGCATCGCCATGTACACCCCCACTCCCATGTTGAGCCCCCGACAACCCACCCGCTACAACACAGATCTACAACGGCAAGGTGCAGTACGAGGTTATGTGCCGGGGAGGCCCCACGGCGCCGTCCTGCCTGCTGGGGGCCGATAAGGTAATGGAGGGATGGGGTCCGGGCTATTGAGCTGGGTTCGCTGGGCAAGAGGGAGGGGGAGGGGGAGGAAGCGGCACTGCCATCTAGAGGGGGCCTAAGGTGTAGGCGGCAGCACACACCCATTGATGTAGGGGGCGCCCAACCCCAGCGTGGACTTCTCCGTCTCCATCCCGCAACCCCCTGCTCTTTCTCCCCTCCCCCGCCCCTTCCCCTCCTCCCGCACCCGCCCTCACCCCCAAAGGGCTCATGCCCCACAGTTACCCACAATCCTCCACCACCACTGTTGTTCCGGTTGTTTCAGTACTCTGCATATACATACCCCACCCCATCCCGTCCCTCACACCATGGCTTCGTCCCCTGCCCCTTCGCCTCTCCCTTTTTGACTCCCAGGTGCTTCTTGCCGCGGACGACTGCGGTGGGGTGGTGTCCCACGCCTGGCCCTCGGAGCTGCCCCCCCGGCCCGGCTTCGCCTCCCTGGTGCCTCCTCCGCACCCTTACCCGCTGCACTCCGCTCTGGGTGGTGGCATCACGCGCATGGTGCTGGTGCCCTCCAGGGGCCTGCTGTTCACCGCGAAGTGCGTGGCGGGCAGTTTCCTTCGGGGCTCCAATAACGATGGCGGTGTGACCGATAGGAAACTGGGGCTCCAAAAGAAGAGGTCCCTACTCCGGCAGGTTCTCGCCGGCCAAGAGGAGTCTGGACTCCGGAGCCGGATACAACACCGTGGCGTGTCATAACATAACACCGCATAGGCAGTTGGGAAAAGAGAGGGAGAAGGAAACGGATCGGTTCAGGGACGGGAGGTGGCGGGCGGAAGGGTACGGGGCTGCCCGGCGAAGGGGCCACCGGAGGAGGCAGCGGGCGTTTACGTGTTGAATGCACCGCGCAACGCACAGACGCACAGACGCACAGACGCATGGACGCGGTGGTGGTGGTAGTGCTGTTACTCTAAAACTCGACCCTTCCCTTCCCGTGCCAGGAGACCTTCCACTCCTTATATCACGTTGCCCATCCACGTCCCCCTCCCCCTTCCCCCCCCTTTTCCCCCCCCTTTTCCCCCCCCTTTTCCCCGGCTGAGGATCTCGGATTCATCCCATCTGTCAGCGAATGTTTAATCCCCCGCCCGTCCCCCGCCCTCCGATCCCCTTCCCCTCACTACCCTCCTTCGCCGGACAGCGGTGATGGCACCATCCTGATGAGCACCGTCGCACTCGTCCTGGATGGCATCCTCCTGGAGTCAACATTCGGCGTGTACCCGCGGGGCCGCCTCTCATCCACAGTCTCCAAAATTGGCTCCGCCGCCTCGCAGCGCCTGCTGGCAGGCAGCGCTGGTGCAGTCGCCGGCTCGACGTCCATTTCGGCGGCCAATCCGACGGCGGCCGCAGCCGCAGCGGCGGCCACCTCCAGCGCCGGCGGCGGCGCAGCGACGCCGTCCTCAATGCCATACTACATCACCATCCCCGAGGAGCGGCTTCTGGCTGTGCGGGAGAAGGCGATTGAGGTGGCCCAGCTGGTAGGACACGCCAAGAACGACGCCGAATATCAGGTGTGTGTGGGGTGGGTGGTTGGGGGGGAGGGTGTGTGAAAACAACCGGCCCACAGTAACCCACGGGCGCTTACTATGGCCCGCAGCTGTCCTCCACCCCACCCCGACGGGTGGAAGGGCGAGGATGGGGACAGCGATGCAGCCGTGAATGAGTGAGAGTGCCAGTGGGACGAGCGATCGTGGCTCCATTCGTACAACCAGGCTTACCGATATGTCCTGCTTTCCAACAACGCTGTCTTGGCACCGTCCGTCACAGCGTGCGTTCGTGCGTGCGTGGGTGTATGTGTGTATAGGGTATGTATCCTCGTTATATCGAGCGATTCCCCTCCTCTTTACCCCTTCCCACCCCCCGGTGTGTCCCTCGTCCGCAGGCTTTCCGCGCCGCGCAGGTCCTCCGGGACACGATCACCAAGCTGGAGGGGGACCTGGAGGCCGCCAAGACATCACTGGCAGAGAGGGACGCAACCATCGCAAAATTGCAGGTCTGGTCTGGAAGTGTCGTACTTCGCCTAAATGCCATGCTTTGCCGTACAAGCACCCCTGCCAGCTGGCATGCTGGCGGCTATCGTGTGTTTTACCAAATCCACAACGTAACGCCCGGGGGGAGAGGGGGCCAGTCAACGCTACTGCGCGGTCAACCCCTCTGAAGTCCCCCTCCAATTTCTCTGCATTACAGCCTCGCTCCCGTGGGAACACGCAAACCGAGCATACACACACGCATGTACTCCTTTCCCTGCAATCCCTTTTTCCCCACCCCCTCTCCCTCCTCTTCCACTGATGCAGGAATCCGGTCGGCTGCATGAGCGGCAGGTGGTAAAGGTAGGTTGATAGCTGACCTCCTTGCCTCCTCACACACACCACCTTCCCATGTGTCGACGCCGTGTACGAGCGAAGTTAGGGGAAAGGTACGAGTCCTCACTCCGTTCCCATTGTCGTACCACATCCCGCGATACGTCTCTCCATACAACCACCACGACCGTCCGGCGTGTGTGTTTTCGCGTTGCTTATCCCCGCCCGTCATGTCCTGGTTCCTCCACTCCCGAACCGGTGCCGCCTTCAGGAGCTGGAGGGAGCACATATGAGCGCTGCGGAGGAGCTGGAGGCGCTGTACGAGAAGCGCTTGCAGGTATATCGTACACCACGCGTTGGCGACACGTGCTAGCTAGACCGCAAGGGAGATGTGTGTGCGTGTGTATGTGTGTGTATGTGTAGGCGGAGGGAGGAGGGAGGCGGGGTAAAGTGCTCTCCGTCGGGTAAAGGGACACAAAGAGCGGAATTTCCCTGGCTCGGGGAACGGTGGTACGGGAGGAGGGGTGGGGGGATGGAGGGGTGGAGGGGTAAGCGGGGCGGAGGCTCTCGTGACAGCTTTCCCCCCCTGCAGGGCAGAACGGGGCATCCCTGGGGAGAAGGGCAGCCGACGTGCCTGTCAGGAGGAAATCAGGAGGACGCGTCCTCTCCTTGCAAAGTCACCCGGGCTCGTTGCGGGAGCTCCTGCTCATGCGTCAATTCCGTACATCGTACTGACCCATGGGTCCCACACAGGTAGAAATGGAGCGGGTCAAGGTGATGGCGGCAGCTCGGGACGATATACGGTACAAAGGGGAGGAGGAGGTCAAACGACTCAAGGCATCGCATGCGAAGGAGATGCAGGTACGGCGGCGCAACATACGGCATTCTCCGACGTGTCCGATGCAGCATACGAAAGGCCATTCTTCGTCGGCAAGCATACCAATATAAATATATTATATATGTATGTGTGTGTGTGTGCGCGCGCGCCCTAAACGGGCCCTATACTGGTAAATGTTTTCGTCTTATTGGGGTTAGAATCCCCGCGTGCCGCCTCCCCTTCCTATACCCTCCTGTACCCCCACCGCTGTACTGCAGGATCTCCGGAACTACTATCAGGCCCAACTGGCCTCCCTTGAGTCCAAAGTGGCTGAGGCTTCGGGAGAGCGGGCGGAGCAGGACCGCTTCTTTAACGAATACGTGAAGCAGGTGGGGGGGCGTGAAGGGGAAGGGCGCGGACGAGGGGAGGAGGGGGGGAGAGGGGACAATCAAAACACTTGGGGAGGGACCTTCGACAAAGCTAAGTATTTTCTGGAAGTAGTGCACGTACGGCATCTTAATACTATTCCTGGCAGACCACCGACGAAAGCGGTATAGAGGCCGTCCTGTTGCTTCACAGGAGAGGCAGGGATTCTCCGACCTGGCTAGTGGTTAGTGGTTGTGGTTAGTGGTTAGTGGTTAGTAGTGGGCCCCTATGTATCCGGTCAAAAGGCTTACCACCGACCGACCCCGTAACACCCAGACATAACAACCGTTATCTTCGAATCCCGACGGAGGTGCGACCTCTTCGCTTCCTCCTTGTGCCCGCCTGCCTGCCTCACTCGCAGGCGGAGGAGGACTTCGAGGACCACAGCGACCGAATCAACAAGAAGTTCCACGTGCTGACGGAGGCGGCGGAGGTGCGCGAGCAGCGCCTCAAAGCGGACAACAACATCCTCAAACGAACCAACCTGAGGCTCAAGGGTGGGTGAGAACTCCAGGGGGGATTGGACTTCAGGCCCTGGAGCTCTCCTTGAAGCTCTTAAAAAATATAAACAATATTATTATGCAGATTTAAGAAGATATAATTTAAACGTGTGAAATGTATATTGTAATTATAATAATATCAGAGTGGAAAACAAAAAACGCCCCGGTGTGTGTGAGGGTGTGTGTGTGTGAGGGGGTCCGCGGGTACCGATCGGCTGGCGGCCAGTGAAGGGACGGACGAAGGTGCGCCCTCCGTCATGCGTCCAAGCACACTGGCGGTATGCGACCTTGTCGGGGTGTGTGTGTGTGTGTGTGTGTGGTCCACTGGGCACCGCCCCCTGGCAGCGCCGCAGCGTCGTGAAGCGCCTCTCTCGTCGTCGCCGTCCGCGATGTCTCCGTCGTCCTTCTCCGCCCCGAGCCTCCCTTACGAGCTTCCAGCGGTTCCACGTCTTATGTGCTTATTCATCTTCCCCCCTCTCTGACCCCTCTCTTCCCCTGCTGCATGTCCACACCTCCCAACGCCCGCCCTCTCCTCACCCCGAGCAGCGGACAAGACCATTGACATGAAGCGTATGGATAAGCTCGCGACGGATAACGCGTCCTTGCGCGAACAGACAGAGGACCTGCGGCTCACCATCGACAAGCTGAAGAGGGAGCTCGAAGAGCGGGACGCGGTCAACGCCGACAATTACGTCACCGTACAACAACTGCGCCGCAAGGTGCAGGAGCTGGAGAAGCATAAATATGTGCTATCGTACAAGGTGTGTACGGAACTGACCAGAGCAAGGACTGGCTCTAGCACGAGGCCTCCGTGTACTTGGCGGCGGTACGAATGATGCTCGTATATACACAGATGTGTATACACACAAACACAGAGACCCCTCCTCCCCACCCACCACCTGCCTCCTGTCCGCCGAGCGCCCCGCTCTCCCTAACGAAGCCGTGTCACACGTCTTTGACTCCACACCCCGATGACCTCCACACCCCTACTCCAACACACACACACACACACACACGCGCGCGCGCGTATCCTCCGTCCCCCCTGTTCCGTAAGCCCGCACTCACCTGAACCCCAAAACATCACTCTGCGGCAGGCCGGTTCGCAAACCCAAACCGACCCCCCAAGAGAGACCTGCCGACCCCTAGCCCCCCCCCATCGCGCCCCCAAATACCCAGGCGGAGACGTACTCCAAGAACTTGGAGCCCCAGCGGGAGGAGATCGCCCGGCTTCAGGACGCGCTGGAGGGTCACGGCAAGGAGCTGCTGACGCAGGCCAACCGCACGCAGGTGCTCAGTCGGCACGTCGCGGAGAAGGACGCCGCACTGCGCACCGCGAAGGCGAGTTTGGCCGCGTTCAAACGCCGCTGCGAGCATCAGGACGCCGCAATCACCTGCTTCGCACAGGAGCTGTACGCCGCCATGCAGATGCCGGATGATCGATCCGTACATGGTAAGTCGACGCGGCAGAAGGCGCTGGACGACTTGGTGCGGAAGTACTGCCTGGGTGACCCACGGGTCAGTGCGAACCGCAACGCGGCGAGTGAAGCCATCGCGGCGGCGGCGGCGGCGGAGACGCGCGTCGTCTTGTTGCAGTGGCGGCTGGATCAGGAAACGAGGACCCAACGGGCGACTCAACGAATAACCATGAACCAAAACAGTCAACTGTTACGGGAGCTACAGGTGGGTTTGGGCGGAGTGTCTGTGTATTGTGTTGGCTGCGGTAGGTAAACATTTCCAGGGTGGTGCAGCTCGGGGCTGGATTGCTTCTACTCGAACACGTAATGTGGCGTTTTCTTTCGGGTCCTCCTAGCCCACGTGAAACAAACATTGGACTGGCACTGTAACAAAGCTTCGCAAATACGTTGTGACACACACACGCACACACGCACACACGCACACACACACACATACACACACACACGCACCGGCTTTCCGTGCCTCTGTTATTGAAACCGCATCGTTTGCTTTTGCCCTCCGCCGTCCGGCTTTCCCCGTCCTGCGCTCGATCCAACACAGGTCGCCCAGCAGGATAACATGGCGCTTCGAGACCGAGTGGATGCAGCCTTTGTGGCCCTCAGGGAGCTCCAACATCGCTACGCCATGCTAGAGCGCCGCGCCGGGCTCAAATCCGCTCGGACCGGAGATGAGGACCTGGCAGACGAAGGCATTGGCGGCGGCGCAGGCGACGGCGGCGGAGAGGAGGGCGATTCGGAGGGCGGCGGTGGTGGAATTGTCAGCATGTCAGGCCGCGTGCCGCCGTCACGGCCCGTGTCGGGTGCAGGCCCGTCGTCAGCCGGGCCGTCGTCACCCAGCGGTGGCGCTGCCACGGGCCGCCGTACACCGACGTCCGTGGCCGCCGCCAATGGCGTTCATCGGCACTCGCATGCCCACACGCGACCAGGAACTGCTGGCGGCCGCCGGCCGCCATCGGCGGGATTTGGGCTGTACCGCAACGGCGGTCCCGCCGGCGGCGGCGTCACCGGCGTCGCCCGCGGCGCTCCGTTGCGGGCGTTTGCTGAGCTCCTCGTGACGGAGCGTCAGCGCATGCAGACCCTGGCGGTGCAGCTGGAGAGCGGCGCTGCCGCGGTAGAGCAGCAGCAGCGGGCGCTCCTAGGGCTCCGAGACCAGCTAGCGGCTGAGGCGGCCGTCGCCGACGGCGACGGTGACGGCGAGGACGAGGACGGCGCTGGCGGGTATGGCGGTGCTGACGAGCTTGACCCTGAACTGGGGGACGATGAGGGCGGTGACGGGTTGGGTTTGCTGCCGAGCTTTGGCGGGTATTCGCTGCTGGCTGATGGCGCGAATGAAGGTGGAAAGCGGAGCACCTTCAACGACGGCGGCGGCGGTGGGGGCGCGGCTGGGAGCACGGCGGCCACGGGCGGCAGTAGCAGCCTTGAGGAGGCCGCTGATGCAGGGGGACCAGGGAGAGAGTGGGATCGTGGCCGGCAGCAGCAGCATCAGCAGCAGCAACAGTCGGGGACCAGTAGGCGGGTGGCGATAGCCAGCACCGGCAGCAGCGGCGGCGGCGGCGGCGGCGGCGGCCTGGCGACATACCACGCACCGGGGGTTCGGGGACTGAACCTGGGGGCCTCCGTTGGCGGCGCCAGCAGCAGTGGTGGGGCGGCACAGAGCAGGTATGCGTGTCTGGGTCTGCGCCGGTGGATGGTCTGAAGCTGACACCGGTGTCCGTCTTACTCCGTCCGGAACTTAAACAAGCAACATAGCTGAACCAAACACCATGTGTGTGTATGTGTGTTTGTGCGTGTGTCTTAGGGATTTATATGCAGGCGGGTGATTTGGATGAATGGCATCAATTCGTACGGCGGCACCTTTAAACGCGGGTGGCATTGGTCCGTTCGGTGCAATCCCTCAGCTCTGCTCTTGTGCTTCAGGCATCTCGTGCTCTGGGTCGTGATTGGGTGCTAAAACCCTAACTAAACCTGGCCACCTAAATAGAGGATGAACGTACTAAAACGCAACCAAACGCTTCCTTTCCTTTTTTCCCTTCTTTCTTCTCCTGCGCAGACTCGTCCCGGGCAGCACCAGCAGTGGTCGGCCTCTCACAGCCTCCCTTGACTCCTCCTCCCGCCGCTCCACCGCCTCGCCCTCTGCCCTCGCCCGCCCCCGCCCGGGATCCAGCGGGCAGCGCGTCGCCGCACTGAGGAGCAGCGCCGGGTCGCCCGTGAATGCCGTCGCCGCTGCCGTGGCGGCGCCAACGCCAGCGTTATCGGCTGGTGGCGCCGTCCGCCCCAACTCCCCCACCAGCCGTGGGCGGCCGACCTCTGCAGGTGGTGTGGGCCTTCGAGCGTTCACGGATGACAAGGTTGACCGCTTCCGGCCTCCTCAGTCATGCACTCAGAAGGACCTGCCCTTTTGACGCAGACGGTGGTTGGCAGTGCGGTGAGGGGGACGGGGAGGAGCGGGTCCCTTTCGTCTGTCGATGAGGTGTAGGCAGCTGATGGTGGGTGGCTGAGACAGGATGCAGGGTGCTGTGTGATGCAGTGCACGTGCCTCCTTCCGTGTGAAGCAACTCAACGGCAACTCCACAGGCTGCACGTATGGTGCGTGTTCGGGTGGTGATGGTGGGTATGTATGTATGTATGTTGATGGAGGCGAACCCGAGCCAGTTGTTAAGATGGAAGATGTCCCAGGGGCCCACGGCATGGGGAGGGGGGAGGGGGAAAACGGGGGAAAAAGGGGAGGAAGGGGGGGATGGCGACAATTGCGGGGGGGAAATGAGGACCTCGCAAAGTCACCTCCACGAAGGAATACGGTTAAGTACGGACCCGGGTGCGAGGTACAGGAAGCCGGACGAGCACCGTGGGGGCATCATCTGTGCATCATCACACTTGTACGAGTGACAGCAGCGCATAACAGAACGGATGAGACGGGCGGTGTGTTGGGTTTTAGGGGATTCGATAGACGAGAGCGGAACAAAAAACGAGAGGGTGACGGGTCTTGAAAGGGGGAGGGGGATGTCAAAATACACACAACAACTCGAACATACTCTTCTGACACAACTCGAACGGTGTTTCTTTGGTGACGTGCATCCCGACAACCAAACCTTTGGTTTTTATCTTTGTGTGAATGCGTCCTTCTTCTTCGGGGGACGAGGCGTGCGTGCACCAGGGCTCGAGCAGGGAATGGGAGTGCTGAGGTCTTGGCCGTCGCACGATGGGTGCCGTGGATGCGAAGTGCTGCGCAATGAACGACGTTAGGCTCGGGTCAGCCCTGGACTGTGCGTCTGAGCACTTGGGGCCCTTCATTCGCCGCATCCCTCTTTTAAGCTATCGTAATGTTCTATGATGGGGGGAGAGGTGGGATGTGAAGTGCCGCGCGAGTGCATGGTTTTGGAGACGACATATAAGGTTTTGACCTCGCCTTGCGTGGGGGTATACGTTCGATGTGGTCTTGCCTAAAAAGGAACGTCGCCGCACGTGCGCTCTGTGAATGGTAAAGCGTCATCCTACATGTGGGGAAGGGGGGAGAGAAAGGAACTGCCCCCTCCTGTGTATGATTAGCCGCTATATCAAGATACCTTTTACGTCCTTTGCAAATTCTGCAGTGTCTTGGGAGCCCTGATGGTGGCGGTGGCGGTGGTGATGGTGGTTGCATCTTGGATGTGGGATTTGTTGATACTTTTGGATGCCAAGGCATCGTACTGACACCAGGCGTGCATTCCGACATCGACACCGTACATTACCGCACGCAACTTATATATATTTGCTCACCATTCATCTGACCTTGCATGCCATGACGTTTTTGTTGTTGTTTTGCGATGTGCCCTACCGCTCTCTCACGCACGGCAACGTGCAACGGCGCGTGCTAAAATGGACTGCTGTCTGTCAAATGAAAAGCCCGAAGACGAAATCATTACATGTGTGCCGCGAGAAATACCTGAAAGCGATGCAGCACTCGCAAAAGTGGTGGAATGAATGCCACCGTGTAATGCCACATGACCGACAATCCCATTCTTTTTGGTTGACAGTTTCGCAGCTTCCGACATGAAGGCAAAAGAAAGCTGCCTGAGAACAAAACACGTCTGGGGACCAAAACGGCATATAACATAGTTGAAAATGTGGCCACACTCAGACACGGGGGCACTGCCGTGCGCTGGGTTAAGGTAAAAGGCGCTTGTCCCCTTCTTTATTCCTCTCTTCACTTCACAAGACGTGCAGGCCGTACGAATCATATCCCGTAATTTCTCCAGTACAAGTACATCCTCTACGGGACATGAACCATACAGCGCGTTCAGCAGGCACGTCTACACCGGCGCCACCCTACGGGCTATCCCGGACTGGTGCGTGCGAGCACACAGCCGTTCAGGCTCCCTCACGATGACTCCCTTTATTACCGGTGCCCGCACTGCCCGGCCAAGAACTCCTGGCAAGCAATAACTACATATTTAGGCTCTCTTTACTTCCATCAGGTTTAGGGCAACACTACCAGACAACATGGCCAGAGCACACACACATACACACACGCTCTTTTAACGCCTTGCGCAGCGCCCTCCCCCTTCCCCTCCCCAGCCCCGTTCGCGTCCATGCATTTCAGACAACTTAGCAGCTTCAAGCACACGGCGAAGTGGGCGCACCGCCCTCCGCCGGAGGGCTCCTCCCGCCGGTGCCCGCGGCGGCGCAGCTCTGAACAACCGCATACATACACACACACATAAATGGCAAATACAAAACACTGACGGCTCTTCTCTCAAGCCCGGGCTCACCTCCAGCCACTAAATTCAAATTGCATCCGCTGCAATCCGCAAATCAACCAGTCCAACAAGGTGTGAGCAGCAACAACCCACCCGCCCCAGGCCAGCTGTCCCAAGGCCTCGTTCTCCAACGTACGGTGTGCTGTTCCCCCATGCAGAGACATGGCCGCCTATGACACGCCACCTTAAACAGGTGATGGCCCTCTTCCAGCCATTCCCTCCGCCTTCCCTCCATCCTTTCTTCTTCCAAACAGGATAGTGACCTCACGCATTAGTAGCAGTGCCAACACGCACTACCTTTCTTCAGCACCGAGAGATGCGATCGCCCTTAATCGAACTCAAGCCCATGCTCCCTGGCCACGCGCTGAGCCAGATGCCCCTCCAGCTGCGCGCCCGCATCTCGCAACTGGCGCCGCAACAAGGTGACCTCACGCTGCATCATCAAGTTCTGACTGCGAGTAAGGCCCAGCTCGCCCTCCGCCGCCTCCAGCCGGGCCTGCAGTAACACCATTGGCAGTAACAACACCAGCATCTGTTAATCGAGACGCCGATTCAGTCGTAGCCGATCAAATTTTTTGACTTTAGCTATAGCTTAATCGCACGACGGAAGGAGCTTGGAGAGAGAACACAAATCCAAAAGCACCCTTCCCGACACAACCCAAGAAGACCGGAAGGGAGCCAGGTGGCCCCGTGCTGAGGAATGCAGCGCACTGCACCGCGCCGTCTTGATAACTCATGTGCGTTTTGCGTTCCTTCCGATCCTCATGCTAAAAGACTGCAGTGCCGGACGTCGTCCTCCCAACTCACCTGCATGTCTTGCAGCTGTGAAACGGCCTGTTGTAATTGGGCCTTATGCGCCCGCAGTTCCGTTTCCGTAACCGCCAGGTCGCATCTACGGCGGAGGAGGATAAACGCAAACACACACATACACACACATACGCACGCGCCCGGTGTGGGAACGGTGTGGGTAAGGAGGGGGGGAAAAGGGGGAATCGCTTCGCAGCCACCCGGGTGCCAACATGCAACAAATCAACTCCATCACCACCACTGATAGCTACCAGTCCACACACGGGGGTCTCCGGGTCTTCGGCCCCCACGAAGAGATGGTGGTGATGGCTTGAGTGACCGCACCGGAGTGGAGCGATGCCGGAGCTGCTTGCGAAACACAGCATGACACGACTGAGCATTTGAATAAAATAATTCCTGGCATCCCAAGATTGGCACCCTGTTCCACAGCGCACGATGGCCCGTGTGTCCCTTTCTGATTCCCATCCGCCACCCAGACCGCGGCGATGGCGTGGCAGCTTGCACTAAATCCACGTCGGGAACAGGCCAAGGAGGTTCAGTGGTCGGGAGAGAGAGGCACTTCTCCCGTGAGGGTCGATGCTGCTGCTATTTGTTGAGCGTCTCCCCCTTCCCCTCAGGCACGATACGACTCACGCAGTCCGCGCCATCCGTTCCGAGGCGTCCCTGCAGCGATGCCCCGCGGTCAAGAGCTCCTCCTGAGCTGACTTGAGCCGCTTTCGGAGCTCCGAGAGTTCTTCACTTTGCTCCTGGGGAGCGTGAGGACCAGAGACCATCCGGATCTATGTGTGTGTATGTTTGTGTGGAGCTGGAGGTCATACAGTATGTCACAGCACAGCACAGCACACGCAGCAGGTCTCTGTGTCCGTATGCATTATGCAACAGTCCGTACATCATATGATGCCAGGGCGGTACACCTCTCCGCTGGATCGTGCACAATCGTGCACACCTGCGAGAAGCGCTGCTTCGCCACGTGCTCCTTGAGCTGTCTCAACTGCACCTCCTTGGCAGCCAACTCCGCACGTGCAGCCTCCAGCTGCTCTTCGACTACGGTGTAAGAAATGTCGCGCGCAAAATGACGATTTAAATCGCCAGTTGTCAGTCACATCGCGAAAGAGAAACGAGTCGAGCGAAAACAGGGAAGAGAAACCAGGTTCCCAGCCCCGATCGGCACGGAACTGCAGTACTTCTGAGTTTTAAACTTAGGAATTTGGGACATTGGACTTGCTTGGCCTCAGCATAACTCGTCGCGGGTTGGGTCAGGCGCTAAGATGGTTGAGGGAGGTGACAACTGACAATGTTCATGTCGCACAGCAGTTTGTCACCTGGGGGTTGCTTGGGAATTTGGGGAGCTTGGGGTGCTTTAGGCCGAGAGCATCGATAGAGCTTCAGGCCAAGGACGGCTGCACACGTGACCCCCGCATGGACAAGGTGCAGCAAAGCGGCCCCATCGCTGCTGTCGAAGAGTTTTATCCTGCCTGCATCGTAATACGGCGACACAAGGTGTGAGCTCCTCTGCCCCTCGCGCCTCGTACCATTCATAATCATGACAATTACTATCGGACCTTCGGATGAGTTGTCGCTAGATGGAGACACCATGTTGGCCTGCCGTGGAAGGACGGTTACGCCGGGCATCGCGACTGCTTGGAAAAAACGTTCCTAAGTTTAATGTTATATGCACCAGTCAGAAGTGTCCTTCAGCTAATGTCTTGAATAGTGTGGAAGGCCAAGGTGGCCTTCCTCCAGCCAGTTGACGGAAAAGGAATTTTCACAGAGGTGGCCAGTTTATCTTCCAGAATTGTGAAATATAATGGTACGTTAAATCTATTGCTTAACAGTATTATAATTGTGTTGAACACATTCCCTTTGTCCCTCCTATCGCGTTTCCGTTCGTTTTCCGGTCGTTATGCCTAGTCAGCCCGAATCTATTGGAATGCAATTTGTCCTGCCAAAGCAGAAACCCTCTCCTTATCCTTCTACATAGTTCATCTGTCTTTGAATAATATGCTTAACCTTGAAGTGTAGGTTCCATTTGTTTAGGGTCCTGGGCTCTCCCTCCTTGGGGAGAGGGCGAGAGAGGGTGTGAGGTGAAGGCACCATGTGCATGGCAGGCAGGAATTTGCCTCTACATCTCTTTAGGTCCTGGGTGGGAATGCATCCTGGTCATCACCGACCTCGTGCAACTTGCATATTGCACGTATGCCTATCGCAGGGAGGCTTACTCCTGCCGGCAGCATCCCATGCTGCAGCTGCTGAGCTCACACTACCGCATTCAAACAGTACTCGGGCTCCATGTCCCAGTTGCCCCTTCATTGGCACGGGCTGGTGGCGCATGGTTGGGCCGGGTTCTGGGTGGGGGGTCCAGGAGTTGAGAAGTCTCTCCTGTTGAGTCATGGCAGAGATGTGTATTGGTCATGCTAGTGGGGTCCTCATTGAAACGAAGCGGCGCACTTCACTGCTTGGACCTTGTGGGCCTGGCCCCCAGCAGGAGGAGGGCAGGGAGCCTGAAAAGGATCTCACCCCAGATATTCGTGTAGAGATATTTCTATCGCTTTGCAGTTGCATGTAGTGACGTAACAGCTTCCCCTCCAGGTGCCGGAAGGGCCGCATGCGGACGGTTTCACTTCTTGCCAAACTCATCGCTTTGCTTCAGCACTGAATCGCCGTTTTGACCATTGCTTCATCAGGCAACACCACACAACTTTGTGCGTTTCTCAGGTGCGATTAGCAGGATCGAATGATGTCCTGCTGTATACATACACACATACAAATGTATATATATGTATACACATCACGCATGCTTCTGCCGTTACTGCCCGGATGACTATGCACCACGCACCACGCACCGCGCGGCTTGGCACGTCTCTCCAAACCGCATTCGAACAATAAGAACCGACAAGAAAGCATGTACATGGAATACGACGCCACGAAAAGGACTACAGATACCAAAACGCCCTCGGGCTCTTCACGAATTGCCCAAAAAGCAGCAGCAAACCATCTCAGGACCGCCCCGGGGACTTGCTCTGGGTGATGGTGATCCTGGTGGCTAATTCAACGTCAGCCACAGAGTATGCCAACATCGCAGATGGTTAACCCCCCCTGGACACTTCTTACGCACGCCCGCACGCCAGCACGCCCCATCACGATCCGTGCGCACCTGCACTAAAACATCGCTAGAGAGTTGCAAGCACCTCCACTGCTGCCTGACAGTCGTACCGGCCGTGGCGGTGGACTTCAGGGTGCGCTCGCTCCTTCTGTCCCATGCACTCGTACGGAATAAAGCATGCTGCTGCGCCGTGTGGCTGATTCCCCACCCCATATATGGCCAGCACGATAACCGTGAGGTGCTCACAACCTAGCAAGGCGGGGAAGACCACCTCTCTTTCCCGTCAGCCGGGTGCATATCCTTTTAATACCTTTTATCACCACCTGACACAAGCTCAAAAACACAACAGGAATTCAAAACCTTTTTCCGTGCGTGTGTGTGTGTGCGTGCCTGACATTGCCTAACTAATCCATGTACAAATAGAAAATATCAACCACCGCCAAAAAATACCAACCACCAACCAATGACCAACCAGTTAACAACTGAACCTAGCTGGGCCCATCCATCATCAAATTAATCAATACCCGCGTGTCGTTCGCTTCCTTACCGCAGCCAGTTGCGGGCTAAGATACAGGCCCCCTGGTGGGTCACGGCCCCGTGGTGAGGACACGAGCTGCGTGTCCTGTAAAGGCACTGTACGTCCTGCTCGTTCGATGTATGCTGAACACCCAGCACCCGGAACCCGGCAAATGGCTACGCCTGCCCTCCCTCGAGCCGACAGCGCCGCTTTGCAGTGAGTGGAAACACGACGATGACGATGACGACGGCGTGCGGCATCCATAGTTCCACGCGGGCAGGTCGGAGAACACCCTCACCAATGATATGCGCCCAATTACACCACCTTTTTGCGCGAAGTCGACGTCGCAGCATACTCCTCCATGCCCCCATGCCCGCTGCGCAGCGCCGTGGACAGCGTCGCCCCATTGCCTGCTTCCCCCCCCGCCGTGGCAGCGGCAACGACGGCGGCAGTGTCAGTGGCGTGACGCTCGCACGCTATTCGCATATAGACATTGCAGGCGATCGTCGTGGTCAGCGCCAAAGCCTCAATGCGCGCCGCAAGTAGTACGGCAACTAGAGGCGCCCGAGTAGCCCCTAGGACGAGCATCATGGCCGCGTTGGCCGGCAGCTTGATGGCGGCAAGAATGGCCGCGGAGCGGATCGATATCTGCCGGAAGGGCACAAAAGGAAAGGCAGAAGTAGAAGGTACGCGCAAATTGGAGCCGCGTGTGCGGAAGCAGCTCACCCACGTCCCAACCAGCGGCAACCGCAGGCGGGGCCAGAGCTGCGCCAACAGTCCCCTACCGGTAGCATGCGGTGGCGACATGTAGGCCATCAACCCACCCACCCCCGCCGCCCACACACGTCGTCCGGTAAGTGCGCAGCCCCTAAATGATCTCACGGCCACGTCCCTTTGTTTTCCCAATTAGACTACGGCTCAAGCAGACACGCGAAACCCACACCCTGACCCCTCCCTGTTCCCCGCCTCCCTCTCCGCCTCCCGATCCTACTCAGCACTTACCAGACATGACCCAGGAAGCACAAGGCCCTCCAGCAGCAGCGCCCCGGCGCCCGTGGTGTAAGTAACCATTCCAAGCGGGGCGGAGAAACCCAGAACCACCAGGATCTTGGCGCCCGTGTGGCCCAAGTAACGAGGAATTTGGACGGCGCGTGCCAGTCGTACCCAGCTGCGGTACGGTAGTACGAGCCACGCCAGCGTCATCAGGGCGCTGATGCCGCATCCCATCACACAAACGATCGTGGTGGGGCCCATGGGCTGGAGGCCGGACCAGCCGGCTCGGATCAGCATGCACAGCAGCGCCAGGCACTCGACCACCTGGCTGTGAAAGATACAGATGGTCACCCGGGGGTTGACGGGGGGGTTGACGGGGGGGTTGACGCGGGGGAGAGAGTGCGTGTCTACGTTGAAAACGAACGTGCGTGTGTGTATGTGCGAGGAATGTGGGCCGTTATGATGGAGGTGAGGAAAAAGAAAAGAGAGAGAGAGAGAGAGAGAGAGAGAGAGAGAGAGAGAGAGAGAGAGAGAGAGAGAGAGAGAGACATACACACACACACACACGTGCGCGCGCATAGACGACGACTAAAGCACCTTCTCATGCGATGACGATCTTTTGTTCGCTAAAGGTCACTTTGCGCAATAGGCGGCGCTGTCCCAGAGCCTTATAAAGGCCCCATGATGCCCACGACCGTGGACCAGACACATTGACCATTCTGGCTCACTCCGTCTACCTTCCTTCCTTCCCGTCCCCTGCCCCTCCCCACTCACACAGTTTGTCCCTGCGCCGCGCACCAGGCTCCCATGAACGTATTGTAAGCCGCTGCGCTTGATCGCGTGGTCGCCTGCAAACCCAGCACCTGCAACAGCGCCGATGCCAACAACGAAAACTGCCAACCGCCATCAGCCATACCTCTACAACCGCCCCGTACCTCACTCTGCCCTCCAAAACCCGGGCTATGGCAACTGGTGCCGAACTCGCCACCCCCTCTAACCATCCCCGCCGCCGGGCCTGACGTCTTGTTCGTTAACCGAGGTTCCTCGTCCAAGTCTGGCTGCTCCTCCTGCTGCGGCGGCTCCTGCTTCTCCCTAGGCTGTTGCTGTGACAGCTGCTGCGGCGGCGAGAGCAGCGGTAGCGGCGGCCTGATCCTCGTTCGGATGCCCGCCGCCGTCGCCGCCAGCCCCACGGACTCCATAAATTCAATCAGATGGGGACCTAGGACCGCCGGCAGCGCAGCATCCAATCCTACTTCCGCGCCTCCCTGAGACTCCTTCTCAGCCATGGCAGCTGAACCCGCAGCAGTAGCCGTGATAGTGGCAGGAACAGTGGCGGCGGCGGCCGCGGGAGCAGCGTCACCGGCACCGAAACCATCGGCGGCAGCGGCAGCCGCCATCCAAGTGCCCAAATCGTACAACAGCCCGTCCAGCTCGCGGTCCTTGCCACCGGGCCAGCTGCTTGCAAGGCCATTGAGCTCCTCCGCGATGGCCACGTCATCGGTTACCAAAACAGGCACCAGGTCGATGCCTTCAGAGAGGATAGAGCCGCCGCTCAGCTGCGGCATGACGTCACTGGCGGCGCGGGGGTCCATATCGGCGAAGCCTGGCGGCGGCGGGACGCTGGTGGCGCCGTCATGCCGCCGGCGGACCTCCACCTGCAGGATACGAGTGATGAGCGCACCCAGGAGGAAGGTGTCCCAGGGACCGGGAGAAGCTCAGGATCGTGTCATCTAGGAGCGCCAAGGATGCGGGTTTTGTGTCCCACACGCACGGGTGGTGGTTGCCGGTTGGATTATACCGTTCTCTCCGAATGGTTACTAACAACAGTTAACGGAGTCCAACAGAACCTGCCCTGCGTTTAGAGAGCTAACCGACGTTGACTCCTTACGGCGGGGGAATGTTCAACCAGCATCAGTAGCAGTAGCAGCAACAATAGCAGTAGCAGTAGCAGTAGCAGCAACAATAGCAGTAGCAGCAACATCAGTGGCGGCAGTGTCCGCTTCAGTCTCCATCAAACAATCCAAAGCATTTCGGACGCAGTGGCATATGTGACACTTACCTACTGACCTACTGACCTACCCGCACAACAAGGAGCCCTGCCATCTGACCTTTTGAGGCTTTCGCTGTCATTGTCACCCGCACCCGGAGAGACGCACTGCCACTTACCAGTACGAGTCCGGGCGCAGGCGGCGGCGCCAGCAGCCCCACGTCGTACTGACACTCGAGATATCCATTCGGACCAACCACCGCACCAGAGCCGTCCGTATCGCCACTGCCACCTCCTCCGTCATCCCGCTCGTCTCCGCCCTCGTGGCAATCAGTGTCGGTGAGGCCGGGCGAGTGGGTGGGCCCCCTGGCTCCCTTCGCCCCATCCACCGCCCAGCGGCACCTCGCAACGCGGGCGGGCAGGTACTTGCCCGCAGAACGCACGAGCACCTCAATAGGCAGCGGCTCTTCTTCTGTACGCGCCGCTCCATTCCACTCTTGTGGCTGCTGCCGCTGCTGCCGCTGCCGCTGCTGGGAGTGGGGACGGGAATGAGTTTGAGCTGGCCCTCGCACGCGAATGGACAGCAGTGCCGTCGGGGTAACTGGCTCCATCTCTGCGGTGCACGGGGACCGCGTCGGCGCGGAAGCAGTCACGGACACTGACCCGTGGGTCACAGAGGCATCAGGCTCAGATAGCGGTGGCAGTGGCAGCACTCGCGGCAAAAGGCTTAGGACAACAGCGCCGCGTCGTGATGGCGCGCAACCGCCGCTGCCGCTATCGTGAAGCGAATACTCCGCCGCTACATCCACCGGTACCCGGCGGAACTCCACCGTCACGCCGCTGCCGTCATGGCCGCCAACGCGATCCCCTCCCCTGAAGTGCTGCTGCTGTGTTAGCGGCGTCGGCGGCTCCAGTCCCAGCGCCCGTATTACGGCAGCGACATCCAGCTCCCCCCCGCCGTCGTCGGTGGTAGCGTGGGCGTCCGCATGTCGACCTCTACCTGGGATCCCCGATGGGGACGGAGGTGGCAGATCTGGCAATACGGTTGGCGGCAGCAACGCCTCCAGCACCAGCACCAGCTCCACGCAGCCGGAACGCACGTACGTGCCCCTCAGGACCAACCCCTTCTGGCTGGCCAGGTCAGCCAGCCGCTGCTTGAAGCCAGGCGTGAGCTGATCCGGATCCGCCCATGGAATCTGCGGCGGTGGTGGCGGTGGCGGCGATGAAAGTCAGTGACGGGCAGTGGTGGCAATAGTTTCGGAGCGAATGGCGGCAGCTGGACGGTAGCTGGGTAAAATTGCAATCGAGCGACAGAAAAGGTCGGCCTTGCCGCAACATGTAAAATACATCAAATACTCGAAAGAGTCCCCGAATAGCAGTTTTTCAAATCATCAACTCTTTGGCTGTGCTTCACGGATCTAAGGTTGAAAGGTTCAGTTGGGTCCAGTTGAATACGGTTACATTGTTGTTTTCGGTTGGGTTCACACCGGATTCGTATGAGTCACAATCACAGTTGGATGAAGATGCCGTACAGATCATAAGTTCATTCATATCACATGGTCGCGTCCACCATTGATGTACCTTGACACGGACCACAGTCCTCCGGATCGGGGACTTGTACGACTTCAACTCCCCGACGACCGGACTTGTCGCCGCCAAGTCCGTTGGGTGCGTTGACCGGGCGGCTGCGCCCCCGTCCATCTCGTCGCCTGCCTGCACTCCGCCACGCGTCGCCCCTTCCACCGTCGCGGTCGACACCGGCGGGCGTTGACCGGTCACTGCTGCGGCTCCCCAGCACGCGATGACCGAGCCACAACCTTGACCTACGGCTGCAGTGCCGCCTCCTCCTTGCTGTTGCTGCTGTTGCTGCTGTTGCTGCTGTTGCTGCTGTTTTTCCCCCACTGCATTGTCGGCGGTATTGCCAAACGCTTTATCAGCCTTTTCCGCTGCGGGGCCATTACAAGGCACCCCAAATTCGTGACGTCCCGCGGCCGCTGCGGTGCCGTCAGCCGCCGGCCCCCTCACCGCCGCCGCCACTCCAGACGTGGTCCGATTCGTTCGCCTCCTGCGACCCGTGATGGTGGAATGCGCCACGGAGAGGTACAAGGTGGTCACCATGACCAGAAGCCTGCTGCAGAACTGCCACGTCAGGTTAACCGGTCCCCCTGGACCGACGTCTCTGTGCCAACAGCACAGGATCATGTGGGCCAGAGCCACGAGGAGGCAGTAGGTTACCTCCACCGCAATGTTGACGTCCTGGTTCGTTGGGAAAGTTGGTTGATTAGAGTTGGTTGATTGGTTAGGAGCTGGAACGGGTGAATTATTAATCAACATGCAGTTCTCTGAGAAGCACCGACCATGACGCTGAAAACCTTTCGAAGGAACATGGAGGAGGGTTTTGATGCGGTGGGAGTGGTGGAGGGGGGATGAGCAAGGCGGGTGAGGGAGCTGAGAACCCAGGAGTAACGCAAGCTGTCGGGCTCAGGCAAGATGAGCTTCCTTTCCCTCCCCTCCCGGATCAGCCGTGAGCGGATCTGGCGATGTAAAAGAAACCTGACATGAGGGAGGCACGGATGACATCTTGGCGTGAAATGTTGTTCGATGGCGGTGGTGCGGTTGAGAAAAAGGGGAGCTCGAGGAGCCGCTAAAGCGAAGGTTTCGGAGGAGCGTGGAATTATCGCGGGGGGCCAGTGGCGGTGGCGGTGGCAGTGTGAAGACGTACCCAGACACCCAGTAGCGACGTAAAAAAGGCCACGTCGAATACGGCGTAGGTGTTGAATATGCACCTCAGCGCCATCGCTGAGGGATGGTGCTTGGGGCCCATGAGGATGTGGAACGTGGGCATGATAGCCCGTTCGATGTACATCGTAACGGGCGCCGCCTGCTACGTGCATATCGTTCGGGGCGAGGGCCATGCACACGTAAGGAAGGTGTTCGCATATATCTGTATGCACAGTAGCATTGACATTCCTTTGAAGGTTCAAATTATATGCAATATGAAAGAACACAACCATATTTAAAGCTTTACATTCATCCACATCCCAACCATCGCAACACCGCGCTGAGCATGTGCATCAGTGCATGTAGTGAGCCACGCCAATGCCCATATACCTGACAGTAAACATGAGGTGGCAGAGTGAAAGCTGCAACCATCCGCACCGCCAGAGCAAGGACTGCGATTGTAGCCCAACAGTCGGCAAGTTTGAGACGAGCGATGTCCTGAAGTACAAAAGGAGTCTGACGTAGCACGTAAACTGTCCGCTGGAATCTGCTGCTCGCGCATGGATAGCCTGCCAATGCTCGGGAGCTCGCCGGCAAGGTGTGCGGTAGGCCCGCACAATAAGGTGCGGCAAGTTGCTGGTAGGATAATATGCCAACAACGAATAACGATATAGAAATAATCTGCTCGCTTACACCAACCCGCCTTGCCCGAGTCGCTTGCGTTGCACGCAACATGGCTGGCTTTCCCAGAAAGGACGCTCCTCAGCACGAGTGACGGGCAGAGTTTATCAAATCATATTACAAGCGAATCTTTTATAGGTCTCGACGTCATTACTGGGGAAATCTGCGATTTGTGATTACATTGTTCCTTCATGTCGTAAGCTTCCCGAGTATGTTGCAGTTGGGCTCTAAGGCCCACTAAAGAAAGAGGAACGGATATTGTTTCTTGGTCAAAAGCACGTCCAAAATCCCAAGTCGTGCTTGGCTGCGAGCTGCTCGGCCCTAGTGTGAGGGCCGAGCAGACGGCCGAGCAAACGGCAACGCTTCACCGTTTCGGAACGTACGAGGGATCCACCAGGCGCACCAGCTCTAAGACAAACAATCCTAACTCTGTAGAAGATGAATATCATGTGCTGATGGAATGCCCCGGTTATGCTGAAGCGCGTGCTTATTTTGCTAGGTTAGGCTTTGTGCAGGGTGCTACTATGCTCCGAATTATGTCGGTTAAGGACCAACTATGCCTTGACCGAACTATTTATAGCATCCGGATAAAGCGGTTTTCTATGATGGGCAGGACCTAACGTTTTCGTTCTTTTCTCCTTGTTGTTATTTGTTTGGTCTTTTTTTCATTCAAGCTGTTTGATTTCCTTTTTTATTTCTGGTTGTTTATTTCTTTTTTTGCGGTCCTTTGAGCCTCCTGGCTAGTATGGGCCGTACGAGCTGTCATCATCATCATCATCATCATCATCATCATCATCATCATCATCATCATCATCATCATCATCATCATCATCATCATCATCATCATCATCATCATCATCATCATCATCATCATCATCATCATCATCATCATCATCATCATCATCATCATCGTCATCATCATCAAGACAAGCAATTGTTTGTTCGGACTTACTTTCTCGACATGCTATTTGTAATTCTAATATGGGCGTATTCTCACGTGGAGGCCTATACAGGCCTATTGGACCATGCCTGTTGTGGGCAGCCTTCATGTACAGCTCACATGTTTGGCTTCATGAACTATGGAAAAGTATACTATTATAAATGTCATGCCATTGTGCAATCACCATGTATAAAGCACAAAATCAGAGAGATTGCTGCCGCAGCGTCTACGGAAACCCTTAACCAATGCCCAAGCGGTGTGTTGATGATAATACGAAGAAAATGTACTCTTCAAACCAATGATTTTAGCTATCCTTTACATAATTCTTCGATTTGTGTCATGATCCCCAAACGCATTCCCATACGGTAATTTGGTGTCCTGCCCTTGCCGTGTGATGGCAGGCGAAGGCTATAAACCTGTAGATCCCCATAATATATGTTAAAGATGGCTGCTAAGTATACTTCAAAAACCTTGATAATTTGTGTGGAGACAAAATTAACCGCCTTCCGTTTGTTCGTTGGCACAAATTCTCTCTTAAACTTTATTTTACCCAGTAAGAATGCACATACCGTCTTTAGATTATTGGTAATAAAATTCGCGAATGCCCATGTCAGGCCCTCGTGGAAATTTTACCGTTGAGGGGTAAATTTTCAGCTTCGATGCGGCATGAGCTCAGCGAGTATAGCCGCCAAGCTGAGTTATGTACGGTAGCTGTACGGTTTGCTGTTTGATTAATGCCTACTTAAGACAACAGCTCCATAGGTCCGGCCTTCTGCCTTTCACTGTTGGAGCTTGTTATTGCCAAGTAACTTTATGTAACTTCTCCCACCAGGCCAAGTCTTTCGTAACAGGCTCGGCTCAGCGGACCAAGCACATGAAGGGGAGGTGTGAAGCGGAAGCCCTGGCAACACTCAGCCCGCGGAAATATTCCCCAGAAGATGCAGTCTCTCTCAGCAGTTGGCTGGCAGACCAGCACGGCCTTGCTCATGGTCTCTTTAGCGCTTTAGGAGTTCTTCCCGACCAGGGCTTCCCTCCCTGGACAGGTGTTGCTGACTCACAAAGGTTTGCCCCTGGGACGGGTGCTTAAGGCCACAGGACACAAGTCCACTACCAGCACAGTCATAGGCGTGTGTTTGACCCTACGTTCAGCGAAGTAGTGCAGCAACATAGACCTTTCATAAGCATATGTTTGACCTGAACAGCTTTGACCTCGCGCTTGGGTCTTAGCGCATTCGCCGTCCGTTCAGGACAGGACTCCCTTCACTTGACGGAAGGGGGGCAGGAAACCCTGAGAAACCGGATACCAATCCGAGGTTTCATTTTCCATCATATCGCGGAAACCTCAACTCATTCGCTTTTGCAACACTCCTCCCGGCATTTCACCCCACCCCCACTATATAACCTGCAGACTGGATGTCCTGCCTGGATAATTCGGAATCCAGGATCCAGAACCCAATCCTCTGGGGCACATCAACGTCAGCGCGCGCCCTACGAAGCCCTACAGATGAACTTGTCCATACACAACGGCGTCCTCATCCTCATCCTAAACCCTCAAGGCATAATCCCGTATTTAGCCCCACCTGCCGCACCGCACTCACGGGCGCAGTCCCCCTTTTCAGGACCCCTGAGCCCCCAGCCTAGTCCATTGCACCCCTCCAGCGTCCCGTCAAGCGCCGCACAGGCCGCAGCGGGATCCCGAGCCGACGTCAAGCTCTTGTCTAATGCGCCTTATGGCAGGATGCCATCTCAGAAGCCCTTAGGCAGCTGCAGAGGTTCGGCGGCTGCCCCGCCCCTGGACCCCAGACCTCGTGGCCGCGGGAGTGCGCTCGTCTGCTCACCCTCCCGCAATGGCCCGAGACGAGGCACCACGTCCGGGCCCCCCATAACGAAAAGCGGCGCGAAAGGTGAGCCGCCTTCCGGTGCGGAGCCATGCCGTGCGAAATGGGCATTCAGCTGAATCAGGCGCTGCAGAGGGCACGGCGGAATGAGGACGGGGCCAGATCGTCAAACCGTGCAATCAAAACACAAGGGGAAACCCTGCCGCCCTTCAACCGCCGCCCAATCTCCCACGCCAAATCCAGGCGACATGTCGACTGCCAACAGGACCGCGCCATTGCCGTACGCGTACCTGTACTGCCTGTCGCCTTTGCGAAAAGCTCCATGATGGGTTTCGGAGCAGCGTTTCCAGGTAACGCCGCGACTGAGGACCCAAAGGATCACCTGCAAGCCGCGACGAAAACTAAATAACGAACGGTGCCTTACACTCACATGTCGCTTAATTAAGACATAATGTATACATTCTGGAAATGGCAGGTGTTCGCGTTGAAGGGCGCTAAAGCGTGTCTTGAGGCCGTGCAGGCCACCCTTGCTCTCAACCCTCTGCGCAGCACAGGCAGCGTTCACCCTGACCGACTTCCGTCCTCCATCCAGCACCAACAGCAGCTGCCGCCGGTTGCAGCTGTCGCCTCAACAACCCAGGCGCATGGCCGCATCAGGCTCTGGAACACCCGGCCATACGAATCGCGCGGTCCCTGGCCCCTCATCCCTCGTCTGATAGCGGATTCCCACCATCCCAACCGCAATGGCAACCGCCCTGGCCAGCCCTGACTCACTCCCTTCCACCGTGCTCCAAGTCCTCCTCCGCGACCTCCTCCTCCACTATTTCGCAACAAATCATGCCGCGACGCAACACCCACCCACCCACCTATCGGGATGCCCTCCCCAAGCATCTGCTGCAGGTACACCTCGTCGGCCTGAGGGGCGCCATAACAGGTCACAGGAGACAGGCCGCAGGGTCCAGGTGGTGTACAAAACAAAACAAATTCTTTGAATGAACGAAATGGAAAACCCATGATTGCCATCACGGGCAATCATCCATCTGCTTATACACCTTATTGCATTTTCCACAGCGGATACGAACCCTCCCGGCCCCTCCCCAGAGGGACTCACCCGCGGGTTAAAGAAGCCGCTCTGCCCCGCCGCGGCCACGCGCTCCTCCCTCTCCGCCCGGCCCGCCTCCCACTCCTGCAGCGCCGCGTCCCGGTACACACTCCACTCCACATCCCCCAGCGGGCGGTGGCCCTTTAGCGGGTAGGGAATCAAGAGCGTGAATGCAATCAAGTTGAGATTCAACTCCTTGGATAGCGGAAACGACGGAGAACATGACATTTAGCATGACATGGTTAATCATTAACAAGACAGGTACTTAATGAGTTTGATAGCGGGAATACGCCGATGGGGAAAGTTAAGACCCATAAATGCCTCAAAGCTTCCGGAACCAGTATCATGCAGATGTAACTCTCCCCTCAAACGATGCAAGGCGACATTCACGTCACCCGGGAGAGAGGGACTCTTCCCTTCATCTCCCCGCCTCTCCCCCATCCCGCGTCCCTCGCCCCTCCACCCATGGCACTCACCATCGCCTTCAAATACGCGTCCAACTGGGGCCGCATGTCTTCAAGGAAGGCTCCCTCACTGCGTCTCAACGCCGTATCCGTCCAGTTAGTGGAGGTGGGTCGACAAGGGGAGGAGGTGGAGGAGGAGGAGGAGGTGGCGGCTCTCTGCGCCAAGCCGCTCACTGGAAGATGCAGCCGAGGGTCATGGGTCATCTGGACACACGTGGTTTGGCGCGCAGATAGTTCAGCAAACGTAATCATGAAGAGCACATGGCGGGATGAGGGGAGCTGGAAGTCCTTCGGTCAAGCGGGGAGGAGGTTACAGCGTTTGCTACTTGCAAGTCACAACACTGCGAAGAAGACCTTCCGTCGGGCGGCGGGGGACCCCTGCTGCTTAGGCCATATTGGTATCGGCTGCTTCAGCCATGCAGTCAGGATGGCTGCTGTGTTTGCGGGGCTTGCCAGGCGATTGCCCTCCGGACCTCCTCCCAACGCCAGGCTCTACAGTTGCCCTATACGCTATCATGGTGGCTTGTCACAATACGGGGGAAACCTTAGGCTCTTTCCGGACTGGGCGCCAAGCTGAGGAGACACACACACAGATACACACAGACACACGTGTACAAACCGCTGATGGCACATCGGTGCCCCTTGACAGCCTCACCGTTAGGTATCGCTCCACGTCCATCTCCATGTGCTGCAGCGCCAACATCTGGTGAGTGCTGGACAGCTTGGGTGAACTGGTGCTGAGGGCCAGAGCCTGAGAAGTGTGTGTGTGTGTGGGGGGGGGGGACGGGGGGGAGGAGTTTGGAGATACGTTTTCCGGGGATCTAAGTTAAGAGCGAGGCCGGAGGGATATAGCACTGAGAGCGGAGTGCGGAGTGTGGAGCGGGGAGAGCGGCCAAGAAGTTGCCACCGCGCCGCACGAAGCTCGGGTGCTCGAGATCAATGCGGGGCATCAGCAGCCCCTGAAACACAGAGACGCTAATTGGGGTGGCGGGGACGCCGCGGCCGCCACAGGCAGTCAAGCGACCCGCAACAAGCCTGATTTATCCCCTAATGCCCCGCCCGACGCCAATCCATGCATCCCTCAACGCCTCATCGGCCGTGATCCTGGTTTCTGGCACGACTGCTTGCACGCCGCATTCAACCTCTCTGCCTTCCTGCCTCCGTGCAGAGTGGGGTGCATACCTTTATGCAACGACTGACGCAACGACTGACGCAACGACTGACGCACTCTCTCTACTCGCAGAGGGTGGCTGACACACGCGCGGAACAAAACAGTGGACCTGCCTGCAGCCACGAGGTGAAGTCCAGCGCACCAGCGGAGCCCAATAGGGCTGCCAACGCCGCTGGCACGCGGCCCGAGGCTTCTGATGCCACGCCGCCGCCGCTCCGAGACCACTCCGCCAGCTCATGCGCCGCCACCTCCGCTGGGGCCGCAGTCCCGTCGCCGTCGCCAGCACCTTCCGCCGCCGCCACGGCCCGCCGCTGTTGCTCTGCCACAAGGATAGCCAGCGCTGTGAGCTTATTTCGCTGCGACTGGGCATCCTCCGGCGTCACCGAAACCTGGGGCATCAGCAGCGAGGAAAGGCGAGGAGGTCATACGACCCGGCAGACAAGGACCACCCTGACAAACCACCTGTATGCCACCACCCTGTGATACCGTTAAAAAAGATGTAAGTCATACATGAATGAAGTCCGGAGACGTGCGATAACGAGTCAGAAGCTCAGGAGCATAGGTCATTCCCCCACGCCTAACCCAAGCACTTCATCGGACGCTGCTCCGAAACCCACCTGCACCCGCAGGAATCGCAACAGCAGCGCCAGCAGTGGTGCCGGTAGGACCAGCAGCCCCTTGCGCGCCTCCGCCAGCCAGGCCTGGTGGGATGTAGAGGGGCCAAATGCACGACATCAGCGTGGGAAAGTAACTGCCACGATCCCCATCACGGTTGGGATTGGGACGGATGAAGTTCGTGGGTTTGTAAGGCAGTTTCGGAGCAGTCTTGGGTTACACGCCACGGTGGCAGTCGCATGGAGCACGACTGACCAGCAGGTCAAGAGGGAGAGAGGCGCGGAGGGGAGGTAAGAAGGAGGATGAGAGAAGGTGGAGGATGACGGGAACGCATTGGGAAGACACGCACGCATCAGTGTCTGATGGTAGCAGCCTCTCCGTCTCCCTGGTGCCAAAATGACGCCAGGAGGCGCTCTTGTCCCTCGTCCCTTCTTGACCTACCTGGACATTGCCGACGCCCTGCAATACGGCGCCCTCCCCTGCTGCCGCAAGCGCGTCCGCCACCCGCCGCCGCTCCTGAGCCACCGCGGCGTCGTCGCCACCCTCGGCACGGAGCACGTAGTAACTGTCGTAAAGCAACCGCGACGGTGGCGGCAGCGCCTGTACAGCTGCGGCCAGAGCAGCGTCGGACGGAAGGGGCCGTGGCGCTGGTGGCGCCGCGGGAGTTGCCACATACCTGCCCATGTGCACCACGAGACACGCCGGGAGCTGCCCTTTTCGTTGAGTAGACTAATATCCGAAAAAACAGTAGATTACAAACCTGGTTGTGACATCAGATCATTGGAACAGGCTTTTGGCTCGCCTGGCAGAACAGCTTGTAACAGCATCAGCACCAGAGAATGCGGAGTTGCCACATTGGAAGCATCTTCTTATTCGGGAAGGCGATACGGCTAACGGCACGCCGAACTCGCCGCCGAGTTGCTGTGTGCGAGTGTTATAACTATGTTTGGGGACTCGACAAGCCACCGTTGAACACCACAACTTGCGGGCGCAGCCCATACCTACCTGTCACGCACAAAATCAAGCTCCGCCGCCATGGCCTCTTGTTGCAGTAATGTAGCCGCGGTAAAGGCACCCGCGCCGTCGGCACGCACCGCCCGCCAGGCCTCATTCGCGTCGCCGTATAGCGCCGCCACCAGTGCCGCTGTACCGCCCTGCACGCGTCCCGTCTCCAGCAGCCGCAATACCAGTGCCTCCCGCAGCTCCGGAACCATCTCCCGCAGCCGGGCAAGGCTGCTGTATCCACCGGAAAGCAGCCCCGAAACCAAGGGAGCTCCCACGGCACGTAGCCATGCCTGTGTCGCCGCCACCTCCGGTGCCAAAGCGATTTCACCCGATGATGGTTCTGAAGCGACCAGCGCTAACGCTCGGCCCGCCGCCCCCAGTCGTTGGCGTGCAGCGGCGAGGCGGGACTCCAGGGCAGGCGGTACAAGCAGTGCCATCCCGTCAGCCAGCACGCCGCCGGCCGCCAACTTTGCAGAAAGCTGAGATAGCCAGGCTTGCAGCTCCTGCTCCGAAACCTGTGAAATGATTGAAGCAGCGGCGCCACACTATGGTAATTAGATTAGCACGAATCCTCACGCCTCCAAAGGTAAGGTTTCATGTAAGACAAAGCAGGTGCTTTCCTAAGAGATCCTAAGCGCAGTCAAGCGTACAAAAGCACAAGCCTCCATTCGATGCTCCCTACCTTTAACTCGCTTAAGGACCGCAACTCTCTTGGTTCCATGGGCAGACCCAGCGAATGTAGCACCGCCACCGCTTCCCGCCGTACTCCCGACGCGCCGCCGGCGCAGCCAAGGCGCTCTTCCACGTGACGCAGCAGCGTCGCCGCCGCCAGCCAGTCCGCTGCCGCAACGCGCTGCTCCGCTGGTGGCGGCGCCGCTGCACCCTCAGCGAGCGGCGCACCTGATGCCAGCGCCGTAAGGGCCGCGTCCGCATTCAGCGGCGCATCCGTCCCCCTCCCCGCGAGCCCCGTCACCTGCAACGCCTTTACACGCGCCGTCGCCACCGCTGACCTAAGCACCGGCAGTAACCAATCATCCTTCGAACCTGGCGGCGCCGCTGCCGTCGCCGCTGCCGCTTTCTGTCGCGGCTTTCCCTTTCCGCCGCCGCCGCTGCTTGGAGAAGTCTGGTCCAATGCTGCAGCTGCTGCTGGCAGCGGCGTCTGCATGACATCCGCTGCTGGCCTCAGCCCCGCCAGATCCAACGCCGTCGCCAAGGCGGGGCTCCGAGAGGTGACAACGTCCAGTAGCTGTTGCAGGTGGGGAAGCGCCAGAAGGCCCTCCCAGGTGGGAACGTACGGTGCAGCGGGTGATGGAGCTTGCTGCGGCGCCGCCGCTTGCGGGTCCGCTGCAAAAGCGCGAAGCAGCTCCAGTTCCGTCCTGGCAGCGCTGGGCTGCCCCGCGGTGCCGCCCAAGTCGAGCCGAGCCATCTGGGGACAAGGAGCCGCAATGGGAGTCCAAGTTGTACGGATATAACTCTATGCGCGTATGTGATTCAGCATGCCTAAATGCGGAAAGTTACAGCCCGCGTACAGCTCGAGCGATAACATGGCTGCGGAGCCCATCCTAGTTGGGTTCTGCTCCATACCTGGATAGCGCTCTCGTACCATGGCTCCGAAGCCAACGCCGCTCCCGCGCCTCCCGCTCCCTGTGCCACCTGCTGCTGCTGTTGTTGGGGTTCCGGGCTAGGCTGCTGCCCCTGTGTCTGCGTCTGCTGCTGCGCTGTCAGCGCCAGCCGCTCTCGCAGTAGCTGCCGCAACTGTGTCACCACTTCCTGAGCCGCCCAGATGAGCACCGCAGGCGGCGGCACTGTGCCTGAAGCGCGCGCGGTGTTGAGGGAACGGCGGTCACATCTCGGCCATGCGGGTACAGCAAAGCTGGTGCAGGTGAAGACGAGCCAGAGGATCACAACTCATGAGCGCACACCCCATTTCGCTGAGACCTCTCCGCTGAGAGCATGCACATCCACAGACGCGTCTATCCAAGACCCCGTGTGAAGCCGGATCAGGTAGACCTTCCGGAAGAACTGAATACACCCCTACAACCCTTGCCCTCGCCACCGCTCCCAAGCCCGTCCC
Organism: Volvox reticuliferus; assembly: GCA_019650235.1. Lineage (NCBI taxonomy): Eukaryota > Viridiplantae > Chlorophyta > Chlorophyceae > Chlamydomonadales > Volvocaceae > Volvox > Volvox reticuliferus. Next base: position 432,246 of record BNCP01000010.1, on the reverse strand, counting down.
TCCATTCGCTCTTCACCGTTACGTTTGCTAACCCTTCAGCATTCCCTAATTGGTCGTTCATACTTGGAACCGTTGTGGTCATATAGTAACGTATTGAGCTGTAGCAGCCATGTTGCTGCTGGTCGCTATAGCCCGCACACCGGCCCTCAAGCTCAATTTTCGTCTGCCTGTCCTCGCCGCCCACCCGCACCCTTCATGCCAAATGGCCTCGCACCTGCCGCCATTTGCATGATGGCCGCAGCGCGCTGCTGCGGCGCCGGCGCCATTTTCTGAAGGCTGGCCAGGAAGCGACGGTCCGACGACAGCGGGTCTTTGGCGTACTCTTCTAGCTGTCTCACATCGGCATGCGTCAATACGGCCATGCTCTACATCCATGTGTGTGGCGCGGAGGAGTGGGGGAGAAAGGGAGTAAGCGAAACTGTGATAAGCGGCGTCATCAGGAAGTGCTGGAAAGATCGCCCCACGCGAAATGACAGCTTGGTGCTATCATTTCTATCACTCAGTTGAACATCCAATCTGTTTTTGCGGGCTACATACAGATGTGGTGTGGGTGTCAGAAGCTCGCGCATGGATTGTCGCCCAACGCAACTGACTTCCTTTCACGCAGAGCAGCATACACCCACCTGTAGAGGATTACCCGGCTCGCCAAGTTGAAGTGTCAAGCCCTGGAAGCCATCGACCTCCCGGCGCCGTTCAGAGGCAAGTACCGGCTGCGTTCTCGGCTTCGGAGGGGCCAGATTACCAGGGGGAGCCGCTGGAGTTGATCGGTTATCCGGCGCCACATGTGCAGCTGCTAGCCGACCTCTAAGGTCGGCCATTGCTGCCGCCGTGGCCTGTGAGGGTTGGCCGGACGCTTTGGGTTGCCCTGTTCCGGCCGCGATCTTTGCTCCAATACCCGATGCGCTTGTTCCTCCCGCTCCATTACTAGGTGGGCTAGCAGGTGCTGTTGATGATGGTGCCGGTGGCTGGCGCTCCTGGTTTTCTATGTCAGTGCTCAATCCTAATCGTGACGCTTGACTAGCCAGACACGATGGACCAAGGTGCGATGTTCCAGAGCAAAAGGCGGCCTGGACGCATCTCTGCCGGAGCTGCTGCCCCAGCATGACAGCCGCTGTAACGATAAATTAATAATTCCTTACCCCAAATGTATCATCTTAAACTATTTTAGATCTATCTCAATATGCAAGCAGAACGCAGCAAAACGCCGTACATCATGACACACAAGTTCAAGAAGAAAGCTCATCGCGATACATACAAGGTGATAAACGTTGCCAAATAGTTTTAATTACAAATGATTGCATTCTTAATGTTCGGGTAGCGAGCTCTCATTCTTACAGCCCGGGACTTGCTCGTCTTTCCCCGAAAGATAGGATCATAACAGGCAACTTATCTGCATGATATTTTCGCCCGGTTAAGAAATGGCATGTCATAAATGTGATTTCGCATCGCGTTCCGAAGCTGTTCCGGCTTCCTTGACATCAATCCAACTCCAGTGCAAGCCGCTGCTAAGACAGCTCTGGAGTTTTCGCCTTCGTTCCTCGTTACCTTTTAATCAGGCGCGGCGTTGCGCGTCCAAATGGGCCGTAAACACTTTGCCTTGTGGCCCGTGGGTCGCGACTAAGCAAACTTGGCCCACCGCCCATCGCAAAAACCGCGTTGCAGCGGGACGGCGCCATCTATGCTGCCAAGCGATGGCCCTACCTGAGACTGTGGATGCCACCATCCGAAACATCATCTCTATTTCTGCCGTAGTGGGTATCAGCTATGCCGTGCTCCTCGCTGCAGTATCCGAGCCGCCACAGCCGCCAGTATCAGCCCCACGCGCAATACCCCCAGCAGCCGCTACAGGGACGGTTCGCGACAGGAATACCCCCGGAGGCGCCAGTGGTGACGATGATAATTTTATGTGGGGCCTGATGGGCTTCATCAGCATCTTGCCGCTCTTTGACTGGCTGGTGAGGGCTCTAGGACGCGGGGCCCGGGGCAGGCTGTGAGCTGGGTGGGGGATGGAGGCTGCTGGGGGCGTGATCCGAGGCCGTAACCGCGTCCTTCCTGCCCTGCATATCACCCTGTGCCCTCACCTTGGTGACTTGTCAAATCATCCTATGGTATTAAACAAGGCATGACCGTGGCGGTGCCGACATTACCTTGTAGCTGGGGTACGTGCATGCCCAGCATATTTTTCGCTCGCCCATTGCTCTGTGTGTGTGTGTGTGTGTAAGATGATGTGATACCGCCCGCGGCCCGCGGCTTCCCATCTCGATGGCTCTTTGTGGGTGTATGCAATCCAATTTCGGTCAACCGCAAAACCCCGGCACGCATACCCGGCCACGTTTGGCATTTCCCAGGCCTGGGTGCTGGCCGCAATTAACGACGAGGACCGTGCCGCGTTGTACTGCATCTACGCGGCATTGTACGGCTCCCCGCTTCTGCTGCGCGGCCTCAACTGGCAGGACCCCTGGGTGCTGTTCATGGTGGCCCTTTGTGTCGTACACGTACAGGTACGGGCCTTCCACACCGAGCCTCAGTAACATAAAATAACATAAAGTGCATCAGAATCCTCAGTGCGCCGATGTGTGTCCGCCTGGCTTATTCCAGGCTCCTCAGGCTGACAGGACTTGAAAAAGGGAAGCGCCTGCGAGCCCCCATCTAACACAATGGAGGAGGTAAAGACCCTCTCACCGCACTCCTCCCGCGGTTACAACCACCACCACCACACCCTTCACGAACTGGCATGGTTTATGCACTTGGACTGGGCGTCAAACCAGGATGGGTCGCCATCGCCCATCCTCGCGTCTTCCCCACCACTACCACCACCGGGCGGCCGCATCCCCGCACCCCCAGGCGGAACGTATCGCCCAAACGGAGCCTGAGGCCCTCCGCTCCATCAGACCCGTGGGTGCGGTGGGTGCGGCTCTGCGCGGGGCAGCGCGGGGCACTGGCTCATTGCTGTCCGGAGTGGGCGGCGTGCTGGCAGAGGACGCCAGGTAGGGCTGAGGGGAGGGGTTGCGGGCAGCAGCATAGACGCAACAGATCACAGCGGAAGAACGGGGAGGATGCGGGGAAAGAAAGAAAGAGCGTGGCGTCCATCTTTACTTCTATGTTGTGCACTGTTGGCAAGGCGTGCGGTACTGTACCGGTACCGTACAGACGATGGTGAGATGCTGATGTACGGACGAGGTTTTTCCGGATGTAGAGGGGCATCCATTATTTCCACATGGGCGGCGAACCGGTGGCAACAAACCAAACACACCCAGCACACCCATGTTGCAAGACAATAGATGCAAAACACCGTGCCGGCATGTCAGTACCTAAGCTGCAGGGCGCTCACCGCGTGGAACCGTTTGGGGCGGGGTGGGAAAGCCTCGGTACAATGCTGCTGCAGTCACAACGTCGATACTGGGTGTCGTACTTCGCCTGTTTAAGCTAGTCCTCATCTGCCTCCTCGTTCCCGTTCGTCCATGCTCCCTTTGGTAGAGCTAAGACCACACCAACCTGTGTTGCTTGTTTAGGATCATCGCACCCTAGGGGATTAGGCAGTCATCGTGCGCGATGTGCGAATGTGTGTTGCGCAGGCTCGCCGTACGGCGTCCCGGTGGCCGTAGCAGTGGTAGTAATACAAGGACGGAGCTGGGCACGGGCGAGGACCGCTTGCAGCTGGGTCAGGATCCGGATCTGTTGGATTCTGGATCTGGTCGCGTGGTGGTGGACCCACGGCGGGATCCAACTCGGGATCCGGAGCTGGAGGATTTTGCGACGCGGGAGTTGCGCCAGTTTGATGAGCAGCTGAAGCAAGCGGAGGAGCGGCGCGGATGGAAGACACGCGCGGGAGGCGGCGGTGGAGGAGGAGGAGCAGGAGGAGGCGGAGGCGGGGCTGGAGGGGGTGCCGCCGGCACCAGTGCGCCTAAGAAGTAGGCGGACAGTCAGTGGAGTTGTTTGGGGCACGCGAAGCGTAAATGCAGGGCCGAGGGGCCTGTGTTGCTCGTGACCGTCGAAAGGAGAGCGGTGAATTTTGCATACAGGAAAGGAGGACCCGTGCGTTGCAAAAGAAACGTGAAGGGCGCGAACTCTATGCAGTATACTAGACGCAATGCAAAATGCAGTTTGTGACATGACAGGAAGTTGTCGGTTGTGTGAGACAGCCAACCGGATTTGGGCCCTATAGGTCGGGCTGGTTGCGATGACATGCTTCACGTCTGGCAACATGGTTAATGATGCCGAATCCAAGTTGTACGAGACATCGATGTACGATTTACGGCATTGACAGTGTTTCCTCTTCCAATTCCCAAGTACGAAGAGTTATGTTTTTAAGTTGCGGCGGCAGTTCACAATCACAGAAGCCCAAGTTACCATGTGTGCGTCATACCTTTCGTCGACCGGCCCCCCTATAATGTTGGCAAGGTATTTTGGAATGCGCCGCTTCAGGGCAGCAGGGCATCGCGCTAATTGCAGGGGGACGTTGTGTTGCTTTCCGCCACCACGCATAAGCTGCTGTTGCTGCTTCTCATTCAGTTGCCGTTTTTTTCGTTTGGCGGCTTATTCGTTTGGCCGTTGTATGCGTGCCGTGGCTGGCCGGCAATGTATGGTTGCCTTTCTTTCCTCATCGACATGAATGGTGGTGATGATGGTAACTGGTGATGATGATAGCGGTGGGGATGAAGCTTGGAGGGCTGGTCTCGGTCCCTCTTGAGAATCCCGCTGGGGTTATACGTAGGGGTATCTGAGCGAGGCGGGCCACGCTCCATGATACTATCCATCCGTTGCAGCTCTTGGCCCTTCTGGGCGACGTTCAGTACAAGTTCACTTCACAACATCTCACTTGCCGCAGCGCGGACACCCCGGCTGGATATGGCTTCACACAGCGAGATGGCTGGTCTGCCCTGGTCGTATGAGATCTATCTTCACGTTCTTTCTTCCTTGAAAATACATGCTGCCATTTCCCCAGATGGTTAAAGAGTTCCCAAAGCTTCACTCCTCTTTAGTCCCACCCCCTTCATAGGCTGCTGCGCACTCTCCCGGAGTCCCCAGAGCCCCTTTCCCTCTCAGTCCCTCTAAAATGTATGCTGCAGTCAATCCGACGACTCCCCCAAATTCCGCAGGATGCTATTCTTAACCACAGTGGGACTGATGCCGCTCTGGTCTCTTCATATTTCTGTGCCGTGGCGGCATGCTGGCAGTTGCTAAAACACTGCAACTGCCGTGGTGGCATGCGGCGGACAGTTATACTAACTGCAACAATTGGTTGGCTCCTGGAAACATTTTTCTTCCATTCCGTAAAGGTTGAGTTTCCTTTTCCGCATGGTTTTGCGTTCGCCTCGTTCTCCCACATATGTTGCTTAAGCTCGCGGTCTTTGGGGCCTCCTCGCTCATTAGGGACTTAGGAGCTCATAGCATAATTAATCATCGCCCCATTTCTATTTTAAATAAAATCAAAAACACATAACTGATGCCTGATCTGTGGGATGCAGGGATAATCTTGCAGCAGCATTTTGAACCTAGGGCCTAGTAGGTCACTACAAACTGCAAACCTTGACATGCACATAGCTGTCTTTGCATTGTTTTATTCCACATAAGGACACTGGTGGATATGGAAGATTTGCCAAATCAGAATTAACCCGAGTGTTGGGAACTTGGGATTGGCCACTCCAGGGAGCTATTAAATGTGTACTAAGCAGGCGGCATACCAACTACTGGATTTAGATAGTATTCTCCGGCCTACTTGACATAAATTTTATAACTTTGACACTTTAATTAAAATTTGACGAAATGTCGAGCACAAACGAAACCTTGACGAAAGGTGATTTTCTCGAGTTAATTAGTATCACGCTTGGAGCTGTTTTCAACCCTAAATTGGTCCGACCTGCGGTGGAGCGAATTATTACTGAACTTAATATTCCTGATACCGGTATTGTTTCGGAGACCTTGATCCCATCTGACAGCTGTGACGCAAGAGCTTTGGGCGGTGCTTTGCCCGAGCAACCAGGCAATGGCAAGGTGGCCACGGATAATAAGGACAAGGTCAAAAGGCCAACGAACTTTACTGTATTCGTTAGTTGGCTTTCAGACTTTGCAGCGCACTACGGCCGCCACCCGGATATCGTGAAGCAGAAAGCAGATAAACCCGATGCCAAGGGGCTTCAATTCTATTCAGCTCTATACAGAAACATTCCGTCGGCAGAGAAGGTATGGGTCAGCGCGTCTCAGTAACTTGTGTAACGGTCGCCACGCCGCTTTTTCAACGACCGACCAACTGTCCCGTCGGTCTCCCCATCATCCGGGGCTACCAGGCGGCGCTGATGGGAATGTTGAATGATTTTCGTGCGGAGTATTTAGCAAGCGGCGATGCGGACGCCTCCGTTCCTATACTGGAGGCTTTGAAAAATTACGAGGCTGCGCACCCGGAGGCGCAGATTGCGAAGATCATCCATCTGGAGGCTAAGCCCGAGTATATGACTGATCCCAAGCAAATACGGGCTGCAGGTGAGACTAGTCTTAAGTCGGGGAAAGCTGTTTGAGGAATAAGAGGAATCAGTGGATGCAAGCATGGCGTTTTTTCGAGATGCATCTGCTTCAATAAGGTTCCACATTTAATGCCCAGTGGGCCGCAGATGCCTCTACTCCATTCAACAGGGAGTCTGAAGCCCGCCATGACAACTTAGCATGATCTGTGCAGATACGGTTTATGCCACCAAATGCCCTTTCTCTTACACATGGTAACGCATGCATACCACCTAGCTCTTCTGGAAGTAATCGTCGCACATTCTCGGATAAGGCTCTGTGCCGGGCTTTGCATTGCCCGTTTAGTTCAACGTCTAAGGTGTGTTTGTGTGGGTGCGTGTGTGAGTACTCTATCCGGCCATTGTCAACTCCTGGGCCAGGGTGCGTAAAATACCTTACCTCTGCCGCCACCAGGCGTCAATTTGATACCCTTGATACCCTTTCTTATTCCTTCCTAACTACGTTGTCCCCCACTTCTTTGGGTGTTTGGGTGTAACCGCATCTTCCTGGCAGCCACGGAGGCACGACGTCTCGCTGACAGGAAAGCGGCTCCCACGGAGGGTACGCCAATAGGGCTGGACATGGACAAGGGCGACCAGCAGGTCAGAAGGGCGGTAAACATGAAGTGGACACAAGAACGATAGTACTGGACCTTAGGATTACCAGCTTCGGGGGGGAAGAAAGGGGGAAGGCAGATGTTGCGGAACGAGGTGGAGAGAGGGAGGGAGGGGGATCAGACGACTAGGGCCCCAGCGGCAGGACTCATGTGGCGGAACGCGGAGATTAGTGCACGGAGAAGAAAAAGGGATGAGCAGGGGGAACGAAGAGGGACCTGAGGTCTGTTCATAGAGCTTACAAATCTTGATGCGATTAGGTTAGGTCTGGAATGGCGAGAGAAGCCATGGATGTTCGGGTTCTTTTTATTACGAGTTTTCTTGCCAAAGGTCACCTTTTCCGACTCTCACTACTGGCAATGTTCACCGGAAGCCGGATGCCCATCTCGTGACAAACAGCAGAAGAAACGCAAGGTGGAGGCGATCTCTGAGCCTGCGGGCACGAGCGTGCGGAAGAAGCAAAAGACGGTTGAGGCCGAGGTGGGCAGGATGTGGGTTGGCAAGAAGGGGAGGGTGGATTGGAAACCCCATGAAAATACCTCACGAAAACATTTTTGCGGGCGCCACGCATCCTGTACGGTAATACCCTGCCCGGCCCTTCCAAGTTGCAGTATACCTAAACTTGAGTCCCACCTTCCCGCACCTCGTGTCCCTTGTGAGAAGCTGCGCTGCTCCCCGGACACTTTCCGTATTGGCCGTGGCGTAGCTGCACCCATGGGCTTGTGAAATCTTGATGCTTCGTCCTAGCCCACATCAATCCCCCTTGTGTGCCTCTCCCCCTGTTTTCCTGTCTGTGTCTGCCAGGGACAGCAAGAGAATGGCCAGGAGAAGGATAAACCCAAGAAGCAGGTGGGTCTTTAGGATTTTTTGTTCCTTAACGAAGCTTTCAAGTGTTCGCAATTGACAGCTGCTTTAACTACGAGGCTTGCTGATGGTGCTGCGGACGAATGGCGGGGTTCGAAGCTTGATGCTCAGAGCACATGATCCTATGCATGTGTAATTGGTGTGCGCGGCTACGTATACGCATAACATCAACATAAGTATGCTAGCCGAATCGTCTTCCGCGCTGTGTCCCTGGGCGAGCCCCTGCTGCTTGGCTACCCGGGCCGCATTCTCCTATGTCGGAGAAAGGATCCCCACAAGGGCCCCTTTCCTGCTCGCCTGTGTGTACTATGCTCCGTTATTTTGTTCGTACAGGAGAAAAGTGCGAAGGATAAGGCGGAGAAGGAAAAGATTACCGACAAGGAGGTGCAGAAGAGCAAGGAGGAGGAAAAGAAGGACAAAGGAGAGAAGAAGGCGGCGGAGAAGGCGACAGAGGAAAAGAAGAAGGACAAAGAGGAGAAGAAGAAAGGCAAGGAGGAAAAGAAGGCGGCGGAGGAAAAGAAGACGGCGGAGGAGAAGAAGGCAGCGGAGGAAAAGAAGGCGGCGGAGGAGAAGAAGGCGGCGGAGGAAAAGAAGGCGGCAGAGGAAAAGAAGGCAGCGGAGGAAAAGAAAGCGGCGGAGGAAAAGAAGGCAGCGGAGGAAAAGAAGGCGGCGGAGGAAAAGAAGGCGGCGGAGGAAAAGAAGGCGAAGGATAACGGGGAAAGGAAAAAGGATAAGGAGGGAAGAAAGAAGGACAAGGAGGAAAAGAAGAGGAAGAAGGAGACGGAGGAGGCGGTGGTGAAAAAGCACAAGGAGAAGTACGAGAAACAGCAGTAAACGGGGTGCCAACCCTGTGGAGCTAAGCAGGTGCGTTCGCCGGTACGAGAGGCGGTCAGGGATATCCTGGTTGATTGGCACTGGTAGCCATGGAGTGCCATCCCATACTGCGCCTCCCTGCTTGGCGTCCTTTTTCTTTACCTACCACTTTTTTTGGAGACAAATTGCCGTCATTTGTGCCATTGCGGTGGTTTCTGTGGCTTCTCCAGACATCGGAGATCCTGGTCTTGATTTTTCGACTAGGGGGTGGGTGGGTTGCCTCTGCAGCACGTGTAGTAGGGCGTACGGGAGTGGCTGCGGGATGAGGTATGGGAAGCAGGTGGATGTCAAATGGCAGCTTCACGCCTTGGACCCAACCGACACGTTGCATTTATGCTGTTATTTATGTTCCATACGGACGAGTGCTTGGGAAGTTGTTTTTAGGTAGGTAGTAGACCGCATGCGGTGGAGATTATTCCATGAACAACATTCCATGAACTTGGCCGGTGCAATGTGTGGACGAAACGAACAGTAACAGGCTCCATCAATCAGATTTGCTGGCTTTGCTGGGGCAAGTTGCAGCTTTGGATAATTGTTTGGACTTCTCGGCACGTACTTCATGTGCGTTCGTGTTGACGTCTACTTCAGTGAATTTTTTCCCTGGACAATCCAAGACGTATTCCTATATATTCCTATATTCGTGTGGCTTTGATAGTGGGGCGGCGGGGATTCGTTCGTCACGTAGGTGACGTGTGGAATATCTTGGTTGGGGGGATATATCTAAAAGAGTAGCGCTATTCGAAATGTCATCGGTTGCGTGGAGACATCTTCCTATTGCTCTTCCTGTGCATGACGTAGATATAAAAGAGTGAAGCAACACTCACCTGAGCCCCCATGTATGCGTCCGGGCGCTGGGCAGGGGCAAATAAATTCATTTGCGCGTCCGTGACTGTACCAGCTGGCCTCGTTGCCTGTACTTCACCTTCTGATGCTGTACCCGATGCAGTACTATATTTAATCACGCGTCATACTGGAGCCCACTCCGGTTAAAGGAATTTGCAGGACCAGGAAACAGTAAAACGCCCAACAGGCGAAAACGGAGGATGAAAGTTGATATCGAGGATTGCCCCTGCTTGCTTCACGTAGCTCAGGAAGGTTCAGGAGCCTTTTCACACTAGGTAAGCCGTTAGCGACCGTCAGCAGTCCAGCCAGATCCTTGTGCAGAGCTTGTACATATTCGCAGCCTTTTACAGATGGCTTTGGACCCGCACACCGGCCGAACGAACACGAAGGGAGGCTGATATCTGCACTAGGTATCGGCTACATATTTCCATGCTTATGGAGGTGGTATGCACGCTGAGATTCGTGAGGAAGACGAGAGGGATCCAGTTAGGAGAGTAGGAAGATAGGAAAAGGTTGGCCAGCTGTGCGTAACGCACCCAACACATCTCCGCAGAGTATCTTGGCATTATAATCGCCCCTTAACTGGCTGATGTGCGAAACTAACTTACGATAACTTAAGCTACACAAGGGGCAGAGGCTCTGGTGTTAATACACAGACTGCGGTTCCATACGGCACTCAGGGGGCACATCTGGTACTTCAGTTTTCTGGGGAAGACCTGGCGAATGGGATTTCTGCACGGGCGGCAGCCATCTGCGGTAAGCCAAAAAAGGAAACATAGATCCTTAATGACTTGATAAAGGGGTCGATGACTGTGCACGGCGCCCGTATGGTGGACTACGGCTTTGTAACCACAGGACCAGTATCCGAACGGAAACTGACAGGCCATCTGCGGAAGAAACCTTTCCCATGTGCGGTATGCAATGTATTAAAGTTGAAATTAAAATTTAGAGGTTCCTAAACATGCAACTTTTCAACGCAGCGGTCACAAAGCTGTCTGGAGTATGGAAGGACAGGTGCTCCAGCCGTTCACAAGATCACAACCGCGGGAACGAGCCCATAATTATTGGCATAGTATTTGTTCAATCTTAATATTATTACGTCCCATTATCCCATATGTGCAGGAATAGTAGCTGTAACGGAGTTCCAACTGCCACCTTAGAAAAGGTACGACACGGTATTCTCCTCTTGCGACAATATGCGTAACTGATACGAAAGCTGCAGTTGATATTAACGCAAAATATATATTAACGAGCGATAATTCTTGTCTTTCATGGCATAAGCATAAATAACATATTGCTTGAACTGGTGCAATCGGTATTGTGAATGGATAAAATGCATTCGAAATATGATTATAACAATATTAAATGAAATAATTTGTTAACAACCAGCTCGTAACGCTGTTCTGGTTGATTGGCGATGGCGTCGCACGCCACGGAGATGGACGCAGACGCGCAGGAATATCGGCGTGCAAGTCTGCGTCAAATGAACCCAGGTGCTAGGAAGTCAGTCAACTGGGCTCGCAGGCACCCACCGGAGTCGGATGCCGATGGCTTTCCAGGTATGATGTATTATGAGGCAAACTGCGGCCTGCATAGCACACCTTGCACATTGCACAGAAGGATCGACGGGGGGTTGATCTTAGGGATCGGGGGCTGTGCCTAAAAGAGTGTGGATTCACGCGACACGCCTTGAGCCACCCGTCGAGCGGCGATGCACATAGGATAGCAGACCCGTCTGCAGGTCTGAGCGCGATCCATCTCGTAACGTCAAGATGTCAATGACACTATCCATGCATTACGATCATGTAGGTCGTACCACAGGGGCGTAGGGCGTAGGGCGCAGGGGGGTAGGGCGTTCCTTACAAACCTCGTGCGAATTCGCAGGCACCATCGCCGAACCCATCCGTTCGAACTTAACATTCCCCGTGCGACACAACGTTGATGGAATTAACCTCCCCTATAGTGTACGGCGATAGCGGAAGCGGGGACGGCGAATGGCGAGATGGCGCCATTTCCCCATTGGAGGAGTTTGACGGCATCCATTACTCTGCCGCCAGCAGCACGGCAGGCGGAGGATACGTCAGTCGATACGGCAGCAGAAACGGCGGCCTGTCCCGAAGCGTCAGCGCTACCACGGGAGTCGGTAGCAGCCGGGCTTCGGAGATCTGGGAGAGCGGCACAGTGGCGTACGAAAGGTATGGTGACCCAAATCCACCGTTAAGTACAAGGGCAGCGGCCGAGGGCGGCGTGCATGGTATGCAACACGCCATGGGCTGCAGGGCTTGGCAGAACTCCCATTGCAGCTTTCATTTGGTAACGTCATCAGCACCGCCACTAACCCCCCGTCAGCATCACTTGGTTGCCACCTGTATATGCTACATGTCTCAGCTCTCTTCTTCGACCCTGCCGGCGCTCTCGTACTGCATCCATGCAACAGGTCGTCCTCCATTGTGGGGCGGGCCGCCGTGCGGATCAGCTCTGCTGGTACCGGCGGCGGCACCACAAGCCCCGGATACACCTTCGGCGGCGGCGGCGGCGGCTCGCTGCTGCTGCCCGTCACCGCCGGCACTGCGTCGCGGCCTGGCACATCAGATCCCTACGGAGGAGCCGGTGGTGGTGGCACTGGCACGCAGCTGATTAGTCCCAGCAAGGTGGGACTATCGGCGCGGCAGCGTGCCATGCTAGATGCATCCCAGGTTGGGATCTTCCGCTTCGCCCGGATCAAACGGGCCACAACGCCGGTATCTGTTGCCAGTGGCGGCGGGGCTCCCAGCGTCACGAACCTGGACATTGATGACGGCTCCTGCGCGCCGGCGCCGCTAGTGCTTCCCGGCGTGGGTGGCAATGGAGGAGGCATCTGCCGAACCCCGTCCATGCGTAACCCCAGCAATGTTGCCGTAGGGCCGACGCCGTTCCAGTCACCGATGGCGCCGTATCGGCGCTCCACGCCGCCGCTGCCGGCGGCTAATCACCGGCAGTCTCAGGCGGGCGTTGGCCGGCTGCCGGGCGATGGCAACGTTAACGCCACCGGGGGTATGGCGCCGCCGCCGACTGTGGCTTTGGCGAGTGCCATTATGCATGAACTCAATGCGCGGCAAAGCGACCGCGATGCTGGTGTGGGAGGGCCGGCTGCGAACGGCCGGCTGGATGACATGACGCTGGTTTCGGAGTCCGTACCGGTGCTGCCTGCTTCCGCGCAGCGTACGGAGGTGCTCGCAAATTTCGTGCGCCCAGGTCGCGGGGCGTTGGTGCAGCCAGGCCTACAGAAGATGCCGACTCCGTGAGTCAAGGCTCCTGTCTTAAGCCCTAGTCGCTTGGCGCGAAAGCAAAATCTCAGTCGGAATCCCGGAAATCTCTGATCTCGTGACAATATATGATAGCGTGCGGGAGCGGGAGAGAAAAATTGGAAGCAGCTGCGCGGCCCGGACTACCAGCCCGTAATGCCCCCGGCCCCGGCCAGCCAGTAGGTCCTCCTCTCTAATCCCTTGCCCTCTGCTTAGTGCCTGCTTCCGTTCCCCGCGCAGTCAACGGGACAGTAGTGTCAGTCGGCTAGCGATAGAGAAGCTGTGAATAGAGCGCCCCAGGATGTGAAGGTGACTCTTAGGGGGGATGGCAGCCTGCACCAGCCCACCTGCACCAGCCCACGCGCTCGGACGCCCGCATTACAGCCTAGCCACGGACACTTCCCTCCGGTTTGGCATACCCTTGATTGTGCGTCCTTACCCTGACCCCGGCGACTCTATATGGGGTTGGATGATCAGCAAGCCCCGCCCCCGCCTGCTCTCGCAGCCCTGAGAACGAGGTAAGTGAGGCGGAGGCGCTGCTGGGCTCCGCCGCTGGCGGCGCGGCTGGGGGCGGCGGTGGCGGTCCCGGTGGTGGCGCCGACGCGTTCGACCCCGCCGCCGCCTCCTCTGCACTGCTTGATGCTGAGCTAGCCCCTCTACTCCGGGAGGTGGCGGAAATCAACGTGCGGCCGGCGGTGCGGGCGGCACTCAGCAAGCTGGACGACCGTGCCATCAAGCAACTGTGGGTTGCGGCGAAGGGATATGGCGCAGGCGTTTTGTCGTTTAGGTGGACTCATGAAGTGCAGTGCCGAGGGGTGCTCTGGTGTCGGGGCCGTTGTTGTCCGTATTTGCTTACCCCAGGGTCGAAGGCCTTCACGGCATGGTGCTGTTTGGAGGTCTCTGGGGCTATCGCTACCTGTACCTCAATCACTGCTTCTGATGCGGAATGGCCTGGAGTTAACAACAAGCTTCTGTGGTGTGGCCCTAATGGCGGGCATCTGAGGGACGTTAAGATCTGAGCGGATTTTACGAGGAAGGAAGGGACTTGCAGTAGACGTTCTGTCTTGCACGCTTGCTGAAGCGATCATATCATCCCACCGCTCTTCATCAAGACACGGCGCTGCTGCGGCACTGTTCAGGGCTGCAGCGGTCCGTGAGCCATAACCGGTGCTGGCGCCGTCGTTCAGACCACAGGCTGTTAACATCTGCTTCCTCTGCCCCCCTCCCACCCCCCACCCCTTTTTCGCTGCGCGTGCTAAGAGACCGCTTGTGTTATCCCTGCCCTCTCACCCACGCACACAGGTTCGCCGCTACTTCTCGCCGCGTGGAGCACCTGCCCTGCACCCCGGTTTCGTTGTCTAGCGGGGGCGGGCTCCTGCTGCCGTTGCCGGGGCCTAAAGGCGTGTCGGGTTATAGAGTGAGTGCCGCGATGATCTGGTCTCAGGGTTCAGGACCTGAGCGTCAATGGGTGAGAGGTTTAGGGAAGGTGATAGATGGAAGGGAGTCCATGGACTGGTACCAAGCGACAATACGCAATGAGCATGACGCGCCGATAATTATGGTGGGATGGGGGCGGGGACGGGGGTGGTGGGGTGGGGGTGGGGGTGCAGTTTGGCCCTCAGTCGTCCCGTCGGCCGTCTCAACCCCGCCGCCCTGCCGCCTTTGTCACAGGCCTCCTGAGCGTTACTCGGACCGCCCCTAACTCCTGCATCACAGGTGAACATAAAGGGCCAGGTGCACCCGACCAAGAATACCGGCAGGCACTTCACCCGCGACGCAGGTGGCCGCGGCACCGGCGCCTCCGCCTCTGATGCCACCGCCTCCGATGCGATGCTGCTGCAGCAGCTTCTGGAGCAGTGAGTGGAATGGGGTGGTGGAGGGGAATGGAGGGTTGCTTATTTTATGCAATGAGTTAATTGACTTATTACGCTACTTGTGGGAAGGAGGTAGAAACCAGCAGCCACTTGGAACTCGCAAGTGTGTCGGGGCTTGCCCACAACCCTACGTGACGCATTCGTGGGTGTATGGTCCGCCCGGTCCTCGTGTTGGTCACCGAACGGCCCTGTGCCGGTGCACCTTTCCATCTCATCTATCGGATTCCGGTACCTTCCGATCCTTGTTTTCTTTCAGACCCCTTTGGGTGAAGGACTTCTATCATCTTTGGGCCTGTGGTTCCAGTTTTTGATGTCACATTGCTGCTGCACATTCACGGCCTTTTCCTTCTCTTCCTCTTCCTTTCCTTCACCACATCCCTCCCCCTCAACACACGTCCACACTCTCACAGCGATCCGGAGACGCTACCCCCTAAGATCCGGGCACTGCTGTTGTCGCATGCCCCCGCGGAGACCCTGGACATCCTGGAGGAGATCGAGCGCAGCGCCTCACCGCACGGCAGTGGTGGGGGCAGCCCAACCCCTGGCCCCGCCCCCGGCAGCGTCAGCCGCCGCGGCCCGCGCCTCAGCATCAGCCCACGCCGCCGCAGCGCCAATGGCGAGCTTCCCTTGCATGGCCACAGCCACAGCCACGGACACCGTAGTGGACTTCACGGTAGTCCCATCCATTCCTCCCATGGCTCCCTCTCGCAACCGCATCCGCCGCAGCTGCACCCCCACTTCACATCACACTCGCGCTCCGGCGGCCCCGCCCACGCTGGCAGCAGTACCAACAGTAGCCACCATCATTCGCAACACCCCGGGTCCGAGTCCCGATCTAATCAGCACCACCTCCACCAGCAGCACCAGCAGCACCGACAGCATCATCCCTCCCAGATTGGTGCAGCTGGAGCAGCTGGCACACCATATCCCGATCCGCGAACCCCAGCGTTGTCGCATTTAGGTGCCGTACAGCACCAACAGCGGTATCCTGGTGGGGCGAGGTCGACACCCGAAGAGGGAATCTCATCGCCGTCGCCGATCCCGGAAAGGGTCAGTGGTGACGTGGGGGCGGTGGCGCCCGACAGGGCGTCGCCGCGGCAGGATTTGCGCGTCAAGCTGCCGAAGCAAACAGACACTGCTGGCGCTGCTGGGGACTTACAGTCATCTTTTGCATCCATCGCCAGCGGCGCCGCAGCCGCGAGCAGCGCTTGTCCTTCCGGCATCCGTAGCGTCAGCAACACGGCGGCGGGATGCAATCGGGACGATCAGGAGGTTGAAGATCCGTTGGAGGACCGGCGATGGCGGTTGGGCCAACTGATGGCGGAGGTTGAGATGCAGCAGGTGAATGCTTGATAAGGGGGCTGCCGTCGGGGTTTTGTGTCCCATCAAGCATCAGTCCGCTCAGGGCGGACACATTATGCGATATGGAGCCTCACACACAGATATGAGTTCACGAGCACGGCCACGTGGGGCGCGGGAAATCGTGAACGACCTCCAATCTCTAGAATGCACCTTGGCAGGGAGTAAGTGCCATGATAATGCTTTGTTGCTTTTCCTTTGTTTCTTTTATCTTTGGTGATTGCGCCAAACTGCTGGAATTGTTGCGGGAATTCCTTTTGCGAACCCTCTTTCTCGCTTTCGGACGAGGATTCAGATTCCAGATGAGGTCCTCCGCAACAGCTTTGCTAACCATCACGCTGGCATGGCGGCGGATGGAGCTGCCGCGCTAGTCCAATACACAGACACTATGGCGGCGGCGCCGGCGCTGCTCGCTTCCCTTGAACATCGGGCTGCCCTTGCGGACAGCAACCCCTTACGACAGCTCGTCAGCGCCACCATCGGCAAACCGGGGCCGCTGCCCGCTATTGTCAACAGCGTGTCAAATACTTCTGCCAATGCCATTGGGGGTGCTACTGCTGGCGCGCCGGACGCAGCAGCCGCACATGCTGACACTGACGCGTCAGTGGGAGGAGCAGCAGCGGCGGAGGCCGCGGCGACGGCGTCAGCGAAGCGCAAGATGGATATCTTGTCTTGGGCAGGCCCTATGGGTGGAGCTGAGGATAGCGAGGAGGAGCTTGAGGATGAGGAGGACCGCATGGTGACGGATCAGGAGCTGGGGCTGGTGAGTTAGGCGTTCGCGCAGGGTGGGAAGCAGGGGCAATATTGGACACGGCGGTCTCGAATGGTGGGAATGGTGGTGCATGTATCATGTTGCTGGTGGGTGGGAAGTTGGGGCGCGGTCGGGTAGTGGCGGCAGATAAGGGGGACCGGCACCTTTCCTTTGTTTCCGACGTCCATCTTTCCCTCTGCTCTTTGTTCCGCGTCTCCATGTATCTCTCGCCCCGTTCTGCTTTCCTGTTCTCGCCCCGTCCTCCGCCACGCGCAGCTGACGCTGGATCAGACCCTGGCTCAACTGCCCACGACCGCCGCTCCAGCGTTGCAAACTTCCGATGCGCTGGTGGCCCGACTGGAGTACACAGTGAAGCGGAGGGCAGCGCTGGCGGAGCGCAGGGCCTTGCGAGAGGTGCGCCGTCACCATCGTCACTAGCCCACTATCATCAGTCCAGCCCATTATCATCAACATATCGAACGTTTCTGTTATATTTGTCTCACTCGGGCTGCGTTCTGTATGTTCGGCAGTGAACGGTTCGATTCCAAGGTTAATCACGTTTTTAGCCGCCGCCACCGTGGTGTTGTTGTTGGGTTCAGCTTGCGGAATGAACTACCGGCTTCGCCCATATCCGCATTCTTCATGCAGTAATTTATCTTTGCACGCATAAATCGCGCTGCGTCACAAGGGCGCTTTAACTTAACCTTTGGCACGGCCTGTTGACATGTGCTGTTGCTATGGCTGTGGCGGTTGCGCAGGAGGAGGCAAGACGACGGGCGGAGGAGGAGGGTAAGGACATGTGGGACACGAAAGCGCGGCCAATGTGAAGGGGACAAACAAGGGATCTATTAGGCAGTGCCCTGCCTGACCGGTACAGGCACTTGCAGGCAGAACGAGAACCGCAAGACCTTTTAGGCCGCCGCCGATGTTTGGCTGCAGGGCTGCTTCTGTCTCTGCCGTTTGTCCCTCCTTCGTTTGCTAATGCTGGTTTGTTCTAGGTGCCACTCCCCTACCCGATCTCTCGATTGGATGGATTCCGCGTCCGCAACTCAGGACCCCCAACACCCTTCGCCTCCCCTTCTCGGGTGATTCATTGTGTTTGTTTGTAACTTCGTTCCCTTCGACATGTGCCGTGATTTGCTGCACAGCGGCGCGGTACATTGAGGTTCCTTTGGGCTCTGAGGATCCTAACGACGAGCTGGCGGGGCCGCTGAGGTCGGGCCTGCGCGGTGCAGTGCTGCGCATGCGGCGGCACGGAGAGGCAGGCAGGGAGAACATGCTGCAACAGGTAAGCGCAAGGTGTGAGAAATGGTAATTTATGCGGAGGAGGAAGGGTTGTTTTGCTCCCTATGAGATGCTTTCCCAAGCATCGCCGAAAGGCCAAGTCCGAAGTTCTATGTCCCCCCATGTTATTAATTCCTGTCATTTTTTGCGTCCCTTCTTCCCACATTCCCTCATCGGGTCGCTGGTTCTCTCCTTGCCACGTTGTACATCCGCGTACATCCGCGTCCCGCTGCCTCACCACCGCATAACTTTCTGGCACCCCCTCTCATACGCAATAGGCGATACAGGACAAATCGTCTCGCACCTCCTTTTGCTCTTTGCGGCTCGTTTCCTGAACCCAAGTTCACATCCTTGCCATCCTTGGAATCACTGCTGCCGCAGTCGGGATTCTTCTGGTGGCCTTCCTCTCGCCACCGCCAAGACCAGCAGAGCGCCTCTGCTCAGGGAACCCCTGCTCGCGAAGTGGCCACCGCCCCACCGGAGCCCTCCAACGATTCAGCATCCCGTCACCTTCGCTTCCTCCAGCGCCATGCACTCACCCTGGGCGTCAACGGACAACCTCGCTTCGGCAGCGGCGCCAGCGTCACCGGGGACGGCACCACCTCGCTACCCACGCCGCCACCGGCGTCAGCGTACCATTCCATGCCGTACCGCTCGGCACCGACTCATTACGCAATTCCTTACTATTCCCTCCACCTAACCAATAACCGCCACGGACACTATCTCAACTACCTTCACGAACTGCAGAAGGAGGCGTCGTCCACCACCAACAGTATGGTGGCCGTTGCGGCAGGAGCAGGGGCTGGATCCGGAACGAGGGCTGGATCCGGAACCAGTGTTTGGAACGCATCTGGCAGCCGAAGCGTGTCGCCTAATCAGGAGCGAAATCGGGTGGCTTGGAACCTGCAGCCATCGTCGCAGCATACTACGCAGGGCCGGGAGCTGCCAAATACGGCGTCAGGTGTGGACAAGTCCGCAGCGGCGGCCGCGGCGGCGGCGGCGGCGGCCGCTGCCGCGGCGGCGGTGGATCTGAAGTATAACAATGACGAGCAACGACAAAAGTTGGAGCCGGTTCTGGATGCCTGGGAGGTGGTGTCCAGTGGCGATACGGAGGTGGGTCAGGGCTGTGAGGAGGGGGTGGGCTTTGGACGGGTGATGCGCCGATACCGGAAGGATTTTCTGCGACCCTATCCTTGTTCCAATGTCTGTGCATCGCGGCATTCTCCACGCAAGGAAAATACTAATACTAATAACATTTTGTTGATGTTGTAGCAGTTGATGTTGTTGTTGGTTATTTTGAATTGCCCCGGTCGGAGCCTCTCTGAACCTCTTCTCCCTTGCTCGCAAATCCCCCCGACCCTACTCGACACGATGACCTTGCTCCCCCGGCTGTGCAGCTCGCGGCGCTGGGCACTTTCAAGGAAGCCCTGCAGCCAGCCAGCTGGCGACCTCCTCCAGCCGATATGAAGCCCTTCACCCCGCTGGAAGGGGAGCCAATCCGGATCACCGAGCAGCAGGTGAAGGCCTGCCGGGTCGCGGCGGTTGGTATGGCGGTGGTCATGAGGTCCACGGCGATTTTCATTTCCGGCGTGTGAATGTGGGGTGCTGTTATCACCAAGATGCGTTCTCCGTTTTTTTCTTCCTAAGCGTCCACCGCAACCCTCAACACACGACGGGCAAGACCACACACGGCAGCATCCCCCTATGCCCGGCACACCTATTCGAAGCCCTGTCGAGACAGAATCTAGAGGGGTCAGCTTTTATACTTGAGGAAGCCAAGAACCCATTGGACCTCTTACCCAAGCGCGAGCTAGGACCTCACGCCAATGCCACCAAACCCTTACCCGCAGGTTTCACGCCGGCTGGTCCAGGCAGCGGAAACGGGATCCTGCGTTCTGGATCTGGATTTTGGACCCCGCCTTACGTTGGGCGACTTCGGTGTGGTGTACGCCACCATCAAGGTCGGTAACCCCGGCTTCCTTCCCGCTCCTCGCCTTTTCCGAAGAAATCGTTATCATCGCTCTCCACCCCTCTCCCTGTGCGCTTAGCTTACTCCCGTCCATGTTCCCCCACCTCCCGCTCTGCACCCTCCTGGTCCTGGTTCCCGCAGTCTCTGTCAACCGATGCCGTCAAGGGCATCCGTGCAGTGTCTGGGGTCATGACGAAAAGTGCGGTGGAGGGCCTGACGGCGCTGGTGCGGGCTCGTCCAAGCATTGAGGAGGTGAGGGGGTTGGCGAGTAGGTCGCTTGGGGTCGAGGGAATTGGCCCTGGGACATCAGGCGTTGCCCCCCGCCCACTCCTCGCACGCCCACGAGAAGTTCTTATGGCCGTCCCGTTCGGCAACCATATTCTCACATGCGCCCTTCTCCATATCCCCCGCTCGCAGCTGGAGCTTCGAGGCAACCCTGCCCTGGGTGCCCCTGCCATGTCCCGCCTGGCGCCCCTTCTCCACCCCAGCATGCGCTGCCGCCTGCGGCGCCTGGACCTCAGTGGTTGCCCCCTGGGGGATGCAGGCTTCTCCTCCTTGGCGGCGAACCTGGCCGAAAACCGGCACCTTCAGGTGAGGAAGGGCCCTAGAGAAGTGGGCGTCGCTAGGCCCGAGGTTGGTACAGGTTCCAGGGCGGGAGTTTTGAAAGGTGAAGAAAGTGCACTCAGGATGTGCACGAGCGGGGAAAAGGATTGACGCCGCCGACATGCACCTGCACCACATCTGCATCGCAAGATTCCCCCGCCTTGGACTGCGTTCACCGTCCAGGTAAGTCTTCTCCTATCCTTCCGTCCTTCCATCATCCCTCGTTTCTTTTTCACCTTTCATCTGCATCCCATCAATTTCTCTGTTAGAAATGTTGAGTCCACCCTGGAGTTATCCATCCATCTATACTTTCTCCAACCGGACGTAATCTCCCCACGCGGCGTGCCACCGCTCCGATCTTGCGACCTGGGATCCCTCAGGAGCTGCTGCTGTCGGGTTGCGGTCTGGAAGACGCCGCTCTGGCTGTGCTATACCAGAGCCTAGCTCTCAACGGCTCCATCAAGCTGTTGGACCTCTCACAGAACCGCTTCTCCGAAACCGGGATGACGGTCTTGTGCAAGGGTGAGCGTGTGTGCGGGGGCCCGGGTCGCAGCCGCTGCGGGCGGGGTAAGCGCATATCGGTGATGTGCGACCAGCGGGGCACACCCGGCGGGGAACGTGGTCCGGGGGAAGCGAACACGCGATCCGAAAGCTTCCCGGTGCTTGCGGCAACGTTCGGGACTGCTAGCTCGGTGAACTCGCTGTGAGATCCTGGAGATGATTAACGCTAACGAGGGTTATTCCTTGCCTCCGCATGTTCCACGATGCAGACCTGGAGGATAACCACAGCCTAACCCGCCTGGATCTCTCTCACTGCAGCCTCCCGGACGCAGCCATGCCCGCCCTGTCTCGAGTGGTCGTCCTTCATCCCGCACTAACCTCCCTGGATCTCTCCCACAACTGCCTCGGTTGGAAGGGCTGCCGCGCGCTGGCAGAAGGCCTGCAGCCACAGCCGCAGCCGTCGGATCCGCTGCAGGCGACACATCATCACCATCATGACCAGGACCCTCATCCTCATGGGACCCCACACAACCAACAACACCCGTTCTCGTTTTCATTTCCGCAATCGCGCTCGCCATCGCCGCATCACCACCATCATCACTCCCATCTCCACCACCACCATTACCGCGGGCCGCCGCGGCCAGTGCTGCGGGAGCTAGCTTTGGACGGCAATCCGTTGGGTCAGGGAGGCGTGCTGGCGCTGATGCGGCTGTTGCAGGTGTGCGCTTTCCTCCGAAGAAAGGCGCAAAGAGTTGATCTCTCTCTCTCTCTCTCTCTCTCTCTCTCTCTCTCTCTCTCTCTCTCTCTCTCTCTCTCTCTCTCTCTCACACACACACACACACACACACACACGGTTTATGGGAGTTTGGTGCAGTGGGGAAATGTTGTACCGTGTTGGCGGGGTGCCTATCTCCTGCGGTGCACGATTACCGTGGTGTTCTCTGTGGCGCCGGTCTCAGACACTGCCCCTCTCACGTGAGTGATAGACACGGCCGTGTGGATATCCCCTCCTCCGCTAAATGCAGCGGCTGAGGCTTCGCTAAGGTTCTCATTTCTAGGACCACTTGGGGTTAAGCGATCTTAAGCAAGCAGGCAGCGATGTTGCATGCCGCCCCATCTTGACCACGAAACCATAACCGTTTTACCAACCCGTCCAACCCGTGCAACTGCTGCAGATCAATTCCACCCTCAAGAAACTCTCGTTGTCCAACGTCACCCTGACCGCCCTTCCGGGGGAGCCCCTGGAGCTTGACTCAAACCACCCCAACGGCCACTATTCTCTGGATCTGGCCGACCCAGAGCAGCGCAAGGTACGCGCCCCGCTCGATGCCCGGGGCTTTGTTTGATTTTCCTTGCGTTGCTTATTCAGGCAACAGGTTTGCGTGACCCAGTGCGTGCGTGGATAGGCTTACGTAAGTCCGTCTACCGCATTCCGCCAGTCCTGCTGCAGGGGTATTATTCGTCTTGCTGCAGCTCTCCGTACCCATAATGCAGCGCTGAGTTATACCTCTTTTGCCGTCTTTCGATTCCTAGCCTTGAGCCAGCGGGCGGCGGACAACATCTTGTCGTCGCCATCGTCACCGGAACACATCGTCCACAGAACCTTATAAGCACCGCATCTTTCCTCCTGAGCATCTGGGCGAAGCCGACCGGTTGTTCCTCTGGCATCCTTGTTCTCCGTTCGTCCCCCTCCACGGCCTCCTCCTAGGCCTTTCCCTTTTTCCCTTGGAAGTATCTCGTTAGCTCAATAATAAAGCACTTGCCGCATCCCACGGGGGGATTATGGGAGCCACGACAGAATTTACAGGATCATACCACTGACGGGGCCAAGATGCCATAGGTGCTGACGTGGAGGCGCCACCCAAGCTTGGCCCGTTCGTGACCCCAACCCTGCACAGGCTGCTACCACGTTGCTGTCGTTGTGGCATGCCTCCGGTGGCTCCTCTTGGCTATCTGCTAACCTCAACAACGCGCCGGTGCACCT
Organism: Volvox reticuliferus; assembly: GCA_019650235.1. Taxonomy (NCBI): domain Eukaryota; kingdom Viridiplantae; phylum Chlorophyta; class Chlorophyceae; order Chlamydomonadales; family Volvocaceae; genus Volvox; species Volvox reticuliferus. The sequence goes on along the minus strand of BNCP01000010.1, from coordinate 408,945 downwards.
GCCGCGCGCTGCCGCCGGCTGCATCACCCCCGCCGGCACCGGCACCTGGCCGGACTGGGTTCGGCCGCACCTCCGTTGGCCAGAGGCTATGCCTAATGAGGGCACACTGGTGGTATCGGTGCGAAACAACGCATCCCTGGAGCCGTCGCTGCTGACGCCACCGCCGCCTCCGGCGCCGCCCCCGGCTCCGGCAGCTGCGGAGACGCCGTTGGCGGGTGCGGATCCGGCAGCAGTGGCGGCCCCGACCGCACCTGTCGTGGTACCACCCGTGACTCTGAGCCCGGCGCTGCTCTCAGTGTTAATCCAGGCTATCGACTGCCCGGCAGCGAGCGAGGTGTGTGAATGGCATCTACGTATCGTACATAGGACTTAAAGCTAGTATGAAGTCGATGACCCGGAGACGACTTGAGCACCTGTCCTGTGCACCGACACCTTGGCATGGAACCTACTAGGTATCGTAAGTTCGTAACCCTTACTGCACCCGCTTCAGTCCCTTTCTCTGCCCCCTCACCCCCGTTATGCCTGGGGTAATCACCCGTCCGTTCCGTGCACTCTTTGACCGTCCCCGCCCCGCTGCAGGTTTGGAAGACGCAGCTGCTCATGCTGGCTACCAAGGTAGCATATGTGACCAGCGAGCAAGCGGGTCGCCTGCTGGGTCACCTGCGGTATAGAGCAGAGAGAGCGGATGCAGCCGCCACGCTGCTGTCCGCTACTCCGGATCTGCACAGAGCCCCCTGGGCACTGCGTACCTACGCCAAGTTCGGCCCGGATGACATCGCGGAGCTGCTGCAGGTCTGGACGGGGGATCAATAGAGGACTGGGGTGATGGGGTCAAGGTGGGTGCTTGCGTGGGGCTGCAGCAGGACACCCACTGGGCAAGGGACATGGTGTTTTTTTGGTGCTTGTGGCATGAGGCGGGCTTTAAATTATTGTGTCAATGTCGTCCTTTCAGGCGCCTCTCCCTTTTGTTGTCCTTGTCCAACCAACCCGTCTGCCTCGTCTCCCCTCAGGAGCTCAGTCTGGCCCCGCTGCTGCCGCTGCGAACCCGTGTGGTCAACGGCTGGGACACCTGCTGCTCAGGACACATCCGGCTGGACCTCGCGCAGCAAGTGAGTGCGCAAACGCATGCATGTGCTGACATTCATGCGGACTGACACGCGAGAACTCGGAGCCCGTGTGTGTGCGTGTGTGTAAGGGCCCGGGGGAATGCTTGGGTTAGGCCGGGGAGCGGAATTTCCCTAGGGATGAAGTCATAAAAATTCAGGTGCGTGTGCGTGTGCGTGTATTGGGGGCTGAGTCTTCAGTTTTGTTGAAACGTACGACATTCTCTCGAGAGCTACGTATACGGGAGAGAGAGCGGGCAAAATACGGTTTGCTAGGTTGTTCGAGACGTCGAGAGGAGGGCGCCCATCTTAGAGAACAGGGGCGATATGAATTGGGTGATGGTGAGGTAATCGGTGAATCCCGGGCACTTAGCAACTAAAGAAGCAAATAGTTGAGAGAGCATTAGCAAGTGAGCTTGAATTGCATCACACTGGGTACTTCCTCAACTTCCCCTTCATTGCCTTTCCGCCGGCTGCCTCTATTGTTTACTCAAGACCTGCACCTCCCAAGCTCCAACTCCTGCACGGTTTTCCCCTTGGGCCTACTCGCAGTCGCACCGGCTGCTAGCGATTTTGTTGGTTCAGACCGCCCAGCGCGACAGCGGCGCACCCGCCTGGGCCACCCCGCAAGCGGCCGCGCCGGAGGAAGACCTTTATGGTGCCCTCACGGCGCGGTTGGGAGACGCCACATCATGCATGAGAGATATAACTTTCTCTGGGGCCTCGCTGGGGCACAGCGTGGTAGGTATCGGTATGGGGCTATGGAGATCAGGCGGTAAGGGAGGTGAGGGGGTTGCGCCGTGGAAAGATACGTTTGGGGTTCAAGGTTTGGTTGGGCGAACTGCATATATGTTGGCATGGGGTGGTTGGGCGAACTGCATATATGTTGGCATGTATATGGAGTACCTGGCGTATAAGTTATATATATATATGTATGTGTGTATGTGTATGTTACTTATAGAGAGTTGTTTTGGTGCTGTGGTGGGTGCGCTGATATTTCGGTGGTAGTGATAATGGTAGTGGTGCCTGCGCTTACGCTGTGTTTATTTTTTTAACTCAGTCACTCGGCTGCACATTGGCCGCGTCCAAAGAAATTCCGAGGCGTTCATGCGCTGTGCCGTGATACTGCAGGCTAGGGCCATTCTTCCCTCCCCATCGCTTTCTATTCCGCCTACGCCTACACCTAAACCTCATGGGTCCCTCTGCTCCTCTTTTCCATGCCCTCCCCTCTTCAACACACACACACACACACACCAGATCTACTTGAGCTCCGCCAACATACCCACCCGAGGCATCATCGACACGCACTTTGTGAACGTGCGGCCCCGCACCCACGTGCAATACCCCGGGCTGGGCATGGGCAAGGAGCGGAGGCAGGTGGGTGGCTTGTAGTTCGATTGTATATGGGCCTTTCCGTTCTTAGATAACAGCACAGGTACATGCATGGCGCGCGTCTGAGTACCGACACTCTGTGTGGAGATGCGCGCCGCATTGGGACCATTGGAGGGGGGATAATCTTTTGGGGGGATGATTAGAGAAGGGCGTGGAGTGATGCAGACATGCACTGAGATATGCCGGTGCTGCTTTGCAGGCGCCCAGCATCCTCACGGGGAAACCTGCAGGCGGCAGTGGCACAGCGCCAACAAGCAACAGCGGCGGCACTCCCACAGCCTCCACCATTGCGGCAGCCGCAGCCGGCGGCGGCAGTGGCGGCAGCTTTCCATCACCGACTGGCCCAGCGGCGGCTGCAGCCGCCACCGCCATCTCCACCAATAGCGTTGGCGGCGAAGCGGCGGCGGACTCGGCTGGCACACGAACCAGCACCGCATCTTCGCGTCCCACGGCCACAACGACGACGACAACGACGGCGCCGCAGCCACCGTTACCTGCTGTGAGCGCGGGGGTAGTGGCGATGGAGTCCATGCGGATGGCCGCCACCGCCTTGTCCTCTTCAGTAACGTTGAATGCGGTGGTGACCAAGAAGAACTGGTGGGTTGGGTCTTTGGCACGATTCGAACATCGCTGGCCTCAGGACCAACATACTAACGCTACTACGATAGTCGATCGGAAACAGACCATGTACCTGAGCGGGCACGGGCACAAAAGCTTTACGGCCGTATTAATGGATACACGGACACCATAAGATGGCACCAAAAGCTGGCCTATCTTGGGTATTAGACTTCTCCCATTCGGTGCAAACACCGTGCCAGACCCGGGCGTATTGACGCGTACTGTCCCCTTTTACCACATCACATCAGATCACACCACATGCCCAGACTCCTGTCCCGCCCATTCGCTGCGCCGTGTTTGCGACTATTTGTAGCAAAGTGCTTTCCGGCTTTTAAGTTGTGGATTCTTTTCCCGCAGAGGATGCGTTTCCATCCCCGACGTGAAAAAACGCTGAATCACCCTAGCACGTTCTTGCGGCGCTGCGGCGCTGCCTCTGTTCCCTAGTCTGCCAGTTTCCCGCTGCAACTGCAACTTCATTTCCCCAACCCCTCCCGCCCCATTTGACTTCCCCTATCTCCTGGATCATTGCGTCCCTAGGTGGCAACCCTGCGTGACCGCCTGGGAAGGTGTGTTTATGGAGGCGCTTTTGCGATTGGGACTATCCCACAGCCACCCCGCTCTTGCGGGCTGGCGTCATGCGTCCAATATGTGGAAGGTGAGGAAGAGAGGCCAGTTATGCGAAAGTGGGGCAAGCCGTAGCTTAGGACTGTGTTAGGATTGGGAGGGGGGCCCTTTTTTAGCACCTTGCTTTACATGCTGTCTTGTCGCGTAATCCCCCTCCGTAATCTCCCTCCGGCGGCCCCCAATCCATAGATCGCTATATTTGAAGTCCGTCGCCGCTGCATTTCACGCTTACACGTGGCCACCTGTGTATACCCGTCCGCACCCCGTCGCTCTCCCAGGGCCATTACCGCAGCTTCTCCTCCAGACTCCACGCAGAAGCGCACCTGCGGCATCGCGCCTACGTATCGGCGGCAAGGCGGCGGAGCACACACGCCGGGGACCCAACCGAAGGGGATGCGGCCGGGAAAGCTGGCAAGAAAGGGGGCGGAAAGAAAGGTGTGTTTTTTGTGTTTGAAGGGGTGGAAGGGTTTCCATCACCATTGGCCCTACCCCGATCTTCATCATGCCACAGCCCCACAACTGCCGCCATGTTAAAGGCCGATCTGTAACGCACATGAACCGGATTTGGGTCCTGCAAAACTGCATTGTAGACGGCGGCAAGGGTGGAAAGAAGGGGAAGAAGAGCGGCGACGCGGACAATGACGATGGGGGCGGCGGCAAGGCCGGCAAGAAGAGCGGGGGTGGTAAGAAGGGTGGCAAGAAGGGCGGTAAGCGTGGCGACGCTGACGGCGCTGGCGGAGGTCCTTGGGGCCCCGGCCTGGATGCCGCCACGCTGCGTCTGCTGGGCACCCTGGAGATGAGAGCTCGTCAGTTGGCCCCTTTGATGACCAACCTGGCTTGCGGGGTCAGTCTGTCCGTGTACCAGGTGAGGGTATTTGCATGGAGGTGGTGATGGGCCTGTGTTGGGGGCGGGGCCAGAGAGAATGGGCAGGAGACGGTTTGAAGGATGGTGCGATGGTGAGAGGGGAATGCATTCAGGACTGCAGGTGCTACTCTGCTGTTTGCCCTTATTTCTCGAAGGGCGGAAGTAGGAGAACAAAGGAATCCAGATACGCAGCGCGTGTTCGTAACCCCCGTGTCTTATGCTCTCCGCTGCCGGCGCCCCTCCGATCCTGCGGCTCGGGAACTTGCAGGTGCTCCACCTGCTGCGGCTTCTTCCCGACTTCGAGCTGCGGATTAAGGCGCTGGTGGCCCTGTGGCCCGCGATATGGGTAAGACGGAGGGGACACTGGAGCCTGTGACCGTGTGACGACGTGGGGCTGCTAGAAACAGGAGCTGATGACAACTTGACGTTTACAGGAGGATTGCTGCTACGAGGCTGGTGGCGGTTTGGGCAATCGGCATGGCTTCTTTTTAACGAACTAAATGGTCGCTTTGCTCAACCATTAATGAGCTCATGGACGCACACATGTCATGCGTTTATGCCCCGGTTAGTTCTTAGCGCTACGTCTGTGAGGGCGTGAAACACAGGAAACCCACCGCCTGTCTGCTCAGGACCGTGGCAACGTGGTGGACCTGATTGTGGATTTGGATCACCCAGTTGCGCTTCCGCCTGCCCAGCACAAGGTCGGCGGCGAGGGAGGCCCTACGTCGCCGATCCCCACTTCTACGGCTGGGGTCCAGGGGCCGGGTTCTAGTTCTGTGAACAGCCAGGTGAGGCACGGGCGGCTGGAGGGGGCCGTGGGGTTCCCCGGGAAGGTGGGGGCCAGGACGTTAGACGAATGGGTCAAGTAGCTGGAATCACAAACCTGTGCTGTGCCGTGCTGTGCTGTGCTGTGCTGTGCCGTGCCGTGCCGTGCCGTGCCGTGCTGTCCGGGATTGGTTATTGTCAATGGTGATTACGAACTCATATTCCTATATTTGTGTGACTAATCCACCCGCCCAACCCCGACGCACCCACCCACACCCATCTCGCACACGGCCGTCACTATCGCAGCAGCAGCAGCAGCCGGTCGTGGAGAACCGCCGCCCTACGTTGACTGGGGGTGGCGGTGGCATCAGCGGGGCTCCGGGGTCGTCGTCTATTGGGTCCTCCTCGGGTGCAGCCCCGCGTCCCGGCAGCCCCAACCGCACGGGCCAAGCGGAGTCGCTGGTTGTGAAGCCTAAGAATTTTGTACCCGGTGAGACACAGCGAGGTTAGGGGACAGGACGCCACCAGAGGGAAGGAGGACAGGAAATTAGTGGAAAAGCAAAGGGATTGCGGCATGTTTGTTTTAATTTGCCACAATTTTAGCTTTGAACGAATATGTTCACATTATGAACGCCAAAAGCTGTCGTGTGCTGCACACCTAAAACGTCCAATGTCGGCGACGGCGTCTGGGCGATAATGACTGGAGGGAGGGGATGCGCACCCTGCAGCATGCGTTTCCCGGGTACGAGATACGGTGGCGTACGGCAGAGGAGGAATATAAAATTGGGTCATGAAAATGAAATGAATGGGCGGATGAGGCGGATCGGGGATTTCGCAAGCTGAGTGACTTAGTTCTCAATATGGACACACACATACACACACACACATTCGTTCCACTGCCCTCTCTCTCCCTCCTCCTCTTTCCTTCTCTCCCCCGGCTCCCTTTCTCAGGACCCCATACGGCCGACGAGCTGCTGCTCAAGGTGGCCGCCGCCCTAGGCTGGCGCACACTGTTGCTGTGTTGGGCCTACCCGGGTTCACTGCACGGCCGCACTTTGCACCTTCACATGGGAGCCATCGACCAACTGCAGGTGGGGAATCGGGGCGGAGGGGAAAATGGATTAGTCGTAGCTGGCGGGTGCCAAGCCAGAGCTGGTGGGGCAGAGCTCCTTGCACATTAGGTGTGCGTCAAGTACATGTGACTTGATTGAATACATCTGGGGCCCCGCTGTATGAAACGTTCCGCCTTAGGGGACGGGGACTATGCCAGGCTGGATGGCTCCATGGGAAGCACAGCGCCAGGAGCCCCCAGGCCTCTCCTCCTGGCTGGGGGGTGAGGGAGGGGGTCGTGCGTCCCCAGGTGCGATGGAGTGAGGGAGTGTATTTGCATCCCGGGGCGCAACCCCGACTCCACTTGGTTTTAAGGCTTGTGCTATAGCATCTCAATAAGACCAGTCGCGCCACCGTAGCAATGTCATGGCATTCATCCATGCTGATGCCGTGGCCCCCACCATTCGTCCCCGCGCTGCGCCCCTTGACTGACCGCTTTCCTTCAGGCCGTCGCCAGCATCTGCCGCTTTGCTGACAGGTACGTGCGGGTGTGCGTGGGCACTGGGCAGGTGTATGTGTAGAAGTGCGTGCCTGCCGTGCATCGCTGTTCATCACCTTGACCATGCTCCTGATAGTTCCAGCAGTTGTACAGCTAATGAGGTGACTGCATCTCGTCTGAGAGGACTGCGCTTAAAAGCTGTTGAAAGCTGTGCTTATGGAGCTGCTCGCATGTTTGTGCCCGTCGTCCTGCGCTCCTGCATGTTGAGGACTAAGCCTTGACGATTCGGACGCGGCAACGTGGTGACTTGACAATAGAGCTATGGATGGCTCGTGTCGCAATAGGCATCAGCGGCTGAGATGGGACCCCAATGGGGTTCACCAGGTAGAGGAAAGCCCCATCCGCTTTTCCCATGTTCGTGTGCGCCCACCCCTCCACCACACCGCCCCAGGTGTTACCGTCTCCTCCGGCACCAGGTGGTGTCGGGGCTGGCGTGCGATGGGACAGCAGTCGACCCGGAGGAGGCGGCGGAGCTACCGGGGGGCGTGTGGCAACTGGTGGGTTGGGGCTGGGGTGGGGCTGGGATTGGTTAGGTTGGTTAGGGATGGGATGGGTAGCGAGGCTGCGACTCGTTGAAGCAGCCGCAGCACTGCGTTGTGACCCCCACCCACCCATTTCATGAGGCTCCTCCTTTCCCCGACCAGGGGGGGGGGCCACGGGGGGATCCGGAGCCCCCGCACCCCCTCAACGTACATCCTCACCTCGCCCTGCATCCCACCGCTACGTCCGCCCACCCGCCATCCGTTATAGATCCTGAGCCGTACGGTGCTGTGTCTGGATCGTCCCGAGTACGGCACCGTATCTTTGCAGCTGGATGGCATCACCCTGGACGCGCAGCGGGCTGTGGCCGCAGTGACTATCCAGGTGCTTGTCCTGGGCTGAATGTCCTCCTGTCCAGCCGGCAGTGGGGAAGCTAAGCGTGGAAATCGCAGTGTGTGTTGGCTGTTGGCTGTTGGCTGTTGGCTGTTGGCTGTTGGCTGTTGGCTGTTGTGTCAGGAGAGAAGAATGGCCTGTTATGTCCTGCAGTGCATGACACGGTGGCGGTGTGTGTATGTGCTTACACTTAACACTCCCTTCCCCCCTCCCCAGGCTGTGTGGCGGGGTTACCTGGTCCGGAGGGCTGCTTACGCCGCCGCAGTCGCCTCCGGAGGCTCCAACCGTTGGCTGCGGTGCTGGCAGGTGGTAAAGCACCTGCGGCGCCTGGCGCTGATGCGGACCCTGGCAGCCGACTTGGACATCAGCAGGGCGCAGAGCGAGATGGAGAAAGGATACTTGCGAATGTGAGTGCCAGTGGGTGTCAGTGCCGGCAATTCGGGCAGTAACGGGGTTGAAGAGCCTTACTGCGTGTCCGGAGATTTCCAGTATGAACAAGTGCGTTCGTAGCTAGCAGGATTGGGAGCGGTGTGTGGGGGGTGGGTGGGTGGGGTGTTTGGACGAGTGTCTGCTGCGTGGATGGCAGAAGCGGGGCGCGCGCGGCTTGCTTCATGGCGCAGAATGACTGATGTTATGTATGGACCGAGGAGCGTAAGATTGAGCGGGTCCAGGACGCGGTTCATGCACCAATCCATGCTCCCCACCCTCCCGCAGGCTATACGGCCCAAACGCCGCTTAAGGACGAAATTCATCCGTTCTCCCCTCGTCTGGAGGAGTTGCTACATCTTCAACGCGCGGCGCGGCATCGGCATAGCGAATGTCAGCAGCTGGAAAATGAGCTTGATGCAGTGAAAATGTGCACTATTATTGTTTGTCTTATGTGCGCTGTTCGCAGGCGGCACACAAAGCACAATGACTTTTCCGCAGGTGTGGAAATGTCGCGTCAATGTGACGTAGCGTCTGACATGGCGCGTGCAAATAACAGACTCGACTAGCACTAGCCACACTTAGCACGCCACCTCTTCTCGCGTCATACGCTTCATACGCGTCATCCGTGATGTTCATCTGCGGTCTGCAGGCCTTACGTGCAGGAGCAGAGAAGGCTAGTCCAGTTGCATTTTTCCGGGGTATTGAGGAGGGATCAGAGCATGGCTTGTGGCATAGATCGTTGATACACCGTGGTGGGAACCCGGTTTGCGGCTTTTCCGAGGTTGCGGAAAAGCATTGTCACTCGTACATGTATGCACAGATGCAAACACTGGAACACGTCCGAGCTCGGCCTCGGGCTTCATTCTTTCCGCTCCTTGAGTATGACTGCGCAAACCCGCCAATAGCTGTCGGCAGGACGTCCGGCGTGATGGGGGGCCCCGCCGGCGCGCATCTAATGCGCCGCGAGCGTTGCAAATCTTACGACGCGCATTGTCCTCCCAACGCACGTTGCGGAGCGGCGCCCCTCACAGTGAAGAGGAAGCGCCTCCATACCGCCTCCGTTCTAATGTACTGCTCATTCGTGCCGTGCATGTACGGCAGAGCTCTTCCCTCGGGATCACTGAGCAGGCTCAGATCCTGGTGGGAACTGTTTGGCACTTCATGGCCATCTCGGCCGCATGGTTTGCTTTGGCTTAGGCCAGAGAGGCGGGTGGGCGCTCGTCCGAGGATCGGTATTGTCGTGGGAGTGGCACGCGTTGCTGGAACGCGGCATGGTGGAGTTGGGGGCATGGACCCCCGCTGCACGGGGCGGGGATAAGGAAGAAGCTAGTTTTTAACCACTGGAATGGGAAGCGAATAATTCGACAAGCAGTGGATGGCATTGTGTATGGGACATGTGGGTCAGGATAATGTGGCCCCCCAGGATAAGCGGGTGATAGCAGTTGACTTAAGAAGGACACAGGATTGCTGCCCGCGGGTATTAAGAGCTCTCAGGTTGGCTATGGCCGCCGCGAGGGGCCCTGAGATCTAATAAATTCAAGTCTGCGGCTTCAATGAAGGTTCAACTTGTCCCCTGTGTGCGCGTGTGCACGTTTAGCTTACGGCACTCCGGCCACTGGTGATCACTCTTCGCCGGCCGCAGATCTCTGCGTATTGGGTCTTGATACACTACTTCAAGAACCCGCTCGGTTTGCTGCATGGCGCGGCCGTTGTGTGGAGGCGCTCGCACATATACATATATATATATATGTATATATGTGTGTGTGTGTGTGTGTGTGCTTGTGATGGGTTGCGGTGGGGTGGGGTGGGGTGGGGTTTGTTTGGACGCGGGTACATATGGATGGGGGAGGGTGCTGCGTTAGGGTGCGGAATAGGCTGCTTGCAAGCTGAGCGGCCGTGGAGATAGCAGATGGGATGGGGGGGGTGTCAACAAGATTTGCGCGCGTTGGGGTACCTTTGTGGAGATGGTGGTGATAGTTCCATATCGGGGGATTATGCAGTGTGTGTATGGTTGTCGTATGGTACGGTATTCTTTTTGCGTATATCAGGTAACTTGCGGCTGGCACTGTCTTGGAGAATGCCTGCTGCAGTATATGCACATGAAAAATGCGCTTGGTTTCTCGTAGCCCTGTTCGGCTTGGATGGCGCTTGGACCAATCAATGGGACGTACGTCTAACTCGTGCCGAGGCCGGCACGATCCCTTGTAACCGGTTGCTTCCTATAAACTCTGCGAGTTACCCTCTAGACGTATGAAATCAGCTCTCCATATGATTATATGACATGCATTCCTGGTGACGAATGCGGAGATTCGTGAGGGCGGTTTCGCGCAGTTGAAAACGGTTACATACGGCAACAGGATCCAGATTGGGCCGCGGCATCGAACACCGCAACTGCGACGCAAGGTACGTATCCGCTAACACCACAGAACGTTACAAGATTGAATGTCCAGATGACGTTCAACGTTTCAGAAAATCACCCTTCGACGTCACGTATCGTCGAAATAAAGCCAACGTTACTTATTTAGAATGGTGGGTAATACAATTTGGTGCTTATAATTATAAGACTCAGGGCATGAAAGTTAAGGCCTGCGCCTAACCACACTCCTCGAAGCGGAGTTTTACTGACGAGTTTCTGGAACACATCTGGGCTGTGGTAATGCTGAATCCATGCTTCAAAACACTTGTATTATAATTTAATTTTTACATCAAGCATGGATTGTAAGCAGGACGCGGACCGAGCCCCATGACGGGCGATGCCAACTTGCCGCGTCTGAGCGCTGCGACTCGCTTCCTACCTGCACGGTATCATATTTAGTAACGCGTTACTGAAACATGATGCCATCACCCAGAAACCTTCCGTGGCCTGGATTAGCATTTATGTGCGTGTGCCCAAAAAAATATTGTGTCGTCCATTTTGTCCTCCGCGTCCTCCGTCCCCATGTACCAGGACCATAATACATCAACTATAACCCGCAACGGCCACACGATGCCTCCCGGTCGCCTCCCCATCTCCCGACTCGGCCAAGCCCAAGCCACAACCCGGGGGGGTACGCAGGGCGTAGGCGGCATGTTGGTTGGGGACGACAACCGACTGTACGGCGCCGCGTTTCCAGGTTCCCCGCTGGAGGTAGCCAGGTAGGCAAAGGGCCATTGGGTTCGGTCCGGAGACCGTACGACACGGGAAAGTACAGGAGCCGAAACCCGGCACGTCCTCGAGAGAATATTTAACCTGCGAGTGTCCAGATTCCTGCTTAGTAAGTTGATGGACAAGTTGGCGGCATTCTTCACGTGTCGAAAATTCCATAGCATAACTTGCTTTTCGTAGAAGCACGCTGACTAGTCACCTAGGTAGTCACGAGGCCGGGATGGGTTGTACCCGCCTCGGCAGGCTGCAGCTGAGCGACAATGTGACAGTTAAAATACGAGTTCGGTTTAGGTAATCGTTATCATCGGTTTGGTTCTCGGAGTTGATTGTTGAAACGTTGAAGTTGGTTTAATCGTTAAGGTGCGTATAACGGCTGAATGTATGGATATCCAAAAGCCGGTATCTTCACCGTACGGCATCTCCCGTGATTTCTTTCCCCTTTTCCCCCCGCCCCCATCTCCCCCTAGGATTCGACCACTTTCGGCGACTCCAGCCTTCCGACCCCTCAGCGGCAGCATGAGCGGCCACCACCAACACGCGCCCGCGCATGCAACCGCCAACAATACTAACGGTTCATTCACCAACCGCTCTAACAACCCTGGCGCACAGCTCCATCGGGCCAGCAGTACACCCCGGGACCGTGGGATGCCGGGTGGCGGCGGCGGCGGCGGTGGCGGTGGCGCCGGCGGCGCCGCGGCGGCGCGGAGCGTTTCTGCCAGCCGTGGCGGCGGAGCCGCAGCCCCTACAGTGGCGGCGGCAGCGGCGGCGCGCGCCACCACCACTGCGCCAGCGGACACGGCGCCGGCCTCCAGCCGCGCGAGCCGCAACCTTGCGCAGCAGCGCATCTCATCTTCTGCGGGTATGAGTCTGCTCGACCGTTCTCTTCCGGCGGTGAGGGCGGCGGCGGCTATGGAGGAGGAGCTGGCGGCCTCGCGGTTGAAGCTGACGGAGGCACGTGAGGAGCAGCGGAAGGCCGTGGCGGCAGTGCGTAAGCTGGAGGTTCAGCTGCAAGAGGAGAGGGCGGCCCGGGCGCGGCTGGAGGACCAGTTGGCGGCCGCTGCGAACAAGGGCCGCATCTCTTCTGCATGGTAGGTGTGCGGGGGGGGGATGAATTTTAGTTTTTGGCAGTTTTTGGCAGTTTTTGGCCTTTCTAAGGTTTATCGGAGGATGGCTGGTCGATGAGCGGAGACTTTTGTGGAGCGATCGGTCGGTGGTCGGTCGGTCGGTCAGCCAAAAGCCACTCGGAGCAGTGCAGAGCGGGGCAGGTCTGTTGGAAAGAAGGCGGTCTTAGCGGAGGTGGAAGCCCGGGTCCTGCTGGCGACCGAAGCTCCGTCGCACCGTTGGTCCCCAATGATTAGTATGTGCCCCGTTTTTCATCTGGTGAAGCGTTGTCGGGTTCCCGCCGCCGACCTCTCCTCCTCCTCCTCCTCCTCCTCCTCCTCCACTACCGCCGCTGCAACGATGCTCTTTTCGGCTCTCTCAGGGCCGACCCCAACAATGCGACGGCCTCTGAGCGGCGTGTGTACACTGGACGCGGTTCCATTGTCGCCGCGGCTGCGGCCGGAGACGCGGACGGCGAAGCTCACGGAGGCGCTACTGCCGCCGCACCCGCCAACGGCGGCGTGAGCCCTCGCGCTCGCCCCGCCTCCGCCTCCGCCGCCTCATCCCATTTGGTCTCCTCCTTGCGGTGGGAGATCCGGCAACTGACGGCCACTAGGGATGCGCTGGCGGCGCAGCTGGCGGAGATCAGGTCAACGTCGCGGGCTCAGCGGCTTCAGGAGCTGCAGGTGGGTCCTTATCCCCCTAAGAGCTCACCTGGTCGGGGGGGGGCGAAGATTAAGAGATAAAGCTTTGAGCCATTCGTACATTAAAGATGTTTATGAGTCATAATGCAAATGATATAAAACACAGCGGCTTGCCTTGTTGAGTTGCGGCCGTGTGTATCTGTGTTCGGCCCCCTCTCCCCTCCCCTCCCCTCCCGGGGGCGACATCTGCAGAGCGAGATGGAACGCTATCGAGATGAGGTCTCCCGTCAGATGGGCCTTGTGAAGTTGCTGTCCAGCCGATTAGATGCGGCGGAAGCTGAGGCGGCGGAGGCGCGGGCGGTTCTCCGGAGCAACCAGGATCAGGCGGCGGAGGCGGCGGCAACGGGTGAGGGGTCTAGACAACTTGGCCATATACTGTCCGCCACGTTGGACTATTGTGTGCATGCGCGAAGCCCGGGAGGGAGGCTTATCCAAAGTCCAACTCATGTTAGCCAAGCAGGCGTCTGCTTACACCGGCGCCAGGTTGTCCATCCGGGGTTCAATGTTGGATAGGGGGGGGGTTTCATTCCCCCCACCCATTTAGATAAGGCATTGTGCACCCGCCCCGTCCCCGCCTGGTGGACTCTCTGCCCCCCGGCCCCTCCCCTGCGCAGCTGCCGTGCCCCTGGCGCTGCCCCCCGGCAACAACCTGTCACGCAATATGGTCCGTACGGCGCTGGTGGTCCTCCAAAGGGCCCACAAGGTCATCATGGCGGAGGCCCGGCTAATCAAGTGAGCTTTTACGGGTGGGGGATCGGGGAGGGGGTCTTTCTATGAGTTGAGTGCTCGCGTCACTTAAGTCGAGTGGGAGCCTTTTTTGAAAGCGGTGAGATTCAGCAGCCAAGCCAGGCTAGCTGAGGGAGAAGGAGGGGAAGAAGTTAGAGGGCTTAGGGTTCTATACAGCCTGCTTGTCAATACCTGGTGCTGGCCCCTGGTGCTGGCCAAGCCCCGTTATCTCAACGCCTCCTATTTTAAGGAAGACCACTGAATGAACGTATGTGTGTATGTGCATGTTTGCCACGCAGGTCCACCTTCCCTCCCTTGTTGTCCCTCCCTGAACTCCGAGAGCTGGCCGTACAGCGACCTAACACGGCGGGTGCGGTCGAGGCGCTCATGTTCCTCACCTCCCACTTAGCCAGGTGCGGTCTCACGCCAAGTGGTCAGGGAAGCGCCTGGAGAACGGGATGATCTGTTGACGTAGTTTGATGGCAGGGCGGCGGGCTCCCTGTCGCGTCCCTCGTTCTCTTTACCACTCCATGTGTGATTTATTTAGGCGGTGCGGAGAAGCAGCCGCCCAATAGCAGTACGCCCATACCCTCCTGGCCACGACGACGACGATTAATCTGGTCCGCCTTTCGTTTCCGAATTGGCGCTTACGAAACCCAAAGGCTGATGGACGAAGTCCGGGGGCTTCCGGGAGTCCCTCGCCTGCGAGGTCCGCCCACTGCTGCGGAGGCTAGGGAGGCGGCTGCCGCTGCTGCAGCGGCGGCGGGTGGCAGCGGCGCCGCCACCCTGGACATCGAGTCCCAGGTCGCTGCGCTGACCAAGATGGGTCTTCCAGGTGCTGGAACGATTTCGGGTATTAAGGCTGCGCGGGCGGCGGCGGCAGTGAGGGCCAACACGATCGCGGCGGCGGCGAAAGCTGCCGCAGGCAGCGGCGCCGCCGCCGCTGCCGCCCGCAAAGAGCGGCTTGCGGGCCGTTTGTCCCCGGGCAAGACTTTCCGACCCACAAGCGCACGAGCGACCCGCGCCTGGCCTGGGTCGGCAAACGCAGCGGGAGTGGTGAGCGAGATGTCGCCCAGGCTGGGTCGCGGTGTGCTGCTGACGCCGGGGGCTGGAGACCCGGCGGCGGCGGAGAAGCTCAAAGAGAAGATCACCGAATCGGTGGCGGCGCTGGCAACGGAATCACGGGAACAGAATCTTGGTAGCAGGTACGGCACCACGTACCGGGTTGATACTGACTGTGTTCCAGTGGGATATTGGGCAAAGCGGGCCTTATGGGCTTCCACGACTGCATGGACGTGCGTCATCAGAATGGGGTTGCTCAGCCCCCTTCGCTCACCCTGCATGCTATCTTTTGCCGCCCATGCCGTATCACCGGATGCCATAGCCACCAGCACGGTCGCTATACTGCTTGCAATCAACCACCTCCTCCGCTGTCTCCCACCGCTTGAGGTGGAATCAGTGTGTCTCCCAAGACACAGGTGGATCTCCCCCCGCTCACCTGTGTCTCGCTTGCGCCCATTCCGGCCCGCAGCAAACCACCGGGAGAGGCCCCTGCAGCCGCGTCCGGACATGCCTCAGTTCGTTCGTCCCGGAGAGGCACGGAGGTACAAGGAAGCCGTTCGGGCAGTGCCAATGGCGAGCCGTCGGCCGCCAACGTCACCGCTGAAGAACATAATGATGCGATGGAGCCGGCCGCGGTGGAGGCGGAGGCGGTGGCGGAGGCGGTGGCGGAGGCGGTGGCGGAGGCGGTGGCGGAGGCCGACACGGCAGAGGAGGGGGCTCCGCTGATCGATTCCGGAGACTTACCTAAACAGGACTCCGCAGCGGGGCCCTATGCGCCAGCTGCTGCTGACAAGGAGGAGGAGAAGATGGAGGATGAGGTCGGGGCACATCATGCCCTAGCTCAAACAACGGAAGGCGGCGACGCCGATGCGTACGATGAATACGGAGGGGCTGTTGACGCGGAGGCCGCCGCCGAGGAGGGACAGATGGCGGAGGCGGAAGAGGCCGCCGCTGGGGCTGGGGAAGGTCAGGAGGAAGGGTACGGGTACGGCGAGGAACCGCAAATGGCAGAGGCGGTGGAGGAGCAGCCGGCGCAGGCGGAGGAGGGCGAGCTGGGGGCTGGGGATGCCGATGGCGACGGCGCTATGGAGGGCGACGGCGACGCAACTGGTTACGCCGCTGACGGCGGTGATGCTAAGCAATACAGTGCTGGGGAGGGTGAGTACGGTAATGGTGAGTATGCAGACCAGGAGGCTATGGCGGGCGAGGACGAAGGGGCTGGGTACGGCAATGCCGACGGTGAACCGTATGTTGAAGAGGGCGGCGAGGATGATGGCGGCGGCGCCGGATCCAAGGAGGCGGATGAAGGCGAGGGCGAGGGCGAGGGCGAGGGCGGCGGGGCTTCGGAGTGGCCGGCGGAGTATCAGGATGGCGGCGAGGGCCAGGGCGAGGAGGAGGTTGACTACGAGTATTGATGCCGCCGCGGGAGAAGGCAGCTTCTGGCACGCACTTAGTCCCCCTGGGAGGGGGTGGGGAAAGCTGGGGTATGTGTGTGTGTGTGCCCCCGGGGTAATGGTCAGGTAGGGTGGATGTTGGGGAAGGCATACATCCTTTACTCCTGATCACTGATTTATGTAGGTGGGAGGGGGGGGTGCAGGATGGGTGCTGTGCACTGCGCCGAGTGCACCTGGGGGTGGTATCTGAAAACTTCTTGTTACAGCTGCCTTGTTACTTTCCTGTGGACTGGAGGACCGCGCTGCTTTGTTGCTATTGTTGTTATTGCATTGCCAGGATGTTGCGGTGAGCCCACGCGACTTGGGTAAACGGTGGCTCAAATGAATGGCGACTGCGGTTGCCTACTTCTGCGGCTGTTGCTGCTGTGATCGCTGTTGTTGTTGTTGCTGCTGCTGCGGCTAATCTATAGCGTGATGCTCATCATTTCGATCTGCATGCGGTCTGTGTGCAGGCGGGTTTTAGGGCCTTACTTTTACGTGCAGGCAGATTTTGGGGCCGTAGGTTTCCATGGGGCCTGTCTTTCGGGGCTTACATTTGGTTGCTGCTATGGGTTGGGCGGACACGGTCAGGCTGCGAGGAGCTGGGCACCCGCCCAGTAACGTGAACGACGCGCGATCCCGTCCCCCCTCCGGCTTTGTCTGCAGTTGATTCCTTCCCGCCGTTCACTACTGACAGTGCAGCATTCCTGTGCGTTGGGGCTGCCACTTTAGCTGGCATGGGTGAGGCTTCCTGTTGTATGTCGGGGGGGGGTCCCGCTGATCCACCCCCGCATGGCCCCATATTGGAGCGGCGCAAACATCATGCTACCAACGACTTGCTTCGCATACGTGTCTGTGAGGTAGGACGACAACTTCATCCAGAGAGCCAGTTGTATGTCTGCAGCAGGACGTTTGTTTGCAGCGTGTCATGTATCTAATATCCTTGCATACATACGTACTAATATTCTCGCACCTTTGCGTGCGCCGTACCTCGTCGTACAGAGCCTTGGTGTGCGTCGAGGCCACCTGTTACGTGTATTTAAGAACTGAGCTGCGGGCGACTCTACCCGGTGTGACCCTGCCTTGACGTTTCCGGCGATTAGCGGGACGCATACAAGCACTTACCGCGTGTCGATAGGATTGCTGGAAATTACGCCGACCTTACTTCACCACCTGCGATACCGGCCGCTACAGCTAAAAAAGATCTTGTCCCGCACCGGCCTCAGCACAGCATTCCTGAGCACTCTGGCCTATGACTGGACAAGTGTGAGTCGCCAGTGTCTGCCTGCGACTGTGATGCTGGCTTACAAGGTTGAAGCTGTGTGTGCCTACACGCCCCTAAACCGACCCTTCTTGACGTACAACTGCCTACATCAGACGTTGGGGGGATGGGTCCAATGTGGGGTGAGTGAAGGCAGGTCTGCGGCGGTGAAGGGTTGCGTTGAGGGCGTTGTGTATTCTTAGGTATCGTAGGATTCATCAGGCTGCATGCCGGCCATGCATGGCGCAACAGCAGCATGCCATGCAACAGCAGCTGTTCCCGACACGCAGCTGTTCACAAACGAGGTCGAGGTGCTCGCAGTTGACATGCTGATATGACTGCATCCCCGCACCCAACCAGGCATGGTCAGCGTCTGTTCGTTTAGCGCGGGCGGTCAGGACCGCGTAAGGACGCACAGCCGATGCAGAGAGGGGGTGTAGGACCAACTTATGGCCACAACAGAACCCATCCAAAGGTGACGCGGGGGCGACCATCACCACACCACACACCCCGCCGCGATGATGTGTCGACCAATGCAGCAACACATGATCACCAGCGATTACGCCCGGGTGGCTTCTCCAGCGGCGGGATTCTCCAAACAAGCGATTCCTGCAGAACTCCGTGTTGTTTAAGCCGATCAGGGGCGGCTACCCTCCCACAACACTAACACAAACACACACAAACACATTATACGACACCTTCACATATGAATCGTACATGAGCATGAGTACAGCAGAGTGTTACCACACCACATAGAGCATAGCACGAGCAGCACCCCATACCTGCTCGTATCACTCACATGCGCCAAGGCATATCTGTAAACCCACGAAACGAACATCGTACGGCTCCCGTAGGTTGATGCGCATCTCACCACCCGGGCAACACTCATGAGTTTCATTGGCCAGTTTCATGACGTTCGGCTTCTGTGCGCGTAGTACCGAGGCCACTCTCATGCGACCACAGAGCCCTGGACGACTCGCCGCACCCTCCCATATTTCAGCACTGCAACGATTAACACTTAACTACCAACCACCAACAACTTAAAAAAGATATCCACAGAGTATTCCGCTACCAATCTCTAAAGCACCAACAGCTTCGCGGCTATAGGTTTGTGTTCAAATTCCCAGACGCATCTGAATGCCAACCGCCCGCAGCTCTATTACCCGTGCATAAAATATAACATCTCTCGTGCCGTGCTGGCCGAGATCAAAACACACACACACACACACAACACGCATTCAGTTTGTGACATATCATGTAACCACCTCGCGGCAGTTGGAGCTGGATCCAAATCTGCTCTACTGAAAATAGTTACGACGCCCAACCACGTAACCGGCCCACCCCATTGCCTCCGCTGTACAAAGTCCGAATGGCCTGTACAGCAAACGTACGTACGTACGGTTGCCGTCATGCGCTCAATCTCGTCATTTACAAGCCATCATCGCTTCACATACAAAGAAGAGGTCTCCATGAGTACTCGTAGTCTCGTTAGTTAGCCAACCGTACGGAGAAAAAGCACGACGACAAGAATTACCCCCTCCTCTCGTGACGGGGTCGAAGGCGACGCTGTCCACATGCAGCTCCCTCTCCACCCCAACCTGCTGCGAAGTTTCATTTTCCCGTGTCTTGCTCTCCCTAACACCTGTCCTCTACTTAGCGGCCCAACTCTACTTTTCTTGTCGTTGCAGGTTAATGCGGCTGCAACTGCCTTTCGCCTTTGCCGCTGCTGCTGCAAACGTGCGCTGCTTCTGCTTCTGCTGCGTGGCTTGCCTACTGCCGCTCCTCCTGCTCGTTTTGCTGCTGCAGTTCTAGCTGTTGATGTCGGTCAAGTTCCAGCTCCCGCTCCCAGGCGTCCATGGCCGCCCGCTGCTGCCGCTCCTCCAGCTGAGAAAGTACACTGTCCAACGCCGTCAAGTAGGCGGGGATGAGGTGGTCCGAGACCATGGTGCGACACAGCCGTACCCGCGAGTATGCTTGCGGATCCCGGACCTCATACAGCACGTGCGGCGCCTGTACCGCCGAGACGCGCGCCGCCGTGGCATCGATAGGATTCGTACACGCGGCGGCAGCGGTGGAGCTGCCGGCGCCGCCGCCAGTAAACGCGCCCTGCACAGCCGCCGCCGTCGCTGGCCGCTGACCCGATATTGCACACCCTGGAAGGAGGTGCAGGATGCGGCCGGCCGGGTACAGCCGCCGCTTGTAGAGTCGCGCCTCGTACTCCGCCGCCGAGATTCCCGATCTCTCGCGGTACTCGCCGCCTGTGGGGCTGTTGATGGTGCTGCCTCCGGGGCTCAGGGGCGCCTCGTCCTCCTCCTCAACCCCGTGACCCAGCGCCCCTTCTGAAGCCTCGCGCCCGATGACCCGTGGGTCAGCTGCACTGTGTCCTGACGCTGCGGCGGTGGCCACATCGGCACCGTCGCTGCCCCCAATATCACGTACTCCCCGTAAAGATGACTTGCCCGTGACCCCGGCGGCGCCGTCTTCAACATGGCCCCTGCGCGGCTCCCGCCTGCGCAATCTTTCTTCACCATGCCGCCGTCGTGTGCTACTGCTGTTCGTCGATCCTGACGCTCCTGACGCTGCTTCCGCGGCGGCGGCATCTGCTTCCCGCACCTCTCGCAGCACGGCCTCGGCCGCCAGGGTGTTCTCATCCCGCAGCAGTGCTGTCGGCCCCTCTACCGCTTCTCGAGTGGCTTGGTTAGTGACGGCCGCAACCACAGCAGTGATGCCCGCCTGCAACACGCCACGCGGAGGGTAGGGTTGGGTAAGCTACAAGAGCGTACAAGAGCCAGGCCGGGTACCCCGAAGGCAGGTCAGGTCGGGGCAGAGTGGGGCAGGGTGGGGCCGGGCCGAGGAGGAGAGGGACGAGAAGGATGCTTGGTGGGAATGTGCATTCGTACAGGTTGAAAAGGACACGAGGCGAGGACCAGGGCGCAATGGGCTTAGTGCTTCTAAGCCCCGGCTGGATACCTAAATCTATTCCGGTACTCCTCAGTATATATATACATGTATATATGCCCAACGTCAGCTACCAGCAATAGAGACGAACTTGGAAGGTTCCGAAGTACGGCTCTCGTCATGAGAGCCATACTATTAATGCACACAACGTTGCACGTTCATGGACACGAAAACACACACACATACCCAACCCTACCTGCAGCTGTTGCTCACTGTCGGCCGCACCAGCGGCCGATTGGGTTCCGTCGCCACCAACACCGCTGCCGCCGTCGCGTACACGACCCCCGCCGCTTACACTAATTCCACCTTCCTCCTCATCGTCCTCATCATCATCATCATCTGCGCTGTCACCTGCATCCTCGCCTTCGCTGCCCAACCCATCGTCCTCCTCCTCATCCCCTTCCGCACTGCTGCCGTGCTGCTCCGCAACCGACCGCCGCCTTCGCCTCTCCCGTGCTCCTCCTCGCTCATCGGGGTCGGACTCGTCGTCAAAGCCATCTGCGTCCGCCTCAGCAAACGGGTCGAGCGAAGCAGAGCGCCACGAGGCAAGAGGCAAGACATCAGCCAGCAAGAAGGAACAAAAATATGCCCCTTCGCGGCAGGCACGCAGGTAGTGTGCCGCGGCAAGACATGGCAGCTGAGGACTAAGGCGACGATACAAACGTGAGGACGTGTATGCGCGCGACTGACACCCTCCTAGATATCGACACCGCAGAGATCCTGCAGCGACCACAGTCGTGCATATCCCGCCACACACCCTCGTTACATGAGACCTGAGCACACCCCTCCCTAGACCAGCCCCGCAACCTCGAGCCCTCCCCAACGGCCGAACTCTCACCGCCTACGTCCATGAGCAGGGCCCCCGACCCGGATCCCCTCGCCGCCGCCCGCCCAGCATTTCCGCTGCCACGTGCCGCGCTCGGTCCTGCCGCCGCTGAGCCCAGAGCTGCGGGCCCTGCTGTCATGGCCCGTCTTGGCGCGGTGCAAGTACTGAACAGCATGCCGCCCCACAGCCAGTCGCCGATTACTCGTGTGGAAGCCAGAGCCGCCATGCCACCACTGACCATTCCCCCCTGCGGGACCGCCTTCGCCTTTGCCTTCCCTGGGCTATCCGGCGCATCCATCCGGTGCGGCGCCATGGAGCCAACCCCTCCGCAGCCGCCGCCGCTACCCTCCTGCTCGCACAAGGAGCTGTAGCTGCCGCCGACGGAAGCAGAACCCAGTCCCGTACCGTTTCCGGCGGCCCCAAAGCCCATACCGACGCCACCGATGGGTAGACACATGCCGGCCTGCCCCGAGCCGCCAACAGCTGCCAGCCCCGCGGCTGCCGTCGCCGTCGCTGCTGGTCCAGTGCTGCCGTCCGCGCAACCCCCGTTGCCGCCGCCATCCTGTTGCTGGCTCTGGCCCCAGGGCCAAAACCGCCGGCGCAAGCTGTTACCGTACACCATTGCTGTAGACACGCCGCCGGCGCCCAGCGGTGCAGCTGTGGGGCCTGAAAACAGGCTGTCAGCCGCCCGAGTCGAGCTGGGGCCCGCGCCGCCGGCCCCACCGGCACCCGCGGTGGGAGCGGGCCGCCGCCTGGGGTCTGCCGCATCTAGAGCCTCTAAGCTGCGCTGATGGGCCACTGGGTGATGATGCTGTAATTGATTGTGAGCAACCACGGTGCTTACATGACCCAACCCAGGGGCTCCCATTCTATCTCCTGTTCCTGCTGCAACAGTCCCTGGGCCAAGCTCTGAAGGAAGGCTCTCCAGAAGGCCCAGGGCCTCCGCGAGAGCAGGGTCATTGGCCGGGCTGCTGCTGGAGTTTGCAGATTTCGGGAGGTGGTGAGGAAGGGGGATGGCGGAGGGGGGTTGAATGCAAAGGAGAGGAACATGGACACACTCATCACGAACGTGAGGTAGGGTGCGGTAAGCCTCTGCAGTGCATTACAGGAAGAAGGCACGGGACAACATGGTACACACCAACGCAGTCTCGCAGCCCCGTGGCGCCCCCATGGGACGCGGAACTCACCCCTGTTGTTGTTGGTGGTGATGATGGTGAGCCGAGACGGCGGAGTTAACTGCGTATATGCAGCTCTGGACGGACAGCCGGGCAGATTGCAATGGGGGTCATATGGTGGCTTGTCAATGGAGAAGGAACAAAACGAATCCGCAGTGAATGAGCTGCGCCAGCAACTAAGATGGCTCAGAGGTCAGACGCATTGGTATTTCGTGCGAAGAGACGTGTCAGGCTGTGCGTCCCAAGGGTAGAACCCCCACGCGTGTAAGACAGACTTTGGGAATGCATAGGCCCTGCGTGCACACCAACACGAAGCCCACACCTGCACCACATGAATTCGTACACCGCCCCGCTCTGCGTTCCTTCCCAGCAGTACCCGCCTCCCCCTCCCTTCTGAACCTCGATGTCTGCCAATTCCTATCCTCCTCCTTCCCAAATGCGGCACCCTGACAAACATGGGTTTGCCTCTTCGGCCCCCCCCGCCTTCTCCTACCAACAGCACGCATGTATTTGTAACAGACAAACATCGGGTCATCCCCTACCTCAGGACCCCATGCATGAACCAACTCCACCCACCTGCACAGCCTCTGCCATGGCCCGCTGATCTACACCACTGGCACCACCACCGGCTCGTTGGCGGCCCACTGAGGCCATAGACTGAGTACCCGGCGGCCGAGCTGGTCCCCCCGGCCCCAACCCGGGGGCCCCCCACTCCTCCAACATGCCTGCTGACGTGCTGTGGGGCAAAACGTTGCCGGGTGATTTAGTGAAGGGGGAGCCCTCCAATGCAGCTACTGCCGCTGCTGCAGCGTCGGCGCCTCCACCAGCCCCCCCAGCCAGCAGTAGCTGCTCGTGCTGCTCCGCCATCGAAAACTGTGCAAGGTTTGACGCCGAAGGTGCCGAGGAGTCCACATTGCTGCTGAAAGCTGACCCTCCTGCTGCTGCTGCTGCGGCGGCGGCCGCACCTGCAACTGTCCCCGTGGATTGCGCAATGGCGGAGGCTGCGCGGCGGCGGACTTTCCGGGTGGTCGTAGTTGCGTAGCAGGCCCTGCATGTGACACGGAAGGTACGATAAAACCCTGAGATACAGATCCTTGCGGAACTCTGACATCGATATCCGTAGAGCGTTAAAATGCTGTCCTACGATGATATGAGAACCTAGGGGATCTTAGGGAGGGCGGTCCGTGTGCTCGGACGGGAAGGGAGGAGTTCCTGGGTGCGTACACATTCATAGATGCTCGAGGGTGGGGGGGGAAGGAGGGCAAGGGACGGAGGAAGAGAGAAAGAAACCCGGTACCCTACGGTCCTTTATTCAGCACCTGAACGGCACCACGGCGGGCTGCAGGATGTTGCGGCTTGTCCACTGGGTGGCAGTGCCCACGCCGCGAACACCTCCCTGCAGCGGCAAAAAATAACTTTCCTCTCTGTGGAAGTCTGGTGGAAAGCGGCTCGAAACTGAGTGACCGCGACGATGCTGTGGAGGAAGCCAAAAGAGGAGGAGGACGGCGGCGCTACGAAGCGACACAGGTACTGACTGCCGGTATCAATATCACAAGCTAACTTAACTGTATCTGATCATAAACACAGCTTCAGGCAAACATTTGGGATAAGGGATACGTGGCCTTCGGAGGGGGGACTGGTCTGGTCTTAAGGACTGGTCATAACCGGACTGGTCTGACATCCCGATGGCATATACGGAATCACAGCCACCTGGCAATGCCCCTCGCATTTGGAGCCCCTCACCAGTGATCCGTCGCCAATCCACCGCTGGCCAACCCAACTCATCCACGGAACATCCCAACGGTCACCCTAAACGAGCGGAACTTCGCCACGCCTCGCCCGTGTAACCTTACCAGCGTTGCCGCGTTTCTTACCTGCAGTGCCCGCATCACCCCGCTGCGCATGTCCCTGCTAAATTCGCTAAACCATGAGGACCGGGTCACGTCCTCGCGCAGCTTATCCACCGACGCGGCGCAAAAGGTAGGCACGATGTCCGTGCCGTGAATAATGGAGGTCACGTACTCCCGACATGCAGCCGCCAGCTCCAACGTCACCACGGAGGGGCAGGCGATAGCCACACAGCGAGCGGTCAGGAAAGAGTATGAGTCGGTGGCCGAGGCACCGGCCGACGAGGTTGCGACGGCTGCGGCTGCGGTGGTGGTGGTGGAAATGGAAGGGCCTGCGCCAGCCGCTTCGGAGGCCGCGGAGGAGGTGGTGCTGGCGGGACCTTGGTTAGGCCTATGGCTATGGATGTGGGTGTGGTCGACTCCTTGGCTCGAAGCCGTAGTGTAGCCGCCCCGGTACATCATGGTGAGCAGCGCAGCTGCGCCGCCGCCCATAGAGTGACCTGGAGGCGTGGGCAAAGTCCACAGCGCGGGGTGGAGTGAACGAATACGTGAGTGTGTTGCGGGCACCGATTCCGCCAGCCACCCCAGTACCACCTGCTCCACTCACACCCGGATCTGTTGTCTGTCGAAAGCGCCCACTCGCGCACACTCGGGCGCCAGTTCTCCACTGCCGTGAAGGACAATAATGCAATGCGGCCAAAGGTCTAATACCACCCCGGGCTGGGGCCGACCCACCCACTCCCCTGACCCCCCATCCCAACATCGTCTACCCGACCCACCCACAATCCTCAGTTGGTACCCCGGACTGGCATCCAGCGCCATCTGTAGCACCGGTGTGGCTTGGCGAGCCAACCACCGAGCTGCCGCCAGCATGCCCAGGTGGCTGTAGCCCAGCACCGGCTGCCCACTGTCCGGGTCCACAACGTGGTGTGGTTTAGCAGCGCCTGAAAGGACAGCAACGAGTCGGAGGGGAAGGCGGGACGAGAAGGCGGCGGGAGGAGTCGGAGTGGGAAGTGGTATACATAGACTGCGGCATGTCGGCGGCGAGCACAAAGTTTCATCATGCAATCGCATGAGTGCCCCACCGTTCTACCTGCTAGGATGCCCTTAACGGACACAAACGCCCGTTCAAGCATATGGGGAATGCCGTACATATCGTTTATCTCGGGACAGACTTGAAGCTGGTAAGACTGATCACGCAGAAACGCTAGAAAACAAATTTCCCTCGTCCTTGCTGACCTATCCTAGCCTCTTCCCTTGTCCCCGATCCCCCCTCCCACCAGCTAGGCTCGTGAAGAGGTCCTTCATTGAGTGAGTTCCACGGATGCACAACACCACGCAGCGTAGCGCATGGTCATTGATGACCACGTAAGCAGGCCGAAGCACACCCGCTGTGGGCTGCTGCTTTATTATGGTCAGCGTGTCTGCGCAGAGGGATGGGGGCGGGGTTGGATGCGGGATGCCGTCAACGGGTGGGCAGAAGGTTACAAGACAGGAAGGGGCCTACCAGCACCCATTCGGGCATACATACAAAAGTATTATCATTGTTATTATTTTACAAACGTGGTTCTCTTTCCATCGCTTAGAATGCTTCGGATCTTCGGATACACGATCCCCTGGCTTCCCATAAGAATGCCTTTTTGGCCGAAACGTAACGCCAACCCTTAACCCCTCCCCCCACCTCACCTGCCCCTAGGTGCTCCTTCCAGAACCGGGATTGCATTTCCTCCCGCCGCAGTTTCAAACCCTTGCAATATAACATGTACCGGCGAGCTTCCTGAAGCTCCAGCTGGAATAGCAGAGAACGAGAGGGTCGGCGCTAAATCGGCGCGTGACAGGCAGGGCCAAGCAAAAACTGATGCACGGGGACTCGTAACATAGCACACAACACGGACCGCTGTGACAGATTGGCTTCCGATAGACCTATCGCGATAGCGAATACCTGCAAACTTTCTGGATGTCTTCGGATAGGAAAGAGGGGTGGGCTGCTGATATTAGTACGGGCCGGCCCCTATGGTGGGTCGGCTGCAAGTTGAAGTATAGTAATGTTCCGGTGCTCCCCCAGTGATTGTGGTTGTGTGTGTGTGTGTGTGTAAAAGGGGGTGAGTTTCTTACCATTAGTTTAATCTGTTCAGGGATGCTACAGTCCAGCCCTAAGGGCGTGCCCTTCGCCACAATGTCCGCTGCTGGGTACTCTATTGTCTCCCGGTGCGACAGGTACGCCAATCCAACGAACAGGTCTACAGTGTGCCATCTCCCAAGAGTCTCGTTGTACATATACCTGCACAGGATGCAGCAAGCGTTACTCCCTGGACGAACAAATTGTTAGAATGCAGACAGAAAGACGCTGCTTCAGCTCGAAAGAGCACAAAAACTAGGGATCAGACCAACCTGAGCACCTCTTTCACATGGTACAACGCTTCCCCCCAATTGCTCGGTGCGTGGTCTGGCGCGTTTCTGCACGTCTCGTTTGGCCACCCTCGCTCCATCGCATCATCCTTTATTCCCTTCTGCTTAAATAAATACCAGTACATGGCTACCGCCGCGGCGCTGGCCGCAACAACGCCGGTACTCATCCTTCAAAGGGTGGCTCCACACTAATTATAATTAATTAACTAACATAACTGCTAAATGAAGCTTCCTGCACTAAACAATACGTACAAATTCATATGTTACAACGTTTTCGACCAGCAACAAGACCCTAGTGTCGAATGGCTGTCCTGCTGGTTACGTTGACGCCAGGTAATCTTGAGCACTCCAATGAAGCACAGAATTCCGTATGTGTGACTGGGCACCTTGAGGGAGGACCACCAACCCGACTTGAATGTACGACGTGTACGTTAATTCCAGGCCATGAGCCCTCAGCAACAAAAAATCCCTGAAACACAGTCGACACAAATATGTCTATGTTTTAATTGAAGAACTATGAATGTCTGGCGGATAGATAGCCTTGAGCAGCTGCAGTTCTTTGTCAGCCATCCTTGTTCGTTTGCATGTGATGAACTATGGAGCGATTTTACGGTGTTATTACATTCCCAGTTGGGGGTGGTCCTTGAACTAGGGCTACCCTGGCTCGAACAGTGATACCGATCAGATGCACTCACTCACGTTTTGATTGCAACCCAATCCTTCGCCCCATCCAGCAGCGGCAGACAGCTCTTTGCAGACCTGGACACCCGTGACTCATGACAGCGAAAACACGCCTGCCTTGTTGAATCAGAAATAGCTTAATTTGAAAACCTCGCTTTACAGGAAATTTCCCCATTGCCGATGCATACTTTACACCTGAGAGCAAGACATAGAAGGCTTCCCCCTCCCAGGTGTGACCACACGGCAATACACATACCACTGCAACCAAGACATGGTTCAAGCTCCTTGAAATGGGCGTGGGTGCAGGGTTGTTCCACTCATCGTGTGTTGAGGTTTTAGGGTCTAAGCCAGCTCGCTCAGCATGGTCCGTTGGAGGGAGAAGACACCACACACACACCGTATCCTGCGCGGCATCCGTCATGCGCCACCAACACTCACACCACCCCTACAGTGCCATCATTCCAGCACAGTGCAGGTACACGCAACATATGAGCATGCGATAAACACACGGCCATACGTCAAAGCTTCTTGAGCAGCAGGTAAATGTTGGTGTCCACTTCAATCGGCTCCAGTTTCACTGGGTCGCCCGCCGGAGGACGGCCGGCGCGCTCACCGCCATGCACCGCAGTAGTGGACAGTTTCGTCGGCTGGACTCCCATGGTGCAAGGAAGCGCCGTTGCCGCTTACTGATGTTGCCTCCAAATCCTTGGCCGCTGTGCCGCATACAAGGCCGCCGCCAGTATAAAGCTGGGTGCCACAAATGCAGCCCGCTGCGCACTTCAGATATTGGGGCAGCTGGAATCGGTGCCTGCATAGAAACTGCAGCATTCAAGTCTGCTGCCGACACGTGGCAGAGGCCCCTGGCGCCCAACATCCCTAAGACGGTAACTGTTCGACAACGATGGGCAATACAGTACTAATCATACCAATTAAAGTAGCTCAGCGTTTATGAAACCTCATGCTGCAACACATACACCCGTCATAAGTCGTGTACAAGCATCTCGTCGCTTGCATGGTGTTGTCTTGACAGCATGTGAGGTCCCCAGCCAGGACCCCTTTTATTAAAGGGCTTCGGCCTTACTTGTTGCCAGAACCTGCCATAAGCTAGAGATGGCCAGAGAATTCAAGCTCTGCTGCTGATCCAGGTCCATTGGGTAATCATCACCAGGGACCATGCTCTCAAGACGACACCATGCAAGTGTTAAGAGACGCTTGCACACGATCTGTGAGGGGTGAGCTGCAGCCCGAGGTCTCGGAAGCCTACGTTGCTAGTCCACATCAGAAGGCAAGCCTTGGTAAGTTATGCTCTTATCCTAAAATACAAAACCCTACCCGTCGTGACATGCACCAAGTTTGAAGCAGCTGCACCGGTATTGGACCTCGCAGCAACGGGATTCGTCAAAAATAAGGAGCCAACGTGAAGTGTAAGGTTGAGTTGATACATATCACCAAGCAGGCTGACCTCCTAGGATGTGAGCAATCCTTGCCTCAGGCTCGCCCTACTTGATGGACACTTGACAACCAGGGCCAGTGCCCGAAAAAAAGGAAAATAGGCAGCTTCTTCCTGATAACAACAGTTGCTTACATTAATTTGGAAAGAAAGAGCAACGAAAGAGTTATAAGCTTTTTGATGCACAGGTATATGAGCTTAACACTGCATGTGCGACCTGTTGCTTAAAATCACAGTTTTGCATAAGGATACTTTAATTCTCGAGCTGCAACCTGATCAGCGTTGCATGCGCGCCATATAAGCTGACTACATTTGGCCGAAGGCATATTGGGCCCAATTTGTCAAAAGTGAGACGTTTGAATACATACTTGTACTTTAATTACTGTGCATAGTACTTTATTCTTTCGCCCATTATTGTCGAACAGTTACCTACCTAGGGATGTTCGGCGCCAGGGGCCTTTGCCACGTGTCGGCAGCAGACGTGCCTGCTGCAGTTTCTATGCGGGCACCGATTCCAGCTGCCCTAAGGTCTGCAGCGCGCAGCGGGCTGCATTTGCGGCACCCAGCTTTTCACCGGCGGCGGCCTTCCAGCGTTAGCCTTGTATGCAGCACAGCGGCCAAGGATTTGGAGGCAACATCAGTAAGCGGCAACGGCGCTTCCATGCACCATGGAGTCCAGCCGACGAAACTGTCCACTACCGCGGTGCATGGCGGCGAGCGCGCCGGCCGTCCGCGGGTAGCAGACGCACTCACCACGCCGATTGTACAGACCTCGACATACTTTTTCCGGAACACCGAAGAGCTGATTGATTATAATGAAGGTCGCTTTGACTCGTTTGAGTATGGGCGATACGGTAACCCGACGGCTATGGCAAGCGAAGCAAAAATTAAGGCTTTGGAGGCAGCGGAGGACTGTTTAGTCTCTGCATCAGGCATGAACGCTGTCACGAGCATGCTGCTTTCGCTGGTTCCTTCTGGAGGACACATCGTGACAACGTCGGATTGCTATTGGCGAACTCGACAGTTCATGCAGAACTTCCTGCCGAAAATGAACGTTGGTGTCAGCGTCATTAAGCCGAATGACCTTGAAGCTTTGACGCAGGCTCTAGAACAGCATAACGTGTCTCTCTTTTTTTCCGAGTCCCCCACGAATCCCTACCTGCGTTGTGTCGACATCGCGGCCATCTCAAGCCTGTGCCATGCGAAAGGCGCGGCTGTTTGCATTGACAGCACTTTTGCGACCCCTGTTAATCAACAAGCGCTGGCGCAGGGTGCCGACCTTGTCCTGCATTCCGCAACCAAGTACCTAGCCGGCCACAATGATGTGCTGGCGGGTGCACTGTGCGGCAAGCCCGAGCTCGTAGGCAAAGTGCGAGAGTTCCACCACATTATGGGCGGTGTCGTGGATCCACATGCTGCATACTTGCTACTGCGCGGTCTAAAGACGCTGCACCTGCGCGTTGAGCGCCAAAACAAATCAGCACTCGAAATTGCCCAGCGGCTGGAACAGCACCCCAAGATTGACCGTGTGTGGTACCCGGGCCTGGAGAGCCACCCCGACCATGCCATTGCTAAGCGTCAGATGAGCGGCTTCGGTGGTGTGGTCAGCTTCGAGGTCCGTGGCGGCCTGCAGGAGTGCATTAGCTTCATCGACAACGTCAAGCTGCCGTATATTGCCCCATCCCTCGGCGGCGTGGAGAGCTTGATAGAGATGCCTGCCGTGCAGTCATACTGGGGGTTCGGGCCTGAGCGCCGTGCGCAAATCGGCATTAAGGAGAACCTCGTCCGATTCAGCATTGGTATTGAGGACGTGGACGATGTTTGGGCGGATCTAGAGCAGGCGTTGGAGTACGTCCCATAAGACAGGATCATACCATAGCGCGACTTTTAGTAGCGATGGCGGCTCGACCAGGGCATTTGGGAACGGGGTCGAAGAACGTTTGGTCAGTAGGGTGTATGCTGGCATGATGATGCTATTGCAGCTCCGAAAGTCAGTTGTAGCCCCGTCCATGGTAAAGTGTGTAAAGTGGGGCTTCAGCGCGCCGCTCCAAAGTACAGGAACAGATGGATTTGCATGGCTGTGCTACTGGGGTCTGTACTACTTCCTGCCGAACGTGGATAATGAAGCTGGGCAGTTGAAAAAGTTAAACAGTTCAGTCTTCCATGTGTCAGGATTGGCGCTCGGCTAGCACGGGTGCGGCCTTGCAAGGCCTGCGCATGATAAGACTGCTGGAGGTGATTGATGACTCGTGGTCCTATTTGTTGATGGGACATAAATTCTATCGTGGATTAGGAGTAACCGTGGGGGGTGCAAGAATGCCGGCTTATGTTGGAAATCATACGAATGACAGGTAGCTTAAGTGGCGTTACGTTAGCGCCCGTTTGTTGGTGGGTCTGGAGTAGCGGCCTGTGCGGATGTGCGCGTTAGGTTATTGCCTTGCTGTGATTTGTATGGTGCTGGAGGGCGAAACGAAGGGCGCCTGAGGTTGACTGAGCTTTCCCTTCATATCTGTGACGATCGTCAGGACGAGCAGGAGCATTATGAATGCTCGTAGCCTGCCATCATCTCGGTAGCCTGCCACCATCAGGCTTCGGGGCATGCGGGTCCGTTGTGGAAGTACCGCGGAGCAGGTCACAACCAGTGTTTGGGATGAAGTCAGGACGCGAGCCGCGTGTCTTCTAAAACTCCGTCAATGTATTCAAGTGATGACAGATTCACCGATTGGATTGTGGAGGGAATATGCGGTCTTGAGAAATAAAATGCGTATGCTCGGTCTCATCAGTCAGGCTGCAGCGACAAGATGATGGTGCGAATTGGAGTGAAGCGAAGTGTGAACGGAATGACATCATCCCCGGGTGTTGTCGGGTCGTTTATCTATGCGCGGCTTACATTGAGAGATTGTACGTCTGTAAAGCTGTAGGACACGACGTACATATAGGAGAGTGTATGGTATGGTGTCGCGTTGCCTCATCGAAGGTGCATGTGATGCGCTGCTGGAGAAGATTAAATATCCGAGTTCGAAGTTAGATACATGGTTATGGCGGTCAGGTATGAACGAGTGGATCAGTATCTGGGATGCTACAGTCATGTCGGGTACTTGTTGCTGTTCTCCTTGCTAATGATTTATGGCACGACGTTTTTAACATTAACTATGACAGCGATATCATACAGTCATTTCTGCTGTATCTATCATAAAGTGTTGCTGAGCATGATTGCGTCTCTTGCCTTTGATGTGACCTCTGGCGCTGTTACAGAAAAACCATCCAATTGAAAAGTCCTTTCTCGTGATAAACCTGCACATTGCCGTACACGCGCGCAAAATACTTTCCATCCACAGCGTAGGAGTAACTCCTAAACACGATGATCGTGAATGCCATCATCAATCTTTCTTGCTTGGGTGGTCGGATGGTACGTAGCCCGGCCTGCGATAGAGACATCCACACCATACGGTTTCCAGACGCTTGTTCGTTTATGTGGATACATGAAGAGTCCTTTCCACACCACATATCTGTTACGCCACGGAGCGTTCCAGTGTGAATTTGAAGAGACCAATGTGTGCGCCACATGCGTGTGCAAAATCATAAACGTCCTGACGATACGATCGTGCAGTTCAAGCGGACAATCATACCAGTAAACAGTTGCGCGGAGCAGGGAACACTTACGGCCTGTTGGTGTCCGAAATCGGCGCAAAACGGTCCCAGCCCTCTTCCGCTATCCGCTTCTGGCGGTCCTCCTCCCTGCACAGATATCGGATAGCGTAACACCGTGACAGGCATCGAGTAAGGACGTGATATATAAATATACATAATTATTTTTCATAGGGGGGTTTACTTCACCCGTGGCCACTACCTGGCAGTTCCTCCCTTCCCAAGTACTTCGGGGGCACCTTCATCCATGTGATATATATATATATATGTGTGTGTGTGTGTGTGTCTTGGTTCCATCCAGCCGGACGGCACCAACTGGCAGGAGACGCTCAACCCCACACCCCTTTACCGCATCCTATCAGGGCAGGTTCGGGCCATATATTCTAATCCATGGCAACACTGTCTTAAACATTCCGTATCCGAGCCCATTCACAATTTCACCGTTTTTTGCGAATGAGCTCAAGTCGCTCAAGGTCCTTGCGCACTTGTTCCTCCGACCGGGGCTCTGCCACTGGCTCCCTGAAGCCGGGGCAAATAGGCAGGGTGTTTGGTAAGAAATTTCTAATGAGCTTTAACAGCTACAGTGTCGCAGGGATTCGGGGATTGGGTCAGCGACATTTCCCTTTAAGGAGTAGCTTTCGGACAACTCTGCGGTTATACAATCAGCAGGACCAGCTAACGGGGGAACTGTGATGCCAGAGTTCAGCCACCGACGTTTCCGCAGCAAACCCAGCCAACACACATCAGCATAGCCCTGGAGCCGTGTTTGGCACTGGGTAACAAGTTTCCCATAAAAAAATCTAGGACAATTCTCCCACGCTTGATTGAAGCAAGAAAAATGGGACGCAAACGCAAGCCAACCCGGCGGCCTGGTTGGCGACCGACCAGATTTATTGAAAACCCATAAACCCATGCTATTGAAAACCCATAAATCATCAAGAAACGATCACTCACCACACTGCACAGCACATCTAATGAAAAGATATCGCGCGGGATCCTGCATGAAGTTGCGACTCACTTCTTCCGCGCAGTAGGTGCCGTACGCAGGTATTCCGGAGTAGGATCATCATCACTATCGCTATCGTCATCCTCCGCCTCACTGCTGCTAGATGGCATTTTGCCTGCATTCTTGTTCTGACCGCTGGGCTGAGATGAGGAAGCCGCGTCCTTGCTGGCGGGCTCCTCCCCTTCCTCATCCTCGCTGTCGCTGGGCGGCAGCATACCGACGTTCGCGCGTTGGCCACCTGAACGGACGGGACAGAGCCCGATCTGATGTCGCATAGAAAAGAGCACCCTCATGGGAGCGCAACGAAGCTGACGTAGGCCTGGAGTGTCAGGCTTGCCGGAAGTGACTAGGACAATTCACAAAATGCTTCTCGATAGTTTTTAGAAAGATACTGTGGGACGCAACATCTAAATGGCAATCATATATTCACAAATGACAGCACTTTCGTCACGGTTGTTCCTAACGATCTGGGGCGCACCTAGGCCGCGCTGCTGATGCTCATACTCCTCTTCATCCGAGCCGTCTTCCTCTGCAGCTCCTTTTCGGGGACCCTTGCCCTTTGAGTGGTATTTGCCGCCGCGGGACTTCCCCATGTCTGCTTCTAGGGTCTTAACCGGTAATACACCTCTGGGAGTGAAACAGTATAATTCCTACGAGTAGAATAATCACACTTATAAGGCTCACAGTTTAAATGCATTTGAAGAATCCCTTGCAAATACCGGAACCTGAAAATACGGCGCCGCTTCACCCATTTTTGCTCTAGCGTCCTGAAAACAGCCTCTAGAATAGTTAATGCGTGTGCCTTTGCTATGCAATATATTTTCCTGTCTGTATTACCGGTTTATCCTTTATTCAAGCTTATCTGACCCCTGAGCCATGCAAGCCCTTGCCCCGCGATTATCCGGGGCAAGGCCCAAAGTTCTCCGTGTAAATAGTATCTGCCGATGGCCAGTTGCGACAGCAACGCGCACATGCAGCCCCAGTGCGTCGAGTGGACACGAATTCTGTGCGGGCCGACCTGCTTGGAGCCACCCAATACTCCAACATCGTCGCGCGGTACGGATGATCGGGCAAGCAGTTGCAGCTGAGGTGGTTGCGGATGTTGACGATGCTGGCGTGAGCGATGCGGCCGACGCTATCATTCGTTATGCCATCAACTTCGCACGGGCGTCAGAGACATACAAAGTGCATTCTTGGATGGTCCTGATGGGAATTTTAAAGTACGAAAATAGCACCGCCGCACAGATCCTTAAAAAATTGGGGCTTGAAGACTTGTATGGGGCCTGGCACGAGGTGCTGTGGGCGCTACACGTCTGTGACGGGCTGCAGGCCCGCAGCTTCTGTACCGAGATATCCTTTGCAGATCGTGCATTCAAAGTGGTCACGGCAGCGTCGGATTTTGCCACTTGGCACGGCAAGGATAAAATGTACTCGGAGGATATCCTTATGGCCCTCGCGGCTGGCGGCGTGCTGGAGGGTCTTTTCCCTGACCTCAACCTTAGCTTTGAGCGCGTACGTAAGGCGGTGGAAAAGCAGCTTGGGCGGAAGTACCAGCTGCCGGATGAAAAGTCAGAGGCGGGGGAGAGGGGCCCGCTCAAATCGGAAGACGACGTGTCATTCCTCTAAGCCTTCTCTTGGCGTCAGCAGCGCTCCATAGCAAGTATGCATAGGAATTATGAAGGGTATTGGTTGCCGTACATCTTACCGACGGATATGTATGATTGTAGTTAGGAGGGATGACCGGGGGGTCATTTCAGCAGTATATTGTCGATGCGAGGAAGGCGTCTCTGTTTTCGGGTATAGTCCTCGCTGGGATTGCGAGATTGCGACGATGATGCCGTGCAATGATCGAGACCTCTTTCGGTGGCAGTCGAGTCGACATGGAGTACGCAGATTTATGGCCTGTATGGTTCTTTGGGGGGACTAGCTGGGAAGAGGTGCTGGAAGACACGTTGGACGGCACCCCGGCTCTCTTGTCTCTCGTCCTGTAGGCATCATTATAGGCTTCATTTAGGCGTCCTTTCATATTTACAACCGCACGCGTGATTTAAAACTAGGCTCTTGAAGTCCTTGGCTAGCAAGGCCCGGCACCATACGGATAGCAATTCACTAATTTTACGATTACAGCGACGACGTGAATTCAAGAGCTAATGACTGTTACCGTGCCAATCCATCCATCTGCGCTTACATCGAGAGCGCTGCTAGGTTCGTAGGGTAGTAGTCCCTAAGATGTGGATTTTGCGTCCTGGACCTAGGGCCGTAACCTCGACATAAATGTCCTCTATTCAGCCCATGGCCGTTCCCAAACTCCGTTCCATCTAATCAGTTACAGTGGCTTACTAGGTTGCAGTCCGGTCCCCGGCCGCCATACGCCATTAGCAGCATCAAACCGTAGGAAACAAAATCCTACAAACATGGCCCGACTGAAGCCCAGAGCTATGCGTAGGGTCCCGTGAGTGTGGGAAGCTAGCGCTTAAAACGTTACGTAATAACAGCAGCGACGCCTCCTGCAAATAGTCGTTGAGTCCCTCCCCACGGAACGTGCCAATGGGCAACTGCAATCCTTTGAAATATGCTCAAGTAGGCCCGTAAGCGAGGCGCACCTCGTCATGCAGGATGCCGGACCATTAACAAATACAAAAGACATCCGGCGCGGCCACAAAGCCGTCCTAAGAACAACTAGGTGTAAGAGAAATTGTTTAACATGACTAAAAGCGCAATGGGCACCCCCACCCCCGGCCCTAACGTCCCCGCTGTCACAACCGTCGCAGCGGAGCCGTAAGGTACGAGCCCCAAAACCATCATAAGCGCATGCGCCTCATGGGCTGTCCATCGGATGGTCCTACGGTGTTCCCGAACGTCCGAAACATGTCCATACATAGGTCCAAGTGTTTGCTTTGCTTGTGAGACCTCATCGAGGCCGCTTTCCCGGTCGCAGCCATCCACATCAATACTTTCGCTGATTTCCAGTGCTGAACAACAGCATACCCTTTCCCGACTTACCCTTCTTTGAGCTACTGCTGCCCCCGCCAGCTGCCGCCACACCATCCGCGCTGCTCTCCCCTAAGGCCAGCCCCTTACCAGCCCCTACTGACGTTGCCGCTGCGGCGGCCTTTATAGTCGCACCACCCTTACCGGAACCCCAAGGACCGGCCCCGCCACCGGCGGCCGGAACGACTGGAGCGATGCCGCTCCATGGGCTGCCGGGAAGGGTGCTGCCGCCGCTAGGAGCTCCAGAGCCACCGGCGGTGGCGGCAGCTTTGGTTCCCCACGCAACCGACGTCCCCACCGCCGCCGCAATGCTGCATAGCGGTGGGCTGGTACCCAGGGCGGGTCCCGTGGCAGCGAAGCCCATCTTGGTAATGTGCGCGAATGATACCCCTCCACCACCAGGTGGGCCGGGCGATGTGGCCATAGCGGCAGCGGTCGCTGCTGCCCCCTCCATAGAGACCTGCAATGCAATGCTCTCCGAAACTTCGGATGGAGAAAGCTGTATTTCCTGTGCCAGCGCTGCGGCAGCAGCACTCGCCGCAGCCAGCAACCCGCCACCTGCGCCGCTGCCGCCACTTCCCACCGCCGGTGCATTCCCGCCGGTGCCTGCATTCAGCGCCTGCTTCAGCGACGGCATCGCCTGCAGTTCTTCGGCGCTGGGTCCCAGTCGTGCTGCCGCTGCACGCGCCGCTGCCGCCGCCTCCGCAGCTGCCTGTCGCCGTTCGTCGGCGCGCTGCCGCCGCCGTCGTTTCTCCCGCACCGACAGCTCGTCGGCAAAGGGTGTTAACGTATCAGGTGGCACCAGGTCCGACATCGCCACCTCACACAATTTGAAGGCGCCCGACAACGGCAAATGCGAAAGAAAGCGCCAGCGGCGCCGAGTGACCTCCGCCTGTACGACATCCTCCAGCTCCAGCAGCCGCGCGGTGATGACAGGCGGGCACGAGTCGTAGGAACCGTACACATGCAGCAGACACCTGAAACAAGGAGGATTTTAACGGAGGCAGTACGGTACGGGAGCAGAAAGGCGTAGAGTAAAACGGAGAGCTGCGCAAAAATAGAGTGAGTGTATATAGCGGACTGCTGCCCCAATAGAGGACTGCTGCAATGACCAGGGTCAATAGTACGGTATCCTTAACGCAACACAACTAAGGATGGGAACTTCAAAAATGACCAACCCCGTCCCTTTGTTGAAGATATTTGACGTCAGGAACCTTTGCCGGCCTTGGACGCCAGATCAACATGCCGCCAGCACAGATGCCGCTATACATGTGCATCGCAACTCTCCAAGCACCAGAACCAAGCAGCCTTCTCTTTCAAGGGCGCACCTCAGGTTCAGCGGGTGCAGGAAAATCCAGCTGC
Source organism: Volvox reticuliferus (assembly GCA_019650235.1). Classification (NCBI taxonomy): domain Eukaryota; kingdom Viridiplantae; phylum Chlorophyta; class Chlorophyceae; order Chlamydomonadales; family Volvocaceae; genus Volvox; species Volvox reticuliferus. Next base: position 370,882 of record BNCP01000010.1, on the reverse strand, counting down.
CGTCTGCTGCCTGATAGGTGTAGAACTCGCCCTGAGTGCCAGGAGTGTTGAGTCGAGTCGTAGGGGAAGTGCCCAGCAGCTCAGCGCCGGAAGAAGGCGCCGCGATCCCGCCGCCAGAAAGGTCTGCAGATGTAGGCGGACTATTGCCCGGCGGGGCTGTGCCTTGCTTCAGATCCGGTGGGGTACCAAGGCCCAATTGCGCCGGGGTAGTTGTTTCCTGGTGACCTTGGGCCGAAGCGCCTCCGCCTCCACCTCCGCCGCTCGCCTCCGACTGCTCATCTGCCTCGTCTTCTGAGAAAACAGCATCAAAGGGCAGCTGCGGCTCAGGCGGCAGCAGCGGCGGTGTAGCACGAGCCGCAATGTAGCCTGCGGCAGGAGCTCCGTTGCCTGACGTCCCGGACTTAGGGACGGCGGCGCGCGGACTTACAACAGCGTAGTCCTCTCCGGCAGCTGGTGGGACCGGCATCCGGGACACCAAGGATGGGAACTGATGGTCCAGGGCGGCGCGCTGAGAGACAGCCTCCCGCGTCGCGGCCCCCTCCGATACTGCAGCCGTAAACATCTGCGGCGCAAAGCGCATCAGCACACACCAGCAACATCAGATTCATTCAAAGCAACGGGACGAGTTCCCCCTCTCACAGCATGACAGCGGCTTTCAGCATTTCGTCATCTGCCCGCCGATTGGAATGATGAAAGGATTTCCGGCTGACTTCGCACCGGCCGTTATTTTCATATCCAGTGCGGACCTTCTTGAGGGCGGCCTCCGCCGCTGCGCCCAGTGCCTCCGGAGAGGCTCCTGGTCCCTCCCTGGATGCCAGAAGCCCCCGCGCTGCCAGGCACTCGGCCCGGTGTTCTGCCCAGCGTCGCGCGCGCGCCGCTAGCTGATCCAAAGCCCCGTACACATACGGGGCCGCCAGAGCGGCGTCAATGCCGCCCTCTGTCACCAACTGCAGCGGGCAGTGGTGGCGTGCAGCGCAGAAGTGTATGAGTGGAGGGCATGGCAAGTTTCACTGCAATGCTGTAACGGTTCAACTTAATACGGGCCTACGACGCGGGAGCTGGCTGGACAAAAATAACTTACCTATAACAGTGATAATAATGTATATAATATTCATTAATCTAATAATTATAGTACTCGTGTCCGAAGGCCGCACGGGCCTCACCTCAGTGGCACAGGCCGCTAACTGCTCCGCTGCAGCGCGCCACAACTCGCTGGCATCGCTGCTCGCCACGAACTTGGCGAAAGGGTTGCGGTCAAATAACGACAGAGGCTCCGCCGTGCCAGTACCTCCGCCACTACCATCGGCCGCGGTTGCGGCTCCCGCGGCCGCGGCTGCCGCCGCCGCCGCCATGGGGTCCACTGGCTGTGGGATGATGCTGATGCGATTGCGACGGATCAACGCAAGCGTCAGCTGTTCGCCGGCGCGTGGCTGAACAACACGCCGTACACGCACCAGGCGGAGCTCCCGAGCCACGACGGGCGCGAAACACAAGGGGCAGGGAGCGGAGCGCCTGGAGGAAGTTGCAATACACAATATTCCGAATAAGCACATCATGGAATGAACCCCAAGCAGGAATCTGTAGGGGTGAGATGCAAGGACGGAGAACATGATGCCTCTTGGTCGTTACCCTTCACTTTTTAAATACCAGAGGACGGACACGCGGCCAAAGTAACACCCCATGACCAGGTTACCATTCGTGGGTGGTTACCTTATCGTGCAAGTGAATTTAAGCCGAACAAAAAGGCACTCTCTTTTAAGTACCCCGCCCTTAAGTACGTGGTCTTACCTCAGCTGCTCTCCGCCGTGATTAACCAGGTGGTGCATGATGGCAGGGAAGGAAAATATATGGCCGCAAGGCGTGATCTGCGGGGGCACGAAACACCAGAAAAAAGAGAGCCGGATGCAGCGGATAATACGGCTAAGTGTGCTTAGGGCGAAGGAGCATAGCATGCAGAAACGGTCGAAGCCTGAGAAGCAATGATCTCGTTAGGATCGCTCTTAGGCTGACTTTCGGGGCCGACCTCTGTAATAACGTGACAGCCTCATAGGCCACCGATCATTTGGACCTGCTTGGTCCACGTGGCGGCGGAACGGCTACTACTCAGCACACACCCGAACACGTCCCCTGCCTTCCAAAACCTGCTTTCTTGTCCCTAATGCATTCCGTTTCACTAAACATACTACACAGCATGTGCCTGTGAAGAACGATTTCAAGGACTTCGCAAACCACCCTTTACACTGAAAACGATTTACCAGAAGGTGCTGCACAGAAACCGCATTGGAATTCAGAACCCTGCAGCTCCCCAGCCTACCTGCGGGCACAATGGCGGGCTGTCCAGCGATATGGGGCATTGCACAGGCGTCGCAGTCGCCATCTCCACCTGCGTGGATGCAAAAACATAAGGGCAATTGTCCGAATGAATTGGATGAATGAAATCGGGAGAAACGAAGAGGGTTTTGGAGGACGCGAACCACGTTTGCATCGTCGACCGACGTGAGTTGCTGTTGCAGTGTCGCGGGGTTGAGGGTGTGCCCCTCCGCGAAGGGGCGAGCATCGTGGACAGGATTGCGTGGATACCTCGACCGTCCTTGCGTTCTTCCCCACATATGTTTGACTTCTTCCCGGCTACATAGCGCCGGAACGTTCAAGACTATCATCATAGCCCCTCCTCCCTGATGCGTTCCGTTTCACCCCGCCTGGAGCCCCATTAGCCCCGCCATCACTGGACACTTGTCTCTTAAATCCCACCATCACCCGCCTGCAGCACATCGTCCCAATCGAACATCTTGTCCGCGTCAGCCTCGTAGACGGACGCGTCGATCGCGTCTGCACAAGGGCGGGGGAGTTTAAAATGCTCGACTCTCAGCTCGACTCCGCACAGCAGCACTAGAGAGATTGATGATCCCGGGCAGGGCCGGCGGGGCTCGACAATAAGAGCCATGTTGCGGAGTAGACTCATAGGGACTCACGACGCAACTCAGCAGCACAACACAATGGAGCGTATCTAGGGAATCTTTCGGGGGAGGGGCCCATCGCTGTAGGGAATGGCCCCCAATCCAGTCGTCATGGAAAGCTGGCTCAAGATTATAGCCCACCGTGCAGTGCTGCGAGGCCCCTGCAAGGCCGAAGAGTCGGCTGCGTGAAGTGCTCGAAACCCTAAAAGCGCGTGTTCCGAAGAATCAGCCCCTTTTTTCGCGTGCCTGGGGCCCACCGCAGGCTAGACCGACGCACAAAAAACTGCGCACCGCAGCATCCAGCTACGAGACGAGGGAGAGAGAAGAAAGCCTCACACGCGACTCCTGCCCTCATCGCCATCGCGCCTCTTTGCATGCCACCTCCTGGCAATTGCATGGGCCGCTAGGGCCCCCCCTCCGTCACGACAAGTCACACCGCGCAGGACTCACCAGAAACCATGAAGCGGAAGTTAGCCTGGGTGTGCAGCAGGAACAGGAGGCGACCAGACGAGAGCATTACCCGGAGGGTGTTGGATTTAATAAGCACGTTAATGCGGCAGAGAGATGTGATTTGATTAAAAACAGGAGAATGTGGTGTTCGGTTGTTCGGTGAAAACACGACGATCCAGCATGCCGCTGTAAGGACGCAACACAGCTGATCAAGTCACCGCATTGTCAGGTTCGCCCACCCTGACAATGCATCCAACACTTAGCTACCACGAGCACAATGGCAACCAGGTGGCTGCGGAGCTCTGTTGGTGTCGGCATGACCTGGCGCTCTCTCTCTCTCACACCTGCAGGAACTTGTTCTTGTCGTACTTCTGCGGCTTAGCACTGCCGTAGCGTCCCCGCGCAGCAGAGGATACTCCTGTGGTGCCGCCGCCGCCACCTTGGCTTCGGGTGCTGCCGCTGGGCCTGGATCCGCCTCTGGCCCCTCCCTGGTGTAGTGAGATTCGGGAACTTTTAGCTGGTGTCGAGGATAGCATTAGGTGCAGAGCGGGGCATGCTGCGTGGCACTGACAACTGGGTTGCAGCGGTGAACTCTGAGGTTATGCAACTGGGATTATTCCAGCGAGCAAAGAGGTAACAAGAGGCTCAGAGACCAAAAGGCATCCAACAGCACTGGAAAGGCGCCAAAATGGCATGTTAGTCGCTCTTAGTACGCTGAGCAGTTCTCAGAAAGCACTCAACTAATTCTAATAAAGTGCGAGCGATGAGTGACTCCATGACCGCACCCAAAGACGTCTTCTGATAATCTAACTTTTAATATTTCGGGTAGCTCCCCACGGAACGGTAAACAAGTAGTTAGTTGTCCCTTCTTCCAAAACGGCACTTCCAGTTATTCTTTTTGCCAGCCCCCCGCATACCCCATGATGATGGGGTCATCCCAGTTTCCCAGCCGACATTCAGCCACCATGGCGACCAGATCAGTTAATCAACAGTTCCCCAATCATCCTGCTCCGAAGCATGAAAGGCAAGCTGTCCCCACAACGCTTCTAAAGCGCACGTGTTCCCGGACACATGGTCTTGGTACCTGGCTGCGCTTAGCTGGCACCACCACCACCACTACTAAGAGGGTCTTTTCATATCGCATGTGGAAATAATCAACGTCGTCATAGAAATCTACAGCCACTGCGTTTTCACACAAAAAGTTCTTCTGATGTAAGTATGCAATCAGACGTTGCATGTTTCCTACTATGGTTTGCTGGTGCAACGAAGACTGGGTCGCTGCTCGCCCAAAACTTCCACATAGCTTACGCGACACTGCTCGCGGTACTCTTAGAGGGGTTCTTAGATTCCTCACCCGTCCGCTTGCTGTTCGCACAGCAGCCGACTCGTACTGGAAGTTGAGCAGATGGTTGGCATTTGCGACGCTGCTTCCGCGGCCCCCACTGCCACCGGTTGCTGCACTGCCGCTCCGCGTTGCAGTGCCAGCACTGCCGCCGCCGCTGCTGTTATTGGCGCTGCTATCCCTGCCGCAGCCGACCATGCCAGCCGCGCCCCCACCGCCGCTGCTTTCAGTCCCTACCGGCGGCACGGAGGCAGCCGGAGAGGATGCAACATCGCCAGATGCTTGCCTACATCCATGGCAAATATAATACGGATATTGGAGCACTCAAAGTAAGTAAGAAATCATTTAGAACCTCGTAACGCAGTCTTACGTTGGAAACGCTGTCTTATGCGAACAGGCTGTGGGGCCCCCTCTCCACACCCCGAATCTCCAGCCTTCTCACACCCAGCTTTCCCCACGTTCCCTGAACCCGTTTAATAGAAATCCTACCGGTTAGGATTTTGTTGCTGCTGGTGGCCCTGCTGGCCAGTGCGATTCATGGCGGACGAGAGTCCTCCACGGCCACCTCCGCCACCTCTGCCACGGCCCTGGCCACCAGCCTGCGAAAGATCATTGAAAGATCAACTCACCATGTAAAACCTAGATCATGTCCTCCGGAAGATTAAAATGCATCGAAAACCTGCAAGGCATGCACTCATCTCAATCCCACACCGTAACCGTTACCTGTTGCCTGATGCCATTATTACTCCGTCCTGTTAATGAAGTATAGTAAGGAAGTGTTTGCAGGTCAGAGCTTTTACCAAGACGTGAGTGAGATAAGAACAGTCTTAGGGCTTTCAACGCCGTTGGGGTTCAACCAACTCACCAGGATCAAAATCTCCAGCTAAAGGATTAAGTCCTGCAGGCGGCCTGCTGCCGCCTTGAATGGGAACGCCATGCTGTCCGGGGTCGCGCAGTTGAGTTGAACTGTGAACGAGCGGTGATGAAGGCACTGGAATGTCAACACAGCTCATTCACTTGCGGGGAAAATGGACGTTTGCCGGGATCGTTCTATCCCGGCCAGTGCTGAATTACGCAGGGTCAATGCCACGCAATCACAACCCCAAAGATGCCGGGCCAGGATAAAGCGTTTCCTTTCAAACTAGTTCAGTTGAAAACCTACATAGGTTTTGTCACGGAAATATGTGTTAGATTCCGTTCCAGCCGGATGCCGGACATCGGACGTCCACGGGACCATGGCATTTGTCACGGATGCACCGGATTTCTACATTGTCCAGTTCAAACAGGACCCGAATAAGCTTCGAGCATCCATCATCGTTGGCGCACGTGCTATTACCAAAATGGACGCTTTCCATCGGTCGGGAAGTCGTGCGGCCGTCCACCGGACTAACTTCGTCACTGCATCCACTGGTTCAATGTCATCATTAATGCCACAGGTACTACTCAGGGGACCACTTCCGTTTGTTGCAACGCAGCAGCCCGGGTGGGAAGGAAACCAAAAGCATCCATACCCTTCCATACCTTCTCATACCTGCTGCCGGGAAAACTAAACTTTGGTTTTTCAAGCCAAGTCCAACAAATGGGGCTTAAACCCCAACACGCAAATAATTTCTGCGGCAACCAGAGAGATTTTGACACCCGCTGCATCTGCAGTTTGGATGCCCATGGCCCGTGGGCCAAGCAGAGTACCTTAACAACTAACTAGTCAGAACTAGTAGTACCCCTACCCCCAAACAATTTTAAGCCGTTCCACAACATAAAAAATTCTGACTTCACATCACTTGATGAGCAATACAAGGTATCATTTCTCAAGCTTGTTGATTATTATGCGGAGGTGCTCTGCGCCAAAGAACTGCTGTAGTTTGAACCGCTTTCTCACGTCCTCAAGCGAAGGATATATTAACTTGTCCCCACACAGCAATATGCCCTCTGGGAGGCGTTCATAAAAAGCAGGACGCTACGAAGCCAGTTCCTGAACAATGAGCCGCGAATTATTTCACGTCAGAGAAGCCAGCGAGCCCAGATTGAGAGCCAGCCCCGCCTCGGCTTCGGAGCGAAGGAAGGACGCCACTCGCGCCGCCATCACGTTCGCGCCGCCCTCCACCTCGCTCTCCACGTTCAACACCAGGAGCGGGTCGTGTAGGCTCTGTGGCGCCGAGGCAGAGTGTGACGAAGCGCGGAGGGAGCAGCATGTCAGGGAAGGCGGCTCACAAGTCCGGGCGACAAGAGGCTGTCTGGGTGGCCGATAACACAGTTCTTAAGAGGCATGTCAAGGAGGGCTCGGGGGGTGTAGCAAACACACACACACACACACAATCACCACTCGGTTCTCCCGTGGGCCATATCCGTCCTCTGTGCTCCGCACGGGTATGAAGGACACCAAAACAGTGGTCTCGGCCTCTGGAGCCCCCACCCGGGCTGCAAAAGGAATTCGTTGCAATCCTACCTGTTGCGCGCCAGACCCTCTCGCATTCATACACACCTGTCGCAAGAGAACCCATCCCAGGCGCCCGTCTCCCTCGTCCACATTGACTCGCCAGCCCTCATGGTTGACCGGAGCCAGCGACCAGTCCGGATAGACCCCGCTCTCCACTAACGTACGGAACTGATCCAGCACCTGCATGGACTCATATGCATACGGTAGTCCACGGTCACATGACAAAGTACTCGATGGATGGATGCATGGGCTGGTGGATGCAGAGAGATACGGCGAGTGCTGGGTGTGGGGGCTCACCACTTTTGGTTTCTACTTCATTCGCGACACAGATGCGCCTGGGGCTTGGGGATGATGTTTGCAAAACAAGCATTCCACCGTTCAATTTCCACCAACGCACGCAGGCGCCCTCCTCCACCTCCACCGGTCGCCCCAAGGGGCAGCGGAACACGTATGTTCCACCGCCCGCCCTGTCACTGGTACGTTGGTAGAGACGCACCCACACCGACCTTCGATCCCACCGCCTTGAAGTCCGAATCCTGGATTCGGATCCTCCACTCTCGGCTCTCCCTGGGCTCCTTCAGATCCGCCAGCAGCTGACTGAGACCCCCCAGGCCCTCCTGCCGCCGCCGCATGTGCTCAATCACCGCCTGCCCATGGGGGTAGTGAAGAGGTCAAGTGGGACGGGGCAGGGTTGACGTGTGGGCGTGTTGTTAAGTATGACACTTAAGAACGTGACGATACTGTGTTCTCTGCTTCATCCAGTCGCCCTTTGCCTTGAACCCTAGGGAGGGATCCCCCCAACCCATTTTGCCTTGGCCCCAACCCCCGTTCTTTATATACGGTGTATTCCTTTCCTAGCCACAGCCAGCCTGCAGCTTAGGACATACCGCCTAAATGCACACATGCACACCTGCTCCTTCTCTGCGTAACTAACTGCATTTCGAAACCGGCCCTCGATTTCAGCTCCGGGATTCGGACAGCCCAGTTCCCAAACGGGCCAGTTCTCGGCACATGTACACAAACACACACACATACACATACACATACACATACACATACACATACACACCGCACAAAGACATTTCTGGCTTTCCTTGCTTTCGTGAACCGCGTACTGAACTGATTTTAATTTCTTTCCGTAGGACCCATCCAGACAAATCGTGCGTACCTTGACTGCCAGGTAGGCGCCGTCATCCAGGAAGTAGTTTTCTTTGAGGGCCCCATGGCCGCTGGTTTCCATCATCAGCTGGCAATCCTCACCCGCTGCATTGAGCTTCACACCCGCACCGATGACGTTCTTGTATCCCCGCTTAAAACTGTGGCAGGCGATAGCAAAGGACAGCACAGCACAGCACAGAATAGCACAGGACAGGAATACAAAAGTTAGTCCTCAGGGCGTCAGCACGACGAGTTGATTGCCCATTGGCGGCGAACCTCCTATTCCTGAAGCTGGTCTTTCGGTACAATCGGTTCATGGGTTTTCTTCTTTAGGTTTCCGTTGGCTCTACAACTTTTCCATCATCAGTTGCTGTCGGGCCTCTGATTTTAACTTTTGCCACCAAATTGCCGTTTTGCACATTCTCATTTCACCGCTCATCCGGGGGGCGCGCACACTCCGTCAAACACACTCGCTCCGTCGTCCCCGATCCCACCACTGACCCTGGAACGTACATGACCTTTGGGGCCAACCCTATACACATGATTCCCGTACTGTACGCGTCACACCTCCCGCGTATCAGGTCTCGTTTATTCGCCTTCCCTCCCCTTTCCCCCCACCACCCCAGACCCCACCCCCCACCCCCCGCCCCATCAGCATCACTAACACCAGCACTAGCACTAGCACCCAGCCCGCACACGGCTGAAACCACCACTGTACCTACCGGATGTGCTTGCCGCCCAGCTGGTTGATGAAATCAGTTAGGCCGTTGGAGGTTACAGAGTCCGTTACGATGGTTGTCCCCGGATGCTGCCGCAATACAACCGCCGCCATAAGAGCAATAAAGCGGTTCGAGTTTATCTCTCTCCCGGTGCTGTCCACTATTGCCGACCTGCATAACACAGACAACACCGCACTCACAACCCAGGGCTTTGTCCAATGGTTCACTAGTATAGAAAACGAAGTAATAATTGATATGCGTTTAGTTGTTAGTCCCAGCTTGCGTTTCCCACCGCTGTGATACCTAACAAAGAATCTCTGCACGCGTGCACACACGGGGGTTTCCCTACCACACGTCAAGCCGTGCCGTACCTGTCCACGTCCGTGTCAAACACAATGCCCAGCTCAGCCCCCGACACCCGCACCGCCTCTGCCCCAGCAGCCATAGCCGCCGGGTGCTCGGGATTGGGTGGGTGGTTGGGGAAGGTGCCGTCGGGATCCAAAAACACGGAGCCGCTGACGTCGGCACCCAGAGGGGCCAACACCTGTTGATGGAATGTGCCACGGAAGCTCTTTTCCTCTGTTCCGACAATCACGTGACGTTTCAGATGGTGTTCATGATGAATGTCAGCGCATACTGGGTCACAGCTACCGACACAAACATGTCAGCACCCGGGGAAGCACCCGGAGGGCGTATTGCCTTGCCTTGCACCTGAACCTGGCCTTCAGCCAAGCCTATTACAGATGTCGGTCGAACACCCCCGCGCTCCAGCCCGCACCTCCCACGCACCTTTCCTCCCTCTTTGCTGCCTCTCTAGAAACCTCACGGCCCTTCAGCCAGCTTTGGCTCCCTTCTTAACATTAAGTTTGTAGAAATGCACTCTCAAACACATGCATGTGGTTCTAAACACATTAAGTACATTAAGTTACAAAACCGCTTGGCGTACATCTGGGTTTTCCGCCGTACATCACGAGGGCTACGGATGAAATTTTGTTCGTATCGATCTCATATTATTCGGGCATTTTCTTCCCCCTTCATTTGGACACACCTGCTCCGCAAAGAATCCCCCCGCGCCGTTGCCCGCGTCCACCACCACATGGCATCCCAGCAGCGGGAAGTGGTAGTTGGCAGATGAGTTCACACCGCGCTTAATCAGGTCACGGAGCGCAGCGGCGTAGGTGGGCAGGAAGGGCACGCGCGCGAGGCGAGAGGGGTCGGTAGCCAGTGCGCATGACAGCAAGTGAGACTGCTCCGAAATCGGGTCACCTACAGAGGCGAAGAACGGGGTGGGGCCTTGGGAGGGGCTCACGATCAAGAGCGGCGGTCATGCGCTTAGAAAACATAAAGCCTCCTCCCCCGTGCGGTATTTTCTTTTTTCCCGCGGTATTCTTTCGCCGCCAGCAGCGAGGCCGATAGTCTACATCATGACGGTTTCGATTGCGTTTTATCTGCGTTTCTTCGCGGCCTTGGAGGCGGCGACCTAGTTTACGGTTCTTTTCTCTCCGCGTCGGCAGCCTTGGACGAGGACAACAGTCAGCCTTGACCTTGATGGTTAGTCCTTGCTTCGTCAGCAACCACCAGCAGCGTTTCTATGTTCGTCTTTCCCCCCCCTTCCCCCTTTCGCAGAACCCACCTACTACCACGCCCGCGTGCGCCGCCGCCATGGCCGCCAGCTGCAGCAGCTCCGAAATATCAGGTTTATCCAGGCCCCCAGCGGAGGTAAAGAACTTGAGGCCATTGGCGTTGAACGGCAGGTGACTGGCTGTAATCATTACCTGCTCGACCCGAGGGGTGGAGAGGCAAGGCAGGACTGTAGCAACAAGGACCGTGGGTTGAATTATGGCGGCCGGCTTCACGTCAAGTAGACGTAACTAGAACCCGTTACAGTCCAGATTCTGCGCATACGTGACATCGAACAATTATGCCGACGATGCTTTCTCCTCACCCACCGCGCCAGTATATGGCTGGCCTTCCAGCTCCACCGCGGGCGGCGCAGCCGAGGGTCCGTATTCGTCACTGTCCTGAATCAGAGGAGCGGCATTTCTGGCGGCGGAGGCGACAGAGGCGGCGGTGGTGAAAAAGGCAGGAGAGGCGGGTCCGTTGTTTGCGCCGCCTGGGGGCAGGGTACGCAAATGGGGAACGACAAGTGCGGCCAGGTGGATGTACTTCACTTCGTACAGCGGGGTTATGGTTATGGCCACAACTTGGCCCGCGCAGATCCCCGGCGAACCCCACGTGCATCCCTCCCTCCCTCCCTCCCTCCCTCTTCTTTATCCAAACCGCCGCTGCTTTGGGGACTGAAGCCTTAAGAGATAAGGGAAGCGGGCCTGGCATGTGGGGGTTAGGCAACCTGAGGCTCGGCGAAAAAGGGAGGTGTTGTCCGTAGTACGCAGACGCAAATCAGAATCCATAGTAGGATCCATAGCACAGCATCCGTCGCGGCCCATTCATACGAACCATCTCTTCGTATATTTCATCAGGCCGCCGCCCCTTCTACCAGATGCTGAGTCATCCATAGCAGGTAGCTTTCGCGATCAAGAATTTCGCCGTCCTTGCTGCGGACTCTAGGGACCGGGTCCGCTGCCTTCCAAAATCCCTGTCCATACACCCACCCACCCGAACCCCGCCCCCTCGTCACGGTTTGTTTTCTTTAACGCACCGGATAGCACGATGGAGTAGAACATTGCGGGCGTAGTCGCCAAACCGAACAGGTGTACCAGCGCCGCACCACCCTGCGTATTCGTGCATGCGAGCATTCGGTTCCCCAACCACCCAAGGAACTTCGCAAATGGAAAAAACTGCACAATGGACAGCGCCAACACAGGCACCATTCGCAAGGGGCCGACTGATGGGCAATGGCCTCATGACACAGAGGCTTTGCTGGACATTTAGAAGGCAGGGAACTGCCGGGAGCTTGGAGCGGCCCGAAGAGATAAACTCGATTAAGGTCTTCGAGAAAAAGCGCCCACAGGTGAGCGCTAAAAATAGGAAATAAGACTTAATATGAGCGCGCTGCCTAATCCGCAAACTTAAGACTTAATATATTCGCACCTTCAAAAGTCCTGCGGCGAAGGCAGACTCCAGCATGGGCCCCGAGAGTCGCGGGTCGCGACCCACCTTTGGGGAGGAGGTAATGTTGCCGACGCGTCAAAGAAGCGAGGGGAATCAACAAGCGAGGCCGCTCAGATGGAGTAGATGGGGATCTACGCGTCGAGCTTATTACCAACCATGATCATACCAAACCTCTGTTCACCTTATCCATTGTGGCAGTCGGGAACCGACCCCGTTCTTGTCGTTAGAGCTCGCTGTTTCTCACTGGGACCCCAAAACACACCACAGTAACATGCACACACAAGCCACAACTCACCGATACTTTGGGTGCCAGGTGGCCCTTGCTTCGGAGCCAGCGTGCAAACGCAAGTCCAATGAAGAACACGGCGCCGACGGATAGCGTGACCGGCTCGTTGGGGACCCCTGTCGGCAAAAAACAATACAAAGCGTCCAGTTCAACGATTGATAAGTGATCAATGATCAAATACTTCATCACACATGCGATCGCTATGGGGGACTCCCCTACGCCTACGGCAGTGCCTACGGACGTGCATGTACTCAGATGGTCTGTTCTCCATCACGGCCCGTCGCCCGCCCACACTCCGCATCTGCGCCCTTTCCCACAACACATGCAGTCGCATACGTACCCTCCAGTGCCACTCCGCGAATGTCCGAACCATTCTGGAGCCGTTTGAACCGGGCCACCAGCTCGCCCAGCGCTGCGCCAGTGATGGGTCCTATAGGCGACGGGCGTTGTGGCTGGGGGGCACTTGGGAGCGAGAGCGAGGGTGAGGGCGAGGGCGCCGACGCTGCAGCAGCGACAAGATATGGCTTTATGCGGCTGCCATTGGCGCCAGAGCGCAATGGCATCGAAGACCCAAACGCATACGAAAGCTGCGAGCTACGTGCGCGTAGGCAACTCTGCAGGGCTGGCATGATGGAACCTGAGGTGCGGAGTTTACCGGAGGAAACGGGGAAGCACGATCACAATCGCTGGTTGGGATAGGAGAAGGAGACGGGTAAAGGCATGTGATGAATGTACTCAAATGAAAACAATTAGGGACCTGGCAGGCAGTGGTGGCGGCTGGCAGTCGGGAGTGCGCAGAGGAAGAGGGCGGAGAATATTTCACATAGCCCGAGACATGAAACTGCCGGATGACAGGGTGCACCCAGACCCTGGAGAGAAGTGTCTGATGATAGGCCTGAATGTCAAGGAGTTTCCTACCGTGTTGCTTACCTGTGAGCACGTGCAATTTGGCCGGCCTCCTGCAATTTGAGCCAGCGGGTAAAGCATATTTCGACATAGCACTAGAGGTGAGTAATGTCCCCTTATAGTAGACCCAGAAGTAGAGGTTCTTTTGCTTAAAGCTTTGACCACACTTTGCTTGTCGGAAGTCGGAACTGTTGCGTGCTGCGCCTTCTCTGCATGCAGATCAGGACATGTATATGCAATAAGTGAGACGAATACTATTTTAAAATTTCTCTTTGTTGCATCTCTTAGCACCGACGTCTCGGTTGCGCCCTTACTGAAGGGTCGTTGCAGTACAAACAAGCTGAGCTCTGATGCTCACTGATACAGCAGACCCATCTCACACACGCATTCGAATTTATACTCTGGTCAATTTCTAAATTGAACTTGGTTGCAGACTTGACAGCCCCAGACGCGCCGGTTCAGTTTGGTATTTCATTCCCTGGCACAGTTCTTGAATTTTGTTCAGATGAAAATCGAATGCTGCATTGCCGAGCAATGCATTCTGCCTAGTTGCTGTGAAGTAAGCAAATGTCTAAAGAAACTTGATCGAGGCTCGACCAATAATCGTCGTGCAACCCGCATGCTTATTGCCACAGCTGCTTAGAGTTTACAATTGGCCGCGGCACCGAACTGATTAGTACTATAATACGTATGCCTTACAGCTTTGCGATGAACATCTTTTGACCCTCAAATAGGCATTCTCTCGCGGGGGAAATTACGGTACCCCAGATTTAATATTTAAGCAGAGTCGCCTGAGAATAGATCTACTTGCACTTAGACGGAAAGCAAGATGGTAGTTTCGGGCTTAGGGCTTAAGTGCCCTTCCCGGAACCTGTCTACACCCGAAGCACAGGCCTGGGTCCCAGGAAAGGCTGTGTGCCCTCGAAGACGTGCTGTTGTTCACACGACAGCATTGCATATAGACCGTCGAGGCGCTCTGGAAGCAGCATGGCGACGCCAAGAGGAGGCAGAAGCAAGAAAACAGCGCTTGTCAACCGATATTGATGAGGGAAGATTAATAACTGTTCCGGATACTGCTGGCTTGGACGCCGTGATAGAACAGGCCGGTAGCCAGCTGGTTGTAGTCTTCATGTACTCCCGCCAATGTGGCGTATGTAAAGATGCTGCGCGGCGCTTTGAGCAACTTCGGAATGAAGTAAGTCCACATTCATGAATTTTGTAGTTCTTGTATTGCGCTCGGTGTCCGTTCGCAGGCCGTCATCAAGGATCATTGAGAGATTGTACCCAATATTTTGTACCTCTGAAGGCGCATCGAGCAAAGGCCCGAGTAGTATTCGTCCAGCATGATGTGGAGACAGACTATGGGGACAAAAGCGACCTTTCCAGGTTCTACAACGTGCGTGCAGTGCCGTGCTTTCTCTTCTTCGACGGTGGCGCGGTGGTAAGTAACCAAAGCGCGGAAGCGCGCTTATTCCCCTAAATATCCCGTTCAGCGAGTTGGGGTCGCCGAAGTATTCAACGGCAATCGGTTTCATCGGCGATAGGGTCCGTGAGAGCGTCCCCGCGTGTGAGCATATGAGGATATTCCTACCTTCTTATTGCTCCAGTTGCCTCTTGCTCCTAAGGCTTCTCCTGCATCCGTTCGGTCCTAGGTTTCATTGATGCGTATGCGGCTTTGAAGTGGTGTCGGGGTTCTGGGCATCGTAATTGCATCGCGTTAACGTGTAGTGCGGTTCGGTAAAATTATGAGGCTTGATATAGGCTTAATATAACTGTAAGGGCATCAGGCCCCTTAGCTCAGCTGGTTAGAGCGTGGTGCTAATAACGCCAAGGTCATCGGTTCGATCCCGATAGGGGCCAATTTAAGGGGTCGTAGCTCAGATGGTAGAGCGCCCGCTTAGCATGCGGGAGGTAGGGGGATCGATACCCTCCGACTCCATATCCCTGTATTTTTGTTCGCACACCCGCAGGTCCGTCGTCTTTCTCTGCGCGACATCAGGCGTTTGACGGGCCCAAAGCCTTATGTAAGTTCCTCGGGTTGGGTGTGTCTTCAAGCCCTGCCCCGCGTTGAAGGCAGGTATGGGACTTTATGCTGCATCATGTGCAGTTTTAGACCTCATGCCATAGCCCGTGCAGTAATAGTTTCATTCACAACAGCAGGCTCGGAGGTTCTGCTGTTGTTTCATATTAAATGACGTCATCGCTCATTTGTCACTGGACCACGCGCGCCAGTGTGGTTGGGTTTGGCTATTGGGGATCGGCTGGAGTAAAGCAAGTCTGTTGATAGGGTTATGTATGCTTTATGCGGGTCCATCGTGTCAATGTTGCAAAGCATTCAAATTTCCGATCAATTAACTGGCAGCAACAATTAAACCCAGCCAGGCCGTCTCAGATCTTCAGGTGATTCTGCACTTTGGATTTTTCGGCTCCTGATCGTCGTTTCCGCAGGTGCAGGCTGCGTTAGCGGAGGATGTCCGGCGGCTGCGGAACACCTTCATGGAGGTGCTTCTCTCCAGGGCTCCCAGTGCCAGGAGCTGAAGTTCTCAGGAGGAGTCAAGCGAGGGCCCTACTTCATTTGGCCTGGCGGACTCCTGGCTAAAATCAGCTAAAATGACGCAGCTAGGTTCCTAGAACCTAGTAATATGTTAAGACGGGTTCCAATCCTGTTTAAGGGGAGAAGTGTACAATAGCATCGTCGTGCTGCTTGTTGTTTTCTTGCGTTTAACCTAATGGTGTTGTGTTACTTGTTTTTAAATTGAGGAACTCAAGTTGAAAGGCGTGTGTGTATAGATGGTGTGCCTTGCCCTGCTGGGCAAACCTTCATGTTCTAATGTGCGGTTTGTTATGTCTATTCTATAAGCTTGATTTGCGGGCTCGCCGATGTCTCAGTGAAGGATGCTGTCCTCTTGGATGTCCATTGATTCGCGTTTCTTGGCCCCAGAAGGGGCTACACATGTACCATATGGGGCGCGCCTGTGCATGGCACAGGTTTTCCGTGAAGTTATTCAATCGATCGTACGGAGCCAATGACCTGGACGAGTGCACCATTCGCTATTAGCTTCATTTCGTTTGTTTGGTTGGATGTTGAATTTAACGTGGCTGATGAAGAGTGACGAGAGCTTCGGCTGAGTTAAGCAGCGTGGTAGGTGCGCCGGTATTTCGGACGAGCGCAAGCAATGATGCCATGTCGATCCACGATCCATCAAACGATTGTTTGCACTGTTTGCCTGCCACGTCCATCACTTGTTGCACCCGCAGTCCATCACATTGCGCCATGCTGTACGTTCACACCGATGCATGTGAAAGGTTTCAGAAGTCGTTCTCGCGGTGCGTCTGTGAGCATGTTGAAGATATAGGGTAGGCGCGAGGTGCAGAGGGCACGCAGATGTTTGGTCTCGGAGTAGTTACCCGGTCACAGACTCCCAGATGGGCCTCTCTGGCCAAGTGGGTGTGCCACTGGTGGCTTGTTGTCCTGGTAGTATCTCAATCTATACGCGGTGACTACGAGCGGCGGCGAGTATTGGGTGCCTCGCAGAACCTTGCAGGCGCACCCTGTTGAGACAGCCTGGGTGAGGGTATACATATCACCGTTGGGAACTGCCAAACACTACACGCGTGCATTGCGCGTATAGTATTTGCATGTTTAGGCCAGTGCTCTCGTAATCGTGCGGTTGAGGGCGCCCGGGTCCCTATGCGAGACCTGATGAGCTTGGAAGGGGACCTGGGGGTAATGAACGTTTGATTTCCAATCATTATTTTAAGCGGCACTATCTGATACGGTAAGTCTCTCTTAGAGTCTTTGTCGTGGAAAGAAATGCGCTTCTGGTTGTGGCGGCGCCTAACTGGCAGCTTGTGTTGTAACCTAATGACTATTATAAATGGACAGTGGAACCCACATCATGGGTGATGTGTAAAAGCATCAGCTCATAGCGACGGTGTGGTGATATGCCGAAATAGATTGTGTACGTTATCGCACTAGCAACACGGCAACAGCAACAGGCTAAGCTTGTATCCCAAAGTTACATAGCAACGATTAATGTTATGTTACGAAAACGGTTCGGTATGAAGGGGTTGATTGCCGAGCGCTATGCTGAATGCCCGAGCAGGGCTCCGGTATTTGCAAGCAGAAGCCACTTAGTCGTAGAATATATGTAAGAAGTGGTCGATGCAGAACCAACACCGCTGGTATGGTTGGATGCACCGAACTGCGGCTACCACTCACAACATAGGACGGCCCAGTTTGTTACACTGATGGCGGAACATGATGAACTGGCCTTCTTTCACCATCACTGGCTACATTTTCATGAGCCGAACACATTCCGCATTCCACCCGCTACAGATATACACACGCCCCTGGCCGCAGGCCCGGTGCCAATAATGATTTGCATGATACAAGGGGCGGGCCAAGAGTTGTTGGGAATAATTAAGACACGCCGCAATAACAGGCATGTGAGCTCCTCAAACTAAGCGATACCCCCGGAGAGCACGGTTTACCACTCGACACCAAATTACGCCTTGTTGGGGGGCAACTAGAAATTGAAATAGACCCTGATCACGCCCCAAACCCCAGGAATGCTGGACACATTGAGACGCCACGTCTGTAATAGCAAATTCGTTCATAAGACCATGGATAGCGAGGCAGCCAATAGCGACGGCATTTACTACCGGTGCCACGCGAAAACCCCAACATGCCACAATGGTGATTGCTTGACAGGCTCCTGCTTCACCCTGCAGCATCCCTTGGGGATGGATGCTCCAGGCTAATCCACGATCACCATACACGCGACATTTCGTACAGGAACATATTGACTTGCGTCCTCAATCCATACACATGAACTGCTTCCATTACACGATAACCCGCATGTGCATACAGTACAGTACGTATCTATGGCGATCCTCTCGACGAGTTCTTAACCTTAGCTTCCCGGAACCAAACACCCTCGGCAGCATTTATTCCAGACAGGATCGAGTCGGCCGCAACAGCACTCATGAACCCATAAGCACGGTGTGGCCCTTCAACGCGCCTCACAACAGCCACCAGATATATGCTGGTTGTCATTGGGCGCAAAACGGTGGACAATTATTAAATAGATGCGAACGGATCACAGAACCACGCGTCAAAAAAACCCGGGCGGTTCGCATCGACCGTTGAAACGAGAACCGCCGGCCGGAAAGCTGCACAGCACACAGGGGTCATTGGAATGAAACTCGAAGCACCCGCTGCTGGCGTACCATCATTTCTGTCGTCCTTGAGCCGGCGCGCACGCAACTGCGTTACCAGGCGCTAGCACCTTTCAGCACACAAGATGGCGTGCCGGCGCGTAGGTGCTTTATCATCCCAGCCATACCTGCAGGCCTGTTACGGGATCTGCAGACGACCGGGCCCATGCGACTTGTTGTGCCAGAGATGGCTGCATGGTGCCATACATGGACGCCCTAATATTATTGGACGCGCTTTATAAATGAATTCCCCCCACGGCGCGTCTGCAAGTTAGGAAGGCAGTGAGTCCAGTCCAGTACAGTCCAGTCCAGTACAGCTGCTCTATTATAACTCCACGATGTACATCGGCCTCAATAAAAAAAGATGACGGGGTGAGCTGTGCAAGAAGCGCCGGGAAGTGACGCGCGCGCGCTCTACTGCCCGCCTGAGCATAACTGTCGGGAAACAACGGTTGAACCAGACCTCAAAAAATACACAACAGCATCCTCCTCTAATGCATACGGAACAATATAAGGAAATGCTACGCCATGACCACTGATGACCTAATTTTACCTTGGAGAATACAAAACTGGTATTGGCATCGTACTTTCGAAGATTCGCAAGATTTGCTTGCTGGTGCCATAGAGCGTCCCTTCAGTGTACGCGGCAAGAAATTTCTAGAAGCAGCAGCAGTAGGCATCAGACGTCCAGTATCGGAGCTGATTGGACATGTCCAAATCGCCTGACCGGTGCAGAGAGGCTGCTCATACCGCCATGTCTACAGCGTTCAGAAGCACACGTATGTACGCACGCTATACTTCGCCATTCTAAAGTTGCCCGGCCCGGCACGTTACCAGCTGTTGGGGCACGATCGGTTGGTCGCCCGACACTTCCATGTACGACACATTAGGAACTCATGATTATTCGTGCGAAAAGACATGCACGGCAGCCATCATTCCCTCAAAGCTGCCGACGGTAATCTTTAATCCTCCTTAAGCACTGCCGCTTCAGATGTGTCCGAAGTGGGTTCCATGTTGCAGCTGGCCGCCACAGGCCCCTGTGAGAGGCATGCAGTCAGCTCCATAGAGCGCCGTACAACATGCTCGACGCAATTAAGTTCCTCCGCCAAAGCGGCGAGTCTTTGTGGGCGCGAGCGCTTGCGCGCCCACAAGTCCTTGAGAAGCGCAAGTCGCGCCATGATACAGATAACTGTGAGGATAACTGCGGCCGAGTTGGTGGCGTTAAGACGCCATCCATCGCTCCCTGCGATGAGGGCTGACGCCGCTAATTGTACAAGGTCACCGAATAGGAGCGCATACAGGATGGCCTCCAGCACTCGCTCAGACCTCGCGTGTAGTCCAATGTGGAGCGCTGCTGCTAGAGCTAGCATAGCAACCCCTCCATGTTGTGCGACAGGGTTGCAGGCCTGTAATGCGTCGCTACCAGAGGACACATCACTGCTGGCAATCTTTCGCGTCCACTGGACAGGCTTGATAATTGAAATCGTACCAGAATACGTGATTATTGCCATTTCCAGCTGAAGAAAGATTCGGCAAGCAATGTTTGTCCATGTCCGCCGTGGACCAGGTAGCTGGGCATCCTGGATGGACTCAAGTAGAAGGGGCAACATTTCTGTATCCAATGAGGATGATGGTGGTGCACTTAATCCCCACAAAAAAGAGAAAACGTCCAAAGGCGCCGTACGAATGCTTCATTAGCCCATGCCTGTACAAACGTTTTCCAAAAACATTTAGTCCCTCCTTCAAGCCGTTGACTTCAACCATCCTCGTGGACACTATATTAAAACATTTCTTGCTTGTTTCTGGGTTGCCGAATGGCCACGGCAAACCCGGTTCAGCGGACGGCATCGAAGACGGTGACAGATACTATTGTTGGTGAGATGCATAATTTCATGCATGGTGCAATCCCAGGTTGCTGGTTCTAACCGACGGCTCTGCTCCTTGCCGTTAGGTGAGCATACGCATACGATTGTCGGGTACAGCCTAATCAAGGGCATCGGTGACGGCGAACCCATTGCATCGGAGCGCTTCGTGGTTGGCGGCCACGAGTGGGTGAGTGTGCAGATGGCGACCTTTTCCCGTCACGTCTAAGTCCTTAGGCTTTACTTTGCTGATGCAAGTGGTAACCCTGTTTGTTTTCGTGTTATTATGAAGTTTCGGCATTTTTCAGCAAAGCTAAAGTCCTCCCGCTTACGTTGCCTTCCTGCCATTCTTGGGTGCCAGCT
The DNA here is from genome assembly GCA_019650235.1 of Volvox reticuliferus. Classification (NCBI taxonomy): domain Eukaryota; kingdom Viridiplantae; phylum Chlorophyta; class Chlorophyceae; order Chlamydomonadales; family Volvocaceae; genus Volvox; species Volvox reticuliferus. Next base: position 350,110 of record BNCP01000010.1, on the reverse strand, counting down.
CCTCGTAACGCCATAACTTGCCACTTTACGGGGCTCGCGAACCATGATTTATCACGCAGGTACTACTTTTTTATCCGGATGGCAAGCGTAGCTCTTCGGAGGGTCCGATGGGCAACGGTCCGGTCCCAGATGCCGGGCCCCACGCACCCGCGGTAGCACTGCCAGTTGCGGCAGCCGTTGCTGCGCTGCCTGGTGGCCGCGATGAGGCGCTGGATGCAGTCGGCCTGCCGCCTCCTCCAGGCGCCGCCGGGCCGGGCCCTTTGGGCGGTCCAGATGCCCGTGGTGGCGGTGGCGGTGGTCCGGGCGCGGTCGCTGACGGCGTGGCGGTCGGTGTGGGTGTGGGCCACCATGCTGCTGCACTGCTCGCAGCTCAGCATCACCATCCGCATCACCATCATCACCCGGGGCATCCAGCCATGATTGCGCAGCTGGGACCAATGCACCGCCAGCAACGACGTGATACTACGGTGGGTGAGGATTTGGAATGAGCAGTGAGAGAGGAGACGATCCCTACTGCATTGCGCGATTATATCAACCTTCCGCATGAAGGAAGTACATTCGGGAGGAGCTTTGATTTGGGTTTGGATACGTGGAAGACCGTATGACCCAGCCGATGGAGGCTGCGATTGCTACTGTGCCTGCTGACGCTTATATTGCTCCTACAACTGCTGTCGCTACTGCAGAACGAGTACGCAGCACTCTTTGTGGCGCTCATTGGAGAGGGTCCAAGCCCGCAGGTAGGGACCTTCTGCGTCCTGAAACATCGCTACAATAAAATGGGCAGTCGCATTACGAGCATCAACTTGATGTAGCTCCTCAAGATGTGATCGTCGCTCCTCTTGGTTGTCGTGTGCATGGAGACCGGGCCAGTTGCGGGTGGTGGCATCCCACACTTAAATCGTTAGCCTCCGCGGCCCTTGGGTTGTTAGGGCTAATCGGATGGTGCTCATTGTGGGTTATGGTTGATACCGGACTGAAGGGGAAGCGGTGCAAGCCGCCCACATGTGAGGTAGGGTCGACGGAGGTAGTTTACGGGTCGCAACGATGAGATGCGGTTGATGTAAAGGGGCTTGCCACAAGAACCCATGGCCGCAGGCGATTACGGGGCTCATGGTGGTGATGAAAGGGAAAGGCCAGCGGTAGGATGCATCAAAAGACAAAGTTGTGAGGGTTGCGTTTATTTTCAGAGGCATCTGGGCGGCGGCCCTTCCCCTTTCACCATCTCGCGCGCGATGATTCCCTTTGCTTCCGGCACTTTTATCTCTAGGTTGTGCTGCCTTTTTGTGTGCGATCCCGACGCCGCCGCTGCCATTCTTTTGTATGATTATGTCGCGTTGCTCTTTCTCCCGCCCTTAGGGTATTGTGAGTACCACGGAGGGTAAAGTGGTCCGCGCCTTTCACAGGTTCACCCTTGTGGATCAAACAGGTGCGCCGAGTATGCCTGTGTCAATGCCTGCGTTCTGAACGCAACAATTGTGCAGCCAACCATCATCATGTTCAGCACAGCTGTTCTCACAGCGCCCAGTGCGAACCCACGTCTGGTCACGGCTCGACACGCGACGCCATCACATGAAACCTTCATTCCCCGTATTAACCCCACGTAGTCCGAAGCCACTTCCACTGCGTGCGTCATAATACCATAACCAGAGTGTTGCTCCCGCTCCTCCAGAACCTTTTTCTCATCTCTGATCATTCCCCTCGGAACATTCCCGCCACACACGTGCGCATTCTTATACGTCAAAGGCCAGGGTCGAGATCTTACGAAGGGGCGAACTAGGGACGCGGGGGCCGTCAAGATTAGTTGCGCGCGGCAGGTGAGTGGGTGGAGGGACGGGGTACGCCACGGGCGGAGCAATGGGATTTTTTTGTTGATTTGGCGGGTTGCGACGCTGTGATGGAGCCCCTCAGGCACTCTGCGAACTAGAACATTCCTGCCATGTGCAAGTAACCGTTGAACCCCGCTGGCGCTCACAAAGTAAGGTTTGTATCCACATCGCTGTCCACCGACAGGACCCCAACGCCCGCAACTGTCATGGCTATCGCAAGTTCGTGAAGCGGTCTCTGCTGGAAGATCCCACTAAGGGCTACCTAGTGAATGACACAGTGGTCATTCGGTACACCATTGAGCTGGTGGTTTCGAGCGGTGAGAGAAAGGGGTGTGTTACAGCTCTGGGTTGGAGGTGCCTTTCGCCTATTGAGGGTTTGAGAATAACGGCGGTTAGGGGCCTGCGTAGAGGCGCCCAGGGCCGGTTTACAATTTGTATGAATATTAATGTTACGTTGTTATATTAGTTTGAGCTTGGCTCTCTTTCTCTTGTGGTTTGCGATCCTTCTCGTTCCGCATATTCTGTCCCATAGGCGGGGCGCTAATGCGGGGCGGCGCAGGCGGCAGGGGCGCTGCGGAGCTGGTGCGGGTGCCTCCGCCCTGCTTGGGCCCCGACCTTGCGGGGCTGCTGCAGCAGGGAGAGGGCACGGACGTGACGCTGGTGGTGGATGGCGAGGAGTTTAAGGTGCGTAACATGGATGCGTGCATCTATGCGGTACGTTTTGAGAAACGAGGCCCTCACTGTGGCCGGCCTGTGCTGCGCGAACAGACTTCGTGCGGGCACTGATCGGCCGTTGGGAAGTGGGTTTGAGCTATATGTACTGCCAAGGACACATGGGTCCAGCCTCTGTCCACCTAAGGCAACCCTCGCCCTTCCCGAAATAAAACCTCCGTCCTATTTGAAGTTGGGAAGGACCCTCAGAACTCTCAGTGCACATACATTCACGCACGGGGCGTTGCAAACCTGGATAGGCCACAAGCGTATTTCTGCTTATTACACCGCGACTTGGATACCTTAAACAATACATAGAGGTACCGTAAAGACAGAACAGTACAGAAATCCAAATAAGTTATGTAGAAGAAATTAAAAGACGGCTCTCGTTAATTGGCTTATCCAACTCTTACCTTAATGCCCGCAGGCGCACAAGTTCCTGCTACAGGCGCGCTCCAAGTTCTTTCACTCCCTGCTGAACAACAGCATGCGCGAGGGACGCGAGGGGCGGGCGGTGGTTCAGGACATCCGCGCTCCCGTATTCCGGGCACTGCTGCACTATGTATACACGGATACGTTGCCTGAGGGGGTGAGTCGGGGCCTGTTGGGCGGAGATTCGGAGCTGATCTTGTGGCGGGCTGCGTCGGCAGGTGATTTCACACGCTATGCATCTTCTCAGCACTGCTGCCGTTTGCCTGTCGAGAGTTTGTTCATGCGATTGCGCTCAACTTGAAATGGTAAACACCTTCCCTGGAGCTGTCAGTTGCTACAAAGTTTGCGCCCTGGTCACATCTCCTGCGGCTAGGTGGTGGCAAACATGGTTATGTCCAATTGTCGTTTCATGACACAGCTGATACTTTTGCTGCCGCGCTCGTCTATTGCAGCTGTGTCCTTCAGCAATCTTGCTGGCCTCGCGTAGTATGTATGTGTGTGTATCTGTGTGTCTGTGCATCTGTGTGCTGAACGGCGCTTACTCCCTCGCTCGCTAGCTGATCCGTATATGCGTCTATTCATGTCCGGCGCAGATGGAAGACGGCAATCTGGAGACGGAGATGGCTCAGCACCTGCTGGCCGCAGCCGACCAGATGCAGCTTGAGCGCCTGCGCCGTATCTGCGAACGACGGCTCTGCGAGACGGTGGAGGTGGACACAGTGGCATTCACTCTGGCGTTGGCGGACAGAAATCATTCCGAGGAGCTTAAAAAGGCGAGCCTCAAAGTTTGCATGCAGGACGGCCGACAAATAATTTAAATGAAACTGGATGATTGAATGTTGCTTATGAGGTGCCTTGATATTGCCCCCTCCGTGTGACGCGTCCCTTTCGCTCTCTTTATTGCATCTGATTGTTCGATTGTTGCCTTTTGCGCCTTAACCACCGACACGAACGTTTGTTCGTTTCTTGTATCGCTCGTCCAACCCCGCCACCCGCAGGTCTGCCTGGATTTTGTGGGTCGTAACCTGGCGGCCGTCATGAAGACGGAGGGCTACTCACACATGGTTACCGCCTGCCCGGGGTTACAGGCGGAGATTCTGTCCACAGTGGCCGCGCTGGGAGGGGCTGCCGATGGCAGCCGTTCCCACGGACATGGCCGCGGCGGCGGCACGGCGCTGCCGGCCGGTGCAGTTCCGGGAAGCGGCGGCGGCAGGGGCCGTGAGCTTGCGTTGGATGTTGAGGATGTACGTCGGGTTCGGCCACGGCGGGAACCATGAATGCCGGATGGGAGCAAGGTTTATGAAGGAAACGTCTGCGAAGTGCGAGGACACGCGCTGCTGGCTGGTATTGTTGAGCAAGAGGCTTGAACTCCAGGGAATGATTATGTGGTGGCGTCGTGGCCGGTGGCGTGGACGTAGTGGTGCCGGGTGAGCGGGCTGACAGCAGTGGGCAGCGGCGTTCCGGGGGACTTACATATGGCACGGGATTTGTACGGGGTTGGTGGGCAGTGGCGGCGGGGAAACGGGCCATATGGTGGGATCTAGGGCCAATGATTTTGTCGGCGGCGGGAAATAAGGCAGATGCGATCGGATGAAAAGGCGTACTGATATTGACCCATCCTCTTCGGAATGGGTGGCACTGGGCATTGCCAGGTCGGGGTGGCAATGCATGACGAAAAGAGGGTTCATCCTGAGACGAACACAGCGCAAGCAAGGGATTGACACAACAGCTGGGGTATTGGATGAATGTAGCGTTGGGATTGGCGGGAAGGTCGTCCCTCAACCATGTGACCGTACTTGACAAACGCAACATTTCGAAAGAAATGTTTGATATTGGGATGCTTGTCTCTGTTCTTTAGGTGGGAGGTCTACGGCCTCTTTATATCACGTGACTTGTGTACCGTACTAACTGCGCTTATTCGTGTTTATGAGTGAGTGTGTGTACCGTCGTTTCAGCGGTAGGCGGCGAGAGGGCCAGGGGCATTTGCCAATGGGGCTTCTTCGGTCAGTTTTGGAAACCATGTACGGCACGATGATGCTTGCTGACCTGGCGTAAGCCGGCGTATGTGCTTTCAAAGCATAAGAAGGGATGGAGGCTAGGCCGTGCTGCAGCGTGTCGCCGCTAATGTCGTGCGCATCGTTTATCGTGAGTTGGGTTCCAACCGGGAATGATATAGCCAATGCGGAATCTGAAAGGGAATAACGCAAGGCTTTGCGTTCCTGTGCATATATGTGTTTTTGAGCACTGCGCCGCACGTGTGCGCGGCACCACACGAGTCAGGAAGCAGCCGCGCATTTAAGGCGCTTCTGAGCGGAAGGGTCCCACGATTGGGGCTGAACCGTGCCGGTACTGTTTATTGGCCTGACGCTAGCGGCGATGGCCTGATGATCGTTGTGTGCGGTGGAGACAGCGCACCTATACGCTGCGATTTGAGCTTTAGTGATGGCTGGGTTGACCTTACTTTACGTGTTGCAAGTCTTGCCTGGCGTAACGTATGTGGCACAGCAACAGGAGATATGTACGATAGTTGACTGAACCTGAAGTGGTAGACCGTCCAAGTCCTATGCGCTCCATTCCCCGTGCGATGGGCAGCAAGCAACTCCCGGCGCCATGGTTAGTAATTTAAAAATTCTGCAGGAGATGTGCGTCATGGGCTGCGCAGGTTTGGAGGTGCGGAGGTGTTTGCCTCATTGCTCTACCCCGTCATGCAACAGCACGATCTGCTTTCAGCCTGTATGGTCTACAAGGTATCTGGGGTTGCGTGATGCATCAGGCGAGACCACATCATGTAGCACATTTCGGAGTCAGCTCATCGGAATATTGAATGCGAGGCTCAATAAACGAGTGGGCACATTGTTCCCTACATGTGGACATGGAGAATTCCACTCGAGTGCTTACATGGCTTGTAACTGTCTATCCTCTGGGTAAGGTCTCGGATGTAAACTAATCTTGCAGGGAAGAAAAATCTCACAGTGAGTATCGTTGCAACTACTCCGACACACATGTGTATTCCCTACATTGGCGGCACCACTAATCTGTGCACCACTCAGATACACGCGTTCTATTCTGCTGCGTGCAGCAGCGGAGCTAGTGTTCGAAATGGATTTGCATCTCATTCCTTTTGAAATTAGAGGACTATAATGTCTAAGACCGGCGTTTTCCAGCGGTGATAGGTAGGTCGCGGTAGGTAATAAGACCAAATCGTCACCACTCGGTAAATCAGGTCACAAGGCAACTCTTGGTCCAGTGAAAAAGCTATGCAATGTAGCCGCTGCTGCCACGGTTGTACCGGCTGCCACTAAGATTCCTTCGTCGCACTTGGTTCGTTCGTATCACAAGTCTATGCTGTCGTCGCCATCCTTAGTATATCGACGAACATGTGCCCTCGACCTGTACCACTGTACTGGGGCACCGGTAAACGGTGACACCGCGCTTTGTCAGGCCACTCGCACTACAGCCCCCAGCGTGAGGGCATCGGGATTTCGAAGCGTTGCGAATGCGTTCTCGTCGGCTTCCTCGTTTGAAGCCACCTCCTCCGACGGTCGCGGTGGTAAACTTTCATCAACGCTCTCGTGATTCGAACCCAGATCAACCGCAAATGTGCCGTTGTGTACGGGTGCTTCACGATTGATTGCGATGTGGCAGTTCGAAACACTAAGGCGACATGCAAGGCCAGAGGCGCCATCAATTCCGTCACTCGGGTTCCCTTTCGCTGGGCAAGCATCGGGGATGCCAACAACGGATAATGTGCGGAGGGCATGGCGCGTCGGTGATACGTCCTGCGGAAACGGATGCACAACAAGACGAATTTATTGGCCACCTTGAACATGCAAAATGTAGTTACAAGAGGTACACCGTCGCGCAACAGGCAACACATGTCAACTGCCCGGTTCCACGGATGGTACCGGAGCTTGCCCCAAATTTGCGTACCCGTTCTGAAGGTTGCAATCTTTCATCTAGTGAAGAAGGAGCTGTCTGCATTATGGGGGCCATCGGCGGGAGGTCCTTATTCCACAACGACCTCTTGACAGCTCCATTGCACGGAGGCCGATTAGGTGAAAAACGAGAGCGACGATAGCGGTCGGGTGACTTTAAGTCTCCGTTGTCAAGGAAGGGTGCATAGTATTCCGCAAAGTTGCTTGTGACATCACCAAAAGGAACTCGCGAGGACGTTGTGCTTGGAATAACAGTAACGTTTCCAGTGCCATGTAACGTCGGGTTCACAGGTGCCCCATCATCTAGCTCGTAGGTCCAGGCTTCCCCGTCCATAATCCGGCAGTAGTCAATGTGGCAATGTAACCTGCGCAAGCCAAAGAGCCTAGCTATGAGAACAAGAAATAAATCCGTGCAAAGTACTACGTAATCGAAGATGTCGTTGACAATTTGGGCTCTGGGGATGAAAGTCTTTTTCCGCTAGCCAAGTTCAAATTAGCCCCGAAACCGTTTTTGCACGATCTGACAAAGCCTCCTCGTACTGCGACGTAGGTACAGCCCCTCATGTGTAAACCTCCATATTATTAAACCAAAATTTCGATGTACTCATCATGTTGTTCATGTGTGACTATGAGTTATTTCCAGATGATGCTGGAGTTCCAAGTCTACAGGGTATGAACAAATCGGCTCTGTACCTTTTCTGCACTCGTCCCATCCAGATATCTACATCCAACACAGCAAAGATGCTTCTCGATCCTTCATCCTGGCGTCAAACCTGCGGAAGTATCAGGAAAGCGCCATAATCATGTCTAATCGCCTTAAACAACGGCATATGCAGGCGCACACGGATCCCTTGCGTTCTCAGGCCCTGTCATGCGTGTCCCATACTTCCGTGCCTGGCATGCTGACGGTGCCTGCGATGCCGACACCTTTCTTAGGTTACGCGCGGAATGTGTCATAAAGTTGCGTCGTTGCCGAGCATTTGAGAAGCTGATTGCTTTGAAGAATCGTATAAAGGCAAACTGTAATGGACAGGATAACATATGGCCATTGCCGTGTCTTGCCGTCGTTGTTTGTTCCGCAATAACTGTTCCGGAATTTAGGGGCCTTCCACAACAACCTCGACCGTTCATACAATTTTGAAAAGTAAAGCGTTGTATGGTTGTTGATCATGTTATCTGCTCGGACACAGTCCCATTTACCTCTGTTTCATTTCCTGTCATCATAGCCTCATGGTGCACCTGGCGCTCCGATTCCCTAAGCCACATATGCATCTCCAGTGCAGGCTTTTGCAGTTCATGGCAGCAACACCAGGCAACATTCGTCCTGTGTGAGGACCAGCCTACGATGCTGCCGGGTCTATAAGAATTGGCTTTCCTCTTCACCTCTCCTTCCCTAGCCGTATAATCGATGTAGGCGCAAACACAACCCATCCCTTAGCGACGCACGACTCGGCATAAACGCGTACAAACGACTGAAGCGCCTTAAAGTTGGCACACTCAGGTCTGCCAAGTGTCGCAACTTTAAACATGCCAGCGGTCCTTGCTGAAGTTGCTCGCAGCAAATGGATCCGTTGTGGTGCAAGCTGCCCTGTGGAGTAGCTTGCGCATATGAACGCTTTTGTCGTCTATGGCCATCTCCACCATCGCTTAACCCACAAATGCCATTTCGGGACAACGCATGTTTGAGTGGGTAAAAGCTGAACACAGGTGCACAGTGAAGCAGCCACAACCACCCGCGTGCCAAACAAATAAAGGCCCCAGCAGACGGGCTCGCTGCTATCATTGCTGCTGCAGCGACCTTGGCTGGAGTGAATCGGGGTCTGCAAGCCTCAAGTAATGGGTTCAGCTGGTACTTTGGGGTGACACCCTGCCTTGCGGACGACCTCGGACGCACGACTATCACTCGCTCAGTCACTCGCCTAGGTCGCAAGGTGGTGAAGCTGTACCTAGCTGGACCAGGCTGTCCGTACCAGGGGTTATCAGCTTCGTTCAGCTTTCAGATGGAAACGAAAATTTTGCCGTGCGAAGAGTGGCAACGGTTATATAATAAATGTCGTCAGCTTGTGCATCAGGTAAGCCGCGACTGACAGTTAATATGGCGATGAAGGCCGATCCCTAACGATCCCTCTCAACAGAATAGGAACATACAGGAGCCAGCCTGAGCCATAGGACCATATAGCTTTTCTGTAGCTGTGCAGCCAAAGCGCTTGTATGCATGTGGCAGTACATGCATGACTGTAGAAGTTACATCCCTCTTTCCTATTACAGACGAGCAACTTGAGTTTTTGGTAGGAACTCCTGTAGGTGCTTTCAATAGCATCAGAGGTATTCCTGAAAGGCACAGTAGGGATCCTAGTACCAATAACTTTGGCAGAGCTTTGGTTGGCTTATGCAGGGCCTCAGGATTAATTATTCTTAATGGTAGAGTCTATGGTGATATGGAGGGCGATATTACGTTTGTGCATAAAAATAATGTTGGCAGGAGTAGTATGATAGATCTCTTTGTGGCATCCCCGGCTCTCTACTGGAAAGCTACCACCCTGCGAGTTGTGGATATACCCATCTCTGCGACAGGTCCTAAGGTTGGGGAACTCCTGAGTGACCATTGCCCAGTTCACCTTACTCTGGCAGTTATGAGGGGCTCAAAGGTTCGAGAGGTACGACCAGATAGTAATCCACGACCTAGAAACTGGCGTAAGTACACTGGTTTGTTTGTGGCTGAGGATTCTTCCAATATGAATAAGATTTCTGACGTTTTTGGTAAGCTTGGCAGTGAGCTTAATGCTACCCAAGCTGTTGATGCTATGAGTAAGGAGCTCACACGTTTCATGCTCCGTGCTTTTGGTATAGACCGTAGGCAACATCGACGTACTCGAGAACAGGGAGATGCCCCTTGGTGGACAGCAGAATGCGCCGCGGCCAGGGAAGCCATGTTTTCACAGAGGAATCTGATGCGGACTTCAGGTACTCTTGATAATGCTGATGCCAAATCAATTTTCTCTAGGTTACGCACCCGCTACCAGCGCTTAAGAAGAGAGGCTAGAGAGTCTTATCGCATTAAGCATTTTGAGGAGTTACTTAAGAAGTGCAAGGGTAACTCCCATTCCTTCTGGCGATTTTTGGAAGCGAGTACCCAAGGGAACTGCCTGCTTTCTGATGTCAATGACTGGAAGGATTACTTTCAGGGTTTATATAATGAAGAGAATGGTTATCGAGACAGTGATGCAGAGGCTATCTTGAGTTTTATTAATGGGCAGCCTAGCTATGAGAACAAGAAATAAATCCGTGCAAAGTACTACGTAATCGAAGATGTCGTTGACAATTTGGGCTCTGGGGATGAAAGTCTTTTTCCGCTAGCCAAGTTCAAATTAGCCCCGAAACCGTTTTTGCACGATCTGACAAAGCCTCCTCGTACTGCGACGTAGGTACAGCCCCTCATGTGTAAACCTCCATATTATTAAACCAAAATTTCGATGTACTCATCATGTTGTTCATGTGTGACTATGAGTTATTTCCAGATGATGCTGGAGTTCCAAGTCTACAGGGTATGAACAAATCGGCTCTGTACCTTTTCTGCACTCGTCCCATCCAGATATCTACATCCAACACAGCAAAGATGCTTCTCGATCCTTCATCCTGGCGTCAAACCTGCGGAAGTATCAGGAAAGCGCCATAATCATGTCTAATCGCCTTAAACAACGGCATATGCAGGCGCACACGGATCCCTTGCGTTCTCAGGCCCTGTCATGCGTGTCCCATACTTCCGTGCCTGGCATGCTGACGGTGCCTGCGATGCCGACACCTTTCTTAGGTTACGCGCGGAATGTGTCATAAAGTTGCGTCGTTGCCGAGCATTTGAGAAGCTGATTGCTTTGAAGAATCGTATAAAGGCAAACTGTAATGGACAGGATAACATATGGCCATTGCCGTGTCTTGCCGTCGTTGTTTGTTCCGCAATAACTGTTCCGGAATTTAGGGGCCTTCCACAACAACCTCGACCGTTCATACAATTTTGAAAAGTAAAGCGTTGTATGGTTGTTGATCATGTTATCTGCTCGGACACAGTCCCATTTACCTCTGTTTCATTTCCTGTCATCATAGCCTCATGGTGCACCTGGCGCTCCGATTCCCTAAGCCACATATGCATCTCCAGTGCAGGCTTTTGCAGTTCATGGCAGCAACACCAGGCAACATTCGTCCTGTGTGAGGACCAGCCTACGATGCTGCCGGGTCTATAAGAATTGGCTTTCCTCTTCACCTCTCCTTCCCTAGCCGTATAATCGATGTAGGCGCAAACACAACCCATCCCTTAGCGACGCACGACTCGGCATAAACGCGTACAAACGACTGAAGCGCCTTAAAGTTGGCACACTCAGGTCTGCCAAGTGTCGCAACTTTAAACATGCCAGCGGTCCTTGCTGAAGTTGCTCGCAGCAAATGGATCCGTTGTGGTGCAAGCTGCCCTGTGGAGTAGCTTGCGCATATGAACGCTTTTGTCGTCTATGGCCATCTCCACCATCGCTTAACCCACAAATGCCATTTCGGGACAACGCATGTTTGAGTGGGTAAAAGCTGAACACAGGTGCACAGTGAAGCAGCCACAACCACCCGCGTGCCAAACAAATAAAGGCCCCAGCAGACGGGCTCGCTGCTATCATTGCTGCTGCAGCGACCTTGGCTGGAGTGAATCGGGGTCTGCAAGCCTCAAGTAATGGGTTCAGCTGGTACTTTGGGGTGACACCCTGCCTTGCGGACGACCTCGGACGCACGACTATCACTCGCTCAGTCACTCGCCTAGGTCGCAAGGTGGTGAAGCTGTACCTAGCTGGACCAGGCTGTCCGTACCAGGGGTTATCAGCTTCGTTCAGCTTTCAGATGGAAACGAAAATTTTGCCGTGCGAAGAGTGGCAACGGTTATATAATAAATGTCGTCAGCTTGTGCATCAGGTAAGCCGCGACTGACAGTTAATATGGCGATGAAGGCCGATCCCTAACGATCCCTCTCAACAGAATAGGAACATACAGGAGCCAGCCTGAGCCATAGGACCATATAGCTTTTCTGTAGCTGTGCAGCCAAAGCGCTTGTATGCATGTGGCAGTACATGCATGACTGTAGAAGTTACATCCCTCTTTCCTATTACAGACGAGCAACTTGAGTTTTTGGTAGGAACTCCTGTAGGTGCTTTCAATAGCATCAGAGGTATTCCTGAAAGGCACAGTAGGGATCCTAGTACCAATAACTTTGGCAGAGCTTTGGTTGGCTTATGCAGGGCCTCAGGATTAATTATTCTTAATGGTAGAGTCTATGGTGATATGGAGGGCGATATTACGTTTGTGCATAAAAATAATGTTGGCAGGAGTAGTATGATAGATCTCTTTGTGGCATCCCCGGCTCTCTACTGGAAAGCTACCACCCTGCGAGTTGTGGATATACCCATCTCTGCGACAGGTCCTAAGGTTGGGGAACTCCTGAGTGACCATTGCCCAGTTCACCTTACTCTGGCAGTTATGAGGGGCTCAAAGGTTCGAGAGGTACGACCAGATAGTAATCCACGACCTAGAAACTGGCGTAAGTACACTGGTTTGTTTGTGGCTGAGGATTCTTCCAATATGAATAAGATTTCTGACGTTTTTGGTAAGCTTGGCAGTGAGCTTAATGCTACCCAAGCTGTTGATGCTATGAGTAAGGAGCTCACACGTTTCATGCTCCGTGCTTTTGGTATAGACCGTAGGCAACATCGACGTACTCGAGAACAGGGAGATGCCCCTTGGTGGACAGCAGAATGCGCCGCGGCCAGGGAAGCCATGTTTTCACAGAGGAATCTGATGCGGACTTCAGGTACTCTTGATAATGCTGATGCCAAATCAATTTTCTCTAGGTTACGCACCCGCTACCAGCGCTTAAGAAGAGAGGCTAGAGAGTCTTATCGCATTAAGCATTTTGAGGAGTTACTTAAGAAGTGCAAGGGTAACTCCCATTCCTTCTGGCGATTTTTGGAAGCGAGTACCCAAGGGAACTGCCTGCTTTCTGATGTCAATGACTGGAAGGATTACTTTCAGGGTTTATATAATGAAGAGAATGGTTATCGAGACAGTGATGCAGAGGCTATCTTGAGTTTTATTAATGGGCAGCATGGGCGCAATGGTAATGGTTGGGAAGCTAGCACCGGCCAACGGGTCCAGCGCTTCAAGGAAGCCACCCAACTTAATGAGCCTTTTAGTCTTGCGGAGGTCTCTTGTGCTATTCACTGTTTGCATAACCATAAGGCGAGTGGTCCTGATCATGTACCAGCGGAGTGTTATAAGGGAGCTAAGATGGAGATTGAGGGTCGTTCAGTTAATGTTGTATTATGCAACAAATAAAAACATTTTATGAAAATCGTTTTAGTGAGCGTGGTAGTGAGAACTACCGATTGATAGAGCGGAAGACCTAAATAGCGTTCGCGAGATCCCGTACGACGGATCAGACTATCATCGAGATAGTTATATTCGAGGTCTTTATAAAAGATTCGACTTTTATATATCAACCGATAGATAGTTCATGCGGTGGGATGGTCGACATCCCGAACTACCAGTGACGCGTGTCACCAAGCTTCCCGTGAAGCCCCGCCTACCAGTGTAGGACTTAGGTCAACGGACCTTTAAAGGACGTTGTATACAACAACTATCCCCCCTCCGGACGCAGCGTCCCCGCTGCGTCAAGGGCTCGTTGCCTAGCTTCAGCCAGTGCCTCCGCTAGGTCAGCCGTAAAATTGGACGCTGGCTCCCAGGTGTTATGCTCGGATGTATAACCAGCCCACTTGACCAAGTACTCGTGTACTAGCCGTTTCCGCTTACGACTCTTCCCGACACGTCGAGTGCGGTAGTCGAGGATCCGCTCAACCTTATAGAAAGGTTCGGCCGTTAGCCAAGGGGTTCCGGATGGTTGCACTTCGGGCGGCAACATCGCTTGAGCATCCGCATTCGTAGTGGTCGAAGTGTGATACGGTCGCAACAACGAAACGTGAAATGTGTGGTGAATCCGCATGTCGTGTGGTAATTGCAATTGCGCTGCAGCGTTACCAACCATTCGAACGACAGGGTACGGGCCGACGTACTTTGGCAAAAGCTTCCGTGAGCCTTCCGTAGCCAAACGGAGATTCTTGGTACTAAGCAGCACCAACTGCCCTGGGGAAAGGGTGACGTCCTTCTTACCCAGATCGTAGTACGCTTTCGTGCGGTGTTGGGCAGCCTCTAGGCACGCTCTTGCGGCTTCGAGACGTGAGACGAAAGACTTGACGTAGGTCTTGGCTGCCGGGACGGGCAGGTCTAACTCACGCCAGACAGGTGTGGCGGGGTTATAACCGTAGTTGAGGAAGAATGGCGACTTCCCAACTGAACGATTCACAGCGTTGTTCATCGAGAACTCGGCGGCCGTGAGGTGCGTATCCCAAGACGTTGGGGTCTGTCCCGCGTAAGCCCGCAGCATGTCGCCGAGCGTGCGATTCATGCGCTCCGTCTGCCCGTCAGTCTGTGGATGAAAGGCCGTCGAAAGCTGGGTTCGCGTGCCTATCAGCTTACCTAACGCATCCCTGAACTGACTTGCGAATCGAGGATCCCGGTCCGAGATTGTAGTAGTCGCACAATATATGTGTGCAGATACACGCCATCAACATCTCGAGAGGCCTTTGCAGCTCTCAACTACTACAAATGGTAGCGAGCGGAACCGTCAGATACAAATCCTGAGGGTGCCGGTTCGATACCTTCGGACAGTGATGTCTTGAATCTGATGTGATCCAGGTTCCCAACGGAAATGTTGGAGAGTAGTTGATGGCTATAAAGTCTGATGTTAGAAAAACACGTGAGAGCTAGGGCGCATGGAAGACAGCACATGTCGCGACGTGGGATTGAGTAAACCTTCCCATGGCCAGGGTAGGCGATGGTTAACATCGGTTGATGGGGCTTAAGTGCCCGAGACGTGCCCTCCAGAGGGGGGAGAGTGTAGTAGTCGCACAATATATGTGTGCAGATACACGCCATCAACATCTCGAGAGGCCTTTGCAGCTCTCAACTACTACAAAGATGATGGACTTAGGTGTTGTACCACGCGTCACTCTTCCTAAGCTCTGCTAGAGTTGCACCCACCATCGCCCTGTCGCGCACGACACCACGTCCCCTTGTCGTACGTGGATGCGCGGAGCGATACGGCACTGTCGTACATGGATGCGCGGAGCGATACGACACTATCGTACGGTACGGCAGCACGGTACGACGGTACGGCACTATCGTACGGTACGGCGGCACGGTACGACGGTACGTCACTGTCGTACGTGGACACTGTGGAGCGATACGGCAATGATGACGTCAGCTGTCGTACGTGGACACTGTGGAGCGATACGGCAATGATGACGTCAGCTGTCGTACGTGGACACTGTGGAGCGATACGGCAATGATGACGTCACCCCTGCCGTACGTGGACGCTTGGAGTAGTACGGCAGCGGGCGCGACGCGATCGCACGCATGTCACGCAGCACGTCGCACCGCACATGTTAGGCGCACCGGCTAAGGGCACAAGCAACCCGCGAACAGCATAACGCCTAGTGCATTGTGCACAACGTCGCAAGCATGCATTGCGTGATCGGCATCGCGATAAGTGCGCATGGTCCGGCGACTTGGTCGCGGACAACCTAGAATGCATGAGGCATCGCATAGCAATGCGCACTAACGGTAACACGTGCATTATGCATACGCGCGTGCACGAGCATGATAAGACGAGCGTACCTTGAGGTCGCGAGGCAATGGCTCGAGCGATGCGGCGCGTCGAATGCAACACTACGCGCGATGGCGTAGTCGGCACCTTTACGCGAGTAAAGAACATTGCATTATTGCTATGACGGCTTATATAGCAATACCCGCACGCGG
Source organism: Volvox reticuliferus (assembly GCA_019650235.1). Taxonomy (NCBI): domain Eukaryota; kingdom Viridiplantae; phylum Chlorophyta; class Chlorophyceae; order Chlamydomonadales; family Volvocaceae; genus Volvox; species Volvox reticuliferus. The sequence continues at coordinate 334,305 of BNCP01000010.1, read as the reverse complement.
GATCACGGTAGTACACTTACTACTTGCAGATCTCTTGTACCGCGAGCCGTCGCTGCGAGTATATCTGCTATGCTCATTGACGGCCTAAGTATGAATATACGAGCGAATGGATACGCAGTCTTGACGACTGACACTAATACAAGCTAACCGCGCTTTGGTTGAGCTTTCGCCTTTTATTCGCCATGGTCGTATTTCTTGGATAAGCCCGAGCACCGATTCGCATCGGTTAGATGATGATTGCCTCGGCTAGGCACTGATAGCCTATCACGTCATCTTCGCCTGTCTTGGAATATACGTTGTAACTCCTCGCATCGAAGACTTCCGCTGCCTCGATTGGTACGTTCTGATATAATCGAGCATGATGCACTAAGCCTGGTTCTCCGCAGAATCAATGGGCGATTATGAGGAGTGATACAACAAATTTGGTATCGAGACGTAAGGTTCGTTCACGGCCTGCTGTCTCACCCTGATCTCTTTCGTAAGTAGGTCACTCATATGGCTGGAGTCGGCGATGGCAATCTTAGTCCTTTGGATACATTCGCGGAGGAGCTTGGCCGAGCTGTGATGGCCGCGGCCGCCTCTGGTCTGTAATTGCCTTGCTGCTCTTGCATTGTCATTCGTTTTGCCTGTTCGAAGTACGTGCTTCTGAGCTGCAGGTGAATCGAATCGAGTCTCACTCGCTGCTGCATCGACTGATTCGAATCCGAGTCCGGATCAGTTGCGGGCGCTTATTGCGCGCACCCGCGAAGTGCGAGACTCTTTGGACGGATACTTGCTGTATCTGCAGGGAGCGCTTTCCGTCGGTAGGATTAAAAACCGTCTGATTGTCGCTCGACCGATACCTGTGTGAGAGTGCCTTTATCGCACGAGGTTGCGGCCGGTCAGTCGCCGATTTACCATGGCATCTGGTAGCGGTGACGTAGGGCTAGTAGTGGGGGACGGTCGTGCCGACACGTCCGTCGTCCCTGAGACATCTCGGAGGGGCCCTTACACGCATGTTGTTGACGGTGTCCGAGATCCCCCTGCGCTACTAGACCCACGGACTCCCATCCATCCGACTGTTCCTGTCACGGCAGCCGAAGCAGGCCCCGTTGGACGCGAGGAGCAGGGGGGTCCGTCTGCACCACTTCGTCAAGGTCGATCTGACGACGAAGAAGAGGTGATGAAACTGTCGCTTCCTGTCCCGAAATTAGACATCCCGCATGATGCGAAACAAAAGATTGCTGGGCGAAGCATTGCCGATACAACTCGCGCATACCTGCGTGATGTCCGCTTGTACTTGCGACTGGTCCGTGGTGGTGATCGTGACCCTGTGAAATGCTATCTCGTCGGGAACACCCTCGCGGGTGAGGCGAAGGCATGGTACGATCAATGGACAATGGCAAGGCAGACATACACGTTTGAGGAGTTGGCCCGTGCTTTGCTTGCGCGCTTTGCTCCCGAGGTTCAATCGTTAAGCGCTAAGGCTCGCAGTACGTTAGCATCTGGCACATATCGCATGCGCCCTGATGAAACAGTACCTGCGTACCAGTCGCGCTATGAGGCCCTGATCACGCCCATCGGTAACCTGACGGAGGAGGACCGCATCTTTTGGTTTCAGCGTGGATTGTCTGAGGTCCTGGCGCAGCAATGTGCCACGGACTTGGCGGGAAAGGACTTTGGGTCCTATGAGGATTTGGTGCAATTTGCGCAAGGGGTCGAGAAGCGTCTCTTAGCTGGCCAGCGTGCTATTAAACCTGTCCCTCGTGCTAATGCCATGCGAGTGCAGGATCCGGCGTCTGACGCTGCGGCCATGGACCAGGGGGCCGAAACGGAGCGACGAACGCCAACGGCAGCAGTGACCACCGTTCGTACGGATCGCGGTCACGGCGTTCGCGGCGCGTCCGGATCGGGTAACCGCAAAGGGTCAACCGGCGCAGGTCAACGCGCGGATCCAGCCAAGGGCAAGAGGAAAGGGGGTTCGCCGTCTGCAGCGGCTGCGCACGAAGCTAAGAACGAGACCAAGCGGCAACGCACTAGCGACGGTTGGTTGGATAAATGGGGTTGCACGCACTCCGAGCTTGCGCGTCGGAAGAGCAAGAAGGTTTGCCTGAGATGCGCGTCGGCGGAACATCCTACGAGGGAGTGTCCGCACCTACCGCCTTTGGCTCAGCGGCCGAAGTAGGGGATTGCCCAGGATGGCTCGGAGGGGACTCCACCTGGGAAGTCGGAACTAGAGGGTGGGCGGTTGTCGTCCGTGCGGCAAGCCATGAGGGCACCGTTGCCTTCGGTCCTTGAACAAATCGAACGCGCGATTGGATGTCGATTGTCGCTCGACGGTCGCTCAGGACGTGTAGGTTTTGACTCGCTGTGTAACCTGTACGCACCGAGCAAGCCGCTGGCGTCTATCGATTTGTTAGGTCACACCGTTTTGTTCCTCCCCTCATCTCTGCGCGAGCTGTCAGTGCAGCTGACCTTCTATAGGAGAAGTAGGCGTCAATGTCCAGACACTGCCGCTTGTGTCCTTCTGCCCGCTTATAGTCGGCGAAAAGCCTCGACTTTGCTAACGGGTATGCGGAAAGTCTGCCGGTTCGAGCCGGGCACCGTTTTGTATAACGGTGTTGATTTAGCAGGTGCACCTGTTCCGCTGTCGGTCCAGGCCTACGCCGTTGACGTTTGGTACGATGCTCCTGCACCTCATTCTGAGGGTTCTGCCGAACGTTTCGAACCCGCCCTGAGCGTCTTGCTTTCGTCCGCAGAGTCGGTACCGGCAGACAATCGGGTTCCTTTGATTCAGGTCGACCTTGCTGGTCGCACCCTGAAGGCGCTCGTCGATACCGGCGCCAGTGACGACTTCATCTCATCGGCAGAGGTGAATGCATTGGGTCTGTGCCCACAGTCGTCGGAATGGTCGCAGGTTACCCTCGCGGATGGGGGTAAGCAACCCATATTGGGCAGGGTCACCCTTCGCCTGTGTATAGGTCCTCTGCGTATTACGACCCAACCTTATGTGTTGCGTGAGCTGACTGATGCTGCGACATATATACTGGGGTCCTCAACATTACGGCAGTATGGGGCCGGCATTGACCTAGAGTCTGGAACCCTTCGCCTTCGTAAGGGGACTCTGTCGTGCAAAGTACCCTTCGTGCCGTTTGTAAGTGTTGAGCCAGAGGGGGGTAAGTCTGAGGCGGAGCCTGTGGTTAACTACGCTGTGAAAGCCATGGGGCAGCGTGCTGAACCCAAGCCAGTCGGGCGTAAAGAGGCCATCCGGATGATCCGGAAGGGTGCCCACGGACTGCTTGTGAGGCCTAGGTTGCATTTGAATGCGACGACCGCTCAGTCTTCTTTGGATCCTGAGGTTGAAGCCTTGCTCACAGGGTACGCAGACGTTTTTCGTGACGTGCCTGGGCTTCCTCCTTTGCGTCCCGTGGACCATACCATCCCACTCGTACCCGGCGCTCAGCCTGTTTCAAGACCTATGTACAGGTTAAGTCCTCTGGAGTTGGACGAGGTGAAGCACCAGGTAACCGATCTGCTCGCAAAGGGTATGATTCGCCCCAGCACATCTCCGTATTCTGCGCCGATTCTGTTTGTCGGTAAGAAGGATGGGAGCTTGCGCATGTGCATCGATTACAGGGGGTTGAATGCGACGACGGTCAAAAACCGTTACCCATTGCCGCGCGTGGACGACCTGCTCGATAAGCTAAAGGGCTCGGCCTACTTCAGCTCGATCGACTTGCAACAGGGATACAATCAGATTCGCATCGCTGCGTCTGATGTGCCGAAAACCGCTTTTCGGACGCCCTTTGGTCACTTCGAGTACACGGTCCTGTCGTTCGGGTTGACCAATGCCCCTGCGACGTTTCAGGCGGTCATGGATCGCATGTTTAGACCGTATATCGACAGGTTCGTCGTTTGCTACTTGGACGACATCCTGGTCTACTCCAAAACGCGTGAGGAGCATCTGGAGCATCTTAAGCTGGTGCTTGAGGTGTTGAGGCGGGAGCAATTGTTTGCGAAGCATGCCAAATGCTTTTGGGCGCAGCCTCAGGTGGAGTACTTGGGCCACATTGTGTCGGCCACCGGCGTCAAGATGGACCCACGGAAGGTAGCTGTGGTTCGCGATTGGCCAGCGCCTCGGAACCTTCAGGAGCTTCGTAGCTTCCTCGGCTTGACCAACTATTTCCGTAAGTTCATCAAGCAGTACTCTGTCCTTTCGGCCCCGCTCACTGATCTGACGCGTAAGGGAGCTTTCGATTCGCCTGGTGCATGGACGCCCGAGTGTCAGCTGGCGTTCGAGGAGCTAAAGCGTGTCGTTGCCGACGACGTTACCCTTGCGTTCCCCGACTACTCGTTGCCGTTTCGTGTCGAAGTGTTTTCGGATGCTTCGTTGTATGGGAGCGGCGCTGTACTGTTGCAAGAAGGGCGACCGATCGCCTTCACGAGTAAGAAGTTTACGGGCGCAGAAACCCGTTACACTACAGGGGAGCAGGAGCTGCTAGCGGTCTTGCATGCGCTTAAGGAGTGGCGTTGTTACCTAGAGGGACGGCCGTTCACCCTTAAGACTGACCATAAGCCCCCCTGACGTTTTTACAAAGCGTCCCCACGTTAAACCGACGACAAGCGAGGTGGATGGAGTACCTCGCGCGGTTTGACTGCATCTGGGAGCACGTTGCCGGCCGGATTAACATCGCCGACGCTCTCAGTCGACACCCGTCGCTACATGCTGCGATTTTGGCGGCGCCTGTCCAACGTCCACCGACCCCGGACGTGCCTCTGTCCTCAGACCTCGCGGCTCGCCTGAAGGCTGCCTATGCGGGCGACTCCTGGTTTGCTTCGCCTGGCAACGTTGAGCACCTACGCAAGCAGAATGGTCTTTGGCTACGGACGGAAGGATCGACGACTCAGATCGTCGTGCCTAACGACGACTCCCTTCGTCGCGATATCCTTTCCCGTTTCCATGAGGATCCGTTGGCAGGACACCCAGGTAGCACACGGCTGGTCGAGTTGGTGCGACGCTCATTCTGGTGGTCTCGTCTGGCGAGAGATGCCGAGAACTTCGTGCAGACATGCAGTTTGTGCCAGCGCAACAAGGCTTTGTCCGGTAGGGGCCAGGGGTTGCTGCAACCATTGCCTGTTCCTGACGCGCCTTGGGAAAGTGTTTCCATGGACTTCGTGGTCGCGCTGCCCAAAACTGAGGGAGGGTACGACTCGGTGCTTGTCATGGTCGACCGTTTGACTAAGATGGTTCACCTCGCACCTACCACGTCGACCTGCAATGCTGAGCAAACTGCACGCCTGTTTTTCGATAACGTGGTTCGGTTGCACGGTGTCCCTAGGAACGTGGTCTCGGACCGTGGCGGTCAGTTCACGTCTAAGTTTTGGGAAGCGCTCTGCAAGCTTGTGGGCATGCGGGTTAACCTGAGCACGGCATACCACCCGCAGTCTGACGGCCAGACCGAACGCACGAACCGCACCCTGGGGCATATGTTGCGCAACTTTGCTGGTCGCACGCCTCTCGTTTGGGATACTTACCTGACTGCGGCAGAGTTTGCGATTAACAACGCTGTTAATCGGTCAACAGGTCAAAGCCCGTTCTTTCTGACTTATGGGTTTCACCCGGCGCTACCTGTGTGGCGTGAGCTGGAGGTGTATGTCCCTGCGGCTAAGACTTTTGCCAAGACGTTCTTATCCCGAATCACAGACGCGAAGTCGTGTTTGGACGCGGCACAGCAACGAGCAACGGAGTACTACAACAAGTCCAAGCGGGACGTGGTCTTTTCGGAAGGACAGATGGTTCTGCTGAGCACTAAGAACCTGCGTTCCTTTGCCGAGGGATCCCGAAAGCTGTTGCCCCGTTGGATTGGTCCGTACCCCGTTGTGCGCATGGTCGGGAACGCGGCTGTCGAGCTCACGTTGCCCTCTGACATGAACATCCACCCTACGTTCCATGTGTCACTTGTTCGTCCGTATCGTGGCACGGAGCCCGCGCCCGTCACCACTGATACCCCGGCAGCAGTCGAACCAGGTCCTGAGACCTGGGTCGCAGGCAAGCAGAAGGTATACGACGTGGAGCGCATCTTGGACTACCGCACTCGGCGTGTGGGTAGGCACCGGCGCAAGCGCACCGTGCACGAGTACCTGGTCAAGTGGACGGACTACTCAAGTGAGCACAATTCGTGGGAACCTGCGCGCAATTTCTCCCCGGAGATGGCGCCCATCCTCGAAGAAGCCAGGTTGCGTGCCACGCAATCTCAGTAGCTCTAGTCGCCTGAGCGGCAGCGAGGACGCTGCCTATGGGGGGGGGAATAATTGTTGTACCACGCGTCACTCTTCCTAAGCTCTGCTAGAGTTGCACCCACCATCGCCCTGTCGCGCACGACACCACGTCCCCTTGTCGTACGTGGATGCGCGGAGCGATACGGCACTGTCGTACATGGATGCGCGGAGCGATACGACACTATCGTACGGTACGGCAGCACGGTACGACGGTACGGCACTATCGTACGGTACGGCGGCACGGTACGACGGTACGTCACTGTCGTACGTGGACACTGTGGAGCGATACGGCAATGATGACGTCAGCTGTCGTACGTGGACACTGTGGAGCGATACGGCAATGATGACGTCAGCTGTCATACGTGGACACTGTGGAGCGATACGGCAATGATGACGTCACCCCTGCCGTACGTGGACGCTTGGAGTAGTACCGCAGCGGGCGCGATGCGATCGCACGCATGTCACGCAGCACGTCGCACCGCACATGTTAGGCGCACCGGCTAAGGGCACAAGCAACCCGCGAACAGCATAACGCCTAGTGCATTGTGCACAACGTCGCAAGCATGCATTGCGTGATCGGCATCGCGATAAGTGCGCATGGTCCGGCGACTTGGTCGCGGACAACCTAGAATGCATGAGGCATCGCATAGCAACGCGCACTAACGGTAACACGTGCATTATGCATACGCGCGTGCACGAGCATGATAACGCGAGCGTACCTTGAGGTCGCGAGGCAATGGCTCGAGCGATGCGGCGCGTCGAATGCAACACTACGCGCGATGGCGTAGTCGGCACCTTTACGCGAGTAAAGAACATTGCATTATTGCTATGACGGCTTATATAGCAATACCCGCACGCGGGATCACGGTAGTACACTTACTACTTGCAGATCTCTTGTACCGCGAGCCGTCGCTGCGAGTATATCTGCTATGCTCATTGACGGCCTAAGTATGAATATACGAGCGAATGGATACGCAGTCTTGACGACTGACACTAATACAAGCTAACCGCGCTTTGGTTGAGCTTTCGCCTTTTATTCGCCATGGTCGTATTTCTTGGATAAGCCCGAGCACCGATTCGCATCGGTTAGATGATGATTGCCTCGGCTAGGCACTGATAGCCTATCACGTCATCTTCGCCTGTCTTGGAATATACGTTGTAACTCCTCGCATCAAAGACTTCCGCTGCCTCGATTGGTACGTTCTGATATAATCGAGCATGATGCACTAAGCCTGGTTCTCCGCAGAATCAATGGGCGATTATGAGGAGTGATACAACATTAGGGACCCCATGCAACCGGACGATGCTATCAAAGAACAGTTTTGCTGTCTGTTCTGCCGTAACCGTCGTGGTCGTGGGCACCAGGTGTGTCATCTAAGTGAATCGATCAACGAAAACGCATATGGCGTCATACCCCCCCTGCGTTTTTGGCAGAGAGACCACGAAGTCTAGGGAAATGGATTCCCACGGGGCACCTGGGATAGGTAATGGTTGGAGTTCGCCTGGTGATGAGCCCGTACGGGGTTTGTTCCGCTGGCAAACATCACAGGACAGGACGTAATCGTTTACATCCTTAGCCATACGTGGCCACCAAAAAGTGCGTCGTAACAACTCAAGCGTGCAAGTGCAACCGATGTGCCCAGCAAGAGGGTCCGAATGGATTCGATCCAGGATATCATGCCGTAACAAGTCATCATTGGGTACGTCGACCTGACGTTGATCCCCCTCAGTTCGCAACCACAGACCCTTTTCATTCGTAAGGTTCACTGTGTTGAGAGGTTCGGAAAACCAGGGATCATGCGCGTACGAGCGCCGTATGCGATCCGCTAGCCCAGCTACCGTGAGCTCCGCAACGGCGGACTGGCTGCGGGTAACCACAGCGAGGATGGCCATATGTAGCGACGGATGACGGCTAAGTGCATCCGCTACATTTAAGGATCCCGCGCAGTGTTCCCACGTGTAATCGAAACGTGCGAGGAACTCTAGCCAGCGAGCTTGGCGGCGGTTCAGCGAAGGAACCCCCTGGAGAAACGTTAGGGGCTTGTGGTCAGTCTTGACCACAAAGGGACAACCCTCGAGGTAGCAACGCCACTCACGTAAGGCGTGTACAACGGCTAAGAGCTCTTGCTCCCCAGTTGTATAGATACGCTCGGCCGGCGAAAATTTCTTGCTGGTGTACGCAATTGGATGTCCGCCCTGTAGGAGTACGGCCCCCGTTCCAAGTAGCGAAGCATCAGTAATGAGCTCTACACGGAAAGGACTCGCGTGGTCTGGGAACTGCAAAACGATGTCGTCGGTAATGGCGCGTTTAATTGATTCGAACGCAGCTTGGCACTCAGGTGTCCAAGAGTCCCCTCTGACAAAGGCGTCTTTTCGTGTCAGATTCGTTAACGGCGCTGCTACCGACGAATAGCAGGGGACAAACTTCCAGAAGTAGTTCGTGAGTCCCAAGAACTGTCGAAGTTCTTGCACCGTGGAGGGAACTGGCCAATTTCGTACCGCAGCAGTCTTACGAGGATCCATACGAATCCCATCGACTGAGACGACATGCCCGAGGTATTCGACCTGGCTTTGTGCCCAATGGCACTTGGAGCGTTTTGCATAAAGCCGTTCCTTACGCAGGGTATCCAAAACGAGTCGAAGGTGCTGTAAATGCTCCTCTTTCGTTTTGGAGTATACCAGGATATCATCCAGGTAGCATACAACGAATCGATCGATGTATGGATGGAATATACGATCCATCACGGCCTGAAATGTCGCAGGTGCGTTTGCGAGTCCGAAGCTGAGCACAGTGTACTCAAAGTGACCAAACGGAGTTCGGAACGCCGTCTTAGGGATATCGGAATCCGTAATACGGATCTGATTGTACCCCTGCTGCAGATCAACGGAACTGAAGTATGCAGCCCCTCGCAGTTTATCCAGCAAGGCATCCACACGTGGGAGAGGGTAGCGGTTCTTAACGGTGGTCGCATTTAAACCCCGGTAGTCGATGCACATCCGTAAGCCTCCGTCCTTTTTGGCAACGAAGAGGATAGGAGCGGAATACGGTGACGTACTCGGACATATCATCCCTTTGGCGATCAGGTCAGCTACCTGTCGCTTAACCTCTTCCAACTCGAGTGGACTGAGGCGGTACATGGGGCGTGCCACCGGTCGGGCCCCCGGTGCCAAGGGGATGGTGTGATCGACTGGACGGACAGGGGGTATTCCAGGAACGTCCTGAAATACGTCCTCATACTCGCCGAGGAGTTGCTCAACGTCCGGACACATCTCTAGCGATGCTGCTGCCATCCTCCTTCGTCACGCACTCGGTTGGGTTGTTTCAGGGTATGCGTTGCGTCCACCGCTTCCCTCCAGGTTCAGTCCTGTTTCATACCCTTAACCTGCTTGTTCCCTTTATACACCGTCTTTTTGAACATATACGGAGCACCGGGGACTACCCTCAACAATTCACAACCTCATACCTCACCCCTATTCATAAGAAGGGCGACCCAATGGATAAGGGTAATTATCGAGGCTTAGCTGTTGGGAGTGCTCTAGCCAAGTGTTATGCCTTTGCCTTAGAAAGGAGGCTTAGTCGTTGGGGTGAGGCAGCTAAGGCTCGTTCTCCCTATCAGGGAGGTTTCAGGTCTAAAATTGGCACTATCCATAACTTATTTGTCCTTCGCCACCTGACAGACAGGCATAGAACCGGACCTAGCTCCAGTCGGCCTCTCTTTGTGTGCCAGGTTGATTTTGAGAAAGCTTTTGACAGGGTGCCACGGGATCTTTTGTGGAAACGGCTTCATGAACGTGGAGTTCATGGATCCATGCTTGAAGCGCTGAAATCTTGCTACCGTAAGGTGTTACTCCGAGTGCGTGTTAATGGTGACATAAGTGATGCTTTTGAGTCATGTCAAGGAGTTAAGCAGGGCTGTCCACTTAGCCCCACTTTGTTCGGTTTTTTTATTGAGGGCTTTGCTGACTATGTAGAAACTAAGGACTTGTGCAACCCAAAGGGCATGTATGTGGAGGATATACCTGTGGTTGATAGCACTCGCATCCCAACCATGTTCTATGCCGATGATCTCAATTTACTTGCGCACAACCACCGACGGCTAATGTGTGTCCTCACGGCTTTGGGTGAATGGTGTTCTGCCTTTGGTATGACTGTTCATACCCGTAAGTGTGAGGTAGTCTATTTTCACCCTGACCAGAAGCATCGGCTGTTGGCTTCCCAAATCCTGAGGGTAGGGCTGAGATGTTTAGATGGCAATCGGTACAAGTTTCAAGAGATGAAGTGGGTCACTCGGGCCAGGTACTTAGGCCTCTATTACGGTCCAGACGCACCTTTTGAATCCTGCACTAATGAGCTTTTTGAGGCAGGGCAACGCGCTATGTATGCCCTTATCGATAAACTTAACAGAAGGGGCCTCTTTATTCCTCGGATAGCCCTGAGGTATTTCGACTCTCAAATACGTGCAATTCTCTCTTATGGTGCCCAAGTGTTGAGTCCGTATTTTCTTTCACGATTACTTGATAACCCCCGTGATGTGCAAGGTAGGTACTGTTATTTTGAACATGCAATGGAGGATCGCATGGTGGGGATTCAACGAACGTTTCTTAGAACACTTGCATCAATTGGCAGGGTCCCTGATAACAGACTTCTTTTCAGAGAATTCAGTCAGGACCCCTTACATCTTTATTGGGCTACTCTTGTGTTTCGTTTTTGGAACAGATTAGTGCGAGGTAGAAATGGTATCTTTTATAATGTGTTTCGTGAAGAAATTCGTACTGCACTCTTGTCTGATTGTTCTAGCCCTACTTGGGGTTCTTTTGTCCTAAAAATGTTGAGATGCTTGGGGCATTGGCCAGATGTTCCCATTGACTTAGATCTTGAAGATCGTGTGAACTTCTTGGCTTCTAGAGAGATTTGTGTTGGCTCTGTCATGTTTACCCTGGAGGAACGCTTCAATGAAGACTGGTTAAGCCCACGTTTGCTTACCCAACCGCGTGATTTTGTATCTGATGGTGGTAAACCTGGTGTGAAAATGTGTAGGCACACTAACTGGATGGGTATGCCGCAGCATGGTGCTAGCTATATCCCAATGCCTGCCTACACATCCCTTCTTCGTTTTCGTCTTGGTGCTTGGGCTCTAGAAGTTAACCGCCCTAATGGTCGTCCAAGAGAGCAACGCTGGTGCCGTGTTTGCAATAATGCTGATGCTGTGGAAGATGAGTACCATGTGATGATGGAATAATGTCCTGCCTATGATGAAATCCGTGCCGATTTTGCTAGCTTAGGAGTGGGACAGAACTCGACAATGCTTCAGGTTATGTCAATACAGGATCAATTGCACCTTGCTCGGATTATTCATAACATCCGTAAAAAGCGTGTGTCGCATGTTGGCAGGACTTGACCTTGTCCTGCAGTATGTTTCTCTTTCACTAGTGTTTCGTTTCGCTATCTTTTTACCATCATTTTCTTTCTTTTTCACTGCTCGTTCTTGCGGTCCTTTGAGCCTCCTGGCTCGTACGGGCCTTACGAGCTCTTCCTGAGTTTGTAACATCATCATTTTTCCTATTACACTGATAATGGTCATCCGAGCAAGTCGGAGGGTCTGATCTCGATTCCATCTGCGTCCCGCCGCGTGCCTGGGACAGAAGGACCTCCGCCGTACGGAGTTTCAGCCATGTGCGCGCCCTCGTGTGTCAACAAGAAGCGATATCGAAATATTACAGTATATTAATGAAAACTAAGTAAATATGCGTCACAATGGCATTTCGACCAGACGCTGCTCGTAGATAGTACAGGGTGTTACAGAGCGTAAAACAGTGCGCAGCTAGGAAAAGGTTTGTACGTGGAAGAAAGTTGTATGTTATTGTACACTATGTGCTAGGGGCTTCTGCGGGATTGGCTTCCCCTTTGCCAGCGTGTTGGCTGCAAGGGCTTCCTGTCCCTGCCGAGTAACGTAGCCGACTTGCAACTTAAACCTACCAGCATCAGCAATTTTATAAATTTGCTGTAAAAAATTTATTATTATTTGTAAAAATGAAGTAATGCGGTTGCGTTGGTAGTTAATTCTGTGGCGGGCCAAAGTGCCATACTATTGCGTCTGCAGCAAACTAAAGATTTCATTCACTTATGGATACCAGGGCTTTATAGATAAATGGTGGGACTTTAACCAAATTTTTTGGGGGCTTCGAGGTCAACCTGTTGGCCATTGACCTGGCAGCAACTTTGCTCAACATGCAGTCAACGACCGAGTTGTCCCACTTTATCTTCTTAGCACTGAGTTTCGTCTTCTTTGGCAGCAGCCTGACCCAGCCGGCCGCCGCTCAGACTGACTTGGCGACGAATGTGCTTGACTTCTGCGGAACCTGGGCATTTGGCACTTCTAATCCTTGTGACTTTTATGGTAGGTTCCGAAAAAATATCAGGTGGGGTTGTTAGTTCGGAATCCTTGAGTAGGTCGGGTGCCTGTACAGGTAGACCTGATAGGTGAACCAGATAAGGGGGCCTTTTCCAGCGAGACGCCTACACCCATGTTAACCCGGTGTATATTGGCGGGCACATCCATCCCCCTTCGGCCTGCAAATCTTCCCAGCATGTTTAAATGGGTCCAATGTGCAGGGATGTCGGCACTCGAGATGTCGTACCCTTCACCATTTGGCTATACTTCCTTGCCTCTATTGCACCATCGGGACAACCTTCGAAGATGAACACGCACAAAAAAATTACGTCTCATCCAAATAGACAGATTCTAGGGCGTGAAACTAGTACGCCCACCCGTACTGACGGAGCAGCCCATTCCATATTTTCACTTGACCGCAGATTCGCAGGATATTCCATACCGTGAGTATCGGAGACTCTACTTCCCCATACCTCTTGGAGCCAACTACGACCTGGTCGTGACAGTTTGGACAACCAAGGGCGACGTGGACGCGTAAGTCATAGGGGGTACATCGACAAGCTTTAAGATCTCAGGCCTTATTTCTATCTTGATCCAGGGAGGGCCCACCCCAAGTTCTAGCCTAGAAATCTCACGACTATCGCGCAAGGGTGCTAGCTGCTATTGCATGGCACCTACAACTGTCCAACGGGTGATTTGGATTTCATGCTATCAAACATCTTCTACCCGCTCGTGCTCTCCCTGGCCGGTTCCCGCAGCCAGCTCCTGCTACCCAATGGCACTGCGCTGTCCACATCATCGGAGCGCATCGGGAATGATGTCGTAACTGCCAGTCGTGCAGTGCTCAGTCGCTACCCTGGCAACTACACGCTAGTGTTGCGTGGCGTGGCTGATGCAATGTCTACGTATGGCGTCATGGTGTGTTAAGCAGCTCTTGAGAAGTCCGTGTTACGAACATTGCTAGGTCTGAGTCTGCAACTTCTGGTTCAGGGTTCAGGGCCCATGGGAACCTTGCAGGTGCACGGGCACGGAAAGAAAATCAGAAATTTATACAAGTTGCGTGGGGGGCAGCAAGCGTCAGCCAAAACTTCGTGTCCGAAACCAGAAGTCAAATGCGGCTCGGTCACGGTGTACTTAGGGTTTTGAAGTCTTGTGGGTTTGAAGTGGGCACCAGGAGAGATCGAAAGGAGTGGATTCTGATTTTCATTTCGGGTTGGAAAGTCCGTATAAGTCGTACGTATTACTTGACACATCCACGCGCGTTAACTTTGGGTCCCTGGTAGAACCTCAAAGCTCAAAATCCTGAATTAAGAGACTCTAATAGGAAACACCATCGGAAGCACCATCAGAGCCCAGCTCCTGACACACCCCATGTTTGGTCACCACGCCACCTTCCCTTCCATCCATCATTTTTCTCCATATAGATATGGACTCCAGACACGGAGACAATCGCCCATTTGGCACCCGAAGACAAGGCCGTCCTGTCCTCGATTGCGTCGGACTGCTGTCCGGATGACGACGATGTACTACCCGATTCATGCGTCACCCTGCTGCGTGCCACGGCCCTCAACGCCACGGATGAAGACAACCTGTGCAGGAAGCCGCCCAATACGTGCGACCAGCAGGTCTGCAAGAGCACATGGGCGTGTATTTGTGCGTTATCCGAATCAGCAGTCGTCCAGGCCACTTACTAGGAGTCGAGTAACCTGTTCGCTTCCCTCCCTCCCTTCCTCTATCCCGCACTGGGTTTGGGCCTTGGGTTCACTGTATCCGCACACGCTCTCCTGCCCCCTATTACGTGCACTCATACTTAGGTTTCCTCCTCCCTCCCGCCCGTCCGCGTACATAGGGCCACCTGACCAAATTGTTTCTTTCTGGTGGCGACCGGGGCAACTTAGTGTGTTCCTCCTTCCCTAGCGCGCTGAACCAGCTGTCTAGTCTGGAGGTGCTGGACTGGACCGGCAACTACCAAATCGGTGAGTGCCGGGGACACATCTGCCACTAACATGTCGGAGAAGTGGCCGGGGAGAGAAAGATAACGGAGGATTGGGAAGAAGAAAACGCGTGGGGAGAATGGGAGGGAAGCAACTAGCTAGGAGATGGGGGGACTGCTACTGCAATGTGGCCGTTAATGCATCAGGCACAGTGTGGCAGGCGGGTAGAGGGGAAGGCGGGAGCGGATACAACGGATATATATTATACGGGCTCGACAGGCACTGTTTTTCGTGCGGATACTCTCTCTATGCATATAGTATTATGAATCTCTCTCGTTTTTTCTCCCTCTGTCTCGATCTCTCTTTATGTTTCGCACTATCCGCCATCTCTCTGCCTCCCATCTCCGAAGGGACCCTTGAGGAGGTTGCGAAGGTGCTGGCCCCTTTAAATGGCACCCTCAAAAGGCTGTACCTGGGCCGCAACACACTGAGCGGGTCGCTGGGCTGTGAATTGGTCAACGCTGGCAGACTGCAGATCCTGAAGCTTGACGGGAACATGCTGCGTGTAGGTCCTGGTTGCGCACATGTCAGCATGTGCTTCTGTGTTTACAACGTACGGTCCGTAACCAGTATGAGAGTACGGACCCCTCCTATGCCTCGTAGGTTCTCTCGGCCAAACCTCGATCCCAGCATCTCCTAGCTAACGATCCTCATCTCATTACCACCGTCTCCCCTGCATCGTAGCATCGGCACACCTGCTTCAGCAGTTATTAACATATGTATATTGTATGTGTGTATTGTATATAATGCCCTTGCTGGGCGCAGGCCCGCACATGCCTCTTGCCCCGCTCACTCTCCTTCTTCCGTCCATTTCGTAATAAGGATCTCGAACGGCGAGCTCCCAGTGATCCTCCCCTCCAATATGTGCCATCCATGTGGATTGTACGTTCTCCCCATTTCTTCTGAGGGGCGCAGGGCACCCTACCCAGCTGCCTGCTCAAGTCTCCGAGTCTTCAGCAGCTGTCTCTGGCGGGCAACTTTTTGGAGGGCACCATCCCGCCATTGTCCAGTGATTGCAAGCTGGTGATGTTGGACTTGTCGGCGAACAGACCGCCGGGCGGGGCGTCTACAAGCGACCGGGGCTTTCATGTGCGGAAGGAGATGCCATAAGGGTTGGGGGTTGGGGGTTGGGGCGGCCGCCGGGAGAGATATATGGTGTACAAAGACATATATGCCATGTAAGCGGTCTTGGGGCAGCGGGTGCAATTCAGAGCAGCTTGGTATCAGGCCATGGCACATGAGCAAGCAAGCTGGAAGAAGACAAGGGCGATTGCTGCGGGCTGCCAAGCGGCCCTACACACCGGTGTGGTAGCTTCTATGCGAATGGCGCGAAAGAGCCCCTGACAGAGCCCCTGAAGGAATTACTATGTACACGGCAAGGAAAGGAGGACGGGAAGATTTGGGCTGGTTACCCACGTTGCTGGAGAGCCCGCATCTGTGCCGTGCGTCCGTCCCAAAGATTTCGTCTCCCTATCCCTATCCCTATCCCTGCGCCGGTGTTGTGCCGCGCCGCTGTGCGCCGTGTGGCCCCGCTCCTTTTCCACCCACTCTAGGGCGCGTTTCCAAGCCTGTTCCAAGCAGTCAATCTGGCGTACCTCAACGTGCAGAACAACAGCCTGAACGGTAGGTGCTGATGTAGGGACTGATGGGTTAGTCCTATGCAGTGGATCGATATGGCTGAGCTCAGCGCCTTGCCAAGGGCTCCGTGGACCAGTCTGGTGCGTCAATCGGTCATTCGATTGGCTTCAGCCGCTCGCTGACCCACCTGCACCGGCAACCCAGTTTACAGTCGCGCTTCGGGTCTTGTGGAGATGGACGTTTCGATTTTGAGGGGATCTGGATTATCGGCCCCCGGGCCCGGCATGACTGGGGCCGGCTATAGCCCGTGTCGAAGTGTGGATGTGGATGCGCCTCCGGACAGAAGGGTGTCCAGGTGCTGCTTGGCATTCAAGTATAGCGGTATTTACGGGATTGGTAACGCCGACCGCTGTCACCGACCCGCCCAGCTGATGTCGCTGAGGGTTCCTTTCAGGCGCCATAGTTGCTGTACCCATACAGGCGGTACAACGGCGCAAGCTCTGATTGTGAAGCAGGGCCTTATGCCTCCTTAGTTTGGCAACCCTGTCGTTTTAAGAGACCTTGCTTTTACTGCAAGATGTATTTCCCCTTAGCTGGCCGCTAGCAGCCCCGCTTTATTGCCATGTTATGTGCACGCCGCCCAACTCTCCGATCACCCATCCCTCGGCAGGAACCATCCCGGTGCTGCCTCCACAACTCCAGGTGCTTCAGGCGGCACAGAACCAGCTGACGGGTCAGCTGCGGCTGAATGCCGCCTCCAACCTGCGTGTGCTGGATCTGTCATATAACAACCTCAGCGGCACTCTGCCACCGGGTGAGTGAATGGATGCCCGCGAAGGAGTTGGAGGCCCTATCCCTGCCTATCCCCGTCCCTGCCTTCACGACGCGCAAAACGCGTGGGTGGACGCTCCTCAGCCTAGTAACGCTATCTTACGAGGTCGGCCGGAAAAGGAAACGAGGGTTGGTATGAGGAGGCAGATCTTGCGACAGTGCAGCTGGGAGCTGCAGTGGGGTATGTTGGTGATGATGCTCTGCGGGTTCAGGAGAGCCTTTCGAAGACGGGGTAGAGGATTCCGTCCGCGCCGGCGTTTGCGTGCTTGGGTTTGGCGCCGTCAGTGCTTCGCGTCATCTCAGCCAGGTGGCCAGAGACAGGGGTTGGCTTTTAGAAAGTGCAGAGCCGGTCCGGTCCGGAACTGGAACAAAGACAGCTTACCGAATACTTACCGCTAACTAACTTCAGCCAGAATGCTAGCAGAGTCCATTGGGATTGCAGATGCGAGAGTGGAGGAAGGAATGGACCGGGCATCGTTGCGGGGAAGGCAGACGAAGAAAAGGATTACGAAGGAAACGCTCTGTGTGTTTTTTGTGTGTGTGCTCGTGTTATATACCGGGACCATGAGCGGTATGGAAACCCACACTAACCCCCGCCCCACCCCGCACCCTCTCTGGGCCTCGCGGCGTCCCTTCCTCACTGATCCCTGGTTTCCAGGTGTTGCCAGCAGCAATTTGCTCACGGTGCTGCGCCTATCTGGGAACCAACTGAGTGGAGTGCTACCCAACGGCAACTGGAGCTCGTATCTGATGGAAGTAGACCTCAGCGGGAACAGTTTCACGGGGCAAGGTGAGAGGAGTGTATCCCTGCGCGTGTGGAGTGGTTCCGGAGCTCAAAAAACGGGACCCGGCTGGCTGGCTGGCTGGCTCGCTGGGTGAGGCTCATCACGTAGTCCTCAAGGAGATGCAGACCAGGGGAGAGCATATGGCATAATGCCCACATATCTCCGTCCTTGTCGAGGTCCTTATGGAGGCTCGCTATGGTGCGAGCGGACGGGAGTCGTGGCCGCTGACGTCCGAATACCCCCAGAAGAGGGCTGAGGCAGTCTTTCTGCTAGGGCAGGGTATAGCTGGTTAGTTGCCAAGGCCCGTATCAGGCCCTAACAGCGCTTGGCGTCAGTTGCAGACAGCCATCTTTTGGGTGGAACTTAACTCCATTCACGAGCTTCCCTGTACACCCAACCCGTGCACTTGCTTGTCTTAAACCTCATGCCGAACAATTATCCTGGCCGCTACTGCTTAACCTCGGTACATTATATCTCAATTACCACAACACCTCATCGCTTCGAACCTCCCTTCGACTTTCATCGCTCAATCACAAATTTATCGGGCCCCTACCGGACCACAATCATGCTTTGCGTCGCATCTCGCCGCAGATATTAGCTTCTTGAACAAATCCTCTCTTATTAAGCTTAACCTGGCGTCCAACAACTTCAATTTTGATATCAAGGCGCTAGCTAATAAGTTTCCCGAAAACAACTCGATGCTGTACTTCAACATCTCGCACAACAATGTGTCCGGCCAGCTGACGGAACAGCTCGGCCGCATGAAGCTTTTCAAGGAGCTCGTGGAGAGCGCTCTGGCGGACGATGAGACGCTGCAGGTGAGGATTTGGGCACGTGCTGGTGGTCTTCCCGCGCCAGGGCCTGTATCCGCCAAGAAGATCCTTTCTGCACGCATCAGCACGGCTAAGCTGCGTGAAGGATGGGCGCATGTACAAATGCATTAAATGCGCAGTTTGTAACGGGTGATGGCGATCCCACGGGATAGATCCTGGTGAACGTACGGGAAAGGCAGGGGTTAGCGTGGATGTAGGATAAGGCAGGGCCGCGCTTGCCGTGTGTCGGGAGTGCACATCTGTCGTCTGCGTGACTATTCAAGCAAGATGGCATAACAACAGCTCTCCATAACATGAATCTGGACGTGAATGTCCTTCGGCCGCGATGGACCATGTCCACGTTGGTACTTGCTGTGACCTTTACCGCGAGCTCGCGTGCTAAGAAACATTGCATCAAGATTGTTCACCATCAATTAATTACATAAAAGCTGGCCTAAGAGTTAACATATTGATTGCATGGGAATTGTTTTCCGGAAGCTAATGGAAACAGAAAGTGCAATTTCTTGGAGACTTTGGAAGCATAAATTAGATCTCCGGAAACAGTTGCAACCGGGAACATGTGAAGCGCAGACTTTACCAATTTCTTGCGCGGACTGGGTATGTTCGACAAGGGATTCGTTATCGACATCTGTGAATACGAGCGTTGCTTTCAGAATGCATAAAAATACCACCATGGATTTGTATCGATCGAAGTAAACAATTGGTTGTGGCAATCAGGATTATGGACGATTTAGGGTCGCGTTCCGAATACCGTAGTAGTCGGATAGCGGCAACAAGATTCTCACAGTGCATCGCAGGCTCCATTCTAAATACTCGCCAGGAATCTTAGCTTTAGTTAAGCGTTTAGATCTTTTCAAACTACGCAAGTACTTCAAGTCCTTTTTGGCGAATTGTGGAAGCTCGTCACTATGTCCAACGCAGGAAACTGGCTTGTTTCTTTTCGATGATCCTCTACCCTCCTCCACTGCTGATCAGACGACACACTACCGTAGGTCGTAAAAAGACGAGTAAGTTGCCGCATTCCCCAATCAGGATCATGATAATCGCATCGGCAGAACTCTGGCAGAACGGGACGTCACAGGGCACCTCCACCCGATCCACTGAGATCCCCTTTCCGTCCCCCGCCCCGCCTGCAGACCAGCCTGCCGCCACAGCCCCTGTTCGACATCTCCTACAACCTCATCAACTCCACCTTCCCTCTCAAACTACTGCCGTTTCTTACAAAATTGTATGTGGATACGCAAGACGACAAGATCCCGTTGTCCTTCGTGTTGCAACCACAAACGCCACCGAGTTTCATCGCGTGCCCCAAAAACGATGTGGAATTTCCCCCGTATGTTGCCTACTTAAGTGAGCTGCAAGAGCTGTACAATTTGACGTGCTTGGTGAGTCTGGACTTTGTCTTCTGACAGTTGCAGCGGCTGATCTATTGTGGATGAACTGGCATGACTAAAACCGGTTGAACTTCTACCGATGGAGTCCGCAATATCGTTACGAGTCCCGTGTTGCCGGGGAGGTTCTCCCCTTCTTCGTAAACGGTAAAACTTGCGGATCCACAGCGTTCACCTGTCCGTCGCTCTATATCATCACACACCAGCTCTTCCCCATCTCGCGAAATAGCTTGTCAGCTTGTCACAATGCCCTCATCCTTTCCCCTTCTCCCCTCCGCTCTCTGGTGCTCTTCACAGGCTCAAGATGGCCAGCAGATCAACATCTCATCATCACATCAAGGCGTCATCCTTTCGCCCGCGCCTCTCAGGCAACCTAGGTTACCACCGCGTCCTCCAAGACCCGCGCCTCCGCGACCGCCAATGCCGGTGCGACAAACCAACTCCACTAGCTCGGGTAAACAGGCTCCGCCACCAGCTCAGGGCTTGCCCAGCGGCTCAGCATCGAACCGTGGGCCGGGTGGGAATTCAGATGTTGGCGTGGAGCAATCAACCGTGGGTGACTTATCACCACCGCCGTCAGCTGGTGCAGCTGCTGATGCAGCGCGTAGCAGTGGCGGGGGAGGTGGCAGAAGCACGGGTGCAATTGCCGGCGGGGTCGTTGGCGGCCTTCTCCTGGCGGTAGCTGTGGCGGTGATCACCTATTATTTCGTCCGCCGGAATAAGACCGGCCAAGGAGCGTGGGCATCCAGGTGCGTGGGGACGAGGGGACGGACTGGTAACCTGTTACCGGCCTATGCAGCCGGAGTTTTCATGTTCGTCGCCTAGCGGTAGCAGCGTTTACCATTTAAAACCCCGGGAGGTTCTGGAGTGCCTTTTTCACATGAAAGGCACCCCAGGATATGCCTTTCCGGAGCGCCTTTCTGGAGACATGCCTTCTGGAGTCATGGCTGCATAAATGTTTCGGGAGGAACCGCTGTCTGCGACCACTTCGTCCTGCCGTTGCTGCAGACATTCGCCAGCATCTGGCCTGGGAGTGGTCCGCCGCACACACGCGGATTTTAGAACATATCCGCAGCGTTAACATCTGTGTCTGGCCTAAACCTTTCCGCAGGCGCATGCCTCTCACGTTTAACTCAGCTTACGAGGCGCCATCGGAGGCGACCGCGTCGAACTACGGTGATTTGCAGATGTTCGAATTCAGACCTCTCAACCGAGACCCCGCGAATCGCAGCCGCGTGGGCTGAGACGCATAGGTGCAAACGAAGATGTGCACATACAGCACAGGAGCATGCAAGCGGGGCCATCAAGCCGCGTGATTCTTCCGCAGCCACATGTTTCTATGTCCCTTTTTCAAATGTTGTCTGCTGGCTACCTGGGAAACCGTTGCGTGGCGGCCAACCTTTGTTCGGTGGATTTTTTAAAAAGCGGCGGCTTGCGTTCTTCCGTGTGCTGTTACAGCTGCTGCTACTACCTGTTGCGGTTGCTTCTTTTACTGTTTATGTTTGATGCGTGCGGATAGGGTTAGGGTTTTACATATGCACTGCCATTGTCATGGATACCGTGGTTCCAACCCTCGCCTCATCTATCGTTGACGGAGCTGAAAATCTCACGTGCGTATATTATGATGTATAAAAAGGGAAGAGGAGCCACGGAGATTCTTTGCTTGAGATGTCCAGGAAATAATTCGCCTGGTTGGTGAGCTGGCTTGGGCGGGCCTTGCATGCGTCGGCCGGCCGCGATTGCGGTCAGGCAGCGAAGGTGAGGGGGCTTTCATGCTTTGATTCACAACGGTGGCTGTGTGGTATGTCTCAAGTGCTCAAGTGACATGGTGATGCGTCAGCAGCACAGGCAGACAGAGGACCTGTCCAGGAGCCAAGTCATGTTGGGATAATTGCCAGGTAAGGTTGTCGTCATGTACACGGTGCTGAATTATAGGATTTGCGCCTGGTTCTAACAAGTTCCTGTTGGTGCAAACCAATATTGTCTCTTCGTGTGTCACGTTGTGTCTTCCGGCAACCGCCAACAGGTGGAACCTTTCTCAACTATTAGTTACCCTAAGCAAAGTTCATCTCTCTCAGTCAATCTGCGCAATGTGGCATTACATTTCCAACAGGATCGTCCATGAGCTCACATAACGATGCCCGTTAGGCTATATATATCGTATTGCAGATACCGGCTTGTGACCCGAACTCTGGGGCAGGCGGGAGGGTTGGGCTATCGGAAAAGGTTGCACCATGCAAAGTTCGGGGCAGACACCCAAGCGGGTTGCTGCTGGCGATTTAGGCTACACAAGTACGCGGGATAACCCATATCCATGAGGAGCTTGTGAGTCAGGGTTACGACAATTATTACAAAATAACCATAGAATGCGGGTCTCTCCTTTGTGTCACTACGAACTTACCAGAAAATTAGTGCTTCCACCATTTCTCAGTTATCCTTCACGACAGTTGCTCGTACCAGTGCCTGCATGATATTTTGCCACGCTTGCATCAATCAATAAAATATTAAACTTCAAAGCTTGTCCTTGATGATTGTAGGATTTCAGTAAAGGTGATAAGCCATTTGCGAACCACGACCGCGTCGGAGATAGGAGATAGAACACCTAATAGAACACAAAAGAAGGAAGCCATATACAGAAGGGGAACATCAACCAGGATGCATACGAATTAGACGAGTTAAAGTATACGAGGCGCTTTCCGTTAAATTTCCTATCTGGAGATGACCATCGCGGGCATGCATCGGGGAACGGACGCAACACGGGGTTATATGTTGTAACACCGAAAACGTACCCATAGATCAATAACACCCAAATGATGCATCCCATGACATACATACCTCGCACACCGTTACCCGCAACATGTATTGCCGTAGTTTGCATGTGAGCTTTTCCCATGAGCCTTTGGAATTCTCTTACGAGATCATAGCAATGGATACATTTCTTCTTTGTTAAGGCTGATTTCAACGCGTTAGGATAAAGACGAAATTTAGCTCTTCACCACACTTGTTTTGAGGTTCCTGCTTCTGCAGCACATGTGCAACACGTAAGGTCCGTTGTTCTATTAAAATTAGAAATCTGTTTCCTGAATACCTCGTGCAGGTAATTTGCTCCGTACCGTGAACCAGGACAAACGGTCGACACTCGAAACTGCACTAAACACTGTTTTTTTATGTTTGATCCGTAGTGAATGAAATTAATAACAGCTTTTGTCGTCACATTTATGGTTTCACCCTCCATTCACAGAGTGTACTCTCCTTGACACGGGCAGACCCGCAACATGGAGCTAAGCACTCAACATCCTTTCAGCATTCCTGGTAAGTGTTTTGTTTCTGAGTCGGTACATGTGCTTCATGCCATCCGTCGTGTTGCACGGCTCGGCCTTTACTGCCCGGGTCGTCCATTCTAGGAGGACTCGGCGGTCGAGGGCGATTTGCTGGTATGATGCTACCAAACGGAGTGCAAGAAGTTACAATGGGAGAAACGGGCGTTGCCCAGCTGTCAGGGACGAATGCCGACGCTGAACTCGAAGAGCTCTGCAATTCCTTACCCGGTTGGCACCAGCAGCAAAGTTCACATGATCCTGGTGGCTTGCTAGGAGGATTAGCTCGAACTGTGTCCGCCCCAAGTGCTTTTCTTCTGTCAGCCTCGCGGGGCGCGCGGTCACCAGGGATTCATTGTCACGTCGACGGACTCAGCGGCTTGTCCACGGCTCCGCATCAGGAGAACTATTCCGGGCATTATCAATCTTTGGGGGAGTTTTCATCCGTACAAAGGCAAGCGCCGGTTCCTGCACGCTGGCTTCTCCAGGGACAACCAACGGTCGGCAACAGCCCGCTACAAAACTCCAATTTCGCGACGGCGGAAGTCACCGATGCTGGCAGCCTGTCCGCCGGCAACCATACCCTTTCTACGGATGACCAGCCCTGGCCGCCTCGGCCTGCGCATTGGAGCACGATGTTACCGCCCGGCGAGCAGCACACCACCGCCATGCTGCACAGCCTTGTCCACACGAACAGCTTCGAACCTGGAGACCAAAACGAAGCAAACGGTTGCCTTAACGGACAGCCTTCATCCCGCAATGTCGGCCGAGCCGTGCAGCACATTCCCAACGCCGGCGGTGGCGCTGGTGCTGGCGCTGGCAGCAGCAGTGGCGGCGGCGGCTCCCAGCGCTCCTCCCACTTCGGCAATCTCAATACTGGCATCAGCGACTGGCCTTCCGCCGGCCGTGTCGTTGGCGGCAGCAGTGGCTTGCAGATTATGCCCGGTGCTAGCGGTAGCGCCAGTGTCCTCTCCGGCCCCGTCCTCGCGGCCCGCCAAGCCAACTCCTGCAGTGAACCGCTCCGATCGGGTGGGGCTCCTTGCGCTGTCGATCTGGCTGTCTGCACCACCACCACCCGAGGGAGCCCCGCGCCAAGCAATGGGCACGGAGCAATGCTGACTGCGCCTTTGCGAATTCACGGAGGGGGCCCGCGGTCGCCGGAGCTGCAGATGGGACCGTCTGCGGCTGGCGGTGCGGGGTTACAGGTTATGGATACGATGGCGGAGGGCGAGATGATGGCGGAGGGCGAGATGATGGCCGAGGGCGCAATGCAGCTGGATATGGAGCATGACGGCCATGGCGGTGGTGGGTTGCGGTCAGCCTCATCGGGGTCATCAATGTGTGCTGCTATGAACGGTGCGTTCGGCGTTGAGGGCGGCGCCACAGGTTACCCAGGCTCCGCCACTGCCGCCGCTGCAGCGGGGATCGGCGGCGGGCCAAATGGGGACATGGCGGCGGCAACGATGGCTGGCGACGGCGACGATGATGGTGATAAAGCGACTGCCGGCGGAAGCGGCGGTAACGCGAACAAGGGCGGGAAGACGGGTAAGAGTGCCAACGGCACCGATGCAACTGGCCCCGGCGGCAGTAGCGACGGCGGCAGGACGCCGGGCGAAGTCGACGCACCGTGTGGCGAGGGAGGGCTGCAGCTCCTGGCGATGCGGTTCAGGAACCGGCCGGGCCGAGTGCCGAAAGCAGTGGCGAAGCTTGGACCCATCGCCGAACTAGCTAAGAGTAAGGTGTAGTGGGAAGGAGGGGAGGAGAAAGGGAAGGGGAAGGGGAAGGGGAGGGCAGCGTATGGAAAAAACCGGATCCGGGGATACCCGGGAGGGCAGCGGCCGGGGAGAGAGAGAGGTTCCGTGGATCGGCTCAAGTAGCTCACCAGCCGGCAGGCAATGCTGTATCGAAGAGGCCTCCATGTCACGGAGGGGGGAAGGCTCCTTTTAACATCATTGAATTTTTCGAATTTGTCGTGAACGGGTCGAGGAGCATTTCTTGAGATTCACATGGGGATGGAACGTACAGGTGCGAGGCAAGGTTACCCTTGTGCGCCATGTCCATGTCCCAACGGTGGTTGGTTTCGACGAAGCAAGTTTTTTTCAAGGCAATACTGTAGGCTGCAGGTCATCAATTGCTGTTCCTCCTCTTTGTGAATTCAGGCGCGGCCTCAGGAAAGATAAAGCTGGAGAGAGAGGAGCTGGAGGATCTTGTCATGACCGTGGAGACGAGTCTGGCACGAGCGGTCACTGAGCAAAAGGTGACGAGAACCTATCAACAGGGGGACTTAGGGTCGCATACGCACTCGCCTTTTTGTCCTTTCTTTCTATTTTCTCTCTTCCTTCTTCATTTCATGATTTTGTGATGATGTGGTTTTGTAAAGAAGTCGCTGTCATGGTGCAGGCGCGGTCAAGTATATTACATGCTGGGTAGCATCTAAGAAACAGAGTTGTGTTTTACTCTCGTATACATCGTATAGCCTTCCTGTTTGCAGTAGAACGTGTTCAGCGCATTCACCCCCTTGATGCCCCTTCTTCCTACCGTCTGGCTGCAGGAAGACAGCCGAGCACGAAATCGGGTCGCACAACAGCGCTTCCGCAATCGCCAACGGGTGTGTCACTATGTAGTACCGTCATGATGTCACCGTTAAGATTATAATCCAGGAACCGCTCACTCGAGCATGTTCATGACGTCCTTTCCTGGAAATACGTTGCTGCTGTCCGCGCCGTTGATATGTCGGAGAACAGGACAATGCCTTACACACATTGAATCGTCGCTTGTGTGCTCACGCTTGGCAAGATTATATTCCACATACCTTCGTCACGTAGCCTTCACAAAACCTCATCTGGTATTCATCATCTTCCCATTGGTAACCCACCATGTCGCAACCCTGTCCTGTATCAACCCTGACCAAGCAACCCCCTCACGCGTACTTTTTGCGGTTGGTGTTGGTTTCGCAGGACCTGGTTTGCGGCTCCAAAACCCGGCCTTTATTCCCCATTCGCCCTTCACGCCCTTCACGCCCTTCACGCCCGCTCCCCCGCAGGAGACTATTGCTGCCCTGCAGGCCAAGGTGGAGGAGCAGGAGGCACTCATCATAACCCTTCAGGAGAAGGTTCGGTGGTATGAGGCGGCGCAGCAGCAGCGGCAGCAGCAGCAACAGCCGCCACAGGTTCATCAAAGAGAGGGCGGAGCACCTGCTGTGCGGGTAGGAGAGGCCGATGAAGAAGGGTGTGGTTTAGGCAGCTCATCGGGGTTCTAGGGTGCCGTGATAGGATTGGGATGAGGTGAGGTGCGGATCGACAACGCGAATGCATGGGGGGGGATAGTGGGGGGATGGCGGTGGAGGTGGGTGTGGGTGTGGGGTGTTGTATGTTTGACTACAGGTATGTGTACCGGTGCATACCTTTACTCGGTTGCGATTGCCCGTGCATCCTGCAGATCTGTACGGCATAATTACCGCAACCAAGTACGAAGCTGCATGATGTCACCTCATATCGTGTCAGCACACGACAACCACCACCACGTCATTTCTCCAAACGTCCCGTGACCTCCTTCCTAATTGACCGCAGGGCGGCCGTGCGACCCGACGCGCACTGCACGACTAACCCCGAATTGAGAACGCGTACGCCCCGGACGCGTCCAACTCCCCGAGCTCCGAAACATCGTACACCGCTAGGATCCTCGGCCAGCCGGATTCCTAAGGTTGACCTGACCGAAACATCGGCTGAATTTCTATGATTAGCGCCTGGGTCCCTGTGGCTTCATCTTGACATACAAATGCATTCAGAGGCGCAACACTCACCGGGCCTCATAACGGTTTCGGAGCCACTGTTTGAAGGCAGAGTGACTGATTCAGATCACGCCGCCTACAGCGCCGGTCGTCTGAAGGTAGACGGCAAAAACTGCACGCACATGCAATACACATTACGGGATGGCGGGAAACAAGGGGCGAGGGACTGTTAACCGGAGGCACATAAGCGGAGGGAGGGGGTTCGACGTACGGGGCGGAAGGGCCAGCCCCTCCAGCCGTAGCCTAGAGGGGGCTCTATGAGAGATGGGGCGCTCGGCGTCCTCCAAGGTATATGGCCGCAGCTCGATATCATCCGAACCCCCCGCGCAGCTCCCCCTCTGCATTCAGATGTTCTCATATGCAAATGACAAAATGATACCAGGTACGGCAATACCTGGTTTCGTGCCACGTATGTCGTACTGTTGGGGGCCGAATTGCTAGTTAAGAAGTGATACCTCTGTACATTTGACCTCTTAGGTTGTCAGTTGGAAGGGCCGGGATGAGAACCGAATGGGGCGGCCAAGGTGAGAAGGTAGGAGGTAGCACTTTTGCTCGTCCACCCTCGCTGGCTGTGATGCGTTGATTTCAGCTGTGGCTGTAGCTGTTCGAAGGTCTGCCAAAGGCTAGAGCCCCCGCGCCCCCGGCTATAGCCCCGCACCCCGTGCCGGCGTCTCCACGTTAAGGCATACCGTACCACAATTGCGATTGTGATTGCGGCCAGGCGATTGTGCGGTTTTAATGTCAGATGCTTTAACAACTGTTTTGCAGGGGGTGCATGGCTTCGTGGGCAGCTGCGCGCGCGCGCGTAGTATGTTGATTATCGCTGGTCTGCTGCTTTTGCAGGATGTGAAGTTAGCCGTGGCGGTGTGTTTTTATGCGCAATAGAGGACATGTTTCCGTACGGTGGGGATGTTTCAGAGCTTGCTGCCGGTGAAGTTCTTCCCGTAATGAATTTCCGTTTCCATGCCTATGTCTTTATTGGCTTGAAGGGCTGTGCATAATTTGGCATCCGGTGGAAAGCCGCTGCTGAATAGCCCGGTAGGGAGCCGCTTTGGAGGCCAGTGAAAGTGGAAGAGGTGGTGCGCACGTGCACATATGCGTATGCGTGTGTGTGTGTATGTATGTATGTATATATGCATTGTGTGTGTTTTCAGGTGCCGGAGGTCGGTGGGACCGACCGTCCCACTCCTGTCGCTGCGCGATCCACTAGGGCGCGATGCCGCGCACTTACCCACTTAGCATCTCAAAGGACGGCACACGAGAGGGGCGCTGTGGAGGATAATGGAAAGGAAAGGTGGGGGCGGGGGGGGGCGGCGGGGTGAACCCCAAGGGTGGGTTTCATATAAGAACTACGTGGCATGGTTCGTGGATGGGTGTAATGTTGTGAAGGCGGTCGCATCCTCCAACGCTGTGTGTCAGGATATCATCCTGCCGGGGTCAAACACCTTGTTGTGTAGGTATAGTTTTGGGGATGTTTGTCGGGTAATTGTACGGAGATTGGGGGCTCAGTTGAGGCGGAAGCTACCAGTTGGGTCCCCCCTCTTGTGGCTCTTAATCGAATGCCAGTTATTGGAGTTGAGGGGGGTGTTGGAAATGGTGAAAGCCCGGTCAACGCGGCTGGTGAGGGAAGATCGAGCATGTCTGGTCTCAGACCCATGGGTTGCCACGTCATCGCTTTGTCGATGTGTTCATACATAGATATGTGGGTCATGTGCGCAATGATCACTTTGGGGCTTAGTCCGCGCAGAGTGGACGAGGAAACAATTAGTTCGCGGCTGTGTGTGTCTGTGTGTGTTTTGCATGCGTAACTGTGAACATGTTTTGGGGGCGGGCGCTGCGCGCCCATGTGTGTTTGTGTGTGGGCCGGATACGGCATTTCCTCCAGGGGCAAAGCTCTGGGGGGCCTAATTTCAGCATGCCGTAAATCTAGACCAAGTCTTGGCAACGAGGGTACGGGCTGTGGCAGGGGTGCATGGTTTGGGTGTACGGACCGATTCATCGAAGAAGACTGGGGATGGTTGCGCGTCTCCCGGGGTGCATGTCCCCTTGTGCCCTACCAATTGAAGTAACCCCCTTTCGGGGATCCTTCTCCCAGCCTCTAGGAATTTGCAAGATCTCTCTTTCTCGCAGCTACTTGTTCAACTTACTTTAGCTAATTACATTATGGTCGAAGTGGGTGGGACGCAGTGGGACGATTGATAAATGTATGCAATTAGACGACCGTCTGTTTGTCGTACGGGACGTCGTGCGCGGCTAATGTACTGTAGTGTACCGTCTGGATGGCGCATCTGGGCCCCAATGGGACGGGCCCTTCCTTCACAAGAAGAAGGATCTGCGCTGGCACGACATCTGTGCTGATGATCGTGGAGGACCTAGCTTCCTGTGGTGACCTGTACCGTGCGTCATATTATGTACGGCACGTTTATGCCTTACATGTAGTAAGCCATTCCAAAATGCCTCCACCTTAGCCTTCTGAACTTTCAACGCATGCAGTGTGAACCCGACTACTGCTGCCGGTTCGGAATATGACATTTTATCAGCCGTGAGTCAATGGTACGGCATGGTACAGAAGGCTCTTGGTCTTGGCGGTTGCTGGCGGCTGTGTTGAGTTCTTTTTGTGGTGACCGACAGCCAGATAGGAGAAGTGTATACATATCGTTGTTACGGACCAGGCCCAGGTTGCGCTGGCGTTTGGGAGCAGCCCTCCGCGGTTCGGGAGAGGAGAGGGCATGTTAGGAAGACAAGGGGAGGATCGTCCCGCGCTCTGGACCCCGCCCCCTCCCACAGGCAATGGCGCGCCTTCTTTCGGAGGTTAGGACCCCAAGTGGTCGGGGGTCATGTTCCCTTGTTGCTTGTTCTTCTGGACCCTGCGAGATGCAGTTATGTGCTTTGTGGGCTGTAGGCGGCGGCCACGAAGTTGTTTATTTGTACCGCATAGGGAGTGAACGTTCTGGTAATGGTTTCGGTGCCGGAAGGCAATGGAAAGAATGGTTGGCAAATCCCGCCCGCCGCCCCAGTTGCACTGCCCATGGCCCTTAGTAGCCTCTGCTGGTGCTGCTGCCACTGCTACCGCGACCATGGCTGCTATGTCTGCTGCTGCTGTTGCTGAAGCTCCTCATCACCGATGTCGCAACGAATGAAGCGGTAAAGGTATATTACCTACCAGCGTATATGCTATGTGTATCGTCCCTTTAGACAAAAGTCATTATTACGTAAATGCGGGCGAAACATGTCCCGCCCTTCATTGTCCGGCCGCCGTACTCTTGTTGTTTTCTGACAATGCTGTTTTCTTGTCGGACTTGTCGGACTTGTGGTTGTGGATTCATCCTTTGACTTCAATAACCTCCATTTGCATTTTGTGTGCGATGTGCGATGTGTCTCCGCATAGGGCTCCGTGCAGTGGCCATCGGCGTCCGCGCAATGGTCGCAGGTGCCGGTTCCCTGACCAGCCCGCAACCCCCACATCCAACCACCGGTGGCAGTTTCACCCTTTTGATGTGCCGGGGTACCGTGTGTGTGTATGTACGACAAAAGCCCTCGCATGTTCTGGGCTCCCTAGCACTTAGCATTCAACCTTGAGCTATGGCGGTTTCGTTCCCCTGCCGTTCGGTGAACGGTGTTGGTACAGGTGGTTGCTACCGGTTGCTCCGACTGTTAGTCGTTGGCGGTTGCTGGGTTTAGGCGCCTCGGATGCCGGGAGATTTTACTCCGTTCTCCGAAACCCGCTTGACGCGCGCCAGATTACCAAGCTGTCGCAAGTTTAGGGGGCCTCGGGGCGTTCCTGGGCTCCAGCGGAGGGTGCTGGACAGCGCTCCAGGAAAGGAGTCCCGAGCAACGTGG
Organism: Volvox reticuliferus; assembly: GCA_019650235.1. Taxonomy (NCBI): domain Eukaryota; kingdom Viridiplantae; phylum Chlorophyta; class Chlorophyceae; order Chlamydomonadales; family Volvocaceae; genus Volvox; species Volvox reticuliferus. The sequence continues at coordinate 303,296 of BNCP01000010.1, read as the reverse complement.
CTTTTACGGCACATAAGGCCTGTATATTGTACGGCAGGGTGTGCGCACGGCCCTGTTTCTTCCCTTTGTCTAATCTCGTTACTGATAATGATGGTGGTGATGGTGATAACGGCAGTGACCGGCGTACGACCCTAACCGTCCCGTGGAGGTGTCAACCCGCGTTTTTCCAAACGATTGGCGAATTGGCCCCTTAACCCTTAAGTCTCAAAAAACCGTTGTATCCCCGACATGACGTTTAAGGCGCGAGGGCATCGTACAGTGTCGTACAGGCGATGTGGCACGATTTGCCACAAGTCTCCTCGCCTTATGCCTTCTCCGTCGCTTTCAGCATTGACTTGTACCCTCTAGTTTAGTGTCGACATACCGGAAGCGGTCAGGCGGTCTTTGCGGCCTAAGCTGCTTGTGCTCAGTGCAATGTTGACGAAACAAGCAGGCCTCCCACTGGCCGTCTGGTGCCATCATCACGCTGACCTCGAGCCCTTTTGCTTGTGATAGCGGAAGCGCAATTATCCCGTTCGTGGTAACACCCTCTAGTGGAGGTCGCAGGGTGGAGACGTGTGGGTGGGGGTATTAGGCGGAGAAATTTAAATTTGACACTAGTAGAGTGCTGCCGTCGGCGATACTGAGACATGGGTTATTTCCGGCGCTGCAGCGGCGCATCGCGCGGCATTTCCTGGCAAGGTTTGTTGCCATGGCCATAATCGTGCGCAGAGTATAAGTTGGAGTATCCTCTTGTTTTTGAGCATTGACCTGTGTGTATGTGTGTGTGTGTGTGTGTGTGTTGTGTGAAGTCGGGCGGGCATTAAGACCCCTCCACCCTCCGCTCCATTAGGGCTAAACCAAGATTCCGGAGATGCTGTATGAGTATAATCGTACGGTACGATGTCATGTTTTCCTGCTCAGGGGGTATGTCGTCGGATTTCTGTGCACCTTTTCAGTTTCAGTTTCACCGCGGAATGGAATCATGTAAGGCTGTGTGCCTTTGCCTGTGTGTGCGTGTGGGTGGTCATGCGTTATGCGGGGCAGGCGAATATGGATTCGATCAACCCGCCCGTGTGCGCCTAAGCTTGTTTTCCCGTGAGGCGTGTGTGTCCGTATGTCTGTCTGTGCGCACCGGTGTTCAAACACACTGTGCGTTTCTCCTTGTCGCCAAGCTAGTACATGTTGTAAGGGTGTGCTGGGGGTTGTGCTGGTGGACGACGTTTGCGGACCGGTTGCACGACAGTGCACACGTTGGGGTTACTCAAGCTCTCTCCATGTGATAAGCACCACACGAGAATCCTCACGACATCCCGACTTAGAGCGATGGTACTTCGAAGCTGGGAGGTATCGCTGTGCTGATCAGCAGTAAGATCCCATGGCAGCTCCTGAAGTGACATGCTGAACGCTGACAGCGAGTAAACTGGGGCCTGTCGCCATCCCGTGTGCGCATGCGCTGTTTAAAAGAGGCCCGGAGAAGTCTGTCCGGAATCTTGGTCTATACGCACGTGCTCACGTGCGTGTTGTGGTGTGCGTGTGTGTGTGTGTATGTATGTATGTGTGTATGTGCATACATGTATCTTAGGTAAGGGGCTCGGCATGCTTTAAGATAATACGGCAGGATGCATTGCGCGAATGCACAATTATGGGGGGGGGAAGCTATGGAAAAGCAGCCTCGCATTGTCTGCATTATTATCTCACATGGAATGGTGTCTAGTGATGATGGAAGGCGCGAATGCGCCGCACGCCACCGGCTCCACACATGGTATTTAACTCGGCGTGATGTGATGTGGTGCATGGTGCTCCCACAAGACGACGTCTTTACGACACGCGCTGCCAATGCTTGTAACGTTTTCCCTTGGTGATGCAAAAGCCAACATTTCACCATTTCATAATACGCCAACTCTATGCCCCGACGATGGCGGGCCGATCGCCACCCTTGGAATGGCTCGTCCGAAACCATTCCATTATTCGTAGTCACAGAGCCACAGTAGCTGCACTACGGCATGCGGCTCTGCAAAACTTTTAATCCTCAGCCAACTGCTCTCGGTCTGCTGTTTGAACATAGCTTGTCATGTTTATGGCATAGCCGTGGGAAGGGGAGCGGAACGGGTGTGGCGGATACAGGCACGTCACGCATTGGTTTCGGAGTGACACGGCTTTGTGGCATCGTTTGCGTCCCTCTTCCATGGCCTCACACAGCAGCATAGGGTTGACATGTTAACGGATACCTACTCGTATGCAAGACGCGGCATGTAGGATGGCACAGGCTCCAGATTTTAGTGGACGTACTCTGTAGTCGAGTCCCGTGCTCGAAAGGATTCGAGTCGTTCGTAGTGGATGCCAGAAGGCGCATTTCGCTGTTAGAATATTTAAGTGCGAAGATAATTCGGGAATCTTAAGGGGTGGAAAGCACGGCGGAACGGTGCCACGTCTGCGCACGTGAAGCTGTTCTGCTGTTGGTGTCTCTGGCGAGATATGTGTTGGGATGTCTCTTTATGAGTTGTTTGCGGGGCCGTTCACGGGGAAGTTCGACTGCCATTTAGGTTGCATAGGCTGTGAACTCGACAACTTGTCGATGCATTTACAGATCCGAACAACAAAACAGTATCAGTCCGTAGCACTCGCAAGATGCCGTACCGATTTTGCGCCTAAAGAAGCATCAATTAACCCACCTTAGCAAGCCAACCCCGCATTACTATCATTTTTAATAGCGGAAGATGGCAAAGAATTTGACGGGGGTCCCCAGCGTCAGTCGCATATTCGCTGCAGGAACGCTGCGGGAAGTAGGGAATGCTGCGATGTGAGCCCTCGGGGAGGTTCATGAAAGACCCCCCCTTCCCTGCGATTGGAATGGATTTAACTTCGATTACGCGCGGGCGTGATAGCTGTTCTTGCCTTAATTCGGGTGGAGTGGAACGTATATTAAGGCGCTTTCTGTGCAGCGTGGTACAACAGCGTCTGGATTGGAGGATAATTTATACACTTCAAAGCAGTCGAAGGAATCGTAACGACGGCGTTTCGGCGGGAATGGCTGACAATGTGCATACATCTCGAGGACATAAACTTAGAGAAGTCACCACCCTGTAAAACAACAGCGAGATGATAATTTAATTCGTCTGTAAACTTGTCTGGAACCGATATCATGGCCTTTATCAGCACCTTTGCCAGCTCGGCGGGCCGCGCGGGGCCTGAAGAGTTGCCGACGGTGTTCTTTCTGTTTCTAGATATTTCATCTAATATTGATCAAATAATATTTCGTTGGTAATGACGTTATCGCAATATAGTGGAATAGATTTTTCCCGGACGGGGAAAAAGCGCGGCCGTGTTGTACGAGTTGAAGGGTCGCCAAGTGGGCTTTGCCAACCAGGACGCTATCTGTGACACTGTCGCATACTTTAGTGTGCCGGTGGCTTATTTTGTGTTCATTGTTCTATTAATGCCTAGCCATAACCTTTTATATCTTATATTCTTTTACGTCGACCTTTTGCGTTAACTCTAAAATTGAGAGCCTCGAAGCCTCTCTGGTCTCGTTCAGAAATAGCAAGATAACGAGGGCCTTGAAAACTGGTAAGATCTCGAGTAATGTGGGATTCTGTGTCACGGTGGACAGGGCCAAAGCCGGCAACGTTGGCGAAGCAGGCACCTTCCCGTTCACCTGTCTATGCCGAAAGCTGTGATAAGATGTTGAGTTTTGCGCATTGAGGTCATTTCTGCTATCTCGTCACGCATTCTGCTAAATGGCCTGCAGGAACTGCTATGAGGACCTCTAACTTCTTGCAGCAGCACACCCTGGTTATCCTCTCATATATTTAAGCCGGATCAGAAGGTTGAATTCGTTCGTGCCATGGAAGCATTGTTATCTGCCCCTGAGGACAGCCTGCGCCGCGAGGCATCGGGGCCTTTTTTTGCCCCAGCCCGAGCGCGCTCAACATGCAGCGGTGACGTCAGTACTGAGTCTTCCACGACGGCCTTTGAAGATGAGGAGGACCAGCAGGTGAGGCAAGCTGCGGCCCTTGTCTGTTCCTGCGGTTGTGCCACGTCCTTGGGCTGAGGACCTACGCTGGGCAAACAGTTTCTTGGAAGTCATTCTAACCTAACCTCTACCTTTCAATTGCTTTATCCATAGCAAAACTCGCGCCGAATTACCCTCTGCAAGCAAGTGCTCTTGGAGGCGACAACAAAATACAACGCTGCACCGCTGGTGGACATGACTTTAATGAAGAACGTTGCGTGCAGGTAGGCTCTAGTGTCGGTAGTAGATAACACGTGCTTAGGTTTGAGGCCAGTAATTGCGACTTTACGTATTCCGCGATGTGAGTCACCGGAGTCCTTCGGCTCAATCTTTCCTTTCTGTTGCAGGAATAGTGGAGCACTTGGGCCGCTACTTAGCATGCTAGCTGCTGAGCAAGATCTCAGCTGCGTAGTGCGCTGTTTGGATACTCTTAGCTTCTTGCTGATGGACCGCGCAAACCGGAGGGCCTGCCACGAGCTAGGTGGCCTTGATGTGCTGCTGGATGTTTTACATCGGGCCACCGATCAGCACATCCTACTAAAAGGACTGGAGGCCTTATGCGGTCTGTGCAAGCATGACGCCAGGGACAAGGTAAGAAGTGTCGACCCTGGCTGATAGTGCCAATCTGGCTTTTGGCATAATTCCAAACACAATGTTTATTGCGTGACGGACGCTGTGCACAATTTACACACAGCGCCCGTCACGGTGCTGCCAGATCTGCTTCTCGAATCCCGTAACTGCATGGTAATTGTAAACGGATGGGTGGGCATGTCTGCAAGAGAGCTGAGAGACTGCTCTAAGCTCCTTCCATGCTGCAACACAACACTATATTGCAGATGGTCCTGTGGCAACATAAAAAGAAGGGTGTGCTGCTATCCATGCTCAACAGCCGCCACGGCAGCGCCATTGTCATCGAAACGTTGCGCACGTGCCGAACTCTCTGCTTCGCCGCCTGCAGCAGCACCCGTAGCAGCATCTCCAACAGCGGCAGCGGCAATTTCGGTCTACAGCCAGTGGCTTGCGCCACATCCGCTTGCCAGGACAGCTGTGCCCATCCTCACTGTGGCAGCCAGGCGTCATTGCAGCGACAGCAGCTTGCCGGGGGTAGCTCCGCCACCGCCGCTGCCCCAAAACCTGCCGTTCATCATGATCCACATAACCACAATCAGCACGGCACGTTACAGCTCCTGGAGCCTGGTCTCTTAACCGTGGTTTCGGGGTTGTTGCACCCTGCCACGGACACCGCAGTCCTGTTAAAGGCACTCAAGTTGCTGATCGCAGCTTCTGCAGTGGCCGTCTCTCGCATCGCCGCGGAGGGCAGCAGCTGCAGCGGCGGGAGCAGCAGCAGCCACAAAGGCCTTTGTGATTCATCGGTTTTGAGTGCGGGATGTTGCGGCTGTTGGCGCACTCCGGTGTTCCAGTTAGTGCCGCTGCTGACCCACTGTGCGGATGTTGAGGTGGTGGAGAGTGCGCTGGCCGTGATGGTCAATCTGTCAGAGCACTCGGCGTACCACTGGCTGCTGGATGCTTCCGGTGAGGGCTGAAGGCATAAGAGGTGATGGCCAAGTTGGAATGCGGGCGTGCGACTCCAGATTGTAAACCAGGCTGAGTAACTTGGGAGAACCCGGAAGAGGAAAGGGGAAGGGGAGTAGTGTAGTATTATTCAACAGATGAAGGCGTAAAGCCTTGCCATAAAGCACTGGTAAGCCTTGGAAATCAGTGGACTACGTCATGTCTCCATGCTGTCGGAATCCCATCCAGTCATCCCGACGATGATTTGAGAAGTTGACATGATTGGTCCAAACAGGTTTTGCATCAGGTTTGTTATTCGACCCTTCCCATTCCATCCCGCCATGCCTCGTGCCACTCAGTTCCCGTTGTTTGCCGGCGTCTGAAATGTGGCCGTCTCCGTGGTTGCAGGTTGCATCCCTCCGCTGCTGCACTTGCTGAGCCACAAGCGCTGCGGCATCAGCCAGGCTGCAAGCTGCGTGCTCAGTGTGCTTGCTGAGGGTGGTATACCTCGGGTAAAGCTGTGTCAGGACATGGCGCTGCTGGCCATGCTGCGCGTGCTGCAAACCAACCATTGCGTCGTGGTCACCATCGGTAGGTGGCCCCGGGAAGCGAGGCGGGAGGGGGCGGGGAAGAGCGCCACACGGCCCTGCCTATGCCATGACCAGTTCGTTGCGTGGGGCTACACCGAAGGCACCTAGGCATGTGATCCGCCCCCGCCGAACGTGTTTGTCTTCCGTCCACCTCCTTGGTGACCTTTTTTAATGCCATAGTTATGTTCGTGTCCACTTCGTCCCGCCGGCTATCGACTCCTTATTCCATTTAATTCGAACACTGTGTTTGCCTGGTCTCATGCCCGATGCTTCTCTCTCGAACCCACTCAGGCGTCCTGTACATGCTGGGCCGCCTGGCGTCGTTCCGCGGCTCGGTGGTCCGCAGCCTTAAGGGCTGGGGGGCAGTACAGCTGCTGAACCGCCTGATGGCCACCACCCGCGATGAGGACGCCGCTGAGGGCTGCCGACAGCTGCTACAGCGACTGGGAGTGAAGCCTCCACCTTCTGCCGCGGCGGTTGGGGCGCTGACACGAAAGCTGAATCTGCCGAATGCGCACAGCAGCATTGTCGTTTTTGGCAAGGACGGCGTCTTGGAGGCGGGTTCAGCCGTGGGTGGCGCCATCACCGGGGTGGCGATTGGTCCCGGGACACTCATGCGGACGATATCTGCCGCTGCAGCCGTTGTGACGACATGTGCTGCGGATGGTGTAGCTCCAACGGTCAGCTCGGGTGTGCCCGCATGCAGCGGCCCGTCAGGAGGTCCGGAGGGATGTGGGTTCAGAGGTGGTGCGGCAGTGCGGCCTCAGCATCATAGCAGCTTTCGCCTTCAGGCGGGGTCGGGCGCGGCGGCGGTGACCTGCGGCCTTCTGGGGACCGTCTCAGCGGCGGCGGCAGCAGCTGCGTATTAATGCGGAGAGGCTGCGCGTTATCGGCACCCAGTCGCTATGGCCTGGCCTGAAATCTGCAAGAACGCGTGCCGCCGTCCATCCGTCCGTTCGTCCGTCTCTGGCCATTTCTTTGGGGGGCCACATGGGTTGCGGCGATCAGGGCCTCGCAGTGCAACCTTGCATTCGAAAGGTTTCCATTTGGTTGGGGCAGGAGCTCGGAAGGCGGAAGAGCGTGACAGACGGATTGAACAACAACATAAATAAGAACGGTGGCTGGGAAAGATGCTTGGGATAACACGGGCAGAGTAACGCACACATCTTGCCAAACACGCCATCCCCATACGTTGCATGCACTTTCCAACCTGCATCGCTTTCATAGTGCGAGTGTGTATAAATATGTGTCCGTTGCGACATATTGCAGCTTGCTAAAGGCTACGAAACGTTAAGGAGGGCAGTACTGGAGGCTTGTATCCATGCTCTGTTGACAGGCAGGGGCATGGGCAAAGCAGGTGCCTCTTCCCCCTGTGTGACTTTGGTAGCTTTAAAGGAGCGCATTGCATCACGACTGCGGCTGCGGTATTGAAGCCCCGTCCTATTGTCCCATGGCATCCCTCTTCGGGATGCCTTAAGGGCGGCTCTGTTGGATTTGGGTTGACACACTCGACAGCCGTTGTGTTGGTGAATGCGTGGAAAGGAAGTAAGTACAGGGTATGTACGGGGGCAGTAGCTGGTGTGCGTGGAGTTGGTATGCCCGAAGAGGGGAGTGGAATTAGTATTGATTGTTCGTTCTTCCTCGCCCCAGGGGGATGATCGCACTGCTCATTCGCGGGCCCCCGGGGCGTGCAACCTCCCCTGTCTCCAGCTACGATATATTTGAGCGCAATCTATCAATGGCTCTGCGCAAAAGGTTTGCATGCATGGCGCGCTGGACTGACGAGGCAAGTGACTGGCACATGCTGCACTGCGCTAATTCTGTGCGTCGCTTATTCTGCAAACAGATACACAGGCCTTCTGCAATATGGGGAATGGAAAAAGTGCACCATCGGTTTGTCGTGGAGGAGGCGTGTACTGACTTGAGGGAAGAGGTGCGCTAAAGGGCAGAAGGCTTCCTCGGTCGATTTGTCTGTCCTCTTTGTCCGCGTTTCCTCGATGGGTGGGATCGTGTGCGAGATGTTTATCTGAATCCGGCTCCTGCAGCCTTGCCTTCACCCGCAGGAGCCGAAGCTAGGACTGCATCATAAAGATATTTGCAACGCCGCCACTATCGCTTGTGCCGGCTGGCTGTTACAAGTCATGGCAGTTGTGTTGGCAGAATCGCCTTCTGACTCATTTCATGGCTGAGCTTTAATAGGGGCATTGCGAGGTGGTGTTGTCAGGACTTCCGGTTTGTGCGATGTGTGTGTGTGTGTGTATGTGTGTCTCGTATGCGATGCCGGTCTGTTTGCCACCCTGAGAGTCTCACTCAGGAGACACCAGGGCGCTGCGTTTGCCCACTCGTCTGCCGCTCAGCGTTCAAGGCTGCGCCAGGGCCGTGCGGCTCGTCCGGCACAAGGGTTGATACCAGCAACCTCTGCAACCGGTGCTTGAAGTCGCAATTTTGTGGCCGCGGTCGGCCTTGAATGATTGGTAGACTGATAAGCGCCGCGCGGCGGCGTAACGCGTATAAAGCTTCCAAGCGGTCGGTGGGGTGAGCTTTCCTGTCGGTGGGGGCACGTATTGCCCCCGTTGCCTCGTGAGCAAACCCAGTTTTCCACCCTAGGGAATTCATGTTTGCTCAAGACCATGAGCGTGTGGTTAGTATATGATGGTTGGAAGTTCGGATAGTGGACGGGAATGACTGACAGGTGGTGGTCTGTGATGCACCGTAAGGTGATGGCCAATGAATAGCGTGCCGAGAGCGCAAGGAGGACAACAACAGAGATCCTCGCGGGTGGTGCGTTGAGGGAGTCGGACGGAGAGAAGCAGCTGGGTGTGTGGGAGAGAGAAAAGGGGGGAGTCCTGCGAGTGGGTTGAAATCATGGCGAATGGGAGTCCTTCCCCGTCATGATTCCACTCTCCTGTGTGTGTGCGTGTGTGTATGTGTCTCTGGAGCTGGCTGGTCGGCCCAGCAGGAAAAGGTAAGGCGGCAAACCTGCTGCGCTCTGGGGGAAGAGCGCGCTGTTGGAGACTAAGGGCCCACAGATTGCAATTTCTTAATGGGATCGATCAAGCCAAATTGAAGTCGCAATTGTACTTGCGAGGGCGACAGTGCCTTTGCTTCGCCTGTAGATCCACGGCACGGAGCAGGTATAAGAGCTGCGCTGCGCGATGTGGGGAAACCTATAAAAATATATGTTGGGTTCAGAGGAATTCCTTCGTGGAGAAACTCCGTCCGGATGCGAAGTCTTGGTTTGTGGTTTCCGCATCTCGTCCTCACGACTGCGCATCCGGACGGTACAATGGTGGTGATGGTAATGGCGATGCCTTCACACAAATTGCACGGATCGATAGTGTACCCCTTAGGGGCTGATCTCTTTGTGTATGATTCCCCGCAGGAGGCTACCCTAATTTTGGGGGTCCTCGGTAGATCTTCCTTAATCAGAAGAATTCCGGCGTGGCTGGAGGTCACATATCCCGCTGCCTGAATCTCGGCTGCCGGGTTAAGGGGTAGGGACGAGTCGAGATCATTGCAAGTGTTATGCGGCAGCGTGTGCGTATTGTTTCTTCGTCGTCTGGTTTGGGTTGCACGCAAACTGATACGGACCGACCCGTGGCCGTTCTGCCCCGCAGCGGGTGTGATCTGTTGGTAGCGGGCGGCAGTGGCATGGCTCAAACGGAGCGTGGCCACCATCAGTCCCTTCCTTTCTCCTTCTCCCTCCCAGGGAGATGTGCGTGTATGTCCGTGTGTTTGGACGGTTCTTTCTCAGGAGGATCGTTTGTCACGCCCGATTACCGCCCCACAAACACACTAGATGCGAAACACTTACTACCTAATCCGTCGTGACACGTTTTTGTGATCCTTCTGATAAAGGAGGATCGCAGAAACCATCCTCCTTGTTTGTGCACCTAAATGCCATTTGCTTTATTGCTTTTATTTCGCTTCTACCTGAATGGTTTGCTGTCGGGTTTGACAGAAGCGGAATACGGCCCAGTTACGACATGTAGCTTGATGTGGTCGCGGGCTGTACATAGGTTGTGGGTGTGTTGGCGAATGGCACATGTGGTTATCGCACAGACAAGTACGCATTCACGCGCCTGCTAGCTCGTTTGCTTGCTTTGCTTGGCGAGAGGGCGTGCCAGATGTTCGTATGATATTGTTTTGGGTGCTCAGTCTGCTTTGGGTTCCTGAGCTTTGTCGCGAGATGCCTTTAGTTTCCGTTGGAGCAGAAAAGAAACGGCGACAGAAGGTTTCGTTTTTTACGATGATTAGGAGGTTATTAATTGGGTGAATGTCGCGACGGCTGTGGATGTGGCAGTGGTTTGGCAGAACGATGTCGCCTGAAACCTCGGCCTGTGGTCTTAACGACATGCATGAGCTTTTGCCTCTCCGTGTTGTAGCCGCCGCTGTCGTGGAGGACAGGATAGTTCCTAAAGCCCTCCGCCCAAGGAAAAACTGTGCCATGTCCCTCCGGACATTTGTGCCACGCATCAAAAAGGGTGTGAGGCGCCTGGCCGGCCAGCTTATCACTCGTACGTCGTCCCGTTGGTGTCTTTGGTGTAGTATTCTCGGGCCAAATCGTTTGCTGCTGTTTAGGGCCCCAGCAGGCGGCGTGGTGGAGAAGGGGGGAAGAGTTGGCCTTGGCCCTGCGACTCCCGTCCATTGGCCCCTTTGCTATCTGCGACATGTGTATTGTTTATTTGGCGGGGTTAGTGCGCTGTAGAGTTACCTACCGCCTAGAGAGAGTTTGTAGCTGTTTCCTGAAGAGGTTTGTTGCGCAGCCCGTATTTGGCGCTGCGCGGTCATGGTCGTGACTATGCTGTGGTGGTGAGTGGTGATGAGAAGTATGTTAGGCACGCCGGGTTAAATCTGAGACGGAGCCAGAACAACAGCCATCTTCTGGTGCAATGGAGAGAAAAAAAGGCGATGGTGCTTTGCGTGCTTTGTGTATCTAGGAGAGTGGTAGAACGCTGAACAAAATTGTTGTGCTGGACGTGATCTCGGCTGTGGCCACTGCCATTGTTGCTGCTGCTGCTGCGACAGACACTTGCTGGGGTCTGCCGTGAGGTTGGTGCGCAGCACCATTGTCGCCACAGACCTGGCGCTGCTGCGCGAATGTTGGGTGTTGCAGCCGTGGCCTTTGCCCACCAAGACGAGCAGAAGTCCCCACGGCTCCCTGATGAACCCGAGAAGCCGCGTGAGAGTGGCATCCATTGGTTTGAGAGGGACTGGCACGGACGCTACAGTATACCTTTGCTAGACTGATGGAGCGATGAGACATGTTTATTGCTTGCAAGCGTGGTGGTGGTTGCTGCTGCTTGTGTGTCTCTCTTAATGTGTTTAGTTATTCACATGTATGTTGCATTGTCGGCTTTTATGTGCAGGTCCTTACCGTGCAGCTGTGGTAGTGTATTAGCCATAACCTAATTTTTAATTGACTTCTTTTGTACCGCAACGGAAAGTTGTAAGCCAAATTGGATACGTGTTGCGCTGCTTGTCTATGCTGCCAATTTGAGCAGACTGGTACATTTCCCCCCTGGCAGGCTGCTGCTTGGATACCATCCCCTGAAGCAGTTGAGATCGGCGACTGCGGAGAGTTGCCGACGCAACATATAAACGTACAGAGCACGACACCATTCGACATAATATTCAGCATCGTTACATATTCCTGCCCTACACCGCGCTCTACGTGAGAGCCTGACCTAGTGATCGGTGACTAAACTACCGGTACGCGTACTGGACTCCACCCTATTACTGAAAACCCTGAATTCGGCCGCTATGCGATGCACGGTCTGGTGCAGGCCTCCTCTGGCATGCAATTTACAGTCACACAATAGGCAGAAGATGAGGCCTGTCCAGCGGAAGGCCCACAGAGTCATTCGGGTTCCACTGGGCTGAAATAAGCTTACTGGCCAGGCAATTGCAGCAATCCGTTAGAGGCCATAAAGAGCAGTAGCAGCGCCCCCAGCAGACCCGCCACACTGCCTGCGGATTCAGGTATGTGTATCGGCAAGGCTCATCGACAGAAGCGCGGCTGAATAGGCCCTCTCCTCCGGTCCATACCCTTCCCTCCTCCCTTTCCCGGCCAGCGTGGCACGAGCGACCGCGATTGCCAGGTGCACGATGGCCAGACGAGATAACTAGAGCAAAAATTCTCGTCGGGGTTCTCGTCATCCCTATTATTATTTTACTTATTAATATTTTATTTATTATTATTATTACTACTATTATTATTATCATTATTATCATTATCATTATTATTCAGTCTTCGCGATTTCATTAAGCCGAAATCAGGAAGCGTTGCGCAGGGCGGTTCAGCCCTCCCTCATCTTAAGTGCTCGTGCATGCTTCTTCCCATGGTTAATCCACACATGCCCGCCTACCCGCGAGTTGAAGGTTCCGCACTAGCATATCTACAGGACAATGAGTTGTTTGGTGGGATAGAAATGGGGAGAGGTAATGGGAGCACCGGAGGACGTGTGATCGCAGAAGAAAATGGATGAAAGTTAAGGACAATTTGGTTTGGTAAGCAGGGAAGTATGGCAGCCGGGGTATGCTGAAGATGTGCAATGAAGGATAGATTCGGGGCCACAGAGGTTTTGAATGGGACGTGTGCAACGTGACACTCCACGCGCTGCCCGTACCCTAACGGACCATCACATCTAGCGCATTAAAAACAATAGGTTATCGTCCATGTCGGAAGAGATGCTATTGTATCAAGGTGGGGGCCAACAAACCGTTTGATGTTGCGCGATTATCGTGTCGGATGTCGTTGCTTAGCAGACCAGCGTAGTACGTGGCTCCCCTTGGTTCTTCTGCAGCAGCAGGCCTCTTGCTATCGTCTCCGTTGATATTAGTGCTTTCTTGGGCTTGAGTACGATTGTCAGATTCTGCCTGCATCCTGACCATCCGTGCAGGTGCCGTCCATGTAATGGGTATGCTGCACGCATGACTCTTGCATGCCCTACATGACGTCCGCAAAGCCCGCATCTTCGATCTATAATCTGAAGATGCTAGGGCAACGAAGTGATGAGAGGTAAAGTGGCCAAAGTTCGCGAATAGTTAGGCGCTGTATTGAGTTCTGTAATTATTACGCTTAGACTTTTGGATTATTGTCATCAATGCCATATTACAAAACCTTAAGCTTGCCGTACCTTTCTATAGTGTTCTCATTCAGACGGAATGTGCTGATGGAATGCGTCGCTTATGTAAAAGCGCGCGCCAATTTTGCGAATTCAAGGGTGACTCAGAGACGATGCTTCAAATAATCTCGTTGGAAAACCAAGTAGTCCTATCCATAGCATCCGAATAAGACCCTTGCCAAATGTGGGTAGCTTTATGAACTTCTATATTTTCACCATTGTGTAATTTAACCTTGTTTCTGTTCTAGCTTATTTGTGTTTATCTTACAACTTGTTTCGCTTAATCTTGCGGCCCCTTGAGCCTCCTTACTCGTCCGGGCCTTACGAGCTGTAAGGACTTTGTAATCAATCAAACAAACAAACAATTAACGGGTATGACGATGTTATCTTCATCCTCTGCTAAACTATTATAACAATGCGGTTGCAGGCACCCATAACGTGCAATAGAAGACAAGTTTTCCTGCAGCGTACTCGAAATGCACGTCAACCGTTAGTCCAGTGCGCAAACCCAGATTCGCGGGAATCCTTTGCAGTAAATTACTTTGAAACAGAAATTGAACCCATAGTCGCCTCAGCTGGCGCGAAACAACTTCCCGTCCAGTCGCCGCGACTTCAGGCCCCATCGGCACTCTCCACTTCTCTTCCGTCACAAAACTTGAATGTATTACTGCCAGAGTCCTTATCAGCTCATTTCCAGTCGTCTTTATGTTCGTCGTCAGCGCAACCGTACCAACTGAAGGCCGCCAGCCGTGCACTGCTGGAACGCAGGAAAGCAGAATATGCGGCTCAAAAAGCCGCTGCTGCACACGCTCTAGAGGAAAACAAGCTTCATGAGCAGCAACAGTTTAATGCAACAGTGACGGCGTCATCGGAGCCTCGACAGGCCTTCTTTCGGTGAGTCGGCGGGTAGGCGTGTTGCGACGCAGATTGCTAACTACAGCCTGCTGCACGACCATGGTAACTCCCTAGTCCTTTTCCCTTTACATTTCATGAACAAAAAGATACCCGTAGGGTTTCCGTACTACCGTGTCAGCAATAGGTAGCCCGCGGGTACAGGTAGCTCGCGGTACGACAAACAGCCAGAAACGGGGGCGGCTACCAATAAACTGTGTGTCACCACTCCTCAGCCCGCTAACAATTCCGGCACTGGACAATGCTTTGCAACAGCTCCGTCCAGCTACCATTCTCCTCAGCAGCCCATATTCCTCTCATTCGCTCACTCCTTTCAACCTGTGAGCACAAACACAAACACTCGCACACAATCACCGAATCATTCACACACACACACATGTATGCACACGCACGCATACACATACCCAACCTCTCTACAAGCTGTCTCTTTTCACCTATCTTGTTCGGTTCGCCCCAGCTGACACTCTCCTACGTCCCCTGACACCTCCTCTGTAGCTTTTGGCACGACGAGAAGCGCTTTAAGGGCACTGGCGCAGACTCTCTGGTTCAGCGGGCGCTGACGTCTGCGGGTGGGCGGCGCACGGGTGGCCATATCAAGTCCGACCCGACCCACGGGCCGCTAGGCTGGCAGCGCATGGGCTCCTGGGATGTGCTCTGGAGCCCCTCCAGCACCGCACTGCAGGTGTGATAACACGCAATCTGGTACCGCTGTGATTCCTAATTAGGAAAGCCCCATGGGGGGGGATGGTTTGACCCCTTGAAACCCCTGCTGTGTTTCCTCAGCTTCGGTCAGCAACTTGGACATGGGACCTAGACCCTGCGATCGCAAGTGTGTTGTTGTCCTGCTGGCTCACCTCAGCATCACATGGTCACCTGCAACCTCGCCTGAACCCCACAGGCGGCTTCTCAGGGACTGCGGCAGCATCACCTGGTGTGTGCGGTGCCTGGCTCGCAGTCGCTGACTCGCAAGCGGCGTTTACCGGAGACCCTCACCCAGGTGATAATACCAGTGACGGTGGAAGGGGGAGGCGGATAGACGAGACCTGCTACTGCTGTTGCGGAGCAAAATCAATAACCGCCGTGGTACCACGGAGTGGAAGGGGGAAGAGGAGACGCCAGGAGGTGCGGGATGTAGAGCGCAGAGGTGGGGGTTGGGTCCTCACTAACATAACGATGGATATAACATGGACGAGGATCGTGAGGTGTGATGCACGGCCTTCGAAAGGAGATGTTTTCGTGTGTGTCGTGCAAGGATCCGGAGCTTGAGCAGGCACACCGATGTTACAGGATGGTTTGAGAGCTGCCGTTTGGAAAGCCCTGCATGAATCTGTAGGAGCTGTAGGAACGCATGTTAGCGCATGCAGTGAGTCCCGCGGGGCAGACCGGTCGAGGTTCGAGCCCAGACAGACGGGTGCATGGGGGCAAATGGAGAGTGGAGACCTGGTCTTGAGAGGTTAAGGTATGATGGCCCCCTCGCCATCGATATCACGGAACCTATGGCATAAAATAAAAGAAAGCCCCATCTTCACACTCACAGCATGCATGTCCATGTGCTGCATTATGCGCCGGTTTATTTGTTCTCTGATTCATTCCCAGGCTTACGGACCAGAAGGCGGTGGCAGCATCGTCCCGCTGACTTTCCAGCTGCCGGCACAGATAGCGGAATGGAGGTCTTGGATGGCGGTGCACCCTTGCCGGCCCGGTGAGCCGCAGCGGCTTTGGATGCTGAAGACGTCACAGCACCTGGGTAGGTGGCTGAAGGCACGTAGAAGGCTAGGGCGAGTACGGGGCCGAGGGCCGGGGTCGGGCTCCAGGGAGGGCTTTTTGGTCTTTCCGCATTGCCTCGATCACTCACTAGGCCGCGAGCCCTGTCCCAGGCAGAGGCACCGCTCTGATCCCGTTCTCACCCAAGCCGCTGCCCCTCCGTCCCAGCCCATAACGCCATATCATCCACCACCGCGCCTGCAGAGAGGCGACCCACATGGTTGCGTTATTTGTTCCCGACCCCTACTACGAGACGACAATGAACCCTAAGTCCCGCTACGTAGTCCTGCCCGCTGGATGGCGTGTCATGCTCATGAGCTCGTGATCCCGCACGGGATGACTTCCGCCCCGCAGGCAAGGGCTTGCAGCTGGTGCCGCAGGACCGGGCGCTGGAAGCCGTGCTGCGGCGGCAGGCGCTGGTTCTGTCCTACACAAAGGACCGGCGGCGGCAGCAGGAGCAAGATGCGCCACAGTATCAGGAGCGACAGGACCAGCAACCGGGTGCTGGTGCTGCCCCAGCGCGCGGGCCGCGTGGGGCATCACTGGGCCGGCCCGACCCAAACCAGCCCCGACCTTTTGTCGTGAGTACCGGTACTGGGGTACATGTTCCAGTTGGCCATGGCGCACTCGAGCGAGGTATCAGGACGCTGGTGTGCCACATAGATCGTGCCAAAGGGCTACTGGGGTGCGCGTGAGCCACTGCACTAACCATGTGTGTTGACCGTGGAAGCCCCGGCTTGCATTACACTTAGCACGCTGTACAGCTCGGTGGACTCCATGCATGCGCCTCCGTTTGCTCTTCGTGGTTCTTCGATGTATACACACACACACACACACACACGCACCTGCTGAACCCCATCTTTCACAGGTTGCCCAACTGTACGTTGACAACCCGCTGCTCATCCACGGCCGCAAGTTCGGCATCCGACTGTGGGTAGTGGCTCTGGGCACGGATCCGCTCCGCGCGTACCTGCACAAGAATGGCCTCGTGCTGTTCGCAACAGAACCGTACGACGCGGCTGCTGCTGCCGTTGCTGCAATGTATGATAATGATAAAGGTGGTCTAATGGCGGCCGCCGCACTGGCACCGAGTGCCGACGGCGGCGAGGAGGAGGCAGAGGTGGAGATGGGAAACGGGAATCCTGACCGCAATCACAGTTCGGTTGGTGCTGCAATATCTGCCGCGTTGTCCAATAGGGCGGCATCGCTGCCGCCCCCACTTGCCACCACCTCTCCCCATCCATCGACACCGCCGCCCTTGACACCAGCGGCTCCATTGGGCCACGTGACGAACTATGCTCAAAACATCGATGGGGAGGTGTGGAGCCTGAAGCAGCTCGCAGAGCACCTGGGCTCAGAGAAATTCAGGTGCAGGAGGTCGGGAGGAGACTACGAAGAGCAAACGGCGTTTAGATACTGTGTAAACGTACAGTGCATACTTGGAATTGCGCACTTAGCGGCTACGCGTGCTTAGCGGCTACCCGCGCCCTCATAATCGCCGACTCCAGTCCTAAAGCACCGCTCGCGTGCGGAGCTGCCTTCTATTGAGAGGTCTCCCCACACATCAGCTTGCAGCACTAGGTAGTGGGACGTCCCACTAGGGGTCAGTCCTTTCATGCCCGTCCTGCAGTCGTGCCGCCATGCGTCCCTCCGAAACCGCAACGCCGCCCGGCCAAGCCTGCCTCTACTACAGTTACCCCGTGGGCTTCATCTTGTTTTCCCTTTCCCTAAACCCGCGTTCCCGACTTTCCGGACTTCCTGGACGCTTCGTCATGTCCTGGGGAATGTGTGGCGCGGCTCCTGCTGCTGTACTCTGCGCGTGAAGCCTGCTGTATCGTCGCATCTTGCGCAGTGCGGCATTGACGGTGGCGGCTGCACTGCCGCACGTTCGCTCCGAGGCCGTGCGGGTGCGGGTGCCTGGCAGCCCCGCGAGCGGTGGATGCTTCGAGCTGTTCGGTTTGGACTTCCTCATAGATCAAGAGCTGCGGTGGGTGCTACTAGTTTTTGATAGGCCGAGATGGATAAAAGACAGAGAAGGAGAGAAGGAAAGAGAGGAGGGAACGGATCTACGTGCCCGTTAGGAAACGTTCCAGGTAATACACACTAATGCTGGAACGAATACCCAACAACAAGCCTCTCCCCGTTGAAGGAGCCGTTTCCTAGACCAGTTGTGATCCTACATCATTTTCGGCTTGCCGAGAACGGCATAGGAGCCTTGCGGGCCGTGATGCGGGGCTCCTCGTGGGACAGGAGCGGGCGTGTGAGGGTTTCAGAGGTCGGCAGGCGATTTTGGGTTTTGGTTGGAGACGCGGGAAAACATGGCACGCAAACCGTTTTCATCGTTCCCCGTCCCCGTGCCGCTGCTCCACGCTACGTGAGGCTTGCCGTGCTGTCCTGTTCAGGCAACAAGGCCACCCCGTAATACCGCATCCGCCCCCTTTGCATCGACCATCGTCTTCACGCCCTATACCCCTAGGGGATTTCCTCGTCCATCCCCTTCCTCCCCGTTTGTCCCATTTTCAGGCCGTGGCTTCTGGAGGTGAACGCGACCCCTTCTCTAGCAGTACAGCACAGCGACCCACTGGTCGAGCAGCTCATCCGACAACAGAAGGAGGGAATGGTGGCGGATATGGTTTCGTTGCTTCGGCTGGATAGGCGGTACGGCAGCCGCCGTACGTGCGCAACACGTCACGAACATCATGATCATCAGGCAACCAGTCTGGGATGTGGCCGTCCGGTGATGGACCCACATGGCATGAAGGGAAAGCCTGGAGAGCAGGGCGCTGTCGATGAGGCTGGTGGCGGTGAGGGTGAAGATGCGGACTTGGAGCGGCTGCGGGAGCGTCTGCAGGCAATTTACCCGGAGGTAAGGCTTCTGTTGGGGAGTGGGGAAATGGGATTTCAATTCGATGAGGATGTCTCCGGTTCGAACTTGCATTTGCATTCAAAATCCTTTACGAACTTGATTGAGCCGAAAAATGCTATCCGACGCAGGTTTTCTACAATCCCAACCTGCTGAAGGTGTTGGAGTCCATAGAGGCGGAACTGGTAGCTAAGGGCCGCTTCCTGCCCCTCATGCCCCTATTCCCGCCGCCATCGCAAGCAACGGCGTCCGTAGTTACAGCGGCTGCTACGCGGGCCGTGGCGGTGTCAGGTTATGCTGACGGTACGGACGGGCTAAGAGCACGGCAGGATTCGGATCCAGAGTCTGAAATCAGTGGTCGGGTTTTGGAGCAACATGTAGCAGGGCCGGGTGCAGGCCCTGTGCCGTTGGCTCATGAGAAGTCTGCGTACCTTCTGGACGTGGCAAAGCTGCCGGTTGGTTTCGGCGCCAGCCTGCAGTGGAGTGCAGCGGACAGGTTGGTGCGGGCATGGTGTCGGGATCGCGATCGACAGCGCACAGCCGCAGGCAAAATGGGGCCATCAAGTGCCGGGGCGTCACGGCTCAGCAGCCGGAGCAGCACTGGAAGACGAGGAACCGTTCTTGTCGGGGTTCCGGATGCATTCCGCGGGCTCGATGAGGGTCGTGGAACGCAATAAGGGGTTCCTGCAGCGGCTGAAGGATTGCAAACAGCGATATTCATGAGAGAACTGAAACCCTATATTCCCATAGGTTTTCCTTGTGAATTTGTGGGCTTTCTGGGGTGCCGTGACTAGTTTCGGCAGCTTGACTGGCAAATCCTTTGTGTCCCAGTGCCCAGATTGCAACTTTTCCTGACAGGCTGCCGAGAGGCCAGGAACGACTTTACGAAGTCCCGAGCCTTATGGAGCCAAAGCGCGGCACGGTGCGGCCTTTTTTTGCGTGTGGCACTGGCGCGCATTTTTTCTATGAGGATATTTGGTGGAGGATGTTGATATGCGGTGGCGAACTTGCAAGGGTGCTACCCGCCTTTTCGTGATTCGTTGTATCCTGAACTTTAGGCTTGATGTGAAACCGCACACTGAACTACGCGGGTTTGCGGCTCTTCTAGTTAATGAGTATCTCTCTGTTTATTCCCATGATCGTGCATTATAATGAATTTCGCTACGCTCATATCTATTATATTGGAGCAAGCGTACTCTCCTTCATCCTGTAGTGGCTATTTTTTCTGCCGCTGACGAGCTGTGCCGTGTCGTTGTAAGGGCTTTGAGGGCAGCGGGATATATATTCGGGGGTGGGTTGTTATCACACGGATGTTCCTCTGTCGGCACGATTGAGCGCCTGGTCAGCTCGGGCCCATCCCGGACCCCTCCCTGGCGAACAAAAATTACAATTGAGCCTGAGACGGAAGAACATGGTTAATCACTGGACTTTTGATCACTGAACTAACAAGTAGGACAGTAAACGGGACAAACCAGATTTAGCTTGAAAGTCAGAGGCGGTAGGCTCGAAGGCCACAACCTCCCATAAATCTCTGTTTGCATAGCCGATGTTCCTGGATAGGAGACGGTCTTTACGTTGACAGCAGAGATCTGACGTCCACAGACGGCAACAAGCGTGCAACAAACTGTTTTACTTTTGGAGTACGCTTTGCCAACCCCGGTGTGTCCTTCCTGCGCCATCTGGACAGCACAGCGTGACGTCGGCTGTTAGGTGCTGCACAACGAAGTAACGCAACGTTTCACGGGATCGCGACTGGGAAGTATTGCTCATCAACCAAACGCCTTAAACAGTCCGAGGGCGCTGACATTTTTTGGCTGGCGATAAAACGTCAGCTTGGTTACTGGGGCGTAATTTGTTTCTTTACAGCTCGCCACAACGCGCTATTTTTTGCACATAACAACCGCAGTGTCGGCTGTGTTCGCCGAGCTCACAGACGCATAGGCCATGAGCGGCGGTGATCAGCTCCTCACGGCTTTCGCTGCAACACCAACCAACCCTAGCTTGGTTAGCGGTGGAAGCTCCCCCTCTTGCTGTGGACACGGCCCAGCTGCACCCTGGCAATTAGAAGGAAGCCAACCGACCCATGGGTCGCAAATGCGCGCGATTGTCGGGAGTAGTCAGTTTGATATCGCGGCCTCTCAGGTTCCAAGCGCAGTCCCTTGGAAACCGCAAGACTGCAGCAGTGACGGCGGCGACGGCACGCAACAGCTCACCGCCGCCCTCTCAGTGCGAATGGCGGCTGCGCCCGCGCGCGACGGTTATGGCAGCGGCCCATATGAAATGGAGGCTAATGGGGGTAACCCCGCTGGCGTAGGTGCCGCGGCCGATCAGTACGCTGGCGGCTGCGGTGGCTGCGGCTGGGACTGGAGATCCTACAGCGGTAGTTCAGCAGCCATAGCAGCGCAGAGTCGGCCGTGCTTGTCACCCCCTGGCCCCGCTATCGCTGCGCTATCGGCACCGTTGCCGAACGCAGGTCCTGCCACTACGGCACCCAGCGCTGCACAGTCCCTCGCCCCACTCTCCTTCGGAGCCGGTCAATCCATCCCCCCTCCCTCCTCTGCGCTCCCCTCCTCTTTTACGGTGGCGCCATCGCCGCCTTGCTCACCATCCTCCCATTGTAACGAGGATCAGCAGCCTTCACCGCCGCCGCAGCTGCATCAGTCGTATCATGTCCAGTACCCTTGGCCGCCGCCTTCGCAGCTGCTGCTATTACCCGGAATACCTTCCGCGGGGCTTCGGGGCGCGAACTCCGCAGCCGTCGTGCCGACAGCGGCTGGCCTGGAGACCAGCTCAGGGCAGCTGCTTGAAGCCTTCCACATGTGCCAGATTGGAGATGGCGCAGATTTCATCGGGGCGGCTGAGACTGGCGGAGCTGGATCAGTTCCCACAGCGCCGGCGTCGGCAGGGGGCGGCGGGGGCGGCCTGATGAGAGGCTATTTCCAACAACACGGTACACAGCAGCAGCGGCAGCAGCAGCAGCAACCAAATCAATTTCCTTCGCATGGGATATCCGTGTCGCCGGGCGGCAATGTACTGCAGTATTGCAAAATCGAGGACGAGGGACAAGGCAGCCCGGGTCACATCGCCGCGCAGTGGACTCCGGCGGCGGCAGTGGCGGCGGCTGCGGCGGCGGGACAGTCAACGGACTGTCGACGCAGTGGGAGTAATGACCATCACAGAGGCATGACGTACGGCGCTGACGGCGGCGGTGCCGTTGAGGATGCCGCTGGCGGCTGCGATGGGGGCTGCAGCAGAAATCGCCTAGGAAGCACTGGCAATGGTAGTCCCATGGGTCACTGCGGCAATGGTTGCTCGGGCCCAAGCCCAGGGGGCGTGGATGGCACGGTGGGTCGGCTTGCGGCTAATACCGTCGGAGCAGCCGCAACCCCCGCCATCGCCATCACCGAGATGTCCGAGCCGGCAGCCACGTTCATTACCCTGGGTGACCTCCCTACAGCGGACGGATCTCCGCTGTCCTCACGGCGCAAGAGCCGATCCGGGCCCAAAAGCCGCAGCAGTCCGTACATCGGCGTTTCCCAGGTACGGCAGTAAGATTATACGGCAACACCTAACCTGGATTGTGGGGTGACGTACACCTCTGTAAAGCATCCGTTACGTTATTCATGTCCCGCACTACCATATCCGCCAGGGCTAGGGCAGGGTTGGGCGCTCCGTTGAAGGTGACTTCTTTTATATAGCCCTTGTTCTGCAAGTACGGCTTAGGACGCTGACGTCAGGTGTATGTGGTAGGGATGCTTCCTCGATACTCGATACCAACTAGTGAACATCAGACGCGAAGGCATAATTGCCGTACGGGTTGTGAGAGGGTCGGGGCAGCTCCTAGGCTTTGTTCCGCGGTCCTCCGCAGCGGCCTCCTCAGCAGTTGAGTTCATGAACTTATCGTGTGATACACTGCCTGGCGTTGTCGTACCCGCGGCCCCCCATTTCCGTATACGCGCCTGTACCAATCTGCAGTACAAGCGAACTGGCCGCTGGGAGGCGCACATCTGGGACAGCGGCGATGGCAGCGGTACAGGAAAGGGCCGGCAACTCCACCTGGGCTCCTTCTTCACCGCGCGGCAAGCAGCCAGGTAGGGGCTTTTAGAGCCAGTTTTGTTGTTGTTGCGGGGGGAGGGTATGCAGGAGTGGGCGTGCGGCAGAACCACAGTGGGGTAGTGGGAAGGGACTAAAGGAGCGTCGTCGGTATGGTCGAGGTTTCGGAGCGATCTGTGCCAGTAGAGCCGAGCAGAAATGCCCGTACTGCTCTGAACCGCGACATTCCCGAAATCGCAGCAGGAGTTGTATCTCGTATTGGCAGTTCGGTATTGGAAGAGCCGCGTTGGAAGTAGTCCTTGCAGGTCCAAACCAACAGCCGAAAACCCATTCAGCCGTACGGAATGGGCCAATTGTCTGGTCCCTTAAGCACTAACTAGTTCCTTATGCAATATCACCCTTACGATGGCCTGAGCACCGCATGCCGCCAGCCGCCATGCTACCTGTCAGGTTCAGTCACCCAATCCGGCGTGACACCCAACACGTTTTTAACAGCGTGCCCGACCCATCCGATTCTTACCCTCTGACCCGCCGCTGCAGAGCTTACGACCTGGCCGCCCTTTGCATGCGGGGCGAGTCTGCTGAGCTCAATTATCCGCGCACCGAATACCTGGACGACCCCTTCCTGCAGGTGATGCTGTCTCTGGTGAGGGAATGGGACTCCTTTACGGTTGAACGTTCAGGACGCACCTAGAAGTCTGATGCATCGCGATTTGTCGAACCGCCAAGAAAGAGCGGATGGTGGATAAGGATTCGAATTCAAAACTCTTTGACTTTTCACACACATACATTGGGGGAAAGGTGTTCTACTTGGGGGTGGGCGTTGCTCAGAAGAGCTTTATGCCTTTCTCAGCGCTGTGACTCTTGCCTAGGGTTGAGGCTCTTCGGAACCCCATCACGTCACACCCAGCTAGGAGGGGGCCACGCCAATACCTCCCACAGCTTTCAGACGGCCCCGCCCTGCGCCGCCGATGCTCCCCCAGCGCATCCGCGGAATGTCGAAACGTGCCATGATCCTCGCCGTACGTTGCGCTCCGGATGAGCTGGATGGTGGTGAACGGGCGGGTGCAGCGGAGGAGCCGGCGGATGTAATCGGCGCGACTGATATAGGCGGCGGCGCGGTGGGGGCTCATCCGAAGCTGGAGTCGTGGCCGTCACGGATCATGATGCCCGTGCCTTCTCGGAGGAAGGGCGGCACAACGGCGGGTCATCATCGCACACCAACGCAGGTAACATGCGATGCAGCGGCGATGGCAGCACGGGGAGCCGCTGCCGGCGCAGCTGCCACCGTTGCCGATGGACCGGAACCTTGCGGTGCTGGTGCATTGGCACTGGTATCGGATACGCTGCCATCGTCGCCCAGCTCCTTAAAAAGTCGACTTCGAAACCAGCCGCCGCACACGCCGTTGCGGCACCCCTCTGCAGCCGCGCTACCGCCGCCCCCGCAGCCGCCCCCGCCGCCCCCGCCACAGGAGGACGGTTCCCACTGGCCATCGCCATTAACATCTCCATCAACCCCGTATGACATAACGATGTCTCCGTCCCCTCTGCTGCTTGGCACTAGTGGGGCGATGATGATGATGGTGGGCGGATGTGTCCCTCCACCGTTTCGAGGAGCACCTGTCGCATCACGCCGTCCGCAGCCACCCTCGCAGCCGCCACAGCAGCAGCAGCAACCCTCGTATTCTGAGTCCGAGATGCTCGAGGAGCTCCTCTGCATGTCAGGCAGCCCCGTGGCGCCCGGGGGGTACACACCGCCGTTCCGAGGGGGTGAGTGCGAAGAGGGGCCGAAGCGGTGTGTAAAGGACGAATGGGCAAATTGGTTAAATCGGCCGATAGGCTGATCCTACGTGCCCCTAACAAGAGTCGTGAGGCGCTACATCGGGGATGGTCGGAATCGTGTGTGCTGGCGTAGGCGGCTGCACAGGCACGTGCGTCACGGTTTTAAGGCAGCAGCAAGTTAAGAAGCTGAGCGCTGTGGGGAAATGCCGTTTGCCGGGGCGGCGGCAACCGGTGCGTTCGCTAGGGCGTTTTAGTCCGTTTCATAAAGGATGTGCGCTCGTAAAAGTTTTAACGAGCGACAACCTGTTGATGTGCTGACTTGTTCCTCGTCCGCCTGCGGCAGGTGATGTCCCCGCGGCCTCTACGGCGGCGAGAGGCACTGCCGTTTCGACCGTAGGCTTCGACCCGGACGAGCACATGCTGGTGGAGGCCACTGCAATAGAGATTCCTACATCCCTCGCAGCTCCAATTGCCCCGAGCGCCTCCTCAGCCCCGCAACCGCCCCAGTCGCCGGGCGGAGCCCCATCCTTGCCCTGGCTGGGCGAGATGGCGCAGGTATACTTGGAGCCGTGCCAGTCAAACAAGATATGGCCTCAGCAGCAGCAACAGCAACAACAACAGCAACAGCAACAGGCACAACAGCAGCAACAGCAGCAACAGCAACAGCAGCAACAGCAGCAACAGCAACAACAGCAACAACAGCAGCAACAGCAGCAACAGCAGCAACAGCAACAACAGCAGCAACAGCAACAACAGCAGCAACAGCAGCAACAGCAACAACAGCAGCAACAGGAACAACAGCAGCAACAGCAACAGCAACGGCAGCTGCTACTGATGCAACCACAAAGGGTGCCGTCAGCCGGGTCGACACTGGCGCCGCAGACGTCAGCCTTTGCGACGCTGAGGGAGAATGCAGCAAGTCAGGAAGAAGAGTGGATGCTTCTGCAACATCCAGGTTTCGGCTGGAAACCACCTAAGCAGCTGCCGCACCAGTCCTATCTTCCGCACGAGCAACAGCAGCGGCAAGGAATGGAGCCGTTGTCTTTGGCGCAGTTACCGGCATTACCGAAGCAGCAGCCCGGACACCCTGCAGCTGCCAGCTCGTTGCCGCAGGTGCTGCGAATGGCCTCCCCTCCGTCGTCGCCACCGTCCACGCCAACGTTGTTGGCAGCATCCGCACGCTTATTAGGTGAGAGCATGGCCCTTTGCGGTAATGGCAAGAATTTCGAAACAACGGCGGATGCGTCCAAGAGCTTGGGCCCAGGTGGTGCCGCCGCCGCCACCGCCGCCGCCACCATCACCGCTGCCGCAAGCGGACGGGTGCTGCATCGGGCCCACAGCCGCAAGCAAGGGCCACATCCGCAGCCGCACAACCACCAGCAACGCGCCCATGTTCGCTCACCGTTCTCTGTATCGCCCTCTTCCCTCGGTACGCGGGTTCGTAAGAGGCGCGGTGCCAACGCTGCAACGTCCACTGCTGTTGCCGCCACCGCCGCCGTCGCGGCTTCATCTAGCACCGCCGCTGCCACCACTGCTGCTTGTGAAGGCATGTCTGGCGCCGCTCCGGCTGGTTCCGTCTTCAAGTCCGGCACGTCAGCAGCGCCGCAGCTGGCGGCGCTGGGGCTTTATGGGTCTAGCGGCGCTACTGAGGGATCGCACGACAGCATTGCAGCGGCACCGATGAGACTCACTTCAGCGGCGTCGTTAAATGTCCCCGGGTGCCGTTTTAGACCGGCCTCAGACACAGGGCCTCCTTGGGACGGCTCCGTCGCCATACCGGCGGCACCGCCCCATCCAATTCAGTCCGTACTCGCCCTGTTCGGGGACAGTGAAGCTGCCGCGGAGTCGGCGACAGCGGTGGTGACTCTTCCCGATGCACAGTTTGAGACCGGCGCCGACGCGGCGGCTGCTTTGATGCTGCAACCCTTAGCGGCCGTCGGCGCCTGGGATGCAACAACTGGGAATGCCGGCGGCGAAAGCGGTGATGGCGGCGGTGGGCTGGGGCTGCAGCGGCAGGCCTCCGCCGCACACACGTACCGCGCGGGTGATGTGCTGCGCAGTGTGGAGAGCCTGGCGCGCAGCCGGGCCCAGTCACTGCCGCAGCCATTGCCGGCGGGGACGCTACCCTATTCGCAGATTCAGGCACCGTTGTCCATGATGCGGGGTGGCGACGTCAAACTAACCGGCACCCATCCAGCAGCGGCCTCGACGGGGGCGCCGACGTTGAAGGAACCTTCGTCGTTGACTGCCTTCGGCGCTTGGGTGGCTGCTGCTGCATTGGCGGCTGCGGGGCCCAGCGATGGAGAGGTAGCTAGGGGGGAAAGGCCAACAGCAGCTTCGGGGATGCCACCAATGCCCGCGTTATGCCAGCAGCCAGCCCCGTCGCCGCATGCTAAACCGCCAGAAGCAGTGCACTTCAGGCTGTCGACACAAGGTGTCGAAGCTTCAGTGGTGGCAGTGCCGGGCACCTTTCCAGCTCGTTGGTCGGCGCCGCCAGTAGTACAGCTGACCTCGCGCACTGCGTCGCCGTCGCCGCGGCCGCGGCCGCAGCCGCCCGTCCAACACCAGCTTGAACAACAAATCGTTTGGCCACAGGCCGACCAGGGACGAGCTGGTGGATGCCGTTGGCGCACCATCGAGGAGCTGCTGAAGGAAGCCGCTGATGGGGATGTCGCAGCGTACAGCCAGAACTCCATCGTACAAGGTACAGCGAATGAGCTTGCCAGCGGCGGCGGCAGCAGTGGCAGCAGTGGCGGCAGTGGAGGTGAGAGCGCGGAAGGTAGCGGCAGGGGAGTGCCCCAAGAGGAGGCCGCAGTGAGTGCAGCAACAGGCTTCAGACAACGAGTCGCCGCCGGGTCAACGCCGGAGCCGGTCAGCCGCTTGAAGCATGGGCCGGGTATCTCCACGGGTCCGGTTGCGGCGAATGGATTGGAGCACGGTTCGGGGGCACTCATCTCCATGCCTTCTGCCAACGCCCCAGATTCCCTTGCAGCAACCGCCGGCGGCGGCATCATCATGAACAGTACAGGGTGGCCGACGCTGCAGCCTCTGGCGGCGCCGACGCGCGTGGGCGGCTTCCTTTCATCCAACGCCGGGGCCCCTTACATCATGAGCAATGACATGGACCAAACGTGGCAGATGCCGTCTGGTACCGTCGCCGGGCTATCGCTGCTAGGGCATCAGACGCCTGCGGGACATCAGCCGCCGACGGCAACCACGACGGAGGTAACTCAGGCAGTGGCTACCGCCGCGCCCTCGATCTTTCAGTCTCTTCTGGCGCCGAAGGCGCAAGAGCTGGCGCCTACCGCCGGCGTGGCTACGACACAAGTCATGTCCTTGCCATTGCCATGGCCGCTACCTGCACAGATGTTGCCGCCAACACCCGACGACCTGGGCGGCACGGCGACAGAACAATCGTATGCTGCCGTCCCGTGCATGTTTTCGCAGCTTCCACGTGGGGCTGATCAAAATTTTGGCCATCGTCCCCTTGAGCTGTCCTCAGTGGCGCCAATGCCGGCAGAAGCCGTCGCCGGCGTTGCAGCTGGCGGGACTGAAGCCGTCGCGCTCACGTTACCATGCTCAAGCGGCGTCGACATAGGCACGCCACGGGCGCAAGACTTAACCGGAGGCGGCCCTGCCACCTCTGCCGGTGCAATCCTTGGGCGGTCCAGCCTCGCGGACTTCATGGAGTGGTTGGCGGAACCAGAGTTCCTATTGCAGCCAGAAATGCTGGCCGCAGCTACCTGGCAGGATAAGGCAGCAGGTCGGTATGGAGCTGACGCCACCACGATCCCGTACACAACAAATACGGGAGATACAGATCAGCAGTTGTCCTGTCCAGATTCGGAGCTGGAGGACGCCGATATGGAGCAGCTGGAGAGCATGGGTGGGGAAGCGGAGGCGGCATGGGCGGCGGCGGCGGAAGCAGCAGCTGCTTCAATGACATCTGGCGATGGAGTCCAGAGCATCTTCCCGTCTCAAGGAGATGCTGAACTGGCGGCGGCGGGCCTGATGAAAACCGCAGAAGCAGCCAGCGCTGGCAGCAACGGCGGTGTCGGCGACGCGACGGCGACGTGTTCCGCTGCCGGTGACGGCGGTAACGAGATGAAGAGCGGAGGCCATATCATCGCCACACCCATGGTGCTGGAAGACATCCAGATGGGCGCTGGAGGCAGCGGAGCACCTGCAGGTGAGTTGACGCCCTCCGAATTCGCCCGCTCCTGGCCAGGAGGCGGCGGCGGCGGCGGCAACACGACGGTGCCACCGGCCACCGGCAACGGCAACGGCGAAGGCATGATGCTTCTTCCGGAGCTGGGTAGCCTGGGAGATCTCCTAATGGCTGACTTAGCGGAGTAAAGTAAACCTGGGGATTGATTATTGCGACCGTTAGCGGGGGCCAGCCCTTGGGCGTCACACGCATCGCCCGCATTCTTAGGGTCGGAGAAATGGGCCATCACCGCATCGCCGCATCGCCTCATCTTATTTGGAAGATGGGCATCTTCCAAATAAGATGAGTGTTACTTCTCTCACGCGGCGTGGGATGCGTGAGGAAGAGGAGGCGTGAAGGAACGACGATGGGAGGGACGTGAGCTGAGTTGGGAGACACCACCAGGTGCGATGCAGCGCTGGCAGAGGGCCAGGGCTGGCGTGCAGTCTGCAATGGCGCTCGCATCGGAAAACGTCCTTTAGAGGATCTTGATTACGATGCGGAGCATGAGTACTTGTGAGGCTGTGTGCTATGAATCGGGAGGAGGAGAAGCGATGTATTAAATCAGGAGAGCGCAAGGAGGAGGGGTAGGGTGCTTTCAGCGCATTGGATACCGGCATCTTGGTCCGTGAACGAGCCCGGGTCCTGAAACGGCAGGTCGGCCCTTTTGCCGGGTCCACAAGCTAGGGCTTATGCACCAAGCGCCTAGTCCCGATTTCGATTACGAATTCAGGATCGAGGCTGGCGTATTCCACCACTGTGGAATACGTAAGCTGATAATAAATGACCACAAGGATGTATACATAGTGGAATGCATGGCAGTACCGTCATAATTGCCGCGAAGCCTGACACGTTTGGTACCCTCCTGTTGTACAACCCATCAACGTACGTAGGAGTTTTTCGCATGTGTGCTTTTGAGCGGGCCTCGAGTGGTTCACTGCTACTGTCATGTGAAATGGAGAAAACATAAACCCTAAGATATGACCCACCACACAGTTGAGTGTCCAGGGGGGGGCCATCCAGCATCCGGTCTAGAAGTTAGAGCGTCATGCAGGGTTCACGATGGTTTGTACAAAGGTAGTGGGGGTTATATGGGGTTATCAAAACGCATGTTGCATGTAGTACGGAAGCGCGGTGTTGGCACCATTCATTCTCTCTGTCCACCTACCGATGAACCAGGTGCATATGATATGACGTCATTTCATTTCATGTGTGTATGGGAGCTCATACTGCGCTCGGGAGTGCCTTGGATGCAGGTGAACGCGCCGGCCACCGGGGTTCATAACCTGAAAACACCCGGGGGCAGCCAGGGCATCCTCCGGTGCCGTGTCCTCTTGGGTACTTAGGCCTTATATAGCTCGTGTCGAGTTCTACGCCCGTACTGGGGGGGCGATACCCATATACGTCCTGTTGTCAATGACTCGTGGGATGTTCTCGCGGGCGCTTCGATGTTGTGACTTGTGACTTCACAACTCGTTTGCTTGCTCGTTCTATCACAAAGCACAAACAGGGTTCGTTAAAGTTGTCATGCAAACTTTGTTGCCAGCCCTTTTATCTCTGGTGGTTCAAAAGGCAGCGTACGGTGCAACGCTGCTGTGCCCGCGGGTATATTTCATTCGATTGGGGACTGTTGAGGGGGACGTAGCGGAGGTGAAAATCCGCCGTACGTATTGTATATACTTTGTACATCGTACTTTGATCCAGCGACAGCCATGTCAGTTTGACTGGAGGCAATATCGAAGGGGAGATACGGGCTGAGGAACGCAAGCCCAATTTTGCAGAGCAATCGGGAGGCCGGGATTCTGCTCCTTTTCACGATATGGTGGCAGCTAGCTGTCAACCTGTCGCAACACGTGTCTCAGCCTTCGATAACTGCCTATTTGAGCGTTTTGTTTCTTGGAGTGCAGCGAGTGCCTTTGTTAATTTGAGTGCTCATCTTATATGATCGCATGTTGTGAACTCCTCGTCGCATCCAGTAGGTTCCGTTGGGCCGTTGTTAGTTGGATCCCATTTCCCTGCAGCAGGGATATTTGGAATCACCTCCTATCAGCGCACTTTTTCATTCGCTGCTCGTACTACAAACAAGGACGGTCGGTCTCACATCATACAGGGTTGGCAGTCACCATCTCTCTGCATGAGTCCGTCCGGTTGTGTTGCTGATGTCGTATGTTAGCCGATGAACGGCTGACTGTCAACTGTCATTTGTAGCGGGTATTTGTGACGTAAGACGCCATTACGCACATCATGAAAGTTGGCCGTATGTATCGTCGACTGGCCACGTAAGAACATCAACTGTTGTAAGGGTTAACGGTGACCACGCATGTGCAAACATCCCACCGCCATGGGCTCATTAAAGAGCTCCCACAATCGGCCCACAAAGAGGCCCACAGTCGGATGTCGTACCGTACGACGACGTGAGGCTGATCCTGTACTCCATAGCTTCCGGCAACAGATATCCAAATGATGCACGGCGCCATTTGGCCAGGGCATTGCCAGCCACGAGGAGGTGTGGAGTGGTGGGGCTTGTGCGGCAGAAGGGTCGGGATCTCGGGAAGACAGATTCGACGAAGCTGGTAATTCGTCCAGAGGTCCTTTATAAACTGGGTTGACCATCGACGCTATTGGGCTCGTTTGGCCGGCGTATTCCTTCACGATGCCGGGCTTTACCAGCTCCACCGTCTCCTATCTCTATCTGTCACCTCTTTCTCCTTCGGGCTGTAGGAGGACGCGGGTTGGACGCGGAGAGCTTTGTCCGCGTTCCCGCAAACGCAACTTCGTCGTTCATCTATCTCGGCAACTCCCTACTCCATGCTGTAAGGGAATGCGGTATGCTTTCGGTGTATGACTGCCGCCTTGGGCCTTATTAGTCACAGCGTGTCACGGAACCATGTATTTCATCACTGTTCCCCCATATCCAGCTGCCAGCCACCAGCAACTTTTTGCTACCGACACACGTACCGACATACCGATTATCCGCCGATTATATACTGTGGCTGCTAAATTGCATTCCGGTTCTAGTAAAGAGACTCTTTCAAGAATGGATCTCGGCTTAAGCAGGTCGCGTTTGCTTAACCGAAGTAAGCGGCAGTAACACCCAGTAACGCGCAGTAACAATCCCCCGTTTGCAGCAACAGCCCAGATCCAGCACCGCTTGCCGCCGCTATTAGTGTTGCACACCAGGTTCGTGCTGCTGGGGTGTTGGTAGCATTGAATGCTTCGGTCTGCTGCTCCGCAATTGGTTTCATCGGTGAGAAACGTAAATTGTCGCCGCTACCCTCCGTGATGGAAGAAAGGTACTGCACCTAACCCCCGCGGAAGATGCAACGAATTATTACAATAGCGAGTTGCGCTTCAATACGTGCATTGGCGTGCCGAGCAAAGGGTCAGCCGCAGAGTGCCAAGCGACGTTGGTCGCGCAGGGTACTAGCCCACTTGCCGTCGGCTGGGATGATCGGTTCATGCACCCGAGCAACCAAACCTATGACAACAGGACATAAAAGTCACATAAATACTATAAGGAGTTAAACATAAATCAAAATAGGAGCCTACAACCACAGCAATTTCAAAGGCTGGATATCACGTAATCAATATATCCTAATACCAAAGCACCCATTGGGTATATTGTTCTTCAAGTAACACATACGAGAACCGGACATGTACCTAGGCAAGACTGATTTTAAGAAAAAAGGCAAATAGAAGCCAGGCGAGGCCATCATCACTAACTCTCGTCACCTAATACGCTGAATGCCCATCGTGCAAGCAAGCATTCTCACAGACAACACGCACGTTAAATCCTTCCATCAAAATGCTGTAACATCGACATAGCCTGTAGACCCTATTCGTCAAGTCGCTCGCGCCACCCAACCTCCATGCTTTCGCTCGTGTTCGCCTCTTAAATAGCTCAACACACCTTTCGCCACCTGGCACTAAACCACAACCCTAACCAAGTATATGGCCAACTACTTGCGTAGTGTCCATGCTGTGCATCTCTGCCTTCATAAACTTGCAATCTGCACGCCGCCTCCTGCGAACAAGGCACACCTTCACTCAACCCTGCCGTTTTTACCATAACACCTATCAAACTCCTAATACTAGCCAGCCATACCCACTTCGCTGCACTCATCTCTTCTCCCTTTTTTCCCAACATGCAGCTATCCGCATCGCTTTCCTACCCTCCTTGGAACGCCAGACACGGAAGATCTGATAAAATTGCTGTGCTGCTGCAAATGTCAGGATCTCGCCGCCGACGCACCCAAGCCTCACCTCTCAGCGGCACCTTAGCCGCATACCATACGCTTGAAGGTCCGCAGGTACAATATAATCGGAATTGTCAACAGCATTAATAGCAGCATCAGGATCGAGACAAAGTACAGTGCATTCAACAGGGTCTTGTGGCGCTGCCAGAAGGAGTACAACTGGATTCCTCCTGGAGAGTTATGCTCCGGTAGGTGGCTGGCAAGGCCCAACGCCTTAAGCAGCTCCTTGACCTAATCCAGGAAGGGTCAAACACAGGCAGGTGGGCAACCCCCATGCGCACGAATACATCCAGATTGTGGACAGGCACGCTTCAATCACGAAGGAACGGGTTAACGGCATATGGCATGTACGGTGACGAATTGCTGTATGCATTATTTGCACAACGAGCCCCCGGTGTGATCACAGGACCGCTCACTGCCTCTCCCCAATTCCTACTACTCCACCGCTACCAACAGTCCCTGACACCCACCACCGATCACCTGCGTAACTGGGTCGGAAAGCCGTGGACAAGGTCGTCTCCGGAAACACACGACACCACACCACCAAAGCAGGATTGGCCCTCCTATATCGTAATACATGTCCCAATCGCCACCACACCGCACCTTTCTGCTCCTCTTGGCCTTGAAGTCCGGCACCAGCAGAACAGACAGGAAGCCCCCAGCCAAGAAGCCCCCGACGTGCGAGGCGTGGGACGTGGAACTGCCCCGGGTGGTGCCGCCGCTGTGACCACTCGCCTGCGGGACCCAGCGCAGCGCCGTGCAGTCACAAAAGGAGAAGCTTTAATAGTCATCGAAACGAAACCGAGCGGGAAAGGGTGATGGATAGCACCGCAGGACGAGTTTAGGTATCATGGTCGTACACTTGACCGTAACTAAAACGGATGGCGGGGAGTGGCCCTTCTTTTCCTTAGACACATACACACACACGTGTTTGGAAACCCAAATCCTAAAGCCGTGCATTGTATGATGACCGGCAGCCATGTGGGATAATTTGCCCAGGTCATCTTCCCCCCGGTCCCAACGCGCCTGCAGCGCTACCAGCAGCGCCGCCACCGCCGCCATGCCCAACAGCCTGAGCCACAGTAGCGGAATGGACTCGAAGTTGAGGGCTGCGTCAGCCACATAGGTGCCCAGCAGTCCAAAGATAGCTCCCGAAGAGCCAACCACCAGCATACACGTGTTCTCGAAGAAGGCGCTGGCCTAAGGGTTGAACGAACGAGCGGCAATAAGATAAATGCGGTGCACAGGGAGGCGGCATACCGGGCTTGTAACCATGCTGCTAGCTACGGACACGGCGCGGTGCATCTCGTAAGCCTTTACAGAAGGGTGTCCCGTCCATTGAAACTGAGAGGAACGCCGTTCCCACCGGGGACCCCACTGAAAATGCGGCAGTATTGGCTCTTGTTTTTGAAATCGACGATCCATTCTGGCTTTGGGGCGAAAGGGCATTCCGTAACAGCGATGCCGAGAGCAGTTGCTAGAACTGCTTTACGAGAAACACCGGAATTTGCTGAGATAACACGGAGATCAGTATACGTATGAAAAAAATCAATCTAATAGGATGTTTTTGGCCCTCCATGCAGAAACATTAGATTTAATCCTTTCTGCCCACCGCTGGCCACTCACCATGTTGCCTGCGATCCCCGCCACCACCCACACTGGCAAAATCCGCCAGAAACCGAACAGCGACTCCAAGTACACCGATAACACCTGTCAAGTGGGGCGGGGAGAAATCTACCAGCCATTAGGAGGAGGGGATAGACAGGGGAGTTGTTGCGGCGAGGAGCTGACTTGGCTTCGGTGACTTGCTGGCAGGTAGGCTCAGCGCCACACGCAATTAGACGCTCTGCAGCATCGTGACATGAGTGCACGACTAACCAAGAGCGCAGTAACGCTACCAGTGCAGATCCTGACTTTAGCCCCAGCCCCAATCCCAGTCCCCTCACCAGCAGCAGAGCCATATTCGCGGCAAGGTGCATGGTGTTTTGGTGCACAAATAGCGAAGTCACCCAGCGCCACCATTGGCCCGCCTCCACATCGGGGCTGTATCGGCCGCCCCACAGCCGCAAGTAATCGAAGCTGAAGGTGCGCGAGCTTGTGGAACGCCAAAAGATCATCCAACGACGGAGTGCGGGAGGGCCCCAGTTGTGGTTGCTGATTGGGTCCCCATTCAGCAAGGCGGTTGCGTCCTCGCTGGAGGCCATCACGGCGGTGAGGATGGGAGGCGGGGGAAGACAAGGGGTGGAAGATCGTCGGGGTTAAGCTAGTGGAGAGTGTGGAGAGTGGCCGGTGGAGGGATTAGCAGGGATTAAGAAGAGGGCTAAGTTTTGCTCGCGCGCTTTGCTCGCGCACAGGCTGCGTATACGAACGGGAACGACATTGCAGGCTGTGTTTGTGTGAACCCGCTAGCTATACCGCACGCGCGTGTGACTCTGGGTCTGCCGCTTCAAAGTGTGACCAGATCTTATCGAGCTAGTTATCTGTAAGCTGATTATGTCTTATAAGATCTGCGCCCCGATGGATATGCCCGACGGGTGTTCACTTCGTGTGTCCTCAAGCCTTTTTTCCATCACCTACAATCCTAGTTTTAACCGCCACCTGTTACCCTCTCCTTGCCAACCGCGAAGATGTACGGCTCTAAATTGAGAGTGCCTTCTCCGTGCGTCCTTCGCACCTTCCATTGGCGAGTGTGGACACGTCGATGGGCCGCACAAACTCATACTGCCCGGCCATGAAAAAAAACAGCCCGACCATCATCACGAGCAGTAGCATCGTGCTCAGAAGCCAGTATCCCGGGGGCTTGCTGGCCATGCTGTCGATGGGACGGGATGGCAGAAGGGGAGCGAATTGAAGGTCGATGAGGGCGTGTCAGCACGGATTCTAGGCCAACGGTCGACGTCATGCAAACCCAACCCACTGCTGGCGCCGCACAACCCCTTTTTTTCCGCAGAGTGGCCGAATCTGCCACGGATGGCCCCAATATAAAGGGCACTATAGCGTCATATCCAGATTTTACTCACATGTGAGACAGGTCCTTCCAGTTGCGGATACTTTTAGCGCGCTGGCGGCCAAAGTGACCAATCAGCCGCCGCCGAACCTCTGGGTGCAATGCGCCCGGCTCCGAGCACACATCACTGTCTGCCGCCGCCGACGCGACAGCGGCGGCATTATCCTCTGCAGTGATGCTGCTGCCGTCTCCGGCTACAGCAACGTTTGCAACTAGGTCGATGCCCTCTGCATCCGCTTCCGGAAGCGCCACAACGCGCTGCTGGTTTGGTGCCGCGGATATGAGGGCGGCAGGGGCAGAGACGGCGGGGCGCTTGGCGGCAGATGCGGCGGCAGAGATGGCCGCGGGGACTGCGGCAGCGGCTCTGGCAGAGACGGCGGCGGGGGCGGCGGCAGAGACGATGGCGGCAGAGACGATGGCGGCAGAGGCAGCGGCAGCGACGACGGCAGAAGAGGCGGCGGAAGCGCTATGCACTAGGTTCGCGCTGTTGGGCACCCGCACTTCAGATAGCTTAGCTGGGTTTTGAGATAATGGCGGCGGCAGAGCTGCCGCTGCCGCCAGCACTGGCACACACGCATATACAACACCGTCAGGTGCAGCGGTATCGTCCGCCTGGATATGTTCCATGCGCGGTAAGGAAGCTGGAGCTGGACTCGCAGCGCTGGAAATGGCTGTGGGGCTCAGGGCTCGGGACCCGGCGGCACGATTTCCATCTTCCGCAGACGGCGGGGCCTTAAGGAGTCGCGCCGCTCCGCTGGAAGGTCCAGTCGCCGCTGCAGCGGCGCCGCCAGCCGCGGCCAACCCCATCAGGTAGTCACTGGCCCCGCTGCCGCTGACACTGCCGCTGTTCCCGGCGCCACTGGCACTGCATATCTTGACGCTGTTCCTGCTCCCGCCGTCGCTACCTCCACCGACGCTTTGGCTGGCACCCTCTTCATGTCCCTCATTAGCGCTTGGAAGTATCTTAATGCTACTGCTGCGGCTGCTAATGCGACTGCCAGCACCACTGCCGCTGATACTGCCACTGGTACTGTGACTGCCACCACCGCTTTCTACAGCTGAAGCGCGGAAACCAGTACCGCTGATGTGGCCTCCCCCAAGATTACCTCCGCTACCAGGTGCGACTACGCCAGATCCTGTGAGCTCCTGCACGTGTTGCCCGGCCGATTGGCCGGCGGCGGCT
The DNA here is from genome assembly GCA_019650235.1 of Volvox reticuliferus. Classification (NCBI taxonomy): domain Eukaryota; kingdom Viridiplantae; phylum Chlorophyta; class Chlorophyceae; order Chlamydomonadales; family Volvocaceae; genus Volvox; species Volvox reticuliferus. The sequence goes on along the minus strand of BNCP01000010.1, from coordinate 266,046 downwards.
ACACTATCAATGGAAACGAGCGAGGCCGAGTTGCCATGCGCAGCCTCAATGTCTGAGAGGCCTGTGGTCGGTGCCATCTGGCTCGAGCTGCGGCGACTGGAGTGCCTTTCCGAGCCGCTGGCGCTGGCGCTGCCGTTTCCGCTGCCGTGGATGCTGCTGTGGACGCTGGCTTGGCGGCTGCCGGTAGCAGCGGCGGTGGCAGTGACGGCTGCCGCGGCCTCAATGTCTGAGAGGCCTGTGGTGGGAGCCGTCTGGCTCGAGCTGCGGCGGCTGGAGTGCCTTTCCGAGCCACTGGCGCTGGCGCTGCCGTGGATGCTGCTGTGGACGCTGGCTTGGCGGCTGCCGGTAGCAGCGGCGGTGGCAGTGACGGCTGCCGCGGCCTCAATGTCTGAGAGGCCTGTGGTGGGAGCCGTCTGGCTCGAGCTGCGGCGGCTGGAGTGCCTTTCCGAGCCACTGGCGCTGGCGCTGCCGTTTCTGCTGCCGTGGACGCTGGCTTGGCGGCTGCCGGTAGCAGCGGCGGTGGCAGTGACGGCGGTCGCAGCCTCAATGTCTGAGAGGCCTGTAGTGGGAGCCATCTGGCTCGAGCTGCGGCGGCTGGAGTGCCTTTCCGAGCCACTGGCGCTGGCGCTGCCGTTTCTGCTGCCGTGGACGCTGGTTTGGCGGCTGCCGGTAGCAGCGGCGGTGGCAGTGACGGCTGCCGCGGCCTCAATGTCTGAGAGGCCTGTGGTGGGAGCCGTCTGGCTCGAGCTGCGGTGGCTGGAATGCCCCTTTGCGCCGCTGCCACTGTGGTTGCCGCTACCACTACCAATGCCATTGATACTGCGACTGCCACCACCGCTTTCTTCAGATGGAGTACGGAAACCGGCACCACTGCTGCGCAAAGAAGCGCGGCTAATGTCTCCTCCAAGAGTTTTCGTATTACCGTTGCTACCAGGCGTGGCCGCAGCTGCACCGTCAATTGCGGCTACGCCAGGTCCGGTATGCTCCTGTACGTGTTGCCCGGCCGCATGGCCGGCGGCGGCTACACTATCAATGGAAACGAGCGAGGCCGAGTTGCCATGTGCGGCCTCAATGTCTGAGACGCCTGTGGTCGGTGCCGTCTGGCTCGAGCTGCGGCGGCTGGAGTGCCTTTCCGAGCCGCTGGCGCTGACAATGCCGTTGCCGCCAGCGGCGGGAGAGGCTGCGGTGGCAGCGATGGCAGCGGCGGGAGCGGCGGTGGCGGCGGCGGCGGGAACATCGTTGGCGTTGAGTAGAATGCTGACGCTGGAGCGGCTGCTTCCGCTGAGGAGCAAGCTGCCGTCGATGCCTCCTTGCCCGCCGTCTAAGCTCCCGTCAGTGTCAGAACCGCGTCGGCTGCTAATGGCAGCGCCGCTGTGTGGGAAGTATTCTCCTGGATGGTCTAGTACCTTGCTGCTCCGCGCAGAAGAGGAAGCGGACCAATGCTGGGAAGGTGGTTGTGGAGGTGGCGGCTGGGAAGATCGGGACACAGCTGAATGGCGGCTGCTGCCGATGCTATGTGCTGCCCCGGACAGTGCTTCGACGGCACTTACGGGGACGTGGGAAGAGGGAGAGGGAGAGGCGAAGTGATGGGACGCGGTCGTCTGTTCGGGGCTGGGGTCCGTGTCGGGCGCTGCATTGGCTAGGTAATCTGCGTCCCAGTCCCATTCAAGGCGACGCTTGCGGAGAAAAGACGACGACGAGGACGACGAGGATGGCATCGCAATAATGAATCTACAGGACAATACGTAATTGGTAGTCTATCTGCTGTTGCCCGTTAATCTGGTACATAGAAGGGTACGCAGCAGAGGAACCGTCGTGTCCTGTTCGAACGTTCCTCAGCCTTTCCGAAAAATATTGTCCTACTTATAAATATAAATTTAATGAGGTTTTAAAGTCACCTCGACTCCTGACAATACTGTTGGTAAAAACGTGCCAGCTATTGTCCAAAAAGCCGTTTTGGTAGTTTCTGCAGCTGCGATTTACTCAAGCTCCCCGCGATGAATTTGGTAAATATCCTGCATATAACAGGAGCACAAATTAAGCTTAATGCTTTCATCGTGAGTGCAAAACGTCGGCTCATCAAGCGCTCGAACAGACCGAGGCTATCAGTGAGAGCCAGTGCGTATCGCAAGAAATCACATCTAAACAACCATGGACACGCGCATCTATGCAAGTATATAGACCTGAGATAAATGCAAGCCGTAGCAGTAAAAAGACAGCAACATCGGATGGCCCGCCCGGGGGGTTGAACTGCCAGCGTCCTTACATTACCACCTGAAAAACTGAGTATGCATAAATAAATATATTTCATGCCATTACTGATTACCTGTCACTCCTTGAAGCCGTAGTCAATTCCTTGTCGGTTACCAGTTCAAGTGCCTTCTGACTTGCAACTGAGTCCTGCTGAAAGGCGCTAAATTTCGATGACGCCCTCAGCAGCTGAATTTCATCGACTGCGCTCAGGCAGCGCTTTCGATTACCCCTGTTGCAACAAGCGCGGCAAGCGCCCCAAGGACTGTATCCAACAATTAAGCCAGTCCAACCTAAGACCTTTGACGAACATCTAACACTGATTGTACCCGTCCGTTCCTACTAGCCCAGTGTATTGGCAGCATGCCCTAAGTCCGTCATTTCGGTAAGTTGTATGCCGTATAATGGATCCGACGCACTTCTGTCAATACGTGCAGGTATTTATGCTGAGGACATCCAGGATGATTTGTAAATGTTAACTAGATTTGACATTACAAATTAATTTGACGATCTATTGCCGCATTTTAGATTAGTGCGTGACGCACACAAGTAACGGTTTGGTGGCCGCAGCATCTATTTGGCATCAAGTTACGCGTAGCTGGTAAATAAAAAAGTTTATAATGCATCGTCGCTCAGCTTCGTCAGGCTCTCTTGCTGTGGACGGAGTGCCGGACATCTTTGGACGTCTTCCACCGCGCTCACCCCTCGCTTCAGCGGTAGGTATAATTATGCTGTTTGCATTATGGGCTATTCATGATTGCTTCATGGAAAATAAGATTCATAGTGCTCCCGCGTGACCTATCTTGATGTCTCCGACAGTTGACTATTAGTCGTCGTTCGGGAACCCTGGTCGTTGACATAATCAATTGCAGGCAGAACACCCAAAAGGATTAGATGAATCATGAGGCCTACGGCAGCATCGCAAGCCTACTACCTAACAGTCTGCCTATTATGTTCATGGTTGGAACAATTTCCAACCTCGACCGGCCTGTGCATTTCCCTTAATGAGCGATAGGTTGGCCAACGGACGCCGCCCAACTGCCCGACCTCGCCACTTATCAGCGCCAATGCCTGGACGGCAAGCGGCGCAGTTTCACCGGCAGCAGCTCCCACCAGCTCTCATGGCACAGGCAGCACACCAATCCGGCCTCGCGTGAGCAGCATTCCCTGCCATGCACTTCCACCAATCGATCTGGGTCACTCCCAGGTCCTCTCCAATATCATGACGTCAGTCTACGAGTCTAACATCACCGCGGAGCAGTGCTTCTCGACCTATGGTCGGATGCACGCAGCACCGCCGCTGGTGGGCATGTCTCACACAGCCAGAGCAGCCGGTCACACCAACTCTACGTCCGGCGCCTCCATCTCCGCCGGTATCTTCCATTCCCCGATGCGTCCTGCGCACACCGCTGTCGGTCCGGCCCTCGGTAACCACCTCGGAGCTCATTTGCTGAACGATATCAACGATGTAGACTTCGGCCTGGCGACCTGCCTCGCCACTCCCATGGATCCCGGGCCGGGTTTGGAGAGACGTCTCGCACATCAGCTTCCCGCCACCACCACTGCAGCGGCCAGGTGAGAGTTAAGACGAAAGCTCCCGTGATAAAACGGAGGGACGCATTCGGGCGCTGGACAATTATAATGCAGTGGGAAGGTCAGCATGAAGTCAATACAGACCGCCTTCTTTCCTCGGACGGCAACCTACGTCCGTGGAGACTCACACCATGCATTGGTGCACCTGACGGAAGGGAATGCAGCCGTCACACGTGAAGATTGCGACGAATGTGCAATCTGACCATTCATATAGGTATGAATCTTCAACGGGCTGGGGATAGGCAAGAAGCGGACCTTGTAACATGGGCATTCGGCGCCGGAGATATGGGGAATGGGGTGCGGCATCAATGGTGTCGCAACTGATGCGCACTTGCGCGGTTGGTGCCTTTCCACCTGGCTTGATGCTGTTTCAATACTCTTAATGCAAGCGCCAGGGGAGCGCTGGCCGCCCTGGGCCACTTTAGATTGGCTCTAAAATTCATTTGGGGTCGCAATTGACCGCCTGGCACGAAAACCCTTCCCTCCCCATCGCCCCTGCCGACTTATCTCTGATCCATCAGGAGCGCCGCCTACAAGCTCACCTCCGCCAATGACATTCTGCAGGAGACTAGCCGCTATGGCGACTGGGTGCGGCGTCAGACGCGGCGACGAAAGCTGGAACGAATGCAGGTGCGGTGTGTTTTGAGCTGTGTTGGTGGGCGAATGCGGGGAGGCCGCTTCCATAGTGCAGCATTCTCACGGTGGTCACCTGCACCACTTGCTACAACCGCTGCACTCGTCGCGCTCGCCACAGGGGCCCACCGCAATAAGTGGAACTTATAGTGACAGCTGAAAGTTTCAAAATGCAAGCAACTGACTAAATGGAAGGTCAAGTAAGGCTGGTCATGGACAAGATCCTTGTGCTGTCCGGTGGCCGACCGGGATTCGGTGTTGAAATGCCGCAGCGGAATGGTGCTTGTTGCCCCTCCGCTTATGGCGATGTTACACCACCCGTGTCCATTACCTGCTGACCCAGCTTCGCCCAAAGCCCCAAAAGGAAGAGGGAAGGGGTAGGAGAATAACGGACCTTGTCACATGATTCCCTCCCCGGGCGAGGGGGCGTTTATGGAATAATGGCGGTCTCCGAAAGAAGCGGATGAAGGAAGGTGTGCCTCGCACACTTGCTTGCGGGCATTGTAAGCGCTCGCGACTTACCAGACATCCACATCTTGCGGCAAACGAATCCATATTCATACGGTCCACCCTGCTCGCAGCGACTTTTGGCGGAGCTGGGCGCCAATTCTCTGCTGGGGAAGCTGGTGGATGACACTCTTTTGGACAACGACTCGTTGACGCTGCGGCGTTTGGATGTTCAGGACCCGGTAGCGGATCGTGGCAACAGCAGGAGCATCAGTGGCTACCTAGATCAAGAGGTCGATGACAGCAGTGCGGATCAGAAGGTGTTGCGGTGGGGAGCTGCGTTAGGGGCGGACACCAGACCGGGTTTGGTGCCGGAGACCGACCGCGACACGGATGCAGATGAGCTCCCTCTGCAGTATGCGGCATTCCGGGATGGTAAGTGCGTGGCTTAGGGGGAAAAGCTCGCGTGCATCGCATCATATGTGGAGCATGGGCCTTTGTGAGCCTTGGCTTTGTCGTGGGAGAGAGGGAAACATGATGAACATCGTTAATCGATGCCGTGTGTTCGTTGTGTATGAATTCTCGCAGACATGGCGCTCGAAAGATGACTCTTAGGAGGCGTCATCCATTGGAGTGCTTGCTGGTGAAGGCCACGGAAGTTAAAATTGCCATTTACTGGTGTTTGCGCATTTCCCTCGTCGACTCCATCTGGAGCTGTAGGTTTCGTCCAAACAATGTTTTATTTGTGGAGTTCTTAGCACAAGAAATTAGCTGTCAGCATAGCGTCCTTGCGTAAAAGGCACTTCGTAATCTAAATTGTATGACATCGATGGGGTTCACCCCACGCGAGATCATCAACGGATTCGCGTTTGGTTCTTTGATGATTTCTATTTTTCTACAGCAATAGCTTGCCTGGTTATCACTTCGTGGCTTCGTATTTCGTATTTTGCGATTTAAAACTTGTTTAACTTTCTTCTTTCGAAGGTTTGATTTCAGTTGTGTAAACGAACATGTATATACGTCGGGTGACACTCACCTGAGGTGGACACCGCGCACGCAATTTGTTAGAACAACTTTTATTTCTCTATTCTAGGCTATACTTCTGTAACTGTTGCCCATCGCGCGCCGGTCGCTGGCGGCGCGCCAGTTCCTGACTAAGACAGTTACTGGCATCCAAGCAAGCTCTACAGCAAGCCAATGGCATTTAAGAACACATCATCTTTAATCGCGTCGGAAATTCGCTTTATCAGTGGTGAGGACCTAACTGGAGTACCTGTCACGTCCGAACACCCTGTCGTGTGGTTTCACGAAAAAATCGCCTTTTTGGCCGATTAACATGTAATAGAAATTCATAGCAGCTGGAAAGCTTGTGAATGCCTCCTTCATTAACATCATGTGACCCTTCGACGCAGGTTGCGTTAAGTAGCCCTGCGCGGACCGGATTCCCCACGCTGTGCATAATCCTGGCCTCGCGAGTATGTTCCCGCACCCTTCCCTTCCCCATCATTCGCAGCTCTTGCATTTCGCGTGGCGCAACCAAAAGGCATCGGGCGCAGCAGCTGTATCAACGCACGAGCCGCAGCCTCAAGAAGTGGTGGCGCTGGCCATCATAGGTCCCCCTCCCCTCCCCCAGTGGGGCCCCCGAAACGCGACCCAGGGCCCGCTGGCACCTCTCAACCACTCCAAGGTGAAAGAACACAGCAGACCTGCGGGCAGGGCAGATCGGATGCCGCAATTGAGCTCCCGGCGATACGATCGCCGCCCCAAAGCGCTAACATTGGCAGCGGCAGCAGTGGACTTGGGAAGGGGCGACTTGCCACACGGCCAAAGCCACAGAAGCAGCGGCATCAGGACGAACAACAACGGCGATCACCAAGAAGACTAGAAGTGGTCAGGAACGTGCCTTCAATCCTCAGCCAGGCTCCCACGCCGCAACAGCGAATGAGGACTGTGGTTTCTGCGGAAGCAGAGCTGACCCCAGTAGCGCCATCGGCACCGACGCCAAGGGGTTTACCAGCCGGAGATAGAATGCTTTGGGGTATCCCTGGCGGCAGTGATGGCAATGGTCTTGGTGATGCCACACAGCAGCGGCAGCCAGCCCCAGCCGACACGCTGCTGGGTCTGTTGCTTCGTGTGGTGCAGCCTCTGGATGAGGCAGGATTCGCTTATTGTGCGGTGAGACGAACGGCTGCGTGGCTACATGGCGTGTCACTGCCGCTTCGCAGTCGATATCACACAGACGGTAGCACTGACGGCAGTAGCAGTGGCAGCGGTAGCAGGAGTGACGCTGGAGGCGGTCGCAACTGGAGCAACCAAAGCAATAGCAGCCGTAACCGTGGCGATGCCACTTGCAGCAGCAGCAGCAGGAGCAGCTGCTGTGAAAGCGACACTGGCGACGGCCTGCCCCTCCAGGTCGGATTTCCCAGTACCGCCATGAACTCATCACAGGACCTCGTGGTGTCGCCGCTGCCGCCGCCACCATTAACGACTTCTACTACTACAACTACCAGTACTACTACTCAGGCCGTAGGTATACGGGCGATGGACCTAGAGGGAGGGAGTCACAGCGGCGGCAATGCAGGAGGATGTGGGCATGGGGGGTGGGACAGACTTCGTCCACAGCAGCAGCAGACGGCGGACGATGACGGAGTTCCCAACCTTGAGCTGGAGGTGCAGTGGGACCAGATGCAGGTATGTGGGAGTAGGGGGCTAGATGGGGATGCTAGGGAGCTAGGGGTAAGTGGTAGGGATAGGTGCCACGCCTGGCCGGGTGGATAGAGTAGGCACCCGAGGGAAAGCGCTTTGTGCTACTCCTTTCCCTTCTGAGCCACGAGGGATTTTCTTCTGTGTTCTTGTCTTCTGCTGCTGCGTCAAAAGCCACTATACTGATAGGCCTGAGATTTTAGATTGCTGTGTCAACCATCTCACTTCGAGCAGTCCGTCACTACGTCTTCTCCGTGTACTGCAACTACCGTACGGCGGTGCCTGTACTCCACCCTGTGACACCTGCTGAAGACATCCTTTCGCATCGAGCCGTTGTCCTGAGGCTATCTTTTCGCCCTTAATGCTGCTTTTGTTTGCTGCCACCATTGCTTAGGTTCCGCCCATTATTAGGTACTAAGGCCCGTAGTCGATATAACGACCACATGCGTTCCCCACCTGAACCGTCCCGAACCCAGACGATACACGATATGTACGGGGGACAGGGCCCAGGCCCTGGCCTCGGCTGGCATTGGCGCATCAGTCCTCTGCGGCAGCTGCCCGGGGGCACTGCATTCTTCACAATGACCGGCGCTAAGGTCGTAGCCACCTCCAGAAACACAACCGCACTCACGGCCGCTGCCGCCACCGCCACCACTACCACCGCTATGCCCGCCATAACCGCCGGGTCCGCCGCCGCGGCCGCCTGCACGGACCCCGAAGTTTCCACAGCTGTCGACGGCAGCAACTGCAGTTGTTATAGTGGCAGCGGTGTTGCCTTAGTTTCATCAGGGCCGGCGGGAACCCCGCCCTTAATGCCGGGTGGGATCACGTCAGAGGCGGTGCTTGCGCGAGTGACGATTAGCTGCACCTACAACACCACCCTGCGTGCGAGACCCGACAGGTTGCTCATAACGCCTCGGCCGCCCATGCCGCCGCTATCGACGGGGCTCGGGGCCACGCAACTGGCGGCCTCGACGCAGGAGACCATGAACGGACTTAAAGGTACGGCGGAGTGCAGCAGCACCACTGACGGCAGGGCCAGCGGTGCGGTCCGGGAGGGTTTCGCAGTCGGCTCTGAAGGATGCTCAGGAGTCCATCAGCCCCGACTGGCTGTACTAACGGCTTCAACTGGGCCTTACGATCAGGGAACGGGCGGCATCAACGCTCCGGAGGTGAGGTTTGCAAGACTGGTTTGCTGTGGGGGCGCCGCGACGCCTTTGCTGCAGCGACGTGGCACCTCTGCTACTGCGTATCTGTTTTCTCTGCCTGCAGGTGTGGTCACAGTCGCTGTATTCGGTGGCGGTGGAGGCGGAGCGGTCGGGGGACAGGCACCTGGCAACGGCGGTGCGGGACGCGCTCCGAAAGTTGCAGCGGGTACGAGCTGAAATGGAGGAGCCATGGGAGCGTGAATCAATCAAAGAGGAAAGGATCCACTGCACGTGCAGGATTGGATTTGGGTTTGGCTTAGGATGGGAAAGACTCCGCCGCATTGCGGAGTTACAATTCTAAGTGTTTCAAGTGTGAGAGCCATCCTTGAGTATTAGGTTCTATTTTCGGACCTAATACTCATTAGCCTGGAAAGGCCGGACGCTACTTGTGGTGCGCTTGCTAGTCTGTGCTAGTGACCTTTCTGGGCGATAGTAACAGGACCAATCAACGAGAAGATCGTTGTCTCGTTGCACGGACGGCTAACCTGTGGCAATTTCGAAATTGTCATGCCAGGAGTTATCTGCTGTCAACACGGCAGCTTGGGGCCGAGACACAGCGTACGACGCCTGGGTGGCACGGTTCGGAGCACCTTCCGAGGCGGCGGCGCGTCTGCTTCGAGACCCGGGGCGCTGCCTAGGACCGCTGCTGCCCTACATGACCCTACCAGGCATGGTCTCTGATGCGGTATCAGGCTCAAGAGGTGGCGGTGCCCTTCCGCCAATCCATATCATCCGTGTTGAGATTGCGGGATCTCAGAAGGGGCCCGGGGCGGCAAAGACCCTCTCGCCGTCTCTACTCCAGGAGTAACCTACGTTATCGGATACCCTCCCACCCATCGGAAACCCACATTTTAGTTTTCCGGTCCGCGTCCGGCCGCGGGGACTGATGCGTGGGATTCGGCGCGTGGGCTGCCGCTATTCTGGCACTCCTTCTCCTGTTTCATTTCTAAGAGGCAAATGCTAACCAAACCGTCGCATCATACCTGCATCAACTAAACTCACTTACCGCCTGGGGATACCGTTATCCGTTCGCTCACGCGCTTTGTCTATGGAAGCGGGACTCAAGGTATGCCACCCCGGATCATACCTGTATTCCGTCCCTCTGGCTCCCCGCAACCGCTACCCATTCCTGTCCAGACTCTCCCCCGCTGCAAGGCTTAAAAGTCGCAAACCTGCTGGGCAGCCACGGACATAAAGCCGTGGCTCTTGCGGCCCGTGGCGCCACGGTGGTGGTGGTTGATGCCTCCGCCGGCAACGCCGCATATGCCCTGGCCTTGGCAGACGCGGCGGGCCTGTCAGACAAAGTGTCATACGTCGTCGGTGATGTTGCCGAGCTGTTGACACGAAAGGAGGTTCACGGCGTTGCAACAGCGGGCGTCGAACCCACCAGGCCTGCCTCAGGCCTGGTAGGGTCAGCGGACCCAGCAGCGCTGCCGAGCCCGTCCCTACTCGCGGGCCAGTTTGATTTGGTGCTGATGGAGATGGGGGTGCTGCATTACTTTCTAGATCTTGAATCCCTCATGCGAGGTGCGTATATAAAGTGGTGAACGGAGCGTTTGCAGTTTGGGGGCGTACTAGCATCCTTAGGTTTGGTCGGAATCCTCTGCGCCCCATACCTTAACTGGGCTTCCATGATCGGGGTTTCAGCTGCCGCTTTCCATGTGATAAGTTTCGTTGCCCCTTGACAGATGTTGTCGCCTCGCTGTTGCGACCGGGGGGCCGGTTCCTGCTGCGTGAGTTCCACCCGGTCAGCACCAAGCTTATCTCCTCCAAGGGCAAGAAACACAAGGTGAGGTTGCCGCAATCTTGCGGCGAGGTCCTCCATTCATTTTGGTGATAGCCAAGGCAGCAATGTGGGCACAATGTAGGTACGTGCGTCGAGAAACAAAACACAGTTCACTTTCGATGGGGAATTTTCATTTGTCATGAAGGCATTTTCATTTTTGGCAGTTGCCATTGAGGAATTCGGGGGGATATTATCTTCATCCATGGGGTTTATGTGTGCGAGTGTTCCATTTCCCGTCTGTGTGATCCGTTTCCGCCCTCCACAAATAAGATTGGCACTGGCATTTATGCCCTTCCTTTCTTCGTGCCAGGCAGTATTATCACATTGCAGAGGTGCTCAGTCTATAATATGTGTACACAGTGTCTATGTGTGCGCGGGCCTGTGTGCGTGTGAGCGGCGCTGGTGTGAAGGCTTACTTCAGCTCAGCACTATTCGCGCCCGCAAACCACAGGTCACTGGTGCCTACTTCGCCACGCAGCCGCTGGTGCCGGTAGATGTGGCATACAGCAAGTACGAAGAACTTGCGGCTTCCACCAACGCGGCAGGTTCGGTTCGGGAGCCGGATTTGGGGTTGAATGAGCGGGACTTGGCCACAGTTGGTGACTCCACCATCGACGGCCGGCCGATCGCTTTTCTGCGGCGTTGGGGTCTGGGTGAGGTCGTGACGGCTGTATGCGGTAGTGGGATGTTGGCGTTGCGATTGCTGGATGAGGACCCGGGGCCACGACTGGATGATGCGGGACTGCCAAAGATCTTCACGCTGCTGGCGGAGAGAGTGTAAGGGCGGCGAGTGAAATGGTTGGGTTCTAAGGATGGCGGCGCATTAGGGAGTGGAGTAGGGTACTTCACCCCGGACGGGGCCCGGAAATTTTTAGAATTTTGGGAAAACGCCCGTAAAAGTGTTGGGTCTGCTCCGGGGATCCCCGGGAATTTCATGACGTGTGAAGTGCTGCTTTCCGGGGGCAGACAAATAGTGCCCCGTGAAGAAAAAGGCTCTTTTCCGGGTGTACCCGGAGAAAATTTTCTTAAAGTAAGGCCATGTTCCGGGGATTACTGATGCCTGCTTGACAGCTTGACGCTTAGGAAAAGCAAAAAACACATTACACTTTTATTAGCTAAGGATAAATTATAAGCTAATTTGTAAGCAGTTAGACAAAAGAACATTACCCACAGGACTTCTAGCATTGACATGTTGGGTAAAGCTAGCCAAGCAAATTCCTACGTTTCTCAAGCCAACGAGTGTTAGCTTAAAGCAAGCAAAATACTAAATATATCTCGGATGGAGAGGAAGAGAATGAAGCAGATTAAGAGAGCTGGGGAAGCTGGTATCTGTGTTAGTTCATAAGCTGCTGATGCCGGGTATTGCCGTGGGTATATGGGTAGCAAAAACCGACAGCTGCCAGAAAAACAATTTAATGTATTTCTTTATTAAGTTATGAAAATTGTCTTTGCTGGAAAAATACTTACCATGTAATAAACACGAGTGTTTTATGTCCCGAGAAAGTTTTGTGCAGGTTCCGGGGCCCCCCGGAACGTTTTAGGGCGTAACTAGGTAGAGTTCCGGGCGGGGGCCCTCCCGGAAGAGAATTTTTAGGGCTCGGGGAACCCCGGAACAAACAGCTACCCCCTTGAAGAACCCTGGAGTGGAGGCTATTGCAAGGGGAGGATGGGTAACGCAATTGGAAACGTAGGCACAGGTCTGGTTGCCCGGCCGGAGTTTCATAAGAGGCTCGAACCTCTCCCATACTACACAGTGCCCCGCAGCTGCCTCCTATGCATCTTGCACATAAAACCACCAAGGATGCACCTCGCAAATCACCAGGACAGTCACTAGGGCACTTTAAATCCCGTCCCGGCCTGAGGGAATAGGAGAGCGGGTATCACTGCGTCCCGTCCAGCGGCTAACCTGAGAGAAGGCGAGGATGTCATAAACTGGTGTTGCCACGTGCCGGCCTGCGGCAATGCAAAAGTGATGCGCCTAGCCGGTGAAGCGGGTGGGGAATTTAAGGCCAACTCTGGTTCCCTCCAATACATAATTTGGATACAAAGCTCAGCCCTGACAATTTCCTTTCAACACGCCAGACGGGTTTTAAATGAGCCCCCCACTAGCCGCTGAATCCGTTCATCATGTGGAATGGAAATCCGTGGGTCAACCACGACTCCCTCCTGGAGATGTCTGTGTGTTTTTTGCTGCTTTTGTTTTTGCTTCTGCTGCCCTGGTTGTTCTATAACCAGCCCCATCGCAGCAGCCGCAGCAGTGGATGCTTTCGCAGCTGCTGTCAGCAGGGCCGCACCATCGACCGCCAGCATGGGCAGAGCGGCGGCAGCCTCCGCAGCTGCCGGATTGCGGCGAAGTCGGAAAAGCTCCGGGAAGGGGGTTCCCTTCGGTGGCGATGCTTCTGCACGGGAGCCCCGGGGCGGTTGGGTTCATGAAGGCGGGAGAAAGAGAATGGGTGCTGGTTGAGTTCGACGATCAGATGTTAGGTGACGCTCCAGGCGAGAATGCAACAGCCGCAACCTGGGTGCCATGGTTGAAGGTTCCTGCCATCTTACTCCGGCGGTAGCTCACATATCACCAGACCGAAAGGAAGTCTGGACAGTACGGTCACCGATAGGGATACAGTCCTGGCACAAACATGCACCCACCATAGGGCTCAAGAGCAGCCGGCTCTCCCGGCTTCACTCGCGCGAAGAAGCGAAAGACGCCACCGGCATCTGCGTCAGCCTTCTCCAGGGCGCGCCCTGCTGCCCGTGCCTCCCGACGCAGTGTTTTAGGCCCAGGTGCCTTCAGCTTCAGGCGTCCCTCCAGAAGCGAGTCCAGGGCGGCGGCCACCTGAAGCTCCAAAACGCAGTTGTGGCGTATCATGAGGAGCCGGAAGCTTGGAAGGGCACGCGGTAGCTTGGTTGGGGGACCGTTAAGCTTGGCAGTCTGGAGTACCAATGTGGCCTTTATTCAGAAGTCGCAGCTAATCGTGCACCTGGCAGAAAGATGTAGGCTGGTAACTGTGCGACCTGGGGGATAACTATGCATCGAGAAAACCCGAAAGCCGAAACGTAGCCTGGATGGGAAATCGATACTTCCGATCCCCCCAAACACACTGTCCCTGGTCACAAGTTCCGTGTGATCCTTCCCACCATCTTAAGATTTGTCGCCTTTCCTACCTTTAGTTGAACTGGGTCAAGCTGGTCCCATGGACCATCGTCGTCATCGGCCCCGTTGTCCTTCACTCCGTTTGCCCCATCCTCTTCAGCGGCAGCAATCTTCCGCCCAACATAACGCTTGCGTTTAATAGCGCCCGCAATGCGTTGCTTCGCCTGCGCAGGATGCCCCGCCGCACATTTGCTCCCTTTCCAACCCTCGTAGGCCGTGACGCGTAGCAATACCTGTTCTGCAACCTCCTTTTGTTTACTCGTGATTTCCTCGAAAGACACTACAACCGCTCTGAACGCTGCAAGGTCTTCCTCCGACGAGCTACTTGAGCTGCTTGCAGACTTTTGGGGCATCTGATTATTATTTTGGTTACTCACACCAGGATCATTTAGTTGATTATTCGATTTCGCGCACGGATAGCTTTGCCATATGTTTCGATCAGCCAAGTAAGCGGGACAGCACGCAGGAACACCTAAAATATTACTCAGTTAAATCATTACTGAGCTTATTGCATCCCTGAGACTATCCTGTTCTGATTTTATTATTCCGTTTTCCTGTACGTCATCCTTGGGTAACGATAACGGCCGACTGGTAATCCTGTTCGTTGAACCCGCGCACCGGGCGACCCATGCAACCAATCAATTCTTGTGATAATTATTTGTACTTTTTATTCCTTCATAAGACTGATGAGGTTGATGCCCTTGGGAGAGGACACAAGTACCGACAGTGCATCGGAGCAACAACGGAGCAACAACCGCAGTGACGGAAGCACCCGTGGGGGGAAGATTGCATGACGGAGGAAGGCATGCTGGGGCGATGGTTTGGGATGCGACAATTAATGCGGCTGCTGGATTGATCCTACTCGCTGCGTGTCAGCGCTGCCCAAAACCGCTCTCACTACCCAAACCCCTGCTGGTATATTGCACATGATAGCAGTGGGTCGATCCAAGCTCCCTCATTAGGGGGCAGATAATCAGCGCATTGACTGGGAGGTCTGCCAGCCCAATGGCCACCCAACCGCTGCGTACCCAAGCACCTTACCTGTGGAATATGCATCCCAGCTCAAACAGGTAGGCGATCACCTTCAAGCGCAGGCTGCCCATCGCCTGTACCGCCCCGGCAGCTATCCAGTTTGTGGCCGATCCGCGCGAGACACACCCGTGAGCGTGGGGCTGTAGTGCTGCGGTGCTGCCGCCACCACCACGGACGCCGCTGCTAAGGTGATGCGTATTTCCACACTGCATGCGCGTTGGCGTTGGCTCTGACGTACCTTCATTCGTGGGCATGGCATCAGTGATTGCGGAGGTCTGGGGCACTTCCACAGACACTTCGCGGGCCGTTTGTGAGGGCGCCTGCGGTGCATTGCATGAGTGCATGGGGGCCCCAATGCCACTACCGGCGCCTGAATCGACGAATTTGTTTTCTCCGTTGTGCATGATGTGCGCCACATGCTCCAGGAGGATCATCAGGGCAATGCCGGCCAATGCACAAGTGCCTCCAAGCGGGTACTCAATGCCGCCCGGGTTGGTCATCTCCTGCACAGCCTCTGCGTTCGGAAGCCACACAATTGGGCGCAACAGGACGGAATGGCGCGGGATGAGACGGACGAAAGGAAGTCACAGTCCGAGAGGTCCGTGGGTCTGATTTTAGATGTCTCAATGCGGACGCCGGTGTTGGAGTTGGGAATTGGAGTTGTAACTCAGGAGAGAGGTCGACCTAGTTTGCTGCACCTGCAGGTAACCCTGACTCTGGACTCGACCAGTGGGGCCACTTTGCCGTTTAATCCTCAGCGCATCGTAAGAACAATGCCGTCGCTGGCGGGTGACTCTCGCTTCAATTCTTTTTCCCAGCTGCTCAGGCCCTCTCCACCCATCTTACTAGGAACGAGGTGTACGAGAGCGAATACCAAGATGACTCCCGCGGCAAAAGTGTGCATAAGACGACCGGAATTATTCTCAGGATTATTATTATTCTCAGGATTATTATTATTATTATTATTATTATTATTATTATTATTATTATTATTATTATTATTATATATGTTAATATAACATTCAGTGCCCTTCGGCCGCTAGGGATTGCAATGAGCAGGTAAGTGCAGGCATGCGCTGGCTTCTCGATGCGAGAAGGCTGGTTCTTGGACGAAGCAAGTAACTAAGTGCATCTTGCTCGTACTTGCCGTACTGAGATTCCGAGTTTAGTCGCAGGTCACAACATTCCCGGCTTGAAATGCCAATTTGATTCTCAGTATGCCGTCGGCGTGAAGCCTTCCGTCTGTAGCAGGGTCTAGCCATTGACAAAAGAGCCGGTAATTTAGGACCATGCTGACCTGCAGGAATAGCGGTGGTAGACCACCGAGAAGCCCTGCTGCTAAAACCAGAAATATTGATGCCACACACAACGGCTGCGTGTTGGGAACCGCAGAAAGGTCTTGATGAAAAATTGCATGTGATGAATGAATTAAAGATCGAGCAAAGTAAAGGCTTGCCATCTGATAAGTGTGGCCGCGCCCTAGGATCAACCTGCGGAATTTCGTTGAAGACGATTGAAGCCTACGGTATAGAGTGAACACGAGTGAACGTGTTGGGAGTGAACCTCCGACGCGTTCAAATAGGACAAATGATTACAGTTTTGTTAGCGTATCAAAATTTTCATGTATTTAAGAAGTTGCACACTTCAACTGAAATCGCCATCGGAGCCGCTGTCCATACACACCGTAAATCTGTTAAGCTTCGGAGCTGTGTACCTGCGGAACTATGGCTATAATATTACTATAATATGGCAGAAATCATGATAAGAACCACTATTTAAAACGCCTCTATGCAGTTTAGCCCTTTTTGTCCGATGCGGAACCAAAGCCTTCGGCGATGCCCTGCAAGCACGTCCATGCTGAGCCCGATGCAAACTCATCACGAGATATCAAGTATTCATATATGAATAAAAAATATAGCAAAATGTTATAACTGGTACTAAGTATGAAGATGCATTGCTGTTCCAAAGGGTTGGGAGTATTGTTCAGGCCCATCCGATAGCGGATCTCGTAGCCAATGGTACGTAAAAGCGTCAAAAGGTTAAATAATAATTTATAAAGTCAGTGAGAGGCACATCGTCTAATCATCAACGTGCTTCTGTGCTATTACAATCTTCCCGGTGGTTACCTTTATTAATGTTCATGTCAGCCAATACCAATATATATCAGCTACGGCCCGACTATTACAAGTTTTAACACATCGAATTTGTCTAAACCATAGTTTCCTTAATTAAACAGATTATTCGTGCATCATTCGGCTCAAAACCGCCTGTCCTCGGTGTTCCGTACTCTAACCGTTGCCTTGTTGGTATGAAGCATTTATGCAATATGATGAGCACGTAGATGAGCTCTCTATGCTAGTGTTAAAGGTTCTCGAAGATAGGCGTGGAAAATACTTAACCGAAGCCATACTGCATTTATAGTGATTATCCAATAAATTCAGAACAATTACAAACAGCTCAATTTTTTGTATGATGCTGCACAGCATAATGATTTAAGTGTTAAAACTGCAAGTACACAGCTCCGAAGAAATGGTACCATGTACGGCCTGTATGGGCTGTGCGGCGTAGGTTTTGTTAGTCGCCGGCATATTTATGCTTGAGACACTTTTAAAATTGTGGACTAGTAACTTTTCTTATATTTTCTGCTTCCCGTCTTTATCCGCCCGCCAAGAGTCATTTCATCTGAATCAGAGAGATGTATGGACTAAGATTTCCTCGTGCGCTGCTGCATTCGTCTAATGCAGGAGAGGAGCTAGACCAGTTGGATTATCCTGGCAAAAGTACGCATGATGATACGGAACCGTTACGCGTTGTATCTATCTTTGTTATTTTAGCTACAGGACTTCTTGGCGGGTTGCCGCCGCTGTTTCTTAAGGTGCGGGGGGCTGTAATGCCCCACAAATTCTTCTATCAGTTCTCGTCCAACGGACAATCGCGAAGCTCTTCTTCTACAGCAACCTTCTAAGGTTTGGATGCATGCATGAATTTATCATACATAAATATAATGAATAACAAAACCCAGCGTACCTCAACATTTCGCGTGCTGAAACAGCGAAGCCTGTCGAGTTGGCGGCGTTAGCCGCCAATCGCCCAGCTGACTCTGTATTCATGCTCCTATAGGTTTACAGCTACGCATAAATGTGCATAGAGAGTTCTCAGTCCGGCTTATGAACCATTTTACAACCTACGACTTGCAGACGGGCAGCTCATGTTCCTTTATTCCGCCTGCAATATCGCTTACCTATACTCGCAGGTATTCCGTGACCCTGACAGCGTGCTCACACATACGGTGCGATCTTTCGCGGCCGGAGTTATAGCAGCACTTGCATTGGTGCACATCATCCCAGGTGCGGCGAGAGGAGATTGAGCTCCGTATGCGAGATCTCAAAGCAGATGTTGCAGTGCCGTAAATGAAGAATAAAGTCTCGTGGCCGGGGATTCCTTCGCCCAGGTTGCTGAAGGGGCGACGCTGGCTTGCTAGTCAATCCCTTGTGTCAGGCCGTCGAACAGGAGACAACCACTTCTGCTCTCGATAGCTAACGCTGAAGCTAATGGCGGTATCACACGTGGGCATGGCATGGAGGCATGAACGGTGTGTGCATCGCGGGAACCATGGGTCAGTCCTGGTTATCATTATAATAATTCAGTATTGGCCACCGGCCGCGCGTCTTCCACCGCACGCTGTAGTCCCTCTTGCCACGCGCCATTCCGTCCTGTTGCGCCCAATTGTGTGGCTTCCGAACGCAGAGGCTGTGCAGGAGATGACCGACCTGGGCGGCATTGAGTACCCGCTTGGAGGCACTTGTGCATTGGCCGGCATTGCCCTGATGATCCTCCTGGAGCACGTGGCGCACATCATGCACAACGGAGAAAACAACGTCGTCAGAGTGGGTGCAGGCGCGTACTCGCACAAGTCCTCGCGGGCATCCAAGCAGTCCCTCTGCACCGTATCCGTTGACTCCCCCCCCTGTGGAGGATTCACTGCAGGTGGTACTGCCGCTGCTGCCGTTGCTGCCGTTGCTGCGGACACCGTATCTGACTGCACCTTGAAGGTGCCGCCCAGCTGCAGCAGCGACCTGCAAAATAAAGACAGTGGCATTGCCACCGGTGTCACAGCCCTACAGCCCCACGCTCACGGGTGTGTCTCGCGCGGATCGGCCACAAACTGGATAAGTGCCGGGGCGTTAGAGGCGATGGGCAGCCTGCGCTTGAAGGTGATCGCCTACCTGTTTGAGCTGGGATGCATATTCCACAGGTAAGGTGCTTGGGTACGCAGCGGTTGGGTGGCCATTGGGCTGGCAGACCTCCCAGTCAATGCGCTGATTATCTGCCCCCTAATGAGGGAGCTTGGATCGACCCTCTGCTATCATGTGCAATATTCCAGCAGGGGTTTGGGTAGTGAGAGCGGTTTTGGGCAGCGCTGACACGCAGCGAGTAGGATCAATCCAGCAGCCGCATTAATTGTCGCATCCCAAATCATCGCCCCAGCATGCCTTCCTCCGTCATGCAATCTTCCCCCGACGGGTGCTTCCGTCACTGCGGTTGTTGCTCCGATGCACTGTCGGTACTTGTGTCCTCTCCCAAGGGCATGAACTCGCTCCAACTTATTGCTCTCCCCCGGTTTCCAGCTTTATTATCGGTCTATCGCTCGGCGTCAACCAAACAGACATCAAGGAAGTTCGGTCGCTGCTTATCGCACTGGCCTTCCACCAGTGGCTAGAGGTACGGTCCCGGGAGATGGGTTGGCGGTGAGGAGTGCGAGGCATAGTGGCCCGGCGGGCCGCTGGCATGGCGTCTGCCATTCTACCCGCATATCTCACCACGCGTATGCCCGTGGCCCCGCCCCGCCTCCTGTGACTCTCCGTTCCCTCAGGGCATCAGCTTGGCTAGCGTGGTGACCCGTGGCGGCTTCTCCGCACTGAAGGGCGGCCTCATGATCCTAACATACTCGCTCACCTGCCCCGTCGGCATTGCGGTGGGAATGGCGATTGCGGAGACGTATGATGCCGAGTCGACCAAGTCGCGGGGCATCCAGGGCGCCTTCAACGGCGTATCGGGGGGCATGCTGCTGTACATCTCGCTGGTGCAGCTTGTGGCGGAGGACATGGGCCGCCTGGTCCCAGGTAGGGACAGCGCTATGGGCCGTATGGCGTGCTTCGCGGCCCTGTGTGGCGGAGCGGCGTCCATGTGCCTGCTGGCCGTGTGGGCGTAGGCTTGGTGCCTTGCGGTCTGTAGGCCTGCCCCGGTCAGCCTGCTCCCTTCGTTAGTTTGCGTGAAGTGGAGCGCATCTTGGAGATTGAAGGGCTTTGGGAGCTTCAATGAATGGAGGAATATTCTTATTAGGAGCAGCTAGGCGCTTTTTATGGAGTAAATCCCGCATAGAAGGGCTGGCAAGGTTTCGATTTGAAGGATGGGATTTAGACAGGCTGGCGGGGGGCTCATCATGGGAAGAAGAGTGCGGTTTGTCCGTTTGTGATCGATGGACAAACGGTATGGTGCTGATCACCGCTCGTCGCTGTTACTTCCTCCGTTGGTTGTGTTGCCTGCCGTTGGCATGCAAGGCTGTGTGGCGAGCTGTCTTGTGCAGGCTACCGTCGGCCTTGCAGGCAATCTTATCATCATGTTGCATTTTATTGTTCTGATTAAGTGCGTGCTATCATTCACTCACCGACTCAGCTTCGGTGAAGCCAGCGGCAACTCATGTTCAGTTACCGCGGGTAGTGTTTGGCGTCGCCCTCGAATGAGATATGGGTGCAGGCAGCTAGCATGACCAGGCATGGTCCGCCGGTGCGCTGGGGCTTGTGGAATGGGATATGCCCGAATCTTGTGTACGATGGCTCGTACGCGCATATTGTGCATGTGCTCGTACCTGTAGGCGTTGCATCCGCGTGTGTGGATATCTTAGGGTCTATAGGGTTTATCTTGTGTTTTGCACAAGAGCATCTATCCTATTCGCTATTCTTGATGTGCTCTGTGGGTGGGTGTGGGGGTGGGTGGGTGTGAATATGATATATATGAATATGATGAGATGAATAGATCACCCTTAATAAAAAATTGAACAATTTGTTGATGAGTGTGTGTGTGTGTGTGTATGTGTGTGTGTGTTGATGTGTGTGTGTGTTGATGTGTGTGTGTGTGTTGATGTGTGTGTGTTGATGTGTGTGTGTTGATGTGTGTGTGTTGATGTGTGTGTTGATGTGTGTGTTGATGTGTGTGTTGATGTGTGTGTGTGTGTTGATGTGTGTGTGTGTTGATGTGTGTGTGTGTTGATGTGTGTGTGTGTTGATGTGTGTGTGTGTGTTGATGTGTGTGTGTGTGTTGATGTGTGTGTGTGTGTTGATGTGTGTGTGTGTTGATGTGTGTGTGTGTGTTGATGTGTGTGTGTGTGTTGATGTGTGTGTGTGTTGATGTGTGTGTGTGTGTTGATGTGTGTGTCGATGTGTGTGTGTGTGTGTGTGTGTGTTGATGTGTGTGTGTGTGTGTGTGTGTGTGTGTGTGTGTGTGTGTGTGTGTTGATGAGTGTATGTGTTCGCGGGAGGGGGCCCTTGAAGTCCTCCTCTGCATGGGAGTATAGATGCAGATCCGTTCGCCTGGTAGTGGCAGGTAATGGACGGCGCAAATGTCCTATAGCAACCTCCAATTTTGTCAGCGTGGAATCCGGGGGCCTATTTTGGTGCCCCTCAAGTGCTTTGTGTCATCATCTTTGTGTCTTTCAATTTTAGAGATAACCTGGCACCCCGGAGTTCCAATGTCGTGACCTTGGCTCCCGATGGCCTCACATCACTCAGTTGCCGCCGGGACATTCAGAGATGCCTTGCCATGGACGGGCCATGGTGCATGTCCAGGGACACACGCAAATTGACTACGTTTTCTATCCAGCAGGGCATCTCAAGCGGTTAGGAGCGATGGGGCGGGGAGGCTAGATAGTTCTGGGCCTCATGCCTCAGTCCGTGAGGCTGTGTTCGACGAGGGTGGTAATTTTAGCCGATCCTGGCACACCTTCACCTTGGCGTGGCTTCCGTTGTTGTGATTGGACGGTATTATGGATGGATGGGTGGGTGGGGAAATGAAGGCACGGCTATAAGCTCTGCTGCTGCAGCTGCAACCACTTCTACGCCTGTGTTTTTATGAGTTGCGCTGGGCTGATGTACTGCTGCAGCATTCTCCACCGATAGTCGAGTCAGCATTCTTGCAGTTCCGCAGTCGATATCAGAGGATTGTATGTGAACCGCGTAGCTCACATGCAAACCTGGCCTGGCTAGCTTCCTGTCATAAGTACAGTTCGGACCGGAATGTGAACCGGGGGATGGGCGCTCGTTGACAGTTAGGTGGTACGAAATAATTTAATGTCTTACCTCGCTGAGCTCCGACATACCTTGTTTAAGACACCTAGCTTATCTTGTTGGGGCGCTGTTAACCGCCCTGCGGCCCCATGCTGTCCAATAAGGAAAGCATGAGGTCTAGTGGTCGCTGCCCGTTCTGCTAAGAGATGGGTTGTGTGAACCCTTCAGCCACCACTTCAGCGACCACTAGCTAGATAACCACGCAACTGAATCCACTCGAGAGAAATGCGTTGGGTTTCAAAAGTGCACGATGTTGAGAATGAGCTACACACGATGATATACCAGGGGAATGATGCACATATGGCCGGGGGCCGGGCGCACGGGTATTTCGGTTATTCAGACCATAAAAGCATAAGTCTGACGTTCTTGACTACATTGAGAAAGGCATTACT
Source organism: Volvox reticuliferus (assembly GCA_019650235.1). Classification (NCBI taxonomy): domain Eukaryota; kingdom Viridiplantae; phylum Chlorophyta; class Chlorophyceae; order Chlamydomonadales; family Volvocaceae; genus Volvox; species Volvox reticuliferus. The sequence goes on along the minus strand of BNCP01000010.1, from coordinate 243,508 downwards.
ATGCTTGAAGTGCAATGCGGCCATAAACTCAAGTGCATCTGTACGGATAATGGCGGTGAATTTGTCAGTTCCCGTCTTAAATCCTTTTGTATGGAGCGTGGTGTCAAGACAGTGGTGTGAAGCATGAGTTGTCAGCCCCTTATTCGCCACCGCAGAATGGGGAGGCAGTGCGTCTTAATTGCACTCTCCTGGACAAGGTTCGTGCGATGCCTGCAGAGTCTAGTGTTTCAAAGCTTTGGTGGCACGAGCTTCTTAATACGGCTTGCTATCTTCGCAACCGTTCTCCTTATGAGTCGTTTACTGGGGAAGTCCCTGATGTCTCTCATCTGCGTGTGTTTGGATGTGAGGCCTATGCGCATGTGCCGAAGGGACAGTCTGCTGATAAATTAATCCGCGTGCTCGGAAGGGTACCTTTTGGGGATACGAGCCTAACTCTTAAGGCTTATCGCATTCTCATTGATGAAAGCATCATGGTCTCCCGGGATGTTGATTTTCGTGAGACTATCCTTCTGGCCGAAGGGGATGTAGCAGAGAAGCAAGTTGATGATGAAGGAATCGGTTTAGGGGCTGAGGGCAGCAGCCACGTTGGTGAGAGCAATGACACTAGCCTTGTTCCTGTTTCGCTGCTGGTGCCCCCACGGTTTTGGGGGATGAGGCCGGCGGTGTGACCCCATGCCTGTTCCCGCTGCTGGTGCCCCTGTGGTTTTGGTGGGAGAGGCCGGCGGGGAGTGTAGTAGTCATAGACGTACGACACACACTATCACAGTATATCGTGCATGAAGCACATGTTAGCATCTCGAGAGGCCATTGTGGCAATCAACTACTATATTTGGTAGTGAGACTGGAAGCCACTAATGGACCCTAAGGTCGTCAGTTTGATCCCGTCAAGTCACATCTGTCGTGCTTGAATTGTTAAAGTCACGCATCCTACAGCGGTAGGAATTGAAGTTGACTTACCGAACGGGGTCTGATGCTTGAAAAACCCGTGAGTGCGATGATGCATGCATGTATGGCTGGGCATGTCGTGACTTGGGTGGATACAAAACCCCCATGGCCAGGGTGGATACAAAACCCCCATGGTTGGGAGATGGCAAGCACTTGTGACAGGGGACTTAGTGCCCGAGATGTGCCCTCCAGAAGGGGGAGAGTGAAGTAGTCGTAGACATACGACACAGACTATGACAAGAAGCACCCTGTCAACATCTCGAGAGGCCTTTGCGGCAATCAACTACTACAGGGCTGCTCCTGGTGTTATCCCCACTGCTGGTGCCCCTGCTGATCTGCTAGCAGATTAGGCCGATGAGGATGATGACCTCCGCTTCTTGATGATGTTGATCTTCTTAATGATGGTGATGGGAGCAGTTCACAGGAGGATAGCCCCCCTCCTCTTCGGACCTCAGCTAGTGTGAAGAAGCCAAATACGATGCTTAAGGATTACGTGCTGTTTGCGGAAGGGAGTCCGTTGAGCCAAAAACCTTAGCTGAGGCCCAAGCTAGGTCTGACTGGCCACAATGGAAGGCTGCGATGGATGAGATGAAATCCCTCCTGGAGAATCGTACTTGGGGTCTTGAGGAATTACCAAAGATTGCCAAGAAAATTGGCCTCAAGTGGGTTTTTAAGTTAAAGCGAGATGCTAATGGTCATATTGAGCATTATAAGGCCCGTCTTGTTGCTAAGGGCTTCACCGAAAAGGAAGGGGTAGGTCTTGGTGAAGGTTTTGCTCCCGTTGGTAAGTATACCAGTCTTCGTGCTCTTCTAGCAGTTGTTGGAACAAGACCTAGAGCTACATCAACTGGACATCAAGACAGCGTTTTTGAATGCTGTGTTGGAGGAGGAAGTTAGCTTTTCAATTGTCAATTGAACAGTCCGCTTTTATTAGCTAGCCTAGTCATTTTTAGTTGCTTTAGTTTATTTTTTAATTTTAGTTGCTTTTATTTTTTATGTCGTTTAGTTTGTGTTATTTTAGTTTTCGTGTCGTACATCCTGCCCCTGTAAGGAGTGCTAGTCATGTAAGGCCCTCGGGAATTTATGCAGTCGCGAGGTAAAAGGTATGATTTTTGTTCGGCAATTTCTAGGCTATTAAAAGCATTTTCTGACCCCTTTTCTGACCCCATGAAACAAGATTTATTTTAGTCTCTTGTTTCATGTAGAACCTATGTATCCTGCAGGGCACTGGCCAGCCCTGCAGGATTCATGCTCTAAAGCTTTTATTATGCTCTAGATTATATTTTCTAGTGAACGGATTGCTAACATATCAAACAAAGACACGGTGAGCTGACACAAGAGGGAGAAATATTAACAAGCAAGGTTGCCTACAAGTAACGGACGAACGATTAACAGACAACCTGTGATGCGCATGGCATTCAGAATCATAAGAATATTTGCCGCAGTGCTGCGTTGAGTATTAAGCACAAGAGTAGTTTTTGTTGCCATGAACAAATTAAATATAGCAGTAAATATCAATACCGGTGCTTACAACTAAAACGTCACTGTACCGGCTGACGGCAACACCTTCACAATGTTTAGTTGACTGTTAATCTGTATCAAACTGTACAGCAATGATTTTCTGCTGTTATAGCTACTGCTTTATTTCTAGCCTGCAATTTCTTTTTGGGGTGTTACACTGTAGCTGGAAGTAAAACATAGGTAAAATCAGGAATGAAATGCACAATCCAACATGAGAATGACGACAGAGGACATGCACATTCTAAACTGTGGAAATGTTGTTGATGGTATTATAAGCTCATGATTGTTGTTAGAGGAAATCTCATATTTATTGCCAGATGGATCAAATCATGCAACGTGGCAGTTTTGTATGACATGCTATACTGACTTGGATAAAGGAAAATTGCCCAAGCATGCTGATGCGAATAATATGGGGCTACCAGTGCTGCAACGGCGGGCATGTTTTGAAGGCCTTCGGGAAATAGAGCAGAGATGCATTGCATAATCATATGTGCAGTACATGCGCATCCATATGCGCAGTATGTTGATGATCCTGGTGGAAAACCAACACAGTTGCATGGGGGAATTGTGAATGTACCTGTGGACTTCCATCAAGTAATGTCAGCATTGCCTCTACCAATATCAGAGCTCGACACGGTAAATATCAGCATAAAACAAACGATGAAATACATGGGACCAGTTTAGAAAGGTGTATGTAGTCCGCATAGGAAAAGTGTTGGAATGCCTAGACTACCTGAAGAATACACCGTTATATCTATCAGGAGGCTGGAATTAAAGAAGATGGATGAAACAGCATTGGATGAGCTTGCTTAAAGGTGGAGATTCAGAGAGTGCACATCAGGCTGGTGATGATGAACAGTGGGTTGTTGACAAAACAAAGAAAGCAGGAACGGGTGCAAATGATGATGTGAGCGGCATCATGGCAGGCAAGATGGAGCTGTCATTATATGATGAATGTCACGACAGTGAAGATGACTCCCAATGCAGAGTGTGGAGTGATGAAACATCAGATGAAGAAGAGCCAGATGGCATTGGAGTTAAGCTTGACACAGATTGTGACTTGGACCTAGCGGATGCATTGCATACATTATTAGCTAAGCAAATTGATCCAGTTCAAGCAAAGAACGCAGCGCCCAGTGCAGTGAATGTTGCCCCTGGAGAAGGCCGTCACCCACTGATGAGTTGGTTTTATTGCCCGTTTAGTGAAGAGAAAGCTTGCCCAAGTGTGCTTTTGGGGCATGGCCGTGAGGAAGCACATGCACGTGCTGTGACATATATACCAAGATATTGCAAAGCATGAGCTCCTTCACAATGACTGTCGTCATGCACGTGAGGATATAACAGGCATTTTTGTGCGGTATCACAAGCTCATGGTGTCAAAGATCACCCAAGCAGCCTCAGCCCGCGTGCGCAAGATGACATTCAAATGGCATGGGCGTAACATACATGGATGCTCCACTGACGGTCAAGGGAGGCACTGGACCCTGCAGTGCGTGATGAGCGAGCTGGTACACACAGATCAAGCATTCAACGGCTTCAGCTGCATCCGGATATCTCCGGATTACAAGAAGCGAATTCACGATGGCTTGATTATTGACTTTGGGCCCCTTGGCACACCCTTGCCAGCATTGACTCTGGTGTGGGAACCGCCGGTAACGTAGCTGCTGCTGCGCCATCTGTGCGCATAAGTGCGGCTGTGAGCGCAGCCGGTGTAAACTCCGGCAAAGGAGAAGATGTCGCAGATGTTGCTGCCGACGATGAGGATAGCGGAGATCTTTTATTTGTACAGCGACGCCATGGACTCCTAGAGTGGATGTTTTCGTTCCTGGCCCTCTTGGCCGCAATAGACCTTCTTGCTTGTTCGCAATAGTGGACGGTGGCCGTTAGATTTGAAACGCCATGGTACGTCACGGAATTCCCATCTTAGCTCCTTTACCGTTACGGCACCGGACTCAATGGGAACTCTTAGGGACAACAGTACTGCAACCATCTTACGTTTCCACCTTCCTACATACGTACAGTTGACAAGCTGTTTTTGTGGGCAAGCTCCACTTAAGCGTAGCGTTAGGTTTCCCATAGTGCGGATACTTCTTCAGTTAACGCATCGTAAGTTCTATATAATATAAAACAACGGTACATAAGTGATCTTTTAATATATTCAAAATGCGTCGACGCTGCTATGCACGGTCGTCTGTCGGGTGTCGGCGACCGCACAAATCCCTCGTCGTACATTGTTTGGTATGCTGATATCTCATTGGTATTTTAGATAACTCTATCATTAACAATGTCTAAATTTTAAAAACACCGTCCATATTTCGGACATGTAAACCTACGCTAAACTATGGACGTGGCGTCAACTAGTGGACGTATTTGCCTCACATTATCCGAGGCCATCTATTACCAGCGCATAAGTTCTTTTTTCTCAAGGTCGGTGCTTGAATTCAGCCTCCGCCGCCCCAGCCAGCCCACATTGCTCAGGCGCTCACAATATATTTTGTAACTGTATTCATATAGGTCGGACGTATTTAAAGCAACTAAAGCAATTAACTATGAACAGGTAAGCTGGCTTGGTTTGCAATCGCTGGCCATCGGAACCGTTGTTGTGGAGCCATGGGTTAGAGGCATCTTCCTGGGTTTTAAAGAACAAAAGGTTAAGGCTATACATTTCCTTATCTCTTCTCCCGAAAATTTCCCTACATCCTGCTTGACCTGCCTTGGACCTGTGTAGCGGAGCCCAACGACGGCCTCAGCTTCTCGCTGTCGTGGACGAGCTTGGCGGCATCACCGTCACAGCAATCGATGGACATCCCTGACCCCCCCAGCTGCAGTTTCCGCAGGCTTCCGGCAAGATTGTGCGCAGCACCATTACGAAAGGCCAGTGGTGACGACACCCGCCGATATCGCCACGAGCCGCAGAACAGCTCAGAGCAGGGGCCGCCGGCGGGGTCTCAGCGCGTCATCGGCTGCTGCTTTGGACTCATACTCTCCCACCAATGCCGCTGCTACCGGGCGTGACCTGAGTAGTATCGGCTTCCCGGTGCATCCAAATGCTGCCGCCGCGGCCATTGATAACACCGTCACATCGCACCGCCTGCACCACACCTTGGTGGCCGATGCCGTCGACGCCATTGACGACGACGCTGGTGTTGAGGACGGCACCGGCCTGCAGCACTTTCGGCCGCCGATGCCCATAGCGGCAGCATCGCCACCACTTCGGCTGCAGCCGCCGCAGGCGCCACGACTTAATCCAGTGGCTCAGGCAGCTCTCAACCGCCAAATCACCGACTGTACGGACTGGCTGGCGCTGGAGGCGCTGTACCGCTCTCTCCGTAGTCCATCCCTAGTGAGTGGCAGCAGCAGTGCTTCTGCTGCCGCCACGGCAGCAAGCTCCCCGCTGGGGGGTCCACAGCTGGTTGCAATGGCCCGCCATCTGGCACGATTGCCACGTCATTGCTCCTTTGCTAAATTTGAGGACGAGCGACTGCAGCTGTTCGCGTCGGAGCTGGCGGCGGCAACGATTCCGTACCTCGGAGAAATGGCGCAGGTGGGCGAAGCAGGGACTCGGACAGGCAGGACAGGACTGGCAAGTGAATAGAGGGGGAGAGTGAATATACGAAACCTGGTGTTGGGGCTGACGGGGCAAGGACTAACCGGCCGGCTGACGGTTGTCCCATTTGGGGGGGGAGGTTTGTAACAGGTGACGGGAAACTTGTAACTGGTAGAGAATGTAAGTGGGCAACCTGGCGGGTCGTTGAATTCTGTGTGTTGTGAGTCGGTCAACTGCCTGGCTGCGTGGCTGGTCCGCAGCGGACGCCTGGATTCTTGCAACACGTAAGGCCCAGATAACTTCTCCGACTCCCCTGCGTTGTAAGAACCTTCGCTAAAGCTTCTTCCGTTGGCAATATCGTTCCGTTGAGGCAGATCAGCATCCTTTTTGCATATACGTATGGACATATACGACAACGTCCTGCCATCTGACTGTCCTCTTCTGCCGGGGCTCGTTCCTTCACCGCCTGCCCTCCATCTGCCCCGCCAGGGCGAGTACTGCGCCCTGCTGTGGGCGTACGGCAAGATTGGTTGTCACCCGGGACTGGACTTCCTTTCTGCAATACTGCCGCTGTTGCAGCCTCTTTTGCCGGCGGCTGGACCCACGGGTCTGTCGCAGGCACTGTGGGGCCTCGCGCGCATGGGTCATGTCCCGCCGGAGCCATTCCTGTGTGACTTTTACGACGCCGCAGCCCGTGCTCTGAGGACGCCCTTCGCAAACCCCCAGCATGTGTCGAACTTGCTTTGGGCGATGGTGATGTTGAGGTTGCAAGCCCCCCCGGAACTGATCTCCGAGGCGCTGGCAGTGCTGGACAGAAAGCTGCTGGTGGGGAATATGAGCGGCCCGTTTGAGGATACACCGGCTAGTTTAATACCGACTGTGGGATGGCGAGGCAAAGCTGAAAGCAATAAAAAACGACATAGCGTAATTGCGTAAAAGAAAGGGACAGTGGACAGTCGGAGCTGGGGAACGGTATTCATGGGTCGCGCTGTGCGGCGTAATCTGGTCATCATTACACCGGCTCATCACGTCAAAAGCCAGCTGAGGGAACATTTCGGGACGGACGCCCGTTCAGTCGCTCGGCTGTGCAAAATCCCTGCCGGACTTGCATCAAGATTGATTGTGATTGACTGTCGCCGCCGATCTGAGGGGTTGCACGCTTTTCCTTTTCTCATGTCCACCCTCCCCACCCGTTGTCTGTACCGTTTCCTCGCGTGCCTCACACGCGCCGCCGCTCGATTTGCTCCCTATCCGCCAGGCTGCCACGCCCCAGGCCCTGGCCATAACCGCGTGGGCAGTCGTGCAGGTGGGAGAGCGATCCCCGCCCGAGGCCTGGTGGCACCGCATACAGCAGGCGGCGCTGCAGCTGAAAGGCAAACTACAGCCGCAGGTTTGTGATTGTAGTGGATGGTTGAGTCGGGGACAAAGTATATGTGGGGAAGGAATTTATTCCTCCAAAGAACGCGCGAGGAAGGGACTCGACATGGGGCGGGTAATGGTCACACGGGTCACACGGTGTTTTGTACGTCCCGACGGTCCATATCTACTAATCCCCTAGCCTCCCTTGCCTATGCTCAGCCCCAACTCCTGGGCTGCTCGTCCTTCGCCTTCCCTTGACCTGGCTTCCTATTTATTTTACCTTGTCAAGGTATTTATGCCTTTTTACCCCCAACCCCCTCTCCCTTAGGACATCTCACACTTGGTTTGGGCCACTGCGCGCAGCGGCTACCCTGGTCCCCAGCCATGGCTGCATGCGATGTGTTCAGAGGCTCACGGGTGCATGAAGGGCTTCAGATCACAGGTGGACGGGGGAGCGGGGATGAAGGGGGGGCCGGGAAGAAGCAACCTCTTTTATGCCCGTATTGGCCGTGAGGGATGAGGTGGGCCTCACAGTCTTTAGTTTGGCCCATGGGGTATACTGCTCCTGTTCCTGAAGATCCCCTGAGCCTCACCCCCTTAATCCCCACATCCCGCCAATTAGGAGCTGTGCAACCTATTGTGGGGGTTCGTGGTCGTGGGCTTCAAGCCACCCGAGCCCTGGCTGACGGCAACGATCTCGGCGGCGCAGAACTTGCTGCCCAGCTTCAAGGTGCGGTGCATGCGCCGCCTGCAATGCAGAGCGGGCCTCGATATGCAAAGTGGCGTTTTACGCATGCGTCCGTACGTGCAGTGCGTTCGTGCGTACGTGTGTGTTTCGTCTGCTTGTGCAGAAAAGCGATAAGATTGTCCAGCCTGCCTTATGCCAGTGGACGATGGCCACCTAAGGCGGGTACTTACAAGTGATTACGAACCCTCCCACTTCTTCACCACGTGATGATTCCTCCACATCACGCGGTTCTGACTTCATCCCTAATATGATGCGCGCTTTCCGGCATTGCTCGACGATTTGCGAGGGCCTGTCTCAACAACCGAATTACGATGTGTGAATTCTCGACACCAGCCCCTAATAAATCAAGTTTCGTATCTTATGAACTCCCCACGATGTCTTGCCTTCGGGGCCCCACGCCGCCATGTGTCCCCGTCGCTCTTCTTAGGGCTTTGAGCTGGCGGTGCTGCTCTGGTGCCTGGCCTCGCTGCAAGCCAAACCACTACTTCCTCGCACATTCGCTCGGGCGCTGTTCTTTCACTCGGCCCCGAAACTGAGGTTTTTCAGCGCGCAGGTGAGCTTGTGTGGGCAGGTCCGTAACAGTCTGACGGAAAGCTAGCTATATTAACGTTAGCGGGCTTTCATATCTAAAGAATGACACTACCGGGGATAGCTAAGGATGCGATGCGATACCGGAAATTTAGGGTCAAACACGTCGTCTTGATACCGCCACCGCAAACCCGTTCTCCGTCCCTCTACCGTCAATTTTTCGTCTAAGCACCGTAATGGATTTCAACGGCCACAGGACTGCGCCAACGTGATCTGGTCATTGGCTCGTCTGCAGCTCCGTCCCCCAGAGCCTTGGATGGCGGCATTCGTGGAGGAATCCTTTACGCAGTTGCCCCGCTTCACCCCACAGCACCTGGCCAACACCATCTGGGGATTTGCCCGCCTGAGTCGTTGCCCCCCGGAGCCCTGGATGGACAGGCGAGGCCGTAAACACTGAGGCCGCACCCGGGGGTTGGGAGTTGGGGTTGGGACGAGTGGCCGAGGGAATCTGCGTAGCTGCCGATGCGGAGGCAGAAGGCCACGACCCTCGTGGCGGTGCGGTGTGGTGAAGGTTTGCCATCTAGTGGTGATGCAGCTGGGCGGATGGCTGATGGCAGCGCTGGTGATTGGATTCGGAGATCGGGATCCGAACGACCTGGAACCAAACGCCACCGTCCATGCCTCCCTCCCTGCATACCGACGCGCGCTCATCGCGCTTTCGCCCTGCCCATGGCTATCATTTCATAGCCAGCAACCCACCCAGGCTGTCGCGCCAATTTGCCAATGATCGTTGTGCCTCAAGACCAGGCTCCAGCCCCTGGCCCACTCAGAACTGGCCCCACACATCCTTGTCGTCTCCCGCAGGTTTTTCTTGGAGAGCAGGCCGCTGTTGCTGTCTTTCAAGACCGCGGAGCTGGCTATGCTGGCTATGGCGCTCGGTATTGCCCGACTCGACCCGCCCCGTCAGTGGCTCAACCAGATGCTCGTGGCGTCCTACTCCAAGCTAGAGCATTGCAGGTACACTGCTTTCCGCGTGTTTCCTTACACGTGCTTAGATGTAGAAGTTAGAAGCTGTCTGTGATAGTAAAGTAACGTATGTGTGTATGTGTGCAAGTTTTTAAGTACGTACGACAGCAACTGCAACAGCAACGGCATCGTGTAGGGGAATTATGTTTCAATGTGTTTTGACAGGAGGATTCAATGCGTGCAGTCCAGTTGTGCACATCTTTCTCTTGCCTCGCTGAACCTCTTTGTTGTTTGTCTGGGTTGAGACCTGGGAAAACCTCGCGCGTTAATCCGTCAGCGCCATGTGTTCCCCTTGGCCGTGCTGCCACAGAGCTCAGGAGCTGGCCAACCTGGTCTGGGGCTTCTGGCGCTTGTTTTTCAAACCGCCACAGCGGTGGCTAGACGCGGTAGCCACCGCCGCGTCACGGCTGACGGAACAGGGTGCCATGTCAGCCACCGACCTCATCACGTTAGGACGCGCCTTCAGCGCCTTCGGAGCAGAGCTGCCAGCGAACGTGCGTCAGGCTCTTAAAGCGGCAGAGGAGGCCCAGCTGTTGCTGCAAATGCCCCAACAGGGCGTTGAGGCTAAACGGCAGCAGCTGGTCTTGGGGGTGCAGCAACAAACGGGACGGCCGCAGACGGCGGGGCTTCAACCGCCGTCCTCTGAGCAAGGACATCAGCAGCAGCAGCCGAAGGCCATGCGACAACGAAAACCTCCAAAACCGAATCGCCAAGAGCATCCAGACTTGAGTTTTCAGCAGCGGCAACCGCAACAGGAGCGGCGACAGCTTGAGAAACAGCTACACGATCCAACTCTGGATGGCACTCAGCACTCGGGGGAAGAGGCAGGCATGCAGCCTGGGGTCCGCTGCGTCGCCTCAGCAGCTGTGCGAGGCCAGGGGCTTAGGCAACAGAGCGGGCGGGAACAGGCCTCCGAGCGGGTCGACAACGTGCCAGGGCAAACCAGCGGGGAACAGAGGACCAATCACGTGATACCGTCAGCGGTGGCATCGTCATGCAAGCCCGCGCGACTGCTGGAACTGCCTTCGGCGGACATGGCGCGGTCTACTGGAAGTAGTGGTGTCATGGAGGTAGTGGTTTCGGAGCACGACCCCGTTGCGAGCACTACAGCTATTGCAATTGCCGCATCAGCCGTTGCCGCGCCTGAGCCACTCGCCACAGGTGAGGCGGTGTTATCCGCCACCGCCGCTGGATCGGAAGGAGCGGGACGAGTAATCACGGTGCAGGGCTCAAGAGCAGAAGCAGGATCAGCTGAAACCCGGCCCAGAGCAGCTTCTGGCGCTGTGCGAGGAGCCATAGAACCGGTAAGAAAAGAAGCCGAGGCGGGAAAACAGGCTGCTGCTGTAGATCAAACATCTGCGGTGACGAAGACGGAGGTGGTCGGGATGGCCACGCAATCCCAACCGGTGCTGGGATCACATTTTCGGGATGTCCTCAATTTCGCCACGGCAAATGTTCATTCGGAAGCGGAGGGCGTCGAGCGGCGACGGGAGAAACGTCGGCGAGACAGGCAGGTGAAGCGGCGGTTAGCGGTGCGCTCCGACGGCATGCCTGCTGCCATCACTGACTCTGATGCTGCCAACGCCGGCGTCTCTGATGCCGTGACGGTCAGCTCTGCCAACGGAGACAAAGCTGCCATGGACAGTTCGCAGTTGCCCCCCACTTTGGCAGAGTCAGTATCACCATCTGCATCGCTATCGGCGCCCCTTTCGCTTACTTCTCCATCTGAATTACCGGAAATACCTGCTGCACAAGCTGCACTGCCGAGTGGCAACGGGCGTGTGAGTGATATGGAAAGCTCAGCCAGTGGAGCGGCTTCACCACTGCCATCTTTAAGCGCCACTGCAGCGGCGAATGACTTTGTTGCCTCGGGTACTGATTCGGTAACTTGTTATGGAACCCTTCGAGTGGCCAACGGGTCGTCAGCAGTTGATGAAGCTAGAGCGGCGCTCGAGCCAGTGGAGCAATCGATAGATAGTTTGCAACTAGTGTCTGTGTCTGACCTAGGGTTCGCGGAACTGGAAGGGCACGCGGCGTCTCCGAAGGCTGCTTCGGAGGCTGCGGATGTGATGCCGCTGCAAACCACGGCACGCGCAACGCGCGCGGCAGCTCGGCGCCGGGCACGTGAGCGGGCGCTGCAACAGCAAACGGGGGCTGCGCTGTTGCCAGTATTGGAATGAATGAATGGACAGGAGGTTGCTGAGGCAGCTGGCTTCGTGCGCCCACATATCGTGTGCCGTGTGTTGAGGGGCACTGCCGCATTCGGATGGTCTGAAGCAGGGTTCATTCCAGATGTTCTGGCGTCTGAGGCATACCGATGGAGGCCAGTCAAGGCCGTTGTCATGGGTCCTAGCGGCACCATGCTTACACTTTGCTGGCATCCTTTGTCACGCGGCCGGGCAGGAGCCTGCGTCAACTGTGTCTACATAATTCTTGTTAACTCAAGATGGAAGAATGCTTTAAATAATGATGATCTAAAACAAGTAGACCATGGAGCGATTATGACGTGCAAACAGGTCGTACGACAGCTTAACAGAAAAACTAAGGAACGTTATGCCCAATCGCGTCAAGGCTAGCCATCTCTTAGAAGCGCTGGCAGTCGACCGAGCTTTTCGCCGGCAGCACCACCAGAGGCCAGAACAGATCATCAATGACGCCTACTCGCGGTGGCTGAACAATCAGCCATGTACTCAGCTCGCAGAGGGTGCATACTAAAGAATATAAAACAAGGCAATATGCAGCTGCATCACAAGGCGGCAAGCAGGTTATCGGATTGCGGCGTGCGCGCACCTACATCAGCGATATGCGGCCTGCGCACTCATACGTATATGCATAGCACACCGGGTTAGCAGGCACATGCCGCCACCAATTAGGGATCACGCTTCAAGACTAGAAATGTTTGGATGATAACTTCCTGGGCTCTCAAGATCCGCTCCGCAAACCGGCTCCCATAAACTAAGAAATCACGGCAATGCCAAAATTACGCTTAGGACAGCAATACGGCAGTATGCACTCGCCGCTACCTTACAGCCATACGACCTGCCCGCAATACATGGATCGTCTCCAGACTGCCGTCATCGCGCTCTCGACCACTGTAGGCTGCGATATAGGCTGCCCATGGACTACGCAAGAACGCAGAAGACATGAAGGCTGGTGCGTTCACATGCATGGTGGAAATCCCCGAGTCCTGCCTCCCACACTTGACGGTGGATCAGGGCAACAAAGAAGAATAAGAATCACGTGCCCATGCGAACGAGTTAGATATTTGGTGTTATTTTCCGTACGACCACCCGTCAGGAACTAACGGGCACCCGAAAAGAAACCCTCACGCCGTGGCACAGGATGCCCAATACAGGGGCCCAATCCCTCCCTTCAGCATAAGCATCAGGGCGAAAGGACACGCCGTGCAGGGTGCCGTCTTTTATGACCTAATAGATTATAACATGCACCGTGCCGGCTTGACCATTATTTTTAGCCCGAAGACGCGCCGCTTATGCATGTCGGAAAGATCTATGGGTGCACCTACGTATAAGCTTACCAATCGCGGTTCTGCTACCAGAAGCATATCACCGTGATGAGTGACTGCTCCTAACCCCAAACGTGATCACTCTCACCGTAATCCGATAACCACTCCCAACCAACTTGCCAACAACGACGCAAACTCGCCGGGAGCAAGACAACCCTGTGACATAGGAAGCGCTCGTAAATAATTTCATGCATAAAAAGAAGAGGGGGCGTGCACTCGAGACTAAGGACGCACGCGCTGCACTGGTGCTGTTTCTGGCGCTGATGTTGCCACGTGTGGGCCACTGCCCTTGCCCATTGAGTTTCTCTGGAGTCAGAGCCACCCAAGGGCGTCTACCTAAACCGCCAGGCTGAAAGAGCGATACATGCTCAACTTGCTTGATGAGCCTTGAGTGCTAACTCCACACCGCCCACTGCCCAAAGCATATTCCAGGTCCACAGCCCGTAGCACAGGTTGCTTATCAGCGCTCAGCGTGTCGCGGCCGTGGAGAAGAATGGCTGCGTAGTGCAGGCAGAGGGCGTTGGCGTTGCAGCGGGGTTTGGGGTCGCAAAGCCTTAAGGCATGGATGCAGGGCCAGTGGGCCATAGCGCGCCGCGCCGAGGATGGACACGACTACCTCGTTGCCCAGTCCCACCTCGCTCCTCTCACCTCCCAACAACCTTTCGACAAGTATATTCACCTCCCTCAGGCCCGGGTCCAGCTTGTACCTGCCTTCGGGCCCTCTTCAACCCCCATCCCACCCACCTGTGCCAACACCGTTCCATAGACCCTGCTCCCGTGCGAATGTTGCTGCCTGAATGACGAGCTCGTTTCCATCGGCCGCCAGGCTGCTGCCCTCCACAGGCTTCAGCGAGTTCACCAACAGAGCGTACTGTCCAAACACAACACTGGCCTGATTGGCCACCGCCTCGTTATCCGTCACAATGATCTGAAACAAGAACAGCACCAGCAGCAACGGGACGGGTCCCGTTGATCAGCGTCGTGGTAGGTAGCTAGGTCCCCAACTTGTGCATCTGATTTTCATGTTATAGCCATACGTAAATTAGGTAACTAGGACGAACCAGCCACTGGCCAGGCACGAGTTAGCGTCGTCAGCTGGCACCAGCACAGCTTCCGACCTAATGGTTGGAAATCAGACTCATCCAAGCATACAGTCCCCATCACTGCCACAAACAATCCTAGCCTCCGTCATTGCCGCGATCGCCCGCGCGTTAGACGCCAACGCACAGGAGCAGCCGTAATCCCCGTGTGGCAGTGTCCCCGGCGAGGCCGTTCTCCCTTGCCGACGCACCTGCGGCACTGCCGGTCGGTATTTGGACGCCATACGGCTGGCATAGCCCCCTGATGTGAAAGTAATGTGGAGCTGGGCGTTGCAGTCCTTCGCAGCCGACACTCCTGACACCCCGGATGCCTCCGTGATGCCGAACGGCTTGGGTGTGTGGTCGCTGCCGGACAAAAGGTAGTGGAAGGAAGGAGCGTGGGAGGTAGAAAAGCACGCAGCGCAGCGGGAAACGGCAGGAAGACATGCATGAAGATAATCTTGAACTTATGGTTTGCTTACACGACAGCGGGCGGCAGAGCTAATGGTCAACTTCATGACACCAAACACAACCCTGGTAATTTACTTATGTGAGATTGCGCTCACCGTACGAATGCCTGTGTCGACACGTACGCAGTGCCGTTCTCCGCATTGGCCACGATGGCCGCCATCGTGCCAACAGCGGTGTCAGGGAACTTGCCGCCGGCAGTCTCTCCGCTGAGCATGACAGCGTCCGTCCCGTCGAACACCGCGTTGGCCACATCCGTCATCTCGGCGCGGGTGGGCAGGGGCGATGCCGTCATGGACTCGAGCATCTGGGTAGCGGTGATGATGAACTTGCCCGCGATGTTGGCCTTCGTGATCATCATCTTCTGGGCGAGAGCGACCTGAAGGGTTGGGAAGACGGCGTATGAAGAGGATATCAAGGCGCGATTCACGTGATTTGTTTCAAGCCTGCCCATCAAGCTATCCTCTGTTTCACGGCCTACCAGACACGGCCAGCCGGTGGCCGAACACTTGGACACATACCTCTTCCCTCTTACAATGCATGCGACCAGTGCCCTTTGGCTCCCCTCCCCACCTTCTCCGAGGGAATCTCCATGGCCAGGTCCCCGCGCGCCACCATAATGCCGTCGCTCTCCCGCAGGATGTCGTCATAGTTAATCAAACCCGCTTCGTTTTCGATTTTGGATATAATCTTGACATAGTTGCCGCCCGCATCATCCAGCACCCGACGAATGAGGCGCACGTCGGCGGCGCTCTGAGCAGCATCAGCCGTGGCAACCAAGGCTAGGGTGTTGGTTACCAGTCGTTGTGGCTAGCTCGGTATAGGCGGCGAAATGCGAACCACACACCGAATTTCGACCAGAGTGCAGGACCTCGCCATTGGGGCGGCCTCCAACCCCGAGTGGAGCCGACATATTCCGTGGGGTATCACACAACCCAACTGCACCTATGTCGGCCTACATCGCCGCAGGCCATAACAATATCCAGCGGCTCACCTGAACGAAGCTGGCCGCCACAAAGTCCATTCGGTTACCACAGCAGAACTTCTGAAGGTCCTCAATATCCTTCGGGGTTAGCACCGGAATATCTACGTGCACGCCTGTTAAGGTCAAGGATGGGGCCAGATAAACAAACGACCCCCGCCAGTACAGCCAAAACTTTGCTGCCCTTAGTCCTCGCCCGGCAGTCGCTTACCCGGCAGGTTGACGTTCTTGCGCTGGCCCAAGGTCTTGGAATTAAGGCAGCGGCCTCGCAGCTCTGTGTCCGACAGGAATCCGACCACCTCAATAGTCAGAGAGCCGTCCGCCACCAGGATGCGGCTGCCGGGGACCACGCTCCTGCCGGGGGATATATGGCACGGGGCAACAATACACACACGGGAAAGGGGTTAGAAGCTGAACCGGGCTGCAAACGATCCCCACCACCAGGCGCACTGAAAGGAACCGATTGCCGACTACCAGCAAGTTCGCAGAGTTCTCCAGAAAACTCACTGGCAAAGCTTGGCGTAGCTAATGCCAATCTTGGTCTCGCCCGTCTCCTCGTCCTTGTAGCCCTCCCACTTGTCGTAATCCGCGCCTACCGCCACCACCGTCAGCTCCTGTCCCGCCTCCAGCTGGATGTCCTTGCCGCCACGCAGCATGGCAGTGCGGATCTCAGGGCCCTTGGTGTCCAGCAAGTACGCAATGCGGCGCTTGTTGCCACGCTCCCGCCATACCTGCCACCTCAACGCGAAGCAACAAAGATGAATTCGGGCTGGGTGGATGGGACACTGAAACTGGGTATGGACTGGTACGCACCTGCAGGATGCACCATCATCATAAAAACGCTTCCCTTGCGTTATCTTACGTCTTTGCCCTTTCCCTCCCCCTTTCTCCGATGCAAGTCTTCACATGCAAGCTGTCCCCGCGAACTTGCAAACAATTAACCGACCCTTCCTGGCACCCATCGCACCTTCCTGAGCCGGTCCAGCACCTCCTGGTGCGCGGCGTGAGTGCCATGACTGAAGTTGAACCTTGCCACGTCCATGCCCGCATCCAACAGCTGGGTCAGGCCCTCTTCCGACCAGCAGGAGGGGCCCAGCGTGCACACAATCTTGGTCTTGCGGCCCGCAGGTAGCGGCACGTGGTCCAAAATGTCCGATAGTGAAATGGCCGTGGTACGCAGGCTGAGCGTCTTGGCAGCCATATTACTCGCCGCGTTGGTCCTACTGACAGTGAAGCGGTGCGGCGACGGGAAGGAGCCATGACCCGAGCTGGACAGGCGCGTAAGGTTATACACAGGCACAATGGCACTGCTCATGTAGGAGGGGGACACGGACGGTGACTGGTCACCCTGAGGAAAGCTGGTGCGGCGGATGGGCCGACAGGGTCGGGAGCTGCGGCGGCTCATTAAGCCAGAGCGGGAAGCAGCGGGGCTTTCCAGCTCCAAGCCCATCAGACTTGGCCGCTCCAGGTCACCGGCAACGAGAGGGGCACTGGCAGAGGGGGAATCCAGACTGGACGATTCGAGCCGCAGATTGCCGGGATGGCGCTGCTGCTGCGATACGTGTTGCTGTGAGATGGATTCAGGTTGGCGCGGCGAGGCTGATTCGGTGTCGTCCTCCTTGGTCTCCACTCCGGGTGCAACCTGGAAATGGAAGGGTTACCAGAGGTGCACAAGAGCGGAACCAGAGGAGCTGGTAGATTGGTACTGGTAGCGGCACGTTACGCGAGCTAGGAATGCAGTTATCGGCGGCAGGCCATGGGCAAAGGCGCAATCGACCCGGCCTCCTCAGTAGTACATTTCGGTCTATATTTCCCTCTCGGGGCCCAAATATGCTAAGGTTAAACCAGCTCCACTCTCCCTAGCCAACCCCACCCCCGTCGGTCAGCCTGTGCCTTCCCCAGCCCCACCTGAATAGCCACCATGGGCAGTCCGTCCTCCGCATCCGCCTGGGTGCATCCATGCACTACTACCACCTCCTTGCCGGGTGGACATAATCCCCCCTCTATGGCAAATATCGTCGCCTCCTCAAGTAGTAGCTACATTGGCGGGCAGGATAGGAGCAAGGGGTATGGTCTGGAGAGCAGGCCAGTGCGGGAGCTCAATGTCAGTCAGTAAAAGGTTGCCAACCTCGGGATCTGAAAGATGGAAACGTCCCCCGACCTCTCTGCCCCATCAAGGCATTATCATTCACTTGTTACGCCCTGACCTCGGCGAAGTTGGTGCATACGTCGTGGGGTGCAGATGTATCGCATTACAGGGAAGGCCTAGTGCGTGAGCCCAGCGGATGTGAGGACGAACGCCGCTGACTTTTGACAATGTAACAGGGGACGGTCAATTCGGCTCCCATCCCAGCCAAACGTAAGTCGGGTCCTGTTCCGTCATATTAGGCCCACGTCACGGCGCATACTCTGCATCTTGTCACCATGCGAACCCCACGGCCTCACCTCGAAGTCGACCTGCTCGGTGGGCGGATGGATGGGGCCGGCGATGGCGGGATAAAATCCGAGTCCCCGGGCAGCAGTGCCATGTTAAATGGAAGGGGACGGAGTCAGGAATGGAAAACTTGACGTAAGCAAGCAACGAGTCCGCAGGCACCGGCATCCGTTAACACACCAGCGGTGTGGTACTAACGGCGCAAGCGCGTTCGTCTGCTTGCCTGTTTCCATCCTTCCCTCACATCGCATTTCTAGAATATGCTCCCTGTTACTTTCAAACTGCGCATCCACGTCAAAATGGGGATCGCGCCCCAAAAGGCCAAGAGTTTCAGTATGTGGCATTCTAGGCCAGGCCAAACCAGCGGTGGAGACACTTTTGGTCCAGGACATCCCCTAAATTATCATTCCAAGACAGTGCAGCCGATCCTACCCTCAGCTCCGATCGGCTCACTCTTCCTCCAGAAAGCGTCAAGTATTAATGACCGCTGCTTACGTACCGATTTCGACCTGTTCATCCCTAGCCTACGCCCCTGCCCTTGACCAAGCCCAGTCCTAAGCCCTAGCTGGCGCCCATCACCCGCAGCTCACATCGAATCGCGACCCGGGCAGCTGCTCCACGATGCTGACGTATACCCCGAAAACAGGCGCGCAGGCGCGGGCTGCTGCCAGCGAGTCGGTAACGAGCAGCACAGGCACGCGGGGTCGGTACTTGGACACCAGCTGTGCGCTTTTGCCTAAGGGGGCAGGTGAGTAGCCGGAGGGTGGGAAATTTGATCGTCGAGTGGATCAAGACAGGCCCCCCTAGGATCGCAAGCTACCGCTTGAGTGAGGTCGACATATGGTGATAATAAAGGTAATAAAAGATAAGACCTGCAGCATAGGAAGTGAGCAACGAGACCATATGCACAGAAGATGATGCACCGCCCAGACCGAGTACAGAACGCGGCACACACAGACATATGATATGATATGATATGATATGCACCATGCTCTTCATCCTTCCAAGTGAACCCACCGGTGGAGCTAATCACTAAAATGAGTGCTGCTTCCACGTCCAGCACGTTCTTGGCAGCGCATCCGAGGACAGCCTCTACAGTACTCATGGGACGAGCTGAGAAGTCACGGATGAAGTCGTACACCTGAGGGGAGTAGTCAAGAGGTCACGGTCTCAACGACATAGCAATAACAAGACGGCCAAATCAGAGGATGCCACGTGCGCTGCAGCTGAGATCCCACTTGCCTCTTTGATCTTTCTTTAATTTCTTTCTCCTGCCCTTTACCAAACCAAGCCAGTTCCGCCCTCGGCCATCTCACCTGTGGATAGTTGGTGCCCACTTCCGCATTAGCGACGATGTTGGCCATGGTGGCCAGGGCTACCTTCGGGAAGGCGCCATTGGCAGTCTCCCCTGCAGAGGCATCGCAACATATGGAGATACAACACGAACATCAGTCATCAGCTTGGCGGCCGTGGACAGGCAAAAACGTCCTGGGCCGAGTGAAAAGATACCCTCCTTTGCAGCAGACGGTGCCTACGGAGCGTAATACATTGCTTTTGTGTGCAACATCGCACCGCTAAGCATGACAGCGTCCGTCCCGTCGAACACCGCGTTGGCCACATCCGTCATCTCGGCACGGGTGGGCAGGGGCGATGCCGTCATGGACTCGAGCATCTGGGTAGCGGTGATGATGAACTTGCCCGCGATGTTGGCCTTCGTGATCATCATCTTCTGGGCGAGAGCGACCTGAAGGGTTGGGAAGACGGCGTATGAAGAGGATATCAAGGCGCGATTCACGTGATTTGTTTCAAGCCTGCCCATCAAGCTATCCTCTGTTTCACGGCCTACCAGACACGGCCAGCCGGTGGCCGAACACTTGGACACATACCTCTTCCCTCTTACAATGCATGCGACCAGTGCCCTTTGGCTCCCCTCCCCACCTTCTCCGAGGGAATCTCCATGGCCAGGTCCCCGCGCGCCACCATAATGCCGTCGCTCTCCCGCAGGATGTCGTCATAGTTAATCAAACCCGCAGTGGACTCAATCTTGGAGATAATCCTCACCGCCTGTCCGCCAGCCTCGTCGAGCACACGACGGATGAACCTGCGCAGGGCCCACCGTAAATCTCAACCCCCAAGCAAAGGTCACAGGAAAAACAAATGGACTCGTTGCACCCGGCTGTCCTTATTGTCCAAAATTTATCACGCTGCACCTACAAGCGACACCCATAAGCCAGCAGACGCAATCCCATAGCTGGCCCCCCACCTGACGTCATCGGCACTTTGCACAAAGGAGGCCGCTACGAAGTCCATCTTGTTCTTGGCGGCGAAGTCCTGCACATCACAAATGTCCTTTGGCCCCAACACTGGCAGATCCACGTGCACGCCTGCAGGGCACGGCAGAGAAGAATTCAGCGAAGAGGATGAAAAAGCAGCAGCGTACGTCTTTACTACGTTATATGATTAGCAAATGCCCATTGACGCCGCGAGCTAGATGCAATACCTATCATCCAGGTGGTCGCTCCCGTGTAGCCGGTTTCTGACCTTGGCGGGGACACTGGGAATGTGACAAGGTACAATGATGTACCTGCACGGCCGCCGCCCTGGGGCCCCCCATCGCCATAGAACCTCGGCCGTTCGCGTTTGCCTCGGCCACCATCTAACCCTGATGTCGCTTACCCGGCAGGTTGACGTTCTTGCGCTGGCCCAGGCTCTTCGAGTTCACCGCCCGGGCCCGCAGCTCCTTGTCGGACAAGATCTCTAGTACCTATACACACCAGCAACCGGGACTGACGTGACCGTGAAGGCGCTGCCATCGCTTCCCACATTTCCGTGACAGGAATACACCCATCACGTGCGCATTACCCCAGTTTGACAAAACTCTAAAAACAACGTTTATTTGCTATACGCCTCCTCGCTACGAACTCCTACCCGATTGTTTAGCTGCCGGATATGGAGAAGAAAAAGCGGCGCTTAAAGCAGACGTACTCCTTCTGTCCCTTCTGTCTCCAATTTCTTTTAATGCCCGCCAAAGCCTTCACAGACCCCTTCCCTAGCCTCGTACACACCGACCTCCAGCGTGATCAGGCCATCGCCAATCTTGATCATGCCGCCTGGTTTCACATCCCGGCACAGCTGCTCATAGCTAATGCCAATCTTGGTCTCGCCCGTCTCCTCGTCCTTGTAGCCCTCCCACTTGTCGTAATCCGCGCCTACCGCCACCACCGTCAGCTCCTGTCCCGCCTCCAGCTGGATGTCCTTGCCGCCACGCAGCATGGCAGTGCGGATCTCAGGGCCCTTGGTGTCCAACATCAGCGCCACGCGGTGGGTGGCTCCGTTAGCTTCCAGCACCTCCCGCAGTCGATCAAGGACCTCCTGGTGGGCTGCGTGGGTGCCATGGCTGAAGTTGAACCTGCGAGAGGGAGCAAGGGGGTCAGAACGAAAGGGGGGGTCAGGAAAGGCCGTGGGCACACATCAGCATAACCCAACGCTCTCCATAGAACCCAGAACGCGTGCTGCGATAAGATGCCCGTGCGGGTAAGATGGACACCACAGAGTAGGAAATGCGTTCGGTGGCAAGAATACGGAGATGGGTGCGGCAGCGATGGCTAGGATGCATAGCGATGGCCCCGCTTTCATCCCGTCCTCGGAGCATGGTTGTATCCCACGATCGATTTTTCTCTACCCCCAGTCCTCTCACCTGGCCACGTTAAGCCCATTGTTCACAAGCATCTCCAGTCCCTCCCGACTCCAGCACGCCGGGCCCAGTGTGCACACCACCTTGGTCTTGCGGGCACGCGTGTCCGTGGGGCCGCAGATGAGGTCCAGCCCCACCTTGGTGGAGCGGTAGGAGATGGTGTCGGCGCCATTATAGCCGCATGGGGGAAGGACCTGGAGGCCGGGAAGAGTGCAATGAGGAATCGCGTTGACCAGCACCTGAAACCCGGAAGGATCTAGCTTCCAAGCGCGTTCCTCGCTTCGAACAATAACACGATAAAAAATCATGTCCAGATCTAGTAACACGGACGGGTATCGGAACTCAGCAGGATGACGCCACATATCATGTGGAGGGCTTCGTCGCCCAGAAGACCTTAGGAAGGTGCCATAAGATGCGGTGTGCCAATTGGGTGGAGGAACGAGTCAGTAACACGAGTGTACACGTCAGTTATGTTCGCTCCACATAGAAGATCGCTACGGCTCCGTAGGCCATGCGCGGAATTTTCGGAAAGCGCGCCCCGGTCGCCATGGCAGCTTAGGCCTCTACCCGTAATGACCTACGGCCAGGCTGCCCACCTCAAAATGACCTTTCCACCCGTAAGTACCCTTCCTCGGCGCCTCTTCAAACCCGTCATTAAGATCAAAACGGTCGCGCACACAGGTCCCTTGCACCCACCGCAGCGGACTCCTGCCCAATCACGTGCGTTACGAACTGCATTTCCGACAGGTCCTCCTCCGTGGCAAACATGCGGTTGCTGGGACCCTGCACCACGATGAGTTGGTCGCCCTCACAATCGCCGTCCTTGAATGCAGCCAGTTGCTGGGCCCTGGCAAAATGAATTATCTGGTGGTGTAAAATGCAGACGGGACAGTAAGCGGTCAGAAACGAGTTCGGATGAACACCCCTGAGTGCTCAGGTCAAGGGAACACACCTTACTTGCATAGGCGCATGAGTTCAAGAGCGCAAAAATGATCCGCCAAGTCAAACGACCTTCTTAATATTCAGTACACTTGTCGCCAATGACCAGCGGCACCTTATGTGATGCAGAATATTATGAGTTCATTTAAGGTTTAGCTTAATTAAGGAATTAGCGGGGACATTAGGACACAGGCACATCAGGACGCACGTTCAGTGGAAATCGGGCACTTTTATATACTTACACATATACAAGGCGTCTGCCTGCATGCAGACTCCAGGCACAAACCATCCCGCCGGGAAGCTGCATGGGAAAGAATCTGCCACTAAGTCAAACTACCTGCTCAATGACGTACTTCTCGCCCTTGCTCATCTTGCAGCCCCGCAGGAGCAGCGGCACGCATCCATAGTTGAGGTTGCATTGTTTGGCAACGTGGGACCGGGTGGTCACAACCAAGACGGCCTGGCGAAGAAGCATGGAAACAAGGGAATGGTTGTCAAGGAATGAACCATCAGGATGGGGCAGGGTTTCTGGTAAGATGTTTGGACGCGGTTTGGCAGGGCGCAGCCCTGCGCACATGCCGGTGCCGTGCGGCCGCTTACAAGCACACTACCCTTCCATTGATCTTTTCCAGGCGGGCACATCGGCAACATGCAGTTGACTCCCACCTGCGGGGGACGGTACTTCGCTACCGCTCGGATAGGCGCGCTGGTGTCCGTGACGATTGCCACTAGAGCCGCCTTCATATCGATGGCCGCCTTGACGGCGGAGGAGCATAGGCACTGAAACGGCACAGGCGGCGGGGGGGTAGAGGGGCCAGGCAAGGCAGACAAGCGCAAGCACACGTGCTCAATGCAGCGATTAACCGGTAAACACGCCCGTTATCATGGAATGATAATCACCCAAGTAATCCACTACGGGCTAGCGCGAAGCCCACTTTCATAAGTGGGCTCATGGCCTTTTCACCCCGCGGCTCTTCATTCACTCACTCCCTAGTCCGACCCGATCCCACACCTCCAATGTGGACATTGGCTTGGGCGTGTAATTGCGCAGGTAGTTGAGCTGGGCGTACGCGTCCACACCCACGCCCGCATCCTTAAGGATATCCGCTGCGATGGCGACCTTCAGGGGTGCGGAAAAACTGCACGTCAGCCTGACCGGGGAGTTCCAGGTTACACAACGGCACATGTAACATACAACGTTCTGCAAAATCATATCTGGTGTGCCGCACATGGAACCAGTGGGCAGCCCTGCGTTGCAAGCCGCACGCACCGGGGTCCTTAATAGCGGATTGCTGATCTTAACCTTTCCAGTGGCAGCGTGTTCAATGTAACAAGTCGCCACCTGATGGAAAGGATCGACCCATGTCGCGATACGAAACATTCCGCCATCGTGCATCTACCAAAGAACCTTCGAACATCTAGCGCGCCAAGTGCCCTCTTCCCAAGCCACTCCCACCCAAGCCACTCCGCGCACCGTTCGCTCGACAAACGAGCCAATCGCCGTCTCTTCGCGTAGGAAAATGGCGTCAGCGCCATCATACAGCGCATTGGCCACATCAGTAATCTCCGCACGTGTAGGGCGGGGACTGCAAACAGGAGGCACGCATTAGGGGGTTACGACCCATCGCAGCTGTCTGGAATTAAAACTTTCCGGAAATGCCATCGATATTCGATCCATTCTGTAGCCCAAGCGCAGACGTAAGACGCATTCCGTTCCACTTCATCCTCATCTGGAGCCCCCAGCAACTGCTGTAGACATCCCGCGCCCTTTGCCTCTCAGACCTTCGCGCCGCCGTCCCTCTATTCAATCACCTGTTCACCATGCTCCACATCATTTGAGCCGATACAATGATGGGCCGCCCCTTGAGGTTGGCCTTCGCAATCATCCACTTTTGGGCAAGAGCCACCTACAGGGCGGGGAAACGACGGAGGGTCGTGCAAGACCGAAGCTATTGCAGCTGCAGAAATCAAACTTTGGCACGGATTAATTCCGAAAGCTGCGGTCCGGCTCGTGCCGCCGTTGCCGCTGGGAAACGGCAGCAATGAAGCAGAGCGAAAGCTCGAGCAGAGAGCCATCTTATTACGCAGGGTACTCGCAGTGGTCAAGCCGCCGTTGTTCAGCTCGGTATTATCCTAATATGAAACGTACCTGACTATCTACATTCCAGCTGTCAGAGCAGTGCAGCTCATCCTATCTCAAAGCGACTAGCAATGGACATCCCTGTCCCACTCGTTTCACTACTACCTTCGCTGCTGGGATCCGCATTCCCAGGTTGGCACGCGACACCAGCACTGCATCAGAGTACTCCAGCAGCTCATCATAGTGGCGGATGGCCTCCACGTTATTGACGTGAGACACGATCTATGTCCGTACATCGCGGGTGGGTAGGGGTGGGAAGGAACAGCGTGACCTTTGCTATCAATTCCGCATCGAGGAAACAGCTCTGCGTTTATATTACAACTACACTGCCTAAATCATCGTAATCCCCGCAGACCGTAATCGCAAAGTATGTGAGTCAAAGTACGTGAGTCAGATGCCGTTCGTATAGCTTCGTCACCACTGACTTCAATACATATACACATGTGTGGAATAAGCCAAAGTGTACCTGCTGCCACCGCTGTGGACAATAGGACATAACCCACCTTGATCCGAGCACCACCGTGCCTGTCCAGCACATCCCGCACCGCCAACACGTCGTCCCGATTCCGAACGTGGGGGACGCTTACGAAGTCTACACCGTTCCTGAATGGGATATGAACAGATGATGATGACAAGAGAAGTAGGGAGGAGTTCAAGCCGAGGGTTCACCTGTGGCCTACGTTCCGTGGCGCAACTGGCGCACCATGCGACTGTGTGCTCCTTCCCAGGTTACGTTCACATCCTACTGCATCGCCATTTTCTCGGTCAGGTTGAGATGTATGGTCCCTTAAGCCCCGGAAAACCTTGCGTTGTCATTCCTAAGCACGGCATTGGGCCGACTGCCCTAGTAAGGCTCTTCCCTATTCCTCCTGCCCTGGTCCATGCTCACTTGCAGCAGAAGACGAGCGCCTCACGGTCGCGTTCATCCAAGAACTCTTCCTGCGGCCAGGCAGCGAAAAGGGTTACACTTACCACCAGTAACTCGGGTGGATGCGGTGAAGCATTGTGTGTATGTATATGTGGGATAGGCCGCGACATCGGACGGATCATTGGGCGGTGCGGAAAAGCTGCAACACTTTCACTACGCATGGCGCAAGAAAGGTGCCTCGGTGGCGTACAGGTTGCATCCGGGTGCACGAGATTAGCGGCGACCGTCCCTGCTCCATCCGCTTGCACGGCATCTCTCCTAGCTAACCAGCGAGTTGCCATCAGCCGGCCAATACGCTCTTCCTTTACATGCACTATTACTAGTAGCTGCACTTCCCGCAAATACGCCTGGTTTTTAAGAGATAAATCTTTAATCGACATTCCTCAAGAGCCCCTACCCACATGCAGTAGGCTGCCGCCCGCAATGTCGACCACACGGTCCTCGCCCAGCGTGCCGCCAATCAGCACTGTCGCCACCACCTTGCCGCATGGAAAATCCGCGACGACGGGCCCCGCCGTGCTTTCCTCATCCTGCAACATTAGGCTTATGCCACTGGAACTGTCACTGATACTGGTGAGGGCGTCACTGCTGGAGAAGTTCCCGCTGCTGGTTCCGGGAGGCAGCTGCACCTCTGTCACCTTGATTGTCACCGCGCCCTCGGACAGGACCACCACGTCGCCTGCATGTGGCGCAACGAGACATGCACACCAAAAATGTGTCTTCCTTACCTGCTCATCGATACCCCTGCCACTTCCAGAACCAGAAATGCGGCTTTCAGCATCGCGTGGACTCAGGCGACGTTATAAAATCATAGCAAGGCTTGATGCTATGGGCCAAACTAAGCCCAAAACACAACATTCTCCCTAAATCGTGCGCTGAGGAGCCTGGATATCAGGTGCGGAGAGCGCCTGCGATAGGTTCCTGAAATTGCCAACCAGATGTCCACCTGAGCAACCTCACACTCAGGCTTGCGACCCACACTGGCCCTCGCCAGGCTGGCAGGGCCCTAGTCCGAAACTTACCCACGCGCAGCTTCTGGGTCAGCTTCGGGAAATGGATTCCCACGACGTGGGCCCCCATCTCGCTGTAGCCCTTGTACGCCCAGTCGTCCGTGGGCACTAGTGTGACTTGCTGGCCCACCGATAGTTCCAGGGGAGCATGGCTGCGCAACTGTGTGGTGCGAACCTCGGGACCCTGGGTAAGAGGCAGGCGGAATCAGAGGAGACGCATGGGCATCGTATTTAAGAGACGCGGCCTGGGTACAGCAGTTAAATTGGCTCTTAGCCTCTTGGCACTATGCCTAGGCACGACTTCCCGAAGACATGCGTAGCCCAGCAATCGGCACTGATATGACAGAGCGCAGCGGCAAAACAGAGAGCCGTCGGCGCATAAATTATGTGACGCAAGTGCAGCGATAGCCGCCGGAATCCCATTCCATGTCAACTATTGCACGCGCTCACGCACGGCTTCCGATCGTCAGCCGCACCTTTATGGTGGCCATGAGCCCAGGCATGGTGGTGTAAACGGGGCCCAGAGACGGATCGGCACGGTGCTTAAGCTGCTCGCGAATGCGCTCCAGTAGACCTTGGTAGAACGCCTACGTGGCCGGTGAGTGTATATGGGAAACGAAATGCATGGACGAATCGAGCGGGCCCCGGTGCTGAAAAAGAACGTATCATGCACACTTTGGCACGCGCCTGCTACGCGACGTTTTCCTCGTTGCTGAGGACGCAAACATTTGTTTAAATACGGCTGTCCCATAGGCTGCGGGAGATTTCCACCAGTCCCGTCGTCTCCGTATAACTTCTGCAGTTTTCAAGCTCCCAAGGAGCCTCACCGTGCCCCCATCAGGTTTTGTTAGTATATGGATATTCCCAGATTTGCCCCACAGCCTACCAGAGGCTCCTCGTGGAAGAAGAAGCGCACGAGACTGACTCCCAGATCCAGCATGGCGTCCAGCTTGGCAGCAGCAAAGCTGCTGGGACCAAGGGTGGCAACAATCTTCGTGCTGCGGAAGTTGAAAATACGGTCGATGATGAGCTGCGGGGTAATTTGGAGCGTCTGGGGCAGGAAAAACGGGGGCCGGACACTTGTGTGAATGCAATGAACCCTGGAAGCCTGCAGCTCATCATAGAAGCAAGGAGGACCAGCACTGACTCAGCAGACGCCGTGGTGAAACAGATGAGCGAAGGTTTGAAGCCCTCGGAGGCGTATGTAGGGCCAAGAGAAGGCGAGTATGCAGTGTTTGATCTTGCCACCAGTTCAAGGCAATTGGGGTTCCACATTCCACATCCCGGACTGCATCCCACCTGCACGCAAGCAATTGAATTGCCCACGAAAGGCGACTTGTACTCGATCGGCGCGGTGTTGGCCAGGCTGGAGCTCTTCGCCCGGATCAGCTTATTGGCTGCGCGGACCACGACGGAACCCAAGGTCGAAAAGCGAGTCGTGGGGCAGAGGCCGTTTAAGAGTGGCCAGCGACTTACCTGCGTGCCGCTGACTTACTGGCTCGGCCACCGCCGCGACCGGCTAACTAATGGCACCGTACCCACATGAGCGGCTGGCCATAGCCAACACGCTGCCGATGATAATTCGATACGGATCCTCCGTTGCAAACCCAAGTTGTGATTGAACGGTCGCACAGCTAGACATGGTGAGGATGGAGTACTCACATCCCGTTCTAAGGCACTCCACCTAACATCGTCATAAGCGGCCTAGCCTAATGGGCTGACGAAGCAGTGATGTCTCTACGGCGATCGAGCACAACTTAGAAATTGTAGGCCCTTGGCAAAATGTCGTCGTTCAGGCTCGATTGCAGCGCAGGTTACATCGCGTTACATTAAGAGTGCGGGTTACGAAGTGCAACGTACGGAGGACAAGAATATGCACTCATTCTCCCTAGAAACCTCTGGAGGCTGGGGGCGGCAGAACTCATCGGCGGACCCACTAATTTGCCCAGTCACGCACCTTCCGACCCAATCTGGTCCACGCAAACCTCCGCCACATTGTCGGCCCAGGGTTCGCCGCTGCCCGACGCAACGAGGATGTGCTTCCCGTCGTATACCACGCGGCGCTTCCTGGTGTTTTGAAATCGGAGGGGCAAAAGGATGCCTTGAAAGAAAGGGTCCAGTAATTGCCATGCGCACTGGCCCCATCCCAGGGCTTGTTCATCCCTCGCCGCAGCTAGGCAAACCTTCATCGCATCCCCAACACGGTAACTCACAACATTCCTCTATTGCGTCAGCACCTGTTTGCACGCACCTGCCGTACTCGATCGCCGCCTTAATAGCTCGCCGCACGTCTGCCAGCCCCGAAACTTCGACGTGCAGCGGGTAGAGGCCGTATGTAAGCGAGGCCTGACGCAGCACCCAGTCATGGTCGGACAGGCATATAATCGGGCAGGGCGGACGGTATTTGGAGATGAGCTGCGCAGCCAAGCCGCTGCGTGTAAAGACCACCGCAATACAACCTGCAACAAGTGTCATGGGTTGACCAAGGGTGAGGTGGGGATATGAGTGCGCGTCACAAGGGGGTCTAGAGGCCTGCAACATGGTGGTAACACGCCCGGCTTATTAGGGGTCTTCATGACTCCCGATGGCCCAACAAGCAACTTGCGAATAATGA
Source organism: Volvox reticuliferus (assembly GCA_019650235.1). Classification (NCBI taxonomy): domain Eukaryota; kingdom Viridiplantae; phylum Chlorophyta; class Chlorophyceae; order Chlamydomonadales; family Volvocaceae; genus Volvox; species Volvox reticuliferus. The sequence continues at coordinate 214,020 of BNCP01000010.1, read as the reverse complement.
CGCGGCAGCAGCACACTCTGTTAACCCACCCTCCGATGCATCCATCACTCCATCTCCGTTGGTGTCCATGGAAAAAGTAATGGCAGACTTCGCAACACCCGCCAGTGTGGCCTCCAGTGGGCTGACAGGGGCCTGCACGGGGCGAGCACCAGGAGGTCAGCCCCAGGCGATGCATGCGGCTTCCAGCGGTGCTAAGTATCGTTTGCACAGCCGCTGACGAAACGATGGATAAAAATAGCTTGGTGGCCACTTATCATTGAACGACACTTCACACATTGCGTACGGAGGAATACCTGACTGCGATTACTAGCTGCTTAGGACAATTGACCAAGTGGATACGTAAAAGGTCTCCTGATGCGGACCTACCCGTGACAGGACACGGACCTTGAATGAGTTAAACTTAACTATGACATTGGCTCGCTACAGTGCGTATCCTTCAACAGCATAGCCCAGGTGGTCAATTGGGTTTGGCGTGTTCGTAATAGACTCACACGGACAAACTCCCCAGCCTGTTCAGCTTAACCAGGCAACAAGGTCAATTCACAGTCGTACCACGCACCAGCCATGAGTTGTATCTCTTGACCCAGTCGTGATGGAAGCCGTAATCCACGCCCAGCTCCGCATACTCGACAATATGTGCCATCGTACGTACTGCGTCGAATGGATACCGCCCGTTTGCTGTCTCTCCGCTGAGCATGACGGCGTCTGTCCCGTCGAACACCGCGTTGGCCACATCCGTCATCTCAGCGCGAGTGGGCAGGGGCGATGCCGTCATGGACTCGAGCATCTGGGTAGCGGTGATGACCACCTTGCCAAGCACATTGGCCTTGGCGATAATCATCTTTTGCGCCAACGCGATTTTCTCGGCGGGGACCTGCAGATAACAAGATTACCCATCGATGGGGGAAGAGCACGCGTCTCGACCAGGAAACGTTCACCAGGCCTGAATCCCTGGTATCCATGACCACACATCCTCAGCAACACGCAGCCAATTATACCCCTACCTCCATGGCCAGATCTCCACGCGCCACCATGACCCCGTCCGTCACTGCCAGGATCGCGTCGATGTTCCGCAGGCCCGCCTCATTCTCGATCTTGGAGATAATTTTAACGAAGTACCCCCCTGCCGCATCCAGCACGCGGCGGATCAGCCGCACGTCGTCTGCGCTCTGCGGACAGCGAAATGAGGATTGAGGAATCCCGGAGGAGATAGAAGCCCAACACATGGCACCATCTGCAACCGACACCGCTTCACCTCTCCGTGTCCGCAGACATGACCAAGTGTCAATTGACCAGATGGCTGGTCAATATAATCTTAACTGCGCGTAATTTTGGAAGCTTGGCATTCAGCTCTTGTGAATAGAGGCAAACACTGAATTGTGAATAGACGCAAACACTGAGCTGCGCCGGGGGACTAGACAGCTCACGCAACTAAAAGGTACAGGGGCAGCGTGCCGCATTACAGCATTAGACATTTTCCGTAACCACCGTTTCTTACTCGTACGCACAGTCGACGGTAATCCTGTCTACCGGCGCACTCCGTCGACATGGCTAAGAGTTTTGGACTTGCATGGCCGAGAAGCTGGCTGCGAGAATCGACTAAATGGACTGAATGGGATGCGTCCTTTCAGGGGCTTTCGAGTCACTTGCCTGCACGAAGGACGCCGCAACAAAGTCCATCTTGTTCTTCACCGCGAAGTTCTGTACATCGTCAACGTCCTTAGGGCTGAGCACCGGCAGATCCACGTGCACACCTAGTTGGATGGGTTGGAATGGACACAGCTAATGTCGACCAACCGTGGTAGGCTCCAGAGCAGAGGCTTGTACAGGCAAGGGCCGATATCTACTGTGTCAGCCCTGCTGAAGGCAGATGCCCCCGGCAAGAAGGACGGGACATTGCAGGACTTGGGGAACTTGCGCCGTCGTGATAAATTAGCCACCATCATGTCCGCCCCTGCATTTGCCCTTCGACGCTGAGCTGATATGCGTTCCCTAAGTCAACATACACTCGCATCATCATCTTGATTATTATCTTCTTCTTCCCGCCCAAAGTGGCCCAACTTCCCAGCATACCCGGCAAGTTGCAATTCTTGCGCTGTCCCAGCTTGTGCGAATTGATGACACGGCCCAGAAGCTCCGTGTCACTGAGGATGGACACCACTTCGATACTGATGGCCCCGTCCGCCAACAAGATGGTGCCACCAGGCTTGATACTCTGGCACAGATTGGCGTAGCTTATGCCAATCTTTGTCTCACCCGTGGCCTCTTTATAACCTTCCCAGCGCACGTAATCATCGCCCACTGCCACCACAGTCACGTCCTGGCCCGCCACCAGTTCAATGTCCTTGCCACCCCGCAGCATGGCGGTGCGAATCTCAGGGCCCTTGGTATCTAGCAGGAAGGCCACGAAGCTCTTCTTGGTCTCTGCGACCTGCGATCATGCCCAGAAGGCACACCAGAGAATGAATGCACGCGTCTTGCTAGCAAAAGCGATAGTACACGTTCATGCACTTCTCGTTTAAAAAGTTTCATCCGTGTCTGCGTTGACCTCATGGAGCAATAATGCAAAGACACACATATCCATCCTAGTTCCTTACAAAAACAGCCGGAAAGCTTCAAGAGGTATCTCTTTGAGCCTTCTCTTTTCTCCCTCTTTCATTTCTTAGATGATCCCGAATTCCGCTGCTGCTGCCTTCGTCCAATCCATCCCTTGTCCCTTGGGCAGTCATCAACGCTAACATGCCACCCTTTTTGCCTTCACCAACCCGACAGCCATCGCACCTTCCTGAGCCGGTCCAGCACCTCCTGGTGCGCGGCGTGAGTGCCATGACTGAAGTTGAACCTTGCCACGTCCATGCCCGCATCCAACAGCTGGGTCAGGCCCTCTTCCGACCAGCAGGAGGGGCCCAGCGTGCACACAATCTTGGTCTTGCGGCCAACGGGCACATCCTGCAAACAGAGGACCCCGTGAAGTGCGTCCTTCCCAGCAGCAGGTTTGAGTAGTGCCCCGCGTGTTGTCACAATGTGCATGCAAGCATGGTTTCCGTTGGGCGCTGATTAGGTAGCAGCCCTGAGCATACCGTCCGAACGTTGACGAGGCTGCGTGAATCCACACCCTCGTCCACTCACCACTCGCCACCACTTACGCTGAGAATCGCGGCTTGGCTAACTCGCGTGACCCTCTCCAGATGGGTGATGGCGCCGCGGGATGGCGGTACCACAGATACGGGCCTGTACTCGGGTAGCCAGTCCAAGGCCATTTCGCGCTTCAGAGCCGCGGCTGCCATTTCACGGTGGTGGAACTCCTGTGGCAAAGGAAAAAAGGTAGGTAGGTCGGAAAGTTAATAATGGTTTCAGAAAGAAACATTTCGTGACTACGTCGAGCCCGCCTGCCCATCCTGATTATGAGACTCTCTATACACAAACTCCATGCCCCTGTCGCAATTTTTTTGCGTAACCCCTCCAGGGCTTAAAAGAGCACTCCTCAAACTCCAGATTCCCTGGGGTGTACTGTGAACCGAGACGACAAAGGAATTTCGTTGCTCCATCGCCGAGCTCCAGGCTGATGCTCCTAACGTGGCCCCCCATCGTGCGCACCTGTAAAAGGTCCATGCGACTGTGCACGCTGGTGAGCGCAGCACGGGCCGTGTTCAAGGGCCGTTGAATATCCTCACTCAGCTGGCCGAATGAAACGACACTGGAAACTTTCATTCCACGGTTCAGCCGACTTCCGACGGAGTCGGCATGCGGTACGCCTTTGCCCTCCGACAGCTGCGCGTAACCAGACGGCCTGGCGCCATTCTTCTGGTCCCCCACTCGCGTTGTATCATATCCAGATTGCTGATTCTCATCATTTACTAAGGGCTTTGAGCCACGCACGCCCATTTTCTACAGAGGCCGAGGTCAGTCTACGCCAGAAGTACTTCAGACTTTACTTGAAGATTTTTAGAGCATTCAGGTTTGCCCCAACATCACATAAATTATAGGAAGGACGCAGTTCGCAGTGTCACTCCAGACCCTGGACTTGCAAGTGTTCACCGGGAATAACTTCAGCTTGCGTTATCACAAACGTATACAGTTACCACTGATCTCTATTTGGGCAGGATGGATGCTTGGGTTTGTAGGTACAGCTGATGCCCAGGTTCCGACAGGAATATCACGATTTTGGGCCGCTGATCTGAATAAATCTTGCTAAGTAATAGCCCTAGTATAGTTATGGAGGCTTAAGTAATACATGCACTTTGGCGCGGAGGCCAAGAGCATATTTAATAAAGAGTACCTTATTCCTGCGAGTCCGTATTGACCGGAAAGATGCTCGGCCTTACGTACAGGCAGTTTCAAGTGGGTGGTGTACAGACTTGTAAACCCACGTCTGGAAATAAAATCCACAACAGAGACCGCACGTCGTAATTGAGTGTTCCGGCGGCTTAAATCCTAACTGACCTGGTGCTGGACAAGTACAAAGTTGGTATGATTTCCACACAAAATACAACCATCCAAGACCTCCACACGCTTTGTAATTCAAACCTAGCCTGGCAATACAACACCGCAATGTTTTCAAATCGCGTGGCGTGGCGATACAGGACATGGAGCGCACCCAAGCAACTTCATTGAATGAATATTATTGAGGGGGCCATGGATTGTAGCGAAGGGACAGTTGTGTCAGTATGTGGCCGTTGTCGTGGTGCTCTGTGGTGCATAAAGCGCGTGCCAGGTGAGTGCGTTGGGCGGGTACTTTATTATCTACGTCTATAGGATGATCAGCTAGCACCATGCTTTGACCTTCCTAAGTTTTCTGTTCATTAAGGCCCAAGTGTTTTTGGCAACATCGCTTCTGATGCCATCAACGGTCAACGAAAACCGACACACATGTTGGCCATCGCCGAAGCCCGTCAGGACCAAGTATTTATTTTGTCCTTTGATTTTTTTCTATGTTATTTAATTGCATGTGGCATCGCCCCCATCGATCATCCTCTTTAATCTTGACGGCCGCAGCTGCCGGGAGAACAACTCCGTTTAACATTTTAAAAACATTTTACGATCATTTGTAGCAACCATTTCTGTAAGTGAGAACCTTTGACTTAAGCGGTGCGGTTATTGACAGTCTTTTTGTTGTCGTTGCCGGAGGCTGTAACGCAACTACCCTGGATAATACAGGTCGCATAAACCCTGAAGCACAATGTCTGGTTCAGCGAATATATCAGAGGTTGGGGAAAAGAAAGAATGCCCTATCTGCGTGATGTTTCGCGAGGGCGGCTGTGAGCAGGAGTTCAATGTAAGTTTTAGTGAAACACGGTTATAATGATTTTACATTACTCTTTTTGATTTGGTTCAAGAACAGCCAGGCGACTGCACTTTCGCAGAACTTCATGGACTGCGGTGTACGTGGGGAGAAAGGGGACGGCGATTACAAAGACTGTATACCACTGGTAAGATTTGAGGTTCGAGATTTGGACTTGCGTGCAGGGCAGGGGCCTTCGTGGGTCTGCAACTAGCTGTTTACTATTGCCGCCTATTTGCAGTTCGAGGCTATGCGACGTTGCATGCAACGCAACCAAGCTGTTTTTGGGGATGTCCTGAAGGACGTTGAAGAGCTTTCCAAGACCAACACCGAGTACCCGGAAGACAGTCGACCGCAGCAGGCATCCGTGGACAGCAGTTGAAAATTTTGGCACAGTCTGGGCCTTTCCGTTGTTAAATGTGTACATAGATAAAACTTTTGGCATGCAGTCGCACTAAATTAACCTGGCAAATGGTCCAATCTCGAGGGCGTGGCCTTGCAGATAGGGCGCGTGAGCGTGCAACCCGTTAGTGCCGATGTACGGGACTGCGACCCGCGGCCACAAACGAAACTTCCGCCATGTAATCCGATTTGCTCAAATTTATTGGAACTGATTGATGTTACTGATTTAAGATATCAGGAGACATTCATCAAAGCAACGAAGCACTTGTGCGAGGAAGTGTAGTTAGAGGCGACCCCTGGAGAGTCACGCAGGAGCGTCCCGACGTCCAGCGGTTCCCGACGTTGTAAGACATCACGATATAATTGTTGAAACAAGTATTATTGCTGTTTATGTATTTTGGCTATTTTTGGTCGTCAGAAAAAGAGAACCATTTTTTAACCGGACAGTACTGCAAGGAATACCAAAGAATGCAGACCTGTAAAGTTAACCATACCAAGTAAATATAGTTACATACATGGTTATGGAAGCATAATTTACGGCCATGGGTTGCAGTTCCATTCATCAGCACTGCGGGCTGCACACTCACGCGCCCGTGCAAGGTATAGGGGATGCGTCTGCGGTGTAGATACTTCCTTGTAGAAAGCTGTCGTCGGACGCTTTTGTCGCGCAGTTAATCCTGTGTGCGTAATGCGCGGAAGACTAGTTACGGCGAATGACTGACGGTTTGCTGACAGCAAACCGTTCCGTACGATGACTGTATTTTAAGGTCATTGAGCACATATATATTATATTCAGCTCTAGATTTGGATTTAAGTTTGAACAGTATTGGTGCTTTTAGACTTGCTTAAAGATTTGGTGCGGCTATTGAAGACCGTCGAGAGTCGGGTCGTTGTATCCGTGGAGCCGCGCCAGCATTTCGGCACCGCACTGTTTCGCAGTCGTCACGGACAAGCTTTGCTTCTAGTCAGGAAACAATGGCCGTCCAGACCGTGCCGGGCGTTGCTATTTTGGGACCGGTCGCTGCTGAGCACGCCGATATCCTCATCCCGGAGGCACAGTTGTTCGTGGCCACGCTCCACCGCGTATTCAACCCGCGTCGCAAGGAGCTTTTGAAGCGCCGACAGGAGCGCCAGAAGGAGCTGGATTCTGGCAGGTATGTATGTTGCTCGAGGATGTTACGAGTCGTCACCCATGGAACTTGACCTTGTTTAACTTGGCAAGCGACGGGTTTCTTCATTTTTTCGAAAGCGTCGCCCCTTAATTACGTGTAAGGAGAGAAGATCTGCGCCTGGGCCAGGGACAGCGGAATCATTTTTCCAAAGGCCATCTCGCCCTTCAGTTGCCGTTAAGACTCAACATACGTCCGGCGAACACTTGCGCAGTTTTCGAACGACCCGATTTTTCTAATTCCTTGTTCCCCAGGCTTCCCGATTTTCTTCCGGAGACTGCTGCCGTGCGTGCCTCCCCTGCATGGCGATGCGCACAGCCCGCCCCTGGCCTGGTGGACCGCCGCGTAGAAATTACGGGCCCGGTGGACCGAAAGATGGTGATCAACGCCTTCAACTCGGGCGCCACGCAGTACATGGCCGACTTTGAGGGTAGGAACGAGTGGGTGGAATGCGAGGTTGTGCTGCCGGGTTATCTCGGAACTGCCAAAGGTTCAAATTGGAGCCGTTTCTCCCCTTGAAGAAGTGGCAGGCAGCGCTGGGAAAGGCGTGTAAGAACCAGGCAATTATTTTACCTGACACTTCTTAGTGGCCTTTCAAGCCTCATGGCGTGTAAGCTTCTACGGTGTACGGTGTAAGCTTCTACGGCTTTTGCGGGATGAAAGACACCTGCCAATCAGATTGCAAACGCAAGCACATGTTGATCGCTTTCCTTTCCGTCCTGCACCCTCCTTCACGCAGTGCTTCTTCCACTGTCTCCCGCCGCCTCTAAATTTCATTTCATCTGCAGATTCTCACGCGCCCACATGGAGCAACAACCTGGACGGTCACGTAAACCTGCGTGATGCCATTCGCCGCACCATCACGTACACTGCCCCCAATGGCAAAAAGTACAACCTCCGCAACGATGGCAAGCTTGCCACCCTGTTGGTACGGTGAGTACCGGCCGAGCGCCAAGGATCTTCCAAGGCGTCAAGCCCACCCGCGTTCACTAGCGATTGCTATCGGTTATCACCGCTTGGTTATTATCCAACGCGTGCGGCGCCTTTCTTATATAGAACCCCTCCTCTCTTTTCCCGCTGCCTTTAATTTCAGCCCCCGCGGGTGGCACCTGGAGGAAGCTCACTTCCAGGTGGACGGGGAGCCATGCTCGGGCTCACTGTTTGATTTCGGCTTGTTCTTCTTCCACAACGCCAAGGCCACGCTGGCGGTAGGCGAAGGGCCCTACTTCTATCTGCCAAAGATGGAGAGCCATCTGGAGGCTAGGTGAGAGGAGAGGCATAAGAAGAATTCCAAGCAAAGAAGATGCTGTGGCTATTGGCCGATAGGAGGAAGTTAACATCAGTCCCGAGCTCCGAGACCATTGCTGGTTTGACGTGGCGAGTCAGTTCATAACAATATGGGGTTTGTTTTGTCGTGACGCCTTTGGTTCTCAGGATAATCTACTTGATCTGAACCCCATCGCAGGCTGTGGAACGACGTGTTCAACGCAGCCCAGGACATGCTCCGCATTCCCCGAGGTACCATCCGTGCCACGGTGCTCATTGAGACGCTGCTGGCGGCGTTCGAGATGGAGGAGATCCTTTACGAGCTCCGAGACCACTCGGCGGGTGCGGACGATTGTCGCTTGGGATTCGGTTTGGACCCTCGACGGGGATATGCGACAGGGATTAATTCAGGAGTCGTACGGGAGTGGTCGGGAACGTAACGGGCGCGGCTGGATTGGGTCTGGAATGCCAGTTAATCCGGCCCGCATAAGCGCACCTGCACTCTCCGCAGGCCTCAACTGTGGCCGCTGGGACTACATCTTCTCATTCATTAAGAAGCTCCGGAACCACCGGCAGTATGTCCTGCCTGACCGCTCTGCGGTGACCATGACTTCGCCCTTCATGGACGCGTACGTGCGCCTGCTGATCAAGACGTGCCACAAGCGGTGAGTGGGAGACCCTGAAGGGAGAGCCTCCATCCAGATGTCACAAAAAACGGTATGTGTCTTCCATTCGAATTGCATCTTCATAAGCCGTGTCCCCAACAACACAATAACCTACGCTTTATGCCCGTGCAAAGCGTCCTTAGAAGGTTGTTTTTTATTCACGGCTGGCTGACACGATGCCGGCTGACACCCTTGGGTGCCAACCCTTCCACGCACCCTGTAGCGGCGTTCACGCGATGGGCGGCATGGCGGCCCAGATTCCAATTAAGGATGATCCGGCTGCAAACTCTGCTGCTCTGGCCAAGGTGCGCTAAAGGGATATGTCGTGCACGGTTTGTATTAGCTTGACAAGTTTGTGTGTTGAGAATAACGGATTACGGATATGGCATGTGGAGGCCGTATGTTTGACGGCACAGGTGCACGCTGTCACGTGTGCTGATGAGAACGCTGTGCAATCAAACTTAAATCCTTTCGGTGCTCTGCCCTGTGGCGTCGCGATGCATTGAATCGGTTGAATTAGGTTCGCGCGGACAAGGAGCGCGAGGTGACTGCGGGTCATGACGGCACCTGGGTGGCACATCCCGAGCTCGTGAAGATTGCGCTGGAGGTGTTCAACAAGTGAGTGTAGAGGCCGGTCTTTGAGGATGGGGACGCGTGCGGAGTCCGCTGCGTTTCATTAGTCCAGACGTTCTGCCAAGCTACTTCGCTGCTGTCCTTCGCCTCGTGTCTTCCTTTCACCCGTACCTTCCACTGTCCTTCCCATGTACACAGGCATATGCCGCAGCCCAATCAGCTGTTCGTACGTCGTGATGACGTCAACGTGACCGCCGCAGACCTGCTGTGTGTTGGGGGGGGTCTGCTGCTCGCGGACGGGGGCATCACGGAGCGCGGCCTCCGCGACAACCTGAGCGTAGGGCTGGCCTACATGGAGAGCTGGCTGCGGGGTGTGGGCTGCGTGCCCATCCACAACCTCATGGAGGATGCGGCCACTGCGGAGATCAGTAGGTAAGGCTGGCCCGAAGGACGAAGAGTAGGATGGACTGAAGCCTGGCGTGAATATGGCTTTGGGATTCGGTCCCACGTCGTGAAGGATTAAAAGAGGGACGGTTAGGTTTTTGATTTATAGCTCTGCAGATGGAAGGTTGAAAAGATATGGCCCTTCCTTTTGTGCGAACGGACAGGTCTCAGGTGTGGCAATGGGTGCGGCACGGAGCCATCACCCGGGAAGGTCGTGTTGTGAGCGCCCCATGGGTCCTCCAAATTCTTCAGGAGGAGGTCGAGGCGGCAAAGGGCAAGGTGAGGCAAAGGGAGATTGCTGCACGTGGCGGCGAGTGCGGTGTAGTCATTGCAGCCTGTGAGTGGGGCCGAAACAATGATGTGACCACCCGGCGACGTGTATGTGCAGGCAGCAAGACCTGGTGGGAGGCGTAAGATCTGATGGGCAGGGCGGGAGGAAGTAGGGTTCCACCCATGGAAGTTGCTCCTCAGCTCAGTTCCTTTCACTATTTTGTGAAGCACCCGGACCACCTGGACGGGATTTTATTGCCTGTGCACGCAGATGGGTGCTCAGCGCTTCGCGGCGTCCAAGTACGCGCTGGCCGCTGAACTGCTGGCGGGAACCATCACTGGCGGCCCTTACAGCGATTTCCTGACGACTCTGTGCTATGACCACATCGTCACAAAGCCCGCTTCGCGCATGTGAGTGCCAAATGGATGCGCAAAAGATACGGTGGAAGTGGGGCGCTGCAGCTCAAGAAGCGGGTGGGGATATTTGGTTGCGAGTTTGGATGTAGAATTTGGATAATGTTGTCGTACATTTCGTCTGTGTGGCGATGTCGTCTGTGCTCGTGTTTGGGTGGGTTGCTGAGGGCGCTTGGTTGAACATCTAATAGAATATGACTCCATGGCGCCTTCTCGGGCGTGTAAGGTGAATTGCGCCTCACAATATGGGGTTTCGAGGCTTCAGCGTTAAGTCGGTGCGTACGGTATATGCAGAGGCGCCTTGCATCCATGCTTATTGTTTTGCTTGCTAAGGCACTAAGCGAACTGGTGAGTTGACGTGGTTACTGAAGAGGAATTTCCACATGGAATTTCCATTTCTCGCCACGAGGGCTGCAGTACGGGATGCGCGTGGCGGCAGTCGTTTCTTACCTTCAATACGGAACTGGTCGCTACTGGGATAGAATTGGTGCTGAGGCAAGAGTTTGGGTGCTTGTGTGGGATGTAAATAGGCCTTATGACGGCTCTGTATGTGGAAGTAGTCCTGTAACCTGTATGACATGACATATGAGAGGTCGTAAATGACTTCCTGCATCCTTTCGGCTCGTGTATGCTGCTGTCAGCTCGCGTAGGACTGTGTCCCAAAGCTGCATAATCTTAGGCCGGCAACGTGCAGAGGGGGGATGACCTCGACGATTCTGAAACCAGTCTTCTGAATCTACAGACACGGTGCCCTGACTCATTGCCCAGCCTCAACAACGGACGCGTAGCGAACGCATACCCGCCGTCCCGCCGATTTGGCGCCCGATCCAAATAAACTGGACTCGGAAAATGTTGTCCAGCCATCCGACGCATCTGCCCTGCATCCTTCCGCACATAGTATCGAACCGGCGTGTTGTGAAAATGGTTTAATTTCAGTCTGACCTCAAGGGCTGAGCTGTTGTTTCCTGTTGGGCTTTTTTCCGAACTAATGTCAGTACGGCAAGAATTCCTTTATCAGAGGCGGCTGAGTGCCTCATCTCTTTGATTGTCCATAACATAATGTGCTAACGAGACAGCCTGGTCTATACCTAGCCACATTTCACTCATGTAATTCACGACACGGCGGAGTGTGGACAGGTGCAGTGTCCACACTCCGTGTGTTAGTGTCCTTATTGATTGGCGAGGACTAGACAACTCAGAACTAATCCGCACTTGCACGGCCAGAGCAGGCTCGCAGAGAAACCAGTGCTAATCTGGTCCTAAGGAAATGCAGCGCAACTTTGGTGCGAAAAGTAGTAATGGCATGGACTGGATGCCTCCTACGTTAGCCGAAGTGACAGCTATGGTAACGGTGCAGCCGAACACACAGAAAAGCATGTCAAAATCTTTTCACCAAACGAAACGAACGATGAATAGTTATTGGTCCCGAATTTGCCCTGATTATATACATATTCCGTAATTCCCTCAAAAATTAAAACAAGAACCTAATTATAAAGTAGAAAACATAAGTCATAAGGTAATGGGAAGCAGGGCAGTGGACAAGTTCGTCATGGACGATAAAAGGTCTGCGGGCAAATCTTTATATTATACTCTGCCGTACTATAACGCACGACACTCGGCAATGACTAGGGTACAAAAGGCAATGCACATGATATAAAGAATAATTATGCGAAAGTAAGGTCTGCCTAATTCAGTTTTGCCAGCTGCTGTACATTGAGTCGATAGGACAAGCACGATGGCCCCACGCAGCGCTGCGTTCAAGCTCCCGGTGGATGTTTACTTCCTAATCATGCCTATCGCCTGTGCTGCCATGGGCCTTGTTACTATGGTATCACGCGTTCCAGCGCTTGATCCCGAGTAAGTCTTTAGTCCGTGTTTACTTGTTGGGTCTCGAAAGGCCCTGCTGACGTGGCATCGTTCCGGAGCAGGGCAACCCGCAACCCAGCTTTCTACGAGGATGAAAAATACGCTTCAGCTGTTGGCACACGATACGGGAACGAAATTAAGTCGGTAAGTCTTCATGGTTGACCGAAGCGGAACGAAAGGCCAGCAACCCCTTGCATAACGAGTCTTCGCGCGTCACCCCGCAGTTATTCGACATGCGCATTCGTGCGGGGAAGTTTTCGGTGTTCAACAATGAGGTAATTGAATAAGAAACTGAAGGGTTTTGGTCATCAATAATGCCGCTCATGTTCTACCATTTTTGAACTGTGCAGTTCAAGGTTCCTGAGTGAATGCTGCGTCGCAGCATTGAGCTTCGAAAAACATACTTCGGAAGGTTAGAAAAGAATAATGTATCGTCAACCTGTTTGGTGTAAATCGAGGAAAAGCGTCTCGTAAAAGTCGAAGCAATTTTGCGATAAGGCAGAATCGTATGTATTTGGTATGTATTTGTAGATGATGTCTATTGTCAATGTGACCATGGAATGTAAAGTAGCTAATAGGATGCATATATCATTTTGGACAATTCGGTTGACGGGAAATGCGTTCCTATGTGTATAATATAGTATCGATCTTGCATTATATTCTACATTCTATTTAGCATGAGTGTTGACATACACAATTTGAAAATTGACATTGTAAAGTTCAAGTATTACAATTTCTCCGCGTATTTGTCAACAGTCCTTGCACTTTGCCCATACTGCAAACACAGTGATTCAATCTATTGTTCATCATGTTTGTTTCTTCTACAAGTACAGATTTCAATAGGCTACACAGCAGCACATAAAAAATTTAATCAACTTTCACACATCGTACCATTCCAAACGAACTATGTTCACACAGTCAGCTCCAAAGGCTGCCGATTGGAACGTCAAGCCAGACGCTTGCTTCATCTATCGCTTAATAAGCAGGGAATATTCAGAAAATGCCGTGCTGCATACGCCCCTGCCACAGCACCCCAAATAATCTTGAAAAAAAACGGACAAGACGAGCAAAAGAAAGAAATCCAGCATCTGATTAGATCAACGCTCCTCCAAATAAACCAATCCGGTTCAAATCCAGAACCATTCCTCTGTTATGTACGCACGCCATCTTCGCATTTGTGGTCGAATCCAATCAGCATCGAATTCCTCCCCGAGCACAATGAAAAGAGGCGGTTCCCTATCCATCAACCTTCGCTGTCCACCACAAAGGCAGCCGCGGGCGCTCCCTACTTTTATAAAAGTTAAGGAATTAGAATGCCTTCACTATAGTACGTAATGATACAGCCGACGTGCAGTACTTTCAGGCAAGGGGTGGCCGGGCGCTTTAGTAAAACGATGGTAGTAAAACGACTTGGTCAGTCGTCCCGTGGGTCGTTGAGGCCCCCAGGTTGCGGCGGCGCACCCCCAGTCCAGATATCACGAAATGAAAAGCTATAATGGGTCGGTCCGGTACTTGCTCGGTGATATGCTACCTACACAGCGCTAAGGAGGGTGTCATACCTCGCTATACACGATGCGACGTCGTGCTTTATCCCGGACATCGCATATTGTGATCTAGATGTGTTTCCGTAGAAAACCGCAGAAAACCTAACTGACAGCTAAGTAGGCTCGAAGTCCGATGTTTCAGGAAACCAACTCGCTGGCGCAATCCGGGTGGATCCTCCATCCTCATGACGCTCACGGCCGCCATGTGCGACTTAGCAAGTTGCTGCCGCCAACGACAGGCCCTACTTTCCGTCGAATGCGACTAGCAGCGGACGGGTATTCCTTGAAAGCCACCATAGGTCGGACGGTGCGCGCCTGCAAGTGCGCCGCCACCGGTGCAGTGACGAGGCTGCGGCTGCTGCGGGGCCACCGCTCCCTGCGCTGTGGAGGCGGCAGAGCCACAAGCGGACCTTCATGCCGTTCACCGTAATGAACCTTCCATACATTTCCCTTCTGTTCGAACATAGCACCCAGAACAGCAAGTAACGCTAGGCGTGTTGTGTCATTTGGCCGGACTTGTCCGCCACCATTGCCCGGCGCCTCGATGCCTTCACGATCACACAGTGCTAGGGTCATAAGCACAGCTGCCGCAAGCGGGATAGGCGACAGCGTAGCCGAAGGGAAGAAAGGCAGCAGTGTCCACGGAAGCCGCAGGTGAGGTGCCGCCTCACGGCCCGGCGCGGCCGCTACAAGAGCATCTGCTGAGTGGCTGTGGCCGTCCGTCTTCGCGGTACCTGTCGAAGCACCAAGAAAGTTGCCGACAGTCCCCTGCCTAGCCGAGTCCATGAAGTAGGCGCCTAGGGGCTGCGACCACACGGCCTCCACGGCCTCGATGGTAGGTCCAGCCGCCAGCGCATACCTGTCCGCGAGAGACGCGAAGGGGACCAGCTGATGCTCTAGCGAGGGCGAAGTACGGTGATGGAAGAAGGGACGGAGGGAACGAGCCCCAGAGGTCCCCTTCCGCTGCTCCTGCTGATGTTGCTGTGGGTGGGCATTTCTCGTGGTGACTTCCTTGGCGCGCTGCAAGCTGACGCCCAATGACGCCGCGATGACGTGCGCCTGGCAGTCTTCATCCGCTAGGAAGCCCCCGTGGCCCAAGTCTTCGCGAAACAGTACATGGGGATGCGAGCACGCGGGACCCAGCAGCGCAGCGCGGTTGGCCTGCAATGGAAGGATCAGGGGAAACGCGGGTGACCAAAAAGGTAGGTAGGTGAGGAGAACGCGGATTGCAACTTTACCCAAGAAAACAGCAAATGGCGAGGGCTGGAGGCCCAACAAGCCATAATCCCCGGTGTGTTCTTGGAAACCGTGCTTGTGGAACATTGGATAGGGGGTGGATCACCCGCTTACTCTCCTGTTAGAACCGGTAACCCCAAAAGCTAACCATCAAGCATACCCTCTGGCATACCCTCCGGCATACCGACCCCTGGCGGTTCTTCTTACCAGTATTCGGCGCACCTCCCGGACGGGCACCAAATTGTCCCGGCCACTGAGCACAACCGTTGACTGGGCCGGCAGCTCGGACGGCCAAAGGTTGACCCGGGCCCAGTCCAGGCGGCGACGTAGGGCCACAGAGCAATGAAACTCCGCCACCACCAGGCCTGAGTGACATGGGAAGTGGAACGATAATGGACGCAGTGCGGAGGACAAAAGAGGGCCGGGAGGAAGAATCGTGCACACACGTCAGCGTGCGGTGCGCTGTCTGATGAACTCATAAGGTCTTAAATAATATCAAGCCAGCAGCCAGGTACCTGTACGTAGCTCGGGCTTACCTTTGATGAGGCTGCGCAGCAGGCGGCGGCGGCTAAAGCGGCTTCCTTGCTCTTGATCTTGCTGGTCTTGAAGGGGCTGCTGGTATATGGCGTTGCGGACCAGGTGCGGCAGGAACATCGCAAAGCTGGCAGCGGGGCAGGCCGGACGGGGATCAGGGAAGCAGGTTAGTAACTACATCTTGGCGAGGAGGGAAACGCTATCCAAACAAAAGATTGGATGTGGTTAGCATGGTTTCTTTCGGCCACAGCACGGCGAAACGGCGGGAACATGATGTAGCCATTGCTGGAATAACAGCTACAATAGATCTTCCTCCTTTCCTTTCTTACTGTCAGGTGTATTACTGTCTCCTGCTCATCTGTTTATCACGACACTGCTTATTTCACCGCATGCGATAATGCACTCACCATACCGGGTCCACCAATGTAAGGCGGCCAACCTCGGGAGCGGAAGGGGAGGAGGCAGCCAGCTTGGTTAGCGCCGAGGCGATCAAGGTGCCGTAGGAATGAGCCAATAGAGATATACGAGTAACCCCCTGAGGGCGGAAGGAGTTCATTAGAAGGGAAGGCGGGGCCGACATGTCATACAAAGCATGTGATGAGATGAATGAAGAAGTCACCAAGGCCGCTATCATGTGCGTGTACGTGCTGGTTCGCATCGTAACCGAAGATAGAGGGTTAGGGTTCCTTATGACGTTGCAGTTTGGCTTGACTTGGCAACGCTGCAAGTGCCTCACCTAAGGCTCCTCTACTCTCTTACGTTACCGCATTTAAGTTACTTCTACCTTCAAGGACTCGTCCCAATTCGGTTCTTAAACTTGGACTCACCCTGCTGACCAGGAAAGCCGCCACATCGTTGGCCACCTCATGCGGCGCGGGGATGGTGGAGGTGAGACGCATGGACACGTGCTTGTACTGTACTGCGTAAACTGGTCGCCGACCACCCGATAACGTCACAAGCCGGCTCAGCAATCGCAGGTACGGTGTAAGGCCCATACCAATGCCATGAAGGAACACGAGGGGGGTGTCGCTACCGTCATCAGCGGCGGCAGCGACGGCGGAGTCCATTGTACTTCCGCAATCCTTCGTAGCGGCCTTGCTGGCGGCTGCAGCAGCAGCAGGAATACCATCGGTTCCGAGTGACCAGGTATACACGGTGGCGGTGCCGCCGGGGGTGGCTGTAGCACGAAAGCCCATGAGGAGAAGCGCGAGGTGTGTGGCGGCAGCTACAGCCTCCGTCAGCAAGTAGAAAATCAACGGACGGTAGCTGGCAACCAAGGGGTCGGCGGTGCAGGCCAACAACTTGGCTTCAGCGGCGACTGTGGCGGCTGCTGTGCCGTCCTTTGTGACGCTATTGCTTTGCCACGGCTGCGGTTGTTGCGGTTCCTGCTCAGGATGGTGATGCACGAGCTCCATGAGTCTGGAAGCCCAGGTACGGATGCGGGGGCAGGGTGCGGCAACTGATGCTGTGGCACCTCGGGTGATGCTCCCATTATGACCGTCATTAGAAGTCGAGATCCCGTGTCCGGTGGCGGCGGCTGCAGCCACCGCCACTGTCTGAGCTGGGTGCGGCAATAGAAGATACGATAGCAATTGCACGACATGGCTGACGTGAAGTTGGTGCGGTCCCGCCAGCCCGTTGAACCACTGGGCGAGGAGGTGGCCCCCCTGGAGCAGGTCTAGGTGACCCTCCTGCAAAGGGAGAAAAAGAAGAGGAAAGATGGGGATGCGCAGCATGGGGACGCAGAGGGGCTGAGGAAGATGATACCTCGTACGGTATGTGAAGATGTGTTACCGCAAAAAAGGAATGTCATGTAACGTCATGTCACGGTGCACACATTCACGGCTCCTTTGCTCGGGCATGTAATCCCACTTGCGCATGCAGTGCGCGCTGGACTACACGGTCGCGAGGCCATTGCGATGTGGGTCACCCGCACCGATATGTGTTAACAACTTGTATTGGTAAAAGGCACAATCCTGGATACCAATGAAGTTGTCTTACCTTCTCGTCGAACAATTTGTCAGCCACTTGTTCAGCTTGAGCGCAGCTAGTGTTTGCGGTCTCCCTAACCCTGGTATCAAAAAGAAACGTGCCATCCTGATTCTCTTTGGTGATTCGCCCGAAGAGCGGAAGTCTGATGAATGGGGCGCGACGCTTCCGGTCGGTCGGGTTCGAGGCTTTGGCGGTAACTGACGAGCTGTGCAAACTGAAACGAACAGCCGCGGACGCCGCAAAGGCCAGCTCACAGCATGCAAGGCTGACAGCAACAGCAGGTGGCAGCGCAGCGGTCGCAGCAACAACAAGCGCAAGGGACACCTGCAGGCCATGTGTCGTAGCCGAAGAAACTCATCTATGACTCAGGTCATGGAAACCATATGAAAGTCACATGGATATGAAACCAAGACCGAAATAGAGAATCCATGCTAAATTCTCTTTAATAGTATGTCCCCTGGTAATCGTGCTGCGAAGTTCGATTGCAACAGTCACTCGGCCGTGCCGTCACAGTCTTACCAGAGATGCAGCATCCACAGTCCATCTTTGCATAAAACGATGGACTAACTTGTATCAATGATATCGCCGGCAAGCGGCGACAAGAATGTAAAGAGCGTCGATGCCTTCGCTGTAATACAGTGGGAACAAGTTCTACCCACAATTGCTGCCGAAGAAGCACAATTCAAGTCACTTATCAAGGCGTCTGTAAATTGCTTGGAGAAATGCCTGGAGGAATTAGCATTGAGTGGAACGACGGGTGACGGTTGTGTTACCGAGGCCTGGAGGCCAACGGAACAAGGAAACGGTTGACAGGCCATGGAGGCCGCGGGCATTCAACATACATCGAGATATGCAAAAGATATTTTGGTATAAAACCGTTCATTGCATTTGATCTTGATACTTAAAGGTGCTAAAGGTTTTGTTCAAGTTCTTATGCTGAGACCTTGAGTACCTAAGGAATACTTAACATCTCTTCCTTGACAGCTATAGAATAACTTCGTTGCGTCCTTAATTATTATGGATTTGAAACTTCAGAATTCCAGGTACTTGCTGTGGCTTACCCTATCGAATGGCCGTTATATGTTACTTCGACACGTTATATGAAATGCAAGTGATACAATATGACGTCCTAATGACGATTTGCCTATTTGGATGGGTTCCTTAACCGTGCAGGCAGGGTTCCGTGGTGCCCTACACCATTATTGAGGGCCCCGATGCGTGGACTGCCTCCGACTTCCCAGTGCTAGAGGATCACATGCTGCATTTAACCCCAATCCACGTGGCCGAGCTGGATGCGGCCGTGGAAGCCGTGACGTCGAGCGGCAAACGGCTGCAGGTGCGAGTCATCTATCTGTGCCTAGCGCAGCCAGGTTCAGAGAGCCCTGAAGTTGATAACCTGCGCCAAGCTTCAACGCAATGGAAATCGATGGAGTCCAACCAGCGTGGGTCCAACCATCATGGCACACGCGCTCCTCCCTTGCCCAACCCTGCGTCGTCCTCAGGACATCGACTTCGCCGATTTCACGCTGCCCACGCTGTCCGATTCGCTGCTCGAGGCGGGCCAAGAGGCCCAGTTCGGCCGTGGCTGGTCGCTCATTCGTGGTGTGCCCGTGTGGCGCTACAGCCGACAGCAGCAGCTGGCGGCGTACTGGATTCTGGGTCTACATTGGGGGCGCGCAGTGCCTCAGAACGCAAGCGGGCACCTGATTGGCCACATCAAGGACATCGGGCACGACCCCAAGAACCCGCTCACGCGCCTCTACGCTACCAACGCTGCGCAACCCTGGCACAATGATGGTCCTGCTGACCTCGTCTGTAAGTCGAGCGAGAGGGCCTTCATCCTATCGCTCCTAGGAAATGCACCGCTGAACAGTGTGCCCCATAAGACTCGTTTGTGCGCCCTCCCGTTTCCCTGTTGAGGCCTGCTGATGTAGCTTTGGATGTGCCCAAGGGCGCTCCATGCTCCGGCACCACAGTTGTGTAGATCGCAAGGAAATCTCTGAATCGCGGGCGAGTGTATGACAAATTTATGGGTCCTTCGAATTTGTCCTTTGGCCCTCGTCCACGCGATCGCAGCGCTCCTGTGCCTCTCGGACGCCGAGGAGGGCGGTGACAGCGGCTGGTCTTCCTCCATCTCCGTCCACAATGAGATCCTCCGCAGAGCCCCACACCTGGCGGCGTTGCTGGCGGGTCCGTGGTTCTTCGACCGCAAGACCGAGGTGCCCGAAGGTGCGTATTGCATGGCCAGGTGGCGATGAAGGCGGCACAGAAGGAGGTTACGGGTGCCGGTATGTGGGACGTGGCCGTGTCATGCGGCGGTAGGACTTCACATGAGATCGATTGGGCTCAAATGGTGATTGAGCGAACCCATTGCCCGGCGCATGGGGAGGTTAGGTTGAGGACATGGCGGATATATCAGCATCCCCTGTCCTTGCGACATGTGCCTCGCTCCAAGCAGTGTGTATACCTCGTCCGCCCCCTTTCCAGGCAAGAAACCTTTCTTCGAGATCCCTGTGTTCAACTACCACAAGGGCTACCTCTCCGTCAACTACTCGGATAACTACTACCATCTCAGTCAGCGCCATGCCGAGGTGCCAAAGCTAACGGCCGAGCACCACGAGGCCATGCGTCTGTTCAACGAGCTGGCATCAGGCCCTGAACTCAGTCTGCGAATGGTGCTGCGGGCCGGGGACGTGCAGCTTTTGTCCAACCACACCTGCCTGCACTACCGCGGCGCCTTCCGGGACAGCCCTGCCCACACGCGACACCTGCTGCGCCTGTGGCTGTCACCGCCCAACGACCGGCCGCTGCCCGAGTGCTACGCGGAGATCATGGCTGGCAGCGTGGTGCCGGGGAAGCGTGGAGGCATCATCATCCAGGGAGCAACGCCGAACATTCCCGAGGAGGCCGAGTAGAGGCGGGCACTCGGAGGACCGCTTCACGGGCCTAGGCTCCTTTTCATGCATCAACGAACGAGAGCGAGCAATGCCAGGGAGAAAATTAATGATTAGAAGTACAATCTTTAAATCGGTTATGTGCAGTTGGCAGGTAGAAGTTTTAGTCCCGGCTGCGTGCGGATCGGCCGATGGTGATCGTGTTGGATGGGACTTGATGGGATCATAAAAGTCATGATGTTGGATAGGATGAAGACCTACGTTCTTTATGTAACATGGGCAGCGTTGGATATTTCGTTTTCGTGCATCGATGTGCAATGATGGTGTTATTTGTTTTGCGCTCCTCCATCCGAGTCTGGCTTGCCTGGCTATGCCTGGGTGGCACTAGACTGCTTTTTGGATACTTCTTCGTTCTGCTTAGGGACTGTCAGCGGAATTTCTGTACATAGGCTCACGTAATTTTGAGACATTGATAAACTTTTGCGGGATAATCTTCTTGGTGGGCGTTTCGAGGATGATCTTGAGGCTGAGATGTTAAGTATGACATGTATGACAGGCTGCTAGAGCTGAGGGGCGGCGACCCTCATTATCTTATAGGTTTTAACTATTGATCGACGGGGAAGCACGCACGGTCTTCGTTCGGCATTTTCCCGGGAATTTTAGCTGCTATATCAGGCTCTCTGTTTTACTGATTCGGATTCGTATCTTAATTGCTCAAGGCATGGACTTGCTTCGGCTGTAGTCCGATACGTTACGCCCGTCTAGCTAGCTATGGCGGCCTTTACGAGTAGTGCCGCCATTAAGCTCGCTGATACAGTTAGCAGGATCGTGTATTTATAATCCGGTGGACATGTGCAACCCGAACATGTAACAGCGGACGCCCCTTTGTCGTGCAAATAACTTCCTGTGAAGGGGTGAGGCATTTCTGCACGCCTTAGGTGCTCAGTGCTAGATACACGTGATTCTCACCCCAAAGAGCAATCTCGCCCCTTAATTATGACTTTGAAGTCCGTGGGAACAGAAGCTCATTGTGAACAATCCAGAGGTGGTATGCGTTGGACGTTGAAAAGGAGGACGAACCTCAGACGCGAAAAAGCATCTGGCTGCAGATATCATTTTATCTGCATCTAAATATGTTAAGGGGGGCCATATTGGTATCTACATAGCATTTTTTGGTATCTAGATGCGGCTAAAGGGGGCCGGTCCGGGTATCTAGATGTATATATCTGAATTAAGGTGAAAGGTTTGTGTAAGTGGACCGCGTGCGCACCACTGGTGCGCTTGGTCATGGCTAAGGGGGGGCCAGGTAAGGGGGGAATTCCAAATATGCGTAGGTTTCTCAGAATGAGAAGGCAGGTTCTTAGACGATAGTACGACAACTCGTACTTGGGTTCTACTTGAGGTATGGAACGTCACATCGCGATTATTCGCCGTGTTGTGACACATTATTGCATGTTTCTGCTGTTTCTGTTTCTTACTTAACGAACCCGCCACCCACCCAGTTGCAGAGAACTTGTCTACGCCTAGAAAACGGTGGCTTCAAGCGGAATGTGTAATGGCCGGCCACTGGCGACTGGGACGATATCTAGATGCGGCTAAGGGGGGTTTCTTAGGGTATCTAGATATGACTGGAGGAGTATCTAGATGCGGCTACAAGCTAGATGCCGGCCAGGTCCCCACCCTAGGTGCGAGATGCGGTGAGATTGTGATAACCTTCGGTTGAAAGGAAGTGTTAAGCGACAACCACTACCAGGTCAGTCAATGACTTTATAGTCATGAGGAATCTATGTAGCCAACTTTGTGAATTAATAACTTATTTTCTTAAGATACCGAATCAACCATTCGTGAATACAGGCATGTGGACTTGGAGTCTCGGGTAGTTGAACTCCTTAACCAGCCACTCTGATATCTTGAAGAAGTATCATATGTCAGGCGGACCGGCCGTACGAGTATGGCGGACCGGCGCGCGGACCGGGCCCGGTCCGCCAGCGCCCATGGAAAAATAACACACATATTTTTGAAGAATCTACCCTGGTTAATAATAAGTGTAAGTTCTCTGAAAATTGTGCTTTTCTGTGACCCAAGCAGCGCTTTGGGCGGCCCAAGCAGCGCTGAGCGACCCTAGAACTTCACAGTCCTTTCGTTGACCAGCTTGAAACCAATTTCTGTACACTTAGATAAATGTAAAAAGTATAAAAAAATTGTGGAGAATTAGGAATGCCTTTCAATGCCCACGGTATCTTTCATGCTTATGGCAACATGCAAGTGGCGGTCGACGACAATTCACCGCGCTTTTTATGAATTCTTTATTTCTTTTGCGAAATTTGTGATTTTAGACTTTCAGAATAGTGTTGGCCACGGTAATTGCAACAAGAAGCAAGACGCTTCTATGCTGCTGGGTTCATAGACACATTGCTTTGCTGAAACATTTCACAATCATTTCGTATTTCGATCCTTAAATTATTAGTGAGGATCAGAGAATGCATCTCCGGAGTATGTTTCGGTTTCGGCACATTTCCACAACGCACTTAGCTTTACATGAGCCTTTGCCTCGAAATGCGAAACCTTAGAATTGAAACGAGCAAATACATATGGAAACAAGATACGAGGATTAACGAGTCGAGGTGTGGGAAGTTAGATGCGCGGTGGACTTCAGTCTCACGCTTGACGCGAGAAGGACCGGACAGCCTTAACATGATAGGAATGTGCCGAGGCGGAAGAGGACGCGAGGGCAAGAGCACACTGGCTTGAAGCCGGCTGCGTGCGCGCAGACCGGGCGCGGCCGGTCCGGGCGAGTCGGTTGGGCCCGGTCCGCGCGGCCGCCGTACCCGGTCCGCGCGGCTGCTATACTGTATATTATAATAGCTGTTTACAAAAAACAACAGAAATAAATAACTATATCATATTTTTAATTTAATAACCATGTATTTTAGTAGATCTTTATTGCAAATATAGGTGACAACCGATAGCCATCTTCACACACACTTGGGGGCTTGCGAGTGCAACCTTACGGACGAATTGTTTGTAAAAGACTAAACGAATACAGACACAGTACAAATACATTAATTCGATGCGCAAAATATGTTCGGTTTCATCTTTGGTAGTCGAGACCTGTCGAGCGAAGGTTAAGAGAGCTTCGAGCGAGAATCACTCGCGGTTAACATGTCCAGAAAATAAGCCAATAAATTAAATTAATGTCCATGACATGATAATACAACTCTAGAACCGCCGATGCCATAAGTGAATTCGATTATGTTGCATAACAACAGCGCAGCGGAGTGAAGCTGGTCTGCGCTGTGGTTCCCATTGTTAAGATTTACCTTATTAAAAGTTTTTTTAACTATGAGTGCCATCATCGTAACTCTGCAGGCATGTGACGACTTAACCGCAGCGCATTGTAGGTATTAAATGGTGTAGAGATTCAGCTTAATAACCGGACAAAATGTTGTATAACTTTGTATTTATAAATTTTTAAATGACACGCATGGTGAATTGCATGCAACATGCGACAAATTTTGGCAACTGTGTGATGCGTGGCCGCGAGGCCATGCAAAAGAGTGATACCGTTAGAAGGCCAAAAGGCCCCGAAAGTTTGACGATTCAGTTAGCCATCCGTTAAATATAAAATATCGCACGCAGATGCCTCCTCACAAAATAACGTTGCGACAGTCGTTTGGCCGGGATTACGGAAGCTCAAACGATCCTCCTATAATAGCTTAAAAGGTATTAAACTTTGATATTTTCATATACGCATTTCCGTTTCCTAAGCTCCTAAAGATGTCGACTGAGCTCAGCAAAAGCAGGTAACACATACTCAGTCCGCTTAGAATTATCAGCCACTACTGATAAAGGGCCTACAGCGTCCCTGTTTCCTTCCCTTATAAACAATATATGCCAAGGCCTCAAATAACGGGTACTCCCGACTCCCCAATACCCACAGGCAGGGTTCCGTGGTGCCCTACACCATTATTGAGGGCCCCGATGCGTGGACTGCCTCCGACTTCCCAGTGCTAGAGGATCACATGCTGCATTTAACCCCAATCCACGTGGCCGAGCTGGATGCGGCCGTGGAAGCCGTGACGTCGAGCGGCAAACGGCTGCAGGTGCGAGTCATCTATCTGTGCCTAGCGCAGCCAGGTTCAGAGAGCCCTGAAGTTGATAACCTGCGCCAAGCTTCAACGCAATGGAAATCGATGGAGTCCAACCAGCGTGGGTCCAACCATCATGGCACACGCGCTCCTCCCTTGCCCAACCCTGCGTCGTCCTCAGGACATCGACTTCGCCGATTTCACGCTGCCCACGCTGTCCGATTCGCTGCTCGAGGCGGGCCAAGAGGCCCAGTTCGGCCGTGGCTGGTCGCTCATTCGTGGTGTGCCCGTGTGGCGCTACAGCCGACAGCAGCAGCTGGCGGCGTACTGGATTCTGGGTCTACATTGGGGGCGCGCAGTGCCTCAGAACGCAAGAGGGCACCTGATTGGCCACATCAAGGACATCGGGCACGACCCCAAGAACCCGCTCACGCGCCTCTACGCTACCAACGCTGCGCAACCCTGGCACAATGATGGTCCTGCTGACCTCGTCTGTAAGTCGAGCGAGAGGGCCTTCATCCTATCGCTCCTAGGAAATGCACCGCTGAACAGTGTGCCCCATAAGACTCGTTTGTGCGCCCTCCCGTTTCCCTGTTGAGGCCTGCTGATGTAGCTTTGGATGTGCCCAAGGGCGCTCCATGCTCCGGCACCACAGTTGTGTAGATCGCAAGGAAATCTCTGAATCGCGGGCGAGTGTATGACAAATTTATGGGTCCTTCGAATTTGTCCTTTGGCCCTCGTCCACGCGATCGCAGCGCTCCTGTGCCTCTCGGACGCCGAGGAGGGCGGTGACAGCGGCTGGTCTTCCTCCATCTCCGTCCACAATGAGATCCTCCGCAGAGCCCCACACCTGGCGGCGTTGCTGGCGGGTCCGTGGTTCTTCGACCGCAAGACCGAGGTGCCCGAAGGTGCGTATTGCATGGCCAGGTGGCGATGAAGGCGGCACAGAAGGAGGTTACGGGTGCCGGTATGTGGGACGTGGCCGTGTCATGCGGCGGTAGGACTTCACATGAGATCGATTGGGCTCAAATGGTGATTGAGCGAACCCATTGCCCGGCGCATGGGGAGGTTAGGTTGAGGACATGGCGGATATATCAGCATCCCCTGTCCTTGCGACATGTGCCTCGCTCCAAGCAGTGTGTATACCTCGTCCGCCCCCTTTCCAGGCAAGAAACCTTTCTTCGAGATCCCTGTGTTCAACTACCACAAGGGCTACCTCTCCGTCAACTACTCGGATAACTACTACCATCTCAGTCAGCGCCATGCCGAGGTGCCAAAGCTAACGGCCGAGCACCACGAGGCCATGCGTCTGTTCAACGAGCTGGCATCAGGCCCTGAACTCAGTCTGCGAATGGTGCTGCGGGCCGGGGACGTGCAGCTTTTGTCCAACCACACCTGCCTGCACTACCGCGGCGCCTTCCGGGACAGCCCTGCCCACACGCGACACCTGCTGCGCCTGTGGCTGTCACCGCCCAACGACCGGCCGCTGCCCGAGTGCTACGCGGAGATCATGGCTGGCAGCGTGGTGCCGGGGAAGCGTGGAGGCATCATCATCCAGGGAGCAACGCCGAACATTCCCGAGGAGGCCGAGTAGAGGCGGGCACTCGGAGGACCGCTTCACGGGCCTAGGCTCCTTTTCATGCATCAACGAACGAGAGCGAGCAATGCCAGGGAAAACATGAGTGAGCAATGCAGAGATGATCATTGAACAAATCAAACATAATCAGATGTACTTTATCTTTATCATGGCGGCAAATTAAGATGCCGAGTGCGGCTTATGGATTGACGTACTAGAGTTTAGCTGGAACTTTAACTTGGCGGTTTCCGCTGTCCAGGGCCCCTGTCTGGTCAGGCAGGAATGTGGAAATTTAGTTTGTGTCTGCACCAAAGCGGCTTCTGGATACTGGCGACCCTAGAGAGAATATTGGCACTGATCGCGCCGTACATATTGACCTGCGACTCGACAATTAGCTTATCTAACGCATTATGTGCGCCTCTTGCGTCCTTCCTGAACTTCACATATGCTAGTGAGCATTGACTGGACTGGAGGCGCTAGGCAGGAGGTAATTTCGACTTGGTCGTTGTTCTAAGCCGTTAGTCCAAGAGACTACACAGCAGAGATGAATAGATTTCTTTGGCACTCATGAAAAAGTGCAAGTACGATCAGACTGTCAAGCGAGATCGATTTTGTCGGGAGTTTTTTTCGGAAATTATCCAGTGTGTTATCTATAATTGGGTTTTAGGCCGTACAACGGATGGAAAGGGAAAAATGAACCTCTTGTGCAACTACTTAGAACGTTGCAAAAGTTACAATTTAATCTCTGTCCAATCTAATGACCAAAGTTGTTCATAACAACTTAATCACCTGCTTTAGTCACTGCAAATATATAACTGCTGTTAGCTACTGCCTGCCGGCACAGTTGCCACGCCACGCCAGCAATTGTTATTGCTGCTGGTGGATCCCCTCCATCACCGTATCGGCAGCGATCAACACGTCCAAGTAGGTGGCAACATTCGTGAGCCCTACAAGCGGCCCAAATGGCAGAGTTGCGGCCAGCCGAACCAAATGACCCAGGATCTGCGATAAGCGAGAGGGTTAGGTGTGGTCGCGACCCGTGGGTCGGTCAGTCAAGTTAACTGATATCGAGGAAACCGTTTTGGACGGCCCCTATGTCTAATGAAGTAAATCCGTGGCAGCATCAAAAGTGCAGACCGTGCCCCCCTGAAGCATCAGGCCACAGCCCCATTTGCACGGCTGCGGCGCTTTTAAGGCCTCGCAAAGCCTGGTTAGGCCTATCTGGCAAATCCGTGGGCAGCGGTTTCAAGTCTTTTTGCATTCTTACGGTATTCCCCTCGCCCAGACGTTCCCATCTTCACCTCACCTCTTGCTTTAGTTCAAGTAACTGGCTTGCGGCGCACATGGTAGTTCGAGATAGTTGTGCGGTACTCAGCGACATGCCGCTATTGCTGGCGTTAATGCCATCCCCGCCACTGCCGGCTCCAGCCGCGCGAGCTGCTGCCCCCGCAGCGGCTACCTCTCGCTTGGGGCTCAATGCGTCCAGGCAAATGCTCAGCAAGGCTCCTGCAATGAGCGCATGAGAATAGATAGGAGGGTACACTAAACGCAAGCCTGGCCACCAGGAAGTACTTGCCGGAAAGCTTATTCCGCTCCCACCTCGGCACCAACTCGCCTAGCGTCCTTTCATGTCGCAGCACCATCCCTTCGGCGCTCACCTGCTACTGTCCGCGGGGATCTGCCTTCGTGCCAGCCCTTCCGAACCACTAGCTCCGTAAGCTGAGAGGTCTTGCGGACTAATGGGTGAGACCAAAGGGCGGCCGCAGACACAGGCATCGTCGCTGTAACTTCAGGGGCTGCATCAGCAGCTTCAGGATCCAGTTCAGCTTCGGCCGCGACCCCGGCCCTAACCTCCGCTGCTGTTGCTGGCTGCGGCGACGTTTGTCCTGATGCCACCAGCTCCCTGGCCATCCGCATGACAAAGCGCTCCACATCCACAGAAGGAAGGGACAGTTGCAGAAAGGCCGCTTGTTGCCTGTGGAGGGAGGGAGGCATGGCGCCGCGATATCTTCAAGATTGGCTGCACAGGGCAGGGCCAGGATTCGACCAAAGACCACCAAACTCATGCATGAGAAACAGAAACATGTTGTTGCTCTCCACAAAGGCTAATGGCAGCAGGCACGGTGCGCTTGGCTGGCGCCGTCGTGCGATTTCGTCCCCTTTCAATGTTTTTCTCTCAAGACGGCCTGAGGTCGCGGCGTAATGCCTCCTGGGACTGAAGGAAAATGAGTGGTAAACGCTAAGTGATTGAGCCCCACGCGCGGTTGGAACATGAGTGTCAATAAGGGATTACTTGAGGGAGCCACGCTGCTTAGCAGACTGCAATTTCCCAAGGCTTCCTCGGCGCACCATTTCATAGAGATCTGTACCTGACCCGCCCTGCTTGAAGCATGTGTAGCTGTCATATACGACCTGCCTGGCCATCTCGCCCACTCGGTACATATCGGTACAGGTTGCCATAGCCACCTCCGCAAGGGTCAGAGTACTGCGCTCGCTGCGTGCTGCCAGGTATAGCAGCGCACCCAATCGAGCAGAAGACTGTTGCCCGCCAGTGCATGGGCGCGGTGGAGGGACACGGCGAGAATCCCTAGCCGCAGAGTCGGGAGGCGCCTTGCCGCGTCTGTCCGCGTTTTCTTCGCCAGTTCTAGGACCGCCCCATGAGTCGTCTGCGTTATAATCTCCGACGACGGCACTTGCCCCCGCCTCCACCTCAGCATCGTCGTCGCCATAACGGCGCGCTGTAGCTGCTTCGGAAGCTGCCTCGTGGATCTGAACAAGGGTGCGCAAATAAGCACATCGCCTGGACAAGACTAGTCCGGATGCCTTTCCAAATGCTTGAAATCCAGATGCTTAAGATTTTTAAAAAAGCCAACCCTCCACATAACGCCAAACCTTTTGCCGGTCGAAACAATCCGACGTGGCATGCATATGGGTCCCTGGATCGGCTCCCAGTCCGCCTTGAGCTGATCGGACCCTTCACCCTACTTACCCGCCCTAGGAAGCCCGCTGCCAACTGGGTCACAGGACCTGGGAGTCGCAGCGTCGCTGCCAACCGTTCCAGGTCTCCCAGTTCAAGCCGTTGCCGCCGCGCTCGAGCGTTAGCGCCGTTGCTATCCACAGGATGCAGAGTTGCTGCAACCCCAGTGGCGTGAGGCTGAACCCCTGTGCTGCGGATGATGACGATAAATGTGATCAAGATGCATCGTTTAAGAGGAAACAACCCGAAGAACTGCGGCAATCATAGGCTTTGACCAGGTGCATCATCTATCGGACAGCTGCGTCGCCTGACAACATACGACCTGCGCGTCCACTAATACTCTAAGCTGCAGGCATAACAGACATAGCCGGCATTCGTAATAGGGGCCATGCGCTGGCGGTTGTAATAGCGGTATTGCGTATTCATCCAATCCGTTGGCGACTATATCATCATACCCAACTCTAACTTGTTTAAGTCACGTGCCTTGCCTTCAGTCCCATACGCAGCTGTAACTGCGAAATGGCCGCCGACTGCGTGGCCTTGTTGGGCATCCGCAATTTCCCGGTATTCCACAAACTCGTGCTGAGGTGGCACGAATCCACAGTTTTGGCACACGCAGCACGATGCCCCATAGTCATACGACACTGAGTACGTGCTACAGCGCGTGCAAAGTTCAGCCTCTGAGTCCATTGTCTGAAAATTTTATATGCATGAGAGCATTAAAACATCGTCGCACTGACAATAATAATTACATTTACATTTATGCAGGCAAAGCATAATATAACGAAATTGGTATTATAACCGGAACACATGATGTGCGCATCGGCATGAAGACGAGCAGTCGGTCAATGATGATTCCAAAAAAGCCCACAAACGTTTCCTTAGATTGGTGTTCGTATCTTAATATGCAAACGTTGGTGCCTTTCCATACATCGTTACAACTTTTGACCGCTGAGAGGTAGCTCTGTTTCAGTAACAGACTGCTTGCAATGGCCAAGCACGGCCGCTATTTGGAGGGCCTCGCGGAATCTTTGCGAAATGTCCACCAACAGGGCGATACAATAGTTTCCGCGGATTTTGCGTGTCTTTGCGAGCACATTCTGGAGGCATTCGACCATCTGGGCACAATTATGTACTTTGCGAAGCTAGAGATGGGAGGCAAGGTCGAGTCTATTAAGCGGGTGTCTGGCCAGCTCACAACGCTGCGCGAGGTGGTCGCGGCGGACATAGCAGCGAACCGAGCAACCCTTAAGGGCAGCTGCGCACGTAACCTTCACCGGCTCATGCTCGTCATCACTTTCGTACGCCTGATGCTTTCTAACCTGCTGGAGAATCCCTCCATGCAGCTGAAGGATGCCCTCTGGAACGCGTACCAGGGTTCGCTCAGTCCAATCCACACCTACATGGTACGCACGGCCGTTTGGGCCGGTCTGGTCACAATGCCCTCGCGCGAAACCTTTATGCGCAGCATCGGCGAGACAGAGGAATCGGCGCGCGCGCACGTGCCCGAGGTGATCACCACATCTGGGCAGGTCATCGCCCGGCTGGAGGCGCTGTATGGCACGGCTATCAAAATGCCCACGTCCGATGTCACATTCATCCCAACCGGGCCGCCGGCCACAATGTCTTGACCAAAGCATCCCGAGCATAGGTGGGCTGTTGTGATCGCCACTGGCAGGGTTCAGCGTGCGTCGTGGAGGCTGTCTGCAGTGCGACACGCGGTAACCGTGTCTGGTAGCGTAATCTCCATCTACCAGTAGCGATGCCTATCCTAACCTAAGTGGCGCGTTTGGGAGTAGAAGGCCAGATGAACAACTGGGTGCCGAGGCGGTGCAACTGTGGTCGCAGGTATTGCCCCATCACCGCAATCCTAGGCTTCAGTTGGAATGTGCGGAATGATTTACAACTGATGGTTCTTGTATGTTGGGACAGCCTTTATATAACAGCGTGCGGGAAATCAAACGGCGGCCACGGGACAGACAGCTAAACTAAGCTTGCAGACTCAAGCTTGCTGATGCTTTTCAGCTGGCCATGTTGACCATATCGCGAGATGGGCCCTGAACTGGCGATGTGTATCTCGGGTGCGCTTGAAACGCATCCAGGGGGCACCCGGTGTTAAGGGTTGACGCTGCTGAGAATGAGCCTCTCTCCTCTGGAGGGTCGCCTGCCCTCTTCGGGCCTAAGCGCATGGTGGAAATGTGGGCCGGGGTGGGATAGAGGGGAAGTTGACCCACTTCGGAGGACGGAAGCTTGACTGGTGAGGTTCGTGGGATCGGAAGTTCATTTCCAATGTCGGTGAGTCGTGGGGGTTTCTTCCCTGCTTGCTCAAGCTTGCCAGGCCAAGGATCCAGGTACCGCGCCCGTCAGGATGTTGTGCGATGGAATACGGACGGGGACGTTGGGGATTATTCTAGATATGAGCTCAATGGCGAAAGAGCTTCGTGCAGTGCACAAAAGATAATTGCCGGAGGTTGCACTTGTCCAGGTAGTTGGGTCCATTCGTTCGTTGAGCATATAGGAGTCATGTAGGAAAGAAGGGGGGAACAGGAGTAATGCGTGCAATGTGAGGGGAGGGACGGTCTCCTATGGGTTTTGGATGCTGCGATGTGAGGATTATGAAGAGCCTTAAATGAAGGCATGCCTTACGCGAGGGAGGTAGACACCGATGCGGTTTCATCCATTGAGCGCTAATAGTCACTCCAGCAGCATACACCGGTAACGTGCAGCCGAGGTGGGCGCTGGTGCACGGTGGGTCGCCGCAGCCTTGTCGCATTGGAGATTGTGTCACCGTAACTGTCTGGTCGTGGGATTTCCAGGTGGTGTTTGTTCGATCGTGGGAGCGCGCCTACAAGAAATTTCTGATGTTGGTGTGGAAGCTGGCTTTCCAAGCTGCATCCTACCTATTCTTATATAAGCCGCGTGGAATGAAGCGGCATGCGCTGTCGAGTGTATGCAGCCCGCCCTTTCTCACGCTTGATGAGCAGTTGCGATGGCGCCGGTTTGCCATCATGTGTGTAAGCTTTAATACAATAATCTTTGAGATATTAAGAGCGCATCTTTCAATACGATATTGGACGATTTGACGTGCACGTTTTGGTGTCATAGATGTATTATAGCATATAACATACATGGCTGTTTGAAGTTTTACCTTAGTTAGTCATATCCGCAGCACGGATTATTTTTGCAGTGTGTCTCTATGGTCTTGTGTGGGGCTATTATTATAGTTGTAAAGTGACACAAATATATACTTATCTTGCACATGATCTCTGCAGCAGCGGTTGGATGAGAGCTCGTCTATCGAATTACATCATTCATTGGCAAAATCATGACAATCTCCGCTTAACTTGCCCCCAGTCACAGGGATGTATGTGTAAGTCACCGTGCCGATATCCATAATCACTAATGCGCAGTATGTTGGACGTAGTGAGTTGCCATTCAGCGTGTCTCCAGCGCGCATGCCGGCCACGGCCAATCCGCCAGGCACCGGCTTCCTCTCTCTAGGGCACGCTGCTCCCCCCACACACACATTTCACATGCAGTGCACTCTCCTCTTCTTCCTCTCTCCTTTGTGGTTTGAGGCCACGCACTAAACTGAAGAACGCATCATATCACAAGCATCCAATTAACACATAAGCAAACCTTGCTAACCAGGCTAAGCAGGACCCAAATAAAATTGGACGTTGAGTTCAAGGCGAATAATTCTACAGCGAGCACAGCGACACACGAGCACCGTGCGGTGACACCCTTCAAAACCAGCTACAGCACCGTGACCATACACCACTTAACAAACCAACCACTAGGGGTCGCACTTGCCTATAGGTGTGTTGGAACGCGACCATTAATGAGAAACACGTATCGTACAATCCGGTGCACGCGGCCGCACCAGGGGACTTAACGATCCCAGACGGCACCCAATTTTTCATCACTGAAAGCAATAAATGGGAAGTTGGGGCGACGTCCAGCCTAAACCTCACAAGCACCTGCAAAGTGTCCTTTGCCCAAGAGCTCGCTAATCCAGTTATGCCTGCCATTGCGTTCTGCTTAATACTTACCATGTACCATGCACTTCTTCAGTGGCTGGTCTGGATTACCACGAACACCGTGGTTGCCAACATAGCCACTACAACACCAACCAGCAAACCAAGGTACGGTACATTACCACCGGCGTCATCCGGCTTGTAGTAAGTCTTCACAGTCTTCACCTGCGGGCAACGTTAAAGACAGGTCATCGGTTGAAGGCGTGCCTTAATAAGTGGTCGTACGTATATGCCCGGATGTAGCGTTTGTGTGCGGCACACAGACTGCGGCACACTGGGACACGGTATCCACTGGAGTGGCCATGCATCCACATTCACACCAGCGGGTCGCTCGCACCTGCTCCTCCTCGACCCAATCTTTCCAGTAGTCACGGGCAGTGCCGATGACCTTGCGCCGCAAGGCGTTGTATTGCTCGGGAGTCAACTTGCCATCCTCACCGCGCTTGCCGTACTTGGCTTCGTACAGCAGGTCAGCATCGCGCTGGCTCCGGGTGGACGTGAAATCCAGGGCGTTCAGAGCTTGCGACAGAGCGCCCTGCCTGTATAAGCGATGGACAGGATAGCAACAGATGTAGAGGTTAACGTTTGCATATGTCCCAACTACCAGGCTTGGATAACGCAAGTATAGAGGACGGGCATTCAATACCCGCGACAGCGAGCTCGCCATCGGAGGGCACATAATTAGAAGAAACTATTTTACATCTGATATATATATATATATATATATATATATATATATATATATATATACATATATTGTTGTTCGAGGACTGCAAAGACAGTCGGATGACTCATAAGGACTGCACAGCAGGTCGCATGACCAGACAAATTGTGTGGCTGTTCGAACACCCGATGTTTCTCATTTAGAGAGCAGGATCGCTTACTTTTGCTTAGGCTTTTCCTCCGGGACGAGAGTCTTCTTTGCACCTTTCGTGCTAGTGGGCTTCTCCTCCACAACGACCGTCGGGGACGACTTCCTGAATAGGGCCGACGGCGTCACGGACTGGCGTCCCCGCCATGTAATTCTGTCCGACTGCCTTAACCGTTGATGTTTCAGCATGCTCATCCTTCAGCGTGTTCGATCACTCGGGCGTCGTCTGAGTGCGACAACTGCTGGTCGACGGACGACTGAGGCGTCTTGCAGGCTTTCGTAACTTTACAATACAATAGTAATGTAAGGGTTTTAAGTTTTTATAATGTACAGACTATCAATGCCAAAGACAAATAGACGTGAGGACGAGGGCGTTGCCGTACACCACATCGCTCTTTCCATGCTGAAGAGTAAAATCGTGCTTGACAAGCTTTTATTTCTTAATAGGAAACTCCATTTATATTGCTTGTTACTTATGGTTGATGCTTGATTTAAGGTATTTTACATATTACAAACATCCGTTTTGAATCGATTGGTCGCAGTTGGTAGGGGATTATCGCTAAACACGCATGATGCAGACGGGGAACATGCTATCTCGTCCGAAAAATTTACAGACGCCGTGGGAGGCTTTCAAAAGAACACCACAATGCACACTGGCAACCAGGAGATTTCAACAAATACGTGCACAAAGCAGTCATAAACCAGATTTTTTTGTTCTTCCATCGGCTCCGCCATTGCGGGATGAAATCACCACTGTTGAGCGTCTGCCCCATCAGTGCAGTGTCGGTCTTGAAGCGAGCACATCCGCATCCCAGGCAAGGCCAACAACAGCGAATTCCAACCAGTATTCCCGATGGATCTCAGGAATGGATCTTGGATGGCTGTCACAGAACAGGTCAACCCTTCTGCTTGGTGGCCTCCTAGGCGGTAAGCCCCAGGCCTTGGCATTGCCAACTTCCCGCTTCCGTGTCCTAAGATTGCCTCTTACAGCACGGAGTAATGAGGTTTGCGTACCTGGCCGCATACGGCCCACAATGTTATGCTTAAGGCGTTAGTTTGGGCGCTGCACTTGAGCCGTTCGGGCTCCAAGGTAACTCCTATACCTTACAGGCTATCCCTCCCTATGCCGGCTGATCGTAATTGGTTCGACGATTTGTTGTCGGCCCCCGCTTTGGGTTGAACATGCATGGGAAGAGTGTTGAGGTGGTCACACGACTGACCAACCCTGAGTAACTTTTTCGTCACAATGGGACGTACCGGCTACAGCCAAGGTCGCTCTCTTCGTCCACACTACGACCTTACCAAACCCACCGTTTCGCAGATGACTGCATGACCACCAAATTTGCTCAGATTCGAAGCTTGCCAGGTTGACACGTTTTGAGGAGGCTAACTGTCACAACCTTACTTTTCCTAGTTTGCGCAATCTGCGGCATTGGCTTGATTGCGCATATGCTCCTCCTGTGTGTATTCCTTATCTCGCAATATGGCGCGCGGAACTCCTTCCTGCCCACGGCTTCATGGCTTGGGGTATCTAAACAGATTGCTGTGCGGTTCCGCGGCTTCTGCTGTGGCTGTACCCCCATGGCAACTATATGTCTGTAACTCTGCTCCGTCTTGGCGCCACAGGCCTGGGATTCGACTACTCCAAGCCCGGCTCGGTGCTTCAGGCCGTGGGGGTGCTGGCACTTATCGTGGCAGTGCATGAGGCGGGCCATTTCCTGGCGGCTCGGCTGCAGGGTATTCGCGTCACTCGGTTTGCAGTGGGCTTTGGTCCCACAATCTTCAAGTACAAGGTGCGTGAAACGTGAGGGACGGGGACTAGAGCTTTGAATGATTGCAGCATGCCGAGCTTTTAAGGCTGGATTGTCAGAGTGGGTGGATGAGTGGGGAAATATTAAGCACAATCGAGGGAGCTGCTAATTGGTGATGATGCGGAGCGATGGTCGAGATGCTGCCGGGCGGCGAGCCCGGTGTTTTGACGGAGTGTTGGGCTGGCCGAGGGCTCGGCCGCAAGGATCAAAATAAACAATGACCCCGCATCAGATTAACATCGGTCATGTATAGACAGACGCGCAGACGGACAGCATGATAGGCGCGAAATGCCTAAGTAAACCAGCAACTGGTAGTGGTATCCAGAAGCGCTGCGAAATAAGGATTGGGCAAGCTATGCGTTTGCTATAACCACTCTCATCCACATCGCCGTCTTCACAGTCCCATTCATTGCCGCAGTCCGTCTTCTCCGCTCATCGACGCCCATCTGGTCCTGCGCGACGTTGGCTCATGTCCGTGTCCTGTACGTACCTTCGTTTTAGGGTTGTAACCGCCTCCTCTGGCCTCGCCACCAAAACCCCTCAGGATGGTGGCGTGGAGTACTGCTTAAACGCGGTGCCGCTGGGCGGCTACGTGGCCTTTCCGGATGACGAGATGATGAGTTCGGAGACACAGAGGACAAAGGAAGCGCAGTCAGGCGCCCAGGGGGACAAGGGGACCAGCACAGCCCCAGTTCCCGAGATCCGGCCTGACGACCCGGACCTGCTTAAGAACAGGCCCATCCCGCAGCGGGCGCTAGTCATCAGTGCCGGCGTAATCGCCAACATCCTCTTCGCATATCTGGTGCTGCTAGCTCAGGTGCGCAGTGGAGTCGCAGACTGAGTGGATAATGCATACCCGGTGCCGCGGCAGGCGGTAGCGCCCGGAGATCCTCTGCATCTAACGGTGTAGGGGCGCGAGGCGCAAACGTTGACGTGACGTGCTGTTTGCCTGGGGTGCAGGCCTTTTCACTTCCCACTGGTTGTATCGACTTGAATGCTTCCTGCGATGACATCCATCTGCCTCGATTCATCTGCTATGTTCTGCTCCCGAAATAAGTCGCTCTTGGAGCTCTTGGAGTATGCCACAGCTGATTGGCGGCAGGAGGCTTAGGCGGCCACCCTGGCCCTCCCTAGCCTTACCTTTCCCTT
This sequence comes from Volvox reticuliferus, assembly GCA_019650235.1. Taxonomy (NCBI): domain Eukaryota; kingdom Viridiplantae; phylum Chlorophyta; class Chlorophyceae; order Chlamydomonadales; family Volvocaceae; genus Volvox; species Volvox reticuliferus. The sequence continues at coordinate 176,961 of BNCP01000010.1, read as the reverse complement.
CCGCGCTTCCCGTGCCCGTGCATATGCGTTTTTCGTTTTTCATTTCACAGATCTCAACAGTGGGGAAGGCGGAGACGGCTTTCCTGCCTGGGGTTCGTGTGGTGGTGCCCGATACGCCTGTAGCTGCTGCCTCCGCGGCTGCGCGCGCCGGCCTGCGCACGGGAGATGTAATCCTGCGGATCGGCGATGTCACCATCCCTGCCGGCGTGTCCCAGGTGTCGGACTCCGTGGCTGCTATCCGGAAGTCCCCGGGCAGGGAGCTGGAACTCACGGTGCAGCGGGGTGGCATCAGCGGCAGCGGAGCTGCTACTACCGCTTCCGGGCAGGAAGAGAGGGATGCATCGGCGATGGCGGGGTCCAGCAGCAAGATAGCGGAAGTTCTGTCCCTGCGGTGTACTCCCGATGTGGGTACCGACGGGCAAGGGCGCATTGGCGTCCAGCTCACCTCGAACACTTATATCCTGCACACCTACCCCAAAAGCGCTACGGAGGTGTTGACCATGACGCAGAGCGAGTTCAACAGGTGGGGATGTGGAACGGAGGAGGTGTCGGGACCGGTGCGGGCTCGCATAGCACTCATCGCACCTCATCCCCGTGGCCGAGGAGTCACTTCATGGTCGTCCTGTATTTTGTTGCCGCAATCCTTTATGTATGTTGTTTCGCAACTCGCTTGAATGGCTTGCTTTACGGGACCTTTCGGATTAAGGGTGACACGTTTTCCGTCGCTTTTGCACTTTCACGTACTTGAGGACACCGTAACCTCTCCTGCATGCCCATGCTTTTATCTGTTACAGGCTGAGTGGCACAGTTTTCAATGGGCTAAAGCAGATTGTGACCAACTTTACGGCCATGAGCGGCCAGCTGTCCGGCCCCGTTGCGATCGTGGCTGCTGGCTCCGAGGTGTTGCGGACGGACTCAGCGGGGCTGTTCCAGTTCACTGCAATCGTGAACATCAACCTGGCGGCGGTCAATATTCTGCCATTGCCCGCACTGGACGGTGGCTACCTGCTGCTGCTGGGTCTGGAGGCGGTGCGAGGTGGACGCAAGCTGCCGGCGGTGGTGGAGCAGGGAGTCATGGCATCAGGCTTTCTGTTGTTAACTGCTCTGGGTGTGGGGCTGGTCATCCGGGACACGTTGAACCTGTTGTAAAGCTATGGCTGCTGCACAGAAAACAGAAATTCAAGCAAGGTGTAGGCGAGTATTGATGTGAAGAAATGGAAAGGACTGCGGCAAGTGTATACGGAGGATTTGGGGCTTCGCTGCTCATGAGTGAACCGTGACTGAAGCCATCTGCGTTGGCCCGGCCTCATAACCGCAATAGCTGGGCTGAAGCAGCAGCTGCCGATGGGATGCAGATGAAGCTTAGGGTTACGCGTTCGCTGTCCGGAATCGTTGAAAAGAAATCAATAGCCGTGGGAGCGGTAAGTGATTTATTAATTTTGTGCACATTAGGGTGCAAGCGAGCACTGCAGCGGGATCTCGTCACACAGGTTATCGATTTAGTGATGGCGGTGCGTGTTGACAACGAAAACGGGCTAAATGAAGTTGAAGGAAGTTCCTAAACCGTGAAGCCGCCTGTCATTGTTGTATGGACGTGTGGCGCATTGAGTGGGAGGTAGCAGGAAGTGGAGGAGGGATGGGAGCAGGCCAAAGGAGTACCTAGACAGAAAGCTGCTAGGGAGGGAGCTGCGGCGTGATGCTTCCGCATCGACGGACTATGCGCGTATGGCACACCCATGGGATGGCTGTGAGGACAGCGATATGTGCGTAGCGGCAGAATGTACTGAAGCCTTCGGAATGAGCATGGCAGGAAGCACATCCCAGAGGCGGGTGGGACGGAAGCTGCTGAAATGGAAAATTTTGTTGTCCATGTGCTTGTGCGTCCTTATTGCGATGTCAGGACAAAGGCGCTAGGTTCTCCTGCTCAGGATCAGCTATGTGTATACCCGCGTCTAGCTTTGTACGCGTACTCCGCTAAAATTTTCGGAATGCCAGTTGGTCACTGACTCCTCCTGATAATACTTTCTTTTCCTGGCAATTCAGTTCTCTCAAGATGGAAAGCGGTCGCAAATAGGTTACAATGAGTAAGTGCGCGTACGCTCTTACCGTCTCTTACGAAGACCCCCCCATAGCGTCCCATGTGGGATGGACCCACAAGCTTCATGGATGTATTCAAAACCACCTCCGGCTAAATATTTGCAAACCAGCAAACGCGAAAAATCAGAAAATTGCTGTCGTTCTCTGGACCTGGTCGGCCAGACCACGACGCTGCGCTCCGGTGCACTATTGTCCCCCAAATAGTCAAGAAGAGATAAGCATCAATGAAGTCCAGACAAAACTTCCACGTTGCCGTTGTGTACATAACGAACCAAAACATTTGAGGACATCTTAACCATCGTCACGAACGGATGCATACGAATGAAAAGAGATTATGCTCTAAAACTCTAGACAAATAAAAGGCCAATAACCCTAAAATCCTGAACCCCTGTACTCCCCATATCACTTACAGGGAAAGCAATAACCCAAATGTCACAGGGGACGCATTACCCCTGTCATCCATGCGCAACCCGGCCTCTCGGGGAACCATAACTTGCGTGTAACGTCCCCTGTACAGCTTGGTACACGTGAGCGTTGATGGGAAGAAATCACCGCCAGAATCACGTGCAGAAGGAGTCTGAGCGCTCGTTGCGTTCATGCCGTCCCTATGACTTGCGGCAGCGGATTCGACCTTCCTGCCGGCCTTCCATCCTACCATTTGTTCTGCCTATCTGCCGTACCTTCTGCCCTGCCGACCTATCCTACTTCCTGCTTACTCTATGCCCTGGCCTTTGCCCTGGCCTCTGCGTGCCCTATGCTCGGAGTCAGGGGCTGAGTCGGCTGCTGATCCTGTATCGGACAGCGAGTCGGATATGGTGGTAGTGAAGGACGCGGACGTGTTAGTCGACACGGTGCCCGCGCCTGCGTCGGCACCGACATCGACATCAGAGGGTGTGGCATGTGACAAAGATGCCAATTCCAATGGTGGGTTCACCCAGAAAAAGTCCTCGGCGTCGCCGCCATCGCCGCCGGTACCGTGCAAGTTGGATGCCGCGGCCGTCATGTTGCCATTATCGCAGAAATAACCAGTAACCACTGACAGAGCCGGCCCAGGTTGAAGAATCCAAGTTGACCATCCATGACACAATTTGTACAAGCGGCTGATACTGGTCAGAAGGCCCTGTACAGGCGAACGGATGCGGGGACATGTTGGGTGTCTCGTCTGGCAAAAGACGATCGTTAGTATAATTGTGCACATCATTCGTTCCCCCGAAAAGGTATAACTGCGTAGCTCAATTGCATCGGCTAGACACGGCTAGACCGACGGGACGATCGACCAACAGCACAAGGCGTTCATCCCTGGCGTCGTCAAAGATCACGAAACCTACCGGTATGGAAAATAATATGCCGCTTTGGCCATGATTCAACATGTCATTCTGATGGCACCCGCAACTCGAGGATATCGACCTACAGCAACAGGTTGAAGCAAAGTTTCTGGCCTATAATTTATGTTTTTAACACAATAGAAGTTTCACAGTATCGAATTCCTCGGATGCGCCAATCGCCGGCTGATGCATAACAGCTTACTGAAGTGCTGACACCGTAGCTTGCAATCTTGCACGTCCAAAGTGACTAGCCATCATGTCAATGCAAAGAACGTTACTTAATCTATAGATTCAAGTAGGTCAGCTGCAGGGCTTGATACTATCCTCTGCAGAACTGCGAAAGTGTTACTAACGAAACTTGCCGCGCACATTCCGGACTCAAAACATGTCAAGCAACTAGGTTGAAAAAGCTTTGGACATATGAAACTCTATGAGCTCGGAAGGAGTCTAAAATGATCCAAGGATTCAAAGTGTCCTGCGATATCATCGCTACACAACCAAAAGGTCACACAACGTGCATGTGATGCTATAATATATACAGTAAATGTGTTTTTATTTAACTACGGCTCTGAGTCTTCAAGCTTGCTTACCTATTGCTCACAGTAACGGTTAATCGTCGTACTTCGTACTATCGATCTTCCTTGCGGAGGCGTGTTACGCACTACGCTCGTTGAATGTGGATAGGACATAATCTCAATAATAAATCAATAATGGTACGTTAACTTTTGATATTTTTATTCGATTAACCCTCGTCTCTGATATTACCTTCTTTTTGATCTATTTTGCTCAACCTCGCGCTCCTTTGAGCCTCTCGAATCGTATGTGCCATGTGAGACCTTTCGAATCATCATAGAGATACTCAAGGCGGTAAACGAGAGTCTTCGGCCCGACGTAATTTGGGTATCCTCGAACTTTACAGGTTTGAACAATGGCTAGCGTGGAGAGAAATCGAGGTAATATATATCTCCAATTACCAAGGCTTGATATTTAGGCGCGTGCCGCAGAGCATTTTGCATCCGAATGCTTGGAAGCATGAAAGGAAACGTGGCCTGATGTTGCCTTTCAGACTGTATCCAGTCCATGCATAAACCCAGCAGTACACCTCGTGGCTAATATTTGAGCCAGGTCAGAAGATGAACGGCTAACGTTACAAAATGGACAGGCTGGAGTCCAATACCCAATCCTTAAGGACGCTAGGTACCCTAGGCGCCAAAATCCCTCGCCAGAGCGACAGACAGGCCAAGCCTCGTTAATGACGTGTGCAGTTGGGATTTAACGCTTCCAATTATGTCTTTACAACGGTCCACATGGTTGAATAGCGAAAATCCCCTTTACTCAGTAACTCCATGCATGCCCATGCATGGAGTTACATAAGTCGGTTAGGGTCGGTCAGAGGGGCTTTATGGGTTAGGGGCCATATGACCTTAACTATAGCTCACCAACGTTTAGCATCAAAACGAAAAAAATTCTCTCCGAAAGTTCCGGAGCCGCATCCTTATTATACAGTATGCCATGTGTTCAAATGGGTTTGGGTCCGCTCCTCACATCGCTGCTGGATCGATCCTTTCGGGGTAAGTCGTCTGCCGCTCCGTTCAGCAGGCATGGGGCGTGTCCACCGTTGCAAATTCACCAAACTATACATCTAACTAAAGCGATTGATCTCCATCAAGACGTCTAAACTCGAAACAGCAAGAAGTTTCAATCCGGATGGTTGGCTGACGAGCTCTACCTTTTATACCAATCTCCTGATCCTCTTGCCAACGATTTCGCCAAAATTGAGAATTGTTCGACGCCTCGACAATTGCGTTGACAAATTAACGCACCATTTTCCCAGAAATTCATTCCTCAACTGCTTGCTAACACGTCCATGCATCTCCCACTACCGCTACAACCGTCTGTACCTCCCGCATATCCAAAGATGACTCAGCAGAGCCGCCTATATCGCAGGAAATGGCGGGGCTTCAATTCCAAATCTTCCGGCAGTGCTAATATGCCCATGTCCTCATATGGCACAGCCTCCAACTCCTGATCTGACAAGTCAAAGAGGAAAACACCAGCCATACGAGCGGCATGATAGCTCGCCAGGCGGCGACCGTATTTCTATAATCAAAAGGGGTGGCTGCCGGGGCCGCTGGGGCTGCCGGGGCTACTCCCAGTGTAGTCGGGCCAGCCGAATCTCCAACGGGTTAGGCGCAAGCCGCCGCTCCACATCGCGCCGCTCATCAGAGCTCAGCTGCCGGAACACGTTAACCTGCAAGAGACAGCGCACACCGGTTCGTTCGAAGCTGTACGTGTTCGAAATGTCGACAGGTTCGGTTTCCCAATAAATCCGCAACTTTGCTCGGCTGTTACCCGCCCGTGCCCTATTATCATGGCTAACAATCGGCATCTTGTCCCTGAACTCCGTACAGGGCAGTCCCACCTCCAGCATACGACTGCGGTCGTGGTTAAACGTAATAACGTCGACGCCGTGAACCAAGCTATTGTGATAAGAAGGAGCCACGTTGGCTGTGGGCTTGGGGTTATGATGCTGATGATGATCCTGTTGGTGCTTTTGTGAAGCGGCAGAGGCAGCTCCGGCCGACGGCGCCGTATGATTGGAGGAAGCGCTATCCAGCGTTGGCGCCTCCAGTTGGGTGCCGTGGCTGACCCAAGTAACGAAGATACGGTGGGTATCACTCACAGCCAGCTCCCCCACCTGGATTCCGCTAAGACCGCGGCGATAGGGGGATTGTAAGACTTAGGCGTAGGCGTAGGTTGGGACCCGGAGGCGAATAGTGAAATCCGACTAGCTGATGACTTCAAAGGAGAGACCAGGTTCGGGCTACGGCTCTAAACAAACACAATCCTTGTACGCCTTGCGCAGGTGCTTCCACTCCTGCCCGAAAACCCTTTATCCTCGTACGCGGACACAGCAGAATATAACCCAGTAGTAGCGACAAAGGTCCCAAGCACGACTTATGCTTTCCATTGAGATCGCTTGTTACAACGTCAAGGGCTTTGATGCTTGCATGAGTCTTATCCGAAGGGTACGTGCGGATGCAGGAATTGCGCTCCCCGAGACACGTGTTGCATTGGTGGGGATGCATCTCGCCACATCCGTAAACGTGCCCAATACGAGCTGACGGCTAATCAAGGGCTCCTAATCACCTAACGGCCCCTCACGAGAACATACCCTTCTAAATCAGGTTCAAAGTTCCCCGATGTACGCAACGCCGCACCTCAATGTAGTAGTCCGGGTATTGTGTGCGTACGTCTCCAACCAGCGCCTTGAAAGCCCTTGGACCAACCACCATGCCAGTGGGTGGCAGGGTCCCTGTGGGAGACCGCTGAGCCCACCCTGCCACGCTACATAGGTCACGGTAGACAAATTGAGGATCAAGCAGTGCATCGGCAGCCGCCAGCTCCCCCCGGCTCCAGAAACTTGAGTAATAAACGTGACAGGTATCCACCATCTGTTTCACACGCCAGTCCTTACAGGTGGGAAAAAGGAGAATCGCGGCAGGATGGAGATCAGTGGGCGAACAGACGGACCGATGGCCGGACGACGAAATTATGCGTATGCCGCCACGCCACCGGAACTTGTCACTGTGCTTGCAGTTAATAATTCGAATCCAAAGCTGTAGGATGCATAGGGGCGATGGATGTTTCCCATGGGTTTCCAAAACAATATCCTGTTTCAACTCCGACAGTATCTGTACCTTAATATTATCTTGTTCTTTGAACGCAACAACTCGGGTGATTTTGCGGCATCTCGTGTTATTGTAAGCAGATTTATATAAGACCGACCTCGCTGTTGCTGCTTTTGCAAGGCCAACAGCTGCGGAGCGTCCCATGGCGTACCACCTAGACGCGACTACACACGCGAAGCTTTCGGAAAGCAACCAATCTTCAAGTTCATAGCATATATAGATCGGACAATTATTTCTAGTCCCCATTTTCGCCGTTTCAAGACAGATTGCCCGTAATCCATCGTCAGCATGGCTCCGAAACTTGAGGTTTAGCATCCCCTCGGACATCCGATAAAATGGGTTTACCGACTGCTCGGAAAAAAATATCAGATTATGGTTTTAATAGTGGCCCACTGTAATAGAATTTGCAGCAAATCCAAACCGACCATTCAGTCATATTGAAGTGGAGAAAATGCTGGACCTCCTCCACAACCATGAGCAACACATGAAGCCGCCTCACAAGGGTGAGTACTTATGTCATGGAAAGCACGGTTCGGCCATACAATTGTTTTAACTGTATGCGAAGGCTTCAGTCGTCGATGGTGTCGAAATGGGATTCGGAAGTGTATCGGTAGTTTCTTCTGTCGCAGACAAGCTTGCCGAGACAAAGAAGCAAGAGGCTGCTATCCACGAGGCACTCAAGGCGCAACAACATCAGCAAAAGCAGGCCAAGGAGCAGGTGAGATCGACAGCGCTCGGAACGGCATGGAGCATGCCGAGCTTGCTTCCTGCTTACCCAGAGGTTAATTTTGGCTACGATAGTGATATGTTTTGCTCGTTCAATTTTGCCTGTTTCCAATTCGCTTCGGAGCTCTTGCGTCGGTGCCGGTACCGGATTGCGGATGTTGCAGAGGCGCTAGTTGCGTTCATATCAACTTTTAAAATCATTTATGATGATCCCATTTTGTGTATGTATCCAACTTCCTATCGGATTTCGTATCCTGCTTTTGCCAACAGCTCCTGCACGAGCAAGCACGGCAGTACAAGGCCGAGCGTGAGTACAAGCTCGAGCATGACCCTGAGGGCAAGCACAGCAAGCGGGCCATCAAGGAGCAGCGTGAGGTGAGCAAAACGCGGTTTCACATGGGCTATCTGTCTCGGTGAACGACTTTCCCTGAACGTCCTTCCATCTGTTCCGATTGCACAGTTGCTGAAGCACGCAGAGAAGGCTGCGACGGGTTCAATGTGCGAGCATGGCGTTCAGCGCTGCAAGATCTGCTTCCCGCATCGCGAGGAGTCTGAGAAGTACATCGGGCATGAGCGCGGCCCGGCCCTTGGTAGCCCTGCCGAGGTGGAAGATGACGAGTAAGGATCGATGTCACCGGTCGTCTGAAACCACCATTGAAAATCGTACGTGGTCGTCGTGGCATCGTTCTACATTCCAGATACAAGGTATTGGTCTTGATCTGCGGCGCAGCAGCTCTCTCCGCGGTGCAAGCGTAGAGACGAGATGCGTGGCCTTTCATCCCGGGCTATGTCAGGGAGTTTTCTTTTGGGGTTCCCTTCAAAAGCTTTCCGTTCTGTTTGCTGTATTGTAACGCTTTCGGATGGGGTTTTGCTTGTTTGCATGGCTCTTCAGCATGCGGGGCATGTCAGCCTAGGTTTGTATCCCCCGGCCTAGCGCCCTGTCATGGCGGCCATGCGGTTTGACCACATTAAGTCGTCCAATTGATAGTAGAGGCCATGCAAGTTTTTTGTAGAGAATGTTTTGAAATTATCACCATGTGTTTGCACGGTCCTTTTGTGCGTTTAATGGTGGGTGCAAGTCCAGCACTCACAGGACACTAGAAATTTTTAGACCTATCAGGCGAATTTTTGTATTCTAATATTCGACTCGCGTAAATTGCGGTTGATTCCCGCGACGCGACCAGCTTCCGCTCGCGTGAGTAGTGCTTTGTGTTGCATCGGGCTGCATTTGTGTTTTAGTTGCATTTTTGTAACTTACGCATCATGCCGCCAAATACCGCCAATCGGATTATGAAGCTTGATTTGGCCTGCTGTCGTTTTTGATCGGGAGTTGTAACGATTATGAACGAATCTGAACTTAATGTGCGACTTACAGCAGAAAATTGTTGTCACGCAGCGGCTGGCCACGTGCTTGGCAACGAGCTGTAGACCAGGCCGCAATGCAATCCGCTCTGCGATCCCATAACTCAGCCGGGGAGAGCTGTACCGTATGAATGTACAGCAATGGTCCGCATCATACAAATACCAGCCCCCCGTTTGGCGTTCCCTGGCGATTAACTAGCTGTGTATGGTATTCCATATAGGGTTCTGCATATATGAGCAGTTAGGAGACCCTCGCCAATGGCAACACACGCTAACACAGGATATGGATCTGACGATATGCGTCTACAGGCATGCATTGGAGGCGGATTTGAACTTGCACAGGGCCATCCATGCACATTGACGAAAAACATCTGAGAACGCACGTACATGCACGTGTCCATAACCTTACCGCCCACTGGCTAATACCCGACGGAATTGAACAAGCGGCACATGACAAGCTCCCTATCAATCAAGTGACGCGGCAGCATTGTGCTGAAGCCTCTCCTTCTCGTGCACGTATACACACGCGAACGACACTCAAAATGGCGTTCGAAACAACAAAAATTTTCGAATGAAAATCGAGGACCAGGAACCCACCATGCCAGTCTTTAATGCTAACCATACACGTAGCAACTGCGCACTAGGTGGTTCGGGCCATAACGCGTTGTGTTGCACATTACCGTACACATATAAGAACAAAACGCGTACCGGCCCGCATGCGTGCATACATGCACGGCCGCAGATCCACAACGCACGGGGTCGTGCTGGACTGGCGGTCTACGACGGCGAATGGATAGAAGCCGCAGTTTGACCAGCTACATATACCCGTTCAACGTAGTTGTGCGCCCCACATGGTCATCAGTATACGTGTGTGCGCAGTATGCAAGTAGGGTGTGCAAAGAACAATGGAATGGCATCCAAGAACGCTGGACACCCTCCCATTCAGTACAAGAACCGTGCAGCAGGCCGGCATCTGTCCTGGTTTATACGCGGGATGTGTCTTCGGAATGCGCTTCTTCAGCGCCCCTTATTGGCGGAAAACCCTGTCGGGCGACGGGGCTTCTTCATTTCGCCGACACAAAGCTGTCCCCTAAGTTCTTACTTCCACACTATGATTCGCTTCCGCCTCATCTGCCGTAGATTCTTCGCATGCAGAGCCGGGGGTGCAGAGCCCACGCCACGAGCAGGCGGGCAACATGGTCGGGCGTACGGTTGTCCGCACTGTCATGCCAAGCACGGGACCGTACCCCCAACACGGCGGCTCTGCCTGGTGGCAGCGGTGATCGGCGCAGACCCCTGCTGCCCGCAATCTTCAGCGCGACCCGTGGCAGCGTCATGAAGTGGTCGCACACCTGCGCAATCCAGACATATATAAGCGCCAAAGCCAAATAGAAAGCTCTGTCTTCTGGGCCCCAAGGTTAATTAACGGATTGGGGCCGTAGATGGAGCGATCCGATGTTCTACGAGCGTTCCCCTAGACGAGGATCTGGTGCTGCGGGTGCTGCTGCTGGTTTGACGAAGGGGAGACTGTGGGCGTGGCGAGAGAATGGGGTGGACTGATGTGATATTGGTGGTGAGCAAGGTGGCCACTGTGGCTGTGGTGGTGGCTGTGGTGGTGACCATTAGGGCCCTGCTGCTGTGGCAACTGCTGCTGCTGTTGCTCGTCAGGTGTTGTTGCGCCGATTTCTTGTGGTGGTACGGCACTGCGGTGTGCGTATGGGGGTGCAGACGCGGCACGGCGGCTAGCTGTAGCTGCGCGCTGTGCAGCCATCAACGATGCACAATGCGTTGCGGCTTCGTACGAGGCAAGGCCGTCGAGCTGAATTGTATCTCCTGTTTCAGCAAAACAACGGACAAAGAAACGGCGAATAGTTTCACTAGCAGTTACAGCAGTTGCAAAAGTGTAACAGTTTGCAGAATCGATCGATAAATTGTCATGCACAAACCGCGTCACCAACGCACTACGCTTTTCAAGTATAAGTACGGCATGTGATTGAAATACGTTAACCTTGCATTTACTTGACAGGGCGAAATGGGTCTCCAGCACAAAGCACACGTGTTATCGCATAGGATAGCCTCACCTGACGGAGCTTTGCACTTGAAGGAACACTCAAATTCAACATCTGGAGGAATGTTGAAGAGCTCCCTGACCTGCTGGCGGAACTGAGCCATGCCCTCGGGCCCGGGCTTAACGCGCATCTTCACCGCTTTGCCCCCGAGGCTGACTACCATGACCGGCTCTACTGGCGCCGGTGGGGCCGGTGCCAGTTGAGCCTTCCAGTCAGGGAGGCTGGCATTGCAAAAGCGACAACTTCTCTCCTCCTATGCAAGAAGATGGACAGTAGGGTTTGCGTGGCGGCGTTACAACCAGAAGATGGAGGGGCATGTTCACATGTCCGATAACCACCTTAACAGCAACGCGACGGAAATTCCCAAATTGACATTAGCTTTAAAAACGTCTTTCAATATCAGGAGTACTTCAAATAACTACTGTCAGGCTTTGCCGGCCGACTCGCTCTACATGCCATGGCGGTCCCTGTATTCGACAGGATTACAATTTTTTAGTGCCCTACCTTGCGGCCTGCCTGCTGTAGTTGCCATCGTGCTAAACATGTTGGGTGAACCGATCGCGGGCACATACATGGCCGCGATAACACTCCGCCCTCTCCGAGGCAAATCCTGTGCAGATGGCGAGGCAAGGGTTGATAGCCAAAATAAATATAACTTAGGATTTTGTTTAAATTGTGACCTGCTCGCTTACAAACTCAGGACTTTGAAAGGTGGTGGTTGCACGTCGGTTGCGGCGACACTACTGAGACCTATCATGCACGCTTGCCCCACATATGGAACGGTAGTTTTAATCATCACCATCATTGCACGTGCAAATCTTGCACTGGTGAATGTCATGTTGGGTCCGCACAAGACAGCAACAGCACAGCGAATTGCCATGGACCTTACCAGCAGCACTCGGGGTCGTCGACGTTCGATTCGTATGACACAGATGGCTCAGATTGGCACATTGTTAAAAAAACAATGCGGAAATTGTGATCTGCCTGAAGGGTGCTTGCTAAGGGCCGACAAAACGGAGTGGCTAGATATGGCTTAGGTATGCTGGCAAACAGTAGAAGCCTTCACGGAACCAAGAATTTATTACGATTTTTAACTCGGTCCTGATGCACCTATATTGCCTGGACGAACGCGTTATTCTGGCTGTGCGGGCACTTCAGTCGTACAAAGTATTACTGCTTAGCTGTGCGGGCCCAGCTGTTAATCAGGCGGTTATTTCCGGACAGCTAAAACTTGCAGCAAAACGATTTCCTCAACTGTTTGTTCATGTGGACAGAAGCATCATTCGCGCAAGAATGAAAGCTGGTGTACGTTAACAACGCCAAGGTTATGTGTTATGTCTCTTCACAAGAAGATATAAATTTACACTAATTACCGATAACTTCACTCATTCAAATCGTCAGATGTAGCGCACGCCGGATTGCTGCAAGTACTCTGGTTGACTAAAACTGGCGACCGCAGCACGTAGGTGTTTCATCATCCCACATTGTAATACATTCTATTTGAACTAAAAGTCACAATAATCCGGCGACGCCTTTAACTGTAAAGTGTGTGGGTCGAGCCGGACACAACGGCGACGACGAACGTTTGACCCGCGCTGCGACAACCAAAGGCCCTGCTGCGGGACAGCCCATTGCAAGACAAAAACATCTCTTATTTTGTTCACACCAACCCAGCTCGCTGCCGGCAACTGTGAATCGACTCCGGCCAGCAATTCGAGTGCTGCCAGCAAACACCTCCTCCAACGGGCAAATACGGGCACCGAATATGACAAAGTATCCTCAATCGGTAGATGGCGTCGCAACGTCAGCACCTGTGACAGACAACTCGAAAGTCCTCGGTACGGGACCAATTTAATGGGACCTCGCGTTACCCACTTGAACGCTAAACTCGCTAAGAAAACATCAAAATACCTCGGAACCAACAAACAGATTCAACACCAAGCTGCTTAGATCCCTATCCGACAAAGTCCCAACATTTAACCAAATGGACGGTCACGAACCAAATCACCTACCCGTTTGCACCGCCCCTGAACCCACCTCCAAAGCTCACCTCGCTCATCGCGGGGTATCCTGCCCCCAGAGCCCCTCCATTACCAGAGCTTACACCACCACCACCACCACCACCACCACCACCACCAGCGGCCGACCAATCAGGCATCCATGCTCCTGGCCGCTGCGAACCCGCCAGGGCCACCCGTGCGGCCGCCAACCCAAACGCCGATGGCGCAGGCTCGTTCGCCTCTGCCTCTCCCTCCCCCTTATGCCTAAGTTCCCCACCAGGTCCACCTGCCTCTATACCCCCAGCGCCCGCGAGGCTGCTGGTAGGGCCCTGGACGGGTCTACGCACACCGGCCGGACGGTCCGGAGGCGAAGGCGGAGGCGGAGGCGTGCTCATAAACGGCTTCAGGGCACCGCCTGCCGCAACTGACTGGCCAATCGGGGTGACATCGTACGGTCCTGTAACCTTCCCTAAATCAGCCCCCGATCCGACCCATGGGGTGGTGATGGTGTTCAGCGCCGTTGATCCGGGGGACAGGGCGGCCATTGTGCCCCGGGCCAGGTGGCTTACCGGCGACACCCAAGGGTACTGGGCAGGGGAGCGGTACGACGGCGGCTGCAGGGAGGGATAGTACGGATAGGCCGGCAATCCGAGGCTGTTGCTGAAAGTCCGTGAGCTGGCGGCGGTGCCGGCCGTGGTGGTCCGGGAGGTACTGGCTGCTCCGGAACCGCACACGGACGGTGCCGCGTCGCTGTTGCTGCCGCCGGCGGAGCCGACCGCGGGTCTGTCGCCGAGGCCGCCCTGTACTGCATTAGGTGCGCCCGAAGGTGCTGATCCCTTAGCGTTGTGGTGCGCCTCCACCTGCTGCTGCTGCTGCTGCTGCTGCTGCAAATGAAGATGGTGCATCGGCGGTCGGAACCACTGATTTGTCACTCCCGGCGCGGACATGGTACGGTTATGGTTAAAATCTGGATCGTGGATCAACGGCTGCTGATGCCTCCGTTGCTCCAGGTCCTGCGGGTCTACCGGTCCGCCGGCGTGCCACGGTGCTTGGGAATGTGGATAGTGGTTGTGGTTATGGTGGTGATGGTGCTGCGGCTCCATGTCGCTACGGCTATGGGAGTGTGGCGGCGGAGGCGCAGGCTGCATTAAATGAGCCCCAGCAGGTAAATGAACACCAAGGCATGGAGGGGGATACGGAGGTCGGTCCAATGAAGGCCTCGAGGCTGCCGCCCCGGGGCCGAGCCCTGGCGGCCCCAAGGGCCGCACTGAAACGGGCTGCTCGGGAGTGAGGCGCCGGAACAGCCACCAGGGCCACCAGCGGGAAGCGCTGAAGCCACCGCCGCCGCCACCGCCACCGCCACCGCCACCGCCACCGGCGGCGGGGATGGGGACAACCGCATCGCCGCATGCCGTCGCGAGCGCCGATTCCCCATCGCCGACGCCACCGGGGGAGAGCTCAGCCGCCGCCGTCTTGGCAGCGACCGCGGTGCCTCCGCCTATGTCCGCTCCCTGCACTGATGGAGATGGGACCCCGGGACGACGACCCTCGCTACCTTCGAGAGGCTCTTTGGCTCCACCAGCTCCTTGGCGGTGGGGTCGCTCCTGATGCTGATGCAGCAGGGGCCCACCGTTGCAATCGCTCCCGCCCGGCAGCACTGCTAACGGCGCCAATGCAGATGGCAGCGGAGGCCCACCTGCCAAATCGACACCACCCCCGCCGCCGCCGCCGCCACCACCACCACCGCGACTAACAATAACCTGCGCTAAACGCCCATCGGCGCCTCCAAGACCAGCGGCATCCCACGATGAAGCCGGGGATGCGACTGGCTGAAACTGTTGCGGTGATGGTTGCGGTGACGGTTGCGGTGACCGTTGTGGCGATGGATGCAACAGCCCTTGCGATGGATTACTGACGCGGCGTGCCACGGGTCTCCGGGTCGTGTTGTTGCTGCTGCTTGTGCAATTGCCGGTTGATGCCGCAGTTTCTCTTCGAGGCACAAGATGACCCGTACTGCCATCCTCGGGCTCTGTGCGCACGCTGGTGCGACGAGATCGTGCCCTTCGACGCGCCACACCATTGCCGCCGCCGGCACTGCCGCCGCAGCCATCGCCGGGGAGGCTGATTTCCTCTCCTAATTCCACATCGTCCTCGTCCACTGTACAGTAATCCTCCAAGCTCTGCAGGTCGTGCCGACTACGCGCGGAGAAGAAACGCTCCGTCAACTCGGCATCTGGACCCCCCGCACCCGCCCCCAGCATGGCATCAGTACTGTGAGTTCCCCACACGGATCGCCACCGCCGCCGCGGGGCAGATGCCGTCGCCGCCGTGTCAGCCCCACCTTCACTCTCCATGCCGCTGATGCTGTGGCCGGCCGCACCTGATGTCGGTGTCGAAGGCGTTGTATTTGATGTCATGGCAGCAGATGTGACAGCGGTGACGGCAGTGGGTCCCGCAGGCGCCGCCGCAGCCGTCGCCGCTTCTTGCGGGATGACTTGTAATTGAAGCTGCCGTTGCCCTGGTGCCGCCCTTAACGCCAGAGCAGCAGCAGCAGCAGCCTCCACATGTGCCGGCAGCCGCAGCCTCCTCGACGTCGGAGGGCGGCCGGCTGGGCTGCGTGAAGCTGGCAGCGCCTCCTCACCGCTACTGGCGGTTCCGCTGATATTGCCTCCGAACCAGCTGCTACTGGAGCTCTTTCCGGCGGTGGTGGCAGCCAAGACCGCATCGGTTATCTGTGATAACGACAGGACCGAGCGGCCGCTGGACTCCCCTCCCGCAACTACGCGCTTCACGCTGTTTGCTGCAGCCAGTGGCAATTGGACATTTGGGTCCCGCGCTGGCTGCTGCTGCTGCTGCGGCGGCGGCAGCGGCAGCGGCGGCGGTGCAGGGAGCTCGGGCGGTGACGGTTGTACCACGGCATCCTTCAGTGTTGACGTCGGTGGCGGCAATTCAAGCCGGGGCGGCATCGGCTCCGGCTGCAGAGCTGGGTAACCCGACGCTGACGCCGGCGGCGACAGCGGTGGTCGCGGCAGCGGCGGCCTCTGCGGTGGCCTTCCGGCAGGCGCCGGTGATGCCTGCCCATGCGGTGCAGGCACATTCGGCTGCAGCTGCAATGGCGATGCGGACGAGGAGATCCCCGGATGCTCATCCCCCGGGGTGCCGGAGTCTGAACCCGACCTGGTCCGGGCAGAAGGCTTCAGGGATTGCTTGGCCGCCGCCGCCGCAGTGGCAGCGATGGCGGCTGCTGCCGCCGCTGACGACGCCGACGACGACGTGCGTGAAGCGGAGGCAGCGGCGTGCTGCTCCTCCCCTGCAGACACCGGTGCTGGCGCATGGGGCAACAACGATGTGAGACCGGAGCTGCTGTCTTTGCCGGCCCCGGGGCCGCCGCTGCCGGAAGAGGCTGGCGGTAGGCAGCTGGATTGCGACCCTGAAGTCGGGGCCGCCGGTGGCGGCTTCAACTCCGCAGGTGATGGTGGCGGCGACGGCAGCTGAGGACCACCTGCTACGGAACGAAGTGGCGATAGCGGCGGCGGCGGCGTTAAGACTCTCCCGTCCATATCAGAACCACGACGGACGCACGAGGGACGCACGAATGCAATGTGCTGCATATGCGAGGGTGGCTCAGGCAATGGCGGCAGTGAGCTGCACAGCATGGACGGATGTACCGCACGAGCCCACACAAGCAGACGCACGATACAACTACGCAGACACCTGCAGACGAGGTGGAGGCCGCCGATACCGGCATTGCGCCGCTTCCGCCGTAGTGGCGGCTGGTGCGGGGGCGGCCGGCGCCCACCCTCGCCGCCCGCACCGCCCGGCGCGTTAGTTCCTCCGCAATGAGAGAATCCAGCCGCGCGTACACCTGGCGGGGGAAAAACCGGCATGCGAGCAGTGAAGGAATTGGACGGGGAAGTTTTCCTACCTTTAGGTTCGTGAAACTAAAATGTAAACCTTTGCGAAATAGAGCGATGGGGAAGCAGGGAGGCGGGGAGCGATACCTGCGCGGCCGTGGGCCTGGCCCTCGGGTCCTCCGACCAGCATGCTGAGATGAGATCCGCCAAGCCCCCCGGGATCCATGCGGGCAGCGGCGGCCGCCGGCCCTGGATGGCCACTGCCAGGATGATGGCGAACAAGCCACCCATGGGCAATGGGAGGGGCATGCCGTCGCTGGGGCCCAGGCCGCCCTCCGTGCCTGCGGCTCCGGCGGCTCCTCCCTTGGCACCGGGTCCCCTCACGAGCTCATCGAACGGAACCTTGCGGGTGAGGGCCTCGTACATAATGCACCCTGAAGACAGTGCATGTGGTGCATGTGGTGCATGTGGTGCATGTGGTGCATGTGGTGCATGTGGTGCATGTGGTGTGGGGCAGGGGCAGGGGCAGGGGCAGGGGCAGGGGCAGGGGCAGGGGCAGGGGCAGGGGCAGGGGCAGGGGCAGGGGCAGGGGCAGGGGCAGGGGCAGGGGCAGGGGCAGGGGCAGGGGCAGGGGCAGGGGCAGGGGCAGGGGCAGGGGCAGGGGCAGGGGCAGGGGCAGGGGCAGGGGCAGGGGCAGGGCAGGGGCAGGGGCAGGGGCAGATACGAGAAAGGTCGCACTCCGGTAATGGCTAAGCTCTAAACGCACGCCAAAAGCACTAGCCGGTGTGCGACATACAGCAAGCGGCGATACGTTTGGAATTAGAAGGAGCTACCAGGAGAAACGAGCTCCGAAACCCACCTGATACGCCCCGTCCTGCCCTGTGCCGCCCCCAGCTATGCAGCCGCCCGCCCTCTCTTACAGGCCCCTCGGTTCAGCTATACTCTCCCCGACCCACCAAGGCTATACAGGTCGGCTCGCTCGTCCACTCGGGTCCCGTTGAACAGCTCCTGGGTGGCAATCAAAAGGGGGGGATGCAGGCGGGTGAACTGGGGCTGAGGCGGTTTTGCTTTCCTTACACCATAGGGAGCGGCGCCCAGGCACCTTTTTGTGGAATTGCTGTCCTAATTGAGCAGCCACCGTCCCCCCTGGTGATGGCACCACACCATAGCTCACGAACAGACCGCAGGGAATGCACCGCACTGCGAATGCTGAATGCCAAATGATCGTGAAGGGATTCCTGGAAGCCGACAGCTCCGGAATCATAACTGAAATCGCCGCAACAGCAACACATGACGGATGGGTCATATCAACACTCACCGGCGCCATGTAGTTGGGCTGTGATGGTTACCGTTATCGGTTGTTGCAGTTTGACGATTGGTTCGGGCGACAACGCCGCCGCCAACCCAACAGATGCGACCGGACAGCGGCGGGGAACCGATATAGCAAGCAGACGAAAGATATTGAAGTCAGCTGTATGATGTACGGAGAGTACGAAACGCAGTACCATAACTTCATATATATCCACACACACATAATACCCTCCTCCTATTGACAAAACCGATAATCCAACCTCCAACTGTCTTCTTCCCTCCCAAATCCCTCCCCCTCTCCCGGAGCTCATTCCGACGTCCCCCCAAATCTCAGTGCGCGCTCACCGTGCCACCCTGCTGGGTCACATTGACGCAGGAGCGGTACGGATCCTGTACAGCAGCGTGGCAGTACGTATACAGGGGACACGTGAATAGGACGAAACTGAATAATAACCGTTTCGAGACTGGCTGCCGTATTCCCCGTATATTTCGTACTACATCCCATGTCCCGCCCACCCGCAGCCTCGAGATGCCGAAGTCCGCGATTTTGGCGCGGCCCTTCGCGTCCAGCAGCACGTTGCCGGGCTTGAGATCTGGAGGTAGGGCAGTGGCCGGTTCCGATAGGGCGAAGAACGGTGCGGTGCAGACAGGGGGCGGATGAGGGGGGTGGGATCATCGTCCCCCCTCGCGAGGGTCGCTGTCCCACCCTCCGGAATAGGTGCTCAAGAAAGAAGCAACAACATACGGCAGCAGCACGCGCGGCGGGACAGGGTGGTACTGGTGTACAGGATGTGAGTTTACCCCCAAACTTCTAGGGGCAGTACAGTACAATATAATGCAGTACATATACGGTATACTGTATAATAGGGCTGTTGTACATACATGAGAGATGGCTGGACACATATCGTGTCGTACCTCTGTGCAGTACTCCAAAGCGGTGCAGGTGCGCCAGACCCTCCGCCACATCCCGAGATAACTGCACGCGTGTGGAGGTGTGCAGTAGAGACAGCAATATAAAAGCATTAGTCAATATACCCAAGGAAAACGAGATGAAGGAGAATACAACGGATGGTTTCGGAGGAAGCGGTCAGATCCCGTACAGACTCCCTTATGCGGCTGATCCCTTCCGCGAGTCCCTGTCTGCTGCCCCCGGCTTCGCCGCCAGCCCTGCCCGTACCGCCCTCCCCTTCCTGCTCTACAACAAGGAGCCACATATCCTCGAATAGACCCCACCCCACGTTGCCCTCTTGTCGCCCTTTCCCCCCACGCCCCCCACCACCCCAACCCACAATACACAACCCACCTGCAGCACCTCCAGATATTCTAGACGGCGCATGTGCGGGTGATGGATGCGACCCCCAAGGTTGCCCGCCTCACACAACTCCATGATCAATGCCGCATGCTGCTGAGGCTGAGGCAAATGCTGACCGGGCGGGCCGGGCGGGCCCTGGCCCCCAGGCGGCTGCGGCTGTGGTGTCCGCTGCAGCTGCCTGCTGACGGACAAGTGCGCTGGCTGCCCCGGCGTACCTTGGCCCGATGTCGCATACGTCTCCGCACCGGTTGGCACTTGCAGACCGCTGGAATCAAAAGCTGCGCTCAGTGCAGCGCCGCCGCCGCTGCTCGTGCTCGCCTCCCGTCGGGCGTCGGGCGCGCGCGTGCCGCCGCCGCCGCCGCCGCCGCCGCCGCTACCTCGCCCAGGGCCGGATCCACCTTGACTGCTGTGTGCAAAGTTGCGGCCGCCGCTCGCGCTGGAGGGTCTAGGGCTGGCGGGGATGCCGAGGGAGGCGCCCAGGAGCTGTACGACCCGGTCGCAGTTCCTGTGTGTACGGTACGATCAATTTCCAATGACGTGTTCAGCGCCGGGTGATCTCCTCCTCACACCCGTACTTCGTGATTTAGGTCAAAGCCATTATTATGGATCAGTGCCGATATGTGACGTGCATGTGTGCCACTGGTGGCCCCGGTGCTCGCTCCCTCCCCGTCCCCGTCTCCCCCTACCTGAACCGGGCACACAACTGGGCTTCTTTCGCCAGAGCCTGCCGCTGGGCGTCATTGTCGATAGTCACCGTCTTGACCGCCACCTTACGACCTCGCCACGTGGCTTCGTACACCCGACCAAAGCCCCCTATGCCGATCAAGCGGCCCAAGAACGGCGCCACCTCGGCCTCGTAGTCCACATCCAGCTCAATCGGCGCGAGCGACAGCGACACTGGCAGACCAGGCAGCGCCGCTGCTCCGACGGCGCCACCCGCCCCACGGGCCAGCGACGCCATCTGCGCAAGGGCCATGTGACGAGAAGGCGTCTGTGACACCGGCGGCGCCGGCGGCGGCAGACGAGCGAACAAATAGCTTGGAGACGGCGGCTGCGGTTCTCGAGGCGATTGCGACGGCTGCTGCAGCCGCGGCTGTAGCTCAATGCCGGTCCCGGTGGCGGCAGTGGCGATGGCGGCGACGCCAGCGGCCAGCGGCGACGGCTTTCCCGCAACACCCAGATCCGGATTCAGGGTGGGACGCCGCCGATGGTGCCGATGGCGATGTTCGGCCTGGGGTTCCTGTGGCGGCTGCGCGGCCGTCCCCATCGCCAACGGCGCTGCCAGTGTACGGCGGCGAATCAGCAGGCGAGACAACAGCGGCTGATGCCCCGCGCGGCTCTCCGGGGGCCCGGGGCCTGGCGGGCCGGCGGCGGCGGCAACCGTGACCTCCCCACTGGGCGCCGGTTCGACCTCCACACTCGCCCGCCCATGCACCGGCTCCTGTAGCGCCGCCGGCTCCGGCTGTAGCGGCGGCAGTAGCAGGTGCGGTGGGATATCGAGCAGTAGCTCCCAAGACTCCGCCACACGGCCCGTCCAAGTCTTGGCTTTGCGACTATGTGGACGGCCGGGTGGAGGATGTGTTGATGGCAGTTATCGGTTGCGGCATTGGGTTGGTTGCAGGCAGCGGTAGTTGAATACGGCAACATGTACACGTGTCGTTCCGAAATTAGGACGGAAGAGCACCGGCACCTAGTACCCAGCCAGCGGATGTAGTTCCCTTTTTGCATCATGAGCAATTATTTATACCATTAAATCATTTTGATTATTATACATGTAAATATAATAAATGTATTATTTATTTGACGGAAATCCATTGCAAACCCACTGACGGAATATTACTAATTACTGCCCCTGAAACACTAAACGGTCCCGCTGGATGTACGATATAACTTTGGCGCCTGGAGGTTAGCGGAGAGCAAAAACGTCATTGACAGCCTACATGGAAACTTCAGTTACTGAGACCGTACGGCAATGTACGGAACACGGTCCACTTACACAAGAATTCGTAGCCGTACGTCATCGTCGTCCAGTCCGGCCAGGCCCGCCGCCGCCAACGTGGCGGCAGCCCAGTCCCGGCGGCCCTCCGCCTCCGCCTCCGCCGCTGCCGCTGCTGCCGCCACAGCCGCCGCCCGGCTACGTGTCCGCTGTACCCCGCCTCCGCCTCCACCTCCATCACCTTTCTCACCCGCAACCCCTCCCGGCTCTCTCCCGCCACCATCCTGCTCGCCGCCGCCACCGCTGCTAGTAAGTCCTCGTGCCAGCCGCTCCCGCAGCTCCTGAGTTGTGGGGGGCGATAGCGCCACCACGTGAGCCATGAAGGCTTCCGCCGGCACGGTGGGGTACTTGGGCAGCAAACCCAGACCCATGGGTCCGCCCTTACAGGGGGAGTTATCCTGCCACCAGCCCGCGTCGAGCACATAACGAAGCTCGCTGGCTGCGGACAGGGCGGGATGAGAATGCACCAGGTAAATGCAAATGGGCTTTTGTGCAATGGGGGATGAATGCATGCAGACCATCTTACGCAAACCCGATCTGGGTCACATGAGCACTCGTACGAGCACTCGTACAGCGCTTACCTTCGGACGCCGTCACGTGAATCGCCATACTACAGAGGTGCGGCTGTTGCTGCTGCAAGCGATGCAGGTCCGCTATCACATCCCCTTGCCAGCGGCCACCTCCGCCGCTGCTGACTCGGCCACCGCCGCCGCCGCCGCCGCCGCCGCTGCGGCTGCTACTGGTGGAGGTGCTGCTACTGCTAGTACTGGTGCTACTGCCCGCAGTATCGGAACGCTTTATCCCCGACGGTAACAGGAAAGCCGTGAAACGGGACATGCGGCGGCCCCCGCCGCCGCCGCCGCCGCCGCCGCCGCCTCCGGTTCGGGACGACCGCTGACGGCCATCCCGGAGGCCATGGCGGCGATGGCGGCCTCCGCCGCCGCCGCCGCCGCCGCCGCTTTCCCTGGCTCTACGCGTTCGACGGAACAGCACCAGACCGGCCCCAATCAGCAACGCGATGAAACCTCCGGAAACCCCGGCTGCGATTGCAACCGTCTTCGTTGCTCGGGTGCCGCCAGTGCCAGGTACGAGGGTGCCATTCCCGTGCGATGGCGGCGGCGACGACGGCGACGTCAATCCTGACGGTTCAACGTGCGTCGGCGGCGAAACCAGCGGCGGCGTTCCGAGGATGCTCGCCCAGATCTGCGGTACATCTGTCACGATCGTACCCTCCGTGGCACAGCAGTACGACTCCGCCACGCCGCAGCTCTGCATGCCGCGGAAAGGCAAGTCGTTTCCCTGACAGCACCAAGGTGATGGCACTCAGCGCTGTTCACGTGCGCCACATACACACACGACCTGTGGTGCACCCGTCAAGACCAGCGCCGATATCGCACTGTGTGTGGCCACCTGGCCAGCCAGTCAATCAGGCCGCCGCCGTTGCTTCGTCCGATCATGTCTCAGCGTCGCGACCCGCTATCAGTCCAGACACATACGGCCACTTCACACAGCCCACCACGAGCCCACCCGCGCAGGAATTGAGAAGTCGCAGGATACGGCATTAACAGCCGTCTGGGTCTGGCTCCAAGCACGCCAGCCAGCCCACCATCACACAAGGCTCATCGCCGCCCCCTCGCCGCACCAGGAGGCGGTAGAGCAGCAAACTCTGCACACCCACTAACGCCGGCCCCATGGCAAGCCCCCGTTGCTCCCGTTGCAGTGCTGTGCGAATTAAAACGGATGGGTAGTCCCCGAACCCACCAGCTTGCCGTCATCGGTCTTCTGGCAGGAGCTCCCCATCGGCAGTTGGGCGTCCAGGGCGCCGATGTCCGTGACGGGGTTTGGGGCGGACGGGGAAGAGGGCGGGTCTGGAGAGGGCTGTTCCACTTGGGGGGCCGGCGGGGAGCCCCACGCGATGATGCCCCGGACGTAGGCGGGGATCCTGAGTGGGGTGTGGATACGGAGGTTAGCGGGGGGGGGCCGTTTAAGAAGCTGGAGAATCCCACACCGGGATCTGTGGGTGAAGACACACACATACACACACATACACACAAATATATATCTATATATTTGTGTGTATGTGTGTGTATGTGCTTATGTTATGGTTTATAGATCTAAGCCCAAGGGCATGAAAGCCGCTTCCGCCTCCATGCTCCGTGCCCTTCCCTCCCCCCTTCCTTCCTCGCGCGCACCTGGGGTTAGCCAGCCGCTTACGCAGCAACACAATCCGGGGCGCGCCCTCGCCTGCGCTCGAGTTCCGAGTAGCGGCCGGCTGACCCTTCGACGACCCGTGGGTCGCTCCTCCCGTCAGCGCAGACAGCACCTGCTGCCCCATGACGGGTGTATCCATGAAGCTGGTGGAAAATTAACAAAGGAGCGTCGGGTGGGTTGGGGTTGGGGTTGGGGTTGGGGTGCAGGGTGCAGGGTGCAGGGTGCAGGGTGCAGGGTGCTATCACGCAGGGTGAATCATATCCCCAAGTTCCCAGGCGATAAAGTCACAGATTGAGATCGAGGTGGTGTATAGGCGCAGGTCCTGAGGAATAAGCGGTGACGACGGGGCTACAGGGAGGAATACCAGTGACCAAAAGCCACCTGCCAACCTTGGCCCCCCGGTTCCGCCTCAACAGCAGTACCAGGTCTCGTGTATTCGCCTTCCCCCCCTCCTTCCCCTGGCCCCTGGCGCATACACCGCTGCATTGTCCCTATTTCGATTGTCGCTTAACCAAATACACCTCGCTTAACGCGGGGTTCTCAACACCACCTCCTTACCCTAAGCCCCTTCCCCGCCCCCCTTTCCCACCTGTAGTCCTGCCGTGCATCCATCCGTACGAAGGTGAGGGGCTCAATAGACACGATCAGCTCCACACTGGACAGCTGCGGGAATTCCTCCTCAGCGGATGCCCCCGAAGCAGATGTGTCGTACTCAATCATACCATTGCCACCGCCGGCGCCGGCGCCGCCAGGGGCGGTCGTGTTGGCGGCGCCGCCGCCACCGTCGCCGGCGGCCGTTGTGATGGATGACGGTGAGTTGGTGACGGCCTGCGATGCCAAATCGCCCGATCCGGGTGCGAATCCCAGTGCCAGCACATATCTAGCGCCCCGCACTCCAGGGAGGCCGGAGCTGAATACCCACACCAGCGCGTCGCAACCTCCACCTGAGAAACAAATGCATGAGAGCATCGGAGTACGCAGAAGCGGAGCGGTTCTCGCTCACTTGGAGGAATCAAAGACCGCCTTCGGGTCACTCTGCGAGAAGTCGTAAACGAAATCACGACGGCCGTAGATCTACCGTACGACGTTTTCCCTCGCGTCGAGAACCAGATCCAGATCTTACTCCCCCGGGTATGCATCGTAATCAACTCGCCCGAAACACCTCCACATGCTCAGAGCCCTTCCCTTTCCCTCTCCTCCCCTCCTCTCTCCACTCACGCAGTGCCCGTGTGGTATCGGAGCACGTCAGCTCAAAGGGCGGCGATGAGCTTGCGGTCGTCCGCGAGGTGTCGTCTGAGGCGCCCGGGATCAGCCACGCCTCCTCGGGGCCCTCGAACCAGTACTGGATCTGGATTCAGATCGCGACAGGACGAGGATTAGCAGCAGCAGCGGCAGTAGTAGTAGCAGTAGCAGCAGCAGTTACAGTTGAAGTGTGTGCAGAATTT
Organism: Volvox reticuliferus; assembly: GCA_019650235.1. NCBI lineage: Eukaryota > Viridiplantae > Chlorophyta > Chlorophyceae > Chlamydomonadales > Volvocaceae > Volvox > Volvox reticuliferus. The sequence continues at coordinate 151,561 of BNCP01000010.1, read as the reverse complement.
AGGGTTCAGAGGTAGCCGTGGTAGTGGCTAAGGGAGCAGCAACGGCAGTAGCAGGGACGCTGCTGTTCTGTCTTTCCCCTTAAGGGCCGTTGGTTAACGCAGCATGCGTCCCTCCCTTCCCTTCTTTCGTACTCACGTACCTGAATGGTCTCCAACGGTATTGCCCGGCGGCTGCCGATGTTGGTGATTCTGAAACAGCGGCAACAGAAGCCGATGGAGAGGGTGAGGAGCCGGGCTGCAACCCGGTGTACATCACTCGGCAGTACTGCGTACGGCATGGAACATGTACTCACTTGATGTACATCTGGGTGAAAGAGTCGGAGAAGAAGGCCGAGGCGACTGAATTGTTGGCGGCGGCCATCGCCTTAACCGCCCCCGCGTCGCTTCTTGACGCCGGGCCCTCGATGGTGATGTACGTGATTGGCATATACGACACCTACAACGTACGGAGCGTGTCATACGCATACATGTCCACATGAGACGCTTTCTTTCCCGCTTTGCCGGGCACATATACGACATACATGATGACAACACAATACACTCGTGAAGATCGACCCATTCCCAATTTCTCGTCCATCAGCGACTCCGCGCCCAGCCGGTCTTCCTTCCCTTCCCCGGACTCACACCTTCTCCCCTTCTCGACACTCCCAGCCCTCTCTTCTCCCCCCCCTCCCCCCCAACACAAGACGCACCTCCAGCACTCGGGGGATATCATGCAGCAGGGGTTGAGCCACCTGAATGAGGGGCGGAGGGGACGGTGGCAGGGCGGGCCTTTCCCCCTGGCCTCCACCACCACCACCACCCGGCCCGCTCCTTTCAGCCGCCTCCTGCATACACCCACACACGCTTGCCATCACGTGCCTGCGTCCTCTCGTGCTTTCCTTCACTTCATTTCGAAACGGAGAGAATGACGTACGCCGTACTATCAGTGCCCCACTGTCACGACATAGTGGTGAAAATCGTACGCATTACGTGTACCTACGTCACATACGTTGACTCACCTTAAAGGCGAATTATGTCCCGTACCTGGACACCGTACCTGGGCCCCGGCGCATATCCCATCCATAACCCCCCTCCCCTGCACCCGCTCACCATCGCAAACCGTGTCAAGTCTTTCAGCGGCACACACCCCATGTTGTTAAACCGCACCGACGTGACCGGTGCGACCCGCAGAGGAGCGGCGGGAGGTCCGTCGAACACCAGCTCCGCCGCCCCCGGGCCGGGTGCGGCCGTCATGCTCCCGGTGGCGGCGTCCTCAGCGGTCGCTGCGGGGGGCCCTTTGCGACCAACCATGGCCAAGGAGAGGGAGGGGCCGCCTGCGTACAGCGTGCCGTTGCCTGCCGGGGAGCATGTGGCAACGGGGGACAGGACGGGGGAGACGATTAAATACGAGACCCGGTGCTGCGGCTGTTGAGAAACATGTGGTGGTGTCTCTTCGCTCTCACAGCCCCTCCCGCTACAGAGTCCGCTTTCTAAGGTAAGACCAAAACCACCTTCGTCCTCGTCCGGCCCCGTGACCTGTCTTATGGCCTTGGCCTCGAGCGACCATGTGTGCGGTTGGGGTTCTTTGTAGCGGCACACCAGAGAGGCGCAGGCGGATGGATTGAAGCCCGCCCTCCTGAAGAGCCTCGAGGTGTTAGCGAGGTGAAAAAACCCGAACTATATCCTAACACACACACACACGCATTCGATGAGACGACGGAAACTGACGCACATGTCCTCCCCTCCCCCCCACATACACACACCGTTTACCCCTAGGTTCTCGTTTTTACCTAGCACCGCGACGCTCTGAAACGGCCGTGCGATGCTGCCTCCTGGCCATGCATCCTGACGAGCACGCGGGAGAGCAGGTTGGATTTTACGGGTCGAAGGGGGACGAAGGGGCGCATGGGTACTGGGTAACCATTTGCACGAGTATTCGTCGTATTGTGGCGCAAGGAACGAAGGGCTGGTACGAAGGAAGGTACGGCGATCTAAGCACTGTCGACACGTACTTCACCCTCTCCCGCTATCTCCCGCATCAATCCCCAGCACACAGCACCTAGTTACCCCCCCCTCCTCGCCCTCTCCCCTCTCCTTCCCGCGCAAGCAACTGCGCACCTGAGCTCCATTGATCGTGCCGGCAACTCGCCCCCTCACTCACCTGCAAGGCCACGCTGCTGACATTGGCTGGCAGCGTCCCCGGCCTCCCCGTGTCATCGCTGAAGACGTCCTTGCTGGAGAGCAGCCGCTCACCCGCGGAGAAGGCCCAACCCAGAGCCCAAGAGTGAATGGGAGGCAGCTGGGAAAGGGAAAAAAAGGGAGTCCAGGGATGGTGGCGGACGAAATAGCTGATATAAAGCACATGGGTACGGCCTGTAGGTTCTACGGTTTTGGTTTCGGAGGGAAAACTACAGTGTGGTCAGTAAACAGGATGCGCCAATTCTGCGTTTATGCCTTGGGCTTTCGAAGCCCCCAACACACGCACGAGCTCGGCAAACCTGGCGATGACCTCCTGGTCCTGATGAGAACCCTCCAAGCGGGAGGTGTTGGGGGACAGAAATGCCTGTACCTAATGAGCAAAACAAAATACGTCCTAATTCGTACTCTGTAGTACGTCCACGAGTACCAGTCACCGTGATACAGTGACGGCAGTCACCGCTAAACCGTACCCGTGCAAAACCGCACACATACACACATCTATACATACAAACGTATACAGGTTCACACGCATGTACTTACAAATACACGCCCCCCCAACAAATACACACACACACACAGATATACACACACACACGCGCGCGCGCACACACACCTTAGACGCGGCCGGTACCAGCTTCCAGTAACCTTGAAACACAGGGCTCGCGCTCGGGTCTATCGGGTCTGCCACCCCCGCGCCGTACTGCAACATCACCGCACAGGCGGTGGCGTTGATCGTGGCGGTGGCGGCGGCGGCCGCTGCTCCCTCCGTTAGGTTCAACGCCGGCACCGCCTCCGGGGCTTGATCTTGAAGGAGGCCGCGGCGGCGACTTCGACGATCACTGCCGTACATGCGAACGACGTCCATCACCATCATCATCTGCGGCGCGACGCCGTCGCTTAAAGCCATCATCCGTCGGCCGCTTCCTCCGTTGCCCGGTCGCGTCAACGTACCGCCGTTGGCGAGCAGCGCGTCGTACAGGCCCATGCCGCCGCGGTGATCATCGCCGCCGTTGACGGGGCCGCCAGGTGGCGAGGCCGCCGCCCTTGTTGCCGTCGAGTTACCGGCGCCCCTTCCCACGTGCTGGTTGCAGCCCCTCTGGTCTGGGTCGCTGTCGGCACATGGTGTGGTGTCCGGGGGACGAGTGCCACCGGCACAGTTAACAGCTAAGTCACAGGTGGCGACCCCAGCGGTGGTCGGTGCGGTCTCTTTCCACCCTGCCCTGCTGCCTCCACCTTTGCCCAAAGCGCCACTGGCGGTAGCGGTGATGTTGTTGTTCTTGTTGTTGGTGGCGATGATGGTCGTTGTGGTTTTAGGGGCATCACTGGTGCCGTTTTGTGCCCCCTCGCGAGCGGTAGAGCTGGTGGTCGGGGTGTTGCCTGCAGCCGGGATAATCGTGTTGGTGCTGGCGGGGACCCCCTCGGCCCTCCCGAGGGTATTGATGCGACTGTCACTGGGTCCGCCGAAAGCCCTGGTGGTGGTGATGTGGTCGATGAACTCACGGGTGCTATTGGGCATGATCCTTTCCCACAGCGGGGGTAAGTCCGTGACGACTCGACCTGCCGTACCACAGCAGTATGCCTTCACAAGACCGCAGCTCTGCGAGCAACCAGAGGGTGGATAAGTGGATGAACGCACATACACACACAGACACACACGTACATTACACGTACATTAACACATACATTACACGCACATACATGAACATATACACACACACAGGGATGACGCAACAGCGGAGTCATCGACCCAGAGGCCCGATTGTCGAGAGGGGAGAAGCCAGCCAGGGGGACCCAGAGGGGAACATCCGATCTGCTCTCCCATACCTCGGCTGCCTCCGGGCAGGTGGAGGGGGGAAGCGTGTGGAGAGCTCAGCGCCACCGCATCACCCTAAGACCCACCATCATCCATTACCGGATAAAATATGCATGCAGAATAAATAGTGATGATGATCACTCACCAAATATAGATGCCAGTAAAGGTGCCCTAAACCTTATTCCTCGGTCTCCCGTGTACATACACACACACACACACACACACACGCGCGCGCGCGCGCGCGCCGTTCCTCCTTGTTCCCCCAAATGGAGCACACGCACGCACCAGGGTATTCTCCTCCCATATCCGACACCCGCTGCCAGATGGCAGGTGAGAGTTGATCTCTGCCACATCCGGATCCAGATCCGATTCGGGGTCCCGCTTCCCAAAAGGGGATCCGAAGGGGAAGGCGGGGGCTGGTGGGGAGCCCCACGCGAGGATGCCGTTGAGGTAGGCGGGGATCCTGAGTGGGGTTTGGCGGAGGTTAGCGGGGGGGGGCTGCAAGGAGAGGAAGAGGTCTAGGGGAGGAGGGCGGAAAGACCTGCGGGAGGGGAAGATCCAGAGGTAGGCTACGCGGGCGAAGAAAGAGAGAGAGAAGGAGGAGCAACAAAGCGTCAGATAATCCCCTTTTCCTCCGCCACGCGTCCTGTGTGTTTCGGTTCGTGCTTCTCTCCTCCCCCCCTCCCCCCAACTTCTCTCCCGAAAGAGCTCACCTCGGGTTCGGTTTCCTCACCCGCAACACCACTACTCGGGAGGAGTCCCCGTCCTCGTCCTCGTCCTCATCCCCGGAGGCCACGGGGTCGCTGGAGCCGGAGGTGAGAGAGCGGGAGACCTCCTGATGCCCGATGATGGGCGTGTCCATGAAGCTTCGGTACGGGGAAGAGCGAGATGTGCGTGAGGGAGGAAGCAGGTAAGAGGGGCGGTGGCACCCGCGGCAGGGCGCTACGAAAGGACTAAGAAATATAGGAGGGAAGGGGCACGGGGTCAAACAGGGTAGGGACAGGGGTGAGAAACCACGTGCCTCTTTAGGTGCCTCTCACCTTCTCACCCTGTACGACACACGGGTGCAGCCGTTACATTCTTTTTACCGTCCATTTCCCCGCCCCCCTTTCCCACCTGTAGTCCTGCCGTGCATCCATCCGTACGAAGGTGAGGGGCTCAATAGACACGATCAGCTCCACACTGGACAGCTGCGGTGGGGCCTCAGCGGATGGGGCTGCTGTCATATTGTCGGCGTCATTGCCGGCGGCGGCCTTCAGCTCACCCGACGCGGGTTGGAATCCGACAGCCAGGACGTACTGCGCACCCCGCACGGTGGCAAGCCCCCGCCTGAAGGCCCACCGCAGCGCGTTGCAGCCGCCACCTAGGGGTGAGGATTGAGATCAGGCCCGGGGTCATCAACGCTGCAAACCTAGCAGCTCTTAAGTCTGAAGTCTTAACCTTTAAAGCAAGGGGTATTTCGCTGCCCCTTCGCTGCCAAACGAAGGGGCAGCGAAAGGCAGGCATGCATCTCCTCTTTTTGGAATCGATGGCCCCCAACACAGCAGGAGCGGCGAATAAGATGACAATGACGCCATCGGAAGGACAGGGGCCCACATCGCGCTTCACACATACATCCCATACCTCGCACAACGCATGCAAGCAGACAATCAGACACAAGCAGACAGCCCGCATCCCAGCAAGCAGAAATACCGTACAAGTACGGTTTGTCCCCTCTCAGACCCGGGGCCACCTTCCACCATAATCGGCACCAACGAAATCACAGAGCAGTGGGCCGTGACGGAGAATTCAGTGACCGGTATTCGGCGGCACAGGCCCGCCGCAGGCCCGCTGGGCGCCCCCCCTTTCATCAAATTAGAGCCGACACAGTCGCAGTCACACACTCTTAACGATTGCGTGGCCTCCGGTTGAGCAGCGCCCGGGACAGCTAACCCCCTCAGCCACCCGGTGCACACCAATCGTCTCCCGGACGAGGAGCCATCGAACATCTGAATAACTGAATAACTGAATAATTGAAAACTGAAAACTGAATAACTGGACAACCCATCTCCGCCCGATCCTTTCCCCCGTCTTTCCCCTCTCCCCACTCACGCAGCTGGGGAGTCGTATCAGAACAGGACAGCTGGAGCGGCAGCAGACTGCCGGCGCTGTCCTGGATGCCACCGCCGGCAGTGCTGTTGTTGGTGGTGTTACCGGCGGCATCCGCAGTTTCGTGCTTCTTCCGCTCCAAGTCCTCCTTCTCCGGGTCCTCTCCGGGCTGCATCAGCTCAACGGGGCCCTCGAACCAGTACTGAATCTGAAGGATGAAGCAGCCGGAGCAGGGGGCGGGGGCGGGGTCAGGGCAGGGGGGGGGACGGGTCGGGGGCAGGGTCAGGGCAGGGGGGCGGGACGGGTCGGGGTCCGGGATCAGCTGGTTTCGTTATGCCCGGCCCCCCAGCGACTTGGAGAAGACGGGAGGCGGCAGGCAGCAGTGGCTGGGTCCTTCCCCCCTCGCTTGTCAGGTTATCTGCTGGCCTGCCAGTCTGTCTGTCTGCCAGTCCGGCAGCGAGCTTGCCTGCCCGCCTACACGTGTGCCTGTCCATACGTCAGTCCGCACCTACCTGGATATGGTCCAGTGGTAGGGGGCGGAGACTACCGTTATTGGTCAACCTGCGAGCATAGGGCCCAGGTTCGTGGAGGTCGCACCTTCGAATATAAGATAGACCGCAATAAAGCAACTCTTCATCCGCGGTCCCTCTGTCTGTGTGTGTGTCTGTGTTCTGCCACAGACACACACACACACACACACACACACACACACACACACACACAAACAGACAGACAGAATGTTCTTAAGGACCGACAAACGGGACTCGGCAGAAGCGATGTGTGTGTATGTGTGCTTGGCGGTTTGTATTTTCTTACAAGAGTTTGGATACGTACGACAGATGTGACTGACATTTCTGCACTTACACAGGAAGGAGCGGGAGGAGGAGGAGGAGGAGGAGGAGGGGCAGGGACGCCCCAAGGGATGCACCGAAACCAAATACTGTAACGTCATGGCAATGATTAGACCTCTCATTTGTCGTTAACTCGTGAGCGAGCCTGTTGCTTACTTTGGGGGGAACGATACAACCAGACCCTCCCAAGCCTACAACAAAGACAAGATCGTTCCGCGGAGCACTGCTGAGAGCACTGCCGGGGACCGGGACAGACAGAGCAGACCCGGTGCGAAACAGAGGGGGGACTTAAATCCCAGGGAACAAACCAAAGGCCATATACGAAGGCTTTGTGACACCGCCGTATCTCGTACACTCACTTGATGTACATCTGGGTAAAGGGCTGGGGGAATAAGGCGCTGGAGGCGGATGACGTATTGGCCGAGGTGATAGTGTTGGTTTTTCGGAACGTGATTGGCATGTACGACACCTGCAGGCGAGAAGGCAGACCGTCCGCAGTCAACATTAAGTCAACGTCCGCATTGATGATATCGCACACCCAAATTCATATTTGTGTATTACGATCCTCACCTCCTGCACCCTCCTGCTCCCGCCTTGCTAGGCTGCGGTTGCTCCGAATGAATCTTCGCTTCCTCACGTCGTCTGATCCCCCCCTGCCGAGTACCCGCTACCCCGCTGCTGGATCCCCGCGCCCCCGAGGCCTCTCACCTCCAGCACCCTGGGGGGCTGCGCTAACAGCGGCCGAGCCCACATCCTACCACCATATGTGGAGGAGGAGGAGGAGGAGGAGGAGGAGGAGGAGTTTCCGCCACCACTGTCACCGCCGGCGCCCGCCGTCACCCTGCTTCGCCGCGAGGCCTCCTGTCATGTGCGGTTCGGTTCCCCCCGGTGAGCGCTGCGCTTACATCCCTCTCAAGCACGAGCCAATGACACGCACAGTGTTGGGCGGGGTGCAGGCAAACTCCGGTGGAGTGGAGTGGAGTGGAGTGGAGTGGAGTGGAGTGGAGGAGACGGCAATGGAGTGGTATAAACCTCTCCTGCCGGCTGCACCAGCGGCCACAGCCGGACAAATCCCTGCACGGCCTTCTCTTTCGGCTCATGCCTCTTGCCCGCATGTCCCCAGGGGTCGACATTGCCCCGCATTTGGTCGTCAATCATAACCCTGGGCGCGGCGGTGCGCTACCCCCACCCCCCACCCCCACCTCCACCTCCACGTCGTCCCCTCCCCCACCCGCACGCGCACCCGCGCCAGGCCCTCCGGGTTGGGCAGCGGCGCACAGTTCATGTTGTTGATGTACACGGAGGTGGGCGGGCCGACCCGCAGAGGGGCGGAGGGGGGGCCGTCGAACAGCGGCAGAGGGTGGCTGCTTGCATTGCCGGCGCCGGCATTACCGCCCGGTGGTCCCTTCTGCCCTGTCATACTGAAGGCCAGGGAGGGACCGCCCACCGCCATCTCACCATGACCTGGCGGGGAACGGGGCACATGCACCGCCGGATGGAACTCGGGATCGATTGGGTCGAGAGAACAGGGGACACGATAACCTTGTTGCCGCAATTGTGTCCACGTAAAACCGAATGTACGGATTGAGGTAAGAGACCAGGGTACGAAACAGTCCGCAATCAAACAGTGGTGCGCTATGTGGACGACAGCGGTGCAGGACAGCATCATTTGGCTTCAACCGTTATCCAGTTGCCCGTCAACAGAATACCGGGCGTAACCTGTGCTGGCCTGCAGTACTGGAACCTCGGCGGTTCGGTCGACGTGTTTGCTTGCGTTATTGAGGCCGACTCACTAACCTCACATACACATACACATACACACATACATAGATTAAGGCATAGCAACAAGTGCGTCCCCTTTTAGTTCACACACGGACAGGCACACGCCACCTCGCCCCGCACGCACCCAACACCGCAACACTCTGGGCAAGGTGTGCCGCGACTTCTCCGCCACCTGGCCAGCCGTCCTGCGTAGCGAACAAGGGAGCGGCCGGTGGAATGTTAGGTGCATGCGAGTGGGGTACCTCGTGCGCGATACCCTGTATGATGAAGCCATTCGACACGAAGGACGGTGGCGGCAGGGTGCGACAGATTCCCCTTCGACATCCACCAGAAGGCCCGCGGCCGGCCTCACAGCACAGCACAGCACAGCGCAGCACACCACAGCACACCACACCACAGCGCAGCACAGCAGAGCGCAGCACAGCAAACGCCCCCACCCCATCTCGCCCAAAAACTTTCCCTCCAACCCCTTTGCCTGTAGACGTCCTGTGCCGTCGCAGCATCCGTCAATGCATCCGTCCGAACACGCCGCCGGTATAACTTTTCCAGGCCGTGAACGGTTATGTTGGTTGGAAGATCCGTATTCCGGTTTTGCTCCTGACCGGTCGTCTCGCTCTTTCTCCCAACCCCGCTTCGTTTTCGCCAGAGCCGTTGCGATCTCTCGCACCCACCTGCAGCAACACACGGGATGCCTCCGCTGGCAGCGTCCCCGGCCTCCCCGTGTCATCGCTGAAGACGTCCTTGCTGGAGAGCAGCCGCTCACCCGCGGAGAAGGCCCAACCCAGAGCCCAAGAGTGAATGGGAGGCAGCTGCATGGCAACATGGGACACAAAAGAGAGGTTAGGTCCTTCAGGAGATTGAGACTCAGGAGCGGCAGGGCTCCGCGAGGCCGCCGCGAGTAGGTTTCCGAGGTCTAAGGACGTGCTGGAGGCAGCGCCGGTGCGGACCACCCTCGCCCCCTTCCCCTCCACCTGCACATCTATCGTCTTCCACTGGTCAGATTTCCCGTACAAGCGGGGTGTCCATCGTGCGAACCAATAGCGGGTAGTCCAGCACGCTCCGCACGCCGCACCTGTGAGGATGCCATGGCTATCCGCCAGGACGCCTCGAATACCTGCCCCTTCGCTCGGGGGTCACCCACGCCGGCGCCGTACTGCAGCAGGACGGCACAGGCCATCGAGTTGATGGGCCCCGAAGTGACGGTGAGGCCGCGCATGAGCGCCGCCGCCGGGAGCCGGGAGCCTCCGGCCGAAGGCTGCTCAGCAAGGCGGCGTCGCCGCTTCCGTTTGAAACTGCCCCCGTCGTCGCCACTGTCTCTGTCCTGCATGCGGACTACCTCCACGGGGTGAAGCAGCGACCCGATACCGCCACGCTCGGAGAACAGGTTCCAAGCGTGAAGGCGGCGACGGCCACCGCCGCCAGCCGCCGGCGGATAATCATTATATCGCCTCCCTGGACGGCAGGACAGCGGCGGCGCGGGTCCGCTACAGCCACCGTATGTGCTGATGAGGCTGCCCCGAAGCAACTGGCTGTACAAGTCATCGCTGCCGCCGTCCCCGCCGCCGCCGCCGCCGCCGCCACCGCCGGCACGCTTACTGTTCGTCGCATTCTTGTTGCCTACGGAGGCCGTTGTTGCACCGCCGGCGGCGCCGCCGCTGCGAACCACTGGGCCAAGTTCGCTTGCGTCATCACCCAGAGAGGCTTTATTAACCCCGGCCGCCGGCGGCGCCGCCACCGGCAGGCCAGGCGAATCCGTCGCCTTTGGCATCGCCACCGACGCCGGCGGCCGCGGTGGCGTTGCCATCAAGGCACGGGCAATGCCCCTATCCATACCGCCAACACTCCCACCGCTGCTGCCGCCGCCAGCGTTGCCGCCACCCTGTGTCAGTACTGCCACCGCAGCACGAATGGCGGCATTGGCGGCAGCATTACCGCCACCCTCTGGTGGCTGTGACGGGGTCGGCCCCGGCAGCCCCCAAACCCGCCATTGCGGGCCCTCAAGCAATGGCGCACGTTCCTCGCTGCTGCCGCCGTTGTCGGGACCCGAAAGGGCCGCGGCAGACGCTGTCAGCGGCTGAACCGCCGTCAGCAGCGCCACCGCCGCCGCCAACACCATGAACCAACGCCTACTGCCTGCTGTTGAATTCTGCCGACCAGATAGACCATCATCCCCGACGACGGTTGAGCCGTATCTCCTCCTGACCCGCTGCAATCCGCGTCTGATCACCCCGGGGTCCGGGCTGTAGACCTGACCAATCGGATCCAGCATTAGCAGCAGGCGGCACCAGACAGTGAATTTTCGCGGCAGCGATAATGCGGATCCCGATGATGGGCGCGCCTTCTGGCGCGGTCAACTGGATGCTTCCCCGCGCTGTACACCTCCGTCGCCGGGACTTAGCGGCTACCGTTTGGACTGCTCTCCGCATGCGGGGCGCAGGAGCGCTGCGCCGTTCCTCCGTCAGCAAATGAACAGCAGGCGTGCAAGGCGGGGCCGGAAAGGGAGGAGGAGACGGAATTCCCAGTGCCACGCTAGCTGAGCAGCCGAAGATTAAACATAAATCCCACTGATGCGCGCGGGCGCAAGCCGCAAGCAGCGCAAAGAGAAGAAAACCCCCAAGCAACGTTGTTGGCGAGAAAAGAGCGATTAATGTTGGATGATCCCGGTTACCGCCCTGGTGGTCACTTGTCCAATGTTTATGAATTCACAAATGCAGCGAGGAAACGAAAAACGTGTAGCCGATGGCTTGTGTCAAAACACAGTTAAGGACGGCGGGCAGAAATGCCTTTAAAACTGGAAGTTTGTGTCCAGATGCTCTCTGATTGGCTCGATAGTTCGGAGAGTTCGCACAAGAGAACCAAGATGTTTGGCGGCTATTGAACTTTAGGATGCGCCTCGAAAGACCCGAGTCCGGGGCTGCCTCCAGGGTAACCGCGAAATAGGTCGACAGCAAGTAACTTGGCGCCCCGCGGAGAAGCACGAGGTTTGTACTGCTGCGCGTCGATGCTCGATAGGGCTTGAGCAGCGGCTGGCGTTAATATCTGTTGGGCCAGCGAGTATCCGACAATCCGCCGAAAGCGTTATTCGTCCTTCGTCCTCGGGCAAGAGCTTGGATCAGGTCCGCTGGATAAACCAAAATTCGCGTTGAGCCCAAGCTGCAGACTGCACGTTTTGCCGTTCAGTTGGCAAACCAAGAGAATGCCGTCCTAGAGTTAAGGACAACTTAAAACAACGTGGGATACTAAGCTAATCCCCTCGCTGTTGCTTAGAGGTAAAAACTGGCAACTATGGAAGCCACGGCCAATAATTTCGGTCTTCGATGAACCCGGATGTAAATCCCCCCGTTGACAGTCGGCGGGCCGACTTTGACAGTCGCGTAGCTCTAGACGCCGTGGAGCCTAAAGACTTACCAAATTTTGTAGCTCGAAAAAGTAAGGACGAACAGGAGCTCCGTGCTGGCAAATGGGTCGGTGTATGGCTAACTTAAAGACTTCGCTAGCGGTCGCACCAGCGGATGACAGGGTATCACAGCAGGACTGCACAAGAAACCATTACTCCCCCCGGTACATCATGCGTAATTGTCGTGTTTAATTACCTTCGTTCACTTGAATTCTTCGTCAGGGATATGTGCGAAAAACCCCTAATCCAGCCGAACGCCGCGAAACTCCAGGGTGAACCCTCTGGCGAACGAGTACAGTGTTCGTTCCGCCACTGGGCTTCAATTTCCGTCCCATTCGAAGCATACAATCGAATTTGTTTCATCTTTCTGTGGATCAGTCATTGAGAACTGTGCTTGGGCCGTAAGGCAACAGCGGTTGGCGACACGCACCTTGGACAAAAGCACCTTGGACCCACGTGACGCCTATGAGGCCAACTTTACTTAAGGAGAAACGTAAAAATTGTAAATCAGGCATGGCCATTTATTCATGGATGCGCCTCCAAGTGGCGCGGGAACTCGCGGGAACGTCGATAATTGATACCCAGGTTTCGTTTCCAGTCCCCCGACGCACCCCGTCGCCGCTATCACACAGCGTAAATTGCGTCCCAAAAGCTTTTTTCCTTCAGCTATGCCGCAATGGAGAGCACTCCTTACGGCTCCTCCCATATACATGCATCAGGAAGCGATCAGGCTTTGTCGCGCCTGCTGGGAGCCCCGTCTCCTTTTGCCAACATGTCCCGGGGAGGGGTTTGGGATATAGCGGTACGGCCTCAAGTAGGGAGCGCCGCCGCGTGGTAGGGGATGTAAATGGGGCCTGTTAGGGCGCATAAGACTCGATATCTCAGAGGCCGTCGCTTTAAACCTCTGCTGCTGTCCAAGAACCCTACGACCCCCGCAATAGATGGTGCTCTGGAAGGCCCACATCACATCTGGATATGTGGGTTATGCGCCGTGACGCCGCCACGTGGTCGGGGAGGCGAAGGAAGGAAAGCTAACAATCCACGAATGACGTGTTATCATTACTGGGGTCGTCAATTACTTGAGGACAAAGATGACGTCCCAGCAGTCCAGGATGACGGCTCCTGATGCCTGTATGCGCCAGTCCGTCTTCACTCACCCGAAGCACCGGGTAAGTTCCACCTGACGGACGTCAAGGATATAACACCGGCCTTGCCAAAGCACCCCTTACGTGCGTGCCAGCAAGGATTCCAACAAAAAAGAAGAGATGTGGAAAATCATGTCGAGGTACACACACATGCATTACACGGCAGCTCGTCAACATCCCCCCAGCGATAAGCACACACCACCCTGACGGTGGCACTGCACCCTAAGGGGAGGCTGATGAGTGCGAGACACTCGGATTCAAAAACTGGCCCCTCCGTCACCACCGCAGTTTCCATGGACCCCACGTCGCAGCGCGCGCTGCGTGAGAGCATCCGTCCTGACTGCATCCGTCCTGACTGCTTCATTCTCTCATCGGTCGTCCTTCTCTTAGCCGACTGCTCTCGCGCCGGCGTACTGCCTGCAAATTCCTGATGAGATCATTAGAACCACGCTGTCTGGGACGGGTTGGTCATTTCGACGTCACAGCCCAGATCGAGTGCACGCCCTCTGGGAAAGAAAGTGTCCGCTCCATCGCATTACCTGCGTTGCAAACTGCAACCCTGCCCATGCGACATGCATACTCGTGCATCCTCAACAGCACCAAAATGACTGATGTCTGGACCAGTCGGGCCTGTCTCCCCACGCTCCTTCCGAGCCTTCACGATAGACCCGTAAAACCCTGAGAGGTTTAAGAACCCAACATGGCGACGACTCGAAGACCTAACAGCCTGCATACGTCCACGCAATCGTCGGAAGGTTTCATGAACCATAATGCAATGTGCAAATATATCTTCGCCACACTGCCCGATACATACCAAGCAAGTGAGCTGCCACGTACCAGTCCAGCAATACATACCTACTTTCTGCACGCATCAAGCCCGGCTTTCTCGGGTGTATCCCACTACCAGCGGTTCAGCCACCAGCGCACCCCCGAACCCTCACCCCGGCCGGTCTTCCGCAAGCACGGAGAACCATCTTCCAGGGAAGACCCCAAAATCCTGCGGTGGAAAGTAACCTATCGGGAAAGCCCCGACGTGGAGCTGAACCTGGCCAGCCACTCGCGCAGCTCTAAATATATCTATAGGGAGCCTTAACTAGTTGTAACGCCGTGTCCTCCTCTGCCAGCACCCGGAGCGCAGCAGTTTGGCGCTTTCAGCGGCATCAGTGCTCCACCACGCCAGCATCAATATGGAGATGCTGCAGCACCACGCACGTTGACCACGCTTGGCCACTGACGTCTCGAAGATGGCGGCCCTGCCTGCCTGGGATGTGCCGGGACATGAACAACGTAGGGAGGACAATGTAGGGACAACATGAAATCCGTCACGCCTGCAAGGTACTTAGGGGTATCTATCCTGAAGCCACTTGACACCCGAGGTGGTAAACGGCAGCTGGGAGAATACAGAGAGGTGTCGACACGCTGCTGGCACTGGCGCCGTGCACGCGGCTACAGCCGAAAAGATTATTAGCTACCGGCCCTGAGATACCTTGCGGTCCAAGTGTTGGCCCACGGGACGGGCCCTTGACTACTGCCAGGCTAAACCCATGCGATAGCCAGGGCGCTACTAGCCGCCCCAAACCTTGCTTTCATGACAGTGCAGGTCCAGCAATGGAGGCGGTGTAAAAAAGCTGGTTTCCGTCTCCCCCCAATCCCCCGCCTAGCATAGAGATGATAGCACCGAGCCTGACGCACCGCATAACAGAGCTGGGCTGGGGAGGAGGTGCTGCTGCTGCTGGCTTGCTGAGCAGCGACCTTCTCGCAGCCGCTGAGGTTCCACCGATGATCTGGGGACCTTGCGCCGGAGGACATCCTCTGCCTCCTTGGCCATCGGAGAACCATTTGCTGATGTCATCGCTGTCCAGGGCAAGGTAGCAGTTGCGCGCCGCCAGCGATGCCGACAATGCCGCAAAGGTGATCTCTTTGTCACCAGCGTGACAGCGCATTTTCAAGCAGCGGCCGCGCCTCTGATAAAAAATCGCCAATGCCGCCTTCCCTGATCTTCCCAAGCTCGCCTTCGTCCTTGCTATTACCCGCCTCCTCATCATCGCTGTCCCCTGGAGCCTTCCCACGCGGCGGCGGCGGATCAAACCCCTCGTCATCGTCCATCCAGGAGGGCGTATAAACCTGGGAATGCGCGCGTACATGTGTTTGAATCGTCCAGATGCGAAGCAGGGCAAGTAAATAGACGAGCAATATAAATATGTGCATATATGTGTTCCAAGAATGTTCTTCGCTTACGCTGCAAGGGCAGAAAATCATGGAAGGTCAAAACTCCTGTATAGAGTGCAATATTATGCTTCCAGGTGACGGCAGGAGACCAATGCGGCGCTTGAAAAAGCACCCGCGCCCTGCATCCACGGCGGCTTGATGTCCTTTCGAGTTCTCTCCAGGTCAAAGATGCCTCAGTCCCGCAGTGCCCACCTGCATCGTCCAGGACCAAAGCACCTGTCCGCTACTGCTTGTGCTGCTCCTCCTGCTCCATGCACCTTCATCCCTGTTGCCATCACCGCGGGCTTCACCACCTCCCTCCACATCCTCCTTGTGAATGTCCTCAATTCCAGCCGCTTGCCTGCCCCGGTGCCGCTGCGATTCCCCCTGCCAGCTCAGCCCCGGCAGCCCCAGCTGGCCGCCCCCTGAGAAAACCAACGAGCGGCAGCTGTAGCTCCTCCAAGCATTCAGACGCGCATGGAGCGCCTCGTAGGCGGCAGCCTCGCGCCGCAGCTCTTTGGCCAAAGAACGCAGCTGCCGGCGCGGACACAGACGGGCATTCGACCCACCCGTGGAGACGCGGAAGCAAGGGGAGGATGAGAAAGGAAGCGTCCTTCTTGAGGGATGTATCATGCAGTTTGCATAAATAGCAGGGGAGAAGCAGATGCTGATTGGCTGGTCCTGGTCGAGGGGTCGTGTAGATCTTATGACCAGCTTCCGGAGTACAGAGAGCTAAACGAACCATGTGCTTGCATCGCCGATGCTCCCTCTGGTCTCTACTTGGAAGTCCCTCTGTCCTTTACCGCACCCAAGCTCTTCCTTGGGTGTTCGAGTACAGGCCTGTATATATATACTGCACAAATCGTAGCTACACACACACACACACACACACACAACAGTTACGGCTTGTGCGGCACAACAGAATGCGAATCCCGTCTGCACGCCATTTCGTCTGCTGTTTACGGTTGGTTCACAACAGCCTTCCCTTGTCGCAACCCTTTGTATCCGCACCTTGTTCCGAGCCTGCTCTGCCAGGCGATGATAGTGTTGAAGAGACTGCTCTAGGTGACCCGCCTCCCGATCCATGCCCTGAGAGGGAAGAGAGGTGGCAAGTGAGAGAAACAGCAAGGAGTTCTGTTAGACCGACGAGTCCAATCGGCATAAGGCTGTTGGTCCCAGGGGACCATTTAACATGCCAGTTGACTGAACCGTCTTCCAGACTGCAATGCCTCGGTTCCCATCGCAGCCAAAATGTCTCTTGGTTGGCGTATGGTGCATCATCGTGTCTTCGCACAGTGGTTCACATGCAACCCATAGAACAACGAATCTTGAATCCCACACACAGTAAAGACACCGCGCTGAACCGCTAGATTAAGCTCCTGCATATCATGCATATACACATATAACACAGCCAAGCGTGCACCTGCATTACGGACCTCCAGTTCGCGGCGCCACCCGTCCAGCCGCAACCTGACGTAAATAGCCCGCCACGGCGCCAGCACTGACGCAAGGGCCCCACCCCCACCTCCACTGCCGCTGGGCCTCGCTTCCCGCCCCAACGCCGCCGCCAGCTCCTTCTCCAGCTGACGCCGTCGCTCCAACAAGCGCTGCCGGCACTCCCTCGCCGCGGCGTTGCTACACTCCAGTTGGCGCTCGACAGCCGCCGCGTGGCGCGAGTAGTAAGCGATGGAATCCTGGCGTGCCGCGAGAAAGGATGACGCCCATGGCGAACCAGAGTTAAGTTGCAACCGGATTGCTTCCAGGAATGCTGGACTTAACATGTGCAGCAACAGCCTTGGACACATTCAAGGGGATTACCATCTCAAGGGTTGATGGATGCGAAGCGGAGTGCAGGAGATGGCACATGAGCACTTAGTCCAGCAACTCCCCATTCTGCCTGCTGTATGTCCTTGCCCGTAACTTCATGAACCCGCCTCGGCCGCTTCCGTAACTGTCAGAAGTCGGGAGTGGGTGCGGCCGACAGGAGCACTCATGGATGAGCAACTGAAACCTGCCTGGACATGCCTTACAGCTTCTGCCGCTAGCTCCGCCCGTTGCTGGTAGTAGCGCACCAGACTGGTGCGACTGAGGCCAAGAGGAGGAAAGGAGAAGGGCACTGTGCAGGTTAAAAGAAAGCCAGCAAGCGGCCTTCAGGCAACAACAAGAACGGCTAGGAAGCTTATGCAAAGTGCAGCGGAAAAGTGCGGGCGTGAAAAGAATGTCGAGGGCTGTGATGGCTTAACGCAACACATCTTGCTAGGTAAACCGCATGCATACAATGTCAGACATATGAACTCTCCCTCCCCAGGACCCCACCGGGTCCGCTCATCAAATCGCTCCATCATGTAGGCACTCGCAGCCACGTGTGCGATGGCAACAAGGAAAGCGCCGGCCACGATGGCACCTTCCCAGGCCAGCAGAAGGGACGCGGCACGAGGCAGCTCTGCGGAAAGAAAGCCATAAATAAGTACATGTTGATACATGTCGATAGCCAGTGCCTTAGGTGAAGGAACGTTGACTGCAGCGTGCAGCCGCAAGATAGGCATCGTGCAGCTTCGGCACGACGCCGCTCTTATGTGCACGCCTAATGGCGGAAATGCAGTTGAAAGGGCCATCTAGGTCCCATTCACTAAAGCTCGCAGCTTTAAGAACTGGCAACCTGCAGGTGTTGCAGGCTTAGTCAGGGCTACCCCAAAGCATACCTGTTGCCCGTTTTCGTCGCCGCCTATATTTGTCGACAAGTTCAAGTGTTTGCTGCTTAACATGTTGCACAACCAGCGAGCCCGGATAACGTGGGCCTTCGTCCATCTTTCACAAGCGTCACTGCAGTGCACTCAAATACATTATAGAGCGCTGCAGAGAACTGTTGAATACGTCATGGCGCAGGCATTAGGCTCCCAATCGCGACATCGATGTCGAGTAACTAATCTGGCCCGGGTGAAACGTTGTGACTTGACATTGCTGTATGTGTAGTAAGAAAAAGATCAAAAACAAGTAATGTGACTGTAATCTGGAAACCAAACTACACGGTAAAGCCGTATCAACGTCGTACTATACCAACTGATTAATCGGTTTTAGGCCGTATTCGCCGTCCACGGCGCCACGACTGAGCATAAATCACGCATAGGATTCACATAACCTGTTTCATGCACTTGATACTCGGATAAGGACTTTGGCATTGCAAAATTAGGTGAGACGCCGACGGCGACGCGTTTTCACCGCGTTCGGGTGAGTCCATATACGGAACGATGTGGCTGTTAAACAGCTACTGACTTCGCTTCGTGTCTAACCTCCGACTGAGCTAATAGTCACACAAAAGCCTCAAGAGACAAGGGTAAAAGTCTCAAGCTATGTATTGACAATACCTTACAAGTTAGCTGAAGAGTACTTTGCAATGAGCAAAGTTATACTGGCAGCAAGCAACTGCCATACTGACGAGGACGCGTTAAATACAACCAGCTCCAGGGTACTCTGGATGCGACCCTGGAACTAAGCTAACGACTCTAACCGCAGAAGTAAACAACGGCGAGCTACCAGAAAGTCTGGCCGAAAACAACACTCCCACGCAGACAGACTTTTGGTGCAAGCAGACGAAATAGGGCTTTCCAACATAGATATGCACGCTTGGTTGCCACATGCAATTGGAATGGTCTTGACCTCTACTCCTAAGTCAAGAAGTAAATGACGAGGCCATAGAGCTTCCTTGATGGATGATGCAATAGCCATGTATTCTGCCACTGCTGTGGATGTAGCAACGGTTATCTGATGACCAACTGGTTGTTCACGCCCCGCTCAAAAGGATAGCATAACCAGTGGTTGACCAACTACCTAGAGATCCAGCTAGATCTGAGTCACAGTAGCCAACTATACTCAGTTCACCACTATACTTAATTCCTGCATCTTGTGTTGCTATCAGACCAGTGATCAGTCGTGGGTTTTGCCAAGTGCCTAGCTAAAGCTCCCACAGCATATGATATGTCCAGGCATAAACAAACAGACAGGTACACAAGACTGCCAACTAACTCACTGTACAGAAAAGGGATGTGTCAAGTAGCTCCTGCTTCATCGTCAACATATACAAGAATGTACACACAATTCTCACCCTCACTTTTGATAAACAGACCTGGGTCTGCGGTGGAAGGCTTATTTCTCATCTGCTCCCAAGTATAATGAAGCCTAACATACCAGGTGTGAGGTGCCTGCCGTAAACCATACAGGGCATGGTGTAGGTGACAGGTCACATTTGTACCTCCCTGCTCATATGCAGGGGGTTGCACAGCAACGTCTTCCTCCTCCAACACTCCGTTCAAAAACGCCGTTTTGATCCCTTGTTGCGCTACCACCGCCAAGAGAGCACTGCGACTGGTGTACTTGACAACTGGGGCAAAAACTTCACCAAAATCTACTTCCTCCTTTTGAGTAAAGCCTTTAGCAACAGGACCCTTGTTCGCAGTGCAGTCGCGGGCAAAGTGATTTCCGCCGCAGTTAAAGCAGCTCTTGCACGGGCCACCACGACCAGCAAGTAGAGCTGTGGTGGTGTCTGACTCGGTGATCATCTTCTCAGTGTTGAAACGATCATCAGGCAAACCGCGATCAATCTGAATAATCCCGTTGAGCTCGGACTGTGCGAAGTCCTCATGCTTGCTCAGCTTGTCATAAAGATTTGAAGCCCTGGTCATGTGATCAGGCATTTTCTCATTATGCTGCATCTCTAAGGACTGGAACGACTTCGAAACAGAGTTGAGCTGAACATTCAATTGTCCCGCCCAACCCTTCAGTCCTGCCCAAAGATCTTTAGCTTCCTTAGTCGAGTCGACGATAGACTTATGGTCCGCAGCCTCAAGTCCCAAGATGATGATGGTCCTGGCTTTTTTGACCTTCTTCACCATCGTAGCGTAGTCGGGGTTGTCGACGCTCGGGAGAGCAAATGACGACTCCAGCACGGAGTCCAGGTCTTCATATTGAAGCAAGGCATCCATCCTCATGAACCAATTGTCCGAATTGGTCGTCTTCAGCAGCTCGTTCCATGGGTAGGAATCGCCGCCGGTAACCATTTCAGTAATACGAAAGCAGAATAAACTGCTACAGAAAATGAGTTTATAAACCCAACACAAAAGAACACAGCCACCACAACATAAAGCGGGGCTAATAACTTGAAAAGCGACTGATTTCGCTGCGTGCGTGTCTGACTTCCAACTGAGCAATCAGTCACATGAAAGCCTCAAGAGACAAGGGTTAAGGCCTCAAGCTGAATATTGATATAAGTAAAAGTTTGCTGAAAATAACCTCGCAATGTGCAGCAAGCTACTGCCGTACTGACGAGGACGCGCCAAAACAACCAGCTCCAGGGGTTCTGGATCCGGCTCTGGAACTAGGCTAACTACTCTAACCGCAGAAGCCAGAGGAAAACTACGGCGAGCTACCAGAAAGTCTGGCCGAAAAATACAGTGGCGACAAATGGCATCGTGTGCAAATCCAAATATCCGGGAGGTTATACATTCGTGGCCGTATGTGCTGTATATGTGCAGAGATGTGCTCCAGGGTGCTCCTCGACCTGCCTGGACTACCAGGGACCGCCCTGGTAGTCCAGGACTAGCACGAAGGGTCATCCTGATGCATGTATCGGATTATGCCCATAATATATCTGCCTTAAGTAAGCTTTTAGGGTTTGAGGAGCCTGTTACCTTTTCCCCATCATTGCTTTCATG
Organism: Volvox reticuliferus; assembly: GCA_019650235.1. Taxonomy (NCBI): domain Eukaryota; kingdom Viridiplantae; phylum Chlorophyta; class Chlorophyceae; order Chlamydomonadales; family Volvocaceae; genus Volvox; species Volvox reticuliferus. The sequence continues at coordinate 130,388 of BNCP01000010.1, read as the reverse complement.
GCATCCAAGAGCTACTGTCAGTTACTTCGTTATGGAATAAGGTGGAATACACTTTCTCCTCCCTCATTCTTTCCTTTGCCCTCCGGGCAATCGTAAGTGGTTGGTTCTGCATGTCCAAGGAAACTTCCGAAGAGTTTATTGCTGCCGACGATACTCCAACTGCTGTGATGAATAGGATTCAGATAACACGCCAATACATCCATCAATAATTCCATATCGCCATCTGGCCGCACATTTTAATTTTCATGGCCGAGTGGAAGTCCTAGGTTAACCAGCTTTGGAAAAGAACTGCGTATCCTATCTAGTATTCATCGGCTACGGGGGGTCTCTCCCCTGTTCTCGACCACCCGGATGGACAGGTAACAGATATAGCCAAGTGACAGCGTCGACGTCCAGCCAGCAGGTGTTTGCAACTCGACCTGCTCCTGTTAGGCCTCGTCCAGGGCAACCTAACCGGTTCTTAGGTGACAGGGCTCTGTCAGGTAACCGCTACGGGAAGGTCTCATGTGGGGAGTCGCCGCGATGTTGTTCAGGAAGGGAATTAGTCGCCGCTCCTCTCAGTCGCTTGACAGCTTTTCTTGCTTGTAAACTTAACAAGGAATGTATTTGCGGGAGATATGGCCCTCCTGCTGGGTACTACGAAATCCCCCCCTCGCCCGAAGGAAGTGTTGTCATGTTGTCCGTCCCCGTCACTGTATGTCGTACTCCCTCCAGGACGGTCAGTTTACGGGCGCTGCCCCTGCCGCTGGTGCCGGCAGCAGGTGATGTGACAGCAGTGGCACAGCAGGGACAGCAGCTTTGGCATCTGGCGCGCTCTACCATGCATGGCTGTACGTGTCTGCGCCTCTGCATTCCTCGCTCTGCTTTCCTTTGCAATGCCTCTGCCCGTGCCTCTCACTTTGTGCCAAGAGGACAAGATAAAATTCGGCCTTGTGAGGCATGGCGATAAGCAAGGGTGATGGCGTTTCTGTGTTAGATAACAGTAGGTAACGCAACAGGGAGGGAGGCCCCATGTATGGCTAGCTTCTTTGCGGTACAAGAACCCTCTCCGGTCGTGAGAGGTATTGATGGATGCGAGAATGCGGCACAGCCGATGTGGCACAGAGCAAACGCGGCGCCGCAACTCAGAGCTACATACATGTCCCAAAATATTGAAGGCAAAGGTTTAACCGCAGCTTAGCACTTCTCGCATTCGGATCGGCGCCATATACCACTTACTTGCCGTCAGTGTGCAGTACACATGAATGAGCGGAGGTTCCACGCCGCTGAGGATTGCTTGGGGCAGTTTTTTTTATGACAATGTTTGGTTGCTAGGCTTCGGAGCAATGTTAGCGAGTCTTCGCTTCGCTGGGCATCTGGCGCTGGGGGAATGCCCAGGCATCGGCACGTACATGATGGGCGTGCTCCATGTACCTGACGGGCGCACGCCGTGATGTGCTTTGCCCAAACGTGCCTTACAGGGCCCAACAGATCGGCATTTTCGACATTCTCATTATGACTTAGCGAACGCGGCCCCCCATATTATATAATAGAGATGCAGTTCACTTCACAGCGGCTTGCGACGAATCTGCATAGATTCGGGCGCACAAGAGTTGCCCATGCACCGCTTGTGCGTATGCGAGCGGCGTCGAACAACGGGCAATCGGTTGATCAGGTGCGCATCTAGTATTGTTATTTTGGATGATTCATACTTGCCCGTTTTGACGGGCAGGTAGGCAAGGGCCAACCTTGCTCGTTATGATGACCCGAACGGTACAATGTGATGACCAGCCAGCTGCTCATGTCATACGAAAAGTGGCATTCATTGGGTATTATTTTTAATTTTTCTTATTGCGATGACTATCGTTACGAAAGACGCGAGGCAACTCTTCAGGTTGTCCACAAAGCGGAAGGACAGGCAACGGGGGGATTGTGCTATCCTGCAATGCTCCTTCTCGAAGCGAGAAACCCTTATAATTATATTCGCTTCGATGTGACCCATCCTGTCAACACGTCCTCGTGCAACCCTGCAGGTCCCCATTGGTTGCTCCAGGTACAGTGTGGCATTGAAGAAGCCGCTCGGAATCGTGCTGGAACAGGATGGCAAGAGCGGGAACATATATGTGGTATGTCAATGGGAAGTGTGCGTGTCATACATATATTTAGGGTTGCGGCATGATGCCGCCTGGGGTTGTAAGCGCTAACCTGAACGGGGATTGAAGGGTGCGAGGGGAGATTCAAGCTTCTGGCTCTCTTCCTAACGAGATTCGTGCTTCCGGGTTGGGGGGGGCTTCCACGGCTTGCTGGGAGCGGCAGAAGAGGATAGCGTGGCAGTGGGGCAGGCAGATGGTTAAGGCTCTATGCGTTCGGCCCTGACGGCTTGTTATGTGCTTGTGAGTGCCACCTATAAATTACGTCTGACCCAAAGGTCCGATGAGGCACTTTGCTTGGTTTCTTTCTTGCACGTTCTAGCACTCTAGCTTCTGCCCCGGAGTACTCAGGATGCAGGTAACCGCGCATTGCCGTGAGTTCACAATTTTTCCGCAGCACTACCCTGTCCGCTCTCACGCGGAGGTTGAAGCGGCACGGTTGTGCATATCACATATGCGGGCTGCTGCGGTCGCATTGTGTTAACGTTAAAGTGCACCCTGCTGGCGCTCTGTCACGTGGGTATGCTTTTACCTAGCTTATGATGTATATTGTTGTCATGCAATCATCCCTCTCATATTCGTCATTGCGCGATGCGTTTCTTCACATGTCACCTCTATGCTCATTAGCATTACCCGCACTGGTTCCGATTCCGATCCGCCGGTGCCGTAACATCGTCCCGGGGGTCGCGGCGCCTACTGGTTGGCAGGTGGAGGTCAAGCCGGAGGGCAGCGCGGCGCGGGATGGTCGGGTCAAGGTGGTGAGTTTGGACCGGAAAAGATCATATACGAAGAGGCTGTCGCTGCCGTCCGAAATGCGTTGGTGGTTGGAAGCAGCGCGTTCTGCGCGTTGGTGGTCACTGACCCCGTGCCCGATGGCACGGAGATGCCTGCGTGGTGATAGCGGGAACCCGAGATGTAGGAAAAGAAAGATCGCGGCATGTTGATTAACTTGGCTGGCATTATTTGCTTTCAGGTGCTTCCTCCTGCTGCGGTCCATCTCACGCCCAAATTATTGCAATTATTAATAACTAAATTTAAACAGTTTTGTTGTACTTTACTAATTAGTACCATCGTACTCCTACAATGGGACGACACGGTACGGTTTGGCGCGCAGGGCGATCAGCTGATTGCGACCAGCGGCGTCATTTACACGACGGAAAGCGATTATGGGGGTGCCACCGTGAAAGGCGGCCAGCAGGTGGTGCGGCTGCGAGTACAAGGGGAGGTGCGCCGGGGTGGGACCTCAGGCCTCACTGCGGGGACAAAAAAAGCACCTTTCCGTACGTGCGTGAGAGCGTACAGTATTTTCAGTACCTAGTGCCGTGGGCCACCGAAGCTGGCCCTCCCCTCCCGGCTGTTCAGTTGGCGGCGCTATCTAGTTGGTTCAAAGGGCGTGGCTCACGCCGTCGTAGCCCATAGCCCAGTGTCGCCAGCGCCGCTGCCACTAACAAGGAAATCAGACACACAGACATCGCTCCTAAACCGAGGAAAGCGACCGAGCAAGGCAGCGAGCAAGCGAGCAGATTGGGCGTCCGCAGCCTGGAGCCCGGGGCTTGGCGCTTGGCGGGGTTCCCTGACTCTCGTCCCTGGCGTCACCTCCTGGACCCCGCAGGCCTTCAAGACGGTGTCTGCGGCCATCGGCTCCCACCCTGGGCATATGGCCGTGACGCTGGAGTTCCAACGTTGCGATCCGGGGTTGGGGCTGAGCGGTGCAAGTATGGACGACGGCACGACGGCGGATCGGACCTCGACTGGAAAGTAGTTCGAGGAAAGGGAGAGGAGAGGACGTACGTTCATTAAACCGGTGTCGAGACGGCGTGCGGTGGTGTAAATCGTCCGTATTCGCATTTGCACCCACGCCTTCGGGTAGTGTGTGAGTAGTGGATCCGACAGAAGAGAGGTGGCGGTGAATGGTGGCGGAGCTCTAGCCGGGGTGTGAGTGACACACGGACATCAGTGACCTGACACATTGTGTGAGATGATGACTGGCGGCAGGGGTCTCGTATGGAAGAAAGCATTTGACGCGTATTGAGCTGTCCGAGGGCGTGGGGTCGTGGCAGGGATGTCCATGCAGATGGATGGGGGCCTCTTGGGACCAGCCTTTGAATTATTTTATTCGTACAGCGGACTCCTCCATAAAGCGGACAAACATCGTTCGTTGGAAGCTCTGGGTGAGCTTTCTGACTCGCACCGAATGTATTTCTCGGCTCGTACTCCAGAGACATGATATATGCGATGTGATACGCGAGCCGGTGAACTTTTGGGCGTCTGATGGCGTCTGATGGAAGGCAGGATGCGGCTGTGTCGAGCAGCCTCACCTTTTATCGGAACCGGGTACCTCCATGGGTGGGTTCCGGTGGGGGAGGCGCCGGTAAGGAACTGGTGCGGATCGGCGTCTGGCGACTGGCTGATGCTCGGTATGCTTCAGCCAGAGGACAGGGGGGCAGGACAGGGAGGGCATAAGGGGCCCTGGGCTGGCAAGAGTGGGGGGCATAAGGCCTGAGTGAGCGCCAGAATGTGATGCGAATCTACTGCAACTCTCGTGACTGCCTTCGGGATCTATGTGCATCCTTTGCGCCCTCCACGGAATGACGTGCTTTGGGCATCATCGTGTGTGTATGTTTGTGGCCCGTCTGTTAATATATTTCTATGTATCCGTCTGTCTATCTGTCTGAGTCGGTCTGCACGTTAAGTAGTCCGCGACGGTCCAGGTCGAACCAGGTGGGCCGGACGTGGCGCGCCCAGCAGAAACTCTGCCAACGGCGACTTGCCGACTGATATAGTTTATGACGGTATTTCCAAGTAGTCGCCCGACCTCCCATTTCGGCGGATTGGGCGGAGGTCACGACGTGTCTTTGCGGTTGATGTGTAGGAGGTGGGCCTTTCGTGCGTCCGGCTTTATATGAGTGACTAAGCCCCCTTCCCAAGCCATGCGAAGCCGTTGCTGCACCTGCTGACTCTTAGGGTCAAAGATGGGACCTGCATTCCCGCCGCATTGCCTGCTCCAACGTGGCCCAGTGCGCCGTTGCCAGAGTCGCGTCCTAAGCCTCCATTCAGCCACCTGTTCCATGCCCGTCCTGGCAACCCGTTGCTTCATAGTCAGCTATGAGCTTCCCCCGCACTCCTCCCCCTTTGCTCTTATGCGGTCCCGAACGTCGCATGCTGCTATTGACCGCGCCAGCTATCATGTGCAGTCACCTAATCCGTCGTGACATGCTCATATCGCCTACGGTACGCCCTGACACATTTATTGGAGACAGAAGAGGGTGTGGAGGGTCCTTAGGAGCCATATGCACCGATGGGTGGAGTGATTCCTGCACCCCTGCACCGCTGCACCCCTGCTGAGGGCGACTACACTACAGGTGCAGCTCACCCTGGTGGGCCCACTCACCTCCAGCTTACGAGGCGTTGGCTCTCCCGGACACACACCTTGCCTTCACGACGGGGTCGCAGTCACTACGTTTCCTCACCCCCCATGACGATTCCGGTTTCGGCTCCTCAAGCTCCCCGATACGGATTATCTGAAGTCACTGTGTGTCGGCTCACCTTAAACTGTCGCACGTTGAGCTTAAGTTGTCGAGCGCGATAACGTTTCCGTTTCTCTTAATTTCAGGCAAAACGTGGCAATATAGTTATACCAGGCCTTGCCACGTCGAGAAGAGGGCAATGATGGTTGTAGACGCTGACCATACGCCTCGCGGTTTGCATATCTTTGCACACCTTTGCAGCGCTGGCGCAACACTACCCTGGCCATCCTTTGTGTGCAGGTCTTCACCTTCGAACCTACCCGCGCAACAGCAGCTTGTAGCTCCAGCTCTCACCTCATCAGAGCTGACGCCCGGATTGACAAAGCGCCAGCGCTGATGAGGTGAGAGAGCAAGGATGGCCAGGCCCCGGGCCTTGATAATGTTTGTAGCACCTGACATCCGGCAGCCCCCTTTCCCTCGCCGGGGTGGCTTTCTGCCGCAATGCTCGAAACCCTCTAAAGCCTTCTAGCCCCGCATGGGTCCTTCAGAGCGCCGCACTGCCCTCTCAGTCTGAAACACTCCCCTCAGCATATCTCCTGATGTTGCGACCCAGGTCGTCAGGGTCCGCAACACCGCCACCACCACCGCCATCATCACCATCGGTGGCACCTGGGCTGCCCCCGCCACTATCCCCTCCACCATCCTGACGCCCAGCGCCACTGTCTCTTCGGTCAGTTCGCCAGTACTCCAGGGGCGGGTACCTCCACCCTACCTCCTCATCCGCCGTGAGGTCTGGCCAGGCGCCGTCGTCGGCGGCAGGCAGATACCGGTTTCGGAGCCGCTCCAGAAAGGCCAGCACCTGGTCTCGGGACAACCGCCGCTCCGCCAGGTCTTCCTGAAACGCCGCCAGCTCGTCCTATTGCATAACGCCACGTACAGGGAATTGAGCGATGGATGAAGAGCAGCAGATGAAAACATCGGGAACACACACCGGGGCGGGGAAGGTATATGCAGCAGTGGCTTGGGGCCAGGGGACTGGAGGGCGGCTATGCTATTCCCGGGGGCATGACGTGGCACCCGGGGGCACTGGGCAACTGCGGCACTGGGCATCTGGTGGTTCCGGAGCTGCGGCACCACCGCATGACGTAATCAATGTAGTGTGGAGTCCAGCTTTGTCTCGTACGGTGTCTTTTACGGTACGGCGCAGCGGAATAGGGAAGGCGGGAAAGTGGGGCGGGAGGGGTTGCGACGCGGTGCAGCCAGCAGCTGCCGATGAACGTACGGAGTATTCACAGCTATCGGAATATGAATATTTGAAAGAGGCAGCGTCTGATGCCACTGGCAGCGGCGAAAGTTTGAGTCTCACCCACAGGGTCCTCGCTGCGGGGAGCATGTCCCGCCGGGACACCTGACTCAGCTGCTTTGTCTCCTGCAGCAGCGGCAGCGGCAGTAGGAGCGGCCACAGCAGTGGTGTGGGCGGAGGGGCCCATATTAGCGCACATACACGGCATTGACCTTCGGGAGAAACGTTGCAACGTACACACACAAATATGTACATATTTCATGTACACTCATACACAGAGGCAACAATGCAAACAAATCTCTCACCCATATATAAATAACATCGGCAGGGGGCACAACTCAGTGCAAATCGGATGTGTGTGTGTATGTGTGTGTGTTGGGGGGAAGGGTGAAAGCTACTGCGGGTCTATAGCGACAAGCCCTAAGCGCCAGGTGCTAATGCTGCAAGGCCCGGTCTCATGCGCCGAGGAACCGAGATGTCCCCACGAAACGGCACGCGCGCGCGAAGGCTGGCCGCAGCCCCCCCTTTTTCCCATCCCTCGCTTGAGCCACGACCTGCAGGAGCGGCAGGAGCGCACGCACGTAGTCCTCGTAGTCGTAGTCCTGCAGGACAGGGGCAGGGCGGCGCAGGGAGTATGTATGCAGGGGAGCTTCGGCAGAAGCACTTGGCGCTGTGGCGCAGCGATGGAAAGCAGCCGCCGCCGCAGCAGCCGCCATGGCAATAGTAACTAACAGTAGCGGTATCAAAAACAACAATCTTGGGCAGCATCGAAGACTTGTTCGTAAAAAAACGTAGAAGGCATTGCTCCGTAACGCATCTCGCCACAGCCCCGTCCCCGCCATTGCTCACAACCCCCACATGTGGACGCCGTTGCTCTCACAGCTGCTACTGTCCCTCCGTAGCCCCTCTTCCCACCTGGTATGTAGCCCGGGCGATGGCCTGCAGTCTTCTCAGCTGCCACATCGCGATGCCCGAGCCCGCCGAGATCTGCGTCTCCAGTCGCTCCATCTGACTCAGCTGCTCCTCCGAAACCGGCCGCCCGCTGCGAGCCATCTGCAGGTGAGAAAGGACGAGTTCAAGCCGGCGAAATCCGGTAATCCAATTGGGATCCAAATTTCAAATATGAATTCGCGAAAACATGGACAGATAGGACAGAAGTCAAAATAGCAGCGGATCCGGGCACAGGAGGGGGGACGCAGATGAACTCGCGAAAACATGGCACGGTAGTCGGTACAGGGGGCCGAGTTAGAGCCTTCTCTGTCGCTCTGTCGCTCTGTGTGTAGGCGTAAATGGTTTTGTTTTTTCAGCCCCAGCTGAAGGAAATGGCGCCTGGCGGGTGGGATGAGGAGAGGTGGGTCAGGGAAAGCTAAACCCTAAACAGCGGCTGTCTGGAGGGAGGCTCTTGACCTGGTGGCCTCCTGTCCCTTCCCCGCAAGCAATGACGAAGGCGAGGTTGCAAGAAAACTTAACCTCTTACTCCAGACATAAACCCAAAATATCTAAATTCTTAGAAATCCTCAAACAGCCCCCCCCGGACAATTTGCAGCCAGGAGCTGCTGCCCTCAGCCACCCACGTCGTCGCCGTGACAGCAGCTGTACGGAAAGATGGCATTTCCGACAGCACTGCACGATCCGGTGTGGTCTTCGACTCCGCGTCCCCCATACACAACCTAGTACCTTCCCCCTCTCTTACCCCCCTCTACCCCTCCCTCTCCCCCCGGCGGATGGCGCCCACTCACCCGGAGGGTCATGGCGGTGAGGCGCCGCCGCAATGTTCGACAATCCTCGCGAAGGTCACGTACAGCCCGCTCAGCCTGTCGTACACACGGAGCGATACCGAGGCAGTAAGCCACTGACACCTTCGTACATACACAATCACATAAACACATGCAATCACACTGACGCATCAATATCAAGTACTGAAGTTGTCACCGAACTCCCGAACCCGCGCCCGTTTCCTGGAGGAAGGGGGGGGGCCCCCAGTCCCCCGCTTCGTCTGTAATTTCCCCCGGGTGAATTCGGAGGACCCACGGGGGTATTTTTGGTCTCTCCTCCCAGCCTTCTAAGCCCGTGTCAGTCAGCGGAGCTGCGAGGGCCTGATGATTACTCCCCTCCCACCTTTGCGCGCTGCGCCAGAATGCCCTGCATGGTGCCGGCTGTCACGGAGTTGTAGCGTTCACACGTGTACGGTGACAGCGCCGTACACAGGTGAACGACCACGTCGAAGTGCCAGGGTCGGTCGCGCTCGTGCATGAGATCCCAAAACTTCTTGAACCGAACCTGTGACCCGTGACAAGCCACGATACGACACGACACGACGTGAGGTGACCAGCGCGGATAAAACAACATGATCTGCATCGATTTCCCCCTCCCCCTCCCTGGAGGTGGAGGTGGAGGAACGGAGAATTTTGGGGAAGGTAAGTTGGGTCGAATACACACCTGAAGCCGTGTGCGGTTAATCGCACTCGTGCGCTCCGGCCCCAGCTGCTGCTCGTCCTCTGGACCGGGGCCGTCCAAAACGAGTTTGTAGCGCAGTCGCTTCCACTCCTTCTCCCGCTCGGCTCGCAGGTGATCGAGCAGCATTGCCCCCGCCTCACGCTCCCACTGCGGAGCAAATCAAAAGAAAAAGGGAGAGTCGGGTTTTGGGTACTGGTTTACCTCTTATTGGATAACAGTGCGGGTTAGGGAACCGCGGCCGGCGATGCCGTACTGTACGGGAGGAGCTGTATGTATTGCTTCTTTTATGGCTTTGGGCTTCGCAATATGGGGCTTATGGATTTCGCGACGGCGTCTTTTGTAAGATGCCATCAGTACAAGAGGCAAGGGGCGGGGGGTTGCGTGAGTCACAACGTTGGCACAGCAACGTGAGCGCACATTGGACCCTATTCGATGCACATTTGCTGGATTTCAGGCGGTTTCAGGCGGAAGGATGAGGGTGTTGCTGTACATTTGCCGTACCCGCACGATGCCGGCGCCTGTGCCGAAGGGCTCGGGGCCACCGTAGGCGTGACGGGGTGTTCGCAGAGCGCAGAGGGCTCCACAACCTTGCGGTTTTGCCGGGGCGCAACCATCGAAGCGCGTCGTCGTTGGCTGCGGCTTAAGGAGCGCCGCATCTGTCCCGCTTCGGGGCTCGCAGACAGACACAGACTCGGGACTCGCTCTGCTGCCCGCTGGAAGCCTGATTCTGCAAACTTTTTGCGAGATTATAAACATCCCCATATAGCATATGAACTCGTATGTCGTCTAGGGGATGGCTTATTCGGTAAACTAAGTCCCTGCCTGCTTCTGGCTGCACTTAAGCATTTATTTCAACTATTTCATCATGGGAGTCTGAACAAAGTACGGAGATTTCTTGAAACGTTTGCGATGTGCCCGGAGGACCCCACTCCACTCTGCGTACGGACCCATTGTCATATGAATCCTGCCAACAAGTTGCTTTCTACTTGGATTTTTGAACAACAATAATTTATTAATAAAAGCTGCGGTTATCATGATCCTAAGCATGGTTAGTTTCGATGCGCATTATATAAAATCTATTGATTGCTAAATTTCATAACTGATATCCTACGAATCCAATTACGACATCATTTACATGGATAGCAGTAATGATAGAAAGTATTTATAAAATGTATGAGCAATCCTCATGTCACCACGAGGCCCGCACTCGTCCATCTATCCGCTAGGCGCAAGTGCGCACGCACATGCACGCACCTGGCGCGCACTTCCAATTGACGTTTCCTAAAGCTATGCAAAACCAAACGCTTGATCAATTGCGGAACTGAAAGAAGGGCAAGGTATTCGCATGGGCGACGATCGACAGTCCCAGCGACGAATTGCACGGGGCCGAATGACTGTTATTCTCCAGTGCCGGTGCCGGTGCAGGTGCAGGTGCCGGTGCAGGTGTGTCCAGCAGGATCCAGCCCGACCTTCCAAACAAACTCGTGACCACCGAAGATTTTCCGCACATCATAAAGCCAAAATTACGTGCCACTAGGCCATTACAGCGGTAGCCGCGCGACCAAGATCAAAATGCTAAACTAGCGGCACATGATTTTGGCCTCTTACTAGGCTGTTGCGGTGCTTACGATTGCTTGCCCAAAGATGCCGAAGATCAACTCCGTGGATGAAGGTGAGCGGCGGACGTGCTTTGAACCGCGGAAGATGGCGCGTATGGTAAGACGTAAGGAAGAGAGCGCGGCATCGCTTCGCGGTGACAACATATATGAAGGGCGCCGGATGCCGGTCCCGCGGCGAGATGGGGCCCCGCGGGTGCCGCCCTCCTCAGCGGGAGAGGGGGGGAGGGCAATATGTGCCGCACCTCGCCACACCGGGATGCTCCCGGATATTACGCAGGCAGTGTGCCACCGCTGATACATTCAACATCACATGTTCACAACGTACGCATCAAGAACCTATGTGCTGGGAAGCACTGCCTGATACACTGGCTGATGCTGATCTTCAAGTAAGGCATCTAGTCAACGACTCATCTCAGCTCCTGGGTGGCAGTTTCTTGTTGTACGTCGGTGAAGACCGGTATCGGTACGAAGTCCGGTAGGCCGTTAGCCCAAGGCAAGAACAAGGAAATCGAGATACGTGCGAGGTTGCCTGCGTCGTTTGAGGCTTATAGTGGTGTACTGTACTGGAGTGAAGGAGCGCATCTTTCGGTCATCACTGGATTGGCGTTACACCACAAATCCCGCAAATGTTCGTTCGATTGGGACTCTTAGCCAGGGGCACCTCCTTCGGAGGTGCTGGCATGCTTCAACAGGTACTGCTTTTTAGAGTGAAGCTCTCACTTTCTTTTCCTGAGTTTATGAATTACGTCGTTGTTGCAATCACGTGCGATTCGTCCGTCGGCACAGGCGAGAGGCGTCACAAGCTATCTTCCATCACCGGGAGATGCTACTTCACAAATGGTGAGGAATTTAACGCGCGAGGTTAACCATAAACCCTTGGCTGCGGGCGTACTATATATATTTCGCTCATCGACTGTCCGATGACGACAAGCTCTGTTCTTCCTTGCGCGTTCTGCGGGTCTGATGTTAAATATGAGGGGTATTAACTCACGTCAATTGATCAACAATTGATCCGTCGTAATTCGCCTGACTTCTCATTCCGGGGGCCGGCCCCCCTCTCTCTCTTTCTCTCTCTCTTTTTCTCTCTCTCTCTCACACTCTTTCTTTATCTGCAACCGACTAGAGATTGTTAGACTGATGGGGTTGGGGAGGGCCATGCAAGACATGTGACTTCGGGGGCGCTATTTGGGAATAGGTTCATAAGTTGAGTGGAGGAAGGTTACCCCGCGGCGTGTCGGCTTGTCAGCTGCTTGCCGCCACGTCATCACCGATATGGCCGGGTGCAAACCCTACACCGTTGCTGCGGCCGCTGTCTAGTGCCGGCTGTCGTAATCCTGTCGTAATCCTGCGCCTTTCTTAAGTCGATGCCGATGATTCTCTCCTCTTCTTTCGCCATAACGCCATGGCCACATCATTCGCCGCATCGTCAGGTGACCTTAATCCCCGGGGACGGCATTGGCCCCGAGGTGACCAAGAGCGTGGTGGATGTGGTGGCGGCCATGGCGGCACCTATCACTTGGGAGAGGTGAGCATTTGGACTTTGGGTTTGTATCTGTACAGCAGTTTTGTACGACACTGTGCGGCGTCGTGGTCTGGGGAAGCTCCGTAGCACGGTGGCAGCACGACGGGCTAAGCACGCACTCTGCTGCTGGTTCTTCCGTATATCATGACAGATACTCATGCATGTCTGCATGCGGGTATCGCATGTGTGTGTGTGGGGGGGGGGCTGATGTGCTTTCAAAAATTGTTTTTGATAGTGCCGCTGCGTTTGGGCTGGGCACTTGGACCTTTTTTGTACTCCACGAAACGCATACAGCTTATCCATACAGAGTCATAAGTCATTAGGAGGGAACCTAATTTTGAGAAAATTTCATGAAAGTGCTTGTTTAGGACACGGCAATGAAGGCCGCCAGTGTATTGCAGCACGATACGCCTATAAACGTCTCATTTCTCTCCAGTATTTTAACAATGCTGAGCATAGTACACCGTACGGTAACCGTACTGAATGCCGTACTGCGTAGGTTTGATTACCTATCCGGTTCCGAGGGCGGCAAGGTGCCCCGCACTTCAGTGCCGAAGGAGATCCTGGACTCTATTCGGCGGAATGGGGTTTGTCTGAAGGTGCGCTGAGGCTACCAGATAAGGCGTAAAGGCTGCTAGCTCCCCCCTCCCCCCTCCCCCTCGTCTTCCCCTCCCCCCTTCCCCTCGTCTTCCCCTCCCCCCTCCCCCTCGTCTTCCCCTCCCCCCTTCCCCTCGTCTTCCCCTCCCCCCTTCCCCTCGTCTTCCCCCCTCGTCTTCCCTCCCACTCCCCCTCGTCTTCCCCTCCCCACTCCCACGGCCCCGTTCACTGCCAAGCTCCTCGACCCGGTCCCGGCGCCCGCCCCGCTCCCAGCCCACCCCTGCTCTGAGTTCCGCCATCAGCTGATTCGCATTCGCCGCTCCTTGCTCCCCCCCTCAATACACACACACACACACACACACACACACACAGGGCACTTTGTTCACCCAGCTGGACCAAAACAACACCAACACGCAGTCGCTCAATGTGCAGCTGCGCAAAGACCTGGACCTGCATGTCAACGTAAGCAGCCGGCGGCGATTAGGTGGTGCATGTGGGCCTGACGAGACGGTTTGGTGGACTTGCGTCCTGGGAACGGAGGGGGGCCTGTGACGACGGGTCGGGGGGGGGGGTATGGCGAGGGTCGTAGTGGCGCCAGCATGTGGCGGGGCTGGGGCCGGGGGTGGTCAGGTGTTGAAATGGACAGGGTCGAGCAAATCGCAGTAAGGTGTGATGTGACGTTCCAAATGACCCTGACGGTTGGTCAAACCCGTTTCTATGACACCGCGTAGCGCAGAGGTTTCCGATTCCATGAACGAATGAAACTGAAAAAACCGAAATCCCCCGCCCCCGCCCCCTCCCCCCTGTCCCCCCTGTCCCCTCCTCCCCCCCCTCCTTCTGCCAGGTGGTTCACGGCTACTCCATCCCGGGCCTCAGCACCCGCCACTCGGGACTCGACATTGCGGTGATCCGGGAGAACACGGAGGGAGAATACAGTGGTCTGGGTGAGGATTGGGGGGGAGGGGTCGGTGCACCAATGGGGGTAGCACGGGGCTTGGAGGGCGGTCGGGGGACGTGAAGGCGGGGGGGTAAAAGAAGGGAAAAGCGGTTAGTCGTACGGCGATAGGTAACTGCCGCAAGTGCCCACCTCCCGTCCCAGCATTCTCTCTGCCGCCGCCGCCGCCGCCGCCGCGGCGGCGGGCCGTCCCGGCCCTCTTAGCCGCTCTCTTATTCTTTCCAGCTTTGTTCCCGCTCCCTCACCTGCGCCCCCCTCACCTGCGCCCCCCTCACCTGCGCCCCCCTCACCTGCGCCCCCCTCACCTGCGCCCCCCTCACCTGCGCCCCCCTCACCTGCGCCCCCCTCACCTGCGCCCCCCTCACCTGCGCCCCCCTCACCTGCGCCCCCCTCACCTGCGCCCCCCTCACCTGCGCCCCCCTCACCTGCGCCCCCCTCACCTGCGCCCCCCTCACCTGCGCCCCCCTCACCTGCGCCCCCCTCACCTGCGCCCCCCGAATCCGCGGCCAAACGGTGTCAACAGAGCACGAGGTGGTGGATGGTGTGGTCGAGAGTTTGAAGGTCATCACGTACGAAAAGTCGCTGCGTACGGCACAGTACGCATTTGAGTTCGCTTACCTCAACCACCGCAAGAAGGTGTCAGCCATCCACAAGGCGAACATCATGAAGCAGGGAGATGGAACCTTCCTTAAGGTACGACACCGTACTGTGATGAAGGTCTGTGCTAAACGACGCGACGCGATGGTTGCGGCACCCGCGAGTGAAGGGAAGTGAGTGTGTTCGTGCGACTTGGCTTGTTACAACGCGATTATTTCGCGATTCGGTTATATATAACTGAACAGCGTACGACTGACGTACGGTATTTCCAACTGCCAACCAAAGCTGGAGAAATGCCATAATGGTCAGGTTCTATTGCGCACGTTGCGCGCTGTCCTATCCCATGTGATACAGCCGCCTCGGATGCTGCAGCCTTTTGTACCAGCAGTGGTTATAATAGATGCAGGTTCATGTGAGCATGTTGTCGTACTGTACTTCAGGCATGCCGCGAGGTGGCCCGTAACTTCCCCCGGATCCAGTACGAGGAGGTCATTGTGGACAACACCTGCATGCAGCTCGTGACCCGGTGGGGGTTCACCCGGGGGCCGGGGGAGGGGGGTTTTGTGTGGGGATTGGGAAAAGGCCTCAGAGGGCATGACGTGTGCGTGTGTGTTTGAAAAGGAGACCTCCAGAAAGGGGAATGGCCTCAGAGGGCATGACGTGTGCGTGCGTGTTTGAAAAGGAGACCTCCAGAAAGGGGAATGGCCTCAAGAGGGCATGACGTGTGCGTGTGTGTTTGAAAAGGAGACCTCCAGAAAGGGGAGTTTTGCGTGTGTATGTGTGTGTATGTGTTTTCCGTTTCTCACAGGGCCTGACGGTGCGGGAGGGGCAGCTGTATCCTACCCTGCCCTCAGCGGTGCGGCAGGGGTGGGGGGGTGGGAGGGGCGGTTCGCAAGCCCCGCGCACTCGGCCAAAGCAGGGCCTCGGGTGCCATGAGTCAGACACAAGCGCAACAAAACGCAACTTCTTGGCAGGGCCCTTCGAGACAGTCCGTCTCCGCATAGGGCACCGGGCACCCCTTCGCCCTTCCCCCCCGTCTCCCCCCTTGCCACCTCCCCCCCTAATGGTACGACTAATCGCTGCAGGCCCCAACAGTTTGATGTGATGGTCACCCCCAACCTGTACGGCAACCTGGTGTCGAATGTAGTAGCAGGCTTGTGTGGCGGCTTCGGGGTGGTACCGGGCGGCAACATTGGGGACGGAGTGGCCGTTTTCGAACAGGTACGGCGTACGTTGGTGATTGGTTAGGTGGTTGGATGGTTGGGTATGGGGGGGTCTTTGTGCACATGTGTTCCCCGGGCAATATGGGTTAGTGCGGAGGGCTCTTGCCGGTGCGGCGAGGCAGTCGAGGGAGGGCAATTGACACTACATAGCCCGGACGCCTCCCGGACCTCTCTCGGGTTCCCCCTCGCCGCCCCCGTCTCTCTCGCCCTCCGGCTGGGCACACCCTCTGCTCGGGTTGTGGGAAGGCACGTCGCGCTGCACGTAGCGCTGCGCGAGCGGCCCCCCATACACCTAATCTCTCTCCCCCGTCACACCCCCCGTTACACCCCCCGTTACACCCCCCGTCACACCCCCCGTCACACCCCCCGAAGGGTGCCCGCCACGTGGGCAAGGATCTCGCGGGTCACGGCGTGGCCAACCCCACCGCCACCCTGCTGAGCACCGCCATGATGCTCCGCCACCTCAAACTGGCGGGGTTCGCAGACCGCCTTGACGCAGCGGTGCTCCAGGTACTGGGGTGCGCCTGTGTGTGTGTGTGTGTGTGTGTGTGTGTGTGTGTGTGTGTGTGCGGGTGCAGGTATGTGGGTTGGTGGATGAAAGGTCGCTTTAACGGCAAAGCAACTAACAACCAACAAGCAATGGCTTCCAAACACATATTTGCTTTTTCAGCTGTGCACAGGTAGATCACAGGTAGATCTGCATCTTGCACGTCCAGGTGTGCGTCTCCAGGTTCCGCAGCTCCCGCACTGCCGTGAAGGGGCTTATGGCTTTCCCCCCCATGATGATGACGGCCACCGCCCCCACTGCTGTCCCCTGCGGCAGGTCTACAAGGACGGCGACAAGTCGGTCCTCACCCCGGACGTGGGGGGCACCGGCACTCTCCTGCGCTTCACGGAGGCCGTGGTGCGTAACCTGGAGGACACTGACAATAAAACTGACTAACCGAAATCAACTAAATAACTGATCGCCATGATAATAAGCTGATCGTCACAACCAACCACAACGACAACATCATCACAGCCATCATGACGTTACGTAACAGCAATGCTGACGTCATCCAGCTGGTCAGCTATCCATCAACCCCACCCCATCAGAGTCGCGTCTTGAATCGGTTTTATCGGTTCAGCCTTGTTCGTACATGGTGGGGTGGGGACCTGGCGGACCGGGTCAGCAGCTGGCGGCAAGAGAGCGGTGCAAAGTCGTGAAGAGGGACAACGCACTAGAGGTTGCAGAGGTGTTGCTGCTGCTGCTGCTGTGTGTATGTGTGTGTATGTGTGTGTATGTGTAGAGTAGAGGGATCTGGGGCGGGCGGGCAGCTGCCTGGCAACCGGCTCCCCAGACCCTGGACCGAGAGTGAGTGGAGGGGCAGAGATGGGGACAACGAGGGCGCGCTGCTGGGGACTGCGACCTGCACCCCGAGTCGAGCTTCATCGAACATTAAGGCCGCCTGTTGCGGGGTTTGGTGTGATCTTGCGTGTGTGTGTGTGTATGTGTGTGTGTATGTGTGTGTGTGTGTGTGTGTGTGTATGTGTGTGTGTGTGTATGTGTGTGCGTGTGTCGAGCAGCACCCACCCACTCACCCACCCGGGGCCCGAATGGAAATCAGGATAGCGGAGCGGTGACAGGGGGGGAGGTTGGGGCACGCGCTGCCACGAAGCGTTTAGGGGCGAGAACAAGTGGGGGAAGAGAGAAAGGGGTGCAGCCATTGCGCCTTGCTCCTCTCAAACCTGTTCCTTCTCCGCCTGCCTCCTCTTTCTCTCTCTATCTCTCTTTCGCGCGTGCGCACCAGCAATGCCGCGCTTGTCGAACCCCCTCTTGAGTTGGCATCCGTCATCTCATATTTGCCGCCAGTGTTGTGGAGATTGCGGCGCTGCCGCGAAATTATGTCATCCTACGACATGTCGTACGAATCTGACTCACTCTTTTACGGCTTAAGTGTACGGATGTGCAACGCACGGTATTTCTTTCAAAGCTTGCAATGCGTTGCATTGCCTTGCGTTGCGCGTGTTTTTGCCGCTCTCTTCTCGGGATCTTGTTTGCGGTCCCGGATGCGGTTGTACCGCTCGGGAGCGATCTGAAACGCGTTAGCGGTATGCCTCTGCTCCATGCTAGGATAGCACCCACCCACCTGCGCCTTCCTCTCCTCCTTGGCTTCACCGCCTATCTGTCAGGTGTTTGTGAAGTAACGGTTTTTTGCGACCATGAGCGGAGAGAGTTTTATTCGCCGTATCGTCATCGCGGATATCACGTGACTGGCATGTGGGGGTGTCGTACGGGTTTTAGGATTTCGGAGAGTTAGTAAGAAGGCCGAATGTGAGCTGCCTGATCTGGCTACCTGCCTGCCTGCCTGCTTGGCTGGGGGCCAGTGGGTGGGCGCGCGAGAAAAGGATTCAATGCCGCCACCTCACTAACCTCACTCTGTCACATCTTTCTCCGCTCCGTGTACTGTAGGGGGGGTGAGTGGGTTGCAGATTGCTCAGGGGTTTGGTGAGCTTATGAGAGGTGGTGGGGGCGGGGGGGGAGGGGGAAGAAAGGGCGAGCAGAAAGTACTGCTGAAGGTATTATTGTACCAGATACGGCAAGTGACCAGAATTACCGTACAAGTAGTAGTAGCAACAGCAGCAGCTGCTGCTACCGCAACGTTCCTGCGTGGTCTTTTTTTTTAAGTATATTGGCATGAGGCTCGGTCCGGTCGTACATCTGCCCTGGTCGGGCGCGCCGTACATGAACAGCATATTCATGTGTATATCACACGCCAAGCTAACATCCTCATCCTCATCACCAGGGGGCAAATGACCGTACTGAAAATCTTAACTGAATGATAACCGAATCACAACCGAGTGCGCCTAGATCTTCACAGATCGCGCGCACATGCGATCGCGCGCATGTATATATAGTTCATTTCGTATACAGACAGACAGACACACTTAAGACAACCGCTACCACATCTCCCGGTCTCAATAAACCTCAGCACCCGCAACAACAAATTTATTCGTCTAAATTTTCTCGAAAATAAGTTTGTACGACCATGCACCGGAAGCTGGCTCACTTGCCAATAAAGAAACAAACAACCACTTCTGCAACATGTGTGCTTCCGTACACAGGGTCCTTGATGCTATTCACCCCT
Source organism: Volvox reticuliferus (assembly GCA_019650235.1). Taxonomy (NCBI): domain Eukaryota; kingdom Viridiplantae; phylum Chlorophyta; class Chlorophyceae; order Chlamydomonadales; family Volvocaceae; genus Volvox; species Volvox reticuliferus. The sequence goes on along the minus strand of BNCP01000010.1, from coordinate 111,391 downwards.
GATTCACTGCGATGTAGTAAAGCGATGATCAATGTGCCAAAAATTAAAACGAATAAGTGACACAGCATCACGAGATCACGAAAATATTACTTCCATTTCCGGCCTTCCCGTTTGGGCCCTATGCAGCAGCAGCAGCACGTTTGCACCTGTATCATGGGTCTGACCCATGGGGGGTCGGACCCATGATGTACGGCAAATCTCTAAGCCATCAATGATTGTTCCCCCGACCATCGATCCCAGCAACAGATATTCGAAAATGGTAGCATTCATAAGGAAATGGTAGCATTGTTGGTGATGAAGTTCCTAATTAGGAACACTAACGCTGGTTGCAATGCAGCTTCTCGCATGTCACTATGCACAAGTCATGCATAGTCGTGCAGACACATCTCGGCCAGCGGATAACACCGCCTGACCGAGACATGCTCTCGCCGACTGGGCGCGGCCACCCCTTGTCACATGTTAGTCATACGTTAATTTTGTCATATTGACATGAATGTGCAGCGATGTACAGCACCCCGACACGGGAGGAATACCCAAAGCCTGATACTTAGTTGCTCGCTGTCATGCCACACATGCATGTCAGGAGGCTCCCCCTTCCGGTCTTCAGTCTGACCTGCAGTCGGACGATTGTGAGCAGCAACCACCGACTGCCACCAGCAGAAACACAGAATGCACTTCACCGCATATCACGCACAGCATATCATGCTGACGTGACACGCGCCAACAGAGCACAGCACGCATAGCACGGCATGCAGTCCACGAATGCATGGCAATCACGCAATATGCAAGCAGAGCACAGCATCCATAGCACGGCATGCAGTCCACGAATGCATGGCAGACCATGCAATATGCAAGCAGAGCACAGCATCCATAGCACGGCATGCAGTCCACGAATGCATGGCAGACCATGCAATATGCAAGCAGAGCACAGCATGCATAGCACGGCATGCAGTCCACGAATGCATGGCAGATCACGCAATATGCAAGCAGATCACAGCACGCGTAGCACGGCATGCAGTCCACGAATGCATGGCAGATCACGCAATATGCAAGCAGAGCACAGCACGCGTAGCACGGCATGCAGAGCATGCAATGCATAGCAACGTATCATCATCATCATCATACATAACATTGCAACACTTCAAAACCTGACCTCGGGAGCCGAGGAACTCATATGCAGAGATCTCCGAACCCATGCAGCAAAGGCGAACACAAGAAGGGCGATGATGTGACCCGACTGGATGGGACAAAAGGCATTCTCTCATACGACTCGATGTGGCAGCATGAATTGAGCTCCCCTACTGCGTGAACTATCCCGTACAGCCAAAACCCGTATATTCAACAAAACCCACACGCATACCCTTTCCATTACCCTCACGCAATCACTCATCCGCCCTCGCTACTTTCTCCCACACCTCCACCATCCTCATGAGCTGTCCGAACCCCCGCCGCCCCGCTGTACCCATGGACATCCACGCTACTTGGAACAGGCACAGCCCCAGCGCTACCGGCGCGACTACCACTGCCACCGCCGCAGCCAGCCGCTTTGCCCAGTGGTCCGTCTCCGCTATAATGCCGTACAGCTGTACGGCGATGGCCACCAACGTGACGGCGGCGAATAGCAATGTACGGCGTAGTAGCCGCGTTTGGCCTACGTTAGTGGCGTCCATGCCTGCGCGGAGCTGCGCCAGCGCCAGTTGTAGCAGCCGGACTCGGCGGCTGGGCTTGCGGCCTGTGGGACCGACGCTGTCCCCATCGCCGGGATCCGGCGTGATCTTTGACTCGGCCACAGGCCCCGGCGGCGCAAGAATAATGGGGCTATCACAAGGGGAAGACCTTGGCAGGGAAGGGGCGGCGGCGGCACTGGCTTGGCGGTCGCGTCCGTTGATATTGCCGCCGGTAGGGCCCCAGCCCCCCATGGCGACGGCGTCGCCGGCGTCGCCGCTGGCGGAACGCTGTTGCGGAAAGATCCCTGCGCGTGCCAAGGCCCTTTCCGTACGAGAATGAAAAGTGGAAGCATAAGCAGACGGTTGTGAGTGCAAAATTGAGCTTTTCTTAGCAGTACGGGCTATGCGGCTGTGACGCTGTACGGACGCTAATAGCAAGTTGACAACAGAGCAAGTGCTATGAAAACGTGCATGCAGTACGGCAAAATAAAATACGAATGTGCGTGTGGCTACGTGGTGGGCTTTAGTGCATCTATTGGCAGTAGCTGCGGCAGTAGCGGTAGCTGCGGCTGTAGCGGTAGCTGCGGCTGTAGCGGTAGCTGCGGCAGTAGCGGTAGCTGCGGCAGCCCTGGCAACGCTTGGGGCGGGCCGGCCTCTTTAAGGCCCCAAGGTGGCCAGCGTACATGGGGGCATTGATGGACGAGCGCATGTGTGTGTGTATATGTGTATGCGCACACATGCAAACCGAGCATCACGATTTCAACTCACATGACGGCGGATTCTGTGCTGGTCACCTCGCATGATATGATGCCTCGTACCCCGAAATGATCTGCATGCATTCCGTACATCATCCGTACAATCCCATATATTACCGTATATATTACCGTAATACCGTATAAGCACGTGGAGTACATGGAAAGCGCCACTAAGAGGCGCTCTCCAGCGACCGTGATGGCAGCAACGCTAAGCGAGGTACTTAAATTATTCGATGGGAGTAATTTATTAAAAAGGCAATGAAGAATAACAAAACGTGGAGAGCTGTACGTACTAATCCATGATACAGTGTTCTTTGGATTTTGGACATGGACCGGCAATGTTTGCACACGGTACGGCACGTACGACATAAACAGTCGTACACACCACCGTAAACGTATTTCAGTACTCACCGCTGTAGTTGAGAGAGGTACCCGGCATGATCTTGAGCACCGTCTCACATTCGAGCACCCGACTGCTATTGGTCCACAGAAAGTCAATGCGCTCAGGAACGTAACCGCCGATGATGCTGCCTGCGGACCGCGGCCGGTGAGATTGGCAGCGGGGTTTGAAAGCGGCGGGGAAAGAGCCCGGTCATGGGATGAGACCGAAGGTACTCGTACAGGAGAATGGTAGTTCATCAGGTGTCGCCGTACAATCCACATTACACAGCCGGCGCGCCTTTCCGTTTTCCCCCGTCAATAACAACAGCAAATGATGATCATAACAAAAAATAATAATGCATGACGATGACGATGACGATGACGATGACGATGACGATGGCGATGACGAAGGAGAAGGAGCAGGAGCAGGAGAAGGAGAAGGAGCAGGAGGAGGAGCAGGAGGAGCAGGAGCAGGAGCAGGAGCAGGAGCAGGAGCAGGAGCAGGAGCAGGAGCAGGAGCAGGAGCAGGAGCAGGAGCAGGAGCAGGAGCAGGAGCAGGAGCAGGAGCAGGAGCAGGAGCAGGAGCAGGAGCAGGAGCAGGAGCAGGAGCAGGAGCAGGAGCAGGAGCAGGAGCAGGAGCAGGAGCAGGAGCAGGAGCAGGAGCAGGAGCAGGAGCAGGAGCAGGAGCAGGAGCAGGAGCAGGAGCAGGAGCAGGAGCAGGAGCAGGAGCAGGAGCAGGAGCAGGAGCAGGAGCAGGAGCAGGAGCAGGAGCAGGAGCAGGAGCAGGAGCAGGAGAAGGAGAAGGAGAAGGAGGAGAAGGAGGAGGAGGAGGAGCAGGAGAAGGAGAAGGAGGAGAAGGAGGAGGAGGAGGAGGAGGAGGAGGAAGATCTTGATAGGCTAGGTCAACCAACCCGGGTTCGCCCACCCTCACAACAAACTGCCCCCCCACCACTTCCATCCATCTTGCTGATTTCCCGATCCGCTGCTACCCACCTGTGTACACGTTGCTCGGATCCCCGCATGTGTTCCCCGCGGGGTCCAGAGCCCCGTGCCCCGCCAGCTGCCAGGCGTCCCGCAGCCCAGGGAGCAGCTCCAATATGAGCGCCGCCTCCAGGTTGTCTGCGGGCACGTTCCAATCGCCCCCTGCGGGATCACGACGTATTTCACCCTTCTGAGCTCGTGTAAATACTTCACATACGTATGCATACTGTACACGTGATTATGTAATAGATTAATTCATTTATTAATTATGTAGAACATAAATGCATATAAATTCTCCCCGGTGTCATTGGTGATGATGGTGATGGGGATGCGGTAGGGAGACATCACCACCAAGTATCTCCACCAGGAACATCTCACGATGATGCCCGTACATGCATGTGCCGTATTCCCGCCGTACACTTGTACGTATCAACATGCTACTTCTCCATTTATCGTGTTCGAATTTCTTTGCAAGGGAGATTTCTCCGGTTCCGCACCTGCCAACACAAGTTCTCCTGCCGCCGCCGCAGCGACCACGATGGGTTTCATAAAACTGACCGCCTCCAAGATATTCGCCGTACGGTACGGCGCGAAGGTGTCCGTGGGCACCTTGACGTCAGACAGTTGTGCGTCAGGTGTCACGCTGTGAACCCAGTTGGCGTGTGTGTGTGTATTAAATAGGTGAAGCGTCGTACAGCGGCCGCCATAAGGGAGCTGCACGCGTGCGTAACCGATGCCCTTACCTGCGCGACGTACGCATACACCCGTACACTCGTTGGCGGCAAGCGATAAGCGTGTACGTAAAGCAAGGCTATGCATATATAATAGACTATGCAAATGATATAATTCGCCGTTTAAGAATATTTGGAGCACAAAACATTATTTTCGAGTCAAGGGAAGGTCATATGGTGCATGCTGCTCTGGCAGTGTGGAGGAGGGATGTCATGTCGTACCACACCGCTGCGCCCGGTGGGGGGATTCTTGTCTTGGCGCATACTAGTACTGATCATGCCTGAATACGGACCGCTTAATATTATTATTACCTTTTTCAATGTACGTGGTTATCTTTAGTTATACTAATTATATATAATTTTAATTATGTTATGTTTATTTTCCACCATCCGTTTTCATATTAGTGAGGATGATGCGAACATTTGGGAACTTCCAGGAGCATTTGGTAGGGTGGGCAGATACGGAGCTGAAGGGCATTACACACCGCCCACCCAAATCCAACGCAACCCTAAGAGAACCCCATGATACGTCCACCTTCACGCCCTCGTATGTGCAGAACCGTACACCCGTCCGTGTACGGTACTGTACCCACCCGCCATTGCCTCTCCCTGGAGCGCTCCGGGTTCTCCTCGTACGGTGTACGGCCGGAACGCTACATCCGTGAAAGGAAAGCGCGACAGCACCAGCAGCCCTGCGCCCAGCACGCCGCCGTCGAACGTTGTTGCATGCACCAGCCCGCTCTCCGCAGCGGCATCCTTTAACAGTGTCACGTATTCGTCCGTCCACACCTCCTGGAGGAGGACGATGTCCTAGAAGGGGGAAGGAGAAGGCCACGAACTCAACCACACGGCTGTCAGGTGGGGGGGGAAATGGAGGTAAGTGGTGTGTGTGTGTGTGTGAGTGTGGGGATAATTTACTGAATTGTATATTCCTAACAGATAGATTTCGTACAGATTGAGTTCAGATTGGGGGGGTTGGTCTGCAGGTGAGCGGCGGGGAGGGGGGAAATGAAATTGTACAGCAAAACCAGAGCGGAGGTGGACGGGTGAGTTACTGTTACGGCTTCTAAGTTCCGTACCCGGCAGTGGGCGACTTTGGGAATTTTGCGAAAATTTGGACGTACTGTGGCTGGTGTCGGTTTTGGCGGTTCGTGAGAGCGGAGAGCTGTTGGTGAAATGCTGTAGTCGGGAGAGGTTGGAAGCAGAATCAATCATTTGTTGTTTGTTGGCGCAACCTTCTGGGTGACACGTGCGCACACGTGACGTAATGAGACACGGCATGGGTAAGGACATGGAAGGGGGACTGCGGGTACGGCCCACGTGGTATCGATGCGAAAGCCCCAGCTCGTGCAGCAGCTGGAGGATACACACTGCTGCGCTCTGGGCGCTAAGTGGCGGGTTCGGGGTAGCTGGAGTTTAGGGATGGGAAGATCCGGAATTCATTAACTGATTGGGACGGCAGCACGCGCCGCCCGATTTCGCCCGCCATTTGATTGCGTCATCGAAAGCCCCCTTTCGAAGTCAGTTGAAAACATCGGCACACTTGCTCCAATACATGCATTATGGTACATTCACATCTCGTCGGTACTCACCAGAGTTTTACCTGACTGGCGGAAGTAATCCGCCTGCATCCTGTGCATTCAGAAATTCGCACGCAGTGGTGGTGAAGCAACGGCTAACTTGGTAACTTAGCTAGTGAGTCAGGGTATTCATTTTTGTCCATCAGAGTTTATGAAGCAGTTTGAATTAAAGCAGGAGGATGCAGGGCAAGGTCTTACCGGAGGCGCAGCTTGTCATCTTTGGACGCTAATGGCAGGCCCCACGTATTGAACGTAAGGACTTTGATTTGGCCTGGTGAAGCCATAGCTTAAAAAACCGGCCAGACCAAAGCAAAATAATATTTTCATTGAGAGGCAATTCTGAAGCGCCTTTAGTTTGAAGCAATGGCTTTAGAGAGCTCCACTTGCAGTAAGTCCTGTTTGCTGTACAACCCCACTCCGGGCCGACAGAAAACAAACACATTGAGCAGAGATTTGCTTACTATGAGATTAGGTAAATAACGTGCTATTACATTCAGGTTTTTTCGTATCTCAAGGCTTTCTCATTAATCACCAGTATCGAACCTATACGAGTACGAAGGTTCAATCTTGCTGGATGCCCGCTATGAAGCCTAATTTCAAATTTGAAACGCCTTAGATTTAAATGAACATTTAAAATTGTGCTCGTTTGGTCAAAGCCAGCAGCCCCTGTACCGTGTTCGGCAAGTTATTAGATGGGAACCACCAAAGTGGCGCCGGCTGCAAACTCCCAGACGCACCCGCCCATAAGCTTAGTTTCAGATTATGGTACCGCTCTTTATTGCAAAAGCCGGCTGCCTCGCAAGCCGGAAAAGGCGGACAGCTCGGTCTCAATAAACCACGGGGACGAAGATGGGCTGAAGCGGCTCAAAGATGTGGGCGACAAGCGGACGCTCATTACAGCCGCTGAGCTGGGGCTCGTACAGCAGTACAGGTAAGTGAGCGCGTGTGAACACAGGCGTATGGCTCCAGCGGGGAAAGGAGAGGGGTCTTTTCCTTTCCATCGTGTTGTCACGACTGGCCACGACGGGGGCCCCAGAGAACGGAGGGCGCGCATACCGTTGCTCGACATTTCGATGCACCCCGGTATCCCGGGTGCCACGGCACACATGGGGCCGCAAAATGTGTAGCGCATGCACGCATGCCCTCGCATAAAGACATACGTGTTTGCCTCCGTGTGCATCCAACAGGTAAGACCAAATAAGGCAATATGGCATCCGTACCGCTCCGTGATGGTTAGGCATCGTAAGGGAGATGAAGACGGGCAAAGCTTTCAAGTAGGGTTTAGATTTCCTCGCAATCGTGCGATGCTGGGTAGGTTGTGGTGTACTGCTAGAAGGCATTCATCAGCTTCTTTCGTCTTTACTGGATACGTATGTTGCGTGCCGTGTTTCGCGCCGTGCCCGCACTTCCCTGCACCCCTGCCTGCCAAAACTCTGACCAAATGAGGCCCGGCCCTGACTCGGCCCCTCACCCCCGGCATGCATCCCAGGGAGCTGAAGATGGCGGGTCAAAAGGTACTGCAGGTGGACTTTCCGTACCATTACAGCAGCATCTTGTACGCCTGTTACGGCAATCAGTACAAGGTACGGCGGCGTCGTGCAGTCCGATGGTAGTTGTATCTGCAGCCAGTGACCCCTGTTGGACCAGAATCCAATCGGAAGATTACCTTGAGGTTTTACCGCTCCATGCACCAACACCCCAACGTTTGCCCCGGTGTGCGTATAGACTCACCATGCTGCATTGGTGTCGAATACCATCCAGTACTCCGCCAGGCCACATCAAGAGTGACTGCAGAGTGACTGCAGAGTGGCTGCCGAGTCAACAAATTACGTGTGTGGATGAGCATCTGTGCTGTTGTGCTGTTGTGCTTGTATGCTTGTGCTATCCTAAGGACGAGCGTTGGACATGGAATTCCGTACAAGGCAGTACAAACCGGATGACGTAATCCGCACGTTCCTGGGAATAGGCCCCAGAGTCCCGAGGGATGGAACGGCAACGGGGGGCCACGTCCTGTCTGTGTCGTTCTGTGTTGCGGGGAAGCTAAGCCTTGGAGTCGCTGTCAACCTTGACAGCTTCTTGCTGCATCGCGCGCCTCCCATCCCTCCCTCCCCCCCACTCTCATTCCGCGCAGATTCTGCAGCTGGTGGAGCGGGAGTTCTGCTCGGGGAGGGCGGAGCTTACTCTGATGCACACGACCCGCTGTTGGGTCGGGAAGAACAGTGCCATGGTGGCAGCGTATCAGGTGGGGCCTGTGCGAGGAAGCCTGTTGGGAACACATACTCTGCTCTGTGGTTTCGGGGCATCGTAGGGAGATCACACAGATTGCAAGTAAAGTGTGAAATACGTAAGATACGGAAGCAAAATGACAAACTACATGTGTACGTGGGGCTAAGACGGGGTTTGAAGGGTCAAAGAAATCGGGCCCGGCAAGCGCCATGGTGAGAGATCCGAGGCGTAGGGCCCAGATGTCCAGGAGGGGTTAGTGGCTACTTTTTAAGGTGGCAAGCGGATGGGTGTGCGCATCTGTCTGTTTGTCTGTCTGTCAATCGCTCAGCCTGGCTGGGTGCATGGGTGTGTGTGTGTGTGTAGTTGGGGGCGTGGATCAGTGGGTGGGTGGCTTAGTGACCGAATCGCATCTTTTGCCTGGGAGGGAGGCGCGGCGTTCCATCAATACATGTCTTAGGACTCTTCCTCATTTTCCTTCCCCGATTTCCCACCCTAGAGTTCAGAAGGGCCGTAGGAACAACGCGAACTGGTTTCTCCGGTGGCTCTTAGATATTCACAATCTCCACATGTGGTATCTTTCCGTTACATTGCTGCCGTATATGTGTGTCTTATGTACGGCAGGGCCACCTGGAGACGATGTTGTACATCATAGATCTGGATCTTCAGGGCAAGTTTGGGGACGTGGACTTGTTCAAGCAGCGAGACGTCATGGGGAAGACGGCGGTAAGCGGCGGGACGCGGCCGCTGTCTCGAAGGCCAGAGAGCAGGGGACGAAACAGCACCACGATAGCGCCACCATGCGTGTTGTGTTGTGCTGTGTTGTGTTGTGTTTGTACGGCGGGACGCCTATCGTAAGAAGTAGAGCCATTGGGCGAACGCGTGCCCTTTTCAGGTTTATGGGGACCACAGCGCCGTACATCGCTGCATCAGAGCCAGCTCCTCAAATATTATTTTACGCCCTTCAGGCAACGCAGTTTTCGACATACCTCCCCCCCTCCTCTCTCTCTTTTTCTCTTTTTCTCCCTCTCTCTTTTTCTCTTTTTCTCCCTCTCTCTTTTTCTCTCTCTTTCTCTCTCTGGCGTGTGCGCGCGCACAGACACACACTTGGGTCGGATGCCTTCCCCCCTTTCCTTTCCTCTCGCAGATGGACTGGGCGGCCTCCCAAGGCCACACGGACACCATTGAGGTGCTGCTGCTGAGGTCGCTGTACAAACTGCTACCAGCCGGAAGTACGGATCAAATTGTAATCCGTACACGATGGAAGCTGGTGTCACTGCTGGCAGAGTTGTCACAACACTGCCGTGACTACGACCCCACGAGCGCACGGCGTTTTTTCCAGGAGGTATGTACGGCACTTTTGAAGCTAGGGGCCGCAGTGCCGTACCGAGATGATGTCATCACGGTTTTCTGTCGCATGGATAATCGACTGGGGTTCGTCCGTGCTGCGTGCCGCAACTTGTACAGATGGATGAAGCCTTGAGGCGTACACGCTTTGTGTGTGTGTATATATATATATATATATATATATATGTATACGTACACATACACATGTACTTATATAAAACACACACACACACGTATACGTAAACGTACTTGGGAGAAAAGATCGTTACATAGCAAGCAAAGTAACTCAAGATGTGATAACCGAAGATAGCCCACGTCTGCACGCGGAAACCTAACCGCATTTGCGCCTAGGGACTTCGGGCGAGGATGCAGATCACCGTATTGCCTCTCTGAGCTAAAAGAATAACAGCGTAAAGAATGGCGGATGACGGCGCAGCGCAGCCCTTGTTCCCTTCATTCATCCGCTTCATTCGTTCGCTGTTTACTTCCGATGTGTATGTACAGGTTTTGGCATCTATCAACTACAACCCGACGGCGGCAGCAGCAGCTGCGGCGACAGCTGCAGTCCAGGCGGATACTGCCGCCGCTGGCGATGGTGGTGGCAGTACCGGCGGCGGCGGCAGCATAAGAAGGACCCCCCTTAAGGCCGAGGCGGGCATTGACGACGCCAGCTGGGACGATGTCGATGAGCAGCAGGAAGCTGCTTGTACAGATGTACGGCAACCGCAAGGCAGTGGCGGTGCCGGCGGCGGAGAGGGAGGGAGTCGCCGCATGGACGGTGTTAAGTGGGCAGACAGCAGTGGCGAGGCCAGTGGTGCTCCCGCTGCGAGTAGTATTACCAAAAGACAGCACCACCGCTCAGACTCTGTTTTGCTCCGTCCAAGTGAGTTCAAGAATAAATCAAACATGCTATTGCTTAAAGGCCACCTCGGATCAGATTCATTTCTCCCGGCGCGGAATCAGCTTAAGCCTGCCTAGTATTATGATGATTTCCGCGCTAGTGCTGAGCGTACCTACCCCCCCCCTTTGCCTCTCCATACCAGGATACGTAACTGATCAATTACGCTTCTCTGTCCGTGGCTCTCCTCAGGTGGCACCCCTAATGACGTTCACGTCACAGTGGCGGTGTTGATGGATGTGGTGACGTCAGCTTGCCGCGCGGGAATCAACTGCATGGGGGTCATCATGTATATCCAGGTGAAAGACCCGAAGGCGCTCCGGGGGGAGAGGACGACGTGTAAACCTTCACATCCCGCATGGCTCTCTGACACTCATCCACGTACGCACGCACGCACGCACGCACGCGTCTGATTATCCCATGCACATAACCCCCTCCCCCAATGACACGGTGCATCCCATGTTTTGGTCTCTCTCTCTTACCTTCACCTTCACCTTCACCTGGTTAAGGACGCTGCGTTACCCCTCCTCCGTACCCCTCCCCTCCCCTCTCCCAGGTTCTCCTGCAGCAGGCCCGCTACTTCGACGACCTGGTGGCTCGCTGCATCGCCTGGGAGGTTCAGCTGCTGGACACTTGCCGCAACAAGTCCGAGGTGCAGGCGGTGCTCACACCCACTGAACAGGACCCCTCGGAGCCAGTGGGTTATGCGCTGGCAACCTGCGACAAGGCATTCTTGTCGCACAAGTGAGCGGATGGGACCACCGGGCAAGGCGGGTCGATATGTGGGTGGGTGAGGTGGGGTTGTGGTCAGCAACGGACCATGATGGTATATTACCGTTCTTCCTCCCGCGCCCTTCTTCTCCTGCCATCCTTGTCCTTCCCCCGCCTTGATTCCGACCCCCGGGCGGGCCCCCCTCCCACGTGCCATCGCAGGTACATCCAACAGGTCTTCACCGAGAAATGGGGTGGGTGATGTCCGGGTCCCTGTGGGTCTCTCTTTTTGTCCACATGAGGGAACGAAGATGCATTTATGTGGAAGGTGGAGATGTCTTCGGAAGTAGATGACGGTGCAAGTGTGAGGTGGTCGGACCCTGTCCGACAGATGGGCCTCCCTTTAGCACTATCCCGCTTCCTCGGGTAGGTTTGCAAGCAGTACTCTACTGTCCGTAAATGGCCCCCTCGCTGTCTCCATCGAGGGCGAGACTGACACCCCCACCCCTGTCGTTCGTGGTATTGCAAATTAAACATCTTCGTCCCCCTCTCCTCGCATTTTAAACATCTCCCGCAGATACGATGGGTGTGACGGACTACGCACGCAGCCTGCTGGGCATTGTGTGGGGAGCCGCGGTGACTGCGGTGGCCTTCGCTTTCTGGGCGGTGTTATGCCCCCTTGTGATCCTTCTCCGGTATGGCCTTATGACGCAGACAGTCAGGCACAGACAGAGCGTCGCACAGAACAACGAGCAAAATGACTGTGGGGTCGTAAATGCCTCCAACCTCATGCCGACATCTGGCCTATCTACTCATTGCCTCTTAGAATTTTATCTTGACGGGGAGAAGGGCGCGAAAAGCTTTGCCAACCTCGGATTCCAGGTTATCCTTTGGCGGGGTCCAGCGCCTTCGTACGTCGGGGGTCCTTACGTTCAGACTTACCAATACGTCGTCGGGCCCCATTCAACTGTACCCCCATCCTTCCTTCAGGGCTTTCTTCTCCCCAGTAGAGGACTTCATGCAAAGAGGAAAGGTCATTGTGGACAGCCGCTTTCCCTGGCACGTGCCGCTGTATCGATGGATGTTGTCGCAGTGCACGCTCCTGACATTCGTCGTGCTGCTCAGCTATAGGGTGAGCACTGCCTTCAATCGTTACCTCGGGGGCGATGATGGGTTCAACCCACCCGCGGTCCCTCCCCTGAACCTCGCTTTCCGTCTTGCTTACTTTCATTTAATGTTTCTTCAATGTGGTCATTTTAGTCCTCCTGCCCTTCCAGGTTTTTTCCGACAGCAGTGAGGCCACTTTGAGCTCTGCTGTCAGCCCCATCAACACCCTCTTGGCTGTGTGGTGCCTGGCGATGATCGTAGAGGAGGTGCAGGTAATACGAGGCAGATGGGGGTTGCGAGCTAACGAACAACAGAGAAAACGACATGTAAATTTAGTTAACCCTACATCGTACTCGTGCCGCCGCCAGAAGTCGCCGGTGTTGGTGAAGCTGCTGGAAATGTGTACGTATGGGTTCCATGAAGGCAGGGTGTGGATGAGTGTTACATAGCAATGCCCAATTTAGCGAGCATTTAGTTCTTGCAGGTGAAGGCTGTCTGGACCGAGACTTCATTATCCAGGATTCACCGCGGCCGGTGGTAGGGAAATGCTACACCGTACATGCTATGCACACACACTCACCCACCCCCCTCCATACACATACAAATGATAATAAAATGTTATCAGTTTTACCGGGTGGTGGTGGTATCCCATTGATACATTGATGTCGCTCACCAGCTTGGGCGAAGCAATGCGTGCTTCTCCCTGCTGTACTAGAAATTCCTATAGTCAGCTCGCAAGTCACTATAATCACGATGCTCGATCCACCTCTAGACAGATCCTTACTGACTCATTGCCTTCATGAGGATTTGAACCTAGAACGTCTGGTGTCATTTCTCGCACAATCAAACGTAATTCAAAAAATATTAAGCCCCTATGTGGTGCACGATATGTGTGTATCCACCACCGAGCCCGCCATCTGTTTGTGTGCCTATCTGGCTGCCACTATCCATCGTATCACCATCTCATACCCAATCACTTATCGTACCCACCTGTACTCTGCTTCTCAGGAGTTCCTGGAGGAGGGCAGCACCGCCTACATATCCTCGGGCTGGAACCTCATGGACGTCACTATGTCCACCGCCTTCTTACTGCAGTACCTGATGAGAATCGGGGTGAGCGCGTATTCGCCGCACGCGGTAGCTTAAGGGCCGCGCATGCAAAACACTGGGGAAGGGGGATACTTAGGCTGCAAGTGTGGAGAGAAGACACCGAGGTGGGGAAAGGAAAAACCTGAGCTACCGTGGAGAAAAAGGTGAGGGGAATTATGTGAGTGGGAGGTGTGCGGGTGTGCTCCGAGAGAGTGTGTGTGTGGGATGGGGGGGAGGTGGGGAGGGGGAGAGAAGGGGAGGGGCAGCGACGCGTCCGTGTGGGTAGTTGATAGATGGACGAGGTTTAAAGAGCAGCAGCTCCCGTGTTTATCCTGATCGGGCCAGCCTGAAGGCCGCATGAAACGTTCGCACATTCGCAGCATGCGCGGCGGTGATTGCCGCCAAAACGGCCGATGCGGCATCCGGCATGTCTAGCTTGATATCAAAGGAACCTGAGTCATCACAGTACGGAAAGCATGCGCTCGCGATCGTACACTTCCCCGGCCCCAACACGCTTGCCTTCTTAAGTCGCCGCCTTGGCGGCGATGCTGGCTGCATCATCGCCACTGCCGCAGCACCCGGTTGCATGGCCTGCTTGTGTGTGCACGGTGGCTAGTTCCCACCACCCGGCCCCATTTTCTGCTCCTGCATTCCTCTCCAAATGTCGCTGGTGTAGATCGTTGCTGCGCAAGGGGCACGTAACATGAGTGCGCTGCTCGTGGTGAACGACCTCTTGGCAGCAGCAGCGCTCATGGCCTGGTTCCGGTAGGCATTTAAATTGCCGGCAGTCGGGATGGGGTTCCGGAGCGCGAGTCGAAGTTTCTTTTCCCCCATACGGTACCAAATATCGTACCAGTACTGACCGATACGGAATAAAAACTCTCCTCATTTCGGCAACAAATGCATTGCGGCGTACTTTGTTATAGCCAGGGGGAAGTGTTTGAATAGTATGTGCTTATACGCCGCAATGACTCGGCGCTAGCTGCACTCAGTACGGAAAGCTGCCTCACATCACCGTCTTCACGTATGTGCTGCCGCATTCGTCAGGAGATTCCCCATAATGAAAACTGCACCAGCTCCTTCTTGGCATGCAAGCAAACAGCAAGTAACTAGCCAGCGTTGCCGATGGCCACAGTAGCCAGCCGTAGCCAGCAGCAGGGATGGTTTCCGTACGAGTACGGAGTCCGATGTTGTGAGAAACATAACCGCATGGGTGTTCCTCACACGGGCCACATGCAGGGTGGTCAGCGTGTTCGAGCTGTCTTCGGCCATCGGCCCCCTCATCCAGATGATGAAACAGATGTTGCTGCAGGACGTGACCCGTTTCGCACTGTTGGTAGTGGTTATTCTGTTGGGCTTTTCTGTTGGCATGGAGGTACGTGTAGGGGCGGCGCGGCTGCTCGGGGCAAATGGGTTGTAACATAGTTTGAATATTATAGAAGAATACGAGAGAGCGGAAACGTACCACAAGAAGCGTCCGTGCCGCGTTGCCGACGGTTCAAGTGCATAACATCAGGTCGTCAGCGTGTCATTCGCCTCCTTAACGGCTGACCGGGCGATGATGAGACGTCTTGAGTGAGTGGTGGATTTTAGCGGGAATGGGTTTTGGGCTTTTCGTTGACGCATCCGCCGCATCCACCCTGCGTACTGATCTTTGTACATCAGTGCGGCCATCACAAATCCTCCTCCCTCCCCTCCCCTCCCCTCCCTCACTACCCTCCCTCCCTCCCTCCCTTCCTCCCTCCCTTCCTTCCTTCCTTCCTCCCTCCCTCCCTTCCTCCCTCCCTCCCTCCCTCCCTCCCTCCTTCCCTCCCTTCCTTCCTCCCTCCCTTCCTCCCTCCCTTCCTTCCTCCCTCCCTCCCTCCCTTCCTTCCTCCCTCCCTTCCTCCTGTTGCCAATCGGGTTTTCCCCCTCCAAAGGCGCTGTTCAAAGACGTGTGTGTGGAGATTGGAGCGGACCAAACTTGCACCCGCTACAGTAACTGGGCTTACAACTGGCATAAAGATGGCGTGGTGGGCACCATGAGCTTCTTACAGGTGAGCGTTGCAGTCAGTCGTCTGGGACAAGGAGCTTAGTCCCGCGGGGCCTGGGGCTTAATTTTAGGGCCTTGGGCTCCTAACTTGCACGAGCTCTGGTGCTCATCATTCGCGAAGAAGATGCCGGTGGGTGTCCTTGTCGCCGCTCGCCACCCTTATCTCATGCTCCTCAAAATGCTGCGTGCACGCGCGCACGTGTATGGTTGCGGTATATAAAATGAAGCCACGAGCCATTAATAAGCCCCGAAAGCGACGATCGAGGAAACTGAAATGTAGTATTGAGGTCTTAAAGGACTGATAGCGCCAACTGAAAATGATGTCCGTCGCTCCCTCCCGTCGCTGCCAACGCCAACGCCAACGCCACCGTCCTGCCGCGAGTGCAGTACGTGGCCTTGGGGAGCATGCAAGTGACGGACTTTGAGCAGAAACGAGTCACCGGAATTATCTTCTACCTCATCTTTGCAGTGGTCACCAGCATCCTTATGCTCAACCTCTTCATCGCCATGCTAGCAGGTAAGGTGGAGACCAGATGGAAGACCATCCACCCGCGCATACCCGTTGCCTCGATGCCGCAAATCGGGTCCGCATCGTGAACTGTCTTTCCCCGGACGTAACTTCCCCCAGCGGTCAACAGCAGTCAACAGCAGTCAACAGCAGTCAAACCCCTCACCGCCCTTCAGCCCTTCTGCATGACTGACCGGTAATCAACGGCAAACTAGAAACTACCTGTCCTTGGTGTTCTTGCCGTACCTGCCTACATGCATCTACACGTATCTTCAGCAGCTGCGATGCTTACCGAGTGTCCCTTTTCAACCGACTGGATAGGGCCTCAGCTTCTGCCCGGTATTTACTTATGCACCATGCCTGCCTGCCTGCCTGTCTGCTCAGACACGTACGCGCGCGTCTCTAATAAGGCCCAGGTGGAGTTCCGCTACCGAAAGGCAGTCATCATGGCGTCCTTCAGTCGCCGCGAGGCCATCTGTGCCCCGTTCAACCTGCTGCACTTGTTTTTTGCCGTGATTGGCAACACGTTGCGGCGGCTGGTGTTCGGCCGTGACGGCTTCACGGCGGTGCGGCTGCGGAAGAACGAGGACACGCCGCTGTTTCCCTGGTACTTCCCTCAGGTGGATTGCGGGTTGTTGAAGACGGCACGTGCTTGACAATAAAGAGTCTGCCGCACCTAATCGGTTCTGAGTCAACTAATCACTCAGATTATCTTGTTGGCGAAGAAGTCCGATCCATTGTGTTTACCACGCAGGGGGATGAGCTGGCGGATGTTCTGGAGCTGCAGCACCGCGTGGTGGGCGATTTCCTGCATGCCGTAGATGTAGCACTGATCAAAGACCGGCTGCAAGCAGACTTACCCATCCTTCTGCGTCACCTGGTGCAGAACCAGAGGGATGGGGCAGGGGGGGCAGGGAAGGAGGGGGAGCAGCAGGATCTGTTCGAGATGCCGAACGTCAGCAGCGGCGGTGCCGCCAGACAACGATGGAGTGAGTGAACAAGCGATGGAGTGAATGCAGAGGCGCCCTGCGGTCAATGAGGTGGCGGGAGGGGAAGCTACCCATGGGTCGAACGTTTGCCACGTTCGACCCAAGAATCCACCACCAGGCGGCGATTCCTGGGATCCTCATGTAGCGTACCATGCGCGATAGGCCCTGCGACGGGCCCATGTCCCTTATGACTGTATTACTGGTGGCTCGGTGGAGAAACCGTACCGAATGTAGGTTGAAGGCAGGTTGAGCAATGTGCCCTGGTGAAACTGATCCAGGTTTGGAGGGCAGCGGGGGGTGTGGATGGAGGCGGGCCGTCATTGCGGGAGGCGCGCCTCTGCATGAAGCGTGCGGTTTTCTTTGTCGGGTACTGATCCATAGCCCCAGAGGCCGCTAGCGCTGATTGGACCATTCTTGACTTGCTTGGGTCTCTGGAATCGGTGCCAAAACGGCGATGAATGGGGGGGGCGGTTACTGTCGCTGCTGCATCGAGTAGATGAATTTCAGATGGTCAATGCTGTGATGTGAACGCATGACCTTGCGGTCGGCGCCAACAAACGCGTGAGATTCGCATTGGCCTGAACTTGAAGACAATTGGGAGCCTGATTGTTAGTTAGTTAGTTGGCTGGCTGGCTAGTTAACCCCTCCTAATCCCTTTTTCCGTTGCCCTTGTACGGCAGAGCGCATAGCATTTGGAGGTCGTGTCCAGCAGAGCGACATACACGATTGCGTTAGTTTCGACGAAGGTTATTTATCTAAGGAAAGATGCGCTGCTGAAATGCTTGGACAAGCACAAGTACGATAAAAAGGCGGACACGTGTGACACAGGTTTTGCATGGACATAACTTGATTTACGTAATGCAGGTGATATTTGCACCATACTGCACTCCATGCAACACCCATCACCCTACGATAAATAACCTGAAGGGCCCAATGGCTAAGTTGGTTGGTAGGTGTGTACGTTGTTGGTTACGTAATAGCCGTTCGGGCTCGGCTGTAATTTAAAATATATATACGTGGTGAGGGAGAGGGTCAGATGTCCGTGGAGGACATCTTGCCCTTCCATGAGAGGTGGAGGGGATCGCCAATGCAGCATATGTGAGGCGGAGAGGGTGCGAGACCTTGCTGGTGTTCCGCTGCGAACGGATGGCAAGCTAGCTCGGGGGTGATAGGCGCTAATAGGCGTACAATTCATTTTACAATCGGTTTGGATTACTCCATCAAGAATGGATATCAATGGTGCCACGTTGTTTTATTTCGTCGCGGGTTTCGTGGATTTTCAGGAACGCATGCTTGGTTCCTCAACCCGGGCGGGTGCCCGACTCATCCCGCTATCTATCACCATAGTTGGGTTGCAGTTATAGAGTAAGCTGCATTTGGTGTAAAGTGTGTAATGGCAAGGTTTTGATTCAGATTGTTTATATTTGTCCCTCAGTCGAAAAATGGAAACATGGTTTGCCCTGCATGGAATTGGCATACCCGTCACAAACCCGTCAGCGTCACACGGCATGGCGACCCATGGGCAATAAGTCAGCGAAAATGCACCACCTCAAAAGCCATGAGGGGAAAGCACCCCCCGGTAAATGTTCCATATTGACAATTCATTGAGCAGCCCAGGATCATTTTAGTGGTTGAAGGGCAATATGACTAAAGGGTTAGAGCTTTAACGAACGCAAGACAGCGTTACACCAATCGCAGTAGCATTTTGATCGCTTGCATACAGCGACGTGTTTCAGAATAAGAGTTGATCAGAAGACTGTGTAGCAGCTTGCGGACTGGACGTTGCCTTTCTTTTGAGGCTGCGGGAAATTGTCCCGACCTCTCATGCAGCCACGACTTCACTTGTGTTGACAATACATCCAAAGCATCCTCGCTTGCATGGACAAAAATATTGTCAGAAGTTTAACTGAATCACATACCTACGTCACGTATCGGTAGGAGGAAGGTTTACAGCATACAGACCATATTAACACATTTTGCGCACAACGGCTTACATATTTTTCTCTTTTGTATCAGCTTATAAATTGGAGTATTTTTTAAGGCTACAACACGTTTTCACACCGACGAAGCAATTTGGCGATGTCGACGCTTAACCAGCGCAGCGTAGCATCATTGTTTAGACCTGCGAGTGAAGCAAGTACCAGCTATGCGTTGCTAGCGGTTCGGCGACGATGCCGCTCAGGCGGTCTCGCTTGCGTGGCACAGTACGCGAAGGACCCACGCGGCAGTGGCTCTGGTCCAGCCGGACCTCCTACCGGAACTTTACCGACATGGAGGCCTGGCGCGTATGACTATCCGCCGCCGCCGACATCTGCACCCCGGCAACCCAGCATGCCGCCCCCACCGCCGCCAGGCGGTCCATCGCCAAATAATAATAATAACGGCGGAAGCGGTAGCTTTACACGCGCGTTAATTGCCGCTGCTTTTGTCACGGGAGTGTAAGTTCAGAGGGTGTCTGTCGTCAACTGTTACCACCCTTGTCAACTGTCTCAACAGTCGGCCTCGTACCCATTTGGATGCACAGGGGCATTGGTGTTTACTTTGATAGCAATATCACCTTATCGCCAACTAACGTCGCGTCAACAGAGATTGTGGACCGCCGCACGCCGAACTCCGAGCTGTGCATGGCTTACGGCTACAGCGCCATGGCGTTTGACCAGCGCCTCTTCGTGTCCTTCAATCCGTTTAACGTTTACGTATCCCAGCCGGAGGTTAAGCCTGGTTGCATTTTACGCCGCAGTAACGTGAACGTGCTGGAGGGCAAGAAACTGGTTACATCACAACAGGTGAGGGAAATGTAAAACAGGGTTGAGGAGTAAAATCCCCCCTCCGGTGCCCAAGGGACGCACGGGTGAGGGTTGGGTTGGGTTGGGTTGGGTGCTGAGATCCAACACATGGGGAAGGGGCGATTGTGCGGGTCTCAGTGACACGCACGTGTAGCGGGGTACAGCGGGGTACAGCGGGATTGGCACCCACCGCAGCGTCTACCAATCCATGGCGGGCTATGGGCCTGAACCCGGGGCGCATTGCCCTTGCATCTAAGCCTTTCCATCGTGTACTTCGGGTTTTCACCTGGCACTGTATCCACAATAATAGGGCCTATCCGGGGTTACCGGGACCGGTGAGACCGGCCACCCGGCCATGCCATGTTAGGTCCCCTCGGGCCGTTGATCGAGTAACCAGTCTGGGCAGGGGAAACGGTCTGATGTTGAGATTCCGTTCACGTTCGCGAAACTCGTTAACGTTGTACTGCCTTCCTAGGGCCCTATGCCTACCAACTTGCCGTGTTGTACCTGTTGGTTCTCAGGTGGACACATGCAAGCGCGCCATGAACACATTTGCGTTTGTGGGGGACCTGGACAACTCGCCCGAAGTCAGCTGCGTCTACCATTCCGAGGAGGCGGAAAATCAATACCTGCTAAACCCGAAGCGACTTGTACCGGCCGGCGAGCCGGCGTCGGCAGTGGGCGGGCAGCAATCGGCGGTACCGGGCGGGGATGCACAGGCGCTAAGTTGACCTTGAGAAGCATAGGCGTCAATATGTACGCTGGCGAGCAGCGGTGCTAGGCGATTGACAGGGTAGGGGGCTTGCCCTCCAATATTCGGCCTTCCTCGTTGCCGGTAGGAGAAGGTTCAGGCTTCAGGGTTAAACCCTTAAGGACTCTTGAGGGCCAGGTAATTGGCTTTCGTTTCTCAGGCCCAGTGTTCTCAGGCCCAGTAGGTATCGTCATCCATTACGTTGCTTAGTAAGCTCGTGGTCATCGCCGCTTGGCAGATCGAGGCCTCTAGGACGAGGTCTTCAAAGTTTGTAAACCACATCCCGCCGACTTCATGTCTTTATGTATCATATGGCATGGTTGCGACGTTTGTTGCTTGGATGAATTCCAGATCATTCTAGCGATAATGACAGCCCTCCTTCCTCTCCATTTCCTCCAGACAAAGTAATCAATAGACGGCTTTTGATAGCCGTCTCCATCTGGATCAAACAGGCAACGGGACCTGCGGCCTGTTGCTGCTCCGCTATGAGTTTCCAACATGACGTGCCGTGGTCTCCCAACTACAGTATCACCTATCTGGAGCATATTCGTTGCTTGCAGGCAGTACGCTGTCAAGAAGCAGCTCATCTTCCTAGGTGCAAGATTTCTTTGAAAACCCATGCCACAAAACAGAAGCATGTCTCACGAGCGGTCGATAAAAGACCGCCCGATGATTACAAGCCAGCCACTTAGCCAGCCATCGTAGCCAGATGATAACGTTCTGCGCAAAATCGTTTTTGAAAATCTTCAAAAACATGCCCCAACCGAAGATGATCGGTCCCGGCCTAAAAACTATAGCTGCGTCGAAAAATTCCGCCTACACCATGTGCGCAGCTGTTTGACGTGCGCCACACATACACAATGAAAACCAAACAGGAATATACGCTCCATTTAAAAAATGATCAGGGATTAAACGCACAGCTACTACCACCAGCAACCACTCCCTTACCCACCCTCACGCCCAAGAACGAACATTTTTGCCCCGGGGCCAAACGACCCACGAGAAATTTCATGTGCGCTCTCGATGACAGAGAACAACAGAAGCAAGGCAGCCCACGTTATCCCGGTGATGTAACTCTCCACTCTCAGTACCTCTCCCCGCTCTCTCAACACCCCTCTGCACAAGTCGACGTGCAGCCCTTAGCGCCCCACCCCATTGCCTCAATCCAGACGAGAAAGGCGCACCTACTACTGACACAGATTCCCGATTGTCTACTCATATTACCTCAGGGGCGCAGCAGCAACTGCTGTTTTCTCCAGTTGAGCCCAAGTCGTACGGGCGACTGGAACAAGCGAGTTTGAACGTGAAGAGCACACGCCAGGGCCGGACCAAACTTCACCATGCCGCATGTGACTCGCAGCCTAAAAAGCCCAGCAATGTGCCATTCCACGTGTCCGGTCGATTGGAATGTATAATGTACCTCTACGCGAAATGATATGGCACGAACAGCCCGCATCGCCCAGCCCGCATCCCATGATTTCTACCCATGAAACGCGGGGGCGCCTGCAATGCCACTAATTAAGGTGCATAAAACTCCGCACATTCCATCTACTTCACATGCAGCGCGCCAGCACGGTTTGCGGGTGGATCCTGCCCCTCCCTGTGGCAAATGCCCGTGTACGGATAATCCTGACGGTGCGGTGAAATTCAGTACGCGCTGGCAGACCACTTACTAAAGATAGCATGCTTCCGGTATTTTAGGGAGTTTTGTTTGGAGGGTGCGTACTAAGCGCGACCACTTCATGAGCCCTCGTGTAGACTGCAGATCGGCCACAAGCTAATGACCGGCTCTTGCTAGGAAAAGATCCAAAACGAAGTTCACGTCCCGAGCAAACACGACGAACAAACAACAAGACGTGGATGTCCCAAGATCTCGGCAGGGTTGCTGGCAATGCAAGCATGCTGACATGAAGGCGCACACCAAACGCAACGACATGGTGCGAGCAGTACCAGGTTCCTCCCATATTCACACTTGGTACATAGAAACCAACTGCGTCCTAATGGCTAACTCAATTCTGGAGAGATTTTATACCGCGGATAACAAGTGAACAGTTTATACCCACCCAGAGTGAGACCACGAAAACCTTTTATGAACCTTGCCAAATTGGCACCGCCTGGCTCTCTTCTAGACGGCGTGCCTTGGCGGCGGATGCGAAAATGCCCGACACAACACGGGCACTACCCATGAGGTCGGCGGTAATGTCATCCTCCCGGCCGCGCTTGCCGCACTGTGAAAGTTGCGACTGCAGCTGGGTGCTGGCGGAGGTTGGGATGGCTGACGTTGACTGCGGCGGGTTAGGCTGCGATTGCGATTGGCCAATCTGTGCATCCGACAAAGGCTGGCTTTCCTCGAAACGCCGTGCCTTGCAAGGCGGCGCAATCAGGTCCATACCGTCTGGGACGCTGCCACTGCATTCGGCGACAAAGCCATCCTCCCTACCTCGCTTTCCATGCTGTGATGACTGCGACTGCAACGGGTTGCTTACTTCCAACGAGGGTTGCGGCTGCGTCGGTTGCGATTGCAGCTGCTGAAGTCTCGTCTCCGTGCGGCTGCAAACCTCTGGCTGACCTTCCGCAGCTCCACATCCACTGCCAGACGCGTTACCAGTGGTAAGCCCGTCCGGACTACAGTTCTCGTTTGCGGAGTCCTCCAATCCATTGCATGTTCGGCATGGACCTGATCCCGCAGTGTTGCGAGTGCATGCGCAAGCATCCTCTTCCGCTTCTGGTCGCGGTTTGGGTGCAGCATGGAGTCCCGAAGTGGCCTGCTGTTCATCACCAGTGCACTCATCCCCCTCGCTAAAGCGCTTACCACTATGCAAGAGCTGGTCCGGGTGTGACTGCAGCTTGCACCGTGGGGAACGTGCCTGAGGCAGTTCAGGCGTATCACCTGCAACTGCACTGACTATCATTCCGGCAGGCGCAGATGAGCTTGGTTGACCTTGTCCCCAGCATAGCGGCGTTGAAGTTGTGGCTGCCGCCAAGGCAGAGGAAACCGGATTCTGATGCACAGCATCGGCATCCTTTCCGCTTGCTGCTGCTGCGGCGGCAGGGACCGCGTTCTGGGACGCAGGTACATACTGGTGCCGCTGTTGCTGCGCCTGAGCCGCTGCTGGTGGCGGAGTGGTATTATATAGCTCGTTTATCTGCTCTGAGATATCTGCAATTGAAAAAAATGTTCACCCTCAGACAGGACCACGCGCCACACAGGCTGGAGTGCGAAGGGACGCTAACATTCCGCTGATGCCAGAAGTTATTCCGAAATATAACAGAGCAAAGGAACATGAGGGTTGTAAGAGTGTATCAACTTCCTTCTGTACATCCGCACCCGTGCCGCCCCAAGCACACGCACCCTCCCTACCGGTAACAATTTCAAGTCTCAGACCCTTGGCCTCCAGCCAGGCTGGGTCATCTCCAAGCGCCAGCACTCGCTGCAGAATGGCGGGGACATCCTCGCACGCGTATCTAGTTTCTGCTATTCGCTTTGCGGCCATGAGCAGGGCAACAGGTGCGATCTTGCTGTTTGGGTATTGCATTGATAGTGTGGTCATGGCACTGTCGTTCAAGAAAAACATCATTGCTCCATAAAGATTGAGTTTTAATTTGTTGTCCTCAGCTTCTTCGGCCAAAGGATTTGCCTTGGCCCACATATCGAGGGGCTCAAGCAGACCCCGAGCGAGGCTGACATTAGTCTCCACGTTTAGGTGAAAATTCATCGAAAAGAGGATGGCCTGCTCAGCCATCTTGATTCCCTCGATGAACTGCTCCAGCGTTATCTGCCGCAGGAGGAGCAAGAAATTTATTTTGCTTGCCACAGGTCTCAGGCTGGCAACAAATTATGTGCCTGAGCCTGAGAGAAAGGAAATAGCTGCTAAGCTGCAGTTTGCGTTCCTAGATGGGTTCTTATGATTTCTTAGTTACACCGGAACGGACCTGGTGGCCGCCAGTTTGAGATTTCTGCGTTGTGCTGTATTTAAGCTGAAGTAGCACATACGCCACGTCTTGCACGGGCCTTGGGCTCTCTTGAGCCTTGGAAGCGAGCAGGATAGCGCCCCCAATCACCAGCTGCGGTGACGGCCAAAAGAGGGCACAAAAGGCCTCATTTTAAAGGACTAGAGCAAAATACAAGTCCTGAAAACGCCGAACTGCAGGACTCAAAGACGGGGGCTGGCCGCGCCCTGCCTTCCCTGCGCCTCCCAGCGTCCCTGGCCCCGGACTTACGTGCCGGTCGTTCTTGCTGATAGACCGCGTGAGGAAGAAGCGATTAATGTAGCACATCGAGGTCTCGTAGACCCAGTCGGGTCTGGAGCGGCACCACAGCCGAGGCGGCAGGGTCCAGAACATTGAGATCGGCGGCAAGCGTCTCAGCAAGAGTTGCAGCCCTTAACGACTTACAGCTTAAGGGTTTTTATTGTAAGCTTGACAATTTTTGAGGTCGTGGATCGCCATTTGGCCTCAGTTGTGGCGTCAATGCCCTCACGTCTGCTAGGATTTGTGGCTTCGAGCTCTCCTTTTGTGAAGTACCTCAAACCGCCGATACGCCTTGTCTGCATAGCCGAGCTGCGCAGGCAGACTGATGGCAGGACTGAGATGCCGCAGGCTGGAGGCGCTCAAGCGCTTCTCCTTTCTGCTGACTCTCCAATAACTTTACAGAAATTACAAGGAAAACGACAGCGGCAGCAATATAACGTTTTTTAGTGCTGATACGCAGACGCTTTGTTCCCTTGAAGGTCACAGGCCGCCAAAGTAGACGGAGGAAGGAGTGTGTCATCGTACCTGCCGTACGGTATCTCATTTGTCAAGTAGACTTGGGCTGATGTGAGCCCCAAAGCCAGTAAGGGAAGCTCTGTTTTAGAATTGGAAAACATTCCTGTGATGGCGGGTGCCTCACCCCTGACTGGGTGTCACTTTGCACATGGACACTCAACGTACTTTTAGCTAGGTGGAGCCATAATGGTGTGATT
The DNA here is from genome assembly GCA_019650235.1 of Volvox reticuliferus. NCBI lineage: Eukaryota > Viridiplantae > Chlorophyta > Chlorophyceae > Chlamydomonadales > Volvocaceae > Volvox > Volvox reticuliferus. The sequence continues at coordinate 85,891 of BNCP01000010.1, read as the reverse complement.
CCTTATATATCGATGCGATTAAATTTTGTTTGCAGCCTGTAGAAGTGGCAGGATGACCTTGCTGAGGCGTGCGACATTCCAAAGCGCATATCGCTTCTGACCAGATGCCTTATTTGACTGCTTGTTTGTTGGTCTTCAAATGGCCTCAGTTGTTTGGTGTTGGGTTGAGTGGACATTACGTTTGGGAAGGTGACAGAATGTTGCGTCTGTACAGCTTTATGAAGCTTTATCTCTCGTGTTGAGGATATAACACAAAGTCCGCCAGCTGCTGCAATTAAAAAGCGCTAGTCTGGCCGAGGAGGGAATGGTTTTGGTAAACGTTCTAAGGGAGGCCCACGTGGTGGTAGGTAGTTAAACCCTGGGGGACCCTCATGGTCCCCCGTACCGAAGCTAGGTGAAACTCCTGCAACTAAAAATTGGAACCATCTATTATCATGCTATGAAACGTAAAAAAATGAAGCCCTGCCGATTCCATTGCTTAGAGGGCCCCCTAGGGTACTCGTCCCTAAATCTCTTCAAGGTCTCTCACATAATCCGAGCATGTACATCTAGGCAGACTTGCAGGCAGACATCCCAGCTTACACGAATATGCTAGCACAAGCTCCAAATAACGCCGATAAGAAGGCCCAGGCACCATCAGCTCCTAGGGACTCAGTACGGTCCGTACGACCGGTAATCCCGTACCTAGGTGTGTTCACCGCAAGTGTATTCATCAATAAAGGATTGCGACCTCCGCTCTGGTAAGACCGCCTGCTTGAATGGCAATGACGTTGTCGTGATTGGTGACACTCTACCACTTTTGACCCGGCAAGTGCGTGAAGGAAGCTTTTTTCGTTGTGGAAAGGCAGTCTCAAAACCGACACGTACTCCTTACAGAAGGATAAGACGGGGAGGGGAGATCATTTTAAATGATGAAATCATTCAATTAATATTTAACGTTCGGCAAAGTGCTTCATATGACTTAAGTTGAAGGATATCCTCGTTCGTTTAATGACAATCAGCAATCATGTGGACTTTCTTCATCTTTTCAATGATAATTGTCTTCGGGGCAATTCTGCTTTTGTAAGTCCAGCGCAGAATGGTATCCCAATAGTTCAAAGTGCACCTGGCGACAATAGCTTGGGCTCCTATGCAGGCTCCGGCGATATTGCGCGAGTTCAGTTGTGTTATCGGTCAAGGTCACCACTGCATATGCCTGGCTCACGGCTATGGCCGTTGTTGCCATCGTGCCTTTGGATGTATTCTCGACGCTCAATAACAGCAAGCCAAGCGAACTTGGATACATGTGGAATGTTGCGTTCTGGTAAGGCATACCAATCTCATGGGTGCGATGGGATGCCGCCATTGGAAGTTGGGGGCCCCTGCTCAGCTGTCCTTGGGCCTTTACAATGGACGGCTTTCCGGCGATGCAGGTCTACGCAGATCCTCACTTGGTTACTTCTTCCATTCTTTCAATATTACTCAGATGCAGGGGACTTCACGGTAAAGGGCAAGTAAGTGAGGTTGGCTGCAAAACACCGTGGATGGGTCAGGACTCAGGAGGATGCATGGGTTAATACGGTAGGGGCGGGGCACGTGGGACGACTACGCCTGCCGTCTCGACAGCCGTAATGGAATGTTTTGATTTCGTAATGTACCCAACTTACTGCACCACAATTCCTGTCCCTACGCTTTTGGCCCAAGAATGCCGTCGTCTTATCACTAGCATACTCTAGGCCTTTCCTTTTGCCTTGCGGTCCATGTCTACCTATCGTTGCAACAATGTCGTTGTCCCCTCGGCTTTTCTCCCGCTCCCCCAGGTGCATAACCAGTCTTAAGGAAAACGCCATCCTTTACGGCTCCGTGGCGGCAGTTGGTCTTGTTGGTGAGTCTAATCTGTGTATAGTATCGCACGGGCACAGCTCCCATTGGCATGCGTTAAAGGGTTGATCAACAGAACACGATGGCCTCTCGCAGTACCTGGAAGGTGCCTGGAAGAGGCCGCTCTTACTCAAATGAGAAGCCTCCCTGGGCACCTAGGGCGCTACGTGAGGCATTTAATATGGCCTATTAGGAAAAGAGCGTCCTGGAATTTGTATTTGTAGGCTTGTTGTGGTTCGGGCGTGCGGGGCTTGCCCGCACTGTGTCCTGGTCTCACGTACAGGTTGCTCTCTTCTCGTGCGTTGTCCTACTACTGAAGACGTTATTGAGTCCACTGTGTTCTCCTCGGTTTATTGGCCTCGGCTGTGCATCTGCCGAGCAGGCATTGCGGCGCTGCTTATAACCAAAAAGATGACGCTTGACGGTCTCATGGGCCTGGGCATCGGCCTCTCGAACGCATTCGGTAAGTAGGGTTGTGAATTGGGGAATGGACACTTCGGGTGGCACCACGCATGAGGCGTGAAGGGAAAGATACGCACTTCGCTGCTGGCGTGCAGCCATGGCGGGGCCCATTATTAGGTCGTTGACCTTTTCCACGTGCTCTCCCTGCACTGCCCAACGGGAAGTTCCCCATGCTTGCGCCAAACTATCCACCAAGGGTTGAGTGTGATCTAGTAAGAAAATGAGGAAGCCTATCCTCGCCTCTGCCCGGCTTGCCATGTCTTGCGTCTCCGCGTTCGGCCTCTCACCCTGCCACGTCCCTGGATACTCTGCCGTCGCTGCCGCTGTCGCTAGGCCTCATCGCAAGTATCATCCTCCTTGGATACGGCCTGGTAGGAAGGAAGCGGCATGGGTGGGATTGTCTTGAGAGAATTGCTGCATGGCGTGTCGGAGTAGTCGGGGCGAGCTCTCGTTCTCGGAGGCGAGCTAGTGGCCTTAAGCTCGGCAGCTGTTGCTGCCGCTGCTGCCCGTTCTTCCCGAGGCTCGTCTCATTTGGTCACCATGCACTTGTTTGACCGTTCGACCGGAGCTGTTTTGCGCCTGACAGGACCTGGCGGAGGGGAAGGAATTGCGCAGTAATAGGGACGCCTCGGTTGGTGATTTATCTTTCTCCTGCACAGGTGGAGATTCCCCGAAATCTCTGGAAAGCGAACCCGGAGCGGCAGCTCAAGTGGTGTGCCCACAGGTGCGTAGACATGCGCGTCGGGAGTCCGTCGGGAGTCCGTCTTAGACTGTGGACTGTGGAGGGCTGGATGACGAGCAGCTGGGGTAATAGCTGGATATTGTGAAGGCCGTTATGACTTCAGGTCACTCACCCCCCACACATTGCGCAGCCACGGATTTTAGTCCAGTAGCCGGCACTGCGGCCCCCGTGTGCATCAAGTAGCTGTAAGGATGGCCTTTTCCCGGAGCGCTGTGGACGCAGAAACGCGGCGAGGGACAGGTTGGGGGCAGTGGGAGGCTTTGGGGGGATCGTGACTTCCGTGAGGGCGGTCTCACTGGGTGGTCGCCGTGGCTGGGTGGCGCTTTGTAATGTGCCACGCGCTGATGAGTCTGTGCACCCTTTACACAACCATTGCGTCACAGTGGGTCGCCAACCCGTGCGGCGGTGGCATCTATGCCCCGAAGGCGCTGGTGGGGGATGGGCTGGGGGCCCTGGAGCCGCTAGGTGTTCCCCCTGTTGGGTGGTGATCAACACATTGGCCTCATTTTGGAATGAAAGAAAAGCAGTGCGGTCCCCTTGTGGGTGGGGTCCGGACGCTTTGACCACAGGCCCTTCTCTCGGCGGAGGCGTGGGTGACCATGCCCACCCCAACGGACCTCCCTGGCAGGACTTAGGGTTCTCCATCGATGTCGATTTGCGGTGTCAAATCCCTAATCCCAGGGCTGGCAAGTACGCGGAGAAGGTGATGAAGAGCACGGCTGAGCTGGAGACGGTGGTGACCATTATCGCGGCCAACGAACGGCAGATGCGGCGTCACGACCCGCTCCGCAAATACATGGACATCATCGTGGAACACGTGGAGAAGGTGCTTGGGAGTGTTCATGTTGGCCACTACGCGTCGTTGAAATAAGGGGGTTTGAACCGGGAAGGGTATCCGCGAGCGCAAGAAGCGATTGGTCACTTGATGAGCCACGTATCCTGGCTTGGGTGAGGTCCGAGCGCTGGTGAGGTTGAAGATAACCGCCCAAAAGGGCCACCTGCACCCGAAGCTCCGTCTTAACATTTCCGGCAAACTGTGCAGCTGGTGGTGGTGCATCTTTTGCTTGTCTTTACACATCGCGACTACGCAAGGTGGTGGTGTCCCTCCATCACCATCATCACTATGTAAGATCCTGACTTGTGTCAGGAGTGAACATTCTTCGTCCGTCGTGTGATGCAGGAGTCGCCCATAAAGCCTTCGGATCTCATCGCCCGCGGCACGGCTTCCGGACGATCCTCGGGAGGCATCGACATCGAGTCTCTTAATGCCGAGGACCTGGAGTACAACTACGATGTCGCAGGGCTGGCAGCGTTACGGCGGCGGATGTTCTATGCCATCTCTACGTACAAAGGTACGGCGTATCACAGTACCGGAACACCCTAATAACCCTATACACACCTTTGTGCGTGTGGGCTTGGTGGCTTCCTTCACCCTGGTCAGCCGGTGGCCCGTGCTAGCCAGCCTTCCGTCTTCGTTGGATGTAATATTGCAGTCTGGTGGTTCAGTTGCTCGTGGTGCTGCAAACTGTGAGATCCCTCCACCTCTCTATACCTGCTCCCCAACGTCTAGGTAGGTTTTTCACGTAATCAGGTGCCCCGTTAAGACGTGTCCGCGCGCCGGGGTGCTTCCCTCACCCGCTGCCCCGCCTCACCCGCAGGCGACCGCGCCCAGTACGAGGAGGTCATGCTGGAGGCGTTCGAGCTGGAGGACGTCGTTAAGTGCCGCCAGCTGAACGACTTCACGCCGCGCAAGCCCACCCGCAGTCCCATAAAGAAGGCGGTTTGGTTCTACAAGTGCGCTCTCCGTGCATCTTGGCACCGGGTGGGTGGGGCGGACCCGTGGGTTAGGGTGGTGGTCACCTAAGGAAGGGAGCGGTCATGAGGGTGAAGGGTAAGGGTGAATCGGTGGCGGCTGGTCGGCTGAGAAGTCCTTGGTAGATCGGTGAGTAGTTAGGCTGGCATGGCAACCAAGCAGGGCTCCCCTACGGACTATGTAGGGTTCACCCCCTAGGGGCTGCCTGGGGGCCTGGAAACCGATCTTTGGAATGAGGCATCTGGTCCTTCTGGTCCTTCCCTGTAACTTGAGAGGGAAGGACCAAAAGGTTCCACTTTCTCCCAAGCACCCAGCACCTACCATCGCTGGTTGCTGACTATTCCTTTCGCAGCACAAGAAACATGTATGGATACAATACCGAGCTTTAAGTTTTAGGTACTTCACCGCTCCCGCGGCGCTCCCTCACCTCCCCTATGTCCCCCAGATACTCGCGGTTGCTCTCGCGGTCCTTTCGGTCCTGATTGTGTGGGCCGAGGCCACCATCGTGTCCCCCGTGGACATATCCCCCCTCTCGTTGATGATCAAGGGCAGCGAGGCCAGCGAATTTGGCGTGCAGCTCCTGACGCTGCTGCCGCTGGTGAGTCGGCCGGCTGACGGAGTGCGATAAACTTCCCCTCCCCTCCCCTTGGTGGGGGGATACACGTGGTGCGCACTTGAGCAAAGACTGTATTCTAAATGCTACCTGATTGTTGGGATGCGGGGGCGCGACCGCCCAGCATAAGGGGTTCGCATTCTAAGCTGAGAATGAAGAATTGCACACAATGGCGCTCTACCTTGTCCGCCATCAGGGCCCCCTTTTAACGCTGTCCTCCAGGCCTACATCTGCGCCTGCACCTACGCAGCGCTTTTCTCTATCACCGCCTTCGACTACAACAAGCTCATCCCGCGGGCCACCATCGGCTCGGCGCTGATGCAGAACGGCACGCTCATGTGCCGTTTCGCCGCACCCACCTGCTGGAACTTCTATCACATTATCCGAATGACCAGACGAGACACGGGTGCGGTGGAAGAAGGATCACCAGCTTAAGGTCTTGAGCTCCTTACGAGTCCAAGTGCTGCTTAGGGTCCATGTGCATTTCTCTTACAACGAGAAGGGGGAGGAAAATATGTATGGAGGAAGGATGGGGGGAATCGGAGAGCCAACGCATAGTGTTTGGAAGAGGCTGGTGCAGGAGCAGAGGGGACCTGGGCGGCTACTTACTTTGCGGCATACTTGCAATTGTAAATGCAATGAGTCATATCGTTTGAATGTCTTATGAGGTCGTTGTTATGTGGTTGCCCATGACGACATGGGGTCACCGACTCACCGACCTATCTTTACCTTATGGCTCTCTCTCCCTCCTGCTGCCTTGGCTCCATCCCTTCACCCCACCCCGTAGGCAGCACCACGACTGTGTTTGAGGACAAGATGGGCTCCATGGACGTGCCCAATGTCCTCCGCCAGCACCTGAACACCTACCTGCCCCTTATCCTGGTTGTGGAGTGCGCCATCACTGCACTTAACCTTTGGGACCGCATCATGGGACTGTGAGTACATGAAGCATGAGCAAGCCCTGGTTTCGGGCCTTCGTGTCGTATCGTTTGTCGTTCATTACAGCACATCCCTGCAACGGAGCGGGGCGATCCGGGGCTCGTGTGATGTGCCGTTGAAGTGTGGCGTGTTTTTTAAGTTGATGCCACGAGAGCATCAGAGCTGCGAGACCTTGAGTCTCGCAGCTCTGATCGTCCGCCTTCCGGTTAGTCAATCTGTACCCCTTAACCCATTCAAAAACAACTTCTTGAATGCAGCTGCGTTTCCTCCAAGTACAAGTTTTCTAACGATGACGACGTCGACGACGAATATACGGAGAAAGGCCGCCAGCTGGTGGCCAGGGAACGGGAAGCAGTGGAGAAGGGATTCAGCATCGGTCAGGTTGGTTGGGGAGGTGCGGTGGCTGCATGCGTGCTGCATATGGCCGGCCACCTGGGCCTGATCCATCCAGGACCTGATTGAAGGGCTTAAGTATCCATACTCGTAAACGAGACCGATTCCGCTTGCTCCAGTGTCTATTACTTTCCTTTCCCGTGCAAACCTTGTGGTCCTTTCCATTGTGTTTCCCATCTCTTCCCCTCCTCTCTCTCTCTCTCTTTTTCTCTCTCCACACACACTCCACACACACACACACACAAGTACTCTCTCTCTCCCTCCAGGTGCTCACGTCCGCTTTCTTTGACCTAGACTTCCCGGACATTGTCGGCGGGCCACGCAGTAAGTGATTATCACTGGGGATGGATAGGTTCTGAGCCACTTGACCGCACTGTCCAAATACGCTTCGAATGGGTGGCGTCGGGGTGTGACGACGTAAGAGGGAGTGCCGCTGCGTGTCCCGACAGCCCACCTCCCCCTTCTCGCCCCCCCCTTTCGTTGCCCCAACGAACGATAATGCGGGTACTCAAATTGGTTGTAATGTCTGCCTGAATGAAGTCGTTGGATTTACATTAGGACTTTCTCGCCTACCTGACCCCGCTCACGTGATCACCCACGCTCAGGCCGTCTCACTCAGCAGAAGAAAGGATTCCTGGGGCTGTTCGGAAAGAAGTCCGCGCCGGCGGTGACAGCACCGCCGCCGTCGCTGGGACCGCCGCAGCGGCCCCCTGTCGGCGGATCCCCCGCTGCCTCCGGTCCCAGCGTGTCAGCCCCCTCGGGTACCGTTCCTCGGTGAGCACTCACCTGACCTCCCCCCAGTGACCGGGTCCGTTGCCTTCCTAACCTCACACGCCTCGCACGTCCCTTCACCCAAAGCCCCTGTACCGCATTTGACCTGCCTAACAGCGTCCTGTTTTGTTCTTTCTTCGGGGTCCTTGTCGGGCCGTGCTGGGCTTCAGGCTCCGAGAGCAGCACCGAACAGGTGCTATAGTCCCCCTCAATTCCGCGTTTGAGGGTGGGGCTTGTGTGAAGATGGGATATGCCCATTATAATGCTTTGCGCTGGCGTCGTTAAGTTGACGGGCGGATGTACTCTTTTTGCTTGGTCCTCTACTGCTTGGTTTGTGCCGCTGCCTCGCAGGTACAAGTCCAGCACGGCTGCGGCGGCAGCGGCTCGATGGCTGGGCCGAGGCACCGGCCTGCCCGACGATGGCGGTGTCGCACCGTCGGCAGCGTCGGCGTCCGATATGCTGGACTCGTCATCGGCCAAGGCGTCGCTGCTGGCTTCGCGGGTGCGTTGCGGTTGGTTATGACCTCGCGAAGGTTGGTAAAGTGGTTGGTAAAGTCCGTTGTTTAGCAGGTGGACTGCAGATGGGAACATCGCTACGCAGGAGCCAATCTTCGGCCCCCGTTGCACTATCACCGTTGACCACCCCGTTGGACTCTGGTATTGTGCTCTTCATGAGTCTTTCCTTCACCTCAATCCTCCACTTTTGGTCCTGGTGCCTTACTATTACAACCGTTACTCTTCCAGCAGTACGACAAGAGCCCGACGGTGGCAGAATACGACGCCCCGGGACAAAAGCCTGGTCTGGACAACATCTTTGCCACTCTGTCTGGCGGCAGCGCGGCACCCGCTGCCACCGGGGCCGGCGGCGGTAACGGCAGCGTTGTGCGCGGTGGCACTGGCGTGGCGGCTACGGCCGCCGGCGGGGCTGGTGGTGGCGGCGGTGGGCGCTTGGGCGGCGCGCTCTCAAATGCCCCCGGAGGCGGGCAGCCGCACTCAGAAAAGGAATCCTTGTTGTCTGGCTTCTGGCGCAGCTGAGGTTCGGCAAACTCTTTGCTGAGTTTCCTTCTTGCGCCATAGTCATCAATAACGGCTAATGGAGAAAACCTGATCCAATCCTGAAATGGTGGAAGCAGCCGCTTCAATGCCACTGGTGTGATTGGTTCTGTCCCATATCGTTGGCGCTCGCGTAGCCCGTTGTCCGACCATATTTCTCTCCTGAGCCTGCTTCTGCCTGGAACTTGGTTTCCTCTTGCGACCCCCTCTCTCGTGAAGGGGTCTCTCTGCTCGGTAAAAGCTTCAAAAGCCCCGGCAATGAGGACCCGGTTTATAGGCGCCGATCGACCCGGCCCAAAGCCCACGGCCCAAACCCACCCATGCACCCGTCCCTCAGCTGACTGGGCCTCATCCCCGGCTGGCGTAAGGCTGCTGCTGCTGCATGAAGTGTAACAAGGGAGGAGGGTCAGCGTCATGCGGTTGGGGGATATCAATGGGGCGTAGCGTGCGATCGTTGGATGGCAATGTAAATAAATGCGGCAGGGGCAGAATACTTGCTGTTGCAGTCAGTAGGGAGCTTGGCCCCCCCTTTGCCTTGTTAGTCGGCGTTCATCGATGAGGGGGTTTAGAGAGAGGGTGAAAGGGTGTAGCATGGGTGGGTCACGGATCGCAAAACATCGCTTTTTGTGTGTAGGGTGAGGTGCGGCGGGATGGAATTGTTGGGGTTCCAATATGTGTCGAGGGGCGCCTCCTTTTTGGTAGGCTTGTGAGATGTGCGTGTTCATCCGAGAATGGTGTGTTTAGGGGGAACGAAACCGGGGAGGGAGGGTGGGGGTTGTGCGACAGCGAGGGCAATCTGACCATGCAAGCAACTGACTGACTGACTGACTGACTGACTGATGTTCCTGTACGCTCCTTCATTTCAGGTAGTGGGTTTTCCCCTTCCATCGTTGTATGACACCCCGCGAGCGGCGGTGTACAGGTAGTGCCAGGTCCTGTGCCTAAACGCGGGCGGTGCTCTTGTGTTTCCTCTCGTCTTAAGACCTCGAGACGTGACTCTATCTCATTGTTCACGCCGACGCGAAATCTAACTAGCTCTTGCATACGATAATGACACGTCTTGCAGTAGGTTGAATGTTTGCACTGGTCGTCAGAGTGGAAGTAGATCCTGGAACGTGCCCGGTCTGTTTTTTCTCTCAAGTCGGATCAAAGGACCATGGATTTAACCAGCAATGACCGCTATTTAGGAATGGGGGGTGTTTGAGTACTGCCCCCATCCTCACAGCTCCCAATTACCGGATGCTGCACCGCTTGTAACAGCCGTTTCTGCGTAATGACGATGAAAGAATGAGCATCTGAACTGCTGACACTTAACCCTACACCGGGGCCCCAGCGGAGCGTGAACGAACGGCTTCTATATCCTCACAGAATTCCTCGCCAACTCCGGAATAATAATTAATTTAACTTGCCCTCCCTTCTATTACCGGTAGTCTTACAATTGCGGGTTTTACCTTCCACGGCGAAAAATCTATGCTTCGACCCCACCTATGCTCGTTTTGCCTGCGCTTCAGCGAGAATTAAGAACCCACTGCAAAAGCCCCAACACGCCCTCATGCGCAATGCCGTGTTGGATCGGGAAGGGTACAACACAGCGCATGACAGCTTTACATCAAATGCTATGTCACTTTCGCGGAAGAGTTCGCAACAGGCACCATATCACTTACGCGTGCCCGTGTGGATGCGGATTCGCACTTTGGGGGGGTTGTGAGAGCCTGAGAGTGAAGTTATTTCCACACACGCACCCGGGGATGACCAGAGCCGCAACGCCTAACGTATCGATGCAGCAAGCAGCACCGTAAACCAGCACCATCGCACGTAAGGGCAACACAGCAAGGAAAGGTCAAGGCGCGGCTCGCCCGGGACTCTATCTCACATCTCACAACTGTGCGCCGTATCCATGCCTTATCGTGGGTGATATGATGTCACAAACCCTGTTGCCCCTCCACCTTCTGCACCACTACGGTAAGACCGAATGGAACCACCCGCACCGGCACGACGACCTGAGCCACCATCAACATCTTCACGGCCAGCAGCAGCAGCTGACACAACAATGTTTTTTAGCTTTCTTGTTCATTCTCCTAGCTCACGGATCACGGGCCAAGCATCCGCAAATGTGTTCAATTCCGTTACGCCAGGCGGCATGAGCATAATCGCTGCTCAAATCGCTGCTCACCCCAGCTGCCAGAACGCCAGAGTACCGTCAATTGCCACGGACACGATGCCCCGGTCGTTGGGGCTGAAGGCCATCTTGGTGACGGGTGCGGAATGCAGAGCCGCACCCGCGACCTCCGTGCCGTTGCGCCAGTCGAACACCTACACGCCAGTACAAGAGAGGATAAACGTCCGAACGCAGGGGGGGGGATGGGGGGGAGGCGGACTTAATTAGCAGGAGCGGTAGATACTTAAAGAATGAGAATCAGCCTGGGAATGGGAGGCGTCAGCAGATGTGGGGCAATCATGACTCAGAATCGTGTCGCGATCTCCTTCCGCCTTCGTGTAATAGGAGGTCGGTGCTATCGTGGATTAAGATGGCGCTTACGAAGCCGCTAGCGGAATCAAATGAGGGAGCCAAAGTAAAAGGGTACAGCGTAACGGCTTTACGCCCTGCACCTTCACGGCGTTGTCCGCGCCGCCGGTTGCGAAAAGGGCCCCTCCGTTGTCACTGGCGATGCAGCCGCCCTCTACACCGTGCGCCTCCACCTGGTAGCGGATAAGAGGAAGAGGAAGAGGCGAAGGAGGAGGACGGTCACTGAAACAACGCACCTGCCGCAACGGGCGATGCAGTCGTTAAGCTATGCGGCATGTAGTATGGCGGCATCACACCATGGATCCCCCTCCAACCCCCCCGAAATGATTAGCTTCAGATGCTCACTATTCAAGAACATGCCATTTGCCAAGCTTCCACGCTACCATGCTGCCGGGAGGACGGGGTGTACCCGCCCCCTTGGCACTGAAGGAGGAGCCCACCCGTCCCCCATGTGGGCCCCATCCAGTCGTTCCTTCCGCTCATTGCTATATCAGGACACTAGTTCCTTATGACAGAACCCCCGGCGAACGTTTTGCATGTCGAGAGGTCAAGTGGACGTCAGCTGCATGTGACAGCTGCTGCCAGAATCCCAACGCCATAACAGCCGGTCAGTCCGTACCTTGGTCCATCTCGGCTCGGGGCCCCGCACATCCCACATGTGCACCTTCCGGTCCAATGTGATCGTCACAACGGATACCTGTGCATGAAGGGAGGGAGGAATTGAAGGGTGGCCAGTAAAAACAAGAGCAAGTGCGCGCCAGTATAAAAGAAAGATGGGAAAGTCCCTTTTGGATTGTGGCTATTTGGGGGTGTCATTCCCCGCCTGCACTGCCCGGACCCACTCAGTCCACACACACCATCATCCCCGCCGCTCTTTCAAACCTGGTTCATTGCTGCGTCGCGGCTGAACCAACTCCGCCCAAATCCCTTCCCCATGCACATACACGCACGCACACGCACACGCCCTCTTCCCCATACCCCGCTCGGTTTCTTAGAAACAAACCATTAATTCCTAATCCATTCACGGCCGATAGCTACTCCACGTACACCGCGTTTCCCTTCCCCCCTCCCCCCTCCCCACACACCCTCTGCCCCTCCCGGGCTTCTCACGACCTCACCCTATCCGGCGATACCGCTAGCCCCCGGATGGTGGAGTTGCAGCGCCAGGTCACCCGCGGCTTCTCGTTACCGACCTCCCAAAGACTCCAGGAGCGGTCCTCAGATGCAGCCGCCTGCACGAGCGGTCAGGGTTTAGGGAACACGGGCCGGGCAAGAGTCAGGCGAAAGAAGCTAGGACGCGTGCCGGGCAGACACACACCACCCGGTTCACCCGCGCGCGTATTCGCTTTAGCGAAAGGTGATCCGCATTGGCGTTTCGTGCGTGGCCCCTGATGAAGTCTCAGCCGACCGTGCGTGCATATGTGTGTGCATGTTTATGTGTGTGTATATCGACATATATGTTATTCGTAGCACTTGCTCGTGGGCATCCCGCCTGCTGGACCCACCACGTGCTTGTCGTCCGCCATTACCGCCACGTCCACCAACTTCTCCATGTGCAGCTTCATGTGGGCCGCCATCTCCCGACTGCGCAAGTCCCAGCACCGCAGCTCTCCGCCGGCACCGCCCGTCAGTAGGAATTCGCCGCTGCGAGAGGTAAGGAGGGAGGAAAAAAGGGTGGGGGAAGGCAGCAGCGGGAGGAGGAACAGGAGGCGGGATTGGGGACCGAGACAAAGGGACGTGGGCCATGACGCACGGTGTAGAAGGCGGCGGCGCTGGCGGCGCTGGCGTGGACGCGCGTGGGGTTTTTTCAATGTGTAGTGAGGACCAGACCGAGGTGGGCGACGTCGGGGAGGAGGGCTGATGGCGGCAGTCGTGGGCCGAAGCTCGGGAAGACGAAGGCGCCGGTCGGTGCCGACACAGGTTGAGGATAAAACGACGGGGCAACGTCAGCGCCGAAACCAAGACCCGTGATGGCCATCAGCCGAGGCCATCTTTCAGGACACAGATTCCCGCCTAGCGCACAGCTCCCCAGCCGGTGAGGAAGGCACGCAGTGAACCTAACCACTTCGGTATGGCGCATTCCGGTACGCCCAGACATACGGAAACACATACAGACATGCAGACAAGCAGATTGCAGATAAAAGAGATGCTGTGCGCGGCTTTGGAGGGCTTTGGAGAGCCGATGAACACGTCGTCGGTGGACTGACGGACTTGCAGACTAACGTGACTAACCCGTGGGACAGTTTCATGGCCGTTACGCCCACCGAGTGCGCCAGTGAGTGGGCGCCAGGAATGACCCAGAGCGGGGGGCACTGCGCGCCCCCACTTGTGCGGCCGTGGCAGCGAATGTTGCCGTCACCCCAGCCTGCGGACGTTCGTTGGTCGTTGGACGTGAGTGCGTTTCTAACCGCGAGAGGTGGCGCGGGGAAAGAAAAGACGTAGATGAAACGTTCGTGTTGCGAAGTACGACAAAAAACATAGAAACTTGTGAAACATGAGATGAGAGCTGATGGTTGAGGTATTTAACAGGTTTGAGAGCTCCGAAACCGCTCGAGTCAAGCCGCGTCACTTTACCCTAAGTACAAACAATAGCTACGAGATCAGAGAGTACATTCTGGCGACGAGGACGTAATGTCAGGGGTAGGTGGCGCGGGTGTAACGAACTTAGCGAGGGGAGGGCAGGGGAGGGGAGGGTTAGTGGCGCCGGCAGGAGCCTACCCGACATGATCGTATCCCTGGTCATCACGCAGCATAAGGCCCCTCCCGCCTGGGCGGGCTCCTGGGCCTTGCACTGAAGCGTGAAGTCCTGGAGATGGGGACGAAGCGGATAAAAGGCAGCGCGAAGGGAGGGCGAAGGGAGGCAGCCGAGGGGCACAGAAGGTTGAGATCCGCGCGCCAAAATGCGCCAAGAGGCGGCGTTTTATGACGGCCGATAGGTGGCTTGTACGGCCCTTTCACGACGCCTGGTTGTGCGCGCGTCGTATCTTTAGAGCTGCTCCGGCTATTCGAATAGCACCATCAGATAAACTGGCATTGATTCAATCATGCCATTCGCCGTTCCATTCACAGTAGTGAGCTATTTAATTACTTATTAATTAATTAATATTTAATATATTTAAGTTTACTTATTCAATACTGAAGACATGCATATCATATCCGGTGTGCAGAAGTCCCAGGGGTCCTGCTTTTCCCGCCACAATCCTCCGTCTGTCGTACTCTATCCCCGTCCCCTCCCTACCCCTCTCCTTAGCTTCCCTCCCCTCCCGTGCTAAGCCGCACCTGCACGTTCCAAACTGCGATGGATCCGTCCATGGAGCTGACCGCCACCGCCTCGGGCTGGCCCGCGGCGAATGACACCCCGGTGAGCGAGCCCCCCTGGGACTGGCTGATGGTGCTGAACTGCAGCGTGGCGCGGTCCAGTCTGCGGAGAGGGCGCGGGGAGAGAATTACATGAACCCGACTACATGAACCTTCCCCCTGCGTCGTTCACCTTTGTCACGAAGGCCCGGCCATCCATCCGTCAGGTCCCTTGCAGGCAATCCCGGAGGACAGGTCCTTCTCCCCTCTTAACACCCAGGCCCCATGCGCACCTAAGCACTGCACCCTGAGCGGTGCCCAGCAGGAATGCGGACTTGTCGGAGCTGAGCGATAAGCTGGTGATGGTTCCAGGCGCTGTGGAGAAGGGCCGCAGCTCCCTCCAGGACCCCCCCGTGGCGTTGAAGGTGGACAGGGTGCCGTCGCGGCCGGCGACGATGGTGGCGCCGTTGTCGTCTGGAGCTGGTAGAAGTGCTCCGACGCCGCTGCTGCAGACGGGGTGAGCCATCTGTGGGAAGGGAGCACGAACGAAACGACAAGGGGATGAAGGAGTTGTATACCGGCTGCGGCGGCGGGTGGGTGCGTGTGTGTTTTGTGTGATTGAGCAGCGCGGGTGAGACGGCCCGGGTGAACCTGAGGGCATTTGGAAAGAGGACGCCGGCTTAGGAGGGCTGGAGGCGCTGTGGCGGGCGAGAGTTTGGAAACACATTGGACCAGCTCCCTCGCCGGGTAAAGGTAACATAAGCGCGTGCATGTACACGCATACACATACGCACACGCACCTGCACACTCAGGCGCTGCACATTGATGGTGACAACGTCGGAACTTGTCGTACCGCCGTACAGCCAGTTGCTGTCCGGCGAAAATAGCAGGCACGTGTACTCGCGCCGTACAGAGCCAAGGACGACCTGCCGGTGGGTAATGTGATTTTTGGCGTACATTGACGCAGTGACGCGGCAGCCGCAATTGCCGTACAGTCTTCGTGACGGTTATGGATGAGGGTTAGGCTTCAAAACACCGTTCCAGGTGTTGACTCCAGCACCTTGCCGTACTGATTTTGAATAAATAAATTGTACATTCTTACGCCAGTCATCATAATCATTTCGTCATCGTCATCGTCATGCGGGTGGCCCTACCTGCGGAATGACCTCGTCCGTAACGTAAGGTGCGGTGGGCCCTATGGGTCCCCACAGAGCTTACCCCGTATCTCCAGGGTGGGCCTCCTGGGCCAAGTGACTATGCTTCTTAGGGTTTCTTCACCCAAACCCACCGTGCGGCCGGCGAGCTGTCCCGCGAAGGGGTCCAGTGTCCACATCGTCACCTCCTCCGCAGCGGCAGTTGCGAAGGTGTACGTGCGGCCGCCGGCAGCTGCATGCGCCCACGCGGATGCCGTAACTCGCTGCAGGTGTTAGGGGGCCAGGCGCTCGGTTGGTACTTGGCTCGGGACAAGTGGGGGTGGCTGGGAGTACGGCTCGTGGGGAGAGGCACGCTTACTGGTGTGTGTGCCACACAAGCCGTAAAGGGTAAGCGTCGTATATGTGTCGTAAGCGGAATATGCCGTACATACCTTGCCGGGTGTCAATTGATGCCGCGATACGACCTTCCCGGTGGCGGTATCCAGAATCGCTACCATGGCGCCCCTTAGGGGCATTGAGTACGGCAGCAGGGGAGATTAAGAGCGTGTGGGCAGGATTTAGACTTCATGGGAGGGGGCGAGAAGAGGTGGGGAAATACACATCACGTGCGTCCCCAGGTCTGGTCGTTATTACCCCCACACACGACGCCGCGTGGGAAGGGGAAGAATCCCATCGTATGTTTGTTTGTTGGATTGTCAGGATCTCCGGATCTAAAGGAAACATGTCTGATGGTGTCCTTGCCGCTATTTCTCATCGCATTGCGCTCCCCCACCCCTCCCTTGCTTACACATACACACACACACATACACATAGACACACACGTACACACACATTCATACACACACACACAGGCGGGGGCGGGGAAGCAGCTGCCAGCTTACTTCAGGCAGCTAGCCGTCAACAGGAGTCGGTCATCGTGTGAGAAGGCCAAAGAGGCCACCTCGACATCATGTTCGGGGAACCTGAGCCCGACAAAGGGGGAGGGAGAATAAGAAAGAGGGAGGGGGGAAGGGAGAGTACAGAAGAGGGAGGGGGGAAGGGAGAGTAAAGAAGAGGGAGGGGGGAAGGGAGAGTACAGAAGAGGGAGGGGGGGCAGGGAGAGTACAGAAGAGGGAGGGGGGAAGGGAGAGTAAAGAAGAGGGTGGGGGGCACGCGAGGTGCAACGGGCTATGATAACAGGTGGGGCGCAGCGTGCCGGTGTATTGTACGGACTCCGTGCCGTTCAGTGATCACTCAACAGGCTGCTCCATTGTAGGCACATGGGTCACTTGCCGCTATCGAGGGAATAGCTGGCAGTCATGGTTCCGGGATTCCCCCCTCACCTGCCGAACCTGGCTTTTATGGCAGAAACAGGACTTATTATTTTCTTCTTCATCCCAGCTCCCCCCACCCCGGCATCCGAACCCCTCCACACACACCTGGCCTTGGTTGTCATGGTGGCCAAGTCCCAGATCAGCACGTCCGAGTGAGGACCTCCCTGACCGGTAGCCAGCAAAGCTCCGCCGTTCTAGTAGGTGGTTGTTCATTACATATTGGTGGTAAGGGTTCAACCAAGTTAGTTGTCGTTCAGCTTGATCTAGGAGCGCGCGCTGCTGTACCCGAGATCCGATGGTTGCACGCGTTCCGGGGAAGACCCAAATTGCGAACGTGTATGTGTATGTGTATGTGTATGTGTATGTGTATGTGTATGTGTATGTGTATGTGTATGTGTATGTGTATGTGTATGTGTATGTGTATGTGTATGTGTGTTGGACATTATTCAAAAGGAAAATGTGCAGACCCGCTCGTCTGCACTAACCATCCGCAGACCAACGCACCGACTTGCACCGGTAGATGTCCCAAGCGACTCACCGACATGGCAAATGCGGTGATGGGGTTGTCATGCCCTCTCAGGATTTGCTGAGGCGCAAGGTTGTTCTGGGTGATAAAAGAAAGCGGCAAGTGGCGACGGGATGAGATGAGATGGGGAAGGGGGACAGTGCGATGAAGGTCGGAAGGGGAGGGCAACCAGGAGTTTTAGAGAGAAGCCCTTTTAGAAGGTTTGCCGCTCGCAGGTGGTTATCCAGGGATGTGCCCAGTGTGTGTGTATCCATGTACGGGACTTCAACGTTCAGGTTGTCGGAAGAGCGATAAGGTAACAGAATAATTATGCGCTCGGAGGGAGGTCCCCGGGGGTAGGTCGCTTCATGTGCCCTTCGTTTCTGAAGCTGGATTTGACGCTGAGACCATTGCTTTGAGCATTTCCCACTGGAAGCTGCAGGACTTAGAGAATCATTACCCGCATGCGCCTTAAAACTGTTCCGTTGAACAGATGAAATACAGACTGCATGCGGACGTCGTTGACTGTCACTTTAATGGTCAAAGCCACCTTATAGGACGAAGACCTTGTATCAATACCCCAAAACATTTCCCACAATGTTCTGACGCTTCACCTTCCCCCAGACCTACTGTACGAGTATTTACGTGCCTGATGGTATGAGCACCTGTGGTGTGAGTCGCCGTGACGTCCTTTCTGGTGCCGTATTCTTTCATATACAACTCAGCGCAATCAGTTATTGGTTGTTTTGGGGTCGGGAAAGGGTAAACTATACCTTCTTCGAAAAGCTGACAGCCATGTATGGTGATGGGCGTTTCGCACGTAGGAAGTGCACACGCCGTGTTTCTTACAACCAACAATCTGTACAGTAAGCTCATTGGTGTTGAAGCTAATGGATGTGGCGAGGCTGCAAATGCGTACGTGTGGCTTGTAAGGGGAGCCGTTCTTGATATCCCAAGAGCGGTTGGCTTTTTGACGCCACCCAGCCAGGTCAGCAGCAGAAGCATAGCCATTTTGTACCATAATATATCGTCAATACTTAATTTATCGCTTGCGGATGTGGAAATGTAGCATAAGAAGCCAGTGTCGCTGCGCACATGCCCTCGTAACAATCTGTGATATAGATGAACGCACCTCACTGCCCAGAATAACAGCTGCTCCACAGATCTGGGCAATGGTGAATGGTCCTCTGGAATTGGGGATGGCCTGCACGGAGCCCGTCAAAAGGCCACTGCGGGACACAAGCACGTTGTCAGTTCCATCAAGAGTTATTTACATCATCCTGTTACACATGATCATAGGTTCAAATAATACAGCGACATACTTTAGGCCTTTCATGTGCCGGAGAACCAGCGGCATCTTGTTAAAGAAATCTGCAAGCTGTTCAATGTTCAGTACTGAGCTAAGTGAAACATATTAAGCCTGTAAAATTAGAATCATTATCCATAATGAATGGTAGATAGGAATGGCGAGCGGTCCGTGCGTTCTGTCGTACGGCAGCCCTTGGAGTCTTCTGCAAGAGCGGTTAAATTTTGCTTGAAATAATAATGAAATATAATGTTATCGTGTTGTGAATGATAGATACCACCGAATCAAAGAATCCACTGGCCCAGAAAAGAGCTCCCTATCCAATATCGACACCGGACCTTCATGCCCGCCTCAAGATTAATGGGGGTATCAGGACCAGGAATCTTCATGCAAGTAAATTCTGAGGAATAAAAGCCGTTTTGTTTGTGTTTGATGGCACCTGGCAGCGGCAGTAGCTGTGTTGGCGGTTGGCTCAGTCGTGCTCACTAAATCGTGCAAATAGGTTTCAGCCCAAAGCTTTCACCATGATATCCAACTGTTGGAGTTTATGATAGGCTTATCGCCAGGGAAGTACTCTAAGTACTGCAACTGATGTGTGCGTGTCTAATAACAGTTTGCATTTGGACAGCACACCCAGCTGCTTGAACCGACCACTAGAATCCTGATATATTGTTCGTGAAGGTTTTTACGCAATGTAGATTGTGGTGTTTGTTAAGGCTGGCTCTTCGCTCGCATGCCCAGCCTGCAACAAAGCCAGGTAAGGCCTAGCG
Source organism: Volvox reticuliferus (assembly GCA_019650235.1). NCBI lineage: Eukaryota > Viridiplantae > Chlorophyta > Chlorophyceae > Chlamydomonadales > Volvocaceae > Volvox > Volvox reticuliferus. The sequence continues at coordinate 66,373 of BNCP01000010.1, read as the reverse complement.
GCAGCCCGTTTTTAAAGCACGAGCGGGGCCCCCTTGCGCCAGGTCCCAGCTTAACATGTCATGCTATCTGTGAGGCAGCTTCCAAAGAACAATTTCGCGCTTGGACCAGGCGAAGACTTAGCTTGACACAGCTCCTACACGACGATGCTTTCGATGTGGCCAAAGAGGCAAGCCGTACCCGCTCAGGATAACAAATTTCTAACCCGCACCTTTTTTTGAACAGAACACCCCTGTCGCCCAACTATGTCCGCACTCCGTTGGTAACGGTAGAAACGGTAGACGCGTGTACACACCAGGAACGTGGACTAAATCTGTTTTGGTGGTAATGATTAACTCCCAAAATAACTTTGGATTCCAACTTGAACTAGGAGGAACATTGATCTGAAGACGGAAACACGGCAACCTAGCCGGGTAACCGTGTTTGTGAGTGAAGGCCAAATTATACCAGGATGTTGCGCAGTGCCGCAATTGCCCAGAGGCCCAAATCTACTGCTGCTGATTCGTTAAAAGCCACAGCCTATATGTATGGCAAATTATGCGTGTCCCTGGGCAAACATTCAGGATCTTCTTTCGGGGCAGGCGAAAGGACTCAAGAACCCACTGGTTCAGATTGTTCTTTAGTAAATTTCATCAAATCATTTAACACCACATGTAAAGCTATTACAGCTAAGTGAAAGATACATGAATAAGTAGATTACGGTTGCCGTACTGTCTAGTTAAAACTCCTCACCAAGCAGTCGAATCTCAATTGTAGTTACGTTTCTATAATTTTCAGTTCTGTCTCTTCCTTACGCCTTCCTGGATGAACTCAAGACCTAATTCTGACAAGTAACTCTCTTCGTCGGCGTTCGCTTAAAGACACAATTTTACTTACTTCAATTATTATTGTCTCGTAAAACATAACTCTCTGAGTCGACCCATATGCAAATTTAGTCCACCGCTTCTTCCGCCCACCGACCGAGGAGGACAGCAAACGGTCGCCATGAGTCTTCGCCGAGAACGCGGCAAAGCTGCATTTCCGCCGAACCCGGACAATCTGGGCGGGGTGCAGCTGATTCTTGACGAGTATCGGCACATGCAAGAACGCATTAATGACATCAGGCCGTCCACTGTGGAGTTGGCAGCGGCAAAGCACTTTAGAGAGGACCTTACGATGGCGGAGCGTCTCAGCCGAAACCGAGCGGCTCGCCTTGCCACGACGAATCAAGTCGCCGCAGACCACATCAGCAACCTATACCACATGTACAGGTCTGTCCGCTTGAAGGGCGCCCCAGCAATCTTTCAAGTGGGCAGGCAATAAGCTTCCCTCCGCATTTATCTATGTATTATGCCACTCGTCGGAGCCATGTCCATCACCCGTCCGTGCGGCTCGCGCGGATTATAGGTTTTATATATAGGTTTAGGCTCGTCGTCCCCGTCGTGCTTCCGGAGCTGGAGACAGATACGCTCCACGATAGCTGTGCCAATGCTTCTCCTTGTGGTACTCCCCACCGATACCTCACCACCTGCAAGCCCAGTCAAACCACGCAGTCATACCCTGTTGACCTTGCTTACAACAGTCAGTATAATCCCTGTGCCCTCCATTCCCCTACTAGGCGCATTGAGGAGATGTACTCGCGCAGCTCCCGTCTGAAGAACCCATGGGATCCCACAGTGTACCCCGTCTACCTGCGGAGGGACACCAACGCATATCAGGAGATGCTCAAGGTGGGGCAGGGGAGGGAAGGGGAGGGCGAATAGACGAGACCCCGGTACTGCTGTTGAGGGGCACATAAATTCGTAACCACGGTGATGTAATTGGGTGTGAGGGGTGGGTCGGGATTTAGAGTAAGGGAGTTTGCCGCATCACGCACACAGGTTCCAGGTTCCAGCAGACGCCAGAGTTTGGACTTCCCGGGTTACCCACAAGCAGCCAGCAGACAGAGCAGCCGCTGGGTAGGGGTCGACAGCAAACAGCAGCAGACTCACAAACATCTCATCTGGGTGCGCTCTCTGCATTGCCATTTAGCCCTAGTACCGTTCACATCTCATCTTTGCTCATTCACGAGAGCGCAGGAGGAGATGGCAGCCTTCCGGCCTGCCTCAGCTCCTGCTTGGGTTCACGACCGCAATCATCGCCGAGTGCCTCCTGGGGATCAATATGCCGGCTGGAGTGTGCGAGACTCACTGGGGGCAGCATTCCCCAAGTCCAGGTGCGCAGAGGGGACGCAGAGGGGACGCAGAGGGGACGCAGGGAGCAAACGAACCGCGAAGAGCGGATGGACGTGGTGGCAGCATAACTGCTTGCCGTACCTTAACGTGGAAGGGACCTCCGCCCGATGTAATACCATACCCTACATCCTGCCGGGCGACGAGGATACAAGCTCATGACCGAAGAGGGGCAGGAGACGGAAATGTGCCACCGGTTGGTCCGTGCGCCCGGTTGTCGGCAACAGTAGCAGTAGCAGTAACAGTATCAGCATCAGTGGTAACCGGCTCCCGTTTTTTGGGTGGTTGGATCATTCACGCTACCGCTGCCGCTACCTGAGCTGGGGTGTATGTAAATTGCACGCCAACGCACTCCACATCTCCACACCGGTCCCTGTGAACCACTTATGTCGCATGCCATCATGCCATTATGCCCCCAAAATGTCAGGTACGAGGAAGCTCTTCGTCTGGCTGATTACGCGACCTACAAGAAGGCCATCATGGCGGAGATCCTCGACAAACGCATCTACAAGGAGGCGGACCTGAAGGCACTGTTCCGCGCCTATATGCGGTTGGCGCCTCTGGGCGACCGTGAGACCGTGGCGGCGGTAGTCCGAGAGCTCAAGAAGGAGCTACTGGTCAAGTAATAAGGGAAAGGGCGGTGGCGGCCCCTGTCCGGGTATCATGGCTCTGATGCCGGTAGTGGCGGTGCAGCGGTGGAACTGTGTTTTAAATTTTTTATGCCAGTGTGTTTTTCGGTTGGGGAGGTTGGGAGTGGTTCCTAGATAACGGTTGGTGGTTAACGGGTTATGATTTTATATGTTCGTGTGTAGTTGTAGTATTGTACATTCTTTCAGTGGGCGCCGCGCGAATTCCCTAATCCTGTGGGGAAACGCCAGGAGGCTCCTTCTGTGGCAAGTGTAGTGATGGCAGTGGCTGTACATAATGACAAGATGCTGATGCTGTTGTAGGTGTAGCGAAAACTCCTTTCAGGGGGAAAACGAACGGGGGGCCGAAGGAGTTCAACAGGATGGCAACAGATGCCGCATCTGTACACATGAGCCGTACTTGAGGCACGACGTGACCTGAGCCGCGGGTGATGCGATACGACTTTCACGCTTTTCGTATCTTCACCCTCACCAGTCTCTCTTTATCATTCACGTCGGGATCATGATGCCGTGAAAAGAAGAGTAGTGGGGGCTGGGTACCGGTGCATGGAAGCAGGGTATGCTGTATGACTGCAGGGAGGCCGGGTGTGCTACATGAGGACTGGAACATCACCTCAACATCATGGTACATGGGAAGTCCAGTGTAGCGCACCGCTGTTTGGGTGCGATCTGCGATGGCGATGGATTAGCTGGTTAGTTGGTGGTTAGTCGGTTGGTTCGATGCTTCCTGTTTGGATTGGCATCTGCCGTGTGGACAGACAGACGTACCGACGCATCGTCGTACGAATTAACAGACGGACTGCCACTCGAATGCAAGCAGCTGCTCTTGTACCCTGCACTGATGGCGTTCAGGAGCTCTTCAAACCCCCTAGGTTCTAGCCTGCTCAGGGACGGAGGAAGAGAAGTTGACTTCGCGCTCATCAACCTCCGCCGCACAGGCCTGCCTGCCTGCCCGCCTGCCAGGTCCTGCCGCCAACTCCATGCCCCCATCCAAGCACCTTTAAAGGGAATTTGCTTCTTTGTCTGACCTCATGTTTTCTTCTTCTGCTAGGACATTCAAGGTTTCCTGGCACAATTCAACATATCGCATGGCCTTCGGCATATCCTGTCCTCATGTGGGGGATACCCTTCTCCTGTTGCCATGACGAATTCCGTGTACCCGTGCAACCCATGACCGCAGCCTCCCGTACCAAAACTCACACACACGGGCGGTAATGTGTCTTCCTGTCTGCCCCTGCATTATAACTATTCATTTCACATTCAAATTGACGACGTACGGTGCAAGATCCGAATCTGAGATTCCGGTCGTACATCGTGACTGAAAGGGGAGTCTTAACTCCTAAGTCAAATCGACCTCACTCCACAATTTATTCCTTGGCGCCACCATCGCCCTTCTTTCGCCGCTTTCGGCCGCCATCCGCCCTGGTGCGTAACGGCTGCTTCACATCCGTGGGCGGGGTTCCACCCCGGCGGTTCACTTCACGTCCGCCTTGCCTGCCGCCGCCACCGCCGCGTCGCCCCCTTTCGCCATCCCTCCCGCGACCGCGATTGACGCCGAAGTCGCCGCTGCCCCGCTTCACCGCAGCGGCACCGCCACCTCCTCCGCCACCTCGCCCGCCGTATCCTAGGTCTGAGCTCCGAAAGCGCGCACCACGACCATCGCCCGCTTCACCCCAGCCATGGCCGCGGCCTCCGAAACCACCCGCACCGCTTCCTCTGCCTCCTCTGCGACCACCCCTCGCCCGACCGCCACCGCCTACTCCAGAATGACGGCTTCCGGACCCCTCGTACGTCCGTCGGAAGCCGCTGCCACCCCCCTCAGCTTTTGACGACCGCCGCTGCTGCTGCCGCCGCGGACCCGCCTCCTCGTCATCCTCGTCCACGTCTTCACTCTCACCACCATTACCGTCTTCACGGCCGCCATCGACGTAGCCATCAAAATCGCGCCCGTTGTCACCCTCCTCGTCCTCATCCATATCCACATCCGCATCCCGGCCTCTCTCCCACGTGCCCACAAGACCCTTAGCACGTGGCTTTGATGCTTGCCAAACCCCGTTGCCCGCGTCCTCCCCGGCTGAGACCACGGTCCCCCCTGCCACTGCGTCGTCATCCGCCGGCAGAAAAAAGTCGTCATCTTCTTCATCGCCGTCTTCACTGCCACCCAGCTTTGCAGCAAACGCATGCCTGGGTCGCTTGGTGCGCGCCGGCTGCTCAGTCCGGCTCCTCTCATCTGGACGCTTCTTCATTGACGGCACTGGGCCTTCCACACGCGCTCGCTTGGCTGCTGGCGGCGCCGCCATTACCGCTGCAGCGGCAGGGACACTCTTCGCAGCCGCTTGAACGGCGGCGCCGCCAGAGGCTGCTTTGACGCGGTGGGCTGGGACTTCAGATGCCCCCTCCTCCTCCTCCTCCTCCTCTTGGACAGCATCATCCGCTTCACCGCCAGCACTGTCCGAACCATCATCGTCGCCGCTGAGGCCATCGTTGTCCATCGCGTCCCTGTCGCCACCGCCGTCGCCGCCGTCGTCATCATCCGCTGAGAGGAAAAAATCATCCTCTGTCCCTTCCTGCTCAGAATCGCCCCGATCCTCCGCAGCCCTATTTGCTGCACTCGTCGTTGCAAACTGCGTCTGCTGCGGGCGCCTCGGCTGCTGTTGCTGCTGCTTCTGCGGCGGTGGCGTGCGCTCCCCAGCCCTGGTTTTGCCTGCACCCGCCACCTTCGCCTTCGTCTTGGCCTTCAGGTTGCCGTCGGTGTGGCCCGCTGCCGTCGCAGCCAGCGACTGCACGAAGAGAAGGATTTGGGGACCATCACAACCGGAACGCGAAAGTAACAATGAACACTAGGCTCCGAAACCAATCTAAGTAAGACTAGTCATAACAAACAGCAAACAAAATGTAGTCTCATGTCCTCCATGTCTCATAGCATGCGCATGATTGCGTCCAGGGATGGCACATCACACGGCGTCGCACGGCCCGGCCGTACCTTGTCGCCCAACAGCGCCCGCCCCTCGTCCGCCTCCGTCACTGCGGCCACCTCCGCCACCTGCCGCCGTATAATCGCACGAAGCCGCTCGCGCTCCGCCTGCGGTACCAACGCGGGGGCGCCCAGATTAGAAACCACCTGGCAAATGCTTGTCCGGACGGAGCTAGCGCAAGCCAGGGCCGAAGGGTTTTAGTGCCATGCAGAACATGCAAAAATACCACACATACCTCCAGGTGCTTCTGCGCCTCCGGGTCCTCAGCGCTGCGTAAAATGGAAACGTACTTCTCGCCCTGTGGCCGTACAAGGAAAGGCACGCAAAGTTAGTAGACGCAAGTCGAGAGAAACGGATGGGACGGGCCGGGGTACAGAAACTTAGCAGAGGACTGCTCACAGCGGCGGTCGCGGCAGCATGCCGCCGCCTCTCAAGCGCAAATATATCAAAAATTTTCTACATCAGCGCATACCCCCGTCCCTCAAAATAAACAAACCCTAAACATCGCAATACCACTACCGCGAGTAGATCACGTACGATACCTACGACAAATGCCTGAGAACCCGAGCGCCCACGACGGCCAAACATAATCCGGGTCCTATAGGTGAGGTCCTGACTGAGGCAATCGGTGTGCCGTGCGTTATGTACCTTGGGAAAGTGCTTGACATACATCAGGTCCTGTTTCAGCGCCGCCAGCTTCGCCTTCACTGCCTCGAGCTCCCGGGGATGGCCTTCCTCATCGTCCTCACTGCCTCCATCGGGCCCCTCCTCCTCCTTCACCACCTCCTCCGCCTCCTCCTCGCCACTGCTGCTCTTGCCGCCGGCCTCTGCTCCTTGCAGCCGGCGCTCCAACTTTCTGATTGCCCGCTCTAATTTCACCCGCTCAAAAAATTTGACCTACACGCCAGGAAAGTGGGCAAGTCATTCGACCGATGGGATAAGGGAGTGGAACGGCCCGCGTGCGTCGCTCCGGCTGCTTTATCCGGGCTCATTCTGTTTCTGTCCTCGACCGCAAATACCCACTTCCGCAGACCTCCCAATCCCAACAGACCGACTCTCCAAGGATATCCACTTGTGCAAGCCACCGGCGCACCAACCTAAGCGCATCCACCTACCAGAGGCCCCAGCACCTTGTCCTGTGCCTTTTTGGTTCTGTGCATTTCTTAGCTCGCACCTTGTGGTATTTCACCGCGTACTTTTTCTCCAGATCCTGTTGTTGGCGCTTTTCCATAGCTTCCCGCAGCCCGGCAAGCTCGGCCTCCTTGGCGGCACGGACCCGCGGATCGAGACCCTCCTGGAGGCGCAGCGCGCGGCAACATGCGTTGGTGATTGGAAAAGCGCATGACGCAGTAAGCCACACAGGGACGTTGGGGCCACCGCTGAGTGTGGGTGAGACGCTGCAGGGCGCGTGTCGACGCTGTCCTTCGTAGACGCACGCCACCACAAAAGTCATTCAGTCCCCCTCCCCAGCAGGGACCGTACAACTGTGTAAAGGGATGGCATGCAGTGAGTCCTTTCCTGACGCACCCTCTTCAGCAAGCGCTCCATCCCACGAATTTGGTTCTTCAAAGAGCGGCGCTTGCTGCTGCTGCCACCGCTGCCACTACCGCCACCACCCCCGCCGTGCTTTTTAGAAATTCCATCCCCACGCGGGCCCAACTTTCCCCGACCTCGGCCTCGACCTCGGCCTTGGCCACGGCCACCGAAACCGCCTTGCCTCCCCATACCGGTCAAATCTGACCGGCAACCGGAATTGAAGTCGACAATTAATCGAATTTCATTATTTAAAAGCCATGTGTATGAAAGTTCAAGCTTCCTTGGTTTTGTTCTGGCGGCGCAAATCGGAACGTTTTTCACTATGTGCGGCAGCTACGATAATAAGGATAGTGGACTCGCGCACACTACAGTAGCAAGGACATGATTTAATAAAATATTTTCAGATGCATAGGTTTTGTCGCGTACGCCGATGATGGTGTCGTGCAAGGGAGACGACGAGCCGGACCACTTCCTTGCGTATCCATGAGCCGACGCCATTCATGAAAAGCAATAACTTTTCTAATAATAGCATTACCTCATTGACTTTGTGGTTGTGGGAGAGGGTGTGGGTCTTCCCTCCCGTAAGAAGCAGGCTTACCAAACTGTCATGTCTTACTGCTTTTAAGCCTCTGACTTGTATAAAAGCGTTTTTGAACCTAGATCGTCTTTTAGCGCAGGGTTGCAATAGGTTCTGTTAACCGGTACAATAGTGTTCAGTAGTTACTACATCGTGTAGAAGATGGCCGCCCCAAGTCAGCAACAGCAACCACCTATGGTTGAACACAAGCGCGAGCCATGTCCAGACCGTATTTTGAACGACATCGGTGGTGCCTTCGCGATGGGCGCCGTGGGCGGCGGCATTTGGCACCTTCTTAAAGGAGTGAAAAACAGTCCTTCGGGATATCGAACACGTGGAGCATTAGAGGTGAGGGTATTGGTAGATGTGGTGCTGAACCGGCGGGGTTATTTCTTTCTGGTCCCATGATCATTCGCCGACATGGCTGGTAATGGGCGAATGCCACGTCCACATGACCCGGCTGGATTGATCTGGGCTCATCTGGGTTTGATGGTGTGGCTTGTAGACTTAGCCCTCCAGATTGATCCTGGTCATGACCCCCGGGACTGCATCAAACTCTGCACTAAGCGCATAACGCTCCATTCCCCAGCGTGGAGCTACATAACCGCCACTTAAAACTGGCGCATCACGTCGTAATATGTACCTACATCAACACCCCCAAGCCGCATCGCCTATTGACGCGAACCTCCTTGTCGTCCCTTTATCTCACGTGGATGCTTTGTCGCACGCTCCTCGTCCTATTTCCTGAACGTCGCCTGCACGACACGGCCACCGGTACAAACCTGCTCGTCCCCATATGGACCCCATCCTTCAGGCGGTGCGGCGAGAGGCACCCCGTTTGGGTGGCAGCTTCGCAACCTGGGGCTTCAGCTTCGCGATCTTCGACTGCTCGTTCCAATATATCCGCAAGAAGGTGCGGAACGGGTGGAGGTAACGGATCTTGGAAGACTGGGCGTATAGGAGAGCCGCGGCCGGGAGGCGACACTTTGCCAGGTCTACAGGATGGCAGCGGAAGAGAGGGAGTGACTATGACGACCGGAGTGTCCTCATAACGTCCTAAGGGTTTCGGAGCCATGCAATTGGATCCATGGAGCCAGTCAGTGGCCATGTGCACCTGATGCTGAGAGGTAGCGAGAATGAGGAATGAAAACCACTGACGGGCCGGGCCGTCTACGCTACGCAATTGGGGCGGGAAACGTCAGTTAGGAAACCGGGAAAACTCTGACATTTTGTACGGCTTTTCATTCACCGGATGCCATCTCCGGCTGACTTACCTGTGTGCAGGAGGACCCATGGAACGCCATCGGTGCCGGTGCGCTGACGGGCGGCTTCCTGCAGCTCCGATTTGGGTTTGCCTCGGCGGCGAAGAGCGCGGCGTTCGGAGGCTTCTTATTGGTTGGTGAAGGGGGATGGGGGAGTGGGGCCTGGAGCAGAGGTTTAGGGGGGTGTAACAGGGGTAGCTGTACAGAGCTAGCGGCGTGGTCTGGGAGCCGATTGAGTTGGCACAGCCTGACTGAGATTTTGCGCTTGCTGGGAGCCTGATGCGCTGCGGAGGCTGTAGAAGGGTGGGGGACGCTGTAGAACGGTCGCAACCCACTCTGCCCTGGGAAGGCCTAGGGACATTGGACATTGGAAACCTCAACAACCAATATTGGCACTCCCAAGGGATAGTGGCGACTTATGTTTATATCGGAGCACCTTGAAATGGCGGTTTAGATGCTGCTCGGGGCTTGCAGCTGGAGCTCCTGTCATTGCTGTTGGCCGGTCCAGGGAGTTTGGTTTGGTACTAACGTACACGTCACCAGGATTAGTGCATGACCTCTGAAGGATCGCATGCTTTTAACATCGAATGTAAACCCAATTTCGTATCTGTGCAAACCCCAACCTGTAGGCGCTCATTGAAGGGTTGGGCATTGCGCTCTCCAAACTTACCTCCCCGCCGCCACCCGGCCTCCCCGCCGCGATGGGGGCACCCATGGGGGCTGGGGGGCCGATGCACGGTCCGAGTGGGTCTGTGCTGCCACCAGGTGCGTTCCAGGGAGCTACTGTGGCCCTGTGGATAGATCGATGGGTTTAATTACGGGTTGCGCTGTTATGGCAGGAGGGGCCAAGCATTGCCCTACCAGGCACACTACCGCGCCCAGTCTTGAGAGAATTGCATCTGGCTGGTTTTGATCACCGTTATGGATTTTCGAGAGGGACGCTATGTAAGCGGGTTTTCGACCGCGGATGCCTGTTCTGTATTATGTCGCAGGTATGCCCGGGACGCCGGGGATGGCTATCCCCCCGGGCCCCGAGCCGGCGATGGCGGTCTCATCCAGCAGCGGCGGTGGCGAGAGTGGCGGCATCGGCGGGTTCTTCTCATCCCTGTTTGGTGGCGGCTCGTCGCAACCAGCTCCCGCGGCGCCGGTGAGGATACAATGCATGCTCATATGTGTTCGGGTGTTCGGGGAGAAAACAAATCGGCCAGGTAGGGGGGATCAGCAGGTGGACCCAGCAGGTGAGGGGTGAAGCGAATATCGGTACCGGGATGGATCATGTCGTGCTCCGGAGCCATGCTGTGGCGCCCCTCTTGGGGCCCGGCGTCATAGGGCATGATGGGACAGCAAAACAGCACTAGTTTGATTACGTTTGCTCTGAAAAGCGAGCAACCCGTGTACCCGTGTCTGACACATGGCGTGTTTTATATCGACCCCCATGGACCTTTCGTTGACCCTTGGATTTGAACGCCCCTCCGCAGGTGACGGACTTGTCGGAAGATCCCTTCCGCCCTCCTCCTATGCCCAAGGAGTTCGTGATGCATGCAGACGGAGCAGACGGCTCCTTCAAGCAACAATGATATCGGTCGCTGCGTGACCGTGTACTGGATATGAAGGAAATAGCCCAGGCAGTCGGAACAAGGCAGTTTTGCAAAATGGATATAAGATTCCATTATATTATTATACGATGGTTTCCGTTTGTGCATGCTTTTAGGCACGTGGACGAACTACTCTTCCGGGGAACCCCAAAATCCGTCAGTCGGTTGTAAAGGAAAGGTTGCTCCTAGGACGATGCTGACTGATCCATACAGTGGAGATTCGATCTCGTAGAGCTGTGCGCGCCTCACAGCTATAAAGAGGCAAACCGATTGCAATTACCTGGGAACCAAGTGTCGAGGTTACCAGGTGTCCAGTAGTACGGGATGCCTGTTGGGCATAAAGCCCGTACCCACCCTTATGGAGTCTGCGTCGCTCCTGCGGGTGATTATCGGCTCGAGTGAGCCCATGTTATGACCGTGCGAAAAAGAGCCACCCTCGATACAGTGAAAGTCCCGCTGGTGCGTGTGACGGATAGTGGTGCTGCTTGTTACAGGAGACGGTAAGACCAGGGGAGGCAAGGGTAGGACAACGTCGGCCAACTGCTTTTCGGAACTGCATACAATATTATCTTGCCGTATTAACTGTAGGCTATTTGGAAATCTCAGATCCGGAGATGCCCGCAACAGCACATTTTTTAAAAAGAGGAGAGGCGTCCTTGCAAGTGCCGGTCCAGGAGGGTCCATGTGCTCTCCCTGTGCCCGCCGTTTGCGTACCCTATCTGTGCAGTCGGGCCTACATACAAGAAGGGGACCATCGATGCTAAGAACCATCACTTCTGAAATAGTGCGTGGCAGTAAGTGCTATGGGTGTGTGCAAGGCGGTCTCGGTAGCACCATCTGTTTGTTGGAAAGCAGTCCTGAAGCAGTTGGTAAATCTGCCATGCCTTGGCTGAGGTGGTGATAAGATGATAACTCATGCCTTCTATCCTGCCATTCCTTTGATTTCTGCAACGTAAGGTTGACGAATGCAACCCCCGACCTAACGTACTTCACCTCGCCGGTAGCGCGGAAGTAACGTCATTTGGCAGAATTATTGACAGATAGGCTTCGGGGCGCCATTATTGATGTTTAAACTTCCAAGTTCTCGTATTCATGGGCTTCCCCGAGCATCCGTTTAAGAGGTTTGTCAAGAGGTTTTAGAGGTTTTCAAGTCTTACTAACAGTGCAAGCCCAGAAACCACGAAGCAGCTTAGCGTTTGGATTATGCCGGAAAAGCACTATGCGCATGTGACATTTCTTCTTAAGGGTTCTTAAGAGCAGGTTTTCAGAGCTCAGGCAAGCATGTGGCATGCTCACCCAGCTCGAGGGTGTCCATAAGATTACGTCTTACATCAGCTGATTATAGCTGTTCGCTATGAACTGTGAAGATATAGGGCTAAATTATGTAACTCATAGGTAACCTTGCGTAACCCGGCATCTCGTCTGTACTGTCATGCGCGGATAGGGAACCACCTCCACACATGATCATGGTCTTAGCTCGGCTCAATACCTTTCAATAACCTGTGAAAAAGATACTATTGTTCAAGCTAACCATATTCCAACGGACCAATAAGCTGCTTTGCTCGAGCTTCGAAAACGCTTTCCAATCATTAGAAGACCTCGGTTTGCCTACCAACCTTGAGACATATTACATGCGATTGATCAATGGACCAATGCTTAAGCAACAAATATGCCTTGCTTGCTGCATCGAGATCGACAATTCAGTAATCCTGGACACGTCTATGGCAGATCAATGTGAGGAATGTGATCGGTAACAATTAACTTGTTAAAGTATGAATGTTCTTAAGCAGAATAGTAGGATGCATCCACAAATGGTTCGAGGTTAGAGGTTCTGTTGTGCCGTACTTGTTGGAGGTCTTCGCGACAGCACAAAGGCCAGCGGGACAACAAGGATCTGCATCAGTGAACAAGTTTTCACCTCGCAAATTTAAACTATCGTTAAGCAGTCTTCAACTATCAAAAATGTTTTCTCTCAGCCAGCGCAATACTGTTTCGTGCAAGACTGCTTGCAGCTGCGGCAGCTGCAGGATGGGGAAGGCGTCTAGCCCAATGTTGGCTGCCCCTGCTCGCGTCCGTAACTGCAACTTCACTAAGGCAGGCGTGGTGCAAGTACGCGCTCAGGCATCGGCGGTGACCACCGTCGCTCCAAGCGCTGTGGCCACCCCAACTGCGCCGATTGTGGCTCCCAAAAAAAGCTTTTCCCAGCGTCATACTGACATTATTAGGTGGGTGATCCTACTGAATGGGTCCTCCTGTACACAACGGGTTCGATTGAAAGCTACGTTCTTCTGCCGCATAAGGGTATAAACTAAAAGTTGCAATGTACAGGCACTTCCCATCGGCTATGGGCGTTGATGATTTCATGGGCCGTGTTGAGGTAAGCAAGACAATTGCTGCCTTTGGGGCTCATCCGTTTGTTGCTTAATTTCTAGGACTGATTTCCTCGCAGGTTGCGTTGGCCGGCTTTGGCTTCACTGGCGACAATACCATTGGTAAGTAATGCTTCCGACCTTCGTTGTCGTATTTCTACTTTTACATCCTCCCTCCCAACTGACGTCGTCTGCTTCATCCCTTTACGCCATGCAGCCATGACCAACCTGTGCCGCGATGAGGTTACGCAAGTGCTGAAGGACAAGATCGAAGCCATCTTCGGCTCGTCTTTCAACACCAACGGTCTGGGCGGTGTCCTCACCTGCGGTGTGACGGGCATGAAGGCAGGCCTTAGCCACTCGCCAGTTTGCAATGTAAGCACGCCTCGCGCACCCCGGTCTTCTAACTCATGATACACCTAGCTGCGCAAATGTTTCTTAGAGCATAAATGCTTCCTCGACTGCGTGACCGATTACTACTGGCCTGGACACCTGAGTATTAATCATCAGGCCCTCAGCTGTGTTATTCTCCTCGCAAGCCGCGATACGCTGTTTCGAAACACCAGTGCACACTCACATGCACCCAATCCCCTTCTATCCTGGCAACAGGGTGGCCGTGAGCGCTACGTGTTCTTCGCCTTCCCACACATCGCCATCAACTCTGAGGGCGAGATGGGCGCTCTGTCTCGCCCGGGCCGCCCCAAGCAGTCCTGCGCTTGCGGTGCTCTGCTGGCCATCCTGAATGCCTTCAAGCTGGATGGTGTGGAGAAGAGCTGCAAGGTGCCCGGTGTGCACGACCCACTGGACCCAGAGCTCACCATCCTGCAGCAGCGCCTTGCCCGCCGCGTGCGTTACGAGAAGCTGGATGTCAAGGTGCTGGATTTGCCGGGCCTCACGCAGGTAGGTTGTGGGATCGCAACTGGGAATCGTGTCAGTTTGTGGCGGCCAATGGGTTACCCTAGGTTGAAGGGACCTGGGAATGGCCATGGGATTGTCATGGAAGTTGTGGATGCGCTGCCGCATGTGCGGATGGGTTCTACACTTGCTGAACGAGGAGGGTAAATCTAAAGGTGTCACGTCGTCCTGCGTATAATCTCTCCTATTGTTATGCTGAATGCTGATCCATAATTGTGACAGGTGGCTGAGCGCACTATCACTGATGACCTGGAGTACCTGATTGAGAAGGCTGTGGACCCGGCCACCGCTGACTACGCAGTCATCACCGGTGTTCAGATCCATAACTGGGGCAAGGAGCTTTCAGAGGGCGGCGATGCGTCGATTGAGTTTGTGGCCCCCGCCAAGGCTTACACCGTTGTCAATGGTCTGAAGACCTACATTGACCTGCCGCAGGTATGCTGCCGAAAATGGACGGGCTGATGTACTATCCTACCACGTACATGGCGGAGTATACGTGTATTTGGGTACCCTTGTGAAACATGCAGTGTAAATGGCTGCTTGTGTTGTCAAATCCGCAGGTGCCCGCACTCTCTCCGCGTCAGATCCAGGCCATGTCCACCCGCTCGCTCAATGGCATCGCCGCCAAGAACATTCAGCTGGGTGTACGTGGCTCTGTTATTTCTGAGGTGCCCCTCGAGTACCTGGTTACTAAGCTGGGTGGCTCACAGCTGATGGTAGACGGAAGCAGCTACGCGCCATCGTTCTCTTCCACCGACTCCTTTGAGTGGCCCACGTGGCAGAGCCGCATTCGACTGGACAACAATCCTAACAGGCTGCTTTCTGTTGAGCGTGACATCAATGCGCCGACCATGGACTCACCCGAGCCGGTACACACGTCCTTTGAGGCCCCCAAGTAAACGGGTTGGAAAGTTGTGGAAATTGTGAGCAGATGGTTGGAATTATCCGCGCCGGCCGGTCAATAGGCAATGTTGCCGGTCTGATCCTGGAATGCGCGGCCTGTAACTTTAAGATTTTGGTACGAGTAGAGGTGAGGTGAGGTACTCATGGAGGGAAAGCAAGGGAGGGCAGATGGCAGGGACATCGCCGCCTCATTTTTCGGCGTTGGCTCGCAGTGGGCGAGTCAACGACCAGTAACTACTTTCACGCATACGCTGATTGCATGCTCTGGATTTCGTGTAGAGAAAGAAAGAGGTGCACACGAACTGACGAAGCCACCTGCTACAATGCCTGAATTGGGTGACTCAGTTGGGGCTTGGTACGCGGGGAGAGATAGACTTGTTTAAACATGTTCCCCTGTTCGGGGTTTTTGGCAAATTGTCCTTGTCGTTCCGTGGAGAATGAAACCCTGTCTACCCTCACGGGCAGTTTATGGGTTGATGGAGGATCATGACGCGTGCTTCAAGCGTGGTGAAGCGGGGGAGACTTTTCATTTTGGCTCTCGTTAAGAAAGCCAAGCTACATATAGATCTATGGACTGGTGCTATCGCCGAGAGGGATGACAATACCCTCGTTCCGCACAGGGTATGTGTCTTTAGCAATGAACGTAATCTTTTGTTGGTGAGTGTTAGCAGGAGTGATTCCTCGTAAGTGTTGTATTACGAGGCTATCTTGTCGGATCTTGGGTTTTAAGACTATATCTGTTTGTAATTATCGTAAGATTCATATATCATATCGTCCACGTTCTGATCAATTATCAATGTACACATCACACAACACCGTAACCCATGTCTATTTCGTGATACAATTCATGTATGATCCATATCATAGTTCACTAAACGAAACGAACTATTTCGGCAAATGACATCTAAACTGATATCTGCGCAACTGCGTGCACGATGATACGATTTTCTTGCCTCTTGCATTCACATCTGCAACCCAATATGTCGCCTGTTACGCCCGCCTCCATTGACATTACCAACAGTCCGTAGTAGCTCACTATCGATGTCTTCCCACAGAACTACGCCCACTTCACTATTGCGGTCCACGGACCCTAAGCAGGGAGTACGGAAACTCTCGAACAGTTAGCTGGACGTTATCGTAGTCGAAGTCAGGGTCCAGGCTGCGAGTGCGCGGGCAGGAGGGAGGGCCAAGGACGTGTTAAAACGCATTTTTGATTAGGTTCTGTAGCGCTCCAAACCTAGCAAATTAGGAGCTATAACGTGACAGGACTAACGGCAATAGCGCAAAGGGCCATTACCAGTTGCAGACCATTTCCCTGTATACTGTACGAGGCCCACACAAAGTAAAGACGACCCGAGACATTAGCTTGCACCTATGAGCCTCCAGCCCTAACTTCCCTCACACCTGAAGGCCTGTACCTCCTCGAAGATAGGCCCATCCTCAGACGGAGAGGTCACCCGCGGCTGCACGGGACGGCGAACAATGGCACCGCCCGCAGCCGCCGTAACGGCCACCTCCTGCCCCGCCGCTGCCCTCTCGTCAATACTGCTCCCAAAACCCGGCATCGAGACTGCGGCAGCTGACGCCAAAGTTGCACCATCGGTACTGGTCCTGGTGGCCGAATCGGCTGCTGGTCCGCTGGTGCTATCGTCACTGACCCCAATGTCGCCATTTACAAGTCCACTCCCTTCCAACTCATGATGGTGCCCGTTGGCCAGTCCGGACGCAACCACCTCGCGCGCGTGCAAGTCGGGAACAGCTGGCGCGTTGCCAACTCCCAACAACGACTCAACATTGCCACTATCGCCCGCAGACATGCCTCCAAGTTGCTCCTGCTCCTGGCGGTGGCTCTGCTCCGCATCTCCGCCCATGTCCTGGTCTGGCACCACGCTGGGTTGAGGTGAAGATCCTGCATTAAGCAAAGTTGCAAACCGATAACCGATCTCCGTAAACGATTTTTGAGCTCCGGCTGCAGCATAAAAGCACTTGACCGTATAGTTCACACGATAAGCTAAAAAAATGAGAGAACAAAGTCAATCACATTCTGCTTCTATTTCGCTTGCTAACCCCAATGCTATTGCCACACTGCCTGAAAGCCTTGGGTAGCTCGCCTGAATTTCCCCCTCCATACCTGCAAGCCCCAGGTGCTCCAGCAGCGCCCGGCCGTCCACCCCCTGCAACGCTGCCCACAGCGAGTCTTCGTGCCGGGTGTCCTGGGGCCATATGGAGGAACGGGTATCAGGGCGGGGCCGTACGGAGGAAGCGAATGATGGTGGCGTATGGTGGCGGCGAACACAGCTGCATGTTAGTACGTGAACGATGAATGTGGCAAGATAGGAGTCGGGCAAAAGGTGCGGCACGACGGAAAGCCCACATATGAAGGCGAAGGGAGCAAGAGACTTGTCGGATGTGTTCTATGCGGCCCGTAGGAGACCAAAGCTCCGAAGAGTCTCAGCCGGTGCCGTAGCATCAGCCTAATTTTGTGCCTGTGCCCAGTAAGGGTAAGCAGCGTCGCAGTGTGTTAGGTACAAATGCTGTCATTCGCAACGTACCACCTCACCAGGCAGGTTCCTGGCAATGAGCACGTCGCCTCCTCGTCAGCTCCAGATTTCCATAATGCTGTTGCCGCGGCCGCCCGCCCGTCGCCACCTTCTGTGGAAAGGTCAAGACTAAGGCCGCCACTCAGCACCGTCCCTGGTGGTGCCGGGATGCGCGATCTGAGAGGTTGCTGCCCCCCATTACTCCTACTATGTGCGCCAACTCCGCCACCAGCCGTCGGTAATAGCGCCCCTTGCGGTTCCGGAACCACCTCCGGTGCTTCATCCTCGTCATCATCACCCGCAACAAGGCTGCGTCCCGTTGCATCTGCCGCTTTATCCCGTTGCTGTGGCGGCGGCCCTGACTGCTGAGGTGGATTTTGGCGTTCAATCTGGCTAAAATCTGCAGCGGTGCCTCCTGATGCTGCCCTTGCTGCTGCCGTATGTGAACGTGTCGTGCGAAGCCGTGAAGAAGTCCAGGTAAATGAGCGCCAGTGCAGGAGGGAGGTGCAGGCGTACATAGTATTTGAGCCGTGAATTCATGTGCTTCGGAAGGCCTCATTTGCATGGGGATCAGTATGAAATCATAATCCTTACAACGTGGCAACTAACTCAAGATGCAGCCGGCGGCTGTGTTGGGAGCTGGAATTTTGGCATTGACTCACCTCGCATGGTGCGGATCTCATCCTCCAGTGTTGATATCTGCGCCGGTGCCGCTGCAGCCGTTGGTGCTGGTTTCGTCCCAGCGCCAGATTCCCTGCGCGCCCTGGTAAAAGCGCTGGGAATATACACCGCACCTGCGGCATTGTCAGCTGCGGCGTCAGACGATGGTGCTGGTGCTGCGGGCGAGGCTCCGTCGCCTCCGCTGCCCTCCAAGTCACCCTGCACATCCCCTTCGGGGGTGAAGTTGTCCACCTGGGCGCAGGAAGGGGGATAATGTTCCACGACGCCACTGGGTTCCATCGCGGACTATTTTAAACCGGCTATGTGCCAAAGCATATAACTTGTAACAATTTCTACCTACGGTGCTAGTAAGACCGTTCAAGGACAAGGGGGAGACTCCATGTGCGGAAGGTTAACTGTAATGTCGTTGTAACTGCTATGCAGCTTGGCTTGCGCAGCGGGTTTTTAGAGTTAACGACCTTAAATCATACATTTTCACGCACCTTGACATCTCCTGGTCCATCCAGGATGAAGCTGCTGCTAGCGCGAGACAGTTTCAAGATGGCGATGCCGTTTTCGTCAAGTTCCTGCGTGCACATCAATTCCATGCACAAAATGACACTTTTCGATTCATTAATATAAATGAAACCAAAGGTTACGTGTTAGCTTAAAGGTCTGAAAACTTGCCTCGCCATCTCCTTTTGTTGTGTTCAACCAGTCGCCATCCTCCGTGGATAAATCTTCGACGTCTTCCTACGGAAGAAGAAGGGTTTAATATGGAAATCGAGGCAGCTTTCGCCTGAACACCTGTTGATGTCGCGACAACGCACCTCTTCGGCAGCCTTCTCGTATTCTTCCCGGGACGGGTCCACAGCTGGTTTCATCATTTCCCGTAAGGCTTTCATGGCTTCCTGCGTGATGTACAAACTAAAAGCTGTCTTGCCACATGCGCACATAGCTGTATGCGCACAGCGTATCGCACCAGCTCCTTCAGCTCTGCAGGATCGGCATCCTTGATAGATGGTAGTACTTTTGCAAGCTCTGCATAAGTCTCATTAGGCTTTTGCCCCACAAGTGCGAAGACAGCCGCATAAACATCGTCATGTTGTTGGGTGGGCTTTGCATCCATCCTGGTCCGAATGAGATCGACTAAACTGACGTGTTCTGAATTCCAAGGAACCCTTCTGGTCACGGGGCAGACCGTTGTGGCTCTTCATGATGCCTCCAAGCACCAACTCCTCGTCGGTTGTACGATACCGCTACAGCTGCGAAACGCCGAAGCAAATCCGCGCCGTAGGCTATCATAAAGGATATAAATCACCAGGTAGAGACATAATTATTTTCATGTTCCTTTCTGGAGCAGAGCTGCAAAAACAGGCTTAAAAGCCTGCATATATCCCTTCACCCCGCCTTTACCCGTTCCTACACAGTTGGGGAATAGCCCCCTTCAAATCGTCCTTACAGTCCCAAATTTACCGCTCACACGCAAACACGTGGTCGTCCACATCACGGCTTATTTACTCGGCGCTCACCCTGCAAAGGGCTCGTCCCTCTCAACCTGCATCGCCATTCTCCCTCACCCAATGCAAGCACTTCTCGCCTGGTCCGGAGCCAAAAAAGGGGTGACGAGCAAACGACCCCCATTTTATATCATGAGGCGCTGGTTGTCCTGAAGCCCTATCGAGCACCCATATCCACGTCCAGGTAATGGGCGCATGCGCTCGCACGCTCAGGGTGCGGAAAAGATAAAAGAGTCGAACCAAACCGTCTGTGACATATATACATAAATACAAACGCATACGTTACCCGCTGGGCCCAAAGGCAAACAGAGGCCACGGCAGAGTCCGCACGATAGTGTATGAAATGAAGGCCATCTTCCGCATGAACTCAATGTCTCTGACTCGCTTTCCAAGGCGCGCTTAGGGTCAACACTAATGGCGTCAAATACCGTCCTATGTCGAGCCGTCTGGAGGCAGTGCGACGATTAGACGTAAAAACTACAGTGTCTGCTCTCCGCAACAAGCGCTGGCTGAGGCGGAAAACAAGGCCTGGGCTGTCGACCTATAGACCGTTGGACTAGGGTGCCACCACGCTCGGGGACACCAAATACCGGTCCCAGCTCCACATTCCAATACAATACCCATGCGTCACCCTAGCAAGCGTTTTTAAGTAATGGCAACCCCAAAAATGATTGATGCATTTAGCTTAGCACAGAGCGGTACAACCAACCCACATCGGGTGTTGAAGTCCCGCAGTACCTGCTCCCCATGCTGGATCTCTTCCGAAAGGTTACGGGCAGGCAGGCAGGCAGGCTCTCAAGTTCACCACGCTCGCTGAACGGCGCTTCAGGATTCTATCTCGTATCCGCCTGCTCCTAGTCAGGTCTGTTGCTTCCCTGATGGGGTTGCAGTTGTGAACGTCTTAATGTCAGTCCGCTTTCGCAGCACTCTCCTCCGCGCGTCATCGTTCCCTTCCGGGCAACCTGTGGGTCCGTAGGTCACTGCACCTCACTGATGTGGTCCCAGCCGGGCCTAGCGGGAGTAAGAGATGGAATGTGCGGGGTGGGTGGGGTGGAAGGGAAGGCGGCAGCCAGGCAAGCAAGTTAGGTACTTTTAACGTGAGAACGTACAATACGATACGATACGGCCGGCCGGATTGAAGGTTAGAATATCAAATACCAAGGCCCCTTCGGCCTCTCCAAAATAGGCGATGGTGTAGTCTCTGCATTTGCTAACCCTCCCTTCACGTCAGACCCTTAGACTTCAATCTAACTGCCCCACCTACCTTAGTGAAGTACATAAACCATGATACATTCACACACACACACATATCAATATCTTATCCAATACACTCCCAGGCATGTGACATGCGCTTGGTAACCATGGTTATCCAGTCAAGCCGCACCTCCGCTGCCCCTTCGGTGCCCATAGCTCCAGGAAAGCTCCTTTCCCTCCGGGCAGCATAGTCTCTATGGTGTTAAGCACCTCAGTGGGGATATCCCACCCGGTCCCGTCTGGATGGGCAGAACGCACGCATGTGAGCAGGCAGGACGGGCAGAAGAGAAATCGTCTGGGCAGCAGCCTTGTGGCATTGTGATGGCATCCGGAGTGCATCAGCAGGCAAACCATAGGGAGGCGGGATTCGTTAAGCTTGGTTTGCAGCATACGCATTCCCGTCTCGACTCCTCACCTGGCAAGGTCCGGATGCAGTCAAACACGACATCTGGATTCCTCTGGTGCCGGAGCTCAATGTCACGCCCCTCGCCTGTGACGACCGATCGATCAACCCGCGGATCAATAGAGCGAGTGACATATGCATATGTAGGGAGCAATGACAACGAAAAAGACAAAGTCAGGTCAAAAACCTGCCGCAGTCGGGAGGCCAGAGTAACTGTGAATTGAGATGCTTGACATGGTGCCAATTTACCCGTAACTGGGGCGGTGCACTCCAACAACGAGAACGCTGCCAGTGAGCAGCCCTCCGATGGCACAGGGCTCCGCTTTCAGGCGTGAGGCAGCCAGGATATATTACTTTATTTTTATTATGTTTTTATTTTAGTTATGGCTGTACTTTATCGCGTCACATGGTTAGCCGCCCTAGGCCCGTCCTCATCCCAGGGCCCAGCACAAACATCTGCACGTTTCACCTCGAGCACTAGCCGTATAAGCTATCGTTCAACCCATCCGCTTTCTTTCCGGAAGCCCACTCCCCTATGTTCCCCAACACTCCAACTCCCCATCACGCACCTTCCCGCCGGAAGATGAGCAATGTCGAGTGGCTGCGCCGGAAGTGCCGACCGCGCTGCGACGTGGCGATGGCGTTAGCAGGTGTGAGGTGCACCCAGGTCAAGTTCTCCACGTACACATAGCCCCAGCTCGCCAGCGCGCGGCAAACCGCCTGCAGCAAGCCCTTGTGCGCCCACACCAGCACGAACCCCCGGGGGCACAGCCGCGGAATGGGTAGGCCGCGGAACCTGTGGACCGGTGCGCCGGAAGCGTCGGAGGGCAAGACCCCAAATCGTGCGCCGACGGGTGCAGGTGCTGGACTCAGAAAACAGAGCAAATAGGAGTTGTGCGCGAGCATGGAGACAGAAAGATTACAGAATGAAGTGGGGCGAAGAAGAACGAGATTTAGCAAATTGTCGTGCGCTGCCACCCCATGTCTTACCTGCGCATCACCTCGACCTCGCAACCCCGCTCGAAGGCGTCCGCTGCGTCAGGGGGCTGCCACCCCGCATTCACCATTACCGCGATGTATTGTTTGCCTCCAAGCGCAGACTCGAACGGAAAAGCCACCAGGTCTGGAGATTCGAATCCACGAGTAATCGCAGCTGTGTCGCCGCCCACCGGCGCTGCAGTGGCGGTCACCGCTGCGTTGCCAACAGACGCTGCAGCGGCTGGTGCTGCACCACAAGTCCATATATAACAGGAACAATATACTTGTATCATCACATGCAAAGAAAGCAGCTTACAACGACTTGGCAAGTATTGCAACCAATGTAAGCTTGTCAGCACAGCAGCAAGGCGGCTTTCACCCACGCGGCATTCCTCCAGTTGAAGAGAAACGTCAGAATTTCATCATCCACAGCGCTCATGCGCGGCAGGTGCACTTTGCATTTTGTATCCTACCAGACAATCGACTGCCAAGGGAAACCCGATCTAGAACGCACTTGTTTCGAAAGTTTGCAAACCCTTGGGTTCGTCTGGCGGCGGGCATGGCTCAGGAGGTTGGTATGGCCGAACGGTACGGCCCCATGACAGCGGCAGCGGCGGCGGCGGCACGCGTAGCTGCACCAAACCGCCTCCGCCCGGGCCTCCGCCAGCTCCATGGCCTCCGCCGCCGCTGCCGCCGCTGGGGACACGGCGGCGGATGAGCGCGTTGGTGTCTCGGTTGTACTGCATGACTACTTGGTTTAATGCATGCCGTGAGCTACCCGAGATACCTGCGGGTTGGGGTTCAGGTTGAAACCCGCGGAAACCCGCGAAGAAGACAAGTTGGAATGAAGGCACGAATGGCGGTCCATGAGGGGCATCACACTATGCGGACCACCAGCCACACAGAGAAGGTGAAATGCGAAATCAATGTGGCAGTTGCTTGTGTGTGACGAGTGATGAGTGCTCGGGCGGCAATGGAGTGCCGGATGTGGGAAAGATGAAAAGTGGGTGGCTAAAAGATGACCTCTGTGTGATTAACCACAGTCGAGCCCACTTGCAAATGGATTAAGATGGCCTTCCGGTACCACACACCACTGGCGCGGACTTGTTTAGATTCCCGCGGCGGGCCATCACCCTCGTGGCTGCCACTGCGCTGTCCGTTCGTACGGCCGTTGCTGCCGCCCGCCCGCCGCCGCCGCCCGCTGCCACTGCGGTGCCCGCTACCTCCACCTAATTCATAGTCTTCATCGCTCCAGAAATCCTGAAGGTGCGAGTTAAGCGAGTGCAAAAACACCTGCTTAACTTAATCCGGGCGATTAGGTACGCTGTGGTAACAGACTGGACGTGTGCGTATGCGGCAGCTACGTGTCGACCCCGACCTAATTGGACACCCCCTGCGTTAAGAGTACGTCGCCTGTG
Organism: Volvox reticuliferus; assembly: GCA_019650235.1. Taxonomy (NCBI): domain Eukaryota; kingdom Viridiplantae; phylum Chlorophyta; class Chlorophyceae; order Chlamydomonadales; family Volvocaceae; genus Volvox; species Volvox reticuliferus. Next base: position 42,613 of record BNCP01000010.1, on the reverse strand, counting down.
AGGATGATGTGGCATTGCTTTGGCCATAAGTGCTGCCGGGCGGCTCAGCGAGGAATAGGATACATGGCTGGGCAATGTGCGGCGGGGTAGCGGTTGATGCCAGGCCTGCTTTCCAGGATCTCCTCCCCCAAGCAATATCACGACAGTGGGGTGATGTTCGGGTTTGAGCGCTGTATAAAAGCACCATTTGATTAGGATGGCGAATAACAACGCCTGGGGCAGCATTGCCGTCAAGGTAACATGTGCAGTTTGGGGTGACGAGGTGGACAATGCCAGCGCTGCTACCGTGCCCTGCATTCGATAGAAGGCTGGCAGATCAGAGTCGCGGACATCCGTGGGGTCCTCATGGGATTTGGACCTAATCTGAGAGGAAATCATGTCTCCCTGCCGCTACGCTGAGTTGTATGCGTCTCAGACTTTTTCCCGGGAAACAACGTTTTTACTTCTTTCCCAGAGCTCCCATCGTCCCTTCCCCGTTCATGAGAATAATATCATGTATACTAATATCGATATGGCTTTAAGGCCTCGTAATCCCAAGGGCCCCTGCTGCCGCACTTTCATCTGCTGCAGCTCCTCCTCGTCCATATCACTTGGCTCGCCGCCAACGAATAGCATGTCTTCCATGCCGTAGGCCACGCCATACGGCGGCGCCGTGCCGGGGCCGCCATGGGTAGTTCCCAGTAAGGGCTCCCCGGCATCGTTGGTCAGCAACGCGGAGCGCACGTTGAAAATGGAGGTTTGTCTGAATACCTCTAATAATGCTTCCTCATCTAGCAACATCTGGTCAGCATTGCCGCCGACAGCACCGGCGCAAGGCTCCTCGCCGCTAGCGCTTTCAATAACAGTGCTGCCAGGCAGCTGGCCTGCTGGGTGCGCTGCGGACTGCGGATCTGAAGGGCCACCAACGGGACATTGCGGGGCGGAGCCATCTGACCAAGCGGCAGCGCCAGCAGTGCCCTCAGCGGGTTCTGTGATGCCAGCAACGGTCGCGTCGCTATGGCGAAGGTCAGGATTGGAGATGCCGGCGCCGGCCTGGGGCTGGCTTTCGACGGTATGCTGTTGTTGCTGTTGTTGCTGGCGTCTGGCTTCTGCTGCTTTTTGGATGCGCTCAAGCTCCTCAAACTTTTTCATGATCATCTCGGGGGTTTCGTCATCCTCTACGTAGCCAACATAGTGGATAGCTGACGGCACCACCTGCTGTGCCTTGGCGGCCACGCACCGTCGTTTGGGTCGCCGGTCTGACATGGCTTGTTCCCTGGAGCTTGACTCGATGCCAGCAGGTATGGGCAACTGGGCTGCAAGTTGCCTGGGACCGTCTCCCCTCCGCTTTGGCCTTCACTGGCACAACCAGAGATGTCTTTGGCCCTGCCTTGCGAAGCTGTTTCACCGTAGGTCCGCCGAGTCTTCAGCCATAGGCCAAGCTAGGCTACTGTAAAGTCCAAGTGAACGCGATTTTTTCAGAGCATTGACACTTCCCTTAATCCTGAATTAAAATCTACAGAGGTGATAACAAAAACATTTAGACACGCAACCTCGTTGTTTTTTAAAGTTGAAGACCGCAAGCCTTTCTGCTGGCGAGTTGTCAAACTCGCGCCAAGGTCTCGGAGCATCTTGTAGTTGTATCGTTCTCGATAATTCAGAGCTTCATGATAGGCTATATGACAAACAATTCAGCTACATTGAATGGTTGCCAAATTTCTACCTCGACTACGTCAGCATGTACGAGATTTCTTCCGGAACTAATAAATCCTGTTTTGGTAATATTATTCTATAACAGGACCCTGTTATAAACTGATCTGTTAAAGCTTCTATCACCCACAACTTCCAGCTTTGTCGTTGTTGCTTGGCGTTACAGTATCCGACACCATGGCCCTCGCGCTTTCGTCGTGCCCACGCGTGGCGACCGCAACATCACGGCGTCCCGCCACTCAACGCTCTCGGACTTCGACAGTCGTCGTCAAGGCTCTGAATGTGCAAGAGGCCAGTGACTGGTATGTTGCTGAGGGATACAGTAGTCCCGAAATGGAGAGGTACAAACCATTTGTTGTCGGTTGCCTCTACAGTTGGCAAGCGCGTTGAATCGTTAATCAAGACGTCTCCTCCACTTAATTGTGTGGCATGGCTGGGTATCCGCTCTTGAAGTGACTTCCGGAAATCGTATCATCGTAAGCAGTATTCTGATAATGTAAGGCGCTGATGTAACGACTTTGTGCCGTTCTTTTTTGCCGTTCGTAAACCAGGTTTGCGAAGGCATTCGTTCGCATCTTTACACCGGACGACACCAAGGTTGACCACTTCCCTTCAAATCCGTGGTCGGGCCGCATCAGCCGCTCGAAGAAGCCATTCAAGGATGGCTTCTCCACCAATGCTCCTCTGCCACCTAGTTCTGCTCTTGAGCCAACTGAGGATGCGGCTGGCTACGTCGAAGATGCGGTGAAGGGTGTCGTATCAGGCTTCCCAAAGCTTGAGGAAGCCGAGCCAAAGTGGACCGGCGCGACGACGGTAAGGTGTTACGATGGTGTTAACCCTGATATTACGGCATAGTTCAAACAAGGGGCTCAAGACTTAGCGTCCCGTAATTAAGGATCTCAGTCCGTAACCCATTTCTCCTGCAGGCGTGGCGCGGTGAGGTGCACAAGTCCGAGAACAAGCGTGATGCCCGCGACGGGTAAGACTAACCCTTTGTGAAAAGCTCAAGACATTGTAGTGCACATGCCATTTGTTTTGTCTATCGACTAAATGACCATCTTTGCTTGCCGATCACCCGTGGCACTTGCTCAACCCAAAGCTCACCCAGCACTCCCAGTGCGCCAAACTAGAGAGGACATTGTGACATGTTTTCGGTTGTTACGTTTTACTTGTCCTTGTTTGAACGGCGGTAATTTTCAGTATGTTACTGAAATCTATTTTGTCCAGTTTCTTCTTGCCGCTTCCGCCCTGCCACTTGACAAGTTCCTTCCCATCTTGTTTCCAGGTTCCACGTCAAGCGTTATTAGGCTACAGCTACTTGCGGAATACTAAGAGCCGCCTGAACGGCTGGATTAGTGGCTGCGTTGGCATCATGCACTAATGGATTTCCTGGCTGTCTTACATAGCAAGACAAGACAACGGAATGCGTTGTCAGTCACAGGCGCTGCGGTCATCTATTCACTTCTTTCTAGGCATTGAACAGGCATGCAGAAGGATGATATTTGTTCCGTTTGGTCGAGGAAGCAGTATTTCAGGTTGAAATACAACCTTGCCGCGGTCGATTGCTGTTATCGCTAAAAGTGCACACGCGATAAAATTTTTCATAAAAAAACAAAACCCGAGCCTGCGCAATTGTCGGGTATTTTGAAATATAATATGACCGGTCGTTTTAGCTCAGTCGATGGCATGACAATGGCCAGTTGTTTTTGAACGGGCCGCAGTAAGCGGGGCGTTGGCCGTTGAGGTGAGAAGTCGGCAAAATTACGTGTCATCTCATCAGGCAATACTGTTTTTGGCGCCTCGGCAGGCTTCCCGCCCATGCAAGTTATGTTGAACACAAGGACATGTACGTCTTTAAACGTTGGGTCATTATTGTGGTTGGATTTGGATTTCGGCTAGCATGACGTGAGCATTGTACTTTGGGCGCGATATTGCGTCCGTGGTGATCGTCGCGGCCGATGGGTTTTGAATCATCCAGCATATGTGATGGACGACTGGACAGCAATCCTTGCATTCCATATCCCAAGGACATGGGCGATTTTTACCACTGGTCGGTTCATTGTGCGACCCGGGGAAGTAATTCTTTTACGAGAGTGAGAAAATGTGTAATGTCGAAAGGAAGATACTCAAAAGGAAGCGTCACTGATGTTCTGTGCTACAAATGATCAATTTTCCGCCGTTATTCCTCATTGTTCTCTGTCGCTATGTGTAACCTCCTATATTGCGTTTCCGACTAGTACTCCCCCGTTGGCGCGGAACCCTTAACCTCCGCTGTATGCAGGGGTGTAGATCTGAATGTGTAGAGATCCTAGATGGGTACTCGGCGGGTACTACTCTGCCATCGGGTACTCCAGGTGCGTCCCACAGCAACGCATGGCGTGCAGCCCAGCTTGTTAATCAGCATACTGGGCGATACGCGGCGATTACAGCCCGCCAGTCAGCCCTGATATGTCCTCAACCGAAGCCATCCGTACCAACTGAGTCCGATCACAGCTGTAACAGGTACCCCCCTCCCTGAGCCTATCAATCCCACATTCACTGTCAAGGTTCTCCTAATGCTTAGCTACGAGATTTGGAGGGGAGGGATTGTGAGCCTTGTATCCAATAGGAAGGCAAACCCGGGATCCTTTTCCTATGTCAGGGTCTGTTACTGTGCGACCTTTGGGGCTTGTACATCTAGATGTGTGTGGGCCATTACCTGCTTCCATGACAGGGCACAGGGTTTTTGCCACTGTGCTAGATGTGCTAGACTTCACAGGCATCTCGTTGGTTCAACCTATGAGGCGTAAACCGGACGTTTGTGACTTGATTGTGAAGGGAATAACCCTGCTTGAAGTGCAGTGGGGGGGTAGCTGTAAGTGCATTCGGACGGACAATGCATGGGGGTGAGTTTGTTAATGCTCGGTTTAAGTCTTTCTGTGCTGGACGCGGCGTGAAGCATGAACTATCCACCCAATATGTACTGCCGCAGAACGGTAAAGCTGAATGACTTAACCATGCACTCCTGGACAAGGTTCGGACCATGCTTGCCGAGTCAGGTGGTCCAAAGCTGTGGTGGCACGAGGTGCTATGTACGGCATGCTACATGCGTAACCGTTCTCCCACTGTTGGTAAGTCTAGGACCCCATATGAACTATTTACAGGTGAAGTTCCTGATGTCTCGCTCTCACTTATGGATGTTTGCTTGCGTTGCCTAGATAAGCACATTTGCCTAAGGGGCAGGCTGGCAAACTGAGCCCTCATTGATGTGGGTGAGGCCAGTGAAGTCAATGTTAGGTCAATGCTGTGCGGCGGCCCAATCTGGTTTAGGTTATTACTTACAGCCACGACTACTTCAGGCCGCACCTGGGAACACTGAAGTGAGCATGCCGTGAGGCTTCGCCCGGCATGTGAAAGGCATGATACTACTCCTACCACAGCGTACGCCGCACACGTCTGCCGCGATCAACTAGAGATAGACCGTGACGCTGCGTACACCACCATAATCCAGTCCCACAGCAACGCAGATTCCCCATCTCCTTATATACCGTTAGGGAGAATACCAATGCAGCTGATTTTACACAAATGCCCATATTAAGCTGCAACCAGCACCATCCAACAAGGAAGAAAAATAACGTGTCGCACACATGGCGTGTATTCAATACCGATAAGCATTCCCCGGCTTGGCAAGGTTCCCTGACAGCACTGCAAAATGGGAGGACTGTATTACACAGTAGAAAGCCCCGGGTAATAGACATATTAACGGCAGTCAGCGCAGTTATTGCACTGTGACTCCAACAAGACCAGGCCACTAGCCTGCCAGGGTGCATGGGAGGGGTAGGCATTTTCGCATTTGAGCAGATACACCAGGACTTGCATTGCCATATGCCCCCTCCAATTTCTTACCCAAGTAACGCTCGCTGACGGTTAAAGTAGCCTGCATTACAGCATACACCTCATAACAAGTGTTTACCACAGGCCTCGTAACCAGGTAAGGGTTTAAGATTTAAGGCTTTTCGCCTAGCCTTGCATGACGCCCAGAACGCTCCTGCGTGCCGTTGGCGTCAATTACCTTTCTTCAAGCCATGGCTGTATAACCAGATGGACCACCAATACCATAATACGCTCGCAAAGCGCATTTCTACTAGCCAAACAGAGCTCGGTTTCACGGGTGCACCTAACATTCAAAACGACCCCACACGCCAGCGCAGCGAGGCAACGTTGCCTGCTGTCCTTAGGCCGCAGGTCTGCCATCCTAAATCCTGACGAACACGACCCAATTCGTATTACAACATCAACACCGGTACGGAACACTAAAAAACATTATAGCATGAGCGTCACTAAATTTTAATGTTGGACGTGACACAGTGAAGCGTCCATAGCCGTGGCGAGGGCCTTCAAAGGAAATACATGCCTCTGCGGGCGAAGAATGTAATATGGATGTCGCAACGTGCACGGCAAGAAGAAAAAATGAAATTTCGTCTTTCACTAAGAAGATTAGTGAGCAACATGTCTCAACTTCTCCCGCGCAATAAACGAAAGCCTCTGTACTTGTTCTTGTGCCGCAAAGCTCATAAACATATGGGCACCATTGCCAAGGCGGTAGGACCCCACGAGTACTGTCACCCCGTCACCGTGCAAAGGCAAGACCACCATTCCATCAAGCTTGCTGTCAACAAGCCAGGCACCGCACAAAGCACGAGCAGATACTGCTGCGAAGTACTGAAGTCCTAGTTTCCCAAACGTAACAAAAATGTTTCCTGTGCGGCTGTGCATGCGCTGTGCGCCATTTTCTTGAACGAGTTAATGCAAAAGCACCCGATTGGAAGGAGAGCTTCGCGGACAAACGGAAAACGACGGCGGGCCACATTTAACTTCCCGTTTCCTTGTGGGACTCATGTGACCAGCCCTCCCCGGAGCCCAAACACCGAGCAGGTGTAAGGGTTCAGATAAGAGCTAGCCCCAGGTGCGAGATGCGGTAAAAACCCGAAGTACATAGTAATACTTGATCTGCCCGTTGAGGGCTGCCGCAGCGCCACTCGGCCGTGACGATAGACCGCAGCCGGCTATGGTTGCTGCAACGAACGGGCGCGCCGACATCCACATCACGGGGGGTGTCAAGCCGTGAACTTCAACGTAAAGGACCTGCAGCAACGTCACCATGGCGCGCTTGACCACATTCGACCAGCGGCCGCACCAATATTTCCAACAGGCCAAGCCCCCAAAGCCGATGTTGGCCGACAAAATGTGCGGCTAACAAAGCATGGTCATCGTCATATGAGATTAGTTAGGAAAACATTATTAGCGTCCTTAGATTGCAACCTATTCGAGTAAGAAACGGCGACGGCGGGTAATGGTTGTCTAACAAATCAAACTAAATCCTTCCACACAATATGGGTCGTCCTTCTGCAAGTCAATCCACCACCGAACTCCTTTATGAAGGAACGGTGAGGCTGTTATCAATTCCATTCAACTTCAGTAGTGTCAACTCATGCCCATGTCAGTTACTAAATATACAGCAACCCAACAAACCCCAACAACACTGTGAGCTACGGCGGCGGCAAGGGCAGGCGACCAAGACCACAGGACAGGCAGACAGGGCAACAATTATTTGGTGCTTCACCATTTTCGCCACAGCCGGCGGCTGCCAAAGTTCTCAGGTCCCACGTACCGCCTTTTAGATAGGAAGGGTATTCCCTACACTAAAACGTACTCCTACCCGTAAGCGAAACAACCTGCATCATTTCCGGGATTTCCCCGTTCAACTACCAACTAGTCCAGCTCTATCCTTCAAAGCCGATGCCGAGGCAGCCACAACCCTGGAGTACGCACCCCCGAGGCAGCGGCAATCCTCTCAGGCATTCGATTTGAATAATAGACACTTTAGGAAAATAACAACAATCCGACTGCTGCAATGGCATCACCCCCATGTCGTATGTCGCCGTCCCCGGGCTTTCCGCACTCGCCAGCAGCGGAAGCCCGGTTAGACCCGCGTCACGGGCCAATATTTTACTGAAGTCTCCTTCCCGACATTACCGGCGGCAAACTTAAAAGCCGCAAAGAATAAAGTGAAACCATAGATCAGCTTTGCTGCGCATCAGAAGGGATCCCTGAGGAAAGCAATCTGGACGAACGCCAATTGACCCCTTTTCCGCTCCCCGTAACCACCAAGGCAGCAAGGGCTTCTTCTCTTGGAAGCGTGTAACACAATTACAACATCTCCTGCCCGTATCTCATGCTGTTTTTCTATACGAAAGAGTGACATTAACTGACTAATGCACACTGATACCGCGGCCATATCCGGTTGTTGTTGCTGCTACGTCCTTGTGTCCTACGTCTTAGTGTCGTTATCATTTTGGCGCAGCCGAAAAGTCATCCGTTACTAAGTGTACACCTCGGCTGTTATTGATGACATCACGCCTTGAACGGTTGTAAATTCGATCGCCGTCCGACAGGCAAACCTTGGCATCAGTGCGAGTCTTAATCGTCACCCAACAAATTGAGCAGGATTACCAAATTAACCAGGACAAAACGGACCATATTAACTGGCCCTGGACCCACAAGTGCTCTGGATTGAGCGCTCAACGCACTTAGAACAACTAAGCTGCACTTAGCTGACTCGTAAAAGCAACCGAAGCGAAACGGCCAGCATCCTCTGGCTTCTCAAGCCACAATACAAGGAGAGCTGGTGAACTTGAGATTGCGATGGTGGTTTAGGCGGTGATATGGTGCTTCGACTGGTCTTATAACTGCTGCGACCGCTGCTGAAACACTGAGATGTGGTCTACTGAACTAAGCCATACCAGCCGAATCTGACCATCACAGCCGCTGCGGATCGCGCACTGACCGCAAACTGACAGCGTCCGTAGCTGGGGCCAGTGGATCAACAGGGAATCGGGGCAGTGGGCGGGACGGCTGGACCCAGAGTTGCGCGGCGGCTGCGGGGTTGGCTGCGGCACAGCGAAGATTGGGTCGCCACTCCCGGGACGTACAAGAAACGGCGGGTGGGCCGGAGGCTGCATAACGTCAAGTCGTATGCCAGTGCATGGACGAGGCAAACCGTAGAAGTAAGACAGGATGTCTGATCTGTCATCACGCGTCTTGCGTATTGTGAAACAGACCGGCTGATGTGTCCCAGTGATGCAGAGATCCTGTAATACGACAGATGTACATGCGGCATGGGGCGAGTTGAAGCAGGCAGCTCCCATGCATTTCCTTACAAACAGGCACAAAGTTGGCTTTTACCAAATGTATTGTGCACGTGAGTGGCAGAACAGTAGTGCTACGACTCTTAGCAGAATTCTCAAGAGATATTTGTTGCTGATGTGCTGACTCGGAGATGGTAGCGGCCACAAACCTATCAACCCCAGTTCGCGGACCACAGGAAACTTAACTTGATGCCGCTTATGTCCAGCGAATGCCCCCAAGGTATTTCCGCGCTCCTTTTCGCATGTCCTCAAACCATAGGCACTGCTACCATAATGCTTTCCAGCTTGCAGGAATACCGCCAGAAACATGTACATAGCCAAGCCCGTCGCTATCACTCGTTCCATTTTTACCTGCAACTTGTTCAGTGCTTGCAGGTGGTGGAGGCAGTCGCGCAGGCGATCCTTGCGTAACGCGTTCCTCCCCGAGCCACCAAACTCCAGGGAAAGGTGCAGAGACTCAAGGGAGGGAGCCAGACGGGCTATGACCGCGAAGTCAGAATCGCCCTGCGAAAGCCAGGGCGCGGCGCGGGCCGAAAGATGTTAGGGCTCATGCGCGTACCCCTGCTGGATATCAACGACTTGAGCCAAGGAACTTCGGCCGTCAACATATTCCACCCGTCCATCCGTGCTGTAGCATATCCCCCGGTCACAGCGACTCACGTTCAGGAAGGAGCCCTCCCACATCGTGTATCCAGGCGCACATATGATGTGCAGGGAGCGAAGGCGCCTGTGCGCAGCCCCATCCACGCACACGCCGCCGTCATGGCAACTGCCTCCTCCGCTTCCGTACACTTCACACGCCGCTCGGAAGACGGGTCCGTTGAGGAAGCAGAGCGGGATGGTGAGCTCCTCGAGGTGGGGGGGAAAGCACCATTCACAACCAACGGGAACCCCAGGGCACATCGTTAAAAATTCTCTCCCGCCATCTTGATCCGAAGGGCCACTCAAGGTTAGGTGTTGAGTTCGGATGCTGCACCCTTGGACCTGAGGGGCGCTGCTGTCTCCGCGTCCTTGCGTCCTGTCCTCGCGTTGTGCTGCGGCGGGTCCGGCCCATAAGCTGCGGTTGAGGTGGACAAGGGAGATTTCATCGTCGTCCTGATCATCCATAATTCCATCCTCATCGTCACTATCGAAAAGTTCGTGTCGCGTCCCTCCACACGGGGTCGGGATGGCCATGGGCAGGCGCAGGCGCCGCAGCCGGGGCAGTGCCGCAAGGAGATGCTTGTATGTGGGGACGGCAGCCATGGCGCCGACAAACTTGGGACACTGGGAGTCAGGAGGGCCAGAGTAGGGAGAGCCCCCAGGCCCGCCGCATTCCATCGCCCCGATCAAGGAAAGCTCCTCCAGTTGCGTCAGCGCTGCCAGCGCTGCGATATCAGATGTTGAGAAGGCGGCGTTGCACAGTGACAGACGCCGCAAAGATGGAAGGGAGCAAGCGAATTGCACCATGGCCGTGCCGCGCGCACGGATAGAATCGGCCAGGGTTTCGGCTTGCATTTGGCCCGGCATTGTCGGCGGATGGGAGCGCTGCAGGTTTGAGGTACCATCACTGGCTGCCCGTTGGATGGATATATCCTGCAGCTCCAGCTCCGTCAGGCTGCAGGACACAAAGAAGGCTAATGCTGTGGCCGACGGCAGCGTCAGGCTGTAGGACAGATGCAGCACTGCCAAAGACGTCAGCGAGTGCCGCAGGGCTGCAACGGTGTCCAGCGCGCCACTAACCAAATCATCATCTGTTACCTCGGACTTATCTTCAAGGGCATGCGTGTGTACGAGCCGAATTTGGCGGGAAAGGTCCAGAACGATGCACCTTGCGTTTGGAAACGCCGCAAGGGCCCCGCTGAGGTCCTCATAATTCCTGCTTTGAAGGATCGAGTAACGATAATCCATACCTATCGCATGTTGCACTGCATTCTTCGTTGGGTCTACTGAAAACCCACCTCAGGACTTCCCGAGGCACCTTCAAGTTCGTTGCTGACCTTGATATTGCAGAAGAGAAAGCTTTACAGACGTAACGTAATTCGCTTCCGCGTCCTGTTTCTAGGAGGATACGCTGCGAGAATGGAGCGAGACACGTCAGACCCTATGTTATTCAGCCTGAAGAAAATGAAAACTCGAAATATTTACAGAATGAGTATTGGACCAAACGTGTAGTTTTGCATTCCCTTGGTACATTTAGGAAGGAGACCCCAGGTTCCAGTGAATGTGCCGAAATAAAGCATATTTTACAGCGCACCTCTAGAAGGTTATCCGGAAGCAGTAGGAAAGGTGATGGCACAGTTAACGGAGGTTCCCGGGCTGGAGAGGTGTGAGCATCAACGGAAATGAAGTCAACCATGGCTTGACGATAGGATTTAAACAATTCCAGTTCTATATAATAAGTTATTTGCCATTATGTGGTAACATCTCGACGACGCAGATCCATACAACCCGAAACTACTGACCTACGACACGTTGCGAGTCGCCTCGTAGCCCGTACCGTACCCGCGGGCGTTCACGTACGCTATTCGAAGCATGTATCTTCACAGACGGCGTTTTTGCTCTAACGGACGTCTTGCAGTATAGTATCATCTGCCAAACAGATTCATCCCAATTACGCTTGGGTTTAACCGACATTACGCATTCCCGCGTGTTTTCGGTTGCAATATCTTGTAAGCCCAAGCATAAGGTAAATTTAACCAAACGGCATATTTTGACAATAATCCATTGCGCATCGCCCCCTGCAATGACCCGCAAGAGAAGATATCGTTGGCCCAATCGTGGTTGGCGCCAAAACGTTGTGTCCGTTGGATTCAGAAAGCACGCCGGGGCGTGCATCATTGCGGCTCCGCTATTTTCGCAAGTAATGGCCACGAGGATGCGCTAATCTCATAGTTATCCATTTTCACCATGTGTCTACAAAGCGAAGTTCGTACTTCGATTCTCCGATCGATAACTGACAGTTCGTCAGGAATATTATAGTCTTATACGAACATCTGGACGATATACCGAGATCTGTTTTGTCAATATAGGTTAGCACTGCACCTGAAATATTCTGTCAAGAGCAATAATATACGCTCGAAGTGAACAGACCATAATATGTCAGCCCCTGCCCCTTTCTCTACATAGCATTTTCGACTTTGTGAGCGCGCGAACTTTCGCAAAGGTCCATTCCGTTGGAGAGGGAAACGGTGCGCATTGATTGCTATTCTTTCAATAGACATATTATGCGTAACCCATTATAAGGCACTTGGCATGAAAGTATCCATGAAGGTATGGAAGATAAGTACGAATACGGTACCGATTATCCGGCAGCCACGTTGAGTCGCTTGCGGATGATTACTTATATAATACTTGTGCAAGGGTTGCTCGATTTTTAAGGTGCGGTAAAATTTCCTTGGTCTACCTGTACTGCGTTGCTGATGCTCATCCGACGCGGATGATTTGCATGTGTACAACGTTAGTGCGATACCCGGCATGCAATATACGCATTTTCTTGTTCATTATTATTATATATGTATTGTGACAATGACGTTACGGGTCTCTTGACACCCATTCAAATGAATTCCCGCTGTCAGAGCAGATCGAAGAAATTTGAAATGGCACCGAGGAAAACGACGTCAGGACATTCGCAAAGAGACGCGCAAAACTGAAGCTCCAGGCCCCTGATGGCTCCTTGCGCAACAATCACGCATTCAAATCAAATAACATTTATCATCGCCGTCCGGTAGGCAATGTCAACGCCATACACGGTGGTTCCACATGTAGTCCAACCCGCCACTCCGCCAATAATCGAGAAGCCACCGAGAAGACCCGCCTCTTTACAGTGCCACATCAAAATCAGGACACTTTTTCTCTCTCGCCCCCGGTTATCACTCAAGGCCTGTCATTCCGCTTTATTGCGCAGGTGGTTGGTGCGCATGCACCATTAACACTATTACTGCAGCTGAGCGTATCTCACGGCGTGGCCTCTGGATATGAACTAACCAGATGCGGTTTCAACGTATGAGTCCGTAACGGAGATATGGGAATTGCATATGCGATTTGTATACTTAGCTCCTGTAGCGGCGGCCTATGCTAATGTCGTCATGTGCCGTGGCCTATTACTAGTAGCGGAACTGGTGGGGGCAATGCGCCTGCAGCAGGTGAAGGCCACGGCTTGCCGAAGCGTGTCGAAGCCGAGATATGGTTGAAACTTATCAGCTTTCCTGGGCGTGGCATGAAAAGTACGATGTTACGTTGTACTCGGTGTACAAACGATTGCGGTTATGAGGCGGTCGAGGTACGAGTGCGGTGGTGTACCTTGATGTCACTTCCTAGTTCCGTAAGTAGGAGTCATCGGTGTGGACGCTGGGCCTTCGTTGGCCCTCCCTCTCGTCCATCTTTGCGTCTGCGTCTGTACTTCCCCTCGCCTAGGCCATTGATATCACCCTACTATGACAATAGTGTGCAACGAGATCTAGCAGGAAACTGCGATATGATGTCAGCGAAAAGCCACTGCATATGCTTGACACGGACATACCGGTCTTTCGTATAGGCTTATACCTGTAGAGGCAGTGGACTTCAAGTTTTTTGCTAAATCTCGTTACACACTATTGTCCCCAGTGGGGTAAGAAACAAAGGGATGGGTCGAGCCGAATGGGATCAAGAATGGCCAGCCAAAGGCCCAGCATCTATTGCGAGCTGACTTGTCTCTGCTTCCCTTTATGCAGCTGATCAACTGCTTTGGAAATTTCTGCCCCTTCCCTTTCGGCCACTTCATCCTGAGTTTATAATTTCGCCTGCGTCCTGAATCCTTCAATCTGTTTAACCCTTTTCACGACTAGCTGCCACTAATACCCATTTTTAACAGTTGATTTATTCCTTCAGTGCTGATTTGATTCCTGTATCTGGTTAATACTCCGTCTATGAAGGCAGCAGTGACATATACATCTGACCATAACATACCGATTAGTACCAGATTATATGGGGGCAGGTATGGCTGCCGGCTTCGTACTAAATACGGTTCAAATGTCAGAAATAACGGATATGTTGCCAAGCTTCAGTTTTGAAGCATTGACTGTGCATGTGCCCAAGATGCCCGCCCTAAATCGGTAATACCAGAGCAAATTTCCCTGTGATTCCTGTTGGCTTGCGTATGCTACACGGAATAAGGTAAAAGCTCATATATTCCTTGAGAGCTTGCCTTAGGAACGTGGCAAACCCAACGTCTATGATATCATGATTACATAAGTCGTCCACGCCACTTTCGCAAAACACGCGCCCCGAATCTATGACGCTAGCACCTTCAGAAGTACGGCTCTCCTTACTAGGGCAACTCAGCTGTTGCACGATGGGCAAGGGACCCCTCGATGCCATCTAACACTCCGTCGCATCCTTTCAGCCTACAATATATAGCAAATTCCTGCGCGCACAGGGTCGCCCAGCCGCCCAGCCCTACACGCTTTATTGTTAGGTGATGGAACACCCCTCGCCTCCCGGTAACGTGTGTTATTATAATATTGATCTCAACTTGTAGGAGAGCCAGTCCAAGCATCCACTTCATCCACCACCGCAGCTCGAGGACAAGGGAAGCAAGCAACTAGCATTGAAACATCGCACGTTCAGCCCCTGCACGCACTCCAATCTCTACTTGGCCGCTCGAGGTTGCTGGGACCACGAGCTATGGCCGCCAGGATATTATAGCGTAATACCGTGCTATGAAAGATACCAGCAATACGATACCTATCAACTCTTTCAAATCCCACACTGTAGTGCACTTCGCCGCGTCGACCCCCAAATAAGAATACATAAAGGAACAAGAATAAATCTATACTGCAGCACACACCGCCGCGGACAGGAACCTCGTTTGCACGTCTAGCACCACACACTTCAGCATGCTAAGGACACGACTCAAGAACCCCATGGCAAGGCCTTATATCAGGACATCAAGTCCTTTAATCCCCGCAGATGTTATGATAACGCACGACAAAACTTTGGCGTGATGCCGATGGGAAAAAATGTTGGAAAAATGAAAGCAAGAGGACCAGAAACACCGTTATCAGCTAAGGCGTTTAGCCCCGCTTAAACGCCGCGGGAGACAGAAGAACAAATCACAATCGCTGGAAGGTAAGGATTACTGACGAAATGAGATAACCGGTAGACGACGCCGGTGGCCCCGGAAACCGAAAGTCCACAACTCAGGCACCCAAATTTCTTACCCTCTCCCTCCATCTAAGCTCCACCCGCCTCTGGTCTGACACGGGCCACCTGTTCCTCCAAGGGAAAATCCAGAACTTTCATCCAGCTCCGCTCCGGTAAGGGTATTACTGCCAACCCTCCTGCTCAGCGCGCGGGGTGTGCATGCCAATAGTTGCCAAAGCCGCCAAAACCCCCAGGAGAGCCCCAAACCCATGCCTGCTGTTGCGTGATGCTGATGAATGGGGCCCCATGCGCACATAGAAAATTTCTCGCCGGACCACTCAGCATATCATCACCACGGAATATCACACGCCCATAAACCTGTTTTCCATAAAAAGCTACGGGCCACTCAGGGTAGTCGCCGGACGGATGGTGCGGGCGACAGAAAGGTTGACCCATCCAGGTTAATCACAACAGATGCCCTTTCAGTTATGTAGCAAATCACAATGGACGCTGTTTAACAGTGGGCCCTAATAGGCCAGAACATGCGGGGACTATACATACCGTGTGGCCATTAACTTGTGGAGAGTTCCAAAACGTCAACCTTGATTTTAGCGTCATCTCTCCTGAACTGAGAAGCTCCCTAATTAATATCCCACACATGAGATGTCCTCTTCAATAAGAAAAACGAGCACAAGTACGCAGAACGTCACAACAAGCAAACGAACACACACATGAACTCTGCTGCCCGTGCAAATCCCATCTCTACTGCCTTTTCGCGCACGGCTCTTCCTACGGGCATCCGCTCTCAATCGGGGTTGCCGACTCCAATGAGCTATTCCGCAGTTATTTCCCCCAAATCTCCGCACCTTTTGTGAGGAAACTCATTTACTTCTCGCTAGCATAGTGCCTCAGTGCCTCAAAGGTCACTCAAAGAACGGTGCATGCTACCACTCGATTCCCTTTTGACCACAGTTCACGAGGCGGTGGGAGGCCCACAAGTGACAAAACGCCATACGCATGCACGTATGTGAATCATGTCTCTCCCTCGCATCCAAATGTATCATCGTGAAGGTACCGTGGAAACATAGTCAGGCGCCTTAACCCGGGGTGAATTTCCTGCCGAGGAAGTCTTCTTCCTAGTCATGACGTCATGACTGGGACAGCTCTTCCGAGCCATTTGTACATTTTCTCGACTACTGATTTTTCAATGACATCCGTAGCGGCCCCAGACAAACTCCTTCGCATCTGACCTACAACCAACTAACATTTTCAAAACAACCGAGCAAAAACCGGCCAACGATAATGTAAACGGTCTGGTGCGATTGCATGACACGCCATCACTGACGCTTCTATATATTCAGCTGATGTGAAAATCCTGAAACCACTATGCTGTAAGATCGCACGCCAAAGGAAGGAAGACAGCAGAAACAACTACCGGGTACCAACGCTGAGACAACAAGCAATCCTGCAGCGTCTATGTATGCACATACATATATGTAGAACGATATGATATAGTATGAACGCCAGCGATGCTAATCTTTTGCGCGTCGGAGCCAGGCCACAGAACTGTTCTGAACGTACAGCAGTTCGGGCTCCATGAGCCCAAGCAAACGCACGCATAGCCGCTTAACCACCACAGCGGTGTCAAGTGACGACCTTTGACCAGCAGGTCTGCCGACGAAAACTGAGTTGAGCACGCTATAGCCAAACAACATACCTGCAATACCAACATCTTAAAATTAACCAGAATTCAAGGAGCAAACTCTACGAAGACCGAAAGTTAGGTGTCAGATAATATCCTCAACAGCAATATTCCCACAACGCACTCCACGGCCGTCCGTATAATTCATTTGTAAGCTGCTGCTGACGCATGATGTAATCGTGAGGGCTGCCCAGAGCAACGCCACATACCCATGTACACATGGACAGAAAACCATTCCGGCCCTAATAACCGTGTCCCATCCACACAACATCCTAACCGACGACCTAATCGACGTCCAAACCAACAAATAGAAGACCACTACGGCAAGGCAGCTAGGATGCCAACCGGGTTCCCTACATCTCCTGCCACGTTCCTCCCGATGACAGAAACGCCGTCCTACTTCATAACCCCCTAGGAGTTCGAAGACAGCTGAATTCATCCAAGCACGGCAACAGATTAATGCTTCAGCCGCTCTAGTTTCCGTGCCTTCAACACTTCAGAATGTGCGTGCAATATCTCCCTGTTGCTGTTGCTACTATAGCACGCGGCTACTATGCAGGGACCCTTAGGTAGTGACCCCAAATGTCCATCTAACCGTACGCCAGCCCTTCTCACGCAGCGTGCGAAGTACGCTGACGTCCAACTACCTGAGCAGGTGGTAAGGGTACCGACGCGTTATGTCTCAGCTCATGATGTATGTGCGCCCAACACGCATGTCTACGGCCACGCGACTCGGCCCCCTGGACTCAAACAAGACGCATCACGGCACTTAACACACCATGAAATACATGGAATACATATCACAGACCTTAATAAAATCACACAAGGCAGACAAAAGGAAGGATAAGCTAGACGGGATGACACAGGGACACACGTACATCAAGGAGGGGTCTCCTGGATGGAAATGCGCAGCGGCGATGACACTGCACCCGGGAAATTAATGCAGCACATAAAGGAGAGCCCTAACCCAACCCTTAACATGCAACCATGTATGGCACCGCAATCACAAGCTATAAACCGGGCATGCTCTAGTGGCACGTTGCGCATGTGCATGACCAGTCCTGGAGCATCCATGTACACATGCCACGTTGACTCTTATCAAATCATGGGTGCAAAGCATGAATTGAATGAGCCAACTGACAAACCAACCAACAAGAGGCAACCGCCAAGTTTGGAGCCGGGACATCGGCACGCCTTTATCGTGCCATGGTGACTAGTTGAATGCCCGCCTGGGCTAACGAGCGCCATAGCAGCCAGTCGGCATTTCGTTTTCTTCCAGAGCAAGTTCAACCGATACCAACATGCATTATTACTAAGAGAGAGGACCCGTTATCCGGTAGAGAAGCAACAGGGGCACGAGGGCGGCAGGTCCTGGCGCGGCTCGGGACCGCCGCTGTAGCCAGCGTGCCTTCTTGCCAGCCCACCTCATGGCCCCTCCCAGGAACAGCCCGACTACCCGTCTTCCGACGGAAACTATCCAGCACGCGTGCAAACGCATACATCTGAAGTATACACCGTGTGCTGCGTACAGTGACATCAAAACCGCACGGCAAGACGCAGGCCAGACTACTGCTTTCCCGACCGCTGCGACAACGAACCAAGACGCGACATAACCCGTTCGTTTTCTAAGCAAGCGTATCGTTCATATGACTTGAAATCTTGAAACTTACTCGACAAACTTAGGGCGGTTTGCGCTTTCCCCCAACCAAATCCAAACCGTGTCCAGGCCGAGCAGATCCAACGGATCTGATGATACCACGTCTGGACAGTACCAGGATCCAATGATTCCTTCCCGCCAGGGCCAACAGGCGGCTCTAGCGTCGATATCTAGCCCTCTTGTCCCAGCCGGCCGACCCAGCTTACGGATGGAGACGCGTTACAATATGGAGAAGGGTGGAAGAGGAAGAACAGCCGGGAGAGGAGCGCTGCGTCCTGACCCAAAACGAGGCAGTAACGGCAGCGCCAGCTGTGTCCGCGTCTCGGTTATAAGTGATCCAGAGCTGTTCGCGCGACTGATGTTGATCCCAAGGAGGTCGTACAGCAGGAACCCGGGCTGGGATAAGGGGGCCCCCACGTACTGCGTCGTCCTGTGGACTGAGAAGCACACTGGTTGCCTCGTCTCCTCGATGCGGAGGTCCTGCAGATAGACAATGTTTGTAACAATCATCGAGATGTCTGTGAGGGTCAATAAAGGGGCAGCAGCAGCAGAACTTGACATTCTTGCCGGCCGCTGCCAACTGTTTGGCCAGCAAGTTGAGGTGCCAGTATAATAAGCAACAAGGTATGGACGTTTCGTTTAGGTAGCCTGACTGACCATATGTGCACCGAATAGGTCTTCACTCCTTTTCGCAAGTCCTCAAACCATAGGCACTGCTACCATAATGCTTTCCAGCTTGCAGGAATACCGCCAGAAACATGTACATAGCCAAGCCCGTCGCTATCACTCGTTCCATTTTTACCTGCAACTTGTTCAGTGCTTGCAGGTGGTGGAGGCAGTCGCGCAGGCGATCCTTGCGTAACGCGTTCCTCCCCGAGCCACCAAACTCCAGGGAAAGGTGCAGAGACTCAAGGGAGGGAGCCAGACGGGCTATGACCGCGAAGTCAGAATCGCCCTGCGAAAGCCAGGGCGCGGCGCGGGCCGAAAGATGTTAGGGCTCATGCGCGTACCCCTGCTGGATATCAACGACTTGAGCCAAGGAACTTCGGCCGTCAACATATTCCACCCGTCCATCCGTGCTGTAGCATATCCCCCGGTCACAGCGACTCACGTTCAGGAAGGAGCCCTCCCACATCGTGTATCCAGGCGCACATATGATGTGCAGGGAGCGAAGGCGCCTGTGCGCAGCCCCATCCACGCACACGCCGCCGTCATGGCAACTGCCTCCTCCGCTTCCGTACACCTCACACGCCGCTCGGAAGACGGGTCCGTTGAGGAAGCAGAGCGGGATGGTGAGCTCCTCGAGGTGGGGGGGAAAGCACCATTCACAACCAACGGGAACCCCAGGGCACAATATCGTCGCGGGCCCCATTGCTGCTGCCGGCATTGGTGCCGATTGCTCAAAGGTGCACGGCGGCGACAGCGCCAGCGGCACTGAAGCAGGCCGCGACAGCATATTGTCTATGAACCCTCCGCACCAACTTGCTACAGCCGCGTCACGAAAATGAATGTTGTCATCGCTGCTGTTGCTACCTTTGCAGCCACGGGCGGGAATCGGCGAAGCTCCGAGATCCCGCAGCTCGAAGCTGCTCAATGTAGAGCAATCGGACTGGCGCATCGGGCCGGTGGAGTTCAAACGTAGGTCCGGCATGGAAGCTGCGAAGAAGCCGCTACTGTTGCTCAAGCCGTCGGTGTAGGTGCCGCTGCGGCCATCACTGAGGAAGCCATTCGTGGACAGCCAGCTTCCGCAATCGTCATCAAGATCATCACTAGTATCCTCGCTGTCGTCTTCGCAGTCATCGCTATCCCACCCGCTACCTGTCGTGTGCTTGCTGTACATGTACGATGCCGCGGCGATAGGCATGGGCAGGCGCAGGCGCCGCAGCCGGGGCAGTGCCGCAAGGAGATGCTTGTATGTGGGGACGGCAGCCATGGCGCCGACAAACTTGGGACACTGGGAGTCAGGAGGGCCAGAGTAGGGAGAGCCCCCAGGCCCGCCGCATTCCATCGCCCCGATCAAGGAAAGCTCCTCCAGTTGCGTCAGCGCTGCCAGCGCTGCGATATCAGATGTTGAGAAGGCGGCGTTGCACAATGACAGATGCCGCAAAGATGGAAGGGAGCAAGCGAACCGCACCATGGCCGTGCCGCGCGCACGGATAGAATCGGCCAGGGTTTCGGCTTGCATTTGGCCCGGCATTGTCGGCGGATGGGAGCGCAGCAAGCTTGATGCACCATCGCTGGCTGCCCGTTGGATGGATGCATCCCGCAGCTCCAGCTGCGTCAGGCCACAAGAGGCTAGGTAGGCCAATGTTGTGGCGGACGGCGGCATCAAGGGACAGGACAGATGCCGCACGGTGAGCGAAGTAATCGGACGGCGCAGGGCCGCAAGGGCATCTAACGCGCCAGCAACCAATAATCCTTCATTATTTTCCGCAACATTCTGGATTGATTCGGAATTGACCCGATCCGAAAATGTGTCAAGCGAGAAATTCAGGATAAGGCGAGTCGCGTTCGGCGAGGCCGATAACAGCGAAGAGAGACGTTCAGCATCCCTGCATAGCGCATCACGAGATGTGTTTTTAGAGATGTTTTCCTAGTTTCTTTGGGCACTACAGGATATGCTGATGTGAGCGGCGTGATGGGTAAACGGAAGAGCAGTCAGGTGGAGTAAAGATCGAACATGCTGTTCATCGAGGTTTACCTTAGAACCGCGCCAGAGAGCTCAATTGCCATGAAGTATGTTGTAACTGGACTGGAAAAGACGCAGTGGAGGGCCCGCTCCTGTTATGCACGCACGTTTTTGGGGTGCGATCTGTTGATTGGGCAAGCATAAAGCGATGAGCCAGATTACGCATAGCAAATGGCTTATACATGTTTGCCCGTGGATTTGTCGACGCCCAGCCATCCCATTTGGCGGGAAACCTATGCTTTGGACGTTCAAATGCGCTAGAAATATCATCACCTGCAGTGTTTAAGCTAGGCAATAGTAGCCTTCAGATATGGTTCTCAGAAGGGGCAGCTGGAACAAGTGTATCTTGCATGCGATTGAAAGATGGAACAATTAAGTGCGGAACTGCTAAGTTGTTTCGTAGCGATAGCTAATAGGAACAGCACGAGACATCAGTAAAACTCCAATGGCTAATGTGTTATACAAAGACCCTAAATTAAGAGATAAGGGTGCTATGTCCGGTACGCGTACGCAAAAGACGCGCCAAAACCGTTCGCGTACCTACGGAATTTCATGTTTACGTTATAAATGACAGTAGTCGCTCCATCTGATACACCTTGCCATACACCTTGCCAAATAGTGTTGCATGTTTTTGCGATCTATGATGTGTGCCTGGCATGCGGTAACGCAATTAGGCAACCTATCCATACTTCAAAACTACGATCTAGGCACGCGCTGCATGTCGACGTACATGACCGTGACCCAAAATGCATGATTCAAATGCTAGAATAAGTAGTAAAAAATATGTAAGCGCTGCATTAATTGTGCGCAAGCAGCACGTCCCTAGTATCTTGCTTTCTGCTCATGGGTTTTCAAAAAAAAGCGCTGGATACGCAAATTTGTATTTCTAGCGACACCGAGCATTACCATTCTCGTCTTATTCGGGCTATTTGTTACTCCCGCCGAGCGCTCATTTCAACCCGAAAGGCTTTCCTGTCCTGTAAGCGCATCCTGACGTATCCTGACAGCTACGCGCATTCTTTCCAAGGTTATCATCGTACTCCAAAATCCTGCTGTTTACCTTCGCCGCCTGCATGGCAAAGTCATTCTGGTTATCCTTCAAGCGAGCCAAACCTGCACCTTTTGTCGCCCTGAGGCCATCGCGGCACCGTGAAATGGACAATTGTGATGTGGCAAACTATTTGCACTGCTGCCGTCGACCCAGGCACACATCACCTCGATCTCTTCCGGGTTTTGCTTCGTCTACCGATCCGTATCATGAGTAACTCTGGAATCTCTCTATTGGGCTCAGCCTGCCTCCATACCTCAACAAAAAAAATGTTATCCTCAGCTGCCTGCCTTGCTAAGCACGGCTAGGGTAAGTACGGCTGTTGCTGCATGCACGCTTGCCAATGAGCATATCCATCTAAAAACAGAGTTTATTGCAGAATAGGCAAAACTCTCCACACCCACATCCTCAGTATACCCCAAATATCTCCGTTGCACCGTCCCCAGGCTGAATGTCTTTGCGCCTTGTCCATTAAGAAAACACAATCCAGGCCATGACTCGTAAACGACGTATGACGGTGTGGGCCCCCTGGCTACAATGGACGCTCACACAGCTTGGCCAGCTGCCATGGCTGTCGTGTGGCGGCTTGCTCTCTCCAACGACCATATGTATCTGCACCTGCCCCTTCCAGCCCCAGCGTTTCTAACAGCAGCATGTGTGGACTGCCGCCGCCGCCGCCAGCATCACCATGGCAGCATCCCATCATCCAGGACTGCGGCCTCCTACCCGAGGACTTGGCCTGCCTGGCGGCAATGAGCTGCCAGGTCACCACCAGCCTTGCCCGGCTGAAGATGACCCTACCGTCCTCGCCCTTTGTCGGCCCCCAGGAGATCCAGGACGTGTATGTTCTCTAGTTTCCGTCTCTCCTTCGGATCTTGTCTGAAGGACAGTTCGACCAGTCCGATGAACGGAAACAGTAGCAAAACCTCAACCAGACCTCGGCCGCATTCTCATCCTCATCATCGGGGGAATTCGGGCCACGTCGGGGTCGTCCTGAAACGGGCAATTGCAAGTTCTCTCGTACCAGTTCTGTCGCTTTCTGACGCTCCTATCTGTCCAGATATTGCTGTTAAAGCGCAGCGCTCCCTTCCAAAAACACCGTAGCCTGTTAGGGCCATACCTCCATTTTCCCGAGCGGCCCAAGCCGCACTACGAGAGGCGGGTCCAACCTCACCGCGTTTTGCCATTTTTGCTTTGGGAGTCGAGAATCCCGACTACCTGTCAGGTCTTCTTCGGCCCGAACGACTATTTCGTACCCACACATGCCCAGACCCGCCAGACCGCAGGCCGCTCCGCACCCGCACGAGGAACGCGGCGCGTGCCACCCACCGGTTAGTCCGAGCTGTGCTCTCCAGACCCTGCAATACCAACTGAGCGACCCTCATCTGTTCTGTGCCTTTTACGAAACAAGGCAACAACTCTGCTGCAACCGCGGCCGGACCCCTTGCCGGGTGGGCCCACGGTGGCCAAGCAGGCCCCGAGGAAGCGCGACCTAGGACCGTAGGACTGCACCAATGAAGGTAAACGCTAACATGAACGTATCACAGCTCCGCGGCAGTCACCTCCGGCAGCCTAAAGCGGCGCCAACGGTGTTTACCGGCAATAGCACAGTGCCCACTGGAAAAGATTCGACATTCACAACCTCACAACCTTCCGCCTTTCGAACACGCCCCTTCCAACACGCCGCGCCAGTTCAGGATGTCCGCATTTCAACCTGCACGACCATATATCTTCGTCCTTACCTTGTCTTGTCCTAAGCCCAGCCCGTCCCATACATGTTTGCTATATGTCTCACTCCCAGCGTTGCAACAGCGGTCTGACCGGGCCAAATGATGTCATTATGCGTTATCCCTACCCATCCACTTTACGCCATTCCTCTTTTCCCTTCGAGCCCCTAATACTTATATGGCCGAATGGAATCAGTGAATGTGTCCGAAACCCAAGAATTCTGTGAGGAATTGTCAAACTTGTAGGAAGTCAGCGAGCGTGCGTAGCTTTCACCTCCTCTCCCTTGGCAAGTTTCCCATTGCCCCTCGATCCCGGTGCTTGCTCGATCAGAAGAAGGATGAGTCGTCATCGTCATCGTCCGTGCCGACACCGCCCTTCTTGGCGGCGGTGTCCATTGACGCCGTAGTGGCAATCTCAACCGCCTCCTCCTCGCTTAGGCCCAGCACGCCACGCAACGTGGCACGCTTCGAGTCCGAGTCCTCCTGGAAGCCCGAGGTAGGCCACAACCGCAATATACAGGTACGTAGTAAAAGCAATTGGTGGTCGTACACGGTCGACGCAAAGAGGAGAGAAGCAAGCAAACGCAGAACGCTTCCGAGTCATGCTGGGTGCATGTGTGGGAGAAATGGATGTACGTAAACCCGACGGCACCCTTCTCCTTTTGCACACTCGTACCTTTGCGCAGTACAGTCCGTACACTTCCTGCAGCTCCCCACGCTCCTTCCATGGAATGGCCGCTTCATCCGGCATCAGGGCCACACAACTGAGGAGGTTCTGCAAGCTGGTGACCGCCTCATTGACACGCCGCTGCCGGAACTGTGACACCGCCTGTACCAACAGCATGCGCTTGCGTGAGGAAACCTCCTCCTTTACGATCAGCCGGACCTGCATACATGGATTGGATTGAGTCAAGCGGCCAGGGCGGGGCAATAATTGAGAATGTGAATGCCATGATATTCCTGGACTTAAAGAAAGCCAGGAATATACGAAATGGAGGATGAGGTAAGGTCACCCAGGCGGAGGATGCTCCCAGCGAGAGAAAGAGGGAGAACACATTTTGACAACAAAAATTCAATTTAAAAACACTGGGAATGTAGAGAAAGTGACATGGCGTATTGAAGTGCGATTAAGAATATAGCTCGCGTGCCGCGTCGGGAAGAGAAGAGCTACGACTCCCTCCCAACCTCGCAACACCGTCATTTGACGCATCCGTCACTTAGACACGGGCACCGTCGATTCGTATCACCACCACAGCGCAGTTAGTACCCGGAAAAAACCAACACGAAACCAATGGACAAGCAAGACCATATTGGTCAATTGTCATTACCTTGTTGGCGGGAAGCGCTAGCGCCGCGGGGACCGTGTGTAGATAGTGTTTCGAGTCAGCGTCACCAGTACCTGAAGGAGACGGAGACGGGACCAAGGATGGGGCAACAAGCCAACCGTGATCAGCGACGTCTTTGCGCACCTACATCGAAACAGCGGGGGCTCTCGGGTTTAGGACTCCCGGCACTCGTGTGTCAGCAACAATTGAAAAAATTGCCGAAACACCCCCTGCTCCCACTCGCTCGCCCCAGTCCCCTGTCCAGCCTCACCGTCCGTGACCTTCTTGATAATTTCTCTTCGGAAGAGGTTACGCCGCGTCACTTCCTCCATCATGTTCTCTACGTTGCCACCATTCTTGTGTAGCTCCAGAACCCGCTCAATCGTCCATTTCCCGTCCTCCGCAGCCGAGGCGCTGCCGTACACCTCCGTGCGAGCGGCCTTGAGCACCTTGTCGCCAACCTCCTTGCTTAGGCCCAGCTGAGACCGCATCTCATCCAGGTACTGGATCTTCTCCTCGTTCAGGGGACCTACTCGTCAGGCGCAGCGGAGGGGAGAGGCACGAAATTGTGAATGACGGAAGAAGGGGCGGCAAAATAAACATACAATTAAATACATAAAGAAAGGCGACGACAAAACATTAACTGAAACTTCAAAAAGCACAGGTGCCTAGCCGGTAACCTGCCGGCCTCAGAGACTCAACTAAAGCCAATCTGCCGCGGAACTTCCACCTGCTCAATATCCCAACATGCGATCCGCATCTTGTCCTGCGTACCATATCTGGGATCGTCTTCCCTTTTGCTACAAACCAAACGCACGGCTACTTAAGATTTGTAGTAGTATCACGGTCCGTTTGACCATCAGAGCCTAGGCTTGTTTGGTCTGGTTTGGACTGCATTCCTGGCTCCCTCCTCCCCTCGCCTACCCATGCGCATGATTTCGGAGGCCTGCGCCTTGTAGGCCTGCTCCGCCAGGTCTGACTGAGCCGCCATCACCTCAGCACCGCTCATGCCCAGTACGTCAGCCAGTGATTGCAGCCTGGTCATCTCCGCCTGCATAGTGTGTGTAAGTTAGTGTGTATTTGTATCTCGACCCCACGAGTGCAAGGGGAAGCATCGGAGTAAGGGTTGTAAAAATAGGGATATGTAGGCTTTCCATGGTTCTAAGTTTTCACGCTTGGACGAGGCCATCTACCCAGGTCCGCACCGCTGCGGATATCCCCTCTCCGCCCAGAACAGCCCTGGATTCCAAAAACCTACACACCACGAAAACTCACGCCACACCCTGGTTCTTCCCCCACCTGGCGCGCCTGCGCGTTCGACTTCTTCCGAATGACTCCGCCCACTGGTAACTCCACCACCTCTCCGCTCATGCTGCATGACAGCAGAGAGATAGCGGCCAAGAGGAAGACGAGGAAGGGGGGACGAATCACATGCCGAGCGGAATCAAGAAGAGAACGCTGCCTCTGTTAGAGTCGGCATTTCCCCCTCTCACCTGTACATCAGGTAATTCTTGTAAATCTCAGAGCGCATGGGGGCCTCCAGGTCATCCTTTCGGGTGGGAGTAGCGAAACGTGAGCGAGGGAACGGAGGTAAAATAAACACAATGCGACATCCGGAGGGTCCGAAGGGGAACAAACTAACCTTAAGATGTGGATTGATTTCCCTAACAAGAACAATGAACTACTGCTGTACCTTGAGCGTGATCTCCTTCTGGGCCTTGCGCTCGTCCTCGCTGAATTCGCCTCGGTTAGCCTGGATGGCCTTGCGAACCTGTATGGAACGAGGCGGATTCCACGACCAGATCCATGGCCTTACGGCGTGTCTAGTAAAGTACCTTGCAATATGGTCTGTTATTCTGCTGATCCCTAACCCGCCCCTTGACGCTCCAACGCCCAACATAACTCATAACCTATTTGATAACTAAACCCCCTCGCTGCATCCAATGCTGCAGAAGCCGGCCTTGACCGGCGGTGACCTAGTCCTGGGTCTGTTCGCTGCCGGAAGGGACCAAACCAATTCAGAGGTGCCATCAAAACGTCGCCAGTGCATCCATCACCCGCCTGCGTGACTGTGTCCTCCGTCGGCTGGGCCGGGGTTGCTCCAGCGGCGGCTGCCTCAGCCGCCTCTGTGCGGAAGAGTGGAAGGGCGAAAGAGTCCGAAATTTTATAAGGATAAAATCCATCGGAACAGACACAGCCTAGCAAAGGGACACACAAGCAAAAAACATGGACAGGCTGAAGATAGTAATCAGGTGCGCGCCATGTCCCCAACTTAGTCCCTTTCTTTTCCCATCCACCAACCTAAATATTTTCTGTATTCGGCGTTTTGCCCGCATGGGCCATAGCTTCTCCCCTTAAAACCTGTTATGGTACTCACCCTCCTTCTTGGCCTCCTCGGCCGCCTTGAGCAGCATCTCCGCCAGCTCCTTCTTGGCCGCGTCAACGCCCTTGACCCGCTCCAGAAGAGGCGTCACCATCAGCGCGTTGAACTGAAGAAGCTTCTTGATGGCGGACGCGAACTCACGCCGGTCGCGGCTGCCCTCGCGCTGTGCCTGGGTCACGTATGACCGGAAACGCTCACGGGTAATCTGCATAGGACGGGCACAGGAATGAAGGGAATACGATGGCACAGATTCTTAGCCGATTATGATGTGCTGTTCCGTAAGAATGAGTAGACAAGGGTAAGGAGTTTGCTGTTAATGAGTAGCACATCACGTGTACGTACGTGCAGGTATGCACATGCGTAACTACATACATACATGGATGCAAGTATGCGATCAGATGCAGCGGAAATGTGCGAGAATCCTGAAGGTGGTATCAGTCACGGCGAGTGGAAATGCGTGGTATGCGAGTGGTATGCTTCAACTCCACATACACTGTACGCACTTGTGCCATGACCTCCACCGCCACATCGCTGTCCAGTCGCAGCTCCTTCATGGCCCGATCCACACGCTCCGCCTCGTAGGAGCCCAGCGGCTTAGCACCTGCCAGGTAGATTTCACCCACCAGCTCCTCAAACTCCCGACCCGCAGTCTCCCGCATAACCTGGAAGAGGCGGCCGCAGTAGTCGTAACGGAAGGATGACCAAGCATCACTGACATACTCAAAATGTAGATGCAAATGTATTCCGTTTTAAAGGGGAAGGAAATCACACGCCAGAAATTTCTGTTGTACAGGCTCGGGGTCTATAACGTTGTCATTAGCGTAAGCCGGTAGTAGCTCCCCAGCATAACTTGCACAATTACACACCTTCTTCGCTACGTCTGCGGGCAAACACAGGATGCGGCGGATACGCTTCAGGTCCTCCACATCGGCGTCTGTGAGACCGCCATGACCCCGCCGTGACTCCAGTAGTGCCGACATCTTGGCCTTGTACAGCTGGCGATGCAGCTCCAAAGCCGCTTCCGGCCGGAAACGCACCTTGTCACACAGAGACTGGAGCACACTAGCGGGACTGGCGGCAGTGTCCAGACTGCAGACAGGCAGGCAGATAGCCAGCGGGGAAATGCGGGGATACGGGCCGTACGTAACGGAGATGGCTTGAAAACCTGCGGCTCCCAGGAGCCTCAGGTTTCCCATGGCAGGTGGGAAGCCGTATCGGCCATATTCGAGGCCAGTGATTGGGATAGAACCCGAGCCAAAGGAACCCAGTCCCCAATCCCGACACGGCATCACGAACGAGCATCGCAGCATGCCTGTCGGTGACAGATTGTCGGATGTAAGTTTGTATTCGTCGTTCTGGCCAGCAGCCCGGGAGAAGGGATGGCCCAGGTCGCTGGCTCTTCGCTAACTTCAAACAGAGGTGTGGGACACGGGGGACCAGCAGCGCCCAGGGGGCAAAATCCGGTTCTTCGTCTTCTTTTCTCCGCAGTCCCCCTTACCGGCCGCTGGTGACTTCCTCCTTTAGGAGCCTGCGGTAGAGCTTGGCCGACACCTCATCCCGCAGCGCCTGCGTCTCCTTGGCCCCCAGGCACATGATGGTCGCCAGCTCGGCGGCGTCCGCGTCCAGCTCAGCACTGAACTCGCCAGCGAGGTTGAGCTTTTCCTCCAGGTGAAGTCTTTACAGGTAAAATGGAAAGGTCCAGACGGAGGGTTAGGACGAACTTCACAAAAAAACATATAAGTAGATGTGTTATTTCGGTTTATATGAATGTCAAGAGCAGACAACTAGTCAATATTCTTCCTACACACAAACGAATGCTCGGAGCACGGCCATAAATATAAATTCGCACTTTTTGTGTCCTAAACCACAGTGGATGGATGCCTTTGCTCTCTCGAGTCTCTCCCCAGCCCTGCATCCCCGCTCTTGCTTCCACCCTCTCCCGGCCTCACCTGAAGACATCCTTAAGATCGCGCGAGCGGCCCTCGGCATCCAGCGCCCCGCCGTGCAGCGTCACCATGCCGAGACCCGCCACTAGGTCGTCCTCGCTGCCGTACTTGACCAACTTGCGGCTGTACTCCAGCACGGCGTCCACCTGCTCTACTAGCAGCGTAATATCGCGGGCCTTGCCTGCAGCCGCGAAGTTCGAAACACAGGCATAGGCGAGTCGCCGCTGCAGTGTTATAGGTCTCAAGGCTCTCAGGGCAGCGTTATACGTCAGCTCCAGCGTGTTGAACCCCTTGTCAGCCTCTCCAAAACGCGCAGGACACATGTTTCGTCTACCTCTTATACCCCTCGGTTCTATACACAAATCTCCATATGCAGCATGACCTCACCTGTGGACTTGGCCACCTCGATGGCTTTGAGCAAGTGCGACTCGATGGTTCTGCAGCGGCGGGGAGTGGCGGGACGGCAGCAAATATTACAATACAGAAGAACCCAAAGCATTAAGACCCAGGCGCCCGGGAGTGCCAATTTAAGGAAAGCGACTGGGTGATGGACCATGGAGCCCGATTATTATAAATATTATTAGTGGCGTCATCTGTGGCTGGCGGGCCCGTCAAATTTCAGACGAGGTCCACAATGTTCCGGGAAAGCATCCGATCGAAGAACCAGCATCGCACTGCCTCATCCGAGCAAATACACTACCTAAACAAGTGCTGGCCCAATAACATCACAAATTCTCACAGCCTGCTAGCCCCAATTTCGCCCACTTACTTGCGCGCCGCATCTCGGACCACCTCCGCGGCTGTCTCGTCCATCAGCTTGATCGCTGTCTGCTTTTCGCGAAGCTCACGCAGGAAGTGCCTGATTAGGACCGAAAGCAGGGGCAAACATGGGGCCTGATGTCATCTTCCGACCCCATTTTGGGACTAGGAAACGGCATTAGAGAAATAAGCCCCCGGTACAGAGCCAGCGCTGGCGCACACCATCGTTGTAAGCCATCATCGTACTTTCTGTCTGGAGTTAGGGCCTGCACATACCAAATCGCACCCAGCTCCCCTGCCCCGCAAGGCCCGCGTACCTGTCAGCCGGCAGCATGCCCCCCCGCGCCTCCAGATACTGTCGGAAGATGGCGCGTGCGTTGTCACGTCGAGCCACGAAGATCTGCGCGTCGTTGAGGTTGAAGGTGCGGCGCCAGGGCAGCAGGAAGGCGGCTTTCTGGTCGCCGAATACCACCTGGGAGACGTAGATGAGCCGCTGGAAGGCCTGTACGAGGAATGAGAGGAGAAGTAAAACAAAAAATTCGCATGAAAAGGATAGCGTTAAGGCGATATCAACAATCAAAACCAGGAAAAGTTGACAATGATGCCCCAGGAAGGCAGGATCGGCAAAAAGACCAGCAAAGAGATCAAGAAGGTGCAGTGGTTTTAGGTTTCAGGGCACGAAAAAAAGATGGGAATTCCATAAGGAGTGAAGGAACGAAGCCTACGCAGGAAGGGGGTCGCTCATGTGTGTACGGCTGACGGGCTGCTAAGCGCGACAGTGTTGTCCTCGCGTCAGTTTCTCATACCTTGCGCTTCTCAAACACGGCGTTGCGGTCCTTCGTCTCAAAGCCCTCCCGCATAAAGCGACGGCCAACTTCGATGTGCACGGGCGCCGCATCTTCGTCTGCCAGGCCAAGAGCGTCCTTAAAAGCAGACACTTTGGCGGCCTCGTCGCCCTGAGGATCAACATTCAGGACACATTGGTATTCACATCGGGCTTTGGATTGAACAGGAATCGGCAGTTGCGGAATAGGTGATCAGGCAGAAGGTTGGAATCCTGCTGATATGGACTATGATAAGGACATGTAAGTCGCAGTTGCAAGGAAAAAATGGAAGAGCGGTAAGGAGTGGCGAATGCTGAAAATGGATAGCTGCCGCAGAATGGGTTATGGAGTACCATTCGGGCGAAATAAGATCACTAGCGTGTGATGAAGCCCTCAATAGAGCGATAAGGAGCACACACACTATCTCTTCCCCACCTTGAGTTGGACATCTCCTACGGGGATGATGCTCTCAAGGTACTGCCCATAGATGCGCTTCAGGCCATCCAGTTCGTCCTTTTGGAAGTTAATGCCGTACTTAGAGCCGACGTCCTGTAGACGGTGGAAAGCAAACGAAACATTAGTAATTGAGTAATTGAAAACAGACGGGCGACCGTCCAAGGTGGCATGGCCTATGCACCGCAAAAGAAGGCTGGTTACGAACAGCAAAACCTTCACCTCGGACGGGTAAACCATGCTTTTATCGGTTTACTGCTTTCGCACGGATGTGATGCAAAACGGCCCGATCCGTTAAGCTCTCGATACGGGATAAAACTGCTCTCTCCACCAGCTTCGCTTTCCACCGACTGCGTTTCGTTTACCAAAACGCACGCAGCTCCCTTCTTCCAATGAAGGATTATAGCACATGAGCCGGGTGGCACCGAAATGAAAACCACTGGCTTTCCCGTCCGCCTATCACCTACACAGTCTGTGCAGAGCAGGACAACGCTTTGACTCACAGCCACTCCGGCACCATCGTTGAAGAAACGGTGAGCATCCTATGGCCCTCTCGGCTCAATGTCCGCCAACGTCAATTTAACATGTACTTTCCCATCATCAATAAGACAACCAAACACGTCGAACAACACGAAGACGTGCTGAATCGCGCCCAGGCGCAACCACCGCCGTCGTCGCTGCTTCTTCTTCACCTCCCGCTGTCACCGCCGCAACCGCCAAAGCTGCCTTCAGCCGCCGCTCTTGTCGCAGAAATAGAACCCCCAGGGCCTCTGCGCGTCGCCCCACCAGCCCATCCAAAGCCGACAGTACAGCCGCGGGAACTGTTCCACGGATACTGCCCTGGACTGTCGTTGACTGCACCCGGGTAGCTACGATGCCCTGGGCCTTCAAGTGGAGGTGCAAGAATCTCTCCAAGCCCGCCGGTGCCCGCCGCCCACGGCTTGCGACTACATGTGTGATAGAGGTTTTCTGAAGCTGCATCCTGCGGCTGACAGACCCCAATGTGAAAGCTTCTACAGCCACTTTCCATGCATCAGTTAGGGTTGCCGCCACTCCTTATGCCGCGCGGCAAGTCGCCATTGTCAGGGAAGGTCTTTCACCCTACCGCTGGCGCCGCTGCCGCTGCCGGTGCGTCAGGGTGCAGTTACTGTCACCGCTGCTCTCTTCCATGGGATTAGGGCAAAGATTGTGCAGCTCCTGCCGATCCACGGGCCCCCGTAACCGAAGCCAAATGGCTGTGGCAGCCGATGTCACCGCTGACGATTGGTGTCGCAGCGGGGGTCGTCCTGATGCCCCTTCGTCACCCTTTAAGCCTCGTCCATCGGCACCCCTTTATCGCAGAGACTGTGCTGACCTGGCCGCTGCCGCTCTTCTGACTGCCTTGCAGACCCAGCTGTGCCTCCCTTACGATCTGCACACTGAGCACATACGCACGCTCCAGACTCCATACGTCTCCATGCACGAACCAGCGTACGTAGCACCACGCCCTGCCGACAACTGTCATGTCACCGAACTATATCGCCAAGCCGCTCACCATGGGCACGTACCTTTTCACGGCAAGTACGCTTAACACAAAAATATAAAGCCACTAACCTACAAACTGCAAGAACGGACGACCAACCACTTGTGGCCCCGCGCCCCTCCGGCACCGCCAGCAACCTTGGCGAAGAAGATTTCTCTTATGCAGGGTATAGTTATGTTCTCAATACACCTTAACCTCCAGCGGCGCTATTGTCGATCCCATATCCATCTCGCCATAAATTTGAGCAAACTTGAAGCATTGAAGGTTTCTGCGACATGCGTCGTATGTCCGTGCAAGGTTCCCAGGCTTTACTACCGGCATACAACTCCAACCCCACCACCGCCCTACCGCAACGGTCTCTGGCGTGAGGTCAGTCGCTTCCGGCAACTCCACCAGGGCATTATAGAGGTCCACTACCGCCGCCGAGTCGCGCTTGCGCTTCGCTTGCACGCACCCGTACGCTACAGCTGCAGCTGCTACAGCTGCAGTACCGTACGCTGCAATATCCTTAGCGCCCGGATCAACTGCACACGCAACAAGGGGGAAGGAGACATCGGGTACCATGGAGGGCGCGGAGGAGTCCCAATTGAGAAGTATGTACGGCGGTGCCGCGAAGTGCATGCAAATGGGGTGCACATGGGGCTCAAGTGTATATATGGAGCTGGGGCAGCGTTGCTTAAAATGTGGTTGCGGCGGCTGCCACAACGCATACTGCCGACGCATAGGCGATTTCTTCGGGACTGGGGTCTGGCTGGCACCTCTATCAAGGGATGAGTACGCAGAGGATGCGGATGTTAGCCTTAAGGTGTGGCAATGTCCGTGCCCACGGCTAGGCCACGGAGAGGAACAAACGACCAGGAAGTGCATTACGACCAACACCTTCCCCCTAGGTTCGGAGACTGGGATGAGGTTAAAGTGAGCTTGGGCCAGGGTCTGCATTGCTTAACCCGATATGGCAGCGCAGGGAATGGGGCGCCTAGACTTGCAGCCGCCTGTCCCAGCCCACACCCCCCGCCAGAGCTCTGCAACCTCGGACCCAGGAAAAGTGTATGCGTGATGATCGAGAAATTGGGCAAGGATGGACGTCATGGACACCGAGGCAGGTACAGGGAAGTAACCGTCAATGAATGCCTGCCCAGAGAGCAGCGCAGCCATGGAGACGTGAATCGCAGGCTCAGGCCGCCAAATAAACATGCCAGGCAGATCTTTTCCTAGATCTGGCTTAAGAACATATAATACAACCATTCTGAAAGGCTAGCTGCAGTGGATGATGCGTATTGACGCTTTCAGGAGAAAAGGACGAGAGTGGAAAGAACTGCGCCACGCCTCACCCGGTGCGGCGCGACCCAAAAGCGAGCCACCATATCCGGCTGATGCAATAGCGGCCAGAAATCCTGGATATAGTAGAAGCAACGGAATGCTGGACAAAAGCTGTTGACCCGAATCTTTAGGCAGTGGGTAGGGGAACGCCTTCGTGTTCGGCTCATCTGGTTCGATTGTGATAGTTTCCTGCATGCATGTCCACGGCACGGCAACCAGCAAGAGTGCGCCCGCTCGGTGATAGTACCCGAATGTGCGCAGCCACAATCTACCGACCTTAACTTATTGAAGTCCGTCAATAAATCAGATGTCCCCAATTCAGCTATGGTTAAGCTTTAAATTATTTGCCGTGAAATTGAGGATGTCCGGCTTACCTCATAATGGACTTCCTCCACAGGCGCAGCCGCATTCAAGGGACGAAGGGTCGGCCGAATCCGTAGGCAGCCAATCGGCAAGCGCACTGGCGAACCAGGCACAAGACGAACTGGCTGTCTGAGGGCCATCGAGGCCCTGCTGACCTGCATTTCTCGTCAGATAGGGGTCGCGTTGCTAAATACGGGCGGCGGCACAAATTCGCTATAAAGACTTTAAATGTATGCTACCGCAACGTAGGCACCCTATCAACCCTTTGCCCTTGCGAAAAAGGGAGGTTCAGTGAAGCGGTCAGTGCTTTGCTATTGGGCCGGATCTTGGTAAGGGCCTTGCATGGGGAACGTAAGTTGGACTACCAATCGCTGCGCCAAGAAGCTACAGATTGTCCAGAACTTTATATCAAAATTATTTCCAAATAATTTGAATTATATTAGCCATGCAAAATTGCCCATCTGGTCACTTGCTGAGTAACGAACCTCCGAAATATTATCGTTAACTATTAGGTTTCTCACTCAAGTTTAGAGTTAAACGTTTGCCTTTATTGTTCATTTATTTATTGCTCATTTCATTGTTTGTGTTGAAGCGTTATGGGAAATTTAGGTGGCCATGGCGGGGGC
Source organism: Volvox reticuliferus (assembly GCA_019650235.1). NCBI lineage: Eukaryota > Viridiplantae > Chlorophyta > Chlorophyceae > Chlamydomonadales > Volvocaceae > Volvox > Volvox reticuliferus. The sequence continues at coordinate 7,291 of BNCP01000010.1, read as the reverse complement.
CAGGCGGCGGCGGACCCTCGCTTCGCCGCCATGCACAGCGACCCACGCTTTCAGAGGTTCCCAAAACACAAAAATAAGGTGGTGGTAGATAAGCGATTTTCAGGTGCGCGGCCGATGCCTTCATTGTGGCACCGGGGGCTACGAGACGACCTAAAACTGCATTAAAAACAACTACATGCATATAGGGGTTCCGTTCTGTTGGTGTCATTAGTGATGAGGATGTCGCGGTGACTGTTGTGGCGGGGTATGGCGTGTGGGAAGGGGTTGGGGTTAAAGTGGCGTTAAGTGGATCAAGCAACGACGTTAACCAACAGCAGCAGCCGCAGCAGATGCGGAAGCAGGAGCCGCAGCCGCCCCTAGTCCCCCAGCCGGCCCTATCACAGCAGTGACAGTACTCCTGCCGCCACTGCTTTTACTTTTGCACCGTCCTTGTTCTTGCCATAGCCGCAAGTCTCCGCCTACGTGGTGCACACATGCTGCTGGCGCGTGTCAGCGGCGTTGCACTTCCACTCTTCACGACCATTCAGCGCAGGTCTGGCATCCTTTCCCCTCGGCATCGACTGGCAATGCTTCCAGACACTTATTGCGTCCTGGACCGGGCTCGGCCCTTTGCCCACGAACCCCGCTTCCGTTTCTACCCCTGTTCCCCCTCAATGTGCGGCGTAACACAGCCATGTTTGAGGACCCAGAATTCCAGAGCCGCTCATCAGTGGACAAGCGCGGTCGCAAGGTGCGGGCGCCGGTACCCGGGTGTCAGCAGTTCAGGACGCTTGGGGCAGTGCGGGTCGGTTGCTGACCGTCCAGTCAACATCAGCAGTGGGACGTGTGCAGGTGTTATCGCAGCCCAACTTCGGCCTGTCCTTCCTTTCCTGGTCGTCTCTTTATGGGTTTGCATCGCTTGCCTCCTTACCCTTCTTTACTCCAGGTTGAGGCCCGGGGCCGTAATGAAGATTTGCGCCGCTACTATCGTCTAAGGGACGAGGATGAATGGCGGGAAGACGGTGGCGACGGGAAGGATGCCGAGCTGCAGGCAGGGTTGCCGCTAGACAGACAGCCGGCAGTGGCGCAGAAGCAGCGGAAGCAGGGCAAAGGGAAGGCGGTAGGTGGAAATCAGTCGAAGAAGCTGAAGCAGCAGGTGCGCCAGGCAATGGCCCAGACGACCATGCTGCAGGACCAGGGGAAGGCGGGGAAAGATAAGGACGCCAAGGCGGTGGCGGGCGATGCAGCTGTGGGCCGTGCACGACTACGGGAAGCTAAGCGGCAGCGTGCTGGCGCCGTGGCGTCAGGCGTCGCCGCTAGGGGCACCGCTGTCCGGCAGAGCGATGCGGTGGCGGCTGATGGGAGAGAAAGCGAGGAGGACATGAAAGAGCTGGAGGAGATCAAAGAGAACGAGGAGGTCGAGGAGGAGGAGGAAGAGGAAGAGGGCGATGCATCAGATGACGCGACCGAGGGAGAGGAGGAAGAGGGCGGAGAGGAGGCCAAGGCGCGGGAGCGTTGGGCGCGAGCTCGAGGGATGCTGGGTACGGGAGAAGCGGGAGGGCGGGTGGGTTGAGGTCGTCTAAGGAGCTTGTGTGTCGTTGCAAGAATGAGGGACTTAGCAAAATTGTCTGGAGTTTATCGGGGTGAAGGGTGAAATAGTTGAACAAACATCCCGGTTTGGATGAGATTGCATGTGGGCTCGCTGGAATAAGTGCTGGAAGGGGGGAAATCATGGAAGAATGAACCAAGTAGCCATTAATTAAGGGGGTTGATCCCGTGTATGATTGCCGGGGGAAGGGACGAGAGCGAAAACGATAGTGCGCGGGTGCAGTGCCGTCAGGGGAAAGGGAGGGGAGGATAAGGACCATTTGACCATGCCGGCTGTCGGAAGAAAGGGAGCATCCCAGGCTTGGAGCCCCACAACGAATGAAAGCATCATAGGCTAGCTCTTGGATGTCGGAAGTGAGTTTGGGTCTCTTGTCTGGGCGATGGAGGAGGCTTAAGGGAGTTTTTCCGGATGGGCTGCCCGTGACCTCCCTTAACCTCGATCCCTGCTGTGATGGTGGATCCCCGGGGTCCGATCCGTTCCTTTATTTCTTCCACTTCCTGCCATCCCTGATCTCGCCGATCTCGGCGTTCTTGCTCCCGACTGACTGCCCCAGGGTCCGAAAGCAGCGATGAGAGCGACGAGGACGGGGAGGGGTACGACAGTGCGGATGAGGCGCTGACGGACGAGGAGTACGAGTCGGACGAGCATCTAGATCCGGAGGAATGGGGCGCTGGTGCAAATGCGCTAAACCCTGAGGAGCCCATTCCTCCACAGGAGGAAACACGAAGGTGCGACCAGTTGGGTGGCCGGGTGGTGCTGCATGTGCCGCTGCGTATGGTGCAGTTATGGAAGCGTTAAGAATGAAGCAATGGAGCCGATGGGGAAAGTTCCGGGGAAGGATGGATTTTAGACTTGATGCCTGCGGAATTCCACAAAGCAACAGCCCATAATCCGCTGCCTGCCGCCCGCAACGTCTCTGTAGTTGCGTCACATAATCCCCGTCCCACCGCAACCCCGTCGCGCATAAGGCATGAGCAGCCATGTCGCGATGCCCATCATGCTCTCTGCCTGACACATGTACAGGCTTGCGTTGGTTGACCTGGATTGGGACCACGTGCGGGCTGTGGACGTACTGGCCGTGCTGCGTTCGTTCTTGCCGCGGGGAGGCCTTCTGGAGCGGGTGACAGTCTATCCGTCCGATTACGGACTGCAGCGCATGGCGGAGGAGGAGGCCGCGGGGCCAAAGGTGGGCTCTTGCCAGGCTGTGAGGCTGTCAGAGCTCGTGATATAGGGGATTGTGGCGGATTCCTGATGGCGAGGTTGGTAAGGTGGCTGGTTGGTTGGGTTCGCACATTCTCAAGCCGCAGGCTAAGTCAGGCCCGATATACTCTTGTCCTTCTCCCCTACATGACCCCAGTAATTATGCCCGCTTCGCAGCTAATTTTAAAGCCTACCCAGCGAGCTGGCCGGGGGTCAACAGAGGCGGCGGCGGCTTCGGTGAAGGAGACGGAAGATGGGGGAAAGGAGAACGGCAAGAAGCGTCGGGGCAAGGCAGGTGACGAGGAGGTCGACGACGGGGTGGAGGTGGACAAGAAACGCCTGGCGGCGTATGAAAAGTCGCGACTAAGGTACCCACCGCTGTTGGCTGTTACCGGCGCTTATCTTGTTTCGTAGCTCTTTCATGTAATCCCACTTTAGGTCATCCATTGCTGCGCATCACGTTGTGAGCTGGTCTCATTGCCCATGGTTGCATACGATGAAGCTAACTAGTCCGAAATACGTGTCGCATGCACAGTTCCAATGCGCACGTCCATGTCCCTCCCCTTGCCTGGTCGTTTGCTCAGTGCCTGCACATCTGGTAGTAGAACCCGGCGGCTGCCGCCAGCGTAATTTAATCCCTCTCCCCTCGGCGTGACAAACCACGTGGTGGGGGCCATCACCCTTCCACCCTTCGAAAGCGCATAGGCCTTGCAATAATTTTGCCACTTACGCACTTGCACTGTACGTCGCCAGGTACTACTACTGCATTATTGAATGCGACTGTATCGCCACCGCGCTGCACTTGTACAACGAATGCGACGGCATGGAGTTTGAGCGCTCGGCGTGCAAGTTCGATATTCGATTCGTGCCAGACGACCAGAGCTTCGAGGGCAGGCAGGTGGGTGGGAAAAGGGGAGAGCAGGTGGAGTGGGTTGAGGGTTCCGGAAAACACTAGGGTAAGGAGGTATAGGCGGAGTGTAGTGTGGGTTGCAAACGGATGCGCAACCGGGGGATATACCAAAATGTAAATGGTGTGCTGACGAACTGACTACTTCTACATCTGAGGGGTCATAGGTGTCTGTTCTGGAGGTCTTCAATGGCAACAAATGGCCTCTGTCGGGTGTGCTTGGTGTGTATGTGTGTGTGTGTGTGTTTGTGCCGTGACGTTCCTTTGCCGTCCCCTTCTTTTCCACTCGTTTCCGGCTTGCACGGCATCCTCATTTCCCACTCACTCTCCGACCCACGGGTATATCACCTGCAGATCCGCGATACAGCCACCGAGGTGCCCCCAGGCTACGAGCCGCCGGCGCACTTCAACATCTCGCTGCAGCACACTGACCCCAAGCTCTCTTGGGACGCCGAGGATCCGGAGCGGAAGCGCAAGCTGCAAGTGCGTTGGAAGACTCGATAGGATCATGGATTCGGGGATCCGTGAAGCCCTCTTTGTTCTCCGTTCCGGGGGAAGGGCTCAGCGGTTCCGATCTTCCGAGACCGGATAGGGTCCGTGAGCGGCTTGGGCCCATGAGCTTTGCGATGCAACGGGGAGTTTGAGTGACGGTTATATGGGGATGTTAGAGCGGGCGGTATTTCGGTCGGTGTGACAGTGTCAACCAGTGGGTCTAAAAAGAGCACAATTGCGGGGAAGGCATGGGGTGGGGACGACTCTGTGGGATTCAGGAGCCCGCGAGACAGCGCAAATGTCTTCTGTTTACCCATTGCTGACATACCTTCCCACTCGTCTTTGCCACTGTGCGAATCCCCTCTGCATCAGCTGGCAGGCGCTTTTGCAGACTGTGCCTCGATCATATGAATCGCATTTACACTGAATTTCCATTGCCTCAGGGCCGGCGGCTTAAGACTGATCAGGAGCTGCTGGAAGCTGACTTTGCCGCTTACCTAGGGAGTGAAGAGGACGATGACGAGGAGGAGGAGAAGGATGCCTTGCTGCTGGATCAGCAGCAGGGACAGGATGCGACAGCAACTACTGGGGCGGGGGAAAAGCAGGAGGGGGCCAATGGCGGCCGCCGCAGCGGCAAGGAGGACGCTGAGGCGCTGAGGCGGAGATACCGGTGCGGAAGTGGCGAGGGGTCATAGCGCATCAGTGGTAATTAAGGCTATTTAGGTTTTGCGCATAAGGCTCCAAGATGTGTGCATGATGTTGTGTGTGTGTGCGTGGGTTGAACGGCTGGAGAGCATGGCCTGGCAGCGCATGTTTCGACAAGACGCCTATCATCGCGGGAATTTCCCATCAGTCGCTATAGATTCCAGTTCGCTCTCCTTTCTTTCGACTTTGAGCACCCCCACCCCCACTGCTGCAACCGCCGCTGATGCGTCCGTATATTTGGATGATGATACTCGTGCTATGTCCTGCCCTGATCTGTATGTTCCACAACAGTGCGCTTCTACTCGGGGAAGCAGCTGCGAACGCCAGCAAGACGAAAGGTCGTGTGGGTGGTAAGAGCTGGCTTGGGGGAGAGGACGGCGAGGAGGGCACTGACGACGAGAAGCAGGCGGAGGAGGAGGAGGACCGCCAGGTCCGGGCCCGTGGTCGCCAAGGCGCCGGCGAGCCGAGCACCAGCGGTCGCGATGGAGGCGGTGGTAAAGGCGATGTGGACATGGTGGTTACGTTTCACAGCGGCCTGGAGGGGCTTGGGGAGCGACTGAAAAAGAAGAAGGAGGAGGAGCGGGCACGAGCCGGAGAGACGGTAAGGGTGCTTCGGTCCTGCATGGATCCAGGAGTCTGGCCGGGCTGTTGTATGGTCTAGAACGGCAGAGCCAACGGAAGATCCGAAGGCTAGGAGGAGCGGGGGGTGGCAGCTGGGGATGGACGCCTTCAGGGGCCTGCTGCTGCAAAGAGCGCGGCGAAGGGGAGCGTATCATAAGCCGGGAACGGAAGAACTTTGAACCTGATCTCAAGCTGAGCTGACATTTCCGCAGAGGTAGGCCAGAACGCTGGGGGAACAGGAAAGACAAAAGTTGCATGCTGATAAGTAGTAGTCGTCCCTCCCGGTGTCCCTCTCCCATGCTTCTTTAAGGTGTGGGAAGCCTATCTGCGGAAAAAGCGCGAGAAGCGGGCGTTGCGGAGAGCGCAGGGGCGGCTCAGGAACCTTAGCGACAGGTGCGAAACAAAGGCGGATGGTAATGAAAGATGGTAAAAACTCCCGCCCCAGCGCCTGTGAGGGGTATACCTTGAGGTCATCGTGCTGATGTAGATGGGGACCTGTAGGTATGGCGCTGTTGAAGCTCAGGTGTTTGGGAACGTATATCCTTCTGCCGTCGTCTCCTGATGTCCACGTGCGATATCCCCCCAGCGAGGACTCGGAGGACTACATCTCTGATGGCGAGGGGGATGCCGGTGGCAGTGGCAAGATCAAGGGCAAGGCGAAGGAGACGGAGAAGAAGGGCAAAAACAAAAAGGATCGCACGGACAAGTGCAACGACGGTGGAGATGATGACGACATGTATGGCGATGTCGTCCCCGATGATCTCTTCTTCCAAGGCGACAACAAAGATCCTTTTGCCGACCCTTTTTTCAACCAGGTGAGTGAAATTACGGTCTTGGGATGTCGGTAATGCTGGGTAACATCCAGCTGTGCTAAAATACGTGGGCGGCTTGTTGACATGGTTGTGGATGCTGTCTAGCATATTAAGTTTCCATTTGTTGAGTTCCTTGACAACCTCTTCTTTAGTCCTGGTCTAGATTGACTTCGGCCCAATCTATTGGGGATACGTCCGAAGCAATGCTGTTGCCTCTCTTGCTATGTCAGCTTATGCTGACTGACTTTCATGTCAGCCCTGCTGTCCAAGCATGGTTCGGGGTGAATGACACGCACGCAGGACGGTGGTGGCGTCGATGCTGAGGCGGCAAGCGCTAGTGACGATAGCGATGGTGGAGAATGGCGGAGGGCGAACGAGCGTAAGGAAAAGAGCAAGAAGGGCGGCAAGGCTGGCGATAAGGTGGGGCTAAAACGCAGGATGACCGCTTGGGAAGCGTAAGGCCCCCGTTACGGCCTACGGACCTGGGCTTACGATCATGTGATTTTTCACCACCAGTGCAATATGGTGCATGGTTGGAAGATGTGCCTTCCATTCACATGCACTAAACCGAAGGTTACTGCATACGTGAAGGGCGGCCTGAGGGGCTGCCCTGTACCACTACCGCTCCTTAGCACCTTGCTGTCACAGGTGAATTGCACCTTATGATTAGGAGGCAGCGTCCGCCTAGCCTAACGTGACATCTAGCATCGCCACGTTCCTGGTCCCAGCCACGCAACAACCTGACGCGGTCTGGCCATGACCACGTAACAAAATTCCGGTTTTCCCCGCTTAGTCCATCACCACCCGACTACGATTAGATAGCGTACTCAATTCACCCTCCCATTCTATACCGTTGACTTCCTGATGACTCACGGCACCGCCAGGCCGCCACCGACGGTGAGCGCGCCGACCTTGAGTTGCTTCTCATGGACGACTCGGCTCTGCGCGATGCTGCTCGCGGCGTCC